>NC_051173.1:9106165-10541165 GCF_013339725.1 Rhipicephalus microplus
GTTCTCATTACAGTCCGCTCTGCTGTTCACCGATTGGTTCGAGGTTGCTGCGGTGCTCGAGGTGTATCTATAATACAGAACTGGCAGCCGTGCCGAGTCACCTACGCTTATAGTGATTTGGTACAACCTTATTGTTTCGTGCTCACCGCAGTATCTAACTCACTCTCTCTCACACACACAGCACTCTCATTTGTAAAATAATGAGACTGACATGGAACTTCGTGTGGCTGTTTGCTAAAATAACTAATGATTGCTAATAGTGCATGACATGCTTACTACTGGTATAACGGAACGCTATCTTTATTAGATCTCACCCCAGCTATTTGTACTTATGCACTAATTTTTTTTTCTTTGGAGTGTCGATAATGCTGCACCAGCGTTTCGGTTCCATATTGTAATGATGGGAGTACTAAATCTCCGCGTGCGTAGGTGTATCTGACGAAGTGTGCGCTCCATTTAAGATGCCACGTTATATAGCGGCAGCATCGGCGACAGGCACTACTCTCGTGTGCTCCTCGTTTCGTTGGTTTCAGTCCTGTCGTGCAGCCAGCCTTCATACCAAGCTGTGCCCCATCTACATAGCGGCGTCCGCGGCTGAAAACAAGGTATACCCCGCGCGGCATTGGTGGACTGTCCCCTTTCCGTCAGGGCTTTTATTTTTTTTTTCTTACTTCTACAGGCTTGTCCGTCATCCGGAGAAAACGAGTTGTCTGTCTTCTTCTTCTTCGTACCCCTTTCCTCGCTTGGGAGGCTCTTGGCCGACAGCTCTAGCGGAACGCTGTCGGCTGGATCTAGGCCACTGCCGCCGTTGCCTCGGCGACTACCGCATATGCCGGGTGGGGGACGATGCTTTATATATAATACAGGCCCATCCCGCGCGCCGTGGCGGCGCTGATAGCAACCCGTTAACAGACGGGGCTCATGTCCGTCGGACGGAGAAACCCTTCTGCTTGATGTATAACGCTATCTTTATATCCGTGTGCACTGGCGCGGCCCTCCCTCGCCTTGATTTGGTTTTAATGGCGACGGCGAGGCACCACCGACGCCGCCTCGTCCTTGGTGCTGGCAACCTTAGCAGCCGCTTCCGTCTCGTTCAAAAGACTTTGTATAATGAACTGCATAGGAGTATCCAGCGTCATGCTCTTCAATTCGGAGAACGGGGAGATGGTATTTAGTGGAGGGGAATTCAAGCATATATCTATACTCTCGAGATTGTGTAGCTGATAGGTGATAGGAGTGGTGGTGTGCCGAATATGTGTGCCGAATATGTGTGCGATAATGCGATCGTCGGGGAGCCTATACCGCGTTCACGCGTCTATATGGAGGCCTTTCGACGTGCTGTGCTCGAAGGCAGCTTTGCAGCTGCCGTACCATTTGTCACGTGATCATTGAGGGTGGTGGCGAACTTTGGGTGGGGCGGAGCGTATACGCGCCTCGCTATACAAGCCCGTCAAAATGTCAATGGCGCCCACCGCTGTTTTTTCAAACATGGAATAACCGACTGTACCGTTACCGAAACACTATTTGCCCGCTTCTTTCGGATTGACTGTTTTATTCGTTGAATCTATTGTTTCGATTGAAAACTATGTGGTCAAATTATTATGTGTACCTCCCCTACGTAATGCCTCACGGTGATGTAGGTGAAATGTAAATAAAAAGTTAATAAAAAATAAAAGAAACGGTCGTGGCTAGCCACTGGCCACCCTTCGAACCACCGGCAAGCTAAATTCAACGACCCCCGTTGCGCCGCCAATAAGGCTATTTCTCTCGGGCTCCGGCGCATGCGTTTATTATTCGCGGAATAGTAATACTATGTAAGTTTCGAGGTCAACTGTAGAAGGTAGAAGTGCTTGCGAATCAAATTGTTGTTCTTTTTCGTGGTGCAATTTTTCATCATTGGTGCGAAAATTTTTCTCCATTTTCTCCCGCTACTTTTTTTTTCGCTCCCGATTTCCATGTTCACACATTATTATTATTATTATTATTATTATTATTATTATTATTATTATTATTATTATTATTATTATTATTATTATTATTATTATTATTATTATTATTATTATTATTAATTTCACCGTTCCACTTTGTACCTGTAAGATTTAGGCATGCATGCCGTGCTCAAGGGTCTAGTCATCGACGTCATCGCAACCACATAACGGTAAAATTGTCGCAGCGCACACTGTTTGTAATTTATTTAGCGAACGGCACCGCGGTGACCCTACCGCGCTTTCATATATGGCTCCCTATTCGTTTTTCTTTCTTTTTTTTTTCTCTACCGAACGAGAAAGATTTGTACTGTCGTGGAACAGTGCATGCAGCCTCTCTCCCTCAGCCCTCTCGCAGGCGCGTAGTCTACGACTGACAGATCTATTTATACTGAATCACCCTGCAAGCGGAAACACTGCCGCTGCCCGCCGCCATTGTCCGGCCTCTATAGCTGCCGCATCATCATCATCATCGCATGCTCTGCGCCTCAATCGGCTTCCAGGTTTCCGTTTCGAGAAACTGGTTTTCTTCAGTCTGGAAAAGAGAGAGAGAATACAACAAGAAAGAAAGCTCCGCGCGTTAAGATGGGCTCGTGTGCACGGAGCATGAGCGCACGTGCGTTGGGCAGGAAGTTGCGTAGGAGGCGCGAGTGATGGGGGAGGAGGAAGGGATGATGCACAGACGGAACGTCATGCTTCCGGGTCTGCGGCCCCCGTGCCCTATACGAGGACCGTTGGGGCAACGCCGCACTGTCTCTCTCTCTCTCTTTGATTACACGCGAACCTTCTGGTCTTATTTGTCCTGCAAGCGCATTAGATAAAGAGTTGCATTGTATTCCTCCCTTTCCTCCGTACCGTTGGTCATTTCATTGGACTGGAGAGGCTGCAGGCGATTTTGTCCTTACCGTCTCGTTCTGGAGTACACTTTTTTGTCTGTTCGGAGGCGATTGAGAAGTTCTAGCTTTGCAACGCTACGCTTATTCGTGGTCCTTTTAGCGCGATAACGTTACACAGTGTGGTGCGGGCTGATCTCGGAGGCCACGTGGGGTAGTCGATCCCGCCAGTGTTGAATGCGCCATGCGATGTGCGCTGTCGCGAGTACTGTGGAGTCAGTCAACCTGTTTTTGTTCTCTAATATTTATTTGCATGTGTCTGTGTGTGCATTTCACGAACATAACTCTGAAGGCCTGACCACACGCTTTGCAGCGTGTCGGCGGGCGTCTCGTAGACTCGGCGCAGCGCCATATCCCTCTGGAGAAAAAGAGGGCGCGCAGATTCGCGTATAGTCGCTCGCCTAGTCTGCACAAGCCACACTTTTAACGCATACGTGCGTTCAAGGTTTTGCTGGGCGAGGGACGCTGCATATAGCAGAGAGTTGCTTTTCTTTAGTTAACGGAAATTCCCCCATTAGCGTCGAAATCTATATACTATATCCTTCCATAGACTACTGGCGTGAACAGTATACTCACAGATTGGTTGGTTGGTTGCGAAACTTTATTGGGGACCTGCAAGGCGCGTGACAACGCGCAGCGGGCGACTCCCACGTCGGGACCGTCGTTAGGCCAAGCCTAACGACGGTCCGCAGCCGTCCAGCAGGCTGCTCCGCGGGCCTGCTGGACGGCCCAAAGTTGGTCGGCCAGGAGGGAGCTGCGTAGGGCCGCCTCCTACCTGACCGATGTAGTGTTGGGGTTAGTGTACATTGCCTTGCACTCCCAGAGCGTGTGCGCCAGCGTGGATACATCTCCACATGCAAACGTGAAAATTTGGTGTCAAGTTACGTGTATATACTTTCCTTTCCGGCGTCTATATAGTTCGTGTCGTATGGGCTTGGTGTTCCCTTCAACTGTTACACTCAGCCAACATTACGGCTTTCGCGGCGAGGTTTGCAGTGACATGGATGGTTATCACGAGCTCGTAGCAGTCGTTATGATAATGGTAAGAATGTGATGTCGCGTTTCAATTCTTGAGTGCTGTACAACATAGCACTGTTGTTGGTAACATATCACTCTCTCGCTGGATTTCGTGCCGACCGGTTGTGCCCCCGCGATCTCCGACGACAGCGCATCTCTGGCCGACTGGGCTCGCCCTACGCCACCTCCTGTCGCTGACGGGTGCTCTCGCCGAGTGATGCCCCGTCCTCGGGCTCCTGCGACCGTGTCCATCTTTCCTAGTTCCTTCTTACTTCCGTCGTTCGCGGTCCCCGCGCCTCGCTCTCTCCTTCAACTCTATCTATCTATCTATCTATCTATCTATCTATCTATCTATCTATCTATCTATCTATCTATCTATCTATCTAACTAACTAACTAACTAACTAACTAACTAACTAACTATCTAGCAGTAGTAATTATTTACCCCAGTCAGGTTTTCAGCGAGTATAGAGAGAGTAAATTTTTACTACCTTCACAAGGTTTTTGAAGTGATTACTGGGAGTTATTTCTGGCGGTAAAAAAAAAATAAAAATGACGGGTGCATTCGCCCAGAGTCGACAAATTTATTGAATAGCAGAATTGAATGAATTTATTGAACGGCAGAATTGGTGACACACACATTCACATACAGACAAACACGCACACACAACAAATGCAGAATAATACACCACTAGCACAGACTGCACGCGTTGCTCGACTACACTTCGACAATCCGGTATATATATAGGCACGACTTTTTGACCGGCAATGTAGTACCGGTAGGAGAGCTCTTTTTTTGCATCGATTAACAACAACGCTTGAAGGTGCAAGCGTAAGCTTCAGGTGGGCTGCAGGGCACTAAATGTCACACCAACCTTTTATTATAAATCTACACGATCTCACCTTTTTGATTATCCAATAACTGCTTGGCACACCGGGCTCTTTGCCCCACGCGTGTTAGCACTGCTGATGCACAAGTCCACAAAATATACCTAAGTACGCACAAAGCATGGTAGATCAATGATTTTCATTCAGCGACGGTGCACAAACACAGTAGCAGCACGTATTCATCACAACGGGCGTAGAAGAGCGGTCCACGCCTGCATACAAGCTGCTTACCGACGGCGTTCTAGGCCTTTTTGAGGAGCACGGCTATCCGATAAAACACAGCTGGCGATCACAGAACACATATCTTGTGCGAATTCCGTCGTCATTTCAGACACAAATGAACACGTCACCGCTATCTTACGGGGACGGGGCGGTGTATGCACACTTCCAACGAAAGATCACCGTCCGGGTTTTCTTCGTGCTCACCGGCAGCCTCTTGTTTCCGTCTGCCTCGTATCGGCTTCGCGCTACATGTTTGAGAACAGTTGGTGCATGAGGTGGGCAATTCGGGCAGCACTTTACTCGTGCAGACATCGCCTACTGTGGAACAAAATATATGCGATGCTTCTTTCACCTGCCCCGGCGACACACTCCCACTGGTCACTGGTGGCCACGGCTCGGTGACGACGACAGAGGGAAGCATTTCGCTTATTGCTTCTCCAGCAGGCAAGCACGGACGATGACGCCAGATTGATTTTGTTACCACTGGCAGATCTTCACGATTCGGCTTGGAAGTGAGATATCCGCGACGTGCAGGTTCGGAGGCGCTCGGAAGAGCACGGTCGCTCGGTGATGTAGGAAACACGTGAGATCCATCAGCCCAACCAGACACACAGATACCGAGCTTGTTGCACTGTCTGTCTCCAAGGCCACCGCCGAGCAAAAGCAACATTTTGCGAAAATATGCAGGACAGCTTTCCACAGCAGGTTTTCTTTCTTTTTTTTTTCTCTTTTGAGAGCCCCCCCCCCCCCCCCCCGTCTTTTTTTTTTTTTCGTTCAAAGAATGCTGTTCTTGCTTGTTGTGCTTATGCTGCCCCCAGTTCCAGTAAAAGTGCGCCGACTCGAGGTCAGTCCAGAGGCACGGCGATGCAAAAAAACAAACAAAAAAAAACATCTGTGGGCTTCGCGTACCTTCAGTATTCACTGAGAGCGTCACTAGGGGGGTATGGGTTAAAAGCCGCCGAAGCAGCTGCACCTTGCAGTCACGTGGTAATAAACTCTGAAACGCAGGTTAAAAATCACGTGACAGGAAACTCCCTAAGTGGTAAAACTGGATTTTGACATCCTTTTACTACTTGCCTGAGAGGTGGTGGTAAAACTATGTCATGTACCATCTTTTACTCCTACGCGAGGTAGTAATTTTAAACCCGAGAGAGTTTTCAGAGGTCATGAGCCGGAAAAAACCCCAAACTCGGATAGTTTTTGCTTAGTGTACTTTTAAATCCTATCATTTTAATCCCTCCTTTACCCCGCACCCCTCGTGGGCTACTGTTGAGGTGTCCTCCCCCTGAGAGACAGTTACGGGGCTCACTTTTATCTTCTTTTCATTTAAGAATCCCTTACTACTACTGGTCACATCATTGGATAGCATCGGCGAGTTGATATCGTCGGGTGAGGCCGTGTCTTTAAAACAATCAGTCGCGTGGTTATGCCCTATTCGTAGGATTTACCACGTGCGTCGCAGAAGCACGTGTTGAATACTACGTGACCTTGGTATAGGGTGGCTAACCTTGGGATGGTGTCTTATCCCGCAGGAGGGGGGGGGGGGACGCCAGCGGCGCACTCCCGGACCCACCGCTGCATGTATGTATAAATAATGCGAGCGCGGAGCTATTTATTATGCAGGTCCGCATAGAGCGGCCGCAACTGGGTGCCCATTACGTGCCGCGAAGAATATAAAGCTGCGCAACGCCCAAAGAGCATGATGCGTGTAGACCCGTTTTGATCATCTCGCCGCCGGAACGGTCGGCCGGTTTCTTTTCTGCGAACTTCTGATGCCCCCCTCCTCCTCCTCCTCCTTTTATCGAGTTCTGCGTATACGGACGGGTTTAACGAGCGGTTGCGCGAAACCTTCGTACTTGACACTGCCCCAAGCACCGGGAGTAACGGAGCCCTCAGTCATTCGCTCTGCCGCTTATAAGATGCAGAACGCATTGGTCCTTTTTATTAATATCATTATTCTGTATACGGCGGCCTCAACCGCACCCAGTGCGGGTATGCGTGATGCGCCTACGGGCACTGCATGCACGGCGCAGTGATTTGCTCGATCGCGCCGTGTATAGCCCGTTCTTCGTAAGTGCGGCCCTCGAATGCATGTGCAGTATGCCGGGATTATTTCTGTTCGCGTAACAACCTTCTCAGAGACTGACCGTGTACGTCCAGCCACCTAGGTATAAGTCTCGCTTCTTCCATCTCCCCCCCCCCCCCCCCCCCCCCCTGGTAGCCAACGTTAGGACGTCCGGGGCGCTTTAAAGTTCGGGGCGTTCGTCCGAGGTCGTGAGGTTTTCTTTTTTTTTTTTTTCCTGCGTGCACGGATGCGTCGTGCGTGCTGTAACACCGCCGCGTAACGGCCGGGTGTAATTTACCGGCGCGTTTTGGGCAGGTTTCCGCATCCACTTCACACTCGGCTGCTGTGCGAGGGATGCTGGAGACGTTGTACGAAGTATTCGCTGTACATATAAGCTCGAGACCGCCTGTCTAGATGGATTTACGAGGTTGCTGCGTGCATGCGTTTGTTCACGCTTCGGTTCCTTTTATTGAGGGCACGCGAATATCACCGTTTCTGGTTTTTGTATTTCCAAGAGAACAACATTATTTTGCCTGTTGCTCGCGTTTCCTATACAGTCCTGGCCTTTCTTACTTCCTTCATGTGGGAGTGGTGCTGGCGCGTTCTCTCGACGTAACCATGTTCTGCGATGCTCCGCTAATTTCACGTGCAAATTAACCATTTAAATGCGAGCAACCTCGCAAATTATTGAGGCTGTCGTGCGGACCGATTGCGTACGGCGCTAATTTACGTGTATGCCCCCGTAATGAATCTTTGAGCCTCGCGTGACCATTGAAGTAACCCTGTTTCAGCTTCCGGTTTTGGAACGTTGTGCCCAAGCAAATTAGTTGTGTACTGCGCTCACTTGTTTCTATAGTGTCTCTGTAGATAATGCAAGTTTACATTTTTTGCAGTGCAGCTTGCGGCGAGAGTGCACGTTCACCGCAGTAAGAAAAATAAAATGTACCATATTTTCCTGCTCTTTTAGTGCGCAGTTATGCATGAAATGAAATATGATAGAATAAATATGCAGTAACGCTGCACGTTTCATCTGGACTTGTTGTAAAGTTCATCGATGGACAGTTGTTGCGTTCGTGCCCGACGTGGGGTTCCGAGAGATAGCAGTCTGTCTTGTCGAACAACTACCATTCTTGTCCAAGTGCGAAAGTTCGTGGTTTGCGGTGCGTGTTGCGGTCTCCTCAGCACAACGGCCTCGCGTGCAGCACTGGCTTCACGCTGGTGAGAGCCGGCACGGAGGTTACGCACGAAGGAACGAAGCATATTATTAGCCGCCTGCGAAGTGTAAACACATACTGTTGTAACTCGGGGTGCTGCGTCGTATCCCACCGCTGCCACCAGTTGTTGCGGTCGAAAGGAAGGTCGCTGGAGGATACGAAAACAAAACCCGGTCTCTTGTGGTAGCGTTGTGTAGCTTCGGGTTGAGGAAACGACCGCTTACAAGATGGGGATACGAAAAACAAACAAGTTTATGGCACTATTTACAAATATTTACAGCATGAGGTTAAGAGTTCACAAACCACGAGCGTGGTGGTTAAATTGTTACACGGTTCAGAGCGACGTCCTGCACTCTGCGGCGCCGTTCTAAGCCCTGTCGGGCTCCTCCTTCTTCAGTGGAACACCAATCACACACACACACGATAGGTGAAGGGTACGAGCATGCCCGGCGCACGTGAACATCCAATTTTGAGTCAAGATCACTGCACTAAAAGGTGGCGCCAGGGGGGCTCTTGCTCGTCGTGTGTGTCACTGGTCGAGGGGTTCCAAGCTTCGGACAGCAGACATCAAATGGTCCGCCAATCTGTCCGCTCAATTAGCAGGGCACTTTGTGGCGGCGGTCGCCGTTTCTTCAAAGGAAGACGCTGTCTTTGTTGTCCCCTCTGGAACGGCTTATAGCTTCGTGGCGACACGACGTCTCATCCGCCGGCTAGCAGGGACAATACCTGGCGGGCATAGGCATCCGGCGAGTCGGCTACTTGTTTGAGGATTAAAAGAGCGCCGCTCCCCCGTCAGCTCTCGACGCTGGTTCCAAGAAAACCTGGGTTCCAGGTGTGGGAACGTGGCCCGGCTACGCTTCTCAGCGACAACATGGCGCCTACCGATGGCGGTCATAACAATACCTATACGAGGAGCTCCGCTGTTCACATGCTAGTCTCTATAGTCTGAAAGCAGTGGCGTCAGTGGTATCAAAAACGACACCTCACGTACCTCACTATTGCGTATTAAATGCGGCCGGCTTTGCATAGCGTCGTTTTGGGTCGTGTTAACCCCCTTGCACAAATGTTGGGTCGAAGCGGTTATTCGTCAGAGGGTTCGCTCGAATGCTGTTGAGCAAGCGCCGTTGTTAGGTCGATCCGGCCCGAACGTGTTGAACGATAACGGTAGCCGGAGTGTCCCTGATGTTGCGTTCCGAGAATCCCATCTTCACCCATTAGAGGCCACTGACCAAAAGCGCAGCTTACTATCTCCCCTGTCATATTTTTTTTTATTCGGAGGGGGAGAGGGAGGGGTGGACAGCGGTCAAATTTGTCACTTCCCTCTCCCCTTTCGATGTTGGAGGAACCCCGTACGCGGCACTAAAACTGTTAGCAGGGATGTTCCGTCCAGGGAATTTTTACTTTTGGGGGAATTTCAGCCTGTCATTTCGAGCCAAAAGGAAAAAGGGAATCTTCGTGATATTGCAGGTTATTTCAGGAATGGTTGAATTATCCTGTGACGACCGATAATTAGCGTTCACAGTGCGCCTTCGCCTGCTGTAATTTGTTCTGGCACACGCACCACGCAAGCGTAGCCTTTGACATTTGTTTCTGATATTTACGCGAAGCGATCTCTAGTTCACTATTGGTGTTAGACTTGAAGCCCACAATGTACTGTGCACTAACAGTATATGAATTAATAAAGTAATGATTTTTGTTGTGTAGCAGTGGAGGTGCATGATTTCAGACGTCGCCAGTACGTGAGACACGCGTAAATATAGTATCTGCGTGGGTGCGTGGATTGGGGCGGAAATAAGTACTGTGGTGTGGGGAAATATGCTGGAAATTTCGTCGACGTTTGCAGGGAAACTTTTCCGAGATAACGAATTGTCGTGTCTCTGAATGGGAATTATTCGGCGTATAGTACGGAACATCACTGAGTCTATTAGTGCTCCCAATACTGCGACTCGACGCTACAGCTGAGCCGTCATCTGTGAGGTCTCTTCGAAGTCGATTTCTCGTTGACGGGCACGGTGACTTGTTTTTTTTTGTTTTTTTTTTTCCTCGTGGGTGGCGTCGGCGGGACGCCTTTTGTCTTCCGCAGAAGGCGCTCGTCCGGTCGTGTCGCGGAGGACGGTTTCGGTCAGCTAGGCGTGCATCGCACGAAGTGGGAGAGAGAGAGAGAGAAGCGGAAGCCGTGCTTTTATTTCTTCCTCAAACCGGAATGCCTCCGAGGCAAGGCGAGGCCCCAGTGGGCGGACATGCTCTTCTTCTTCTTCTTCCTCTCTTTTCGAGGCCTTGCTGCTTCACGGGAGTCGTCGCATGCTGCGTTGTTGCCGCCGCCGCCGCCTGTGCTTCTTCCACTTTGCGTGCGCGCTCGCGTGTCGAGCCGACCGACGACGCGGTGTCGTTGAACCCCGGGCTGCCCGAACCAAATGGCGTCGCCCGTCGTCTACGCAGCCCCCCCCCTCCCCCCCCTCTTTCAGCGACTGTTCGATCGAGCCACACGTCAAAGCCACGCTTTCGCGGCTCGCCAAAGTGGCCGGCGAGATTAGTTTTTTTTTCTTTTCTTTCCCATTTATTTCATTCGCATGCACATCGATATGACGGTCCGATTCCATTTATCGGCGAGTAACGGTTAGATCGGCGAGTAGCGTTTCGCACGTTCTATTGCCCCGCCGCGGTGGTCTAGTGGCTAAGGTACTCGGTTGCTGACCCGCAGGGCGCGGGTTCGAATCCCGGCTGCGGCGGCTGCATTTCCGATGGAGGCGGAATTGTTGTAGGCCCGTGTGCTCAGATTTGGGTGCACGTTAAAGAACCCCAGGTGGTCTAAATTTCCGGAGCCCTCCACTACGGCGTCTCTCATAATCATATGGTGGTTTTGGAACGTTAAACCCCACAAATCAATCAATCAACGTTCCAAAAAAACCACCATATGATTACGAGAGACGAAGTAGCGGAGGGTTCCGCAAGTTTCGACCACCTGGGGTTCTTTAACGCGCTTTCAAATCCATATCGCGTCTAGCTCAGGTGTTTTAAATTGTAACAGTTGTGCGCCTGCGCAGTTTCTACGATTTCGGCATGGTTTGTATTTGTCGTTAGAATAAACATTCTTTTGTTGTAGCTTGCCTAATTAATGTATACGGGCATCCAGAATTTCGCCACCATCGAAACGCGGCTGGGATTTTAGGCGAGTGCAAAGAGCCGCTGTCATGTGTGCCGGGATATAGACAGAGTTGGCAGCTGACGTTAGAGCGTTTAGAGGACCGGAAGAGGTCCTGGAAGGAGCAATTGATTATACCTTAGTTGTAAACATTGAAACACTATTCTTCATTCATTCACTCGGTGCATAAAGGCCCTCCCTCGTTCAATACATTATTTGGATGGTTTAAGTAGTATAAGAGAGTTTATTTAAAGGTTGTTGTTGAACAAGCATATTTATTCATAATAGGAACGCATTTAATACTGTCGTATACTCCCAACTCTCCTGTGTGGTATCGAGACAGACAACAGGAGCGAAAAAGTAACCTCAGCTTACGCGCCTGCGAGAACGCGTTAAAGCTGTTCGACGTATACCGGAGCGGTGAGGCGGGGCAAGGCGATATTACTAGCAGCTGTTTTCTTAAGATGTGGACCTTGTGCAGTGTTAAAAAATAATAAATTTGAGGGTGTTATTACACATGACATCGCGCGCTCCATTTTTCTAGGCGACAGCACCCATTCATCGTCGTTATTCATTTTATTCCGTGGTGAGGGGGGGGGGGCGAAGAGACGGGAACGGGAAAAAATAAGTAAGCAACCGTCGTATTGTGCAAGCTTCCAAGGCACAGTTCCTTTTAGGCGGAATTCACCCGCCGTGATCCATCATCGCATTAATTACCACGCTTTCTTTAGCTCAGTCTTGTATGTTTGTAGTAAGTAGGCTACGGAGCGCAGTGAAAGATATACCGGGCATATATAACACACGACACAGGGCAAACGCCGTATACTGTGTGTGATTGTGTCCCGTATCTGGGTAGCGCTGTGCAGCTACCTATTATGAACCAAGTAGTCCGGCGACGAATTCTCTGGTTATTATGCTGTTCCAACTTGGTTGGAACAGTTATAATAACCGATGCTGTCGTGTGTGCGCGCAGAATGGAGAGAAAGGGGGGGGGGGGGGCGAGCACGTGTAGACGTGCGTGTTCGCGAGGGCTTATCACACACGTAGACGAGCTCGTGCTTGCAGCAGGGAATACGTCCCACGTAGAAAGAGGGGGAGAGAGAGAAGGGTATGCATTACACTTGACGTGCATCTATTCGCGCATTATATGCCCGATAGCCATGGCCATACCGTGGATCCTGGTTAGATTAAAGCTGCCGGCTGGATCACGTTACGCGTTCCTTCGAGTATAGTATATGTGCCCCCCATCTTGCGCGACGAACAACCAGCGGCGCTTCTTTTGTGGACTGGATAACTCCCGCGGGACGTGCATGCCTGACGGAGCACCACTTCCGCGTATTCGTGCCGGCGAACCGGGAAAAAAACGTATACGCGTTAAGTCCGCATGGCCCCGCAGAGATGATATTCCAGGGCTATTCAATCTCCATACACTGCGGTGTTCCACACGCGAAGGCGCATGTTTCCGTGTGTGGTGGGGGACTTAGTATATACGCGGTATATAGCACTGCGCGTCGCGACATTTCCGCCGTTGGTGGCGCTGTGAAAGAAGTTCCGCTGTGTATACACTCACGTACCCCGAAGGGAAAATATCAGGTCGAGCCTTGTGTGTTTAGAGCATGAAGTCTGTCGTCGTCGTCGTCATCATCATCATCATTATTATTAATATTATTATTATTATTATTATTATTATTATTATTATTATTATTATTGTTGTTGTTGTTGTTGTTGTTGTTGTTGTTGTTGTTGTTGTTGTTGTTGTTGTTGTTGTTGTTGTTGTTGTTGTTGTTGTTGTTGTTGTTGTCGATGTGATTGATGTATTGCTTTTTGGCGCGGACCATTGGCGAGTTTACGTGCATGGGCGATTTCGCGTAATTCGCTCGTAATGAGTCTGCTCGTAATCGACCATTTCATGGCGTCACGAGTGAGAGTCATTCATAGTCCACAACGCTTAACGCATAATCTTCTCGCCCAGTGCTCAGAAGAGCTCTATTCTTGCCGTACAAATGAAGCGGAAGTGTAGTATATACGTCGTTTTAGCTCTGCTTAATACTTCCCATTTGAGTGCATAGGCTTTGGAATTGTCGCGAAACGATTGAGACGTACCGCGCTCTGAAAAGTATAGATGACCATAGAATTAAGCTGTTTTAGCTGTGCGACACAAAGGTGGCACGTGATTTCGAACCATGGGCAGCCTTTCACGCACCCTAAATCCCAAGTATGCCACCTGTGCAGAATGCCCCCTTTTGAACTTATTCGAACAGCCCTTTTGGCACGGCGTGCGTGCGTGCGCTTGGCGTTTCGTCCTATAGATTTTACGCGGTGTTCGCATGCCGCCCGTGTGTTCCCCTCTTCACTTTTTTGGCGAACCTGTGGCGAGTGATCGGGTTTACGCAATTCTTGTGGCGCGTATACGGTCTTGTTGACGGACAGGAAAAAGTATACGGAACCCTATAGCCATACACACCACTTCACCCCAACGTTTGGGCGTGGTGGGATGATATGGCGGCTCCGGCAGAGCACGTGCCGTGCCGGAATAGCTCGTATATGCCACCGGTATAATGTGCATTGTTGCGTCGCGCTGCGTGCCGCCTTTCTGAGCATGCCCGCCCTTCGCCTTAAAACACCGACAAAAAATTTAAATAACCTGAAAGGAGGAAACCGGACGGGGCAATTGCCTGCGTATAGCCCATATCCGCCTGCAACCTGCAACATCTTCGCGGCAACCTGCGGCAACACATTCGGTGCGGTTCCGCGCTGCACACGCCGCAGCCGCATACCGCCGGCAGCTTCCTTTCCTCGTAGATTAACAAACAAGAAAGCGGAAGGGGATGCTCTTTGATGAACGTGAAGTTTGACTGTATAAGCTGCGCGTCGCATTTGCATTTGCTTTCGCTTTCCCCGTCTATATATACGTATACGCAGGCATGTCTTTCTATCAGAACTCCGGTGCGCTTGAAGCCGGCCGTTATCTGCTAAGATGGCGCTGTCGGTTTCCCAGGGAGGGCCTGGGGGCGGCAGAGCTTTGTCATTAATCCCTCCTCTCCGTGCTATCAAACCTTTTTATTGCCTCAAATGCCCGTGTATTGATATTTACCGTCGACCTATCGATATGGGATTGCACGGTGCATGAAATCCATTTCGTTGTGAGATACGATGGAATATAGCTATAAAGAAAGGCATGATGTGTACTACGCATTCTCTGAACTCCGCATAGCTGGTAAGTCGGTGGGTTTGGCTTTATGTGTTATAGAGCTCTGCGGAATTTACTTATGCGGAAACACTCGTATAACCTCTATTGGGGTAGTGGTCATCGCTTTAGGGGGAAAAAATGGTGGCATCATTTGCGGCCCACTCCCGCGAGCATGCTCAGTGCCTCAGGGAAGGTAGTAATGCAATGAAAGTTTTTCGGCATACGTCGCACTACACTTGAAAAGCGACGGTCTGCTTCATACTTCGTAATGCATTCTGTTATACAATTGGAGACTTCCTGCAAGACATAACGCTGTGGTGTGACATTACGAAATGATTGAATGCATGTATTCTGGCCCGCAGCTCTTATGCAGGGAGCGGAAATGGTGGACAAGGCTGTGTTAACCCAATCTTACAATGTTCTCAGCGCTTTTCTCGGCGAATACTATTTTGCTGAGTGTGTTTAATGTCCTCTGCCACTATGGCCTAATTTTATGTACCCTTTGAACCATTGACACCGAGATTTCAGGCGCGCGGCGGGTCAAGCGCGCCCGCCATCTCGGAGGCCATTTTTGAACACTCAAGGACGTGGAATCGTTTGTATACAGCGTGCCTATAGTATGCGAGTACATTTAGAACAAAATAAGTGCAAACGTATTTGTTCGCCTTTTGTGCTTGTTTATTGCGATAAATTTGCCGTATTTAGTATCTATATATACGCTTGGTTGACAGCGTTCCCTATACTTCGGAATTTCTGCATACAAGACTCCCTCTGCATGTAGTGAAACGTAAGTGGCTGCATATTTTGTATAGTATTTCTAAATAACTTTTTTGTCACATTGCGTATACGCTGCACTATTATATGCAGTCTATTTTGACGACGTCACGGCCACCTTTGTTTCTTTCCCTGGTATATAGCGGTGCTCAAACTGCCTTGATCGTTGATCACTTTCATTGAGCAATCAAGGATCTGACGCTCGATATCCGTTCTCCCTCTTGCTTTCCGGTAAAGGTCCCAGGTAAGCGCGCACCTTCACGACAGCCGCGTATCAGTGGTATGTGCACCAACTGCCGGTGCCGCCGAAAACAAGCCAACTGCACGAAAGGCGAACTGCAGCGGAATCTTACGTTTCACTGCAGGGGGAGTCTGATGCCGTATAGTACAGGGAACGGGGTCAACCAAGCGTGTGCACACTAAATAACTGAAAATTTATTGGAATAAGTGTGCCTTGTTGGCACTCTCCGTGAACATCGCCGTATACAGGATGTGCGGGAAGTTCGCTTGGAGGGTTTCACGATACGAGACGTCGTAAACGTTTCCAGTACGTTTATATGTATACAGCAGCGTTTCTTCTGGGCATGTGAAACTGAAACACTTGCGTAGGGTCACAGGTAGGGGACGTTTTGTTTGCGCGGTATGCAGGCGCTGTAACCTGAACACTTTCGTCGGACGCGATGTTGTTTTCTTCCCCCTTTTTTTTCGGACCCGAGGAAACCCTTCACGTGTCAAGTTGCGGAAAGACGATGCACCGGCGCCGTGAATGTGGCTTTGCGGTTGACGCGTATACCTTTTCGTGAGCTCTTTCTTTTTTATGTCTCTCACCCTAGGACTTGCGAAATGGCGAGCGAGTGAGTCGTTTCCCGGGTCCCCAGAGAGTAGGCTTATGTAACCTTGGGCATTACTCAAGCGAACGCTTTAGATGTTTTGATTTAAAAAGAGAAAAAAAAACGAAAGCGTTGCATACCCGGTATAAATCGTGGCGCGCGGTGAACACCGCGCTTGTTTTTCTTAATATAACGACGTTTTTAGTCGCAGATAGTTCCGACAAACTAAATACTAATTAATTGCTATGCGTTGGTATGTTTTAACTGAAATAGCACTTTGTTGTTTTGTTCAGGTGCACGCTTCCTATAGGTTTTTTTTTTCTTTCGGAGATGGGATGGGGGCACCCTTCTTGAAAAGGTCTTTTTTCGCTCTGTATGCCATGGCTAAAATTTCGGGGGGCGAGGGGAAGGGGCCCTTTGTGCCACTCCCTGGCTACACCACTGCTTCGATCGTAGCCATATCTTCAACGATTATTACTTGTCACAGTTATCATTGTACCCCTTACATTCTCATAGTAATGCGCAGTTGTCTTAACCCTGTTTTGCTGAAGCCGAGGATGCGGGATCGATTCCCCGGATACGGCAGCCTCGTTTAGATGACGGCGAAAAACTTTCGTCAATGACCGTGTAACTGTAATTATGTGCGCGCGTTAAAAGAAACTAAGGTTACCAAAATCGTACAGGAGTCCTCCCGGTGCGGCTTGTCCCGTCATCGTAACGTCGTTCTCGCGCGTGAAACTTTCAGATACATGTGTACCTTAATGTCAAAACATATGTTCTAATTATGATTGATGTCGAGTCGTATTTTAGGAATTATTACATTTGGGTAGATATACGGTCGGGCGCGGTAAGGTTACTCTGGGCTCCCGTGGCTGCGAAACCGACACGCTTCCCTGGTGGTGCACTAAATTAACGCAGTACACGAGCGCATCGTAACCCATCTATGTGCCGTTAACCCTAAGTCGAATGGGCCTCGTTGAATGAGCGCTAGCACAGTCAATTAGGTTGGAGGAATGAATGGATTACCGGGGGATTACGTTGATATACGGGGCTGCCGGCTGTGCGGATTGTCTCGGCGAGAACGTGATTGAGCGTGGCGCTCCTCGGCAATTAGTATCCCTCCGCGAGTGACGTCTTCGACGGAGCATGTACTGCATATATACACGATGTATACGCGCGCGGGACCATTAGCGAAGTGGTCCGTGTGCGCTAATCAGATCTATATTCTATACCTTGAAGCCGATTTTTGATTTATGGAAGCAGAGCAATGGCGCGTACGTGCATGCGACATGTACAGCGCTTGTATCTTTTTTTTGCCGCTGCGTCGGAAGTATATACATCTTTCATCGTTGGCTGTTTGGATTGCACGCAGTCTAAACTGACCGCATGTCTTGTCCTGCGTGTTCTTGGCACTCGCGCTCGCAATCGAGGGCGCACGGCGTTCCCAGCGTTGCCACCGGCTGTTTTCGGCCGACGCGTTGTTCTTTCGGTGGATATTCTAAAGTCGACGATTGCAACGAATATGATGGTTGTTATTCGTTGTAGTGTACTGTCACAAACGACTCCAATTTTCGGAGTATCCGTGGGCCCCACCTACCAAGGAAGGGCGCTTTTGTGCTGGGGGACGACATCCGGCGACTATAACGACCCAGCGTGGCGCCGGCTCGTGTTCCTTGCACCGGTACCGGAAGGGGCACCAGTGATCTAAACAAGGAAAATTACTCCCAGATGAGACGGGAGCACGTGTACGCCCCTGAAGAGGTTTGGACTGCATCGGAATAGGCAGTTGACGTACAGCCAGCAACAAGTGCGGTCGTCGGTGTCGCGAGTCTCGCGTAGGCGGCGAGCATGGAGTGACCCGTGCAACGTATTGAGACGGCTGCAATTCCGGGCACCCTCGTCGTCTACCAAGCCGGCGAGACCTCCAGCGGCACCCGTCAACTCCCCTACGTGCACCAAGAGCTGGCCTGGTCCGTATGGAACTTTTTATTGTGACTTTTTTTTAAACTGTTAAAATTGTTGTAACCAGCCTTTCTTTTTTTAAATATTTTGTAGTGTGCGCTGCGTCGCACGCTCAAATTCAAAAGCGCCAGCATGAGTATTCTGTAATTATTGCCTTGTATCTCCTTCGATTCATGTCATTAGTTTGTTAACATTCCGCTTATTTGTCTTTAGCCTGTATCTTTTGTAGTGTTTTTAGCACATTTTGTTATGTAGCTGTTGTTTCTATCGCACGTATCAGTTTTCCTCCTTTGTTATTTTTCGTTAACTCCTGCCTTTGCCCTTGTTTCAATTAAAAGTTTGTTTATGTGTAATCAAACTCCGTGTCTGTTCTATGAGTGCGTCGGTCAGGCCCACACAGCACCACACGTGCAACTCCGCACGGGTCGGCCAACCCGCAAATAAATTCGAAATGTGCCACTTCGAGGCCTTTCAGGCGTCGTAGGCCGAAGCGTAAAGTGGAAGCCCGCGAGTCTGCCGCACGTCGATGTTGGATCGGCGGGGCCTCACCAGAAGTGTGTGACATGTACACTTATATACTCTCGCAGGTGTAGAGGGGAGTACTGCAAGAGCTGAACAACTGTATTACTATCGCCTGTTTTTTTTTTTTATGCATTGGCGCAATTGCACTAAGACGAACGTCATATCAATAAAAAAAAGAAGGATAATGCGTTCTGTTACGTACATTAGCACTCAAACTTCCCTGTATACGCATCCCGGTTGCCCCAAGAAACTTTGCCAAGGTCGGTGCTATCGAGTTATCGAAGAGCGATGGAACATGGGCAAAGAACTCATCTCTAGCTCTTAATTAGCTCAGGTTGTGCAACGAACCGCCATCATTAATGTAGGGATGATTGGCTGAACTCCCGATTAATAGGCCGTGCCGTGTTCCTGAGCGACCCCTCCGCATCCTGTGCTGTTCTGATTGCAGTCCCGAACGATAACATTCATCCTGTATTCCGTGGCGCGCACGGTTCTTCTTCTTGCTCTTGTTTGCCTATTCACAGGCACACACACCCAATATGGGGGTCTCTAAAGACGGCTGGTACGTGTGCTGTGCTTCCTCTTCCAGTACGCAGTGCGCGCACCGCTGGAGTTCCAACGAGAGAGTCCAAGTTTCTCGAGAGCCTGCGTGTATAGTTCTAACCGCGTCCCTGGCTGCTTCTCTTAAGGGGCGTAAAAGAGGGCGGTGGCTTCTATTTCCGGTCTCGCGGTCGCTCTATAGCCTTCGTCTGCGTGCGCCCAGGCCCGCGCTAAGAAGGCCATCAGCTGTGGGGCCCCGACTCCTTTAAAAAGGTTCCTGCCCCCGGGGCTCTACTAATGCTGTGGCTGCTGCTGTTCCCGGATTGTTGTCGCTCCCTGTCAACCCTTCTCCCTCTTGAACTTGCCCCTTTTAGAAGCTCTCCGTTTGGGCCGCGGGCTCGTGTCTGTGTGTGTGTGTAGTGTGCGCGTGACCCTCGATGCTGTGTTAGTCGCAGCTGCTGAAGCTTACCTTAATCGCTTCTTGCACTTCCTCAATTTTTGTCCATGTCAGCTTCCTTCAAGTCACTCGCCGTCTGCATTGGTCTCTTCACGTTGCTCTATGGTTTTCTTCGTGAGAGAAGTGCGTGTGTGCGTGTGCGTGTGTGTGTGTGTGTGTGTGTGTGTGTGTGTGTGTGTGTGTGTTTCGTTCGTTCGTTCGTTCGTTCGTTCATTTCTTCGTCCGGAACTCGTTATCTGGAATCTCCAAGGGGAACACGAGGCCTGCAGCGAAACGCGCTGCTGCGTGTGGAAAAAAACTCGCCCGCCGCTCAGAGTGCCGAGTGCGGGCCGCTTTTCGATTACTTTCTGTTTTGCGGTGCTTACTTCATTTCTCGGTCATCCGCCGAGGCTATTTCGAGATTCGCATGCGCGCTCTCTTCTGCCGAGCTTCCCTTGTCGTCTGCACGCTATTACCGGAAGGCGGCCCTTCACGGGAATTCCCTCGTTTTCAGGTAGGAATATGATGTTTCCAAAAACAGACCTTTCTCTCTCTGTGTTTCTTTTTCTTTCTTTATTTTTGCATAGTGAACATTGCCGCCTTCATTGTGTATAAATAAGGGAGTATAGCAATGTTCTCATTGTAAAGAAATGAAGAAAGGCGTGTTGTAGGGCTTGCTCCACAAACGTGCGCACGCATGCACACACGCACATACATATCTATAATAGCGTCAACCTAAAGTCCCAAAGCCAAGTGCTAGATATATATTTCATAGGCAGCATTAGAAGGACTTGGGGTGGGAGAGTGTTGATGCTTGGAATTGGAGCCACCAGATTCTCCATGAATTTCCTGAAGAATAGGCGTTTGTGACTTGCGCTCTGTATACCACAAGCTTGTTGGCTTTCTTATTACGTATAGTCACATTGAAGGACTCTGGTATAGTGTATGTTTTCTTCCAATTGTTCCGCCACAATGCGTTGTCGTCTACATGTATTGACCTATCGCGAACGGTAAAGTTACGAACTCATATCGAAATGAATCGATAGCGAAGGGAATCATCAATATAGTTATACGCAGACTCATCAGACTCCAGACGTGCGCCTCAGCCGTCGTCTTCGAACGCGACCGGTGGGTTTTTCCTCTTACTACTACCCGAGGATAGGCTTTCGACTACGTGCATTTGGGCACGCGTTGCACTGCGGTGCGTACGTAGTGCACGTGTTCGCGTGCGTGTGCCGACCGCACTTCTGCACAGACTCTGCGGACTGAGCTTCCGGCTTGTGCACTCTGTGGGAACTTTCCGCGCGCGCTCCTTCACATACATGTAGCTTTCCCCCTCTCTCTCTCTCTCTCTCTCTCTATCTCTCCTTGTGCTCACGCAGATTTCCTGTCCGCACTGTGGCTTCGTAGCTCTTTGTCGTATACCGTAAGTGTGTGGATGCATGCCGCTGCCGACTGGGTTGCCCAGTGCGCTGGCTCCGAAACGAAACGTGCCACCAGAGCAAACCTGGAACGAACGATTCGGTTTCGCTACAGATGTGTATGCGGGTAGGCAGAAGCAACGAGGTCGTGCTGATCGGGCGTACAGACTGCAATGCATACTGCACTGACTGGCAGACCGACTTTATCTTAGAAGAACTAGGAATGCGACGATAAACGATATTTATGTGTAGAAGTAGTGGGATTTTCCTAAACCTTGACTATATATACGCCACTAATATTTGCTGACTGAAAGGAAAGCAAGAACATGGGTAAGGCATGGGTCGAGTTACAACGTCGCTGAAGGCATATATGATTTTTTTTTTTGTTTCGCAAAACCATAAGGATTATTTATCTGCCGAGGCACGCACTCTTTCTCACCATTTAACGAGCCACGCATTTTTAATTCTGTGAAGATTATTATCCTCGAATACCAATGAAAACAAGTTATTTGACCAGCACTTTGTTGTAGGTCGGCTAACAGTAATACGAACACTGCACTCCAGTTCGTGGCGTAGCCAGGGGGTTGCACACCTAGCTCGTGTCCCCTCTCTCTCCCAATTTTTTTTTCCTCCGTGGCACAGAGAGCGAAAAAGAAACATTTTAAGGAGGTGCCTGCCTCCCTCCTAAATCGAGGTGGTGCCCCTTCCCCCCTCACCTCGAAAAGAATTTCTGCCTACAGCCCTGGGTGAAGCTGTGCATGTGTCAAAAGCTCAGAGTTGGGTGTGCCGACGCGTCGTTTGGCCACTTCACAGCTTGTCGCGGGTAATTTGAAATTGACACACCACTGATCCGCCAGTGGAATCTGTATCATCCTCTCGCATTATACTGAGACTTTTGGTGCTTGTTTAAATTAAATATATGCGTTCTTTTTTTTTTAATCCATAACAGTAGTGAGCTTGGTTTCTACCGAAGAGTATTTTAATTGGCAGCTCTTTCGATTCAGTCAACCAATCGATGGATCGATCATCCTAGTACATTTTAGAAATGATGCACTCTCCAGAAAATCTTCAGCCGCCGAACGTGGTTGCATTACAGGCTTCATGCAGAGTCACTGTCGTATGTAAAAATTAATCGCTTGTTCTTTCGGACTTTAAATCTTCAGACAAACTATGTAAAAATTAATCGCTTGTTCTTTCGGACTTTAGTTCTTCAGACAAACAGTAGGGGAATCAGTAGAAACAGTAGGGGAAAACAGTAGGGTGTCTGTCCTCTGTTTACATAAGCTGACGATTACGGCTAGGTGAGTCGTCGTGCATGTGTTCCTGACGCGTCGTTTCGCATGTCGCTAGTCTTTCAAACATTGCCGGATTGTCATGATGGTGACGTTGCGTCTTTGATCGAAAGGAGAGAGATAAAGCCAGGGTAGGGGAGAGTGTGTGTGTGGGGGGGGGGGGAGGATCTTGTGTAATGGCTTGTTGTGTTGCGGAGACACTGCTACACCGTGCACGTTTCTTTCCTTTATTATTATTATTGTTACTTATTTCTCGCGACTCCTTCGTCGTTGTGTAGTTTTTTTTTCTGGTGTTTCAAGAAAGGACGCGCCGTGGTGGACGAGTGCGCCTTCGATCAACGTCGTTCTGACACTCGTGTGCTGGAGTGGATGAACAGCGCCCTGCGAGACAGCCATGGGCAAAATAATAACGATAATAACGAAATAAACTGGGGGGAGAGGTCCTATATGATGAGCCGGCAATTGGGTGCCGCGGTCATCGCGTCTTCCGGCATGGTGGCCGCATTGTTGTCTCCCCCGCTGCTGCTTTCTGTAGCTATACGGGCGCTTATAAGCGCAGGGCGCCCACAGACGGCTCGGTTGGCAATGCAGGGCGGAGTCCTCGCCCCGCTGCGCGCCCTTCATGAGTAGCGTGAACGTCTTCGCCCATCCAGGACGCCGCTTCAAAAAAAGGTTGCGCAACCTGTTTACGCGGCTTTCTTCGTGCGTGATGCTGTCGGCGCGGTAGGTTATAGACCCCCCCGGCCCACGCGCGGATCATCGTGCGCCCGCGAACGCGTTATTATAGCGGCTTCCCCGGCGCATCATATCTAAGGGCGTGTGCACACAAACAAGGTGTGGCACGTTTGCGGGTATGCGCGTCCTTCACCTTCACGGCGCGCGCTCCTTTGACGCGTGCCGCGGTGGTCGTTCTATCGAGGCTGACCCTGGATGATATATCGAACACGGAGTTTAGTACTTGGTGCATACCGAATAGTTCGGGGTTTTTTTTTTTGTCTGTGTGTAAGTTCACTTTACGGGAGCCTGTTTAGTTTGTCGAGACGACCCACTTCGACCTCGTTTATACGTATGTTCTTTATATATAAGTCGGAAGTCTCAATCAGCCCTGGCATGGTTGACCGCCGCGACGCTTGCTCGTACCGGCCAACTCATTTTTTTTTTTTTGCCGAAATTACTTTATCGGGTGGACGTAAACGCAGTTACAGCACGTTACGGGGTTTTATTGCATCTGTATCCGAGCTCGTTCGCTGAATATCGGCCTGACGAAGGAGTAGCTCTCGAGAGAAAGAACACCTTTAAATCACTTGTCGAGTACTGGTGGCACCATGGAGTGTATGGACGTCACGGAGATCTGTATAAAACAAACTTAAATGCCCAGACGTTTCCTGTGGCCTGAAGAGAGTATACCGTCTCGTGCAGGGACGATCCAGTTTTAATTTGCGCTCCGCGTAACCGGCCGGCTGCGCGACATGACGAAAAAAAAAAGTTTTGATTTTTCTTTGAAATGACATGCGGGTTTTAGTCTTCTTTACGAGGGGGGTTAGCGCGAAGGACCCGTGTCAGCCAATTTATATAGACCGCCGGTGCTTTCCGTAAAAATAAAAAATGCGGAGCAGACGTTAACGCTCAATTCAATGAGAATCGCGCTTAATTTCAACGTCGGATCGCTCGCGTGACTCTTCATATCGCCCATACAGTCTGCACACCGTATATATGCTGTAGCAGTCCCACATGCCCGAATTGCGCCGATATTGAAATGCCTTTTTCGCGCAGGCATACACAGGCATACTGTGGCTAATACGCCGTATACCGTGGTAATGCTGTTAGCGGGTGGAATAGCCTATATACAGCCCGAGGCCGTTCGTGTTGTATAGCTTCGTGCGCTTCTTCGCCGTCTGTTCCGCGGTGCACGACAATCGAATAAAATGTCGCCCCGGCGTTCACGGCGACCATCGTGAACTTACCCCCGTATTCTAGAACGTTCCTTCTTCACTCATCGCTTCACCTTCACTTGAGAAAGCCGATGGGAGGGAGCGCCGCCTGTAGGCATGGCAAGTCACTGCGTATCAGCGATGATCTGCTGCGATTCTTGAGTAGCGCAGCGTCATTTTCAGCCGAGCGGTGGCGCAGTTCTCAACTCTGTCAAGTGAAGGCTGGAAGTCGAGTCGAGGGGCGTTTGTGAATACGGGGATTAGAATGGCGGCGTATACGGCGCTTCCTGTTCGCATAACCTCGAACCCCGCGACGTCGATCGCCCTTGCAGACGAGCGATTGGCACCGAGTGGTGCTTGATTGCGTATGCCGAACGCGCGTATACAAACCCGTTCCGCGAACGGTTCTCGCGCGTGCTCCCCCATCCGTTTTTTTTTTTTTTTTGTTCCAGGAACGGTCGCGTATTCGCCGTTCCTTGTCTCGTCTTGCTGATTAAGTTTTAAAAGAACGAAGATATAACGAATGCTCCGGAGAGGAATCACTTTTACCGTTGAGTAACATCATCAGCCTTCTTTGATACTGAACGGGCACTCGATGCGAGAAAAGAACAATAAGAACACGGGGGGAGGGGTAAGAACAAACGACGATTGGTGACGCCACCGCTGAAGCTGTTAGTTCATGCGTTGGCTCGCATTCTGACGTCATATAGACTTCTGCGGTGCTTCTCTAGTCTGCATTCGACCACCACAACCGCTATACCCGTATGGTCTAGCGGTAATAATAATAATAATAATAATAATAATAATAATAATAATAATAATAATAATAATAATAATAATAATAATAATAATATTGCGTAGCATCAATTGATCCCCGTCGCGTCACACTATCGCATGGACAGTGGTATATTGGGGCGGAATTAAAAAAAAAAAGGTCTGATTTCGCTCGCTGTATTTCTTGAAAACCACCTGCAAACTCGGCGTTCATGAAACTATAGATCGACATAAACGGTTTATCGTTGTAATCTGGTTGAAATGGCTTTTGTACTCGGGGATGCGAGCGTGCGTGCCAGCTGACACAGTTCTACGGTTCTTTGTCTTGTGCCATTCTATTTCCTAATTTTCTTTGCTAACACGAAGTAATAACGGCTGTGACGTTGTCCTTGCCTTGCGTTAGCGCCTTGCGCAATTGAACACCATGCCGGAATAGGAGCGGGAAAAAGAGGCGGCCGATGACTCGAGATCGTTGCTGCTGTTTCCTTCTATATGACCATCTTTGTTGTGTACCGTCACAAACGTGCCGTGATATCACAAGCCGTGGACCGTTTGAAGCGTGGACTCTAACTTCTTCTTTATTACCATGGGACACATACATGTATACATACTACAGAGACGCTCACATGCAACGCCCCTTTTTTTAGAGGAAAAAAGAATCGAATGAAATGGAAACTCTACTCACATCGCATAACACTCTTGCGCCCCCCATTGGTATAAGTGAGATGTATACGACCCACCGCGGTGGTGTAGTGCTTGCGCTGATCGACTGCAGACCCGGGTCACCGGTTTGAACCCCTGGCCGCTGCGGCGGCTGCACTTCCAATGGTGGCGAAAATTCTCGAGACCCTTCTACTTAGATGTAGGGGCTAAAGAATCCCATGCGGCTGAGATACCTGGAGCCCTCCACTACATAAGGCGTCTCTCATTGTCATATCGTGGTTTCCGGGACGTTAAAACTCGACAGTTGTTATGAAAGTGTAACGTATGCATCATTACACTGTTGAGGCTGACACACTGTTATCGGAAGGCAATACGTTAGACGTCCAGTGGTAACATCTTGTGACGACGATTTTAAGTTTGTTGTCGGTTAGTTCCGAATACTCAAAGGAACCCACTAGAAGTTCAAAAAGTTTTGTTTCAGTGTATAAAGAGCAGCGTGTCGACGCAAGAATTTACAGCTGGTTTGTTCATTACTTATACGCAATCCTCAATTTTCACATATTTCGCTTATAGTTGTAGCAAAAGAAAAAAAAAAGACGGGGATGCGTGACACTTGCATACGCAGTCGGAGCTAGCAGTTGCAACGCTCGTTTAATTAATTGGGTTATTTGTATTGCGTGCGTGTGCTACGGTAAATGGGACGCGTTAAATGAGGGCTCGTGTTCAAGTGTTTCTATAATGTATTCGTCCCACTTACGTGAAATTAGGTTCAGTAATCGGAGCTGAGAAAAAGGGAAGGTGCAAAAAAGTAAGATCGTCGTGCATCAGAAAGGTATACTACGCAGTGTAAGTAGATATGCTGCGCAGTTTTTATTTTCCTTTTCTTATATCTCTCTTTCAATCTGGCAGTGCGTGCGCAAACAACGTGTGGCGCGCTGGTTAGAAAATTGCGAGGCTTTGCACGCGTTCTTGTATTGATATTACCGCCCGAGCGCTCCATACAGACGGTTAACCAGCAGAGCCGAAACGTGAGGCCTCGCTGTTTATCGTTGGTTATCGGACAGTTCAGTGCATGCAGTCTTAATTATTATTGGTTACGGTATCCAGAAATCTTTATTGGTGTCCGCCGCTCGTGCTTATCCCTCCTGATATTAGTGGATCAGTGATGAGTATAGTGGGGTCGACCGATTTCTGTGGACCATATATATGTATAGCAGGTTTTTTTTTTTTTTTTCGCACACAGGACAGGCGAATTTTTGGTTTCGACTAGCCATAAACAGTCTCGCCGTGCAGAAATTCGACGTACGTTATCCGCCAATAAGTGGAGCGAGACACCGCTTTGAGCTTCGGCGACTATTGGCCTGGGTGTCATATAAAGCCTCTATGGGTGCGCCTGAATCGGCATTGCACTTTTGCACACACACATGAATCAGCTCAGACCCGCCAGCTCTCCGAGGCTGGGGCGATAAAGGTGGCAGTTTTAGCCCGGAACATCCTGCTTGTGTCGAGATAATAGCCGGCGTCTTATCTACGCGCTCTCTTCGTGACGACTCTATCGCAGACGCAAGGCCGACGCTGTCGGTTTAAAGACCTTTCTTTTTAGATAAGAGGTTGACGCCACACAGTATATCACTGAAACGCGCGAGCTTACCAGCATGCCTTCCCTCCCATGAATTCTCAGCCAGAGATGACTGCATTTAAGTTGTGCCTGGAGCGCATACGCTTGGAAGTCTTGTTTGTGGTGTTCCCGTTGTTTATATGTAGAAAAAGAAGTTGATAGACTGACAAATTAGCAGAGAGAGAGAGGGAATCTATTGAAATACAGGTAATTCTGCTGGTGTATATGTAGACACATGCACTTAGGAAACAAAACAAAAGAACAAAGAAAAAGAGTACGTCACTCTTTTCGGCAAATTCAGAGTGGCCACCTATATGCGACTGTCTATGATAGTTTACATACATAAACTCTCTTTGGGGTTCCACTACTCCCCTATGAAAATGTCATCTGCAAAGACGGTTCACATTTCTCTTTGCGGGCAGTCATTTATGGGGTAAAGGGAGTCATATATGGGATCACTCAGAACTTACAACAAAACAAAAAAATAAGGTATTTCTATAGAAAGTACACGTGATACACAGAATACAGAAATTTACACTGATCTTCTCTCTCCCTTCCTCCACGTCCTAAATTTTCCCTGAAGACTGCAGCGCCGGATTAAAAGAAAATCTATATCTGCATAGGTGATGGAGGAATCTTGCTTTTCATTTAGAGTCAAACAGGCTGTCCATTAGTGCTATGTGCAAGGGAAGAAAGGAAAGTGTATACATTCTCCAAAATGCGAGTGGTATACGCATGAGGTCAGTCGACAAGGCGCCTCTTTTGAATTGGAGCATATCCTTAAAACTCGGTGTCTTCTTAAATAGAGTACGGGGCTTGCTTTTCTCGGTCGATCGCTATCGGGAATGTTTTTGCTTCTAGAAGCACGTGACGTGTAACGACCCGCACAACGCCTCACTGGAGCAGCGCGCGTGGTATGTGTATTCCCGCTCGGTGGCTTTGCCAAACCATGCATGCAAAGCGGTGTCCCCGAGAAACCGATTCATAAAGTGTACGGTCCCGGGGAAAACGTTATATTGCTTTCTGTCTTTTTTTTTTTTTTTCGGCAAATTCTATCATCACTTGGGGCACGCAACCGCCGCTCTTGCGGTGCCACGAGCTGCCTGCTGCCCGTGTCTTTTCGGGGGAGTCATTTATATGCGCGCAGGAAAGCGGGGAAGGAGGGGCGACGTTCGATGTTTCCCATGGGCTATTGTTTGGCCGTAAAATTGTCTGTACCGGAAGTCTGTGCGGAACTTCCGGCTCCGCTCGCTGCGTCCGTTTCTCGCTTCCTCCATTCCCCGGCGATTTTCTTTTCTTTTTTTCGCGTCATTATAACCGTTCGGAATGTTTCACTTTCTGGTCGCTACGTCGTTTGCCGCAGTGAGACGTTGAAGACTCACCTGTTGCTGAGTACAGCAGCACGCCTCAACAAGCCATCGAATGCTAGGTCAACAGATATTTGATGTTACTGCGTCAGATGTCCGACATCACTTTGGCGCTTGATGTCGAGCGCTATCGTCACGCCTCGCCTGTCGAAGTTTTCATTAGCGCAATAATTAATGTAAACGGTCGGTGATTTTCTTATGTTTATAGCGTGTGTTTGTGTGTGTATGTGTGTGCTCGGCAAATGGGTGGTGCGATCGGCCTACAATAGTGGGCACGCTTGACGTACGCGACGTTCGTTATAAACAAGTATCTGGTGTTGCGTAAAGTGTGCCTATACATATATGTCTACAGGACCGGAACTGAACTTTGTCTCTCTTTTTTTTTTTTTTGATCACATCGTTCTTATGCAGGGCAAGGTGTACGTGTATGACAAGGTGTTCAAGCCGAACGCCACGCAAGAGAAGGTCTACAACGAGGCAGCCAAGGCCATCGTCAAAGGTGTGTTGCGTGTGATTTGGCCCGTTTCCTACGTTGCTTCGTCTACTTTTTCCGTTTTTTTTTTCCTTGGCCATTTTCATACCTGCTTGAAACGAATAAGTTTGAGCTGGAGGTGCAACGATGATTGTTGCAGTTCGGAGAAACGGTGCGAACATATCGCTTAACCTCGCCGGCACCGGTGACAAAGGGAGCGATTATGCGGTGTCAAAAAAGAAAACAATGATAACGTGTTAAAAAGAAAGAAAAAAATACAACTGCGTACACGGGGAACGGAAGCGATTGCCCAAACCAGCGAAGTCGTTTCTCCAGCTGTGGCAGCTGCCGACGATTGTTGCGTCGAAAACTGGCCGCCTGCCTCCCTGGACTGTATTATTAGCGCTGTTGCTCTGAAAGGGACACGCTTCGTAAGGTGCATGACGTTTGAAACCGTGAGAGAGGGGGGCTTGTGTCCCTCTTTTGAAGTGAGGTATAGAGATCTGACGTTGGGAACAGACGCTAAACTAGTGCAACCCATTGAAGAAGCGCAAAGTTGTCGAATGTGAAGAAGTGACTATGAAAAATTACAAAGAGTCGAGGGGAAAGAAAATGAGCGTCGATTAAGCGGCTATAACGCCAGAAACACGTTTTATAGTGGCCTTTAACTAAATATTTATTCTTACTTCGACAGCATGCATGAACCGCTACTAGCCAGCGTTCCTCGTTATTTGTAAACAGTGCTGACCTTATGCGGTTAAAGGTGGTAAGCCGTGTTTAATCGCATTTGATGAATTTGTTGTGTATATCGCACTTAATCGTATTCAATTGACGGCTCCATGGCGGCTGGCCACAAGGTTTTGGTCGGCTTCACGCTGAGCCTTTCGCATAAGTCATTACCCCCCCCCCCCCCCTCCCCAAACTGCCCTTCCTTAACGCTTTAAAGAAAAGAGGGGGGGGGGGGGAGTAACACAACCAAGGGGGGGGGGGGGGGCGTACGTACTACAAAGTGTCAGAGTAGCCGCTGTCGCGTCGCCCTTAATTCGGCTCTGTACAGTCGGTGCGCTAGCTGCATAGCTGCACGTCGCGGAGCTTTTCAAGCGCGTCGTTGGTAGTATTTCGAGGACAGCCGGCGCTGTTTCTTCTCCGAATTTGGCGAAAGGAGCCGCGGTACATCGCTTCTTTGTGCTGGCTACTTGAAACCTCCTCCGTGGGGTCAGTGGAAAAATGCTTTATTATTCTGCGTACCGCAGTCCCTACTCGTAGTCACAGTATAGGCGCGTGGCTCGACGGGCAAAAGTTCTTTTACATTGCTTCTTAAAATAACGTGGATTCGTTGTGCGACGGCAAGCTGTTCGGCCTGTCAAACACGGGGGGCGTATCCTGGGCATGCGGTGACGGCTCACGTATGCCGTCACTATAAGTGTGAAGTGCGCAAAAGCTTTGTAAGCAACTGCATTGCATGCGATGGAATGACGCTATCGTTAAAGCAGCCGACATTGCTGGTGGTATATGAATAAGTATACGATAGACAGCCTAGGAAGTCCCCTAGCAAAGTCATGCTGACTAGGTGAGGAATTACCGTGGACATCGTCATATATACCACACGGCAGAGAATCACGACGATTAAAAAAAAACGTATATATAGAGATTGACCTCAAGTTTTAAGACGATTTCTATTATATGTATTGTCATTATAATTCATTTGTAAGCGAAATTAATTATTAATTGATTTAAATTCGCTTTTAAGCCTCTATGCTCTTTCTTGGAGTCCTTCCAGCGAGCTCCGTGTATATACCACTAGATTTCTAGCCGACCCACACGGCACTTCCCGCCTGCACTTCCGAGTGTTTTGTACTCTGATGTATAGCTGTGGATGGAAGCAGTGCATTTCTGTGTTACCAAGTATGCGGCGAGTGGACTGTGGCTACTACGGCGCTGTTCCTCTACAAGCAAATGAGGCAGCGCAATTAAAACAGCCGTTGCTTGTCATGCGAGTCTTGCGAGGAGACGGTCTAAACTCTTTACATTGGCCTGACTTGGACGTGCACGTTGGGACGTGGCTTTCAATTTTTTTTCCCTTAGTGGAGGAGGCTGAAGGGCGACTAATGGACACGTCGCGCCATCTGTAGCGTAATGAATACGAGAGTGGCGCTAATTAATCAAACCTCTCGAGGCGACTTCCTGCATCCGGAGAAGCGTGGAAGGGTCTGCGCTCTTGGTCGACGTACGCTGCACCCCTTGTCGGGTGCCTCGAGCGCGCCTCGCAAAGGTGTGTTCGACTGGACTCTCACCGAAGCATACACAAAAAAGAACGACTAAAGACGAAGCGTTAAGAAGATTGCAAGGTATCGCGCGTAAATTCCAGGCTGCGAGCGAGTTTTGGGCCGTTGTTCGGGAACGTATTATGATGACGTCCCGAAATTAACAGCTCGAAGAACCTGTGAACATTAAGTGGAAGCCGGCGGTGCACTGAGTACGAAGTTGGGCGGCTTCTCGCCCGTTGTGCTTTTCTGCTTGGCTGCGCCCTGCGGCTCAGTTCTGTATTGCCATGCAAGCCTTATATGGTGTATAGTTTGCTTCTTTTTCTTCCCTTTTTTCCCCCTTTTTTGAGGCGTGCCTGTGTAGTTTTTCTTCGGTCACACGCAAGAACTTCTGTTTCACTCAGTCACTTTACCATTTGCTCGGCGGCAACGGTCTCGATGTAAAACTTCGCTTGGATACCCTGTGCAGTAATCGTCGCCTTGTTGACCATGACTGTGTAAGCTGTCCTTGCGATCCGTTATTGCAGCCTTATAGCATCGTTTCTCGGGTATAGCCCTCGTTTCTGTGAGATTCACGGTACACACAGTTAGGACGGGGTCGGGGGGGTTCGATTTTTGCGTGTGTGTGTGCGAGTCCTGACTATAGCCGCGTATATAACTCCTTAAAAAGACACGTGAACACTCTTTGGAAATCACTTTACTTGGCAATTCGGGACCCGCGGAAAAAAAGCCACGCAAAGTATTTTTCTTCGAGTTTAGGCGGTGAATGTACGTATTTAGAGTAGGTGGTGAACAGTTCATTACAGTCAGTCATCGGGCACCAGGGCCACTTTGTGGAAGCGTCCATCGCGTCTTTATTGGGCGATGGAACCTACCTCATTTTATCGGGTAATGCGGAGCTTGAAAGGACTCGTACACTTCACATAAACGTCTGAAATGGCGTCCATGTGAAGGTCACGTCGTGAATGCACGCACTCATTTTGGATACACGGCACGGCGAATGAGTCTCTAACCTTGGCGACTGTGTGCATCTGTCGTTCCCGTCTCTCTTCTGCTTTTGCACGACCTTATTATTCGTCCTCGTCACGTCCGTGCGACGACGGCGAATAATTTTCTTTCACGCTCGTTGCACCTGCAGGTGGACGGTGCATTTAGCGACGCCGTGTCTCTTGTCTCGCATCCGTACGGCTGCGCAGGACTGCAAAGCGTGCAGTATATGCGAATCCAACTCAAGTCCTGTCCGCCTTCTCAAGGTTCCAGTTGCGTCTTTGCTGCTTATTTATGTGCAGCCGCGGCCACGTCTGTGTAGAGCGCGCGAGGAGCCGGCTTTCACTCTGCGGGGCGAAACCTCGAGGCAGTTTCGGGTTCTGATGCGGTCAGCCTGACAGCTATACGCCGCACATGCTTCTGATACAGCAGTGGCCGCGGCTGTACGCTGAATGCGGCTGCAGCCTCTAGCTAGCTCATCATTCGCCTTATGTAGTTCAGCAACTCGCCTTGTGCTATCTAGGGGTTTAATAGACTCGCCGACTTCTTCACATTGCGTTGATGTTTGAGTGTCTGGCTGCTGTGTCACTCGTAAGTTGTACCCGATTAGGTTAATATGTCGCATCAGAACCTCCCTTACTCAATTGGGGGGGGGGGGGGGGCTGCATATCGTGGTTACTTATTTTGCATCTGTAACACAGGCTGGCCGTTGCGTGAATTACGTAGATGTCGTAACCAAAGCCTGGGTTGCCGACGCAACGCTCGTTCGGCTCGATGATGACAGTTCTGGACAGGCAGGCCATTTGCTTTCGGCTGAGCGATTAGAGCGCGAGCAACGGAGCCTTCTTGTGGCGCGTGTATACTGACGTGTCCTCGATAGCGCGCGGCGGTGGGCGTGGCTGAATCTCGCGCTGCCGCACGGAAGCGAATCGGGGGGACGTTTGGTCACGACTTGTGCTTCTGCTGCAGCGCTCATGTTGCGAAAGTGCTTCTCCGTTCTCTGCTATACCGGCGTCGAGCTGCAGTGGGCGTGTAACGTGGCTGCCCTTAATTGCCCGGACACTTCAGACAAACGCAGTTTGGCAGCAGAGCAGGTCCCTGCAGGGTGGGCATTCTGCTTCGAGAGCGCATTTCTCGCGCGGAGTATACATGTGTCTGCGAAGTGTTAAAAGATGACTGGAAGCGGGTGTGGTCGAAAAGCGAAGTGTTTCGAGTCGCACGTTCAACAAGCGTTGTTTGTCGTCGGTGAATCAGCCTGCCGAGAAAGCGCGTGAGGACGTGCTGTCGCCGTTGCGTGTTACGTAGTAAGATTTACCGACTATAGGAACCAAGCATGATTCAGATATATGTTTACGCCGTGGCCTTGTAAATTGAGTGGTTCAATCGGAAACATTGTTTTTTTAATGTATATTAATAAACTGCCTTTCTAGAAAACAAAGCTGTTCTTTTCTCGCGAGGACGATTCGTAAGTCATCAGAAACGTGAGGACAAAACGCAGGTGAATAAAGCGTCACCTCGAAGTCCTTGCGCCATTATAGACCGCAAGTGAGGTATTCCATTTTGACAGCGTCCGCCCGGCTCTGGCACCGTTAAACTTTAATCGGCAAGTATATGAACAAGAGTGTACTTGGAAAAAAAAAAGACACACAAAAAAGACACAGGTTTAAGTACATGTTTCGAGAAATTTCAATTAGTCGATACGACACAAGTACGAAAGTATATACTACCATTACATTGAATCTCGTCACGTCTTATTATAAACTTAGCATGTGCTGGCGATATGTGCTCGAATCTAATTGAAGGAATCTTCAACTTGATTGTCTTGCGCATTATTGAAGTAACTAGTTCCAAATTACGTAAATAGCTGTTAGATAAATATTTATCTGCATGAAGATGCGCACGATTCATTGTCTCGCGTATTTTTTTTTCTCAACTTTGGAACGAAGCGAAGGTTCAAATTTTGCATGCCTCTTCGCTGCTGTGTGTTTCGAATCCTTATATCACCTATCACCTGCCGGGATGGGTGTTAATGCATGTGCCGCGAGAGCCTTACATGTACGACGACAGAACGTGTTGAAATACCTTTTAATGAAATAGTCTCTTTCCTCGTCCAGTTCATGCGATTGCACAGTCCACCCAATGTAGCTCTCCTTACAATTCGTCCACAGCTTAGTTTTAATCTTTCTCCTGGTGATTTTTTTGAATATTTTCATTTCATTTTTTTTTCACTTATTGAAAACCTTAAGGGCCCGGATGCATTACATAAGGCGGTGCACTGTAGCATTACAAGTACGCTACAGTGCACCGACATACTTAAAGTATCTTTGAGTATCCTTTTCTCCATTTTTTTTTTTGCGTTCTCTTCATTTCGTTTTCTGTGTATGTGCTCTCGTTGCCTTTCATATGGGGGGCTATGTTTTTGTTCCTCTCGCTTTCTCAGTGAGCCAATCCTCTTACATTGCTTTGAATGCCTTTGTGTATACTATATACGTATATCCGGAGCCGCATTGGGTATTAGTCAGTGGGCGGTCTTGCGTGTCGCTCGCTTTGCGCGGAACAAAAGGGAGACATCAGCCGCGGGACAGCTGTTGCCGAGCGCCGATGGTGGGACGCGGCAGCTATAGCAGCGTTGTCCGTGCGCTATACGCCACCTCTGCAGCGCATCACGCCAATGTTGGGCCGCTTTCGCTTCGACGCTGACGCAGCTACACTCTAAAAAAAGAGCGAGTAAAAAGGGTGTCTTTTTGTCCCATAACAATAATCATCTATATTGCGTTCCATCCTTGCGCTATCGCCCCGCGCCCGGTACATTCCGGTCACGATCTACATGGCCATTATCAGGGTTACATTGCATTCTCGATAGGAAAGTGGCCAGCGCCGAGTTTTCAAGAAAGGAGGCGCACGCAAGCCTGATGACGATTGTTGTTGTGGGACAAAAAGACACCCTTTTTACTCGATATTTTTTTAGAGTGTATAGGCGCCCCATACGCTCGGTGTATCCATTTTGTTAGACGGCGGCGGCAATGTGTGCGGCCAGGTTGCTCCTATCGAGCGCCGCTGACCTGCTGCCCCGCGAGCCGACGGCGGCGGTGTTCGGGGTCACCGACAAGAGAGGCAGTAAAAACGCCGAGGTCGCGCTGGGTTCTCGCAAAGCACGCAGACAAACGAGACTCCCGCGGCGAGGCGGACTCGAAAAGGATTCCTTTCTTCTCGCCAGCGATGCCTGCGGAGTTTCGTTTTCGTTCGGGTACCGAGGAAATTATTTATTTTTAGCGAGCGGCAAAATTTGTTATACGCCCGACGTGCTTTCGCCAGATAGGTATGCAGAGCTCAGTTGAAACAGGCGAACTCTTCCTCGAATAATGTATGTGAAGAAAAAAACGGCTTGCCATCGTTGCAGTTGGCGCCGCGATCGCCGACTGTGTGCACATCTCATGGCGAGGAAAGAACTCGCTTGGAGACGCTGCAGGAGGTGTGTATACGGCGCTGTGTGCGTATACCGTTAACGCAATACGCACCTACCGCGACGCTATTGACGCGGTTAAAATGTACCACCCGGTAAATTGTTCGCACGCACGGGTACATATAGTCTGACCTGCGCAAATTCGTCATGCATCTCCCCCTATTTCATGCGTGAAAAGATTTCGGCTTTGTGTTTGGCCTGGTTGGAAAAGTGGCTATGATCTGCTAATATGGGTGCACAGAATCGCACGCGGTGCTTTTGGGTTAGCACTTGCGGACGTACAGAGAGGCACGCGTCGCGTGGGAAATCATGGGATTCCATATTGCGCTTTCGGCGTTCCCGCCCAAAGCCCCCCTTCAACTTCGCACGGAGAGAAAATATAGTACTTATTTCTGAAGAGTGTGCGCGTTGAATATGAAGGAGTTTGCCGATTCACGAACCCGACTGTGCGTTCCCTTCTAAAGAAATTCGCAGTTTCAAGATGCACCCTATAAGGTGCTTCCAGCATATGAAACGCTGTTGAGTTGCACGTTGCAAAACGGTGCTGTCGATGAATTAAAGGAATACAATGCGTGACTCAAATATATTGCTCGTGGTAAGCCATGCATAGACAACTTGCATGGTTCACAAATATGTGGAGAATTTTTTACTCATTTCTCTCTCTCTCTCTCTCTCTCTCTTTGAATGCACGCAGCGTTGTTTGCTGAAAATAGCAGTGTCAGCTGCGAAGGCTTGATATGTCCTTCGTTATGGGACTCAACGTATACAGAAGAGTGTTGTTAAACTTTTTGAGGTAGCATACGCTCCACGCTATAGTCTCCTGCCTGCTATATGCACAACTGCGTGGCTCTGTACTTACACAAGTTGACTTATTTTAAGGTCCTGAAAACTCAGAGGTGGTATGACATGACGTATAGGGGTAGAATGCATGAAAACTTAGCGCGAATGACAGTATAGCAGTGATGACGTATCATTTCACCTTGAAATATTCACTCCGGTAGTGAACTTAGGCCCGCACACATTAATTTAGTAACGTTAGTATTATCCGTAATTGGGGAATAATAAGATCGCTAAAAGCGGCAAAAATGTGTTCGTTTCTTTGCCACGCTGACGACCTGCATACATACATTTCCAGCGATTGTGTTTTGGTTGCTTGCAGTGCGAGGACAGAAAAACTGACACTTATGATAAAGTGCTGCTGCCTTTTGCTTCTGACGTGCAGTTGTTTCGCTTGCGAAATCCTTCTCCCTGCGAGCATTTTCTTTTTTTTTTCTTTTTCGTGCAGTGCACGACGGCCTTGGCAGGGTTGCCCGCCGTGCACTGCGCTTGCGGTCCATTTGGCAGATTGAGCACAATGCCGGTGCAGCGCTTGATGCCGAGCTAATGGATCTTTCTCCCCTCGTTCATCGGCGAACGTCGTTGCGCATTTATTCATGCGGGCGTCGCACGCCCTTCGTAGGAAAACGCGCGTCGATCAATCCAGAACTTTCGTCCTCGCGCGCGGCACGCTTTTCACCGCAGTCAGCGGTGTGTGCCCGTCTGACCCGACCTGAAAGCTTTGCTTCGATGTCATCTCGACTTGCAACCTTTTGCGACAAAATGAATCGTTACCAAGTTGCCCGATTTTCAATACTGTACTCTTTGAAAAGCATTGTGGCGACCAAAACGGGTGTTTGTCCGCGCCGGATCCAGGTTTCGCTCTTAAATAAAAAAAAAGAACGTGTTTATTCTGATTTGATCGATTGGTTTACTTAGCCTTTTTTTTTTTCCTAGGGGGACGTTAATGCTATCGAACGTGATAGCCTGAGTAGAGAGATGTGTATTTTAATTGGAATGCTTGCCCTGTGGCTCACACAATTTATGTAATAGAGACTGGTTTACGCGACTTACATCAAAAGTATATATGCATGTTACCCCTTTATAGAGCCACGAATCGTAGTCCGGTGGCATTCTTTAGATGAATGCCCACTATTTGCAGGCATCGCCGAATTCGTATGTCATGCCCATGAGAGGGCCGTAGCCGCGGATGCGACTCGTCTCTTGTGGGGCGAGTGGGTTTAGGCAGGCGGATAGATGACGAAGAAAGCTATCTTGATACGGTAAAAAAAAGTACTAACCCATATATTTATGAAATGCTGATGTGACAGGTTCACGAGCTCCAAACAACATGGAAGTTAGGGGCGTGAGATGGAGGCTTGAACGCACAGAGAAATCGTTCGACATCGCTATAGAGCCGACGATGTTCGGACAAGTGGACATGCCGTCTTCGTCGGGGCAGTGTCGTTCGCTAATGGCGATTTGGCCTCGTAACATTCTCTATAGGCGGTCGATTGCGTATCAATGCGAATGACTGCGGACCGCGCTCATCGTGGACACAAACGACACCTTCCTCGTGTGATGCGCGGTCGTCGCCTATTCTTTTCCGCTTCGCCGCATGTGAGCCCTTCGCGTGTGCATGCGATTGAGGAACTGCTCCGTCGCGACGATGATGGACTCTCCGTGACCGCATGCCGCTGTCCGCCTATACAGATGATATGGCCGGCGCGGAGAAAAGAGGCTGTCGTTGAAGTGGAGCACGCCTCTGTATCAGACAATCTGCATCCGCGTCCTCATCACTTATTACACCATGCAGCGTTTTCGTTCGCATGCATCGGCTTATACACACCGCGAGACGTAGTTCGCGTAATTGGATGCTGAAGAGGCTTCAGCGCGCAGTTTTCAGCGGGACGCGCTGTGTGTGTGTGTAGGATATCAGCGTCTCGTAGTGGGCCGATTATTTTCCCACGTGAGGCGCCATTATATTCAGGGGCCTGTTTCCGGGATTGGCGGTCTTCAAAGACCATCGCCTATTATCTTTTATTCTTTTGTATATGGTATAGGGACGAGCCTGTGTATAATACAGCAAATGACGCCAATCGGGGCCGCGCGTGCATTTCTTTCGAACAGTCGTTCTTTCCATTCGTGTCTTGCTATGTTTGCGGCGTCATTTCTAAAATACCCGAGCGTGCAGTGCGGTGCGCGGCACGCCGCTTCTGATCTTGTGGTATACCGTGTAGTATATACTGCCATCCTGATAGATCGATCATACGCCTCGAATCGGTGACCAATAAACGCGGTGACTGTGGTTATCGTCATTATTATTATTATTACAGCATATCGTTATTCATCATCTCGTCCCACGTGCTCAGTGTGTGACTGATTGACCACTCTATTGTTATTGGAAGGCCATTTGCTGCTTCGCTTTTCTAATGATCATGAGATTGTACCGAGGGAAGCATAGATCCGCTTTGTACCGAGGGAAGTGCGAGAGGTGAGCAAGGTAAGGGCGTGGTGGAGGGACCGGTGTCCGACCACGCGTAAAGAAAAAAAGTGCCGCCATATCCACGAAGTGAACGATGATGAGTGGGCGAAGCTCTGGAGGAAAACCTGGTAAACCATGAACCTTCCGTACCTTTTGCCCACTCGATTTCATTACAATGCTCCCCCTAGCGTACGTCGCCGCACTAAATCGAACGATTGCCTTTCACCAATGATGACACGAGCCGTATGTGACATTATTCCTATTTTATAACATCTCGCATCTTTCATCATCAACTACAAGTACCGCCGTCTAGTTTATAACATCTTGCATCTCTTCATCATCAGTTACAAGTCCCGCCATCTAGTGAACACTGAAAGAACTAAACGAGAGGTGGCTACATGCAGGAGATGGTGCCGCCATCTAGTGAACACTGCAAGAACTAAACGAGAGGAGGCGACATACAGGAGACGGTACCTCCATCTAGTGGACACTGCAAGAACTAAACGAGAGGTGGCTACATACAGGGGACGCACAGCCCACGCCTTAAGGAGCTTCGCCCCTAAAAGAAAAAGTGGGCCATTCTGAGATGTGCACACACAGTTCGATATAGTGTACGCCATTTCCTTCGAGAGCTGGCCGCCTCGTCCGCGCAAGAAAAAAAAAAAAAACGTCGCGTATACGTTGGTTCCTTCAAGCGCATTGCGGAGTTCGAAAAATCCGTTAAGCGGGCAGTCGTGGCTGCGCTTGCCTTCGATTTTTCCGTGTTGTTTCATGCGCCGTCATTCTGACTCGCGGAAAACACGGCGAGCTCCTCCTCCCCGTTCGAAATCGCAGAACGTGCGCGGGTGGGTGGACATGCGTGCGTAGCTGCAGCTTGGGCCGACTTCCAAACTATGCAGCAGCGGCGGCGGCAGTAGTTCGTCGGGGCTGCTGCAACGTCCGTTCCCTCCGACTTCGCCGCTTCGCAGTCAAACCGTTCGGTGCGCTGCTGCTGCGCTGTGTGTGGCGCCCGTCGACTCGGCTGACTGAACGTGTCGACGCGTGCGTTCCCTTCGTGATCGAAAAATCGAAGCCGCGTGGTCTACGGATGGTTGTTAAGCGAGCACGCAGAAGGAGAGAAGGAAAAAGCATCGCGCGGGGCTCTCGCCGCGGACATGTAGACCATTCCAGAACGTTATTTTTCAGACCATTTCTTCCTCTACGTCGTGCTCCTCGTTCTTTCTCTCTCTTTCATTCTGCGGCCTGGCGTATATTCACCAAGGACGGTTGAGCCGTACCCTCGGCGACAATGTGTGGCTGCTAGAACGGCAGGATTCGTAGCAAGTTCTCGTGCTACGTGCGTGACGCCCGCAGGCAGAAAATGTGTTGAGCACTCGCTGTCATGGCAATAGCGGCTCTGACTAAACATTCCCAGGTTTATATGCACATATTGGCATAATAACCTGCCCGTATGGGTCATGTATACTGCCCCATGTGGGCAGATGAAATTAGGAAGTTTGCGTGGACAAAGTAGGAGCAGCAAGCACAGGGCCGAGTTGACTGGTGGAACATGGGAGACGCCTTTGTCCTGTGTGGGCGTAGTCAGGCTGCTGCTGCTGATGATATACCCCATAAAGTGGACTCATGGGGATGACCGACGCTGTAGCTCAGTTGGTGTAGAGCATCGGACACGTTATTCGAAGGTCGCAGGTTCGGTCTCTTCCCACGGAAACTTATTTTTCGTCCACTCTCTTCACATTTATGTTACAATTACTGCTAATAACATGTATACTTTCCTTCGCATCATTGTCTTTGAGGTCTCGTTAATACGGGGAACAATACCGTGCTGCATAGGGATTGGAAAGGAAGGGGGGAGGCGTAAGGGGGCGGGCGCGGGTGTTGAAGGGGGTACATGACGGGCAAGTACGCCTTTTCAACGATGCCGCACCCTGTTTTGGGCATTGTGCTTAATTGTGCAAATGCAATTTCAGTTGTATCGATTCTCGTGACTCTTGTGAATTCTCGTGACTTTCAGTGATACCAATTCTCGTGATTCACTCAATCTTCCCGTTGGAAACCCTGTTGGGATGCGAAGCAACAGCGTTGCGCACGGGTGCTGGCGTCACGGGTTGAACGGCGCTAAAGCGGGCTTTGCGGTGAGCGCTAGGAGATTCGTTTGAAGCGATGGCTGGCGCGTCAGGTTTATTGCGCGTGAACAGACAAGTCGGCGGTGTTGCGAGTGGTGATCGCGGTAGCGGCAGGTGATGCGGGTGAACGGACGAAGTAGCGGCTGTCGGCGCTGCGGCGAGCGCGCGGCAAGCGAGGAAAGCGGGACGTCAGCGTGCGCTGCGAGGGGAGCGTGGCGTCAACGCGCAGATGCGACGTGACCTACTTGGCACTACTCCAACACCTGCGGCGAGGGTGGCGCGTTGCGGCGCTTTTTTTACGGACGTAAGGAAGAACAGCGTTACACAGGCTAGTCAAAGAGCTGCTTCGCATCTAAAGATGTTCAAAACTGCTATAAGAGAAAATGCGCCGGCAACGCTATAGATCGCCACATCGAATAACTGGACACCGGAGCGTTTCGTGAATGGGCACGCGCACATGCGCTATACTGCCAGCCTTGCGTTCACTCCTGGTGACACCGCCAACCGGGCGCCTCATAAAATGTGCTAGCGGTGGTGACACGCTCGCAAACTGCCAATGCGACCTATTTGCTCGATTGATTTAGTTCACGTTGGGGTCAGCCGCACGCCCTTGACCGCATGAATCGTAACTCCGATGGACAGCCGCCGCGATGAAACTGCTGTTTTGGCTGCGTGGCGCTCGCCGAAGGTATCCGTGCGCTGTGATCCGCTCGTGCGTCGGGTCGGCCAGGGCCGCTCGTGGGCGTAATCACCTTTTTTGGCAGATTTCTCACTTTCTGCTTTACTTCAGTAGAGTGACTTGTTGGGCGAGTTGGTTCATTCTTACGGTCGAAATAAACTGCTTGTCCGTCTCTCGTGTTTATTTCGCGCTAAAAGCTACCATGATTCTGCTTTATCGGTCGTCGTTCTTGGTGATTGACTGGCGTGGCGACAATTTCCGGGCGGGCAACGCCAGCACTGTTCCGTGTCGAGTGCAGCTAGAGATTGTCTATCTGGTGCGGCGAAACGCCCACGAATGTAGATAAATGTCTCTTCTATGAGGTTCTTTGAGTTTCAAAAGCGCTGCCCTCGTTACCGCGTTGGTCGTATTTGTGTACGCGCAGTTTGTCCAATGATTCGTATTTCGCTGGAGGCGAAATGGTCCGTCCATGTACTGTGCGATGGTAGTGCACGTTCAAGAACACCGGAGGGTCAAAATTTCCGGAGCCCTCCACTACGGCATCTCTCATAATCATATGGTGGTTTTGGGACGTTAAAATCCACACAATCAATCAATCAATCAAATATCTCATCCGCCATGATGGCCTGGCTTTGGTGCTCGGCTATTCACTTATAGATGTCGGGATCGAATCTCGGCCAGGAGATCGCAGTTGATGAAACGCTTGAGACTCCCCGTGTACTTGGGGTTTAAGGCGCACATTAAGCCCTACCCGATGGTCAATATTTCCCGATTCTTCCACTCGCAATCAGGTCGAGGTTTTGTAACGTCAATAATTATAATAACTTAATCAAACATACTGCTCCACGTGGTCGACACTACTCACAGCCCCTTTAATATATCATTAAGTTTTTAACCTCGTTAGTATGTGCAGTTGATGCCTTTTCGTGTCATCGAAGCCGGTTAGGTGGTCTAGCGGCAGCGTGCTGCTTTGCGGTATGTAAATATTGTGAAAGTATTGTTTGATGATAGCTCGATAAGCAGTCGGACATACACGCCTTGTATTGACCTGCGCGTAAACGTTCGGATGTGTAGCGGCGTCTGCAGCGCGCCGGTGCGCTTTCACGGGCCGTTATTACAAGGTCGCGTTCGCGTGCGATACACATAACAGCGTATATATATAGGCACCTTGTTCTGTTGCGAGCGCAGCTGCGGTCCGCGTTGTCCGCTTCGCGCAGGTGGCCGTTTCTGTCTCAAAACTCTCGCGTGCATTATGTGGTTGCATATAAAAGGAAGTGCACGCGATGTGGGTGCGTTACCGGCAACGAATATCTGCGCGTCTTCAATTCTTTTGAGGTGTGATATGGTTGATCCTTTAGGCGGGATTTAAACCCGCCAATTATACAGTGCTGTGGCATGCCTGTATGCTGTATGTGAAGAGACAGAGTTAGAAATGCCAAGAAAAAAAAAATGCTCGTTTTGACGACTTTGTGATACCGTCTTGCCGCGTGTATCTTTAAAGAGACACGTGAACTTTCTCTGGAGGTTGGACCGTCGAAATTGTGTTTTACTGTGATGCCGGGCTTATCTGGGAATCCCAGCAAGTGCCGCTGACCCCGTTTTGGCGCGCCGGGCGTTTCCGGCAGGGCCTTCCACCCGTTTTCGTATGTCTTTCGCGGGCGCCAAGAAGGTTCTGTACACATGTTTGCACGCTAATGAGTGCGCCAACGGACGGGCATTCGGGAAGCGGACGCGGTCGGTGGCCTGTCCCGGACTGTCAACGGCGCTGACGAGCGGCCTTTGTGGCGACTCCGGAGCGAGCTGTGATGCGTGGATAGCTTTGCATTTGGCGCTGCATTGCGGTCTCTGCACTCGCGGTGCCGTCTCTTTGTTGGGACAGCTCGTCTTTCTGTCTTTCTCTGCCGAATTGCAGTGCAGGGGAACTGCTGCGCGTTTGGTTGGGTCGCCCGTACGTGCCGCTGTGGTGCATCGACCGCGCCGCTGTCGGGGCGTCGGGTTCCAGCCGGCCGCGCCCTTGGTCGGGACAGCGATCGATGTCGAGAGGGGGGGGGGGCAAAAGGGCTGGTCTAGTGTGCACCTTCGGCGGTATGTCCCACCGCTGTCTAGCTGCGTCCCTGGTGCTCTCCTTGCGTCTCCCCCAAAGCGGTGCGTTGGGGCGTGCTCCGACGATTGGGAGTGTAGCGTATACTTAGTACGAAACAATCTTGGAAGTGTCCATATGTGTCGGCAGGATTTTTATAGAAGCTGCAAAGCCATGTCGCACCTCGGCTTTAGGGGGAGTGGGAGGCTGGTATAGCTTACGGAGGGGAAGTTGGGCCTTTTGCACCCCACTACAGACAGACGTCCATGGAAGCAGAGCCGTAACTAGGGGCGTGTTCAGGTGGCTCTGACACCTTTCGTGCAAAGTTTCTTGTGATACTATAAAGCATTTACACGCCTTCACATCAACGACCAGTCGCCAAAGCCAATCATTCTACACTTAAACACGCCCCGAAACATTTACTGCGTGGAAGTGTCCCATACCTGGATTGATGGATGGATATGGCTGTACCCTGTTATGCCAGCGAGTCCTCGTCAAACGTCCGTGCCTCGGAAAAAGGCAATCTGGGTCAAGGCCAGCCCGCAGTCCGCCTGGCGCGATCAACTCGACGGAGTGAACACGCGCGGCGCCTCCCTGGCCCACGTGCATTGAGTCAGCTGCGCACGTGACAGCGAGCCGGCGTCCGCGTGTCTGGTGGTCTGACGCATGGCGCGGCGACCCCCATTGGAGGAATCTGCCCTGACGACCAGCGGCGCTTCTGATTGGACATTTTGGTTGGACCCGGTGCAAATAAAAGAAGCCCTGCGGCGTGTCGCGATCAGCGGTCTTAGGCGAAAGGCTGACCTATGTGTTAGAGAGGAGAGCTCGGCTCTTCGAGTCTCTGTCGGCCCCAGTGCCGAAATTGTAACGCCTCTGTATATATGCTGTACATAAACCTTATTTAACTCACCGTCGTCTCGTCCGCTCGTCTTATCAGCTCTGCGCAGAAGCAGTCGCGAGCTGAGAAACATACGCTACCAAACGGCTGGTGACCTTCCCGGCGGAGTTGAAAGCAGTGGCGCCTTGGGACCGTGTTGGCATCGCCGTCTTTCGCAACAGAGGTGGCTTCGGCGGGATCGGTCCGCCTTCGCAACAGTGGTGGCTTCGGCGGGATCGGTCTGCCTTCGCAACAGTGGTTGGCAGCTGCGGGATCGGCCGGCGTCAGCGACATCGATGCGGTGAGTGCCCGATGTTTTCCCCTCAGTTCACCAGACTACTCTAGCTCAGGTTGTAGTAGTTTAGAGAAGGGCTGTGTGAAGCATTGAAGTGAGCTTTGATCGTTTCAAGCCAAGTCGAAGCGCTTTGAAACCAAAGTTAATGCGGAGGGGGTAAACACGGAAGTGTGAAAAATTGCTTGCGCGTCTTGCTAGTAGGCTTATAGTGGGTACGGCAAGTAGATTCTTAACAGGGGCAAACAGCAAGAGGCTAGTGTGAACGATGGAGAACCTTAAAGTGAAGGAACTCATCGAAATTTGTGAGGAACTCGGCATTACTTTGGGCCGTGCGAAACGAAAACAGGCGATCCTTGAGATCATGAAGGATGAGGGAGTGTCGGCTGAGGAAGTCGATGAGGCCTGGGTGGATATCAAAGCACGCCGCGAGGAGGCTGAAAAGCGAGAAGCTCGCGAACGTGAAGAAGCTGAAAGGCGAGAAGCTCGCGAACGTGAAGAAAGGCGAGAAGCTCGCGAACGTGAGGAGGCTGAAAAGCGAGAAGCTCGCGAACGTGAAGAAACTGAAAGGCGAGAAGCTCGCGAACGTGAAGAAAGGCGAGAAGCTCGCGAACGTGAAGAAGCTGAAAGGCGAGAAGCTCGCGAACGTGAAGAAGCTGAAAGGCGCGAACGTCGCGAGCGCGAGGAGGCCGAGAGACAGGAGCGCCTCGAGATGAAACGAATAGAATTGGCAATCCTACAGTGTTCGCAGGCGCCTAGCGCAGCTTCTCCGACAATTCAGGTCAGCGGTATTAGAATTCGGGATCAACTGCCACCGTTCGTAGTAGGCGAGGACATGGCGAAGTATCTCGTCAAGTTTGAACACGTCTGTGAGCGAAATGCTTTGGAGCAGTCTCTTTGGGCGCGGAACCTGCTAGCTCTTCTTCCCGGCGAAGTGTCCGACGCGATAACTTGCTTGTCGAGGGAAGCGTTTGAGAGCTATGACGAGGTTAAGGAAGTGCTCTTAAGACGTTATAAGTTGTCACCCGAGGCTTTCAGGCAAAGGTTCCGGTATGCTAAAAAGGGGAATGAGTCACACGTTGACTTCGCGTTTCGTCTTAAAGCCGATTTGATTGAATGGCTCAAGGGCGAAGGTGTTTATGACGACCGCGATAAAGTGGTGGCATGCGTTGCATTGGAGCAATTCTACCGCTGCATCGAGGAGGATGTCAAACTTTGGCTGCAGGACAGACTTGGGGACGTACAGTTAAACAAGGCAGCTGAGTTAGCTGAGGAGTATTATACTCGCCGAAAGTTGCATAGCAGGGCAGCGCGCGTTGAAAAGGATGAAAAGAAAGAGGGCTTTTCAAGGAAACCTGATCAACGGAAACCCGTTCCGCACCGTAATTTCAAAAAAGGACCCGTCTCCTACGAAGGACAGTGTAGGGGAAGGGCAAACAGAAGCGGAGAAATCGAGTGAGGTTTCTACCACACAGGCATTTGAATCGGAAAACAAACGGAAGCCGCTAATCTGCTACAACTGTAAAAAGGAAGGGCACATCGCTAGAAACTGTCAGGAAAAGTTGGCCTTCGCAACGATCCGAGAATCAGAAAAAAACATTCGGTTGTTGGAGCCGTATCTCCAAGAAATTAGGGTGAATAAGAAAACGTGCCGAGCACTTAGAGACTCAGCGGCAACCATGGACGTTGTCCATCCTTCATTGGTGTCTCCGGATGACTTCACAGGAGAATGCGCGTGGATCAGGCAGGTCGCCGAGGAGCAGAGTGTTCGCTTACCAATCGCCAAGGTTGTCATTAAAGGCCCGTTCGGTGAGCTTCGCACCGAAGCGGCTGTGTCTGCCGCGCTAAATGATCGTTTTTCTTATCTTTTCTCCAACAACTCGGAGCAGCTTCTCAAAGAGCAGGGCAAATCGTTCTTCCCCAACTTAGCGTGCATGGCTCTCACGCGATCGCAAGCGCGAAAGCTTTCGCGGAAGCTTGACTTGGTTCCATGCGGTGAACTCTCAAGTGACCTTGTCGGCGGGTCGACGGAACCCCAGAAAGGAAAGTTTCCGCATGAGTCATGTGAGCAGTCACGCGAGCGGCCCGTCGCCGAACCTAGCTGCGCGGTTTCCGGAGAAAGGGGAGACGACATGGCGCCATTGAATCAGAGCGAGAAGGCTGCAACGCTCTCGCCTGTAGCGGAAAGTTGGAGCGAGCTGCCGAGAGTTGATCGAGAGACGCTCATTCGAGAGCAGCGTGAGGATCTCTCGATTGAAGCGCTAGTGGAAAGCCAAATTGAAGCGCGAGTGGAAAGCCAGAAAAACGCGGCAAAAGTGCTGTCGAAGGAGCACACGAGAAATCGGGGAAGAAGCGCGCTTTTGAAGTTGATAATCAGGTAATGCGGCTGCAGCCATCCAAAAGGAACAAGCTTGAGGTTGATTGGGAAGGGCCCGCCAAAGTATTATCGAAGCCTTGCGATACAACTTATGATGTGCAAGTGGGAAGGCGGCAGAACAAAATTTACAACTTGATGAAACCCAATGTTCAACATCAAGCGGTCGTAAATCAGCTGTTGAAGGCTTCAGAGGAAGAGGAAGCAGAAAATTTGAGTTCTAGTGAGGTGATCGAAGGGGGATCGAAAGTAATCCGGGAGCAGATAAACCTAGAGCCTAGCTTAAGTGAAGGAGGACCTGAGAAAGAGGACCTGAGAAAGATTGTTTCCGAGTTTGGGTATGTGTTGTCGGACCGTCCCGGAGACACGACGGTGATCGAACACGATATCGAGCTAAGCGGTGAGGAGTCAATCAGTAGCAAGCCGTATCGTTGTTCCCCTGTGCAACGTCGAAAGTGTGAGCCGCTCTTGGTGCCGCATAGGTATCGTCGCCTAAAAGTGGCCGGTTACTGAAGTGGAGCATGTTGCTCCACAGCGCAACTTTGACGTTCGCTATCAAAAAAAAAAATAAAGGAAAGGTAAACGCTAATGCAGGTGCATTGAGCAGTGCGTTTCAGCTAGTAACTTCTCAACCTTTCGGTTTCTGGCTGGCGATTCGGGGCAAAAATTTTGACCTCATCACGACCTGGGCTGAGCGCTCTCGTTTAGAGTGATCTCAAGGGGCCAACTTTGTGGTATTCTAATTCGTTACGTTGTTGTACGTGGGAAAAAAAACTTGAGTTGTCATTTTAAGAGTCTTGTGTCCCACATGTGCCTCTTGATGTAGAGGGAACAAAATTCCAATAGACACGTAGATAGGTATATGTTGTACTATACTTTGTCTGGTGTTCTGTCGGGTGACCGAGGGCACTTGCTTGTGTCGTCTGTTGTCGAACCGTTCTTGGCAAGTTGCAGAACCATCGACAAGTGCTGAAACCGAAGATGGTCAGAAGAGACGAGTGAAGCTGGTCGACAAGTTGTGGCGACAAGCCAGTGGAGCTGGGATCCGTCGTCAAAAAATGGGATGTGTTCCCGGAACAGTCTGGAGCTGTATTCTCCCCATGGCCCTGGAGGCGAACCTGGAGGGACCTGGCGAACGAGCGCACCTGACATCCGAGCCCCGTGGAAGCAGCTCGTCTTTCCGGTGCATTGTCTGGCGGCGGGGGTGCTGTTATGCCAGCGAGTCCTCGTCAAACGTCCGTGCCTCGGAAAAAGGCAATCTGGGTCAAGGCCAGCCCGCAGTCCGCCTGGCGCGATCAACTCGACGGAGTGAACACGCGCGGCGCCTCCCTGGCCCACGTGCATTGAGTCAGCTGCGCACGTGACAGCGAGCCGGCGTCCGCGTGTCTGGTGGTCTGACGCATGGCGCGGCGACCCCCATTGGAGGAATCTGCCCTGACGACCAGCGGCGCTTCTGATTGGACATTTTGGTTGGACCCGGTGCAAATAAAAGAAGCCCTGCGGCGTGTCGCGATCAGCGGTCTTAGGCGAAAGGCTGACCTATGTGTTAGAGAGGAGAGCTCGGCTCTTCGAGTCTCTGTCGGCCCCAGTGCCGAAATTGTAACGCCTCTGTATATATGCTGTACATAAACCTTATTTAACTCACCGTCGTCTCGTCCGCTCGTCTTATCAGCTCTGCGCAGAAGCAGTCGCGAGCTGAGAAACATACGCTACCAAACGGCTGGTGACCTTCCCGGCGGAGTTGAAAGCAGTGGCGCCTTGGGACCGTGTTGGCATCGCCGTCTTTCGCAACAGAGGTGGCTTCGGCGGGATCGGTCCGCCTTCGCAACAGTGGTGGCTTCGGCGGGATCGGTCCGCCTTCGCAACAACCCCTTAGATCGGGCGGCGGTTAACGCCACCTAGCAGTAATACTTAGTGAACCAACAACTAGATTCGTCTTTTTCTTTTTTTTTAAATAGTGAAGTTGAGGACTGGTATACTTTGCAGTGAAGGAATTAATTTTCACTCGTGCCTTGATTTTAGCTACCAATCAATAACCTCTTCTAGTTATTTATACCAGCTTAGTCTATTTTGGCCTCGCTGTCCCTAAACCCCAGGGCTTTGAAAAACTCTGTGCCATAATCTAAAACTATAGGGTGAAGCCCTCTACAGAACATTATCAGGTGTTCGGCAGTTTCCTCCTCCTCTCCACATGCATGCACTGCATACCGTGTCTACCCCTTCGTATTTGGCCCGATAAGTCTTGGTTTGCTATACTCCCATCCTGGCCTCAAACAGTAGAGAACTACCCCGAGTATTATCATAGATCCTTTCCTTGACAATTTACTGCCTAAAAATTCGATAGATCTCCAGTGCGGACATGTTAATCATGCCAATTCTTCACATATCGGTCTCCGTTTCTTTCACCTTCTTCTTAACCAATAGTTCGTTTTAGTTTGGCCCCCTGCTCTTTCTTAAGTACTTACCCGTTAATTTTCTGGTTCTCTTCCTTCATTTTGTATCGACATTCTTCATGTACAAGTAGCTGAAAACCTTCCTAGTCCAACGTTCCTCCCTGATTTCTCTCAATCGCTTCTCAAACTTTATCTTGCTGCTAGCTTCCCTGCCCTCGATTGATGTCCATCCCATATCGCCTTGTATTCCCTGATTTAGTGTATTCCCGTGAGCTCTCAAAGCAAGCCTAGCTATTCCACGTTGCTTAATTTCTAATCTTGCTTGAACCTCTGATTTCATGGACAAGACCGCATTGCCGAAAGTGAGACCAGGAACCATGACCCCTTTCCATATTCCTCTCACAACATCACATCTATTCTAATTCCACAGTGTCCTATTTTTCATCACCTTTCCTGAACATATTTTGCCACCTTGCGGGGTTTCGCGGAGCTTATTTTGCCACATTCGGCGTCGCGCCTTGCGAAGAGGCCAGCTCGAAGACTGCGTAATCCGCGTAGCCACACGCGCTCACCCACTCCCGCAGAGAAAGAGAAAGGAGGGGTCATCAAACAGGCAATACTGTCTGTCGCGGCACACAACCTAATGCCATTTTCGGTTAAAGAACAGGGGTTTGTCGTAGCTTCCTGTGGTCGTGCTACAGTTGCGTGTGTTTTCCAGTAGTGCAGGTCTCTTATTTTCTGGACTTCATTTTTGACGGGGTATATGCAAAAAAAAAAAAATGAAGACCTTCATTGAAATTAATTAGGTAGTACGATACTAGCATTTCTGTTCCTTACGTGAAAGTGCCCCCATATACGAGAGGGTAACAAAGAACATACTTCAGAGAGAGACGATTTCGCTAAATTATAACTTAGCTAGCCGTGGATAAGGGTTGCTTGAGACTTTTTTTTTTTTCGCTCTGTAATGTATCTGGTACGAGACATCTTCCGAACCGCGTGCGTGCAGTCGCACTTGAGCAGCGAGGCTGTGGTTCGGGTGCAATGTTCAAGAAAGCTTGGTCTCTTCTGCAATTTTTGTAATTTGGGCATATTGGTGCCTTGGGAATGAAATAAATATGAGCGTTGAGACAGTGATGTAACCAGGTTGGATCCCTCCCTTCGGAAGTGTTTACGTTTTGTGCGTGTATATTGTCGCCCCAACTTTTGTGGCAGGTCAGGTGAGTATATATATATATATATATATATATATATATATCGCCCTAAGCCTTGTCTGGGCTCCGAGCACGACACGAGAAGAGAGCGTGGCGGCTGCTCCTTTTTTTTTTAACGACCGGAATTATTGTTGTTCATGGCGTTGTGTTAATGTGTTTTGAAATAGGAAAAAAAAAAAAACTCGCTGTGAGCATCTAGCTCCGGAAAGCCATTCTTTCGCTGTGTCTTTATGGATTACTATATATTCATTTACTCAAGCGCCACAACGTGTATTTATGGTCCTTTTGAAACTGTACGGCGCCTGCTCATTTGTCGAGACCTGCGAGCTGGCGCCGGCCGTGCCCACCTGCGGTTTCCCTGGCAGAAAAAAGGTGCCCTCCTCGCCCTCCACCTGGCTCCTCTCTGCCGGCGTGGCGGCTGCGCTTGCGCAATGTCGATTACGTAGTTTGGAGGAGCGCTTGGCGTGACGGCACGTGGTCGCCCTAAGCCTTGTCTGGGCTCCCAGCACGACACGAGGAGAAGAGAGCGGTGGCGGCTGCTCCTTTTTTTTTTTTTTTTTAACGACCGGAATTATTCGTCTCGTTAGTACTCGCGCTGCCCCTGGCAAGCTGCAAACTGCAGCAACGGGGAAAAGAGAGGTGGCCGCTTTCGCAACGTTTCTTTTTGGTTTTAAAATAAATTGTAGTGGCGCTTCGTTATGGCGCCCATTGTCATTGCCATACACACATTTAGGGTTAGGGCGTGTCGATCACTCTGATCGTCGCCGTACCTGTACCATATAGCTTAGCCTCAGCGACAGGGGTGTCGTAATGCGTCGTCCCACCGATAGGCTCGGTTTTTTCGCTTTCTGTCGGTGCTTGCGTGCCCTTGGTGCTTCTATTACTAGCACTCGAGGAAGAAGTAAAGTGTCCGAATGGCTTTTTGTTCGACGTGCCGGGGAAACAAACTGTGGTACAACTTGCGTAACTACAACGACGCGACCGTCCGTGCGATTATGAAACATTGCAAATGTCTTGAGGGAGTTCGACAGCGGCAAGTCTGCTCTTACCGCCAGAGGAGGTGAGGAGCGAAATTGAATGTGTGTGTACCCACGCACGCCTAATTGCACGCTCCTTTTCTCTTTCTGTCTCGGAATACTACTCTGGCTAATGAGGAATTTTAGAGTTCGCGTGTAACGAAACAACTAAATCTTATCGTCGGGAGTGTGGTAAAGAACCCGGACCGGTTTGCAATAAAACGCGAGCATGGTTCAGAAAGCTTAATAACTATAGTTTTTTGTATTAGCATTACACTAAACAAAGACACGAAATATCATCATACTCAGCAACGTCGAAAAATTTTAGGTTACATCTCCGCCGCTACGATCTGCCCGACGTGGTGTCGATCGTTGCACCGTATGTTTATACAAAACGTTCATGTAAGCGCGATGCCTCGTTCGTTTCGCAGACAACGGGGTCAAACGTACTTCATACAAGTCGGTCAGGTGATCGGGCACGTGGTGTCTGTATACGTCTGGTCTTCTTATACGTGGTGCTCGTTTTGATTGCTTACGAATGGTTTCGGTTGCGACCGTGTATTCGCTGTATACCGCGTTTGTCCATTTCAGTAATCGCTTTAGCGTGTGCGAGACAGTTTTTTTTATATTCGAAGCGAACGCCGTCACCCGCGTATAGCGCTACAGATTGCCGAGACAGCGAACTGAAGACGTTGACTCTATTATTCGCAAGTGAGCTAGCAATTGTTCCAAGTTATACGGTCTTACACCGCATCTTCGTTTGGTTCCATCAGGCCACCGCTTCGGTACTCATCTTTTCCTTTCTCCCGAAGCAGCGCGCGCCGTTATTTCCCCAATCGCGTTCGCCCTTTCTCGCAAATTCCTTCCGCATTTTCTTACGAATGCATGCGCCGAAGAAATTCCGGCCCCGCGCAGTGAAATGTGCGTATATATACTGTGTGCACACACACACAGCGTGCGCCTGTTGCTCGTAAAAATGCGCTGGTGCAGCACGCACGCTCGCATCATGGTCGCATGCACACGCGTTTTTCCCCGAACACCGACGCCCTCTCTCTGTCCAGCCTGGCTGCACGCTCTGATTGGCGCTGGTCGTCAGCGCTCTTTTACTTCTTTTTTCTTTCAAGCCGGCGCTGGCCGAGAGAAGTTTGCAGCCGAACAAGCGCGCGGCTACTTTCGCAATCACGTGTGTGTGCATACCCCGAGCTCGTGTTCTGTCTGGGGGGGTCTCTTCTTGCATGGTTGCACTGGGTGGGAGCTCAGTGCATGGCGTATATAGTACTGCAGAGCTTGGCTGATTTCGAGGAGCAAGGCGTATATAGTACTGCAGAGCTTGCCTGATTTCGAGTTGCAGAGAGAGAAAGGGGATTGAGGCCAGCGAAGGAGTAAGTCGTCGATACGTTGCGCCGGCTTGAGATTTTTTCGGAGGTGAGAAATCGTTGACGCCCGAGCTGTCGTGGCGAGGAGGAACCGATGTATAATCGTTCGCGCTTGTATATGAACGCCGCGCTCTCTCGTGCTCGCTTTCATTAGCGGTACGTTTTTTTCCCCCGTTGATTCACGCGCCGGTCGTTTTTCTTTCGGCTTCGTGGTTAAACTGGCGATTCTCTTTACAGACTTGGCATTTGCTTACACCTCTTCTCGCCGTTTGGGGCGATCTCTTCTTCTTGATGAGAGAAGTCTGGGAGGTGCGCATCGGGAAGGGTGTATACTACAAGCATCCGCCAAACGCGCGCCCGACACGCTTCACCGAGTTTCCGACGCTCGATCGTGAGCGATAGTGACCAGTCGGTGTAGTGTAATGATAAGCCTTGATCTGTTTTGCTCGGCGCCGGCGAATTAGGCTGTCTCGTATGTATAGTGCGCTGTTTGTGCAGACGCGTGAATGCGCACGTTTCATGGATACAGCGATCGTGCGACGCACGTTTCTCGTGGTTGCCGTGCGCAGTTTCGTTTTCACTTGGTTCGCATGTGTGCCATGCGTCGAATCTTGCATATTTAGTGCATGGCGCTGAGGGTGCACTGGCAGTAGTCGGACCTATCCTTGCAAAATCCTGCCCTCTTGGAATATATATATATATATATATATAAGGGAAACAAGTGTATACTTAAGAGCTCGTTTTCCCGTGTTTTGACACAATATTAAATAATGCCAAGGAATGTATAGGGGAAGTTATTAGACCCAACTGTAATGTAAATGTGAAGAAAGAAAAGTGAGTGAAAAGATAACTTGCCGTGAGCAGGAACCGAACCTGCGAATATATGCAAAAGTGGTACGCATTTACACCAATGGAGTAAACAGTGCACAACATACTCTGTGGCGGTAGTGTGTGGTGGCTTCAGCGCACGTGGGAATCTGCTCGAGGACGTAGTACCGTAGGCCACCCGATCGCCTCTTTCTGTCGTCCATGACAGATACAGCTCAATGGCACAAACTGCTCGATTTATTGCAGTGGCATGTATAGATATTTCAGCGTGCATATATCACTGGGATGTACAAGTACGTCTATTAAATGTTTTCCTATAAAGTTCGTGTGTATATATATATATATATATATATATATATATATATATATATATATATATATATATATATATATATATATATATATATATATATATATATATATTATATATATATATATATATATATCCGCGTGTGTCGTGCTCGCTACAGAAAATGTAACGTGCTTGAGTCACGAATGTTTTTCTTGGTGTCGAGCACGTATCGAAGGACAAATATATAGTAGCGGCGATCAATTTGATTCCTGCGGCGGGAAGGAGTCCCTGCATGACTCCTTCCCGCCATAGACGCGGTGAGAAGGCGCGCGCGCGTGCTCACTCTGCAGTGCACTGTCCGGCATGCATTGTTTTTATTTCTCCCTAGCCCTTCCAACATTTCTCTAAACAGCGTATGTTTAGCCGCGTTCCTTTGTTTTTTTTTTTGTTAACCGTCCGTGGCAAATGCCCTTTTGTTGTGCCGTAATTGCGTTCTTTTATGCTGCGCCGCGTTATGGTCGAAGACGCGGCTATGCGCTGCCGGCACATGTACTATACGTTGTTTGTCTCGCATCTCGTCCATTCGCCGATTGTTTCTTTTTCTCTCTCCTTGCAGATGTGCTCATGGGCTACAATGGAACCATATTCGCCTACGGCCAGACTTCCAGCGGGAAGACGCACACAATGGAGGTGGGCACTTCTCATTGGACCGCCCCGCTGTAGCTTTATACGGTGTTGCGTGTCATGCGTACGTCTGTTGGACCTCCGTGGGTGCTCCTCACGAGCGACTCGATGGCCAGCAACGGTTGAACGACGCCTTTTTTTTTTTACAAAGAGTTTCACTGACCCGGCCACGTGGCGTCCTTGTGACGTATGCGGATTGGCCGCTGGCTTCAGCGTAGCCAAATTGCGTAGCCATTTGCTTCAGCGTAGCCAAATTTGTTCAAATGCTTTATTGTGCTTAGTCAGCGTGCTCAGAAAATTCTGCCGACTGGTAGTCGAAGCTCCTGAGAACACACGAGCCGAACATCACGGCACGGCGCGTGGCCTGCAATTAACAATTAATTTCTTGAAGTCTGCTGAAAATCTTTCCCTCTTCCGTGTGCAGGCAGGGCCAGATACCCAAATGACTGCGCCGCATGCGCAAGTGTACGGCGGTGGGCTGATTTGGGCGTCGTGCGTTGCATAGTTACTGTGGCCGCCGCGGGAGGCCGCCACATGCCCTCGTGCGTTCAAAGAAAAAAAGAAGAAACCAATTACAGTTTGCAACAAATCAATCACTCTGCTCGTGCTTGACCGATTCTAAAAAAATTTTCGTAGTGGTCAATTAATGGCACAATAAGCTCCTTTAATGAAGCCACTCGATGGTTCCTTGGAAGGTAGTTTCACGGCCCCTTTAAACTGCATTACTTGCAATTTCAGTCATTGATGAGGCTTATAACGGGGCTTTTGGGCAGTGCCTAAGCGAGTTCTTCAACTACATGTTTTAATTACCTTAGCTTGCTAATCATCACTCTCCTGATTAACTGAGCCACATACTATTCCTGTACATGCAGAAAAACAACACCTATAGTTTTCTCCATGTGTTTGTGGTTTAGTTCTCTGCTTGTTTTCTCTGTTATATGCACTCTTATATATTCAGTTAAGAAACATATGTATTTATAGTCGGCACCTTGTTCTATTAATCTACTGTCCCATTGTTAGTAGTATTGTCATTATAGTCTACACTACGCTAATTCTTTTTCTGATCTTTGCAACTTCACTGCTACTTTTCATTCCAAATGCCCAATTTTGAGATCCACATAGCTGCTTCACCGCAGTCGTGGCCCTGTCTTCTGGTATAAGAGCATTGACTGCCACACACTTGTAAATTCTTCGAGAAGTAACAAAAAAAAAAAGTTTAGTGCTGAGGATTATAAACTTCAAGAATTAGGACAGTTTTACATCCAACATAACAGTTGGCATTCACCCCAGTTGCAGAGTGGGAAAATTCAGCCTGAAGGTGCCTTATGCAAGCATGCATAATGAGAAGAGATATTTAGAGTAGCATACAAACAAGATAAGGAGATAGCATACTGGTTAACATAAAAGATAGATATATACGATGTATACATGTGCATGTATAAATGGAAAAGTATGTTAACTAAGAAATAATGATGTTTGATCCTGGTACATAAATTTTTGAATGCTTGCTCTTTTCAGGTTTGTAGTAGTACGTAGCTGCAGTTTAAGTATTTTAAAAAATTATTACATGCTACAATCAAAGAAATTTGTAGTTTTAAGAAGAGATAGCAATCTTCATTACAGTTCACATAAGGTAACCTGGCAACTCTTTTTTACAAAAATTGGTAAAATCAGTACCCTGCTTCTGATTTATGCTCAAAAGATAGTTTGTTGAAAGCCAGTGACAGTCTGCCAAAAGGTTTGTGCCATCAATGTACTAACCATTTCTTGTGGACTCTGGTTTTAGGATGGCCTATGTTTTCTTAACCTAGAGTAACTACTTGAAAAGTTCATAGCACATTCATTTGAAAAAAATATATATATAGTGCAATAGGCAGTGCTGATAAATCATACTGATAATTCAAAGTGGCATTCATTATTTGATATTGGAGGACGAATTCTCCAGTGACATTACACTTTGAACTAAGACCATCCTGCAGCGCGAACACTGCTCGGGCACCACGACTCCCAATATCAGAGAATGCAATGAAGGCTGTGAACTGTGCTTAGTGCTAAGAGTTGCAGAGCACGGGGGTGTTGTTCTTCATGGTAATGATGGGGCTACGTCAAATGCAGTAAGATAGTTCTAGACGGCAGGAATGCTGCAAAGCCATGGCAGTATCAGTATTTGTTTGCCTGTAACTCATTTAGTACAGGTCACATTCAAGGCTTTGTTGAAATACCCTAAAATAATGAAGCATGCCTCACAGTTTTTGTGAAAAACGCTAAAAGCTCCCTTTTGGGGCTAGCTGGTATTGTATGGTACTTAGCACATTCTTTTGGTGCCCTGTACTTGTAGGTTTAAAAGTGTCCCATTCTGTGTTGGTCTAGCAAACTTTTTGGATATGCACTCTGTTCACGTACCTTTAGTGATGAATGGATACAGCATGAATCAAAGCATGCAGTAGATCCAGATAGTAATATTGTGCATATGTTTTTATTTTGTATGTATGCTGCTGTTTCTGCAGTATACACTTGTCAAGTTTAGTTCACTTTAGTATTGAACTCGAATAACTTATGAAACCTGAGCGTGATACGTGCTGCTAATATTACAGATACGTGCATGTACTCTCTTATGTGTGAACACATGCACAACCGAAAGATGCAGACAGTTCCTTATTCCCGCAAAGAGTTGAATATTGCCTGTGCTCAGAGCTCATAATATTAACTTTTGATGATTCCAATAATCCTAGTTTAATAGGCTGAACATGAAAATTCCACTATTTTCTGTATTTCTGTATGGTTGAACAGAGATCTGACCAGCTCTTTGCCTGTTCAATTCTAATCAAGGACTATGGATCATAGGAGAGGGATAAAAATGAATTCTTGCAGAGCATTGGGTTTGCATACAAAGTGAAATTTGGGGCCATATCTACTCCAGCATTTGGAGTTGTTGAGCTCACAAGGAAGTGACTCGGCAGCCCTTCCTTAGATTGACGCACAGTTTACTTACTAATACCTTACTTACCCTTTAATAACTTTGGTTCACTTGTTGTTATTCCAGTCTGCGTATCAACCAATGAATGGTGCCAAACCAGCAAAGGCAAGGACCAGTAGTTAGCAGGAAATGTTTATGCTTTAATAGAACTATTGGTAATCTGAAAGTCCTTTAGGTGAAGTAAGCTTGGGTTTGCTTTGCATGGGGTGTAAGAGTCATGCCTTTACTCTGGTTTCTATAGAATCCCATCTCAGCTCATCATAATGCCTGGAAATTCTGTGTACAGTTCCATGAGATTAAATACACATCTTTTTCTACCAAAAAGGGATACAGCTTGGTTGTATTGATGATACTGCTTGCCTCATCTGGTTGCACAATGATGGCCCTACTAATATGTTCGGTGTCATATCACACCGCCTACATCTGTGGTGTAATGCTGCCGATTCTCATTGTTACTTGCAAGTTGCAATACACTGGCCTGCTCGTAGCCATGGTGGCAGGTAGTCCACTGGAGTGGTCTTACATTGGAAGGCATGTCTTGGAATTGATAAAAAAGCATTAGTAGCCTCGTAGACACTCCAACATGTAGAAGTAGAAAAGTGGCGGTCTTAAGTGTTCTCTTTTTGTGTAACGTAAGTCTGAATCCCATGACGATTTGATTTGCTTTTGTTCGCAGGGCGTTCTGGGAGATTCCTACAGCCAAGGCATCATACCCCGGATCATTAACGATATTTTTAATCACATTTATTCAATGGATGAAAATATTGAGTTCCATATAAAGGTTTGTATTTGCTCATGTTTTATTTTCTCTCCATGTCAGTCCCCCACCCTTTTACAATGAAATCTGTTATGAGATCAGAACACAGGTCTCGCGTGGCGCTGTAGTTGTCCGTCGTCGCCGGTGTCCGTAACCAGTCTTGAAAGAAAAGGCTCAATAAATAAAAAACATTACCTACACAATGGGATTCAAACCCGGGTCCACGACATACCAGCCCATTATTCTACCACTGAGCTATGCCAGTTCTTGGAACTCGTTTCTAAACTGTCCTTGGGCAGGCTTGATGTTTGCAAGGGAATCTCGTTAATATGAGTAATAAAGCATTTTAGAATATCAAAGGAACAGTCAGGTGTCACACAATGTGAATTGTGTAATGAGTGGGTAGTCCAATGCTCCAACCCACTAGAAAACTTGTTCTTGATCACGTATAAACTTCGGCGCATACCTACTTCAGGCATAATTCTTGATCATCGTCAGCCACTGCATAAAATATTGCACACAATTCCTAACAAGTGTGTAACGGATACCACGCTTCTCCAAAAAATTACGAGAGATGGCATGGTGAATGCTGGCCTAATACACAAACATTATGATTATTTATGGCATAGTGGTTGCAATCAATTGTAGCAGTTACCCAAAGAGTGTTTAGAAAAGGCTCTGAAAGGTCAATCTTCTAGCTTTCGTTGTGACTGTGCTGCATGGTCTGCGCAGGCCTGGCGTTTTTCTCTTATAACTGTTGAACCTTGATATTAGATTAACTGATATAGTGAATTATCGGATATAGTGAAGCAAATAAAAATTTTCCAGGTCTTTTAGTCGACAATCACGTCTATGTTTTTCAAAATGTATTAATCAAAACAAGTAAACTGGGCACACACGTATCAAAAGTCAGTGCTCCTGTTGGAAGCTATAAATAAACATTTTATTGGCAATGTTACTTATCTAGGACTGCCTCATGTATGTGCCAGAATTCTGGAATGAAGTGGGAAAGAACAAAACAGAACGACTTTTAGTCTGCTTAGTTTAATGTGTGTCGTTTGTTCACACTGTTACTGAAGCACAGAACACACCCTTGCCCGAAAGCTAAACATATATATTAAAGATTCACCTTTTGTAGATTACTGGCTAGAGCTCAGTGTTCGCACGTATGCCTGCATGATGAATGCATGTCAATATTCATTCAATGTTCACTCATGCTTGCACGTCAATGCTCACGTTCACTCACTCACTCTACACTGTTACCTGCTGTCGAATGTGATAATGGAAGTGCACTTTTGGTTCTTTTCTGACATTTGCATAATGTGGTGGCACGATAGTGCATGAAATAAAGTGACCGACATGGACGTGCTGCTTGCTTCATTACATTGAGAACTTTTAACTCATTACAAACATTAATGGTGAATATTAAGCAACTTTCTAGACATTCTGTAGTAAGTAGGGTTTCGTGTGTTTCACTGAGCTTCATCGTTGCACACAAGATGGGGAGAACCATTTGCGACAAATGGCTAGTTTACTGTTTATTATGCATGGCTAATTATTTCTTGCAGTTTGTGAATAGTTTAAAATTTACTGGTATGCATATCCAAACAATTGTGTTCTCATGCTAGTATGATATGATAGGCTCACAGCCTCATATTTCTTGTTTTCCTGCAGGTGTCTTACTTTGAAATTTATCTTGACAAGATTCGTGATCTCCTTGATGGTAAGCTACTGTTGTTGCGCTACTTATATTTTAATTCTTTTATGGGCACTCTTGTCAAGTGACAACATTGCTGTGTGTAGAAATAAAGAAGATCCATGTGTCTATTTTATGCTGAGAAGCATTCTGACAATTCCTTTCAGTTACAAAGACAAACTTGTCCGTTCATGAAGACAAGAACAGAGTTCCATTTGTCAAGGTGAGTTATGTACCCACATATTCCGTTGCCTCCATCTAGCGCTTGTCCTCTAAACCTGAAAGTGCTTGCAGTGTTATAAGAGCAAAATCTAAGCTCCGAGTGCACATGCAACATATGTGCAGAAAGAAACGAGGGAACGAATTGAACGGCTGCTTGTCGCGAGACGAGTGACCACATTAGTTGCAAAGAAAGAATAATTTCTTGACTTTATCTGCGTTCTTCTAAACGTAACACTTCAGTTAACATTCATGGCAACGTGACTCAAGTTTTAGAAGGTTCCATCAAAAGTCAGCACTAATGTTCATTACTAAACAGTATTTCTTGAAGAGTCAGAATAAGTAAGTCTGTTTTGCGGTCAGACAGATTTAACGTTATAACTGCCTTTTTTTTCCAATCATTAGGGTGCTACTGAGAGGTTTGTCACCAGTCCTGAAGAAGTGATGGAAGTCATTGACGAAGGCAAAGCAAACCGACACATTGCTGTAACAAGTGAGCCACTTTAGATATGCTTTACGCGAAAATTCTTGGTTCTGCAATTTTCTAAAATGTGATCAGTTAACGAAGCTGCCTGTGTTTACTTTGAGACGTGAATATTAATGAAGTAGTTAGCACTTTATGATATCTGAAGCTGAAAAGTATATTTTGTGTTCCTGGATGCTGTCTCTTGTGGCAAAGAAACATATGTATGTCTGTCAATATTAGAAACGGGGCAGAAATGGGGTTTGTTCATGAAGCTTGCCAACATAGTATGACAGCTACATCTATAGCAGCACAAGGCCCTCTTATAAAACAAAAAAAAAGATTTATATTTTGTAGGGTTGCTTTTCTCGAGCAAGACAAGAAATCTACCACATTTACACCTTTAGCTCATCTTAGGTGCACAGAATTGTAGTGTTTGCGATTTGGCCATGTTTGTACAAGTGCTCCAAAAATAAAATGGAACAAGTGAGCTTTGGCCAACCTACGCGACAATGAGGAAGGGCTCATTTTTAGGGGTGTTTGCATGGTGTTTCTACGTGTTGTGTGTTGAAGATGCAGAATTGCAACAACTTAAATTCCTCACTAATTACTGGTGGTGAAGCAAAAGAGAAGGCATTATAACTAATGATTTTGACTGGGGTATTTGTCTTTCTTTAGGGCACATTTTATACTTTGTGGGAAGGATTCTGGAAAGCTTGATTTGGTGGGGTGGGGGGGGGGGGGTGGATTCTCTGCATTATTCAGCAATTGTACACTTTTGTTCCTTCAGACATGAACGAGCACAGTTCCAGAAGCCACAGTGTGTTCCTAATCAACGTCAAGCAGGAGAACCTGGACGACCAGAAAAAGCTCAGTGGCAAGCTGTACCTAGTAGACCTTGCTGGCAGTGAAAAGGTACACTGGCCATACCCACAGATGGCTTTCCTTTTTTCTAAACATTCCCAATTCACTTCTCTGAATAGTATATTGGCAAAAGATTGTTTTTCTGGTGTGTACAGGACAATTACAGTCTAATGGAAGCATGTGAAAGTTTTGTCCAGCACACATAAATTATCAAGCATCAGAAGCATGAGTGTGCCCTTCCCCCCATTGTACCCCTGTTGCCATACCTCAGCAGCCCCTATTAGTGACTGCATTTTGGTCAGGAATGAGGTGTAAAATTCCAGAACAAACCTTGCCCAGAAAAACTTCTGAACTTTGGTCACAGCAATGACGCATTTTAGGTTCTTGCATCTTCTGACAAGAAAGCAGCTGCTGTTAATAGCTCACATAGTATTATGGCCATAATTCTTGTCTATTTCAGCGTAAAATATTTGCTGACTAGAGAGAAAGAAAGGCTTTCTCTTACAATGGGGCACAATCACTGCTAGGCAGTAATGTACAACATTTAAACTGCATGTGTTGCTCTTACAGGTCAGCAAAACCGGAGCCGAGGGCATGGTTCTAGATGAAGCAAAAAACATCAACAAGTCTCTGTCTGCATTGGGCAATGTCATTGCAGCACTTGCCGATGGAAACGTAAGTCCTTTCTAAAATAAGCTTGTCACTCTCCTCCGGCTGCTTTTTTGTACTTCGAAGTCTGTTACAGTAGCAGAGGCAGATTTACTGCGATGGCTTTTTTGATTACCATGTTTAATCCAGCACACTGCTCAAATAAACAAAAGGCTTTGGAACGTGCATTGTGACAGGGACCCTCATGGTGAATGTACAGAAAATATACACCCATCGTATGTGGTGGTCGTGGCATAATGTACAAGGTTATTGGGAAGTAATATCAGGCTCTGTTTAACACATTCCCATGAGGACATTGATTCATGTGAACTTTGAAAGACCAGGTCACAAAAATTAATTCAGAGCTATACACTAATGTGTTAGTTGAAACACATTAGTGAGATGATTGTGTATAGTGTGATGATGTGTGTGTTTTTTATTTTGGGTTTGCATTAATAAAGAGTAACTCAGTGCTTGTTGTTCCATGCTGTAGATTTGTTCAGGGCTATTAGAAAAACACTGTATAGAATTTTTCCAGTAAAAGAAAAAAAAAAAAGAGACGATCGTTGTAACTGACAAAAAAAAATTAATAGAAGATGTGCTTCAGCCTATCTGAAGCATTCTTGCACAGAGCTTGTTGGAACAGGCAAACGCTTTACGCTGATGTACCCATCTTAATTTAAATAATCTTTTTAGAATTTTAAATGTGCTATAGAAAGAGAATGCCATTCGTTAAGGTCTTGCTATATTTTGCTTTATTTAACTTTTTTCGAGTCTGCTTCAGCTCTGTCATTTCTTTTACAGCACTCCCAGCAAACTTGCTGGCGATTTCTTCAGTCTTGTTTCTTTTGCTATTATTTATGACTCTGCAGTCTTCTCTATCATAGCCTATATGCCCCGCCGCGGTGGTCTAGTGGCTATGGTACTCGGCTGCTGACACGCAGGTCGTCGGTTCAGATCCCGGCTGTGGCGGCTGCATTTCCGATGGAGGCGGGAATGTTGTAGGCCCGTGTGCTCAGATTTGGGTGCACGTTAAAGAACCCCAGGTGGTCTAAATTTCCGGAGCCCTCCACTACGGCGTCTCTCATAATCATATGGTGGTTTTGGGACGTTAAACCCCACATATCAATCATCTATCATAGCTTATCCTACACCCTAGTTTTTGTGGCAGGCAAGCGTCCTGCAATTTCTAAAGGCACTCACCAGGCTGCATCTGGTCTTGCTGTCCTTTTCATTTTTATCATATACAAGCCATAGGAAATTGTATTGTGGTCACATGAATGTGATGCAGTCATGTCATGCTTACAGCACAAACGTTCAGTGTCTGGAAATGAGACAAAAGATTGTACACACAGACCATATAATTACGAGAACTGTAAATAAAAGCAATGCAATGTATGTACTCGTCTATTCACACTTTTGCTCATGAGAACTATACCTATGAGTAGTAAAAAAAAGCTGATAAAAGTACCAAATGCATGCGGTTACTTTCAGCAGCATATCAGGGGGCTTTAACCTCTTATGAATTAATTTTGGGCATTCGTCTTATTGAAAGAAGCAAGCAGATGTGACTTAGTCTTAAATTAAGCTAGTCAAAGTGCCTTTTCAGTGACGGTAACGGTGTAGAGACTTACTGGGTATTTTCCATCGTACTGCAATGTGCACCTGATTTCAACTCCTGGTAAAACGTTTCATGACTATGCTGTGCTGAGAGTGAGATGGTGAACAACATTTTTTGAAATTGTCACTGTTCATTTTACTTTGCAGAAATCTCACATCCCTTATCGAGACAGTAAGCTAACAAGAATTCTGCAAGAGAGTCTTGGAGGTAACTCTCGGACAACGATCATCATTTGCTGCTCTCCAGCATCCTTCAACGAGTGTGAAACCAAGTCTACGCTAGAGTTTGGCAAGAGGTGAGAAATGTCTCAATGCTATTTACCGCGTGCTTACAGGAAGTTTTCAGAAGCCTAGAATGGGAACAGTTAGGGATAAGAGTTAATGGGGAATACCTTAGTAACCTGCGCTTCGCCGATGACATTGCATTGCTGAGTAACTCAGGGGACGAATTGCAACTCATGATTTAGGAGTTAGACAAGGAGAGCAGAAAGGTGGGTCTTAAAATTAATCTTCAGAAAACGAAAGTATTGAACAACAACCTCGGAAAGGAGCAGCGCTTCGAAATAGGTAATAGTGCACTTGAAGTTGTAAAAGACTATGTCTACTTAGGGCAGGTAATAACCGCAGAGCCGAACCACGAGATTGAAGTAACTAGAAGAATAAGAATGGGGTGGAGCACATTCGGCAAGCACTCCCAAATTATGACAGGTAGATTGCCACTATCCCTCAAGAGGAAGGTATATAACAGCTGTATCTTGCCGGTACTTAGCTACGGAGCAGAAACCTGGAGACTTACAAAGAGGGTTCAGCTTAAATTGAGGACGACGCAGCGAGCAATGGAAAGAAAAATGGTAGGTGTAACCTTAAGAGACAAGAAGAGAGCAGAGTGGATTAGGGGACAAACGGGGGTTAAGGATATCATAGTTAAAATAAAGAAGAGGAAATGGACATGGGCCGGGCATGTAGTGCGTAGACAGGATAACCGCTGGTCATTAAGGGTAACTAACTGGATTCCCAGAGAAGGGAAGCGGCTTAGGGGGAGACAGAAGGTTAGGTGGGCAGATGAGATTAAGAAGTTTGCGGGTATAAATTGGCAGCAGCAAGCACAGGACCGGGTTAACTGGCGGAACATGGGAGAGGCCTTTGTCCTGCAGTGGACGTAGTCAGGCTGATGATGATGATGATGAGAAATGTCTGCCTCTCCAGCGCATCTAATAAGGTATCGCTCTATTCTAGCGAACAAATGTATCAGCACTTTCTTTTTGCACCTGCCCTTCTAGGTTGTACTGTGAAGACATGTAATGAACGTAAGTGTTAAGAGCGGAAAAGCAATGCTGACATTGACTTTGTTTATGTTAATTGGCAGATGGCATTAGTTATCATTCATGTAACCTCTTCATTTTGATTAAGGGAACGTTTACTTCTTTATGCAATTAATAATGAAATAATAAGTATAAAAACTGCTATCGCTTGTCATAATTTCTGGTATGCCAATCTGTATTTCATTGCATTTTGATGCTGCTTAATTCGTACAAGGCTATGCACAAATTTTAACTCACTTGAATCTTGTGGCAAAGCAGCGCAATTTACTTGTGAGAGGGTAGCCATGGGACACTACTGCTGGTAGTCAAAACACACCCTCACATTATACTTAATGTTTCCATGTATGTTGATGCACACTGCTGGACATGAGAGCCACGAGCCCAGTCACTCACTTGCGGCTTTGTCATTCAGAATGCACAACTACGGCAAGTCGGCAACTGACGTTACGGCTTGTAAAACAATGTCTACTTTCTATTCTCTTGTCTGTGCTTCATTTGTTCCTCTTTACATATTCTACAATATCAGTTGAAAGAATGCTAGTTAATTTCTCACATGCTCTTCTTAGCTTCATTGTCTGTTGACTTGATGTTGCAACTAATGAAAAACAATCACCTCATTTTACTTTATTCTTTTTACCAGAACCTAACTTTTGCAGTCTTGTCCCATAGCACCTTGTTTTATGTGTGCACAATTTTCTGCAGTAAATTGCAGTTTCACACTCTATTATATATCATTGAGCTTCAAGTCGCAGAAACTTCTGTGAGCTTCGGATAATGAAAACTTTGTGTCCCCATTGGATCGAAATGATTCAAATCAACTGTGCTTCTGGACTGGCTTAATGTAATACATAACGCGTGAGCTTGCACTTGTAGAGCCCTCGTGCCACATTTTGTTCACTCCCTACCATCTGTGTTGTCTCTCACGTTTCACAAATAGGCATATTGTTATAATGTGAGCACTGTGTGGCTGCTGGTACGCAGGGCCAAGACGATCAAGAACACTGTGATTGTCAACGAAGAGTTGACTGCCGAAGAATGGAAACGGCGATTTGACAAGGAGCGTGAGAAAGTGGCGAAGCTCAAAGGCCAGCTGAGTCGAGCGGAGTTTGAGCTGAGTCGCTGGCGCAATGGTGAGGGCCCGATGACGTGCCTGTTCCATTTTGGGCAAAGCCTGGGCCTTGCAGTTGTCTCCTCCTCTTGTTCTATTCTTTTATAATAGCAGTCTCAGACTTACTGGTACAGGAGCCTACATTTGTTGGTGTCAAGTCAAGATGTAGAGTAGGTAAACTTGTGATAGAGCTTACCGTGATTACATGCTAAAGCAGAATATTGAATCTTGTATTTTGAACAGTTCAGCTGGTTAGGTCATGCCAGAGTACAACAATATGGTATAGTAGGATGTTTAATACTACACAGTTTCAAAAAACAGGCCTATAAGTGGAAAAACAAAAAAAGGAAATAGACTTAATTACTCAATTTCGCAGATGCTACAAAGTTAACATTGTGATTATGCTCAGTGAAACCCCCTCTGTTATATAAATAAGTACACAAAAATACAAATAGAAAGTACTTACTTTTATTTGCCCAGTTGGAAGAATTCTGGACACTCAAGTACTACATCGTACTGATTACAATAGACATATTTGGTGACTAGAGGATAAGAGTGATGTAGATGGTCTTTCAATAATGTGACCTGCAAGTTCGAATAGTAATTAAATAGGCAGAGCTTGCTTGTTAAATATGGCAACTCTGAACTTGCATTCGATGTAATTTGTACGTGCAGGTATGTTGTGCAAATAAGACTCTCATGATAACCCTGAGCATTCACTTTTATCCTTGCTGCTATCTATTGTGCATCCTGTTCTGATCACCATGTCCTGCGCATCTCCACAATGCAGATAGTACTACTAAAAATGAGCACAAAACTTGTTAGCTGAAGTGTAATAAATGGCAGTTGTTTGTAAATAAGGATTCGTGAAGCCCTAGCGTGCACAAGCAAGCTGATCGCGAATTGGGCCTTCAAAACAGAATAGAGCAGTTATAGTATTGATATGCATGCCAACAAACCAGTATTAATTCGATTTCGTAAATACACTCTCATTTTTCTTACAACATGGCAAACAAGGGAGCTAGACACTCACTCCGTCTCTGATGGAGTCCGCCACTTACACAAGGGGTCCCTGAAACTCCTAAGGCTGGAAACCACTAATATAGTAGTCGCCGACCGATTTTTCGGACCTGGCAGGGACCGAAAAAAAGTACGAAAAATCGAACAGTCCGAAAAATTCGTTTTCGCCAAAAATCTGAAGTTTATTGCATCAGGCAGGTTTAAAAAAGTCCTTGATGCTGCCTTGCCTCAAACTACGCTTGAAGGCAATTTGGTTTGCCCGTATTTGGGCCAAGGTGACGTCGTCGCCGTAAAGGCTCGACAAAATTGTCAACGCGTTGGCGATCTCCGCTGCCGACGGCTGCGGGCGGTCGTCATTGTCGTCATCCGAGCCGCTCTCCGGCTCCGGGACAACCTGGCGAAGAATTTCGTCGTCAGTGGCCTCCGCGCACGAAACAATGTCGTCGTCCGCACGAGTGAAGTCTTTAAATGTCATTGTGGCTGGTAGATTCACTCCTACGCTGCGCAGGTCGCGCATTAGGTCCTCCCCGCCATCGGTGCCGTCCGGGTCATCCGCCTCGGACTCTTCAGCAGCAGTGAACCCGGCATGCCTAAAGCAATGCGCGATGGTATCTGGCTTCACTGCCTTCCAAGCTTCGGCTAACATGTGGATGGCGGCCAGAATGTCAACCTTGTAGGCCTTCCCATTGTCAAGGCACAAGACGGTGCGGCTGAGCAGGCGGGCACGGTAGTGTACCTTGATGTTTCGGATCACGCCTTGATCCATTGGCTGGAGCACGCTTGTGGTATTAGGCGGCAAAAATTCTAGCCGAATGGCCTCAAGGTTCGGCACGCTACCGTGCGCACCACAGTTGTCCACAAAAAAGATTACTTTTCTGCTCTGTCGCGCAAACTTGCGGTCAAGTTTGCGTACGTAATTTTCAAACAAGGACTGAGTGATCCATGCCTTGGAATTACTCTCGTATTCAACAGGGAGGGTTCTCACAGCCTTAAAACACCTCGGGTTTCTCGCCTTCCCAATAACAAGAAGAGGCAGTTTCTCCGTACCGGTGGCGTTGGCACCTACCATGACTGTTGTGCGCTCCTTGCTGAGCTTCCCACCGGCGCATGAATCCCCCGAAAATGATAGGGTACGATCTGGCAGCATCTTAAAGAAAAGTCCCGTCTCGTCACAGTTGAATATGTCCGAAGGAGCGTATTCTTTAAGCAAGGCTTGCAACTTCGTGGCACGGTAATCGGACACAATAGTCTGCTCCACCGCTCCGCTTTCACCGCTCACTTTCTTGAACAAAATTCCGTGCCTCTTCTTGAAGCCACGAAGCCATCCGTCCGTAAATTTGAAATCCTCAATGCCCATTTTGAGAGCGAACGACTCGGCGTTTTCTTTTAACAAATCTCCCGACACGGGCAGGTTCTTTGCCAAAACTCCTTTAAGCCACAACTGCAGAGCCTCTTCAACGGCTGGATGAACGCCCTAACTGTCGTTCTTTTGGCTCTTGTTGTGTGAATTCTCGAACGCTGTCAAAATCTTAATGCGGTTTTTGACATAGTCGGATACCGTTTGCTTGGAGAGGTGGTATTCTTTGGCGACATCTAGCTGCGAACGTCCACTCTCTATTAACTTGATTATAGCAGCTTTCTTCTCCAGCGTCAGGGTCGTATACTTACCACGCTTCTTCACACCGCCTGGCTCCCGCGATGGCACAGATGGCGGAGCCATGGCACCGAGAACACAAAATTCGATGCCGCAGGTAGCCGCTGCGAAGCACACAACGTCTCGACGCTACGCGACACAACACGTGCAGAATGGCGACTGACAAAAGCTGCAACGACAATAAAAGAATCCTTCTTTCGCCTCCTCCCCGTGCGATGTGATGACGATAGTGCTGACTGAAGACGAAAAAACGGCATCCATCACCGCGTCTTTTAAAAAGCAAACACGGCCTCCGAAACTTGAAATATGGCGTGCGCATTCCAATCTCGGAGGCAGGAAAAACATCTGAAGACCAAGCTTAGCCAAGCCGACGGAAAATCCAACATGGCGGCGTTCACAATGGCTTGGGGCGTGGCACAAAACGAGCGATTTAGTCCGAAAAATCGAACTTTCAGGGGCAAATTCGCCCGAAAAATCGGTCGAAACAATACATTAGCTCTATGGGATCCCTGACAATGCATTTATGAAGTCCGGAATATCCAACAAGTCCAAATTTTTGGAGTCCGGAAAATCGGTCGGCGACTGTATTTGAAGGAAACAGACTATTTTTCTAATGCCTGTTTCGTGCCCTCACTCACTCTATACCCGCCTTCCGATTTTCTTTTTGCAGCGAATTTTTTTTTTCACCGGCCTTCTCGGCAACTTTTTCAGTCGACTGCGCATTGAAGTGGCTTGGGCCCGTGTGGAGGGAGGCGGACCAACTGATTATCACTTCATTATTGTTTCTCTTATCTCTGTTTTTTCTCTATCTTCTGCTCCCATTATGCCATCCCCTGTGTCGTGCTGGTGAGGTGTCCACCCATGCGCAAGAGACACTTGCGGCGGGGCACTTTTTTCTTTCTTTTCCTTTATTCAAAGCCACTTTGTCGAGGCATGTTCTTCCTGAAGTTACTGGGTTACTTTTTTTACAAGCACCTACCTGCTCCCACAGGTGAAAGTGTACCAACGGACGAGCAGCTGAAGGACTTGGAGACGAGCACCATGAGCCTATCGGAGACAGCATCGGCAACCAACCTTTCGGCCAGCACGCTATCAGTGGGAGGCACCACACCCACTGCCGCCGCAGCCACGGCAGCAGCAGCCAAGGTTGACCCCCTGGCTGGGGAGGAGCGCACGCGCCTGTATGCCCAGTTGGATGAAAAGGATGATGAGATCGACCGCCAGAGCCAGCTCATCGAAAAGCTCAAGGAGCAAATAATGGAGCAGGAGGAGGTACGCATGTTCGTTAGTACCGCTATTGCAGGAGACTTTCTGTAAACGTAAATCTCTTGAGCTTACCGTAATTACTCGAATCTAACGCGCACCTTTTTTCCGGTTAAGCAAGTTTATAAATCGCGTGCGCGTTAAAATCGAGTGCGGAAAAAAAAAAATGAATACGGTTATTCTATTGCCATCGGCATTTCTTAAATGGCCGCCCCCTACGTGCTTCGGCATAGCGCATCAGCCATTTCTGCCTATGTGTTTCCCATGTGCGGCACTTCGTACGTGTGCTGAGGAGTTCGTCATCTTGTAGTTCATTAGCATCGACGGCATGGAAGGGCCGACTCCAGAAACTCGACGAGTGCACCACGATGCCGCTTTTAAAAGAAAAGTCATCGCATGTGCCGAAACAGACGGAAATCGGGCCGCATCGCGGTCGTTTGGAGTTCCCGAAACGTGCGTGTGGGACTGGCGGAAACAAAAGCAGAAGATTGTCAAAGCTTCATGCAAAAGCTTCAGTGGACCACAGCAGGGTCGGTTTCCGCAAATTGAAGAGCTGCTCGCCGAGTATGTGCTTGAGCAGCGAGCGGCACAGCGGCCCGTGACGACAGAACTGCTCTAAGTGCGGGCTATGCAGTTAGCTTTAGAAAAAGGGCTAACGCGGAGCCAGTTCACAGCGAGCAGGTGCTGGCTAACTAACTTTATGAAGAGGAAAGGCTTTTCCCCCCAAAAGCGAACGGGCATGCGCCAAAACTTGCCGGAGGACTACGAAGAAAAGCTTCACAGTTTTCAGAGCTTCGTCCTAAACTTGCGGCACAACGGCTACCTGCTTCGGCAAATCGGGAATGCCGATCAGACGCCTCTTTACTGCGACATGCCTGGCACCACAACCGTCGAGAAGAGGGGGGCGAAGCAAGTTCGCATGCTGACATCGGGCCACGGTAAAAACAAGGGTGACGGCAATGCTCCGTTGCACGTCAGATAGGCACAAGCTTCCCCCGTACCTCATATTTAAATGGAAGACGCTCCTGAAAGGAGTCGTTTTCCCGAGTAGTGTGATCGTGCGGGCCAACGAAAAAAATATGTGCGCGTTGCAATCGATGTCTTACTTTTTTTTTTTCGTCGTGAAAACCGAGTGCACGTTACAATCGAGGGCGCGGTAGAATCGTTTAAATACGGTAAATGGAAAAAGTGCGTCAAATGTGATTGGTTTTGTAAATTTTGATGTTTGATTAATGCTGTTGCAGCTGGTATGTGCAGTATGTTTTTGATATTATTCCCTAGTACAGCCTGTCTGAAGTATATGTTATCATTATCCGTATTCAGCTATTGTGACATGTAGGAAGTCTCACACAAAAGTAAAGTACTTGAACCACCACTTGCAGTGTGCAGAAGGCTATGCCCGTTCAAGTGCACTTCCATTAATGTCACAATTTCTTCTTATGTCATTTGACATATTACACGGATTAAATGGCACTGTTTTGGCAGCTGCTGTCAAACAAGACATTGAATTGCCGTGAAATTGTCTGTCATGAGGGGTGGGGGATGTGTGGCCAGATTCACTTTGCGAACATTGTTGAAATAGAGAAGCTGATGCCCCCTTCGTCAGGCCCACCCTCACTCATATTTGTGCTCTTCTCATTGTACACCCTTTCACCAAACCTTACCCTCATCCATCGTGGCTTGGTGCAGCCATTCCTCTCCTACCGAGTTCCACTCTCACCACACCGCAAGACCTCATGACCAGCGCTACGCCAAGGGACGAGAAAAGCTCGACTAAGAACACCTTCGCTGTTAAAGCATGCAATGTGTGTGTCTAAAAATATGAGTGTCTCACCACAGCAAGTTCGTTTATAGGCTACATAATGATGACGTAAACGTTAGTAAGGTTCACAGCAATACAACCGTGTGCAGTGGTGAAGTGAACTAGAAGAAATGCACTTTTGCTGTGCAGTGAAGCGCATGGGAAGGGGCATAGCTGATTCTCCTAGTACCTTGTCTTTGCTCTGCATACTGAGTATACGCACCTCAGAGGGAAGGGGTAGGGGTTCCTGTGATAAATACACTAAAAAAGTATTTCAAAGTTTTCATATTTAGTGACAATCATGTCTCTGCAAAATTATAAAGTTCACAGGGATCAAATGGAATCAGTTCGCACAGGGTAGATAGAGTGAACTGGAGATCATTGGGAAAGGCCTTCGTTCTGCCGTGGACTAACACAGGCTGAGAGTGATGATGATGTCTCTATGTGGCTCGCAGCTGATCACGACCACACGGCGGGACTACAGTGGCCTTCAGCAGGAGATGCTGCGCATCCAGCAAGAAAATGAGTCGGCCAAGGAAGAGGTCAAGGAGGTGCTCCAGGCCCTGGAGGAGCTGGCCGTCAACTACGACCAGAAGTCCCAGGAAGTGGACGCTAAGAACCGCGAGTGCGAGTCCCTTGGCGAGGAGCTCAACCAGAAGCTGTGCCAGCTCAACTCGGCGCAGAACGAGCTGCAGCAGATGAAGGACCACTCGGTGCACCAGAAGAAGCGCACCACCGAAATGCTGACCTCGCTGCTCAAGGACCTTGCCGAGATAGGCATTGTCCTGGGCGGCCCTGCTGGCGAAGCCAAGGTCAGTATTGTATAGCCAAGGTCAGTACTGTAAAGGGCACTGCACACAGTTGCCATCTTTACAGAGTCACTGTATCCTGTATGAATATGTATACACATTTGCATTTGGTCAGTGTAGTCATCATTTCATATCGGCAGTGAAATGCTGTGCATGAGGAATGAAATATGGCACAACAGCTTACATGGGCAATAGCTCAGGATAATCACGTCATTGCACACCAGCATGTTAATACTGAGCGTAAGGAATGAAACATGATGCAACAGCTGACATGAGCAGTTGCTACAGGTGATCGTTCGATGTTGCGATGAATCTGACAACTAAAGGTGATGTCGGCTGTGGTGTAATTGTAACAACCATTGTTGCACCAGTGTGGTATGAACCGAATACTACTGTAGAAATTAAGTACACACATGACTTTGCCCAAAGTCGTGTTTTGTTTACAACATTTTGTTAAATAAACGTCATTATTGTGCCTTGTCATATCCTGTGGTATTGTTACGTTTACCTGCACTGTTGATACATTTAAAATTCAAGCGAAAACATAACTGGAGTCGTTATAATCAAACCTTCTCTGGGTTCAAATTTTTGTTCTAAAGCACATTCTAGCCCATCTCTTCCCTCCCACACACTGTCATTCCTTTTCTTCTTATATACTAATTTCTATTAATGCTTCGCATGTTCCTACCCACAGCTTTGACTTTGTAATTCATTCTGACAGTATTTTTGTTTTCTTATTACAGCCAGCCACTGATGTTAATGGGAAGATTGAAGAAGAGTTCACAGTGGCTCGGTTATACATAAGTAAGATGAAGTCCGAGGTGAAAGCATTGGCTCAGGTGAGCAAGTGAATTACTCACCGTTATCTTCTGTACCCTAGGTTGAGCGTTCGAATAATCAGTGCTGTGTTGCCTAGAGTTTAAATCAATGCATCTGGCTCCGACCTTCCATTTTTGTCACCCATGTTTGATGCACAAAGCAACTTTGATATCTCTTCACCCTGCTAGCCATGTAGATGCCATCAGCTTGTGTAATTGATCATCACTTCCAGGCCTGTCTCGGGTTTATGTCACAAGTGCGTTTAAACAGATTAACTCAATTTCCAAGTGCCTTTTGATGTGCAGTTATCCTGAAAATTAAAGTCTGCTGAGCCTGTAAGTAAGTGATGTTGAGTTGATGCTGCATGTATCATTACTAAACTATTAATTCATAGTTATTCATTGTAAACATTTAAAAGCAAGGTGCACCCTGTAAACTCTTGACAATATAAAACCACTCAACTCCAGCAGGAAAGTTTGTGCGGCTGTTGCTAAAATACTGAAAATCAGCACTATGTATAACCGATGTCATGTGGTGGTGTTTTGTGGGGTGTGTGTTTTTTTTTTTTTTTTAAGTAACATAGGTCAGCATACTGACCTTGGCTTATGAAGAGGCATGCAAATGCAAGCACATCTAAACCATCAGTAAAAGGCATTGAGATTATTATTGTTTTATGTAAGGTAATGACCATGTTAACTATTCTTTGTTGGAGATATTATTATGGACTGATTGCTCTTGTGTTTGGAGACATGAAGCCATTGCCTGTTTCAAAGCAGTGAATTAATCACTTCGCACAAAAAAATTTATTCTTAGTGGATGTTTCCTGTGTAATGCAGCTGTGTATGAGCACCTCAATGCTGAATTTTATGGAGCTTTAGAGCCTCAAGAACCGTTAGCATGAATGTCGATCAATTTAAACAAGCACGCTGCATTTTTTTACTGTGTTACTTCAGCACGTGGATACTTCGGCATGCAGCATTCGTTTACTAGTCTGTGTGTGTCTTAGAAGGCTGAACTAAACTGAGCTTTTTTTTTCTCCGACCTTTTAGCGCTGCCACCAGTTGGAGTCATTCCAGTCAGACTGCAACAAGAAGATTGAGTCCAACGAGAAGGATTTGGCCGAGTGCCGTCTCCTGATCAGTCAGTACGAAGCAAAGATGAAGTCGTTGCAGGAGTCCATGAAGGATATTGAGAACAAGAAGCGCGCCTTGGAAGAGTCTCTTGACGAGCTCAATGAGGAGTGCGCCAAGCTCAAGGCAGCTGGTAAGGTTTACAAGCATTTCTCATGTAATGGGTGATGCGTTCGCCTATGCGGCTGTGTGTTTGCAGCACAGTGAAGCTGCATGCAATCTCAACTGGTTACCGAAATGTTCTTCTGAATAGCTTAGCTGCTTACCTGACAGTACTCCTATATTTACAGCAAATTCATGAATGGGGTGCTTGTTCTGTGTGTTAGTGCGCCTTTAGCGATGAGCTGAAGACAGGTTTATGGTGGGAAAAGGCAGAGGTAAAACTGACCAGCTGTCAAGCGGAGTGAACGCAAGCAGCAACAACACTTCTTTTGCTGGCGCTCCTGCCATATATAAATGCTACATGTAATACATCACAAATAAATTGAACTCATCAATCTCTATAGATGTTCTTGAAAATCTTGTAATAGATAACAGAAGGATATTTGCTTCAAGCAAGTCTGCTCGTATGAGTTCCTGCGGTAGGCAATAAATTGGCAACAGCAGATTGCTGAAATAGTCGCTGTTATCAAAAATCGAGGCAATGCTTGTCAATTTACTTTTTGAGGCTTGCTGCCTGTTGCATACTGTATTGAAAGGTTAAGGGGGGGCGCGGCAAGTAAAGTGCCGATTTTGGTCAAAATATGCGATTTTCTGATTTATTTTTTTTCGTAATCTTCAGACCTTCAACTTCCTTGTTCTAAAATATTACAGCGAAACGTGCGCTACAAATCCCGCAAATAGTGTTTTTGCCGAGGCTAGTCGCCGAAAAGTGCGAAAAAAAAGCCCCTGAAACGGTGTTGTTCACGCCGCACAAACGCGCCAAGTTGTTGACCGTGGGCCGCCATTTTGGTAGCTTTGGAAAGAGGAGAAAGCCGGCTTCCTGATGGTCGCGGTCTCGTATTTCGCCGAGTGAAAATAAAAGCGCGAGGAGCAAGTAAAAAAACGAAAACGAAGAACGGCAATTGGCTGCGCAGGTCACGTGGTAGCAGGCGCGACCTCTTACTGGTCAAAGCTGCGCCGCGCACCTTGGCAACCTTGGAAGCGCGAGCGCATCTGCGGCCGCCGTGTCGAGAATCATCCGGCGTGCGCTTCGTTTTTTGCCAGTTTGCTGTTTTTGTGATAGTTCGCGTGCTTTTTTTACCAAGCTTTGTTTACATCGGTGGTCTCTTCTGAGTGCTTGCTCATACTGCGGTGCTATGTTGCCGCAAAAAAAGTTCCGGAGCGTCCACAAGTACGGCAAGCGTCGGAAAGCTTGGAACAAAGGGCAGACGACTGCGGCTGCCGTCCCAGTCGCAGTTCCGGACGGAGCATGCTCTTCAAGCGTCACGGAGCCTCTACTCAGACCCTTCGCTGATTGTTGTGAGGCCGAGAGTGTGGAAGGTGCCACATCGTCGTATGTCAGACCGCCGGATGCCGTCGACCGTGATGGACGCTCTCGCGAACCCGCTTGCGGTGGCACCGCGTCGGCAGCCGTTGCAACTCCGGGCGTGCGCGCGTCGAACATTCTATCGCGAGTTTCGGCCCAGATTCCGAGCAGTGAAGAAATCGCGCAGCGGGCGCAGACAAGGCGGGATGTTTTGGATGCCGTAGCATCGAAGTCCGCTTCAAAGCGGAAGCTCGAGCTTCTGAACGAAGGCTGCGACGAAAATGACGGCGGTAAGGACTCCACATTCTTCATTGTAAATAAGAAGATGCTGAACGGTCTGCTTTCGTCAGTAAAGTGCAACAAGTGCGACGAAGGGTCGATACGCCTCGAGACTACGCACTGCCTTGGACTCGCAGCGAGGATGGAACTTTTTTGTGACAATTGTGGCAGAGTGAACAGTGCGTGGTCGTCCCCGAGGTGCTCCGGGCAACAAAAAACGAACCCCTTTGAGGTAAACGTGCGTGCTTTGAGGGCTGTGCAGTCAGTTGGCAGAAAACAATCTGCCATAAATGACATTTTTTCTGCGATGGACATTTCGCATCGAGCACTGCACCACAAGTCCTACCAGAGACTGCAAAGGAAGTACAGCCACCCTGCCACCACATCAGCTGCCACCCGCATTGAAGCAGAAAGTGCACAGAAGGTGCATGACATTTACAAGGACCTAGGAGGAGTGCCAGGCAACATTGACGTCATTTACGACGGCACGTGGATGACGAGGGGGCACAGAAGTCATATTGGCGTGGGCTGTGTAATCGAGCTGTACACAGGCTTGGTCTTGGACCACTGTGTCCTGTCCAACTACTGCCAAGGCTGTGCTGTTGGCCCCAAGCCTGGTGACGACAACTATGAGGAGTGGCTTGAGAAACACAAGCCACAGTGCCAAAAGAACACCGATGCTAATGCAGGCCAAATGGAAGTAGAAGCAGCTAGGATCATGTTTGAAAGATCGTTTACCAAGTACAAGCTTCGATACATCAATGTGCTCTGCGACGGTGACAGCCGTACGTACCTTGCCCTCACGCAAGACAAGGTGTATGGCTACATGGTGATTAAGAAACAGGAGTGTGTGAACCATGTGAAAAAAAGAATGGGCACTTCCTTGCGCAACCTTCTTGATGAGCACAAATCCAAAGGCCGAGGACTGAGCATGGGTGGCAAAGGCCGGCTGACGCAGGGCCTGATAAAGAAGTTGACGAATTATTATGGCTGGGCCATTAAGAGCCACCCCAACGATGTTCCTGGCATGGAGAGGGCCATCATGGCCACTTATTACCATGTAACATCCACAGACCAGGATCCACACCACAACCTGTGCCCAAGTGGGACTGACTCCTGGTGCCCGCACAATCAGGCATTGGCCAAGGGAGAGCCGCTGCCGCCTCACAAACATAAACTGCCCCCTCACGTGCGAGTGGCACTGCTGCCAATCTACAAGCGCCTCTCGAACAAAGAGCTCCTTGAAAGGTGTGCGCAGGGAAAAACCCAGAACGCTGTGGAGAGTATGAACAGCCTCATTTGGTCACTCCAGTCCAAGAGCCAGTTCGCCTCCCTTCGAAGTGTGGAAAGTGCAGTTGCAGATGCAGTCTGCCGTTTCAATGGTGGCTGCAAGAGTGCGCTGCAAGAGATCACTGCTCAACTGGGCTTCAATCCAGGAGACTGCTCTTTGCGGCGAGCAGCCGGAAAGGATGCCAAAAGGGTAAAGAGGGCTCAAAAGGCGCATTGTTCCACGACAAAGAAGCGCAAAACTGGGTTGCGCTCTACAGAGGCCAAGGCCACAGCATCTCAGGATTACTGCCCAGGAGGATTCTGAGTGTTTCAGGCATGTTGTGAACTTCCAAACAAGAGTGAACTTTCAAAGTCAGTTTTCTCAACTCTTGATTTTCGCCTATGTGCCTTCGCTAGAACATCTGTCATTTTCTAACAAAGACTGATAGAGTCGTTCCGTTTTTTGCACTAGGCTCAGGAGGCCTTTAGCAGTGCAATAAAGCTTTATCTCTCTTCTTACTCATCATTTAAAATTTTTAGAACACATTTTATAATTACTGCGATGTGTGCGCAAAACAACATCCATGTTTTGGAAATTTTATTTATGGTTACAAGAACTAGAAAAATCAACTAATAGCTTCTTTGCACAAGTTGATGCTTTGGGAACATAATAATATGAAAAAATAATTTCATTTAGCAATAATTATCTCTTTAAGTGTGAAGAGCATTAATTAGTATAATTATGCTTGTAACTCAAAAAGTACAAGAGGTATTTGAAAACGGTTTTCATATTTGGAATCCTCACAATCATCCACATACACACACCAAATTTCATCACAAACAGTACATTAATAAAAAAATTAGTTTTACTTGCCACGTCCCCCCTTAATCATAATAATAAAGTGCACATGTAGCCAACAAAGGGTGGCTGCTAAAGTGATAAGCTCCCCCCCCTTAAAAATAACAATAATAAAAAAGAACCTTCCTGTTGCTTTTTGCGCTTTGTCCTGTTGACTTTTAATGACTCAGGGGCTGATACGTGGCATAATTTAAAAAAAAGCTAAATTACTAGGCTTGCGCAAATAGTGAATGTTGGTTCAAAGCAAATTCAAAGGCAGTAGTGAATTGGGCAAATTATTTTGAATCAAATTCGAATAGTATATATTACATATTATAAGAAAAAATGGACATATTCGTCGTGGCACAACCAACCTGAACACTATCTTCTTTAGTTTGAAACAAGGCCTTCACAAATGCCCTTTTTTTGTTCGAAGGCAGTGAAAACAGCTTTGAATAGTAGCAAGGTTTGACCTTTGGTAGAATGCAAGTGATAACCTGTGTTGCATTTTAAAATTTTTTATACCTTATATATATATATATATATATATATATATATAAATGATGAGTCGATGTGAGGGGAATGTGAATATGTTCAATTAGCCTTAGAGATGCACACAGCAGGGCTGACTCCCTTGGATAGGTGTTTTCATAGCGAGCACCCCTTTATTGTGGTGAAACCACCTTTACAGGCGGTGACATGGGGACAAATGTACATTTATTTGTTCATTGCGAGTATTTATTTTATTTATTATTTATTTAAATACTGCAGACCTTCTCGGTCCAAGCAGGAGTGGTACATAGGGTATACAAACAATGATGTCACGTACAGAAAGGCACCGACACAATCCAAGAAAAAAAAAAAAAACTATTGAATTCCAAGTAGCCAAAACAACAGTGTCATAATGCAACGTTCAGAATCATGCTAAAAGGACAAACCAGTCAAAGGGAAAGAAACTGCTCACAATAAATCCCTATTCGTACATTTGCGTCTATTGTTCAAAACTTATAGTTTTAATCTTTTCAATAAAGGATTCTACGGTGTCACAGTTCACAGCTATTAATGGAAGTTGATTCCAATATGCAATTGATGACGGAAAAACAGAGTTTTTGTGAATGTTGTTGCGACTTGTGGGCAGTCGTATTGTCTTATTGTGGTTAGTTCTCGTGGAATGCCTGAAAGGTTCAAGAAGATAGTCTGATCTGGATATTGTATATTTCCCATGATAAAGAAGATACAGGAATTTAAGTTTAGAATGTATTCTCCGTTCGGAAAGGCAATGAAGTTCGGCTCTTTTACGCAGATTAGTAACACTGGTATACCTGGAGTAATCGGAAAACACAAATCGAACTGCTAAGTTTTGCACTCAAAGTACTTCAAAGTTTCCCATCATTTGTATTTGAGTCAAAGCGATTTCAAAAATTCGAAGCGTTCAAATATTTGCACAAGCCTGAAATATTACAGATGTCCTATGAGCCGCCAATAATGTGCAACTGTGTGATAAGTGTGATCGCATTGGATAGACGGGGCCAGCCAAGCAGCCAGCGAACAGGCAGAACGCATGTGCACATTCAAAATCGGCCATTTCTATTAAGTTACTTTTTTTAACTACTTGGTATAATTGATACCGCAGTATGTGTATACTTTGAACTACAAACAAAATAAATAGTATCTGACAGTACAATATCAGATGTGCAATTTAGTTTCTTTGTTGCATTGGAATACTCACTGCAGTAAGGCACAGCCCGCTAGATTTTAGGTTTCTCTTGTTATGCTTTACAGCTTGTCATTAAACTCAAGCCTTGTTATATGTGTATCGGAGGTTCATATATATCGATACTGAATTTCTTTTTAGTGTGCAAATTTTATAATGAGGCTCGATTTCAATTAAGTTTTGATGGGACTGTAGCCGGTTATAACCTAAGAAAAAGAAATGTAAGCTTTGCCCACAGAACTGTGGCATGCCCGTCTTTTATCAGTGAGAAATAGTCATGCTAGCTGGTTTACGCTCAAACGAAAAACACTTCACGGCTAATGTAAACACTACACCCCATACTAAGAGCTAAAGATTCGTCGGTACTGCCTAAAATGTTATGTTTGGTTGAGCAGCTATGTAAGAATTCCTTACGAAACTTACAAGGATATTCAAGTTGCTTATCTAAAACCGGCAACTCAAATGTGTGTCTGGATGGGGAAGTTGACTATCAGAAACACTAGTAGTGCTTGCCATCATGAAAATGAGCGAGCACTGCTAGATGGAGAAATCACGTAAATTCTCTATGTAAGTGACAGCGATTCCTGTGCGCATAGGTGACTCTTTGTTATGTTCTAACTCGACTGTAGTAGCGCAGCAGGTGGGAGCACATGAGCCCCAGAATCGAGTGCACCTCGTGCATGTTGGTACCTGTACTCTTGCAGAGGAGATGCACATCATGGCCTCCAAGGAGAAAGAGAAGGAAAAGGACTCTGCCGAGAAGATGAAGGAGGCCCTGGAGCAGCAGATCGAGAAGCACCGCGATGCCCACCAGAAGCAGCTGAGCTCGCTGCGGGACGAGATCGCCGACAAGATCGGCCACATCGACGCGCTGAAGGACGCCAACCAGAAGCTGTCGTTGGCGCAGGACCGGCTGCAGCAGGAGTATGACCGCCTCAAGCAGGAGGAGCAGGAGAAGAGCCACAAGCTGCAGGAGCTGCAGTTCCTCAACGCACGTCGCGAGCAGGCGCGCCAAGACTTGAAGGGCCTGGAGGAGACGGTCTCCAAGGAGCTGCAGACGCTGCACAACCTGCGCAAGCTGTTCGTGCAGGACCTGCAAAGCCGGGTCAAGAAAGCCAACCAGGGGGAGGACACCGACGACTCTGGAGGTGGCGGCTCCCTGGCTCAGAAGCAGAAGATCGCCTTCCTCGAGAACAACCTGGACCAGCTCACCAAGGTCCACAAACAGGTTGGTGCAGTGCATTCATTCCCAACCTGCTTGTCTCCGGAGTGTCCTCCAATTTTCTAAAGCTCTGCCTGTACTGTAAAACCTCAGTCTGTCTAAAGGAGGTTTTTCTTGTTTTATAAAATCGCAGCATATCCAAGGAATGAATGATGATGAGTGGGGCAAAGCGTCCGTCAATCCGTTCGTGCTTCCGGCCGTGCGTGCATCAGTCCATCTATATGCGCCTGTCTGTCCATCCGTATGTGTGTGTGTCCGTCTGCTTGTCTGTCTGCCCGTGTGTCCGTCCGTCCGTGCACCTAGTGAACACATCAAGCATCACCATCTCGCTTGTTTTTATTATATATTCATCATATTCAAGTACCGCCATCGAGTGGACAATTCAAGGACTAAATGAGAGCATGTACCACATTTCTGCTGTCAGTTTTTCGTAACATGTGGACATGTGGGTATGAGCCCGAAGGCAGTTTTGTGCCACTGGTATGTGGGTATGTGCCACAGGTTACACACTATGACAATGGGGGACGCGCAAGCCTTGCCATAAGGACTTCGCCCCTAAAAAAGATTTTCGTTAACATGAAAAAAAATGTATTCTCTGGCTAGACATACAATCCAACTTCACTAATAAACCTGTCTCCGCTTAGTCCCCGGATTTTCTAAAGCTCAGCCTCATTAGTACATATTTTAGTATAAGAAATAAAAAAATGGGGGAAAAAACATACGATCTTGAAAACGTAGTCTAAATCTATTGAGATGTCATGCAGTTTCACTTAATAATGATATTACAAATGTCGGTATCAGCAAATGATATAAAATGAGTACGTATCAAAGAGGTTTTACTGCATCCACTACATTGCCCCAGCGCCTTCAGTCTAATGATGCCACTGATACTGAATGCACGGTCACAAGTTCAATTGCACACCCTCCCCTTCTTTTTGTGATCATGCGCAGCCAAGTTCTAGAGAATAGCACATGCTTCGCGGCCAAAACGCATACTTGGCACCTCTGACAGGGCATCGAAGGGTCTCCTGTCGATGTTCAAAAATTTCAAATTTCAGTTTCTTGTGCAATGAAGGACGACCAGCTTTGGGAGAGTGCCTAGATGAGACAGGCTTGGTAAACACTGAGGACAGCTGAATCGAAGTGTCTATAGACTGTTGTTAATGGTCGCAATATTCTTTGTGGCACTTCAAGCACAGTTTCAAACTACTGTGTACAGCCTCATACCTGCACTGTGTTAAGCCTGCATCGTGTAAAAGAGTCTGATAGAAGAGTGTGGCCCTTACACAGTGATTGTTTCTGACAATGTTTTGCTCGAAATTAGATCATTCAAGTTGTACAGGGAAATCTCGGTAGAACAAACCCCACATTAACAAACTTTTCAGATCTACGAAGTTTTAAAAATTCTGCACCGACTGCTAATAGTTTTAATGTAAAATTATATCACTACTACGTACTTTAGAATACCAAACTTTTCAGAATAACGAGCATTAATTTAGTTCCATGTTATATTAACAACACCTCAGTACTACGAACTTGTGTTCTGAAATCCGTCGCGATCACCAGAGCGGTACGCAAGCAGACAACAAAGCGAACGGACGCCTTGCTTCTCGGAAAACGCGCGACAATGTGGAGGAAAAAAAAAAACAACAAAAGGGCGACTTTCTTTTTTTTTTTTTTTTTTTTTTTTTTTTTTTTTTTTTGTTGAAACGCTGACCCTGCAGGTTTACAAGTGAGCATAGAGGCAAGGGCAACACGGGAGGGCAAGGTCAGCAAGGCAGAGTGGGAGTTGCGGAGCAGGAAGCATGGGCGCGTAAAACCTGAGACAGCAAGAGAGCAGAAAACGAAACGCGAGGAATTTTCTTTTTTAGCACTTTTTTTTTCTTCGAAAGAGGCCGTGAAGCTTCGGGTTTTTTTTGGAGGCCTTGTTTTTTCAGTCGTGTTCATCTCTTTTCGGTGATTACTTACCGGGTTCGCAAAGCAAGTCGGCGTTCGCGCTGCGGTGATACTACAAATGAGTTCATCTCTGCTTGCGACGAAAAAGCGGAAGCAGTTTTCGCTAAGTGAGACAATGGATATTCTTTGGCAACTGGAAGGCAAAAAGCAGGCTGTTGTGACCAAAGAACCGAATTCCACCATAGGAATGTGGATGAGCTGGAGGCCTTCGCGCTGCAAAGTTTGTGGTGCTCGCGTCAAAAAAAAAAAAAAAAAAAAAAAAAAAGACGTCTTTAAAGTAAACGTGCATTTATTGGTGTTTTCTTGTGCATTTGTTTTTTCTCGTAAAAAATGAGTTCAAGGACCCACCATTGTAAAGGTAAGTTGTTTCGGTCGGTGAAAAATAAGTATTTATGGTTAATTTTCGAGCTTTCACTATAACGACCTTTCAAAATAACGAACAAAGTTCTGCGGTCCCCTGAAGTTCATTATACCGAGATTTCACTGTACTATGCCACGTGTCCCGAAGAATTACGGCCACTAGCGTGGGTCCGGTGTAAGTGAGCTGTAGAGTGTTAGCGAACCGTCGCCATGGCGAGAACACAGTACTGCTCAAGGTCGCAACACTTAATTGTCTGCGGCAACACCAAAAATGCAGTACAGAGCTCGTTGCAAAGGCGCGGCGAGAAGGCAAATGGGCTTATCCACGCCACGGGCGAGAAGTACTACACAGAGTGCCGCGAGCACATCTCCATGGTAAAAGTGATTCACGGAGACACCGGGAAGGTCCGGTTGCTCGAGCGAAAGCAAAGGCACTCGCGTTGGCTTCGGAAAGATACGAGTCGGCATAGCTTGGCCATGCACTAGGACACCGCTTTGCTCCTCGGCCTAGCGCTCGGAAAGAAGGGCGGGGGGGGGGGGGGGGGGGGAGACATAAGGTAAGCGGGCGCAAGCCGCGGTTGGCGAAGTCCGAACAAGCCCCAAAGGGAGCCGACGGATGGAAAAGAAAAGCGTGCTTACCCCTATGTCGTCCCTGGAGAAGTCTCTCTCACTCCCGCCGCGCGCGCGAAACCTCTCGGGAGATCTTGCGCCCGGCGCCACAGTCGACATCCGCTACCAGGTGAGAGGGGTTAAGCGTCACTCCTCGCTTTCCCAGCGCGGCAGACCACCGAGGCGGGGAGTCATGTCGGGGCAGGAGAATGGAGGAAGAGGCGGCAAAGTCTGCACAAAGGCGGCGGGCTAGCCTCGATTCCCACAAAGTGAACATCTGCGGTTTCTAAGCATTTGCACAAACATGGATGAACTGTAGTTATAGAGCAGTGCTGTTAATCGACAGCGTGCACCATTTGAGGCATGCACTTCATTGGTTATCATTGACTTTCATTTTCTTTTTCTTATGGAACAGCCAGCGTTCCTTTTTTATTCACCTGGACTTTTTTTTTCATTCTGTTCATTTTCCGTCTTGTTCTGTGTATGTTGTAGTTGGTGCGTGACAACGCCGACTTGCGCTGTGAACTGCCTAAGCTGGAGAAGCGCTTGCGAGCAACCATGGAGCGAGTCAAGGCTCTGGAGAGTGCTCTGAAGGAAGCGAAGGAAAGTGCCATGCGCGACAGAAAGCGGTGAGTGAATTGCCTTTCCCATGCCCTGCTCCACTTTCCTGGAGATGCTTCTCCTCACGTCGCCTTGTGTAATGGAACTGGAGAATGACTGACCCTCCCTATTGGCTACGTCGGTCACCTAGCAGATGCACCTTCGGTGCCCAATTAGTCGTCAGACTATTCGGGCTAGTGCTCCTTAGCAAAATACAGACTTTGTTGCAGCATTACGTCTGTGTTTGACACAGTGGACTTTCTGACCTTCAGGTGTAGTAAAAAGGTAGCGACAACAAGGATGCACAGAAGCACCATCTTCGGAATGTGGCATTGGTGCAGATAGACACAAGCTTTGTAAAGTATCAGAGTTGCCATGTGTTCAATCTGTTACATTTGTAAATGTTAATTATTTTATCAAAATGGATAACGAATAAATGATTACAAGCTTGCATGGAAATTCAATATTGGTAATTACGAAAAACTGGAATTGCAAGGAAATTTTTAATGGCTGCTATAGGCTTTAAAAAGAATGCTCACCCCGGCTGCTATGAAAAAGTGTTTTTCTAGTTGTGTGGAGGCCAGCAGAAAGCAAGGAAAACAGGGAAGCGTCTCACTGAATCTGAAGTATAAAAAAAAGTCAGCAGGTTTGACTTTAACTAGTAACTAGCAATAGTCTGTAAGCTGTATATATATATATATATATATATATATATATTATGAAATGGCTAGCATGGGATGCATTGTTCAATCTAGCATTTAGGCACTTATTGACCCTAAATATACAGCTTACAGACTGTTGCTAGTTACTAGTTATTATCGTTAATTAATGCATTATTGTAGTGTTGCAAAAGCACCATTCCTACTTATCCTTTCAGGAAAGTTGTCTGGATAGCGTAAGTAAAAGCTGGAAATACTGCTCAATATGGGAACTCTATCATAGGCACCCTGGGCAGACATTTAAGAATATTTAACTATGTTTAGGTGCAGACTGCAGACAGCTGCTTGGCAACTCTTACAGGTATCCACTGTACCTCAGAGAAAACTCTCACAATGTGATGGGCGCTGAAAATGTGGGCCATTGGTGCCATTGTTTTCCATGTTGCACTACGAACAAGTGTTGATAGATTTTGCTTCCTTCTGTGGTTAGCATAGGGGAGGCATGGATGAGAGATATATAATGCGGTTGGTTTGAATTTGTCACTTGTTTTCAGGTATAGGGAGAAGCCAGGTCTGTGTAAAGTTTTACCATTACTTGGCTTTGCTCTGGCGTGTGAAAGGACTTGTCGCTTTGCTCTTTTGCTGTCTTGTGTCCAATCGCATGGTTACATTGTGCATGTATGCAACATTTCAGCTACCAGTATGAGGTGGATCGCATCAAGGAGGCTGTCAGGCAGAAGAACCTGGCCAGGAGGACGCACATGGCACAAATAGGTAGGTGCTGACTGCAGATGTTTACTGAACATGCGCACTTTGCGATTCTGGAGCTGAGACAGTGAAATAATTCCCCTTATGTGTGTGTGTGTGTGGGGGGGGGGGGGGTGTTAGTGTGAATGGTCTGTAAGTGACTATACATATAGTATATAATCGTAAAAGGGTACTAAAAAGGCACTTCCAGACACAGTTACAAGCTCAGCATGCCACTGAGCAACTTGTCTTGCGAATGTGCCAGAGCTGGCAGTGTGTTATTCATCTGCGTAACGTCCACAGTGTGTGGAAATAATGACATCCACTCGATGAGCATCTCACATAGGTTTCACTGGTGAATAATGAAGGAAAGGAGTGTAAATTTAAGTGGTCGGTTTCTTTGTTAGATATACTATAACGAGAACTAACAGACAGTGACACCAAGGAAAGCATAGGGGAAGTAATTGTAACGCAATTGTGAAGAAAGAAAAGCTCAGTGGTAGAAGTGGTAGAGCGTCAGGCGGATTATTCGAAGGTCCACTTTCCTTATCCTTTCGTCCTTTCGTCCACTTTTCCTTTCGTCCACTTTTCTTTCTTCATATTTACATTGCAATTGCTTTTAATAACATCCCCTATACAGGGGTGGAAGTGCTGCACCAATTGCACCACGCTGTGCCAATCTGACCTGCTGCGCCAAGCCATGCCTAAAGGGCAATTTGCACGTGCAATGCCAAATTTAGTTGAGAGATTTATCATTAACAGAGCAACATGCGTGGGCTGTACAGAGGGCACAACTGCGTCCATATAAAATTCAGCGTTCGCGTCAAACGTCGCATTTCGGAACATGCATGAATCGCAAGGAACGCAAAAGTGTTACCTGCTGTGGTGGGTCTTGAACCGTTGGGATCTGGGCTGTACTCAGTTGTTCAGGAAAATAATGCATGATTTTTGTTAAGGTAGCATTTATTTGTGCTTACCTCATTATGTGACATATATGTTTTAACAGCGAAGCTGTTAGGCAAACTATAAAGACGCTAGTGGTGTTGCAAAAAAAAGTCGCTGCACCGCAATCGCCGGGCATAGCACGCGCTCGGTGGTTGCTCGGCAATGGTGCGGCGAGTTTTTTTGCCATATAAACTGACAAAAAAAAAAAATCTGTCTTACCGGTGAAGCGATGAGGGCAATAGCAACAATTTGTAATTTTGTATAATGGTGATGCTGCACGTGCTTATTTCTTTTTATCTTTGTTACCGCACTTTTACGTGTGTAACGCTGCCTTGCGCAAACCGCGGCCGAACGACTGGGGACCTTCGAGATAATCTTAGAACCATCCAATGAGACTACACGCACTACAAGTACATTACAGTTTGTTCTGGAACTTACGAGGCGGCTAGCGAGAACACTAGAATCTTTGATGGCGCATGTATAAATGCCAACGCACTTTGCTATGTGGCAGTTTATCCACGGCCGGCGCTCTATGTTCGCAGCTATCAGTGCTGCAACGTGCATTGCTTGTAGAGTGACGTTTTGTTTTCCTGGCGCAGGTTAGCCCAAATAAAAAAGTTATTTCATGAAAACAGCGGCTGCTGCTTTCGTCGACATCACGACACTCACAACTGCGAAACGCTGGTGCAAGAGAATAAGTACGTCCGCTCCAGGGAGGAATGCTTTTATTGTACAATCTCTTCCCGTTGAGTGTGCACCACGTAGAACGGTTTACAAGCCGTGCGCTGATGCTTACCGATATCGCATGTGCCAGCCATCGCAACCACGCCCTTGATTAGAATCAAAGTTCACGGCTGCTGCTCGAACGACCCCCCTCCCTTTCACTGTGTCTTTTCATGCTCGTTCAAGACGGGCAGCGTGTCTCCTATCTGCTTGAGCATTTGACGGCAGTTCTAACACGCGGTGGGGTGTTAACGCATGCACCCTCCGAGTGACGGAGATCGGCCGTCTCATTTAATCTTTGCTTGAGCAGTGCTCATCACAACAGCTTGCGCAATTTTACGCACTGGTCGAACCGACGCCTTCTTTATTACATCCAATGTCTGTGCAAACGTGCGCTCTTCAACGGGAGCTGTCGGTCTGCCTCAGTTCAAAAAGTGGTCGGGATGTGACACCACAGGAGGGCTATAGGACTGCTTGCATCACATGTGCTTCCGAGCGTTTGCTCACGGAAACCTGATGGACGTGTGGCTCTCTCCAATATCATATGTCTGTCAGGTTTGTTTGTTCGTGCTCGTTCTTTGTAGCCAGAAGCAATGCCCTCACCACCTCACAGCACTACTTATGCAGCGGCGTCACCGTGACGCGTTACATTGGTTACCCGCCTAGCGCCACGAATGGCGACACACATCTCAAAACACCTTATCACTTATAGAGCCAACGTGACCACTAACGATGTGATAATGATGAATGCAAGACGCGGCCTCACGGATCTGTACACAACTGAACAAAAAATTACTTTATATTATTCTCGTCGTGAGGCACTGCATGAAGGGCTCTCTTTCCCATGATCGCAAAGCACAGGCGAAGTCTGAGTGATGGGCAAGAGCAGGAAAAGTCTAGAGGAGGAGGTTGTGAACAGCTGGATCCGGTGCATCTGGCTTGCATTGATAAAATAGAGGAGGCACTGGTCGAACGTACGATTCACAAGGAACGGTACCAAATTGTAGTTCATGCGGAACACGGTGGTAATGGCGAAAACCTGTTGAGTGTCCATATCATTCCTGTAACAATGAAAACATTTTCACTTAATTGTCTAGTAATGGCACAGCGAGTGCATCTAGTAAATTTTCTCGTGGTTCTCATGTCGGCTGTGGTACTTCAACGACCGGAACATCAGTTTTTTATATTTATTTTTATACAGCAATGTGGGTTTAGTATGAAGGTAACATTTATTATATAATAGGTCATCTGTAGTCTTGGCTCGCTGTTAATGTTGGATGCGTTGTTTTAATAACATTTTCAACATTGTAACAATTTAATATTAATTTTTTCATCCGTCTGGGTTCTAGTAGCACTACAGAACACCGCTTATGTTTTCTCTTTGAGATGCTGCGCTTTCACCTTTGACATTTTATATATATGAATTTCGGGTTAGTCTGGTCGCTTGATCAGCATTGCATGCTTAGTAAAAGCCACTGAAATTTTGTGTTTACCAGAAAGCAAAACTAATTAACAGTGATGTGTGGCCTGAGAAATCTGGTCTATAAATGAATTTCGATGCTCCAAAATACACCTTTTTCTGCTCCAGAGCTGCTCCAAAACTCCTTTTTTACTGCTCCAAAGCTGCTCCAAAACGGCATTATTCCTGCTCCCAAAGCTGCTCCAAAAGACTGAAGTCCGCTTCTACACCTGCCTATACTTTCTTTGGCATCATTGTCTGTTAATTCTCGTTAATACTGGTGAATAATGCTTCATAAGATATTGTATTCACAAGGGCCATCTGAATTTTGGACTGCTTTATATGCATTGGTATGTTATTCACAAGGGCCATCTGAATTTTGGACTGCTTTATATGCATTGGGAAGTTTGTGGATATGCTGGTATAATGAGCCTTTCTATTTTTATCCGTGAAGTTTATCCAGTGAAAAATGCACAATACGTATTGGGATATTGCATTGCACCAACTGGTATCCTGTACGACTCAAAGGAGAAAAAAAAAAGCATGAGACAAAAGCAGATGCACACAATACTGTGCATGTGTCTGCTTTGTTCTCGTGTCTTGTGAGTTTGATGGCTTTTTTTCAAGTAACATCATTGATCTGAGGACCCATGTTTTAACTATGCTATCGTTACTGTTGTGTTATCCATGTTTCACAGATTACTTGTGTTATAGCCAGGTTGGCTCATTAGCTCATTTGCGTCACTTCAAAATAATTAAATACTAACTGTTCACTGGCAAAAAAACTACAAAAATAACCATTTTTATCTGCTGTAATACCAATAGAATCAATTTTGTACGATGTAGAAGCAGAGTCAGAATGTGTTATTTATAACTGTGATGAATTTTAATGTTGCTCCTTTATGGAATTCATTGTTTTATCATTATTTTTGTTGGTACTAGTCATCCTCACATACACAGCCAATTGTCTTTTGTGTACCAGTATTCGCTTGTATCATCAAATCATGTCTGTAGCAGTACAGTGCAGAATTCACCCCTTGAATGCTTCAGTATCAATTCTTATCAAGAGATATAGGTAATCAGCCCAATCTTCAAGCTGCTAACAAGATAGCTGCTCATATAACTTTGACCCATGCAGTTTGTCTGCTCCGTGCTGACACAGAATAAAATTGAAGGCTGTAGTTCAGTGTCCCTTCTCCCATTTGTAGGCCACAAAACAAGACCGGTTGCAAATGACGTTGGCCTGTTTTGCTATTGGTTGCCTAAAATCGTTTTTCTGTGTTTGTGTGTGCAGCCAAGCCAATCCGAGCCGGCCAGCCCCATGCCCCTGTGGGTGCTGCAATCCGAGGTGGTGGCATGGTCTATCAGCCACCGAATGCAGCCGTGGAAAAGGCTTAGGTGAGTGTTATGTCCACAACGTGTATCATGAACTTGGAGAAGGGAGAACTGCTCCAGTAATGGGATTCGCTTTTCACCATTGCTACTTTTGATGGTTATGGAAAAGCAAAAATCATGTGGCATAGCACAAATCCAGTTTGTTGATTGTGCAGATTTCACATTTGCATCTCTATGTGTTCGATATGGAACATGGTTATAATAATAATTGTAGGGGTTTAAAGTCTTAAAATCATGATATGATTATAAGAGACGCTGTAATGGAGGGCTGCAGAAATTTCGACTACCTGAGGCTCATGCAATGCAGACATCGTGGCTGGAATTCGATCTCGTGACCTGCAGGCCACCAGTCGGGCACCCTAACCACTAGATCACTGTGGCGGGTATATGGAACATGGCAAAATCGATTTTTCTGGGAAGGTTTCAAAATGTTATCCTAATTTCAAATCTTTCGCTTTCATGTCTCAATGTTACATATTCCTAGCATATTTCGGAGCCATATTTATATAATTATGTTCCAGTAGTATTTATTTTTCCATTTGTTTCGTGGTTTGGGAAACACTCCAGCTACATTAGCAGGAATAGACAAGTAGTGAACAGTAGATACAGACCATAAATAGTTTGTAAGACAATATGATGGAGTGTAAAAGAAAAAAAGGAAACTTGCATGTTACCTACCTTCTGTTTGACTGAACTTCTTTTATTGGACTTAAGAGTGAACTTGTCTGAAACCAAACTTGTGTTAATTTGTAGGTACTCAACTTGATTCAAATAGATTTGCAAAGTTCAGTTAAAGTTGACATGAGTCCAGGTGGAGCAGTTTTTCACCCATTCCAGTGGCTGCAGTGTTGTACTCACAAACGCAACTTCACTAAATTCGATTTTCATTCATGTCCTAATGAAGCAGAATGCAATAAATGATAGTGTAATAATGTTTTGAACCTGTATTCGATAACCCTGGGTATTCAAAACTAAATATGCCACCCTGAACAACCGAGTCCCTCACAAGCTACAGTGTTCCAGCACGCGAAATGGCATGGTTTATTTTTAGGAGAGTGTTGTTTGTCATTCCATGATGCAATAGGTAGCACTATTTTTCACAATGACTCCCTGTTTGGCATTTTATCACCTTCACACCCATGTGTTTGTAGCACTAAGTCGTTGCGTTCGACCTCGCTCTCTTCTGTCGCAGATCACGAATACACGAAAACACACAGCCGCAAAGTGCACGCAACCGCAGCTGCCAGCACTCGCGAGAGGCCGAGGAGAGAAGGAAGGCAAGAGGAGGAAGGAAGCAGTGAAGACCAACACTGGGCCTTGCTTGTTTGTTGTCTCATGCTATGGGGCATCGCGTTCGTTCAGGGTTTACCCAAACTTCCTCCCCCCTCCATTGTTCTCTCTCTCAGACTTTTTTTGTTAAATATTTTTACGCCCCACCTTGCCCTTAGGTTTGATCCTTCGAGACCTCTGTTATGCGTGCAGTGTCTCGCCAAGCAGCAGCAGCAGAAAGAGTTCGTAGTGCAGCCAATAGCGCGCAGCTTCTTTCCAAAGATGGCAGCAGTGAAGAGGATAAGCGCTTCATAGAATCAAACTGCTTTCCGATCTGCACTTCTCTTTCTCTCTTCCTGTCGAAAGCTCACTCTCGTCTCTCTGTGAAACTGGTGATAACGTTTACGACCATGCACCAAAAACTTTGCGCCCGGTGCACATGTTTACTTCTGACTTCTTTTGGCTACTTTATTTATTCTCTTTTTCTTTTCTCTTTTTAAATGTAATAAGGGACTGCTGTCTTTGTTTAAAGCATTCTGTTGGCGATTCATGCACTTGCAGTCTCCGGATGAATTTTCTTCTTCGTAGCGTTGATTTTTTGCCATAGTTCATTCTCTTTTTATACAACAAATGCTTGGCAAATGAAAATGTTCGGTTCAGCTGGGTTAGAAGACAAGGATTTGTTTGTATGAAAAGGGGGTACTTGCATGACTCGGCAAAGGCGAAGTTGATTGTGCATGACGGTGTCTCGTTTCTTTTCTTTTTTTTTTTGCTCCTTATGTCTTTTATTGTTCTTTTATACGGTGATGATTTACGAACCAAGTGACTGGGTAGCAGTGATCACATGCCTTCCAGCACGCTGAATGATTGTAATGTACTTCTCTACATGAAAAGAAGCCTTCGATCTTTCAATGGAGGTTAACTCATTGCTTGTACAGAGCACGCTCCACAACTTGTTGCATGCCGATGGAGTCGAGCAACGTAGGCAGGTGCTAAATGAAATTGACACGGGTGTGTGTTTCACCGGGGAGATTGAACATGTATTGTCTGAAGAAGCAGAACTGTTTTTCTTTATCTTCGTTTACTGATTGTCAATTTTCATCTTGCACGGAGGAGTGCCAGTTAAAGGAGTATGTTGGGTCTAGAGAATGATTACGACTCGGTAATCGTGCATATGGGCACCTTGATTTGATTACATTGAAGAGGCATCATAAGGACTTATGATACCGTACGCATGTGGCATCTGGTCTGATGCGAAATCTTTTGTCGCATGTAATTTTTGCCCTTTCGTGTCCATGCACATGCGCTCGTCGTGCTCATACGCCGTCCTGTACTAGGAGTAAAATTATAGCACCCGTATTCTTGCCTTCCATAGACTTTTCTGACCTTAATCTTTTAGTACCAAGTACTTCCCTTCCTCCAGCATTTGTTCCTGGGTTTTGATTTTTTGTATCGAGGGAGAGCCCACTGTTATGGTACAATGGCAGTCATCTGCGCCCTGCAGATGCTACCGAACAAGTGCGACGTCAACCTCGTTGAAGAGATCAAACCTGCTCCTTGTGAAGCAGAATCTCTCTCCTTCTTTTTCCCCACCCACTCTCTCTCTTTTCAACACAGCCCCTGCTCTTGAGGCTCAACCTTTTTTTTTTTTTTTAATTTCCCCAAACTGCTTGTGCATATGTTACCGAACGAATGTTCACACCATGATGTCACATAAGCATGCTGATTTTCTTGCTGGATTTGTGGCCGCTGCATCTGTCACGACCTTCTAATGTACTTGTCAAGCTTCCAGACTTCGTTTCCCGATTTTCAACATAACAGCCGTGAACAGACGAGAGTTCCCACCTGAAGTGTGTTTGCAAATCTCTCGCCAGCCGTCAGTCCTTGCTATTGCGTCTGTTTTGGGGTTTTTTGTTTCTTAGCCTGCATTGTTCCTTCCAAGGTGTGTTTGTTGGGCACCCTCCCATACCGGCCTTCCCACAGTCCTTCCCCCGGAAACGGAACGACGGCAAGAAGGGAAACGGGAGAGTCACGCTCATATATTTTTGAAGCAGTGCTGCAGGTGACGTCCTTGGGGTTTGTTGTGCCTTTTTCACGACCGACACGAGCAGCGCACGACAGACACGTGCACTCAATACAAGTGGACACACACACGACAGCCACACACAGACCAACACAAAACTCGAGACACGAAAACAAATCTGGGGTGTGAATGCAGTTGCAAGAGAGAGAGAGAGCATTGGTGTGATAAATATTCTGGAAGTCCCCTATTGCTGTTCATTTTTTTCAGTGTAACTTTTTTTTGCGTGTCTGGACCAAAAATATTAGTAATGTTCGTTTTTTTCCCCCACACTATTATTTACCCGATGCCAATAGAGTATGTTCTACAGCCCTACGTTGTTGTACTTCAGCTTGGTAAGGGGTGTCATGTGCTGCTTTTGTATATCACTTGCTTTATGGCTGCTGTGAGCTTGACAAAGCAGGATGGGGGTACAATAGACTTTCAGACAGCTGCCCATAGCAGCTTGCAATAGCGATGAGCTCTACTATCGTTTCTCTCCCCTCCTCCTATTTTGTAGCCCTTAACAATTATTTATACATAAAGTGTGTTTTGAGGCTATTGTTACAGAGTTGAATAGCTGTACTATTTTTATTGTTTCAGTGGAATGCACGTATGGCTTTAAATGAAAAACGAAAATAGTATATTTGTGATCGAAACAGGCCTAGGTTCCTTGCTGCAAGGGGAACTGTACAGCCTCGAGAATGTATTTTTTGCGTTAGTTTTTTTGGGCATACTTCCTCTGGGCTTATTGTTGCCTCTTTTTATTTCTTAACTAGCGCAATTTTATGTAAACTTCTTTGCCCGCAAGAAGTAAGCGCTGTGTTCGGTGCATGTATAGGTGGTGCATTGCCCCCTCTGGAAACCACAGTGTAGGCTCATTGGCGGCATTTTGCGCAGCATCATGGTGGGCTAGTGCAATTAGTGCATGCAAAAACACACACACACACACACACACTGGGGCTTCTGTGGGGCGGTTTGCTTGTAATGTTTCTTGCAGGCAGGGTTGCATCCGCACCTAAACCACCTTTTATCTCCTTTTTATTTCATTTTTGCAACGTGTCCATGGGAAGTCAAGCATTAAAGTAATTTATGAAATAAAAAAAATGTACTGTACTGTATGTGGCTTAATAAAAGTTTTTGTTTTCTGGTGGTAATCTGGTAAGCGTGTGGGTGCTTGTGTTGAGTTTTTCTTTGCATTTGACTCTAAAGTTAGTATGGCTTGGAAGACTGGTAGCTTTGTGGGCGAGAATTGTCAGGCTCTGTAATATGAAGAACTGCATAGCTAGACTTGAAGTGCAAATGCTTTCGAACTTTTGGATACGAGACGAAATGCAATGCTAGTTTATATTCTCGGGATTGACTTGACAAAAAGCGACGTTCTAAACTGCCTATGGAAGTTAATACTTGCAAAGGGATATTGTTAATTCATAGCCACTCCCAAGCTTAGGTACTGCACTAAATTAACTGCTGTAGCCACTATTTTTTATGGAGATGCATAAAAGCGAACTGAAATGGCAAAGAACGCAACTTCGGTTTACCAGGCAAAATTGACAAGTTCATTCCTGGAAGTGGTTAACTCTTCGGTTCTCGGGCTTGAAGATAACATGCAAAGGTGTGGCAGTTTTGTTTGATTAAAATATCAGTCTATTGCCTTCATAATTACCTTTCTATTTAATCTAGCTACCCACTTCATTGACATTGAAATTCTAGCGCCGTTTTCTGATCGTGCAGTTGGCTTGAACACGTGTGCTTTCAGATGCGAACAGTTGATTCCTTTCACTAAGGATGCGAAGCATCTTAGAGCGAGCTAGATCGGGTGGCGTCCGCGCTCCAGTGCACATGCGCCTACTCGCTATTCAACTCTTCTCCTTTAGACAGGTCGCCTTCCCCTCCCCCGCGCCGAAGCCGCGCACTCTTCTCCTTTTCGCAGGCGTTCGGTCGCCTTCTCCGCCCTCGCTGCAGCCTGTAAGCCCATTCGCCCCTTTCTAGGCGTGCACTCTGTCGGCTTAATCCCGTCATTCTCGCTTAGCTCCTGTTCAGATTAGGCACTGCTTCGTGCTCCCGACCGGGCTGCAGAAATTGGGTGCCTTTCTCCTCTTCTAACCACTACCACCAGCACCAGCGTTCAGATGAGCTCTAACGCCAACGTCGGCGCCAGTTGCAGCAGCTCTCCAACCTCTGCCGGCTGGGGGCTCACGATGCCGAACGCAAACGCCTGCGCAGGCAAGGTGATACCGGCCTCCGGGAAAGGAAAGCGTAACCCAAGCGTCGAGCTGCAAACCGCGAGACACGGAACGCCGGCGTTGAAGCCAAGCGACGCACACAAACAAACTAATTCAAACCGCACGCTATCGGAAACGCCGACTGAACGTGTAAACGGAAAGTTGGCGTGGACCCCCAATGCTTCGTCGCGTACCTTCATAGCTTTCTTTGGGGAGATGGTTTAACTTTTTTAAACACGAAAGTGTTCTATTCCGGGGTTCACCGCGACTGCGCTGACGTATTTTCCGCCAAGTTTATGACGTTGTACAATATATACATACTAAGAGAGAGCAAAGCAAGGACTAGAAGAAAAGGCTCTGTAGCCGGCAGACGACACGCAGCACTACCATACCCGACCGCATAGCGTTCATGCTTGCTAAAGGCTAGTTATATCTAAGCCTTATTTACCGCTCGCGCTACTGAGAGATCGGTGACCTGAGCGTGCTATTGTTGTTATTGGCGAGATCGCGCGTTGGGTCCGGAGGGTGTCGGCGCCCCACGCGTTGAATGCGCGCGCGCCTCAAGAGGGCGCCCACATCGCGCCTCGTGCGCCCACATCGGCGCAGTGCGTTAGAGAGAGCACGGAAGTCCATTTGCTCACTACAGAGGCCGAGCTTGCGAAAGAACGCGTTGCTCACGCGCAAGTAACAATTCTGACAGCGCTCCGTGCGTCTTTGTATTTGAGTAGTGTCGAGCTGTTTTACAGTTATTAGTTCGCTCTCATACTCCATATGTTCTTCTCGTGCGTCCTTTCTGTTTGAGAAACGTGCTGCAAGTTTCGAGTGGCTTGTGGTTCTTCGCGTGACATTACAAGCTTTTGCTATAACAATCAATCCATCGACCTTGTAGAGCAATCAAACAATTTAAAGGTCCCTGGTTCGTTTCCGGGTTTCGGCACCACATGTAGGAAATCGAGCCTCCCGCTACGTAGAAGGGCTTTATTTGCAATAAACCTCAGACCGACTTTGTGGGTTGCTGCTGTAGCGCGTGATTTGATGGCCAGCACTCCCGTCGTCCTGTTCGTCTACGATCTTTTTTCCAACAACGTCTGCGAAGGCTGACGGAGAGGTCAGTCATATTTTCCCCTCTCCCCCGCCGCCTACATTCAATTGATGCGTGAAGGAGCTTTTTGTTGTTGTTTTTATTGACACGAAAGTGCACGCTTTATGCCGGGGCCTACCACAGCTCAGCTGACGTATTTCCGTCGCGAATATGACGCTGTAAAATTTATACAAACAAATTGCAAAGAATGAGACGAGAAGGAACGGCCCTCGTGGGGCGTCGAACCAGCGATCTCTCAATCTGGAGCGCACGGCGGTAACCACTAGGTGGTGGTGGTAGAAACATTCATTGCCACTTTAGAGCGCGGGGGCTGAGCCCCCTCATGGCACGAGGGCGCTCCCTCACGGTGAGAAGGCACCCTTACAAGGCAAAAGAAAGTCCTTGAAGTGCGGTCTTCTTCATGGCGCACGAGATGATCCGGCGCTGATCAAACGCAGATCTGCTGGTCATGATGGTTTCCCAGTATGCCACTACCACAGCCAGAGAGAGGTGTTGTAGGAAGGAGGGACACGTGAGGAGTATGTGGACGAAGTCTCCTGGTTTGCCGCAAAGTTTGCACGAAGAGGGGAATTGGTCTGGGTAACGGGCGTTTAGTAATACGGGGTATGGAGCAGTCCGATCTTGTAGGCGTCGCCAATGTGCGGCCTGCGCTATGTTTAGGGATGGGGCTGGGGGTGTGTATATTATTCGTTGATCCCGGTAATACGGTAGAATATCACGAAAAGAGAGAGAACAAGCGCTCCTCGACCTGTGGAGACCACTAGGACACGGAGCGTACACTGTCAGAATTGCTAACGGCAAGCTATTTATATACACCATGTACCCTTCGGTGGTCCTCGGAGCTCTACAACTTCAGCGCGCTTTCGTCATTAGCACAGCGAGATGTGGCTCGAAGGTCTTGCCAACGTTACTAGAACCTGGTTCAAGTAACGTTGGGTCTTGCGTTGGGCGCGTTCTAAGGGTAGTCAACTCTAGCGTTTGAGTGCCGCCTCCACAGAGTGTGGTCTCCCCTGCGCCGGTATTTCAGGAGAGCACGAACGTCACTTCGCTCGCTGCCGCGGCTACAAAAGGAGCGCGCTGCTCACACACTCACGAATAAGAATTGTCACAGTTGTTCGCGCGTGCCCTGTGCATACTTGTGTGTTTCGTGCATTTTTATTCCTGTCAGAACAGCGCGCTTTCAGTGTCGAGCTGTGAGAGTTATTAGTCCGCGCACGTCCTGCGCGCGCTCATTTCGTGTGCGTTTTCTGCTTGAGGTGCGCGCTGCAAGTTTCGACCTGCTTGTCGTTCTTCGCGTGATTTTGCAGTTTGTTGCTATAGCATTCATTCCATCGCTTTTGTGACAAAACAATGCACAATAAACGCTCAACTATCTCGACGTGTGAAGACACGTTTTACTTTCGTGTTATACCGATTCCTAGAAAGAGGGATCAGCCACGTTTTTGTTTGTTTGCGCACTTACATCTAATTATACCTACGCCAATTAAGCAAGCTTAGGATAACACTCGCGCGAAAAGCCGCTAGCACTCGCTTTCCACGAACGGTTCTAGAATTCCAGGAAAATAACATGCGAAAGCCAGCATATGCCGCCGCGGCCCGCAAACATCTGTTTTGACGTAACCCACTGCGGGGTTTATTATTTTTTTCCCCTTTCGCGAACTCGCGCTCTTTGCCCGAGTTGAGTCATGCAGTGTAATCGTTCTGACACGTACTGCACGCGCGTCGGTGTGTTTCGGCCTCACGAGTCTCGTCGTGACTGCTGCGCGCGAGTTTCGCGATGCAAGGGCACACCAGCAAGAGTGTTACGCACACGACCTGGCAGTGACGGCATGCGTTACGCGGTGGAATGTGTGGAGTCGTCGTTCGCGTGGCCGCATGGATGCAGCGAGAATATATATATATTTTCGCTGCATCCATATATATATTCTCGCCACACAGGCTTATAAAATGGTGTTCCACACTGGCCGCTTGGTTACAGGTGGCGCTGACTAACACTCCCACGTTTAAATTCGCATATAAACCCAAAAAAGTGGGTTGGGAAAGGTCGCTGTGATAGCTCAGTGTTTAGAGCATCAAACGCGTCATTCGAAGGTCGTAGGTTCGATTCCTGCTCACAGCTGCTTATTTTTTCACCCACCTTTCTTCTTATTTACATTACATTTGTTCGAGTAACTTCCCCTATACATTCCTTGGCATTACTGTTTGTTAGATCTCATTAATATTGTGTCAAAACACGGAAAAACGAGCCCCTAGGTATAAACCTATTTCCCTTTATATTGTCACGGGGTCGTGACGTGGCTTAAGACAGGAAACTTCGTGTTGGGATTTAACTGTTTATTTGGGCGAACCTGTGCCCGGTAAAGGGAAAGTCTAATTACAGCAGCAGTCTTGCACAGATAGTAGTCTCGGACTGATAGCGGCGAACGCAGCGTCGGCCTTCGATCAACAACTACTGGCAAGCGGCGAAGCGCGTCGGCATTTATACTCTTGCCATCGAATGTTCTAGCGTTATCGCTGGCGGTGGCGTAGGTTCCAGAACAATCTGTACCGTTCGCACAGTGGGCGTGATCCTATCGAAATGATCTACTACAGTCCGGAACCTTCTGGAAAACTGCAGGCGTGGTTTGCGCTGAGAATCGTGTGGTGTTTTGGGACGATAACGAAAACTTGGGAAATGGAACGTGGCATTGCCCCCCTCTGAAAAAAAGGCATCGTCCCGATGCTTTAACTGAAGATGAAGGTACAATAATAATGCGAGAAAGTACAATGAATAAATTACGATGAAACAATAATACAAAAAAACACTGTTTCAGTTTGTTAACGCGCATGAAACGGCTTGAGGCGCGCGACATGCACGACTTCAGGTCGCGATCGGCGTCGTTGAGAGTTCGTGATGCCGTCGGGGACAACCTCGTAATCAAGTGGGCCGAGACGTCGAACCACCTTGTACGGTCCGAAGTACCGTCGCAGAAGCTTTTCACTTGGTCCACGTCGGCGTATCGGCGTCCACACCCAAACACGTTCACCGGGCTGGTATTCCACGAAACGTCGTCGAAGGTTGTAACGGTGGCTGTCTGTCGTCTGTTGATTCTTTATACGGAGACGCGCAAGTTGTCGGGCTTCTTCGGCACGTTGAAGGTACTCGCTCACATCGAGGCTTTCTTCGTCAGTGACGTTGGGTAACATGGCATCGAGCGTCGTTGCCGGGCTCCTTCCGTAGACCAGTTTGTATGGAGATATCTGCGTCGTCTCCTGCACCGCCGTGTTGTATGCGAAGGTCAAATACGGAAGAATGGCGTCCCACGTCTTGTGTTCGACATCGACGTACATTGACAGCATGTCGGCGATCGTCTTGTTAAGCCGCTCGGTGAGGCCGTTGGTCTGTGGGTGGTACGCTGTCGTCCGGCGGTGGTTTGTTTGGCTGTATGCCAAGATCGCTTGAGTTAAGTCGGCAGTGAATGCCGTTCCTCTGTCGGTGATAAGGACCTCCGGAGCGCCGTGACGTAGGACGATATTTTCGACGAAGAACTTAGCCACCTCGGATGCACTGCCTTTTGGCAGGGCTTTTGTCTCGGCGTAGCGGGTGAGGTAGCCGGTAGCTACCACGATCCACTTGTTTCCGAAAGCCGACGTCGGGAACGGCCCTAGTAGGTCCATACCAATCTGCTGGAAAGGTCGACAAGGTGGATCAATTGGCTGCAGAAGTCCCGCTGGCCTTGTCGGCGGTGTCTTGCGTCGCTGACAGTCCCGGCATGTCCTCACATAACGAGTGACGTCGGTGGTAAGACGTGGCCAGTAGTACCTTTCTTGTATCCTCGCGAGAGTGCGAGAAACACCGAGGTGCCCTGCCGTCGGATCGTCGTGCAGGGCCTGCAGGAGTTCTGGTCGCAGAGCTGAAGGCACCACAAGGAGGTACTTAGCTCGAAGCGGTGAAAAGTTTTTCTTTTGTAGAAGACCGTTTCGTAGGAAGAACGACGCAAGTGCGCGCTTGAATACCTTCGGGACTTCGGCGGTCCTGCCTTCGAGGTATTCTATTAGGGCCTTAAGTTCCGGGTCGGCCCGCTGTCGTTCAGCGAAGTCGTCTGTAGTTATCGTTCCCAAGAAGTAGTCGTCATCTGGGTCATCGGGTAGCGGTTGGTCGACAGGCGCACGAGAGAGACAGTCGGCGTCGGAGTGTTTTTTGCCGGACTTGCAAATGACAGTAATGTCATATTCTTGAAGTCTCAGGCTCCATCGTGCGAGGCGACCTGAAGGGTCCTTCAAGGTGGCTAGCCAACACAAGGCGTGGTGGTCGCTCACAACTTTGAAGGGCCTGCCGTAGAGGTAGGGGCGAAATTTCGACGTAGCCCAGATGATGGCGAGGCACTCCTTTTCTGTTGTGGAATAATTTGCTTCTGCTTTGGATAGTGATCGGCTGGCGTAACTAATAACCCTTTCAAGTCCGTCAGCCCTCTGCACAAGAACGGCGCCAAGACCTACGCTGCTTGCGTCAGTATGTATTTCTGTCTCGGCGAATTCGTCGAAATGGGCAAGTAACGGAGGCGTCTGGAGGCGATGTTTAAGCTCCTGGAAAGCGTGTTCCTGTGGCGTTTCCCACTTGAATTCCACGTCGGCCTTGGTAAGGTTAGTGAGAGGATCGGCGATGCGGGCGAAGTTTTTCACGAACCGCCTATAATAGGCGCACAGGCCCAGAAATCGGCGCACGGCTTTCTTGTCAGTGGGCGGCGGGAAGTTGGCGATGGCGGCTGTTTTCCGCGGATCGGGACGAACTCCAGACTTGCTGATAACGTGCCCCAGAAACAAGAGCTCCTCATACGCAAATCTGCACTTTTCTGGCTTCAGTGTGAGTCCGGACGTCTTGATGGCTTGAAGTACAGCTTCAAGGCGCCGAAGATGCTCGTCGAAACTCGAGGAAAACACGACGACGTCGTCCAAGTACACAAGGCAAGTCTGCCACTTCAATCCTGCTAGTACTGTATCCATAACGCGCTGAAAAGTTGCAGGCGCTGAGCAAAGGCCGAAGGGCATCACCTTAAACTCGAAGAGGCCGTCAGGTGTTATAAATGCCGTCTTCTCTCGGTCTCTTTCGTCGACTTCGATTTGCCAATAGCCAGTCTTGAGGTCCATTGACGAAAAGTACTTGGCGTTATGGAGCCGATCAAGTGCGTCGTCTATTCGTGGGAGAGGATACACGTCCTTTCTTGTGATTTTGTTCAGGCGGCGATAATCGACGCAGAAACGTAGGGTCCCATCCTTTTTCTTCACTAACACCACGGGGGATGCCCATGGGCTCTTGGACGGCTGGATAATGTCATCCCGCAGCATTTCATCAACTTGTCTCTTCATGGCCTCACGTTCTCGCGTCGAAACCCTGTACGGACTCTGACGGAGTGGTCTGGCATTTTCTTCGGTTATGATGCGATGTTTCGAGATTGGGGTCTGCCGAATTTTCGATGACGACGAAAAGCAATTTTCGTATTGCAGGAGCAGGGCCTTGAGCTGCTTTTGCTTATCGTTCGGAAGTCTGGGATTGACGTCGAAAGCTATGGGAGGGGCTTGGTTCCTCTGAGCAGGTTCCGCTGAATCGGCGAGGGCGAAAGCACTGGTGGCTTCGACAATTTCTTCAATGTATGCGACCGTTGTTCCTTTGTTCACATGTTTGTACTCATTGCTGAAATTCGTGAGCATAACCGTTGCTTTGCCTCCCCGCAGCTCTGCAATTCCTCTTGCGACGCAAATATTTCGGGTGACCAACAGATGCTGACTGCCGTCAACGACGCCTTCCAAGTCAGGTGATTTAGGAGCGCCGACTGAAATAATGACGCTTGAGCGAGGCGGAATGGTGACTTGTTCTTCCAGCACATTCAAGGCATGGTGTCCTGACGGCGTGCGCGGCGGTAGTGCTTCTTCTGTGGATAACGTTATCGACTTTGTTTTTAGGTTGATGACAGCACCATGGAGGCATAAGAAGTCCATGCCAAGAATGACATCTCTCGAGCAACGCTGTAGGACTACGAAGTCTGTAGGATAAATACGGCCGTTAATGGTGACTCTCGCTGTGCAAATTTCTGCAGGCGTTACGAGATGACCTCCAGCTGTGCGAATTTCAGGGCCTTTCCAAGCTGTCCTCACTTTCTTTAACTTCGCGGCGAACGACCCACTGATGACAGAATAGTCAGCTCCAGTATCGACGAGAGCAGTCACACTGTGGCCGTCGATAAGAACGTCGAGGTCGCTAGTTCGCCGTCTCGCATTACAGTTAGGGCGTGGCGTCGGGTCACGGCTGCGTCGGCTTGTTCCGCTGCTTCCATGTTGCGTCGTCAGGCCACCTTCGGTAAGTGAGCTTTCGCCATCAGGTCTTTGCCTGGTTGGCGTTGTGTTCGGAAAGCTCCGTCGCGGCGTCGTCGTCGTCGGAGGATCTTCGGTAGTTCGTTGCACAGCAACCGCACCTCCACCGGTTGCTGCCCTTAGTTTCCCGGATACGGGCTAGGAGACCGGCCCCGCGTTGGGCCGGAGTACTGCCGGGGGTGCGGTGACATGCGGCGGCTGGGCGACGGCGAACGGGAAGGACTTCGTGGTGTCCATTGAGTTCCTGTCAGGTAGTCGGCGATGTCACGTGGCCGTTCCCCTGGCTGCGGACGTGGTGCATCGACGGCGAAGCCACGCAGTCCCATCTGTCGGTACTGGCAACGGCGGTAGGTGTGCCCGGCCTCGCCGCAGTGGTAGCACAGTGGGCGGTGGTCAGGGGTGCGCCAAACGTCGGTTTTCCTCGGCGCACTGCGCTGGCCCGCTGGCGAACGGTAGGTCGTCGGTGGGGGTGGTGGCGGCGGTGGTGTCTGGCGACGGAAGTGTGACGGGGCGGCATTTCGGCGTGGACGGGAAGGAGCGTTGTGGCGCAGTGCAGCGGCGTAGCTCATAGTTTCTGGCTCGGGCAGCGGTGTTTGGGGAATTTGAAGCGATTGCCGAACTTCTTCTCGCACAATGTCGGCGATCGAATCCACTTGAGGTTGCGCCGAAGGCAACAGTTTGCGCAGCTCTTCCCGCACGATCGCTCGGATCGTTTCACGCAGGTCGTCGGAGTCACTGGCTTGAGCAGCAGCGCATTTTGGAGTCAGGCGACGATTATACTGTCTGGTGCGCATGTCCAGCGTTTTTTCGATGGTGGTCGCCTCGGATACAAATTCTTGGACGGTGTTCGGTGGATTCCTCATTAGTCCCGCGAAGAGCTCCTGTTTGACCCCTCGCATGAGGAAACAAACTTTCTTTTCCTCAGGCATGTCTGGGTCAGCGTGACGGAATAGGCGGGTCATCTCCTCTGTGAAAATTCCAACCTTTTCATTTGGTAGCTGAACCCGGGTCTCGAGTAGAGCAGCGGCCCTCTCTTTGCGAGCGACGCTTGCGAACGTTTGAAGAAATGCGCCGCAGAAGACATCCCACGTTCGGAGCGTGGACTCCCGATTCTCTAGCCAGGTCCTTGCGGTGTCTTCCAGGTAGAAGTACACACGACAAAGCTTTTCTTCGTTGTCCCAGTGGTTGAGGGCGGCCACACGGTCGTATGTTTCTAGCCAGGTTTCCGGGTCTTCAAACGATGAGCCATGGAACGTTGGTGGTTCCCTGGGTTGATGAATGACGATCGCGGGCTGGGACGCTCCGGTTGTCATTGTCGCTGCAGTCGAGGTCATGGTCTTGGTCTTCCGCGCCTTGCCTTCTAGAAGGCCGTACTCCGGTGGGAGACCTTGCTGTCGGCGGCTCGTTCGCTGCTCTTGGTTGGCGTCGGTGTCTTCTCCGCGACGGGGGCTGGGTTCACGGCTTGACGGGGGCGTCCGGTACATGAACGAAGCAGCACGTCCACCAGATGTCACGGGGTCGTGACGTGGCCAAAGACAGGAAACTTCGTGTTGGGATTTAACTGTTTATTTGGGCGAACCTGTGCCCGGTAAAGGGAAAGTCTAATTACAGCAGCAGTCTTGCACAGATAGTAGTCTCGGACTGATAGCGGCGAACGCAGCGTCGGCCTTCGATCAACAACTACTGGCAAGCGGCGAAGCGCGTCGGCATTTATACTCTTGCCATCGAATGTTCTAGCGTTATCGCTGGCGGTGGCGTAGGTTCCAGAACAATCTGTACCGTTCGCACAGTGGGCGTGAACCTATCGAAATGATCTACTACAGTCCGGAACCTTCTGGAAAACTGCAGGCGCGGTTTGCGCTGAGAATCGTGTGGTGTTTTGGGACGATAACGAAAACTTGGGAAATGGAACGTGGCAATATATATAATATAATTTACTCGCCGATTCATATACCGACTCTTAGGCCGGGGAAAAAGCAAATATATTGAAATCTTGCATTCGACGTGTGTCATCCATCGTTTTGCTTCTTCTACACTCACCTGTTTTCACTGGTACATTACTGTTACAGATCAAACCAGTGCAAAAAAAAAATTCGCCTGTCGTGCTGCCACGTGCCTTGTTTGCACAGCTTTCGGCGAGCTAGTACGCTAAATTGGCAGATGCCACCTTTGCAAGCCATATGTCATGGAGGCAGCCAGGTCCGTTGCCAGAAATTTTTTTTTTCGAAAAACGGTTGGGGGGGGGGGGGGGGGTATATTTACTGAAGGCCTTCACTAATTTAGAAAAACACCCATTTTTTATTATTCGTTTTCTCTAGAACACCCTCTTCATCAAACTTTTGGGGAGGAATGTAATGCTGCCTCCTAACAGGCCCATAGCCGGGGTAGGGTGGGTCGACACCCCGGCCCCCGCCAATGGGCCTGCTAGAGGGTGCATTATATCACAGGGCCAGTTTTGGCAGGCAAACACTCCTCGAGGCCAGCAGCAACAGGTCCAGTAATAATATTTGGCATCAAGATCATGCAATTTTTTACGTAAAGAGAGCCTTTACACTTTCACTTAAGTAAACTATAATATATGCTACAGAACACATTTTTAATATGTAAAAGCAATAAGAATGCTAATTTCATCCAGCACATGAGAATTATCCACTCATCGGAACACAACAATGGTATTCCTGCCTTTCTACAGATCTCTGCTGTCTGCCCTAGAACAAAGCACATTTATCAGGCATTGATTTGCAACACATTCATGGAGGTCGCAAAGCATCGTTGAATTATCCATATCAATCCCTACACTCTTGTCTCAGTAATGCATGTTCTGTGGCCTCTGAAGTTCTTGACAGCTTGACAGCACACTCTAGGGCAGGACATGTTGATAGGGCAAGACCGTCTAGAATGGTGCATCACATAGGCAAGCAGTCAAGAAGGGACACAAATGCGCTTCATGTCTCCACTCAATTGTTTATCCCTTGTCCATGCACTATTATAGACGATCACCCACAAACCATAGTCAGATACAACTTGAGAAGTTCGGAGAGGCCCTGGCCGAGCGGCCGAAGTGCGTCAGCCCATCGGCTCCGTAACTAAAGAAATGGTCCCACTCATGCACTTGACAACATTCTCCATAGGCAGTCACTAGCCTTCCGGCTCGTAAAGTCAGTTTGGAGTGTGTTGGTGCTCTAAAAGTTTGCTTGTTAGTACAAGCCTTTGTGCATCCGCTTTTGAGGAGGAGACGCCGCAGACTTAAGTTGTATCCGAATAGAGTTCCAATTTATGTCTTTGAAATAAGGCACGAAAGAGTATAACAAGCCTGTTTTCTGCAAAAGAGATCAGTTCACTGTCGACAAGAAAATCATTCCAGTTTTTTTTACAGCAAAGCTGACCTCAGTCCTCTGGCTGCTTACATTTTGAAGGTAGCTTTTTTTCGCCTTAATTTCACATTAAAGAGATGCTAGAATGTCACTTTAAACTAAGTAAAGCAAATTAAAAAAGCTTGAGTGAATTGAGATAATTGATATATGGGGTTTGACGTCCTACAATCACCATATGATTATGAGAGACGCTGTAGTGGAGGGCTCTGGAAATTTCGACCACGTGGGGTTCTTTAATGTGCACTCAAATCTGAGCACACGAACCTACACTGAGAGAATCGAGATTTAATAAGCTGAAACAGCAACTCTTAGCACGCAAAGGTGCTTAGAAAGTCACAGAAGTCATTATATTGAAAGAAAGGTGATAATACAGCTCTAATTGATGCATTAGCACACTGCAATATTGTGGATTTGGCAGTATCTGCCAGGTTTGGTTAACTGCTTATAGCTAACGGCAAACTACACTGTGTTCTAAAGGAGTCATGGACTAGACCGAGAAAGTCTCATAATTATTATAACCAAATGAAAAAATAAAGTCTATAATTTAGGAAATGCAACTGTGGCATTTATCTTTTCATGTGTACAACACTGCATTGCCAAATGAATGAAACCTGTGTTACTGAAGAAATAATTTATCCATCCAAATTTATTTTTCATTATTTTTTTTCGTGCCCGGACTCAATCGTGTTCACTACAGGACACCAGCCCGGAAGTCATTCAATTTGAAAAAATGGTAACAGGAGCTTTTAATTCTCGCATCAATGCCCATACAATTCTCGGCACACCTGTGAGATGTGGACATCCTTGATAGGTGGTATGGCACCATCAATGGGTGGCTTTCTGTACTCGTAAACAGAGTACTTGTCGCAAATGGTGGATGGAGAGTCCATCGGGGCTGTGGCAAAGGCAATGATCGCAGGGTAGAGACAGAAGCCAAACAACAACACAGCCACAACACCGGCAAGAGGCACAGCAATGGCCCACACTTTGTCCGGAAAGTAGGTGATGCCCATTGCCCTCAGCCAAGAACTCGGGATATATGCCCAAAGCACATACAGGGCAAGTCCCAAGTGGCACGACACATAGAGCACATAGCCATAGATGGCCCTGCTGGCCAAAGGTGCTGGTGTTTTGATGGCCATGTTAGCAATGTTTGTTGGAAAAGCCTATTGAAACATGTCACAGTGAAGAGGCTCAAGAGGCTGGGCCGAAACGGTGGACAGTTTTGATAGCGAGTATCAAGAAGTCAAAAAAAGAGTTGACGCCAACCCTCAGGTGTTTCGGTTCCTTAGCAGTGAAATGCCTGTGGAAGAAAAACAAAGGTTCATTAGGTTATCCAGCTGTCGGCCAGACATTATGCAGGTCACATTATCAATGATTATCACCTTAAATATGCCTAAACTGACTAAATTACAGAAGAACGAAAGTTTGTATGTACGCATGCCTCTCATATGCAGCACTTTTCTATCACACCAGACTGTGCCGAGATGACAGACTGCACAGTATGGGTAACTGCAGAACTGTGATGAAAATCAATATAAGTCGCTTATCTGATGCTGGATGTTGGGCATAGCGCAAACAAAAAAGTATTTCTAAGCGAAGATTAGTGGAAGTACAAATGCAAAGAAGACTTACACTTTTTGCAGACAAGCTGTAGGCTATCAGTACACAGCAACACTACAGCATTTCCTTCATTGATTGTTAAAGTTGTTTCTCTTTCTCTCTTGGGTACCACACTCAGTGCTTCGAATAAGTTGAGAAAATGGTAATTAGCTACCAGTTGGTAAATACCGTAAAATGCCCAGCAAGTGGTGAAGAATAATCTGACCAGATTTGGGAGGAGGGTGCTTGCTCGGTTCCGAATCCACCTTTTTCAACGATGCCGCGGCGCATGCACCCTTCTCTGACGAAGAAGTTGGAAAACGACTCCCGGTCTTGGACACCCTCATTGCAGCAATGCCAGTTCTTACGGCCCCTACTTAACCCTACCAAAACACCAGAGGGCAGCACAGGAAAATGGAAAAGGCAGATTTAAGACGGTGGCGGGAGCGCTTTTAAAAATTTTTTAAATGCCCATTCATGTTTCTAATGAAACACTTTATTACTTTTTTCTAAGCATTTCATAAACAACATTAGACATTCAGTAGGTGTACTCATTCTTGAGGTTTATTTTACAAGAGCGATGCTTCATCTTGAAAAAAAAGGGGGGGGGGAGGATGCAGGGGAGGGGGAATTTTCTTGGTCATTGGCAATAAGATCCCTCTCTCAAAAAAAATGAGGGGGGGGGGGGGCTTGCTTGGCATGTTACAGCACGCAAATAATCTTTTAAGCAATGCTCCCAGAGCTGGCACTGCAATGCAGAAATTTGAAGGCTACAGTTTTGGGCCAGTCTGTGAACTGTGGAGCAGACAAAAAACACAAAATGTGAAGGACGTGGATAGGAACAGAGAACAGCCTCATGTTAGCAACTTGGCCATGGATGCACAAGATTTCATGAGGTGGCAGTCTGTGCATCCATGGACAATGGACATACTTCAAAAGAGATAGCGCTAGCAATGGTGTGGCACATCATCATCACTGCATGAAGCGAAATGCCTGATCAAAATAACGCTAGCATAATGGCCATTTATAGTTAAGAACGTATCCCCTTGATGTGAACTCTGCGACTGAGGAGACCATATGCATGGTCATAGCATATAAACAATGCAAATGGTGGTTATGTGGTCCTCTTCATAGTTTCACTTTGCAAAATGTGCCTCTATTGCTTAGGTCAAAAGTTTACGTGGTGTCACGAACATTCTACGTTGCTCATGAGAGGTAAAGAGAAGAAAATTGGTAGCAGCCATTAGCTTGAACATTATATTTTAGCGTTTACATACCGTCCAGAAGAAATATTTCGCAATCAAAACACCGAAAGCTTACACTGTGAGCACGTTTCCTTCCAAACCAAGCTTCTTGGAGCAGCCAGACCTCTTCGGGTCCGAGTCAATTCGCAGCGAGTTGTACACTATCTCTGCGTCTCTGTTCGACGGGAATGGCACAGAAACACGACTGAAAATTTGCCGATAAGGAAAGAAGAACTGCCAGTTAGAACAATCGCATTTTTTTTTCAACCACAGGGACGGATTAATTAGAAACGTAACCTGATAAGCACGAAAAGACAGACAACATTCCAAGCGGTGTTGATTACTAAATATCTAGGGTACCACACAACCACTTATGCTAGACATAAATTACGGTAAACTACGCTAGTAGCGCTTAAAAATCTGCATGCTGTAAATATGATTGACTGCAGATTTCCGATAAAAGGATACGCCGAGAGATCCGCTTGAGAATTGTCTTCCGAAACACCGGAAGAGGTCATCTTCCTTGCTAACTTAGAAATTGGATTAAAAACTCATTATATCACACGGTTCAGTTTCTATTTAAGTTGTACAATTTTATATTTCTTCAACTCAACCCAGCAGAGCACGCGTTGAGTAGTTCTGAGACACATGGATATTTTACTCTAATATAATTTTCACTCTAGAAGTAGCATAGTAACTAGCGCCACTACACGACGAAAGAAAGCGGCGGCGATGGTTTCATTCGTTTTCTTTGTTCATCTAATCTAGTTGTCAGCCATCGCCGCCAGCGCCACCGTCTCAGCTCTCTCTGTGTGCTCCGCTTCAGTCACCACTCCATACGGCACATATAGATTGCTTTGATCGCTGCGTGTGTTTATTTCCGCTCTGCTGAATGGAAGTTCACGTCGTTTGTTAAGGTTTACCGTCATCCTGGTTACTGTGCCTCGGACGTGTTTGAAATGGGGATACTGTTTGCGAAGTTGTGGAGCTTGTTCACAAACGAAGGTGAGTGCTCAGCGTGGATGACTCAAAGCTTGATCCCGTGATATCGCGCTTATTTCTTTCCGCCTTGTCTCGATGCTCCTGCGTCGGACCGAGTTGACTTTGTTGTCTTGTTTACCGTCACACGCGCCGTGGTTGGTCGTGAAGCATAGGGCCTTTTATCTTAGATCGACGAACATAACAATTTGGCCAGCTTTTACGTATTATTTGTTGCTCTGGATTCTCGTTTGCTCCTGTAGTTTCGTGGATGCCGTTATCGGACACGCAGCTTTTTCTTGCTTGGGATTTTCCCAGGGTTAACCCTCGCAAATCCCAGGAAGGAAATAGCTAACCGTGACAGCGGACGACGACTCGCTTGGGCATTACGTCCACTCCCGGCTGTGTCGCGGCAAAAGAAAGTGCCACCCGTGAAAGCGCCAGCGTTCTCAGGCTGGTGAGATGGTTTCCGCCTGACCCAGTTTCCACAGCGAGCTAGAGAAGCCGCTGCTTGACCAGCCGCGAGCAGCAGCAGCTGCTGCTACGGGACGCATCTCTTCGGAAGCCGTTATCTATCGCGTGCGTGTGCGCGCTATGACGCAAACGCGGCCGTATGCCCAGGGGCGCGCTCGCTCGGCCTCTGACGTCTGTGATCGCTTGGTTTACTCCTTCGGATCGTCAGAGAAGCGCTTCGCCAGTGATCGCTCATTGAGTCTGTGTACTGATCACGTCGTAGCTGTCCCGCGGGACGGGTCTAGCCTGCGCAGCTACGTTTTATGGATTCCGCCGCAGATTCCGCTTTTCGCTAGATAAGCCGACTGGCGCCAGCATCCGACGCGAGCGGCGCAAAGGCCGACGCCAGACTTGCAGAATCGGTGCACCTGTTGCAGGAACAATCGGCTCCAACGTTTTGGTTGTTTTCGTCGCGAACAGCCCCAAAGGTCATCGTTACGATGATGGTAAGCCGCGTCTCCCCGATTCGAGCAATTGGGACAGTTCGTCGTGGAACCAGATACCGTTCGATCGACTTTTTTTCTTTACAGTTTCGAACCCGACGGTTTCGTCTCACTCTAGCCGATGTAAAGAAATGTGCTGGTTTCGACGGCACGATTCTGGTTGGGTGTGTTGCAAGGACGTAATTTAGAATAAGCTTATTTTGCCGGACAAATTTCGTCACGTCGTCAACCCAGAACTGGTTCTAGTGTGCGAAGACCTTGAATACCTCGTATGTTTTCTGTCAGCTGGCGCGCTAACCGATCGCACAAGGGCGTCTTTGTCGGTGTTTCGGGTCGAATGCTTCGACGACCTTGTATAAAGGTTCCTGCTGCAAAAATGCTGGACCTGATGGGCCGTTGCTCTTGAAATCACAATTAAAAAAGAAAGGACGAAGCGATATATTTAATCGATACCATGCGTGAAAATTTCTACTTAGATAACATCCTTGCTCGTAAACTTCAATTGAACATTTTTGTGCAGTAATTATCAAGGTGGACGCAATCACAAGGACCAAGTTACATATTTTTTAAAACAATATCAGTTCAGTAAATCGCCCCTTAAAGTGCACAGATATCAATATTGTGCGTAGAAGTTCAGTTGCATGAAATGAATTACATATTGCGTACTGCTGTTGTTTTTCTGGTTGTAGTATGTATACATATTGAATTGCCAGGGACACTAAAACAAGCATCATTTCATGTAAAGGCAGCGTTTAATACATATGTATAACACCTACTACAGTGTATTCACTATATATTTTCAGCATGAAATGGTCATAGAGTTTTACCTGAATGGTGAAGGGCATGGGCTCGCTGTATCTACGCGTACAACATGATTCCACAATTTCTCTGAGCCAGAATGTTTGGGCGCTGTTCGCAAATATCAGGCCAGTTGTACAGCTGTTAATGGTACTTCACTATGGGATTATTCTCGCAAGATATTTTAAAAGAGTGAGGATGTGCTGTCAATGACGCATTACTACCAAAGCATCATATCTGATATCATCTGTGTGCCTGCCCTTTACAAAATCTGCATGGTGCCTTTGTAAATACAGTTGAGTGTGCGAGATGAGCGTTCAACTAGGCTTTCTTCACTAATGGGCTATTTGTAGCGAGATCCAGAGCAACAAATGATACGTAAAAGCTTGCCGAATTGTTATGTTCGTCGATCTACGATAAAAGGTCCTATGCTTCACGATCAACCACGGTGTGTGAAGGTAAACAAGAGAGCAAAGTTGACTCAATCCAACGTATTTGAGGTCTGCATTGTCTTGGCATACCTTATTTTTAGTTCATTGAGATAACCAACAGGTCTTGTTTGGCATTTTGTACTGGCAAAAAAAAAAACAACCCTATGGTCATTAGTAAATATCAATGCAATACATGACGCTTAATAAGTTATACAAATATCTATAACTATACCCCCAGGAAATGAGAACTTAAAAAACAGACAATGAAGTAAACTAATTTACTAATTACGTAAAATGCACGTATGATATAGAAATCATTGTGCCGCCAGCATCTGAAAGGTTGTTTTCGACCGTGTAAATTGTGGGCTACCTTAGCTTGTGAACATTTGCTAGTATATATGTACGTCGGTTCACTAAAAATATGTACTTCAAGTCGAATCTTGGGGATCGACCTTATGCGTCTTGTGAGTACGTCAAGGCATATTGGTGTACACGCACTTCTTATCTGGTCTCCCTTTCGTTTTGTTGGCATTCCATTAACACGAGGAAATGTCATTCGATAACCTTTTCGAGGATTGCTTATGTGTTAGCCCAAACTCTGGCGGGCTGTGCGTTCCCATATATCGGCAAACATTTTACGTTGGTGGTGACAGTAATTGCGCGGGTGGTTGAGGCACATGCTTGCAGAAGGTGTTGCCGGGCTGTTTTGCTGTCGATGACGCGCACTTTCATGAGCAGATGTGTGAATTTTCACGAGAAAACACCTTTATGGCTTGCTGTCGCTAAAAGTTTTTGATGCCATCTCAGTGGTGTCATGTAGATTTTGTTTTACTAGTCGACGACGGTGTAAATAATTAGGCATGACTGTGAAAGTTCTTGCATGAATCTGCTATTAAGTTTTTCCACTGCATCTTGCTTCATCGTCTATAGGGTGATCATGCCTTTTCTTTCGATTAATATGATTCTGCTTTCTCTCTCTCTCTAATCAAAGTAGTAAACACCAAATAAATGTTTCACCTGCTGCATGTCGGCATCTTCGCTCAGCGCTGCCATACTAGCCATGTTCCATGTCCAATTTATCACCTGTTTCTACTTGCTAAGGTTTGTCTTGGCTTATGGTGGCCGTAGATTATTGTATGATAGATTTATATGTATGTTTATGTAGTGGCATCAATTGCTAATATCTATTTTAAAATGAATGGACTGACTTCTTCACTTGCTTTGTGCGGCTTTTCTGGATGATTGTTTTGGTATTATTGCCATTTATATAAAAGCTGTAGGACATTATTTTCTCCTGTGTAGCAATGCCGCAGATTGAATGGCATACGCTGCATCATATGGCACCCATAACTGCTGACATTGACATGTGCCGTGTGATGGGAGTATTACTTCTGTTTTGGGACTTGTCGAGTTTCTCTGGTGTAGTGCACTTGCATGCACATGCTCCTGTACTTACAGTGCAGTTATACCAACAAAATTGGTCACTGTAAAAAATATAGGGCAGAAAAATCCACCAAAAAGGAGGAGCACAGTTTCTCAAGGGGATGTTAAACTGCGAGAACAGCATTGCTCGTGTTCGCCTTAATCTCACAAGACAAAAAGGAAGAAGAAAATGAGCAAGTATGATGGCTTTGTTGACATTCAGGTCTTTTACACCAATTGCATTACCATTGCTACATGAAATGTGCAGGCACGAAGGTTTTCAATGTGTGCTACATCCACCATTCTCGTAGGCAGCATGTCCAGCCCTCATGTCTCAAAACGGTTGCACAGTGCAAGTGCAGATAAAGTTGGTGGTGTAACCCGAGAACAGCTTTCTTGATGAGCTTTAGAATAATTTTTTTTCTTGCTTCTCAGTTGGGCCGTATCGGGTTCTTGTGTTGCATTCATGATTAGATAGAAGGCATGCACCGTAGGCTGAAGCTTTATTTTTCAGTGTTTGGATCTTTTTTTCTTCTACTTTACGAAACTTGAGCCTTTATGGTGTGTCACATAGCTTGAATGTGACTTTGACTTAAATATACAAACAGTATAGCGGTTTTTCACTATGCAACTTTTTCAACGTTTAGATCATCACAATAAAAGGAAGAAAGCAAACGCTGATTATTTATGTATGACAATCCTTACATGTGTGTGTTGAACTGTTGTGAGCTTTTTGAATAGGTGACGTGTATTGTGCTTATCAAGGTCTTAAGGTCCAGCACAGTTCTTTTGTCTATAGACCTCATTAAATTGAATCGGCAAGATAATTTAGCTGTTATGAAATCTGAAGTTCCAATTTTATTGCAATTATGGAGTTGCCTATACGAATGCCTCATTCGTGGCTCCTCGAGGCTCCTGCGGTGACGCTATTTATCATCCACATCTTTCGACACCTCAAAACCCGCACCAGTGGGTCTTGCTTGCACTCGTCAAATGTGCTGCCACTTGAAGCCCTTTCCATTGTGCATGCATTATAGTCATTTTCCTCCCTCTGTTTTGTCCCTGAGTGTACGATTTTCTACGACTATTCACGCAGCCATACACCACATACAGTATCACACATTACCCCCTTCTCTAGAACAAGGGGTAGAGCGAGCAATCTCCACACTCCAATTTCCCACTGTTTTCCTCCGCTGGGTTCCTAGGCATTGAGGGATTGACGGCAATAAGCTGGCTCATAAGCCCGCCCGTAGTATATTGCAACGGGCACCATTCTTTTCCTGGCCCACACCTTCGCATGATGGTGGGAGTTCCGTGAAGAACGACAGGACAATATCCTTGCGCCAAACTATCAAGGAGGTGTACCTCCAGCTCAGACTGGACAAGTGTCTCTACCTTCCCCCTCATCCATCACTCACAGCACCAGATGCCTGAATTTTATTGCCTGAACCTCTCACCTTTTTCTCTGTAGATATATCATCATCAGCCTGACTACGTCCACTGCAGTACAAAGGCCTCTCCCAAGTTCCGCCAGTTAACTCGGTCCTGCGATTGCTGCTGCTGCCAATTTATACCCGCAAACTTCTTAATCTCATCTGCCCACCTAACCTTCTGTCTCCCTCTAACTCGCTTGCCTTCTCGGGGAATCCAGTCAGTTATCCTTAATGACCAGCGGTTATCCTGTCTGCGCGCTACATGCCCAGCCCATGTCCATTTCTTCTTCTTGATTTCATCTAACATATCCTTAACCCCCGTTTGTTCCCTGATCCACTCTGCTCTTGTCTTGTCTCTTAAGGCTACACCTACCATTTTTTTTCCCATTGCTCACTGCGTCGTCCTCAATCTATGCTGAACCCTCTTTGTAGGTCTCCAGGTTTCTGCTCCGTAACTAAGTACCACCAAGATGCAGCTGTTATATACCTTCCTCTTGAGGGATAGTGGCAATCTACCTGTCACAATTTGAGAGTGCTTGCCAAATGTGCTCCACCCCATTCTTATTCTTCTAGCTACTTCAATCTCGTGGTTCTACACCGCGGTTATTAATTGTCCTAAGTTGACATAGTCTTTCATAAATTCAAGTGCATTATTCTCTATATCGAACACTGCTCTCTTCCGAAGTTGTTATACATTACTTTCATTTTCAGCAGATTAATTTTAAGACCCACCTTTCTGCTCTCCTTGTCTAACTCCGTAATTATGAGTTGCAATTCATCCCCTGAGTTACTCAGCAATGCAAAGTCATCGGCGAAGCGCAGGTGACTGAGGTACTCTCCATTAACTCTTATCCCTGCCTGTTCCCATTCTAGGCTCCTGAAAACCTCCTGTAAGCACGCAGTAAATAGCATTGGGGAGATTGTATCCCCGTGCCTTGCACCCTTCTTGATTGGTATTCTGATGCTGTCTTTATGAAGCACTATGGTAGCAGATGATCCCCTGTAGATTTCTTCTAGGATGTTTATATATGCTTCATCGACGCCCTGATTTTGTAGTGTCTCCATGACTACTGATATTTCTACTGAATCAAATGCCTTCTCGTAATCTATGAAGGCGATGTATAGTGGTTGACTATATTTTGAGCATTTCTCTATTACCTGATTGATAGTATAAATATGGTCGATTGTTGAGTAGCCTGTTCGAAATCTTGCTTGTTCCTTTGGTTGATCGAATTCTAATGTTTTCTTGACTCTGTTAGCGATTACCTTTGTGAATAGCTTGTATACTACGGATAGCAAGCTGATCGGCCTATTATTCTTCAAGTCCTTGTCATCTCCTTTCTTATGTATTAAGATGATGTTAGCATTCTTCCAAGACTCTGGTATTCTTCCCGTCTGGAAACACCTCGTAAACAGGGTGGCTAGTTTTTCTAACACAATCTGTCCTCCATTTTTCAGCAGATCTGATGTTACCTGATCCTCACCAGCAGCTTTGCCTCTTTGCATGCTCTCCAAGGCTTTTTTGACTTCTTCAATCATTACTGGTGGGGTGTCATCTGAGTTACTGCTAGGTCTTATAGTATTAAGGTCGTGGTTGTCCCGGCTGCCAGATCTCTGTAAAACTCCTCCGCTATTTTAATTATCCTATCCATATTGGTAGTTATTTTGCCTTCTTTGTCCCTTAGTGCATACATTCGATTTTTTTCCTATCCTAAGTTTTCTCTTCACTGCTTTGATGCTTCCTTCGTTTTTCAGAACGTGTTCAATTATCTGCATGTTATATCTTCTTACAACTGATACCTTATGCTTATTAATCAGCTTCGAAAGCTCTGCCAGTTCTATTTTGTCTGTTGTACTTGATACCTTCATGCTTTGACGCTTCTTAATGAGATTCCTCGTTTCCTGGGAAAGCTTGCCAGTGTCCTGTCTAACTACCGTGCCTCCAACTTCCACTGCACATTCCGTAATGATAATCATCAGATTATCATTCATTGTATCTATGCTAAGGTTGGTTTTCTCAATAAGAGCCGAGTACCTGTTTTGAATCGAGACTCTGAATTCCTGTCCTTTCCCTCTCAGTGCTAGCTCATTGATTGGCTTCTTGTGTATCAGTTTCTGTTGCTTCTTCTTCAAGTCTAGGCGAATTTAAGACCGTACCATTCTATGGTATGATTTCGAACCACTTCCACATTCTGCATGATGCCTGGGTGTGCAGTAATTATAAAGTCTATTTCATTCTTATTTTCACCATTAGGGCTCCTCCATGTCGACTTACGTTTTCCTCGTTTTCGGTAGAAGGTCCCCAGCAGCTGCGAAGCAATTGGCCATGGCGGCGGTCAGATCTGCAATGCAGCAGAAGGTGCTAAGAATCTCTGGATCTGGACAGGCCGCCATTGGAACCAGAACTTAGCAATATTTAATTCTAGAACCTTATCTAGTGAGGCAAGTCTAGCTGTACTATCCGAGGAGCTAGAGGGTGTTAAGTGGGGTATAACAGGGCTCAGTGAGGTTAGGAGGACAGATGAGGCCTATACGGTGCTACAGAATGGGCACGTCCTTTGCTACAGGGGCTTGGGAGACAGAAGAGAACTGGGAGTGGGGTTCCTAATTCACAGAAACATAGCTGGCAAAATAGAGTAATACTGTAGCTCTATAGATATAGATCTCATCTTACCCCTGTTGTCCTCATTGCCCGTCAGAATATACCGACCTGTCACACTGCCTTTTCTAGTGCCCTACACTCGGCTATCTAGCTTTTTCCCTCTCCTTTCCCTTTTCATCACCACCTGGCTCAACTAGACCGACGCCAAAGGCGAAGAACTGTGTCGACTAGTCGTGCAAACGGTTGAAATGCTTGGCCATTAGTTTGTGGCTGAAAATAAAAGTTTGTAACTACTGCTACAATGGATGTCGCACTATAGTTCATGTAGTGAAAGGGTCATTGAAGCTGTGTGATGGGATCAGGACATGAAAACAACTATGATATCATTGTAGGCATGTACTGATAGCCCTTGCTTTGTTTTAGAATGCGAGAGCTTATCATGCTGGTTTTGTTATCTTTCAGAGCACAAGGTTGTCATCGTTGGCCTCAACAATGCTGGCAAGACGACAATTCTCTACCAGTTGTGAGTGTCATTGCCTTCTAAATGCCTCGCATGCCTATTCCAGTGACACCACCTTATGTAACTATTGAATAAAAACATCTGAAATTCTGATTGTTTGCATGTCAGCTTTTTAAGAATACAGTGAGCTCCCTTTAAGATGAACTCGAAGGGACCATGAAGAATTGTTCGTCTTATCAGATGTTCGTCTTATCAGAAGCACCCTCGAAAAAAGAATTGGCTACATATCTAGGTGCATGCAAATATTTTAGTTCAAAACAAAGTATCAAGTACTCTCACAGTAAAGGAAAAAGACACAAAAATAATTTATTTGAGGGAGTAACCTGATAGGCAACTCTTGCTCAGCTTGATCCAGTTCATAATGGACGTCTGTCACTGTTGTGCACATTGGCGAGCAGCCACAAATGACGCCATATCTCCTAGCGATCTCAAAAACACTTCAGTTCCTTCATGCTGCTCAAAATAGTTCCTTAACGAACTAATGTAGAGATCTGCAGCATCATTTGCTGCTGATCTGCGGCAAATGAGAAGTGCGGGTGATGCCGCGGGCCATTCTTTTGTCGCTGCCTCCCTCCCTCCGCCGTGGCCCGAATTCGCTTCGTGCCGTTGCTGCTTCTGTATTTTCTTTCCCTCCGGCCGCGGGAATGCCCTCCCAAGATTGCCATAATTCCTCTGTAGAATCGCCTCGGTCTCCCGGTCTCCGCGAAAGTGTTCGTCTTAACAGAAGAGCAGCTGCAAGGCTGTTCGTCTTAAGCGGATTTTTTTTTGCATTAGGTCTATGGAAAACCAAACAAACATTCTCTCGTTGTTCGGCATAAGCGAGAATTCGTCTTAAACGAGTTCGTCTTAACGGGAGCTCACTGTTATTGCTGCCAGCATTGCTGTCCGTAGCGCAGATCATGCAAACCTAAGTGATAAATATCAATGATAAAGGCTGTGGCTGAGTGTTGCAAACATTCTAATAAATACATGAGCGATAAATACATGCATATGATATCATACCCTCCGAGGAGAAATTAACCCAGACATAATAAAAATGCATCATTGTTCCAAAAGATCTTAGAACTCCTATAATTCGTTTCATTTGGCTATATCAGTAGTTTATCCAGAAATTCTGAACATAACGCCACTAACTTTATCATTACTTTGTGATAGATAGTATCTCTTGAGGGAAAAAAAAAACAAAACATGGTGAGCACATTTTTATGCTCTTGCATACAGCCAGAAAATAATCTTTTTTTTAACTGTTGCTCTATTTTGCTTCCCAAATCATTACATGAAAAAACTAAGAAAATTAGAAAAACTTACTGCCCCTTATAACACATGAAGAGCTCAATCAGTTTATGGTTATTATTGTTTTTTATTTAGTTCAGAAGGATGAAGTGAGTTGGTGTTGGTTTATGGCTAGTGTGGGTACAGCGTGGAAAAGAACGCAACGAGGCACGTGCATGACAAAAAGCTCATTAGCAATGGGTCATTTCACAAAAAATTGCAGTCTACGAACTTGGGGAAACTGCCATAGTTGAGAAATAATACTTTGCGTGTTTTACTTTCGAGGACTGAAATAAACTAAGAATGCAGTCGTGTTGAAGTATCCTGACCGTGCACAGTAAAGCTCTTTCAGAAGCCTGGCTGATGTTTTACTGATGTGCTGCAGTGTGTAGTGATTGAACAAGATTTTCTGATCTCTCCAGCACGTTTCTTATTTCTCTGACACCTCTTCTTGCTCGTTGTTCACACTTGACATATTTCACTACATTTTCGCCCTTTGTGCCTTATTGTCGGTGTCACGAGCATTTAATCTAGAGTAAGTTTTCTTGTGCTATAGAGCATGGAGCGACCTGCTCACTCTTCAGGTTGAACGTATGTCTTTGAAATCAGCACAACAACAGGATACAGAGGCAACAGACACGGTGCTATAGCCAATTAGTAGCTTATATGTCAGTTAATTACCATTTAGTGTATAACTGACTAGTTATAGACCATTTAGCCTGGTTCACGTCTGTGTCCATTTCCTGACCCCGTTACAACCGCTGCCTCGCATAGTGTGTCATTCACTAATGTGTCGTCGGAGTCGCATGAAGCAACTCTCATCCGGACACAGCTTTAGACAGGGGAAGGGCTCCGGCTGAGAGCTCTACCACGACCTGTCCACTTGTTTAATCACTGGCTTTGTCTGCCCCCTCCCCTTTCATCATTCTTTGCTGGTCTTGAAAGACTCCACGGGTTTCATCATTGTCTTTCAGGCGTCGTCCGCTATGGCAAGCCTGTCATTCATGATAGAGTGTATACAAACAGACTTTCCTCGTGGTAGAGAATAAGGATACACACTTGGGTCGGTATAATGCAGGGATTTCTTCTCCTCGATTCTATTCTTCTCGTACCTCCCACAGTGCGCGGTTGGCTGATCTTGTTGACAGCGTGAATAGAGCACTTCTCTGACCACTGAAGAAGTTCAGAATGGAATAAAAGTTGAGCTTGTCCCACTACAGTAACCCCTGCTTCAATTGGTATTATAGCACTCTGAAACGTGGTTCGGAAAACACAGCGCGGTTTATTAATGCATCTCCGCCATTGTTCCAACTACCTCTTCCTTCCTTAGCAGACTACCCACTACTAGCTTATGTCCCAAGTGTGTCGTGCCAGAAGAAGAAAAGTATGCCACTGATAGGCCCCCCCCCCTGCAGACAAGTGGCCGTGGGCACTTGGAAAAAAAAAAAAAAAAGATCAGACGGAGCTTGTCAGAATGGGTGCCGGCTTGATCCTTTCAATGCTGACTGTGTCTTCATACCCATTACGCAGGATTGTAAAATGATGTTCAGAACGCTTGATGACTGGGAAAGGACCGTCATAAGGAGGCTGAAGAGCACGGCAAGATGCATCGACACGAACAAAAACATGTGAAGATGTCTGTAGGTTTGCCGGCAGAAAAACGTTGTTCTTAGTGTGAGCTGAAGTTGGTGATGGGCGCAAGTTTTGCATGAAGATCCGCAGACGCTGGACGAAAGAAGATGGATCCGAAACACTCTGTGTAGTAACGGGGCTGACCAGGTCACCAGGCAAACGGAGTGTGCAACCGTAAACCATCTTGGCTACAGAGCAGGCAAGTTCTGGCCGAAGTGTTGAACGCAGGCCGAGAAGCACGATGGGGAGGTGTGATACCCAATCTTTGGCGTGAGTCTGCGAGGCGAGTGCTGCTTTTAGATGACGGTGGAGTCTCTCCACTAAGCCATTTAATGCTGGATGATACGCAGTTGTGCAAATACGCGCACAACCCAGTAGAGCTGTGACAGAGGTGAAAAGTGCCGACTCAAACTGTCTGCCTCGGTCAGTAGTCACCATTGATGGTACACCGAAACGGCTAATCCAGGTAGCAAGAAAGGTACGAGCGACTGTTTCTGCTGTGATGTCAGGCATTGGAGCTGCTTCAGGCCACCTAGTGTACCTGTCAATACACGTAAGCAAATACGTATTTCCCCGACATGGAGGTAATGGCCCAAAAATGTCCAAATGAATGGTGTTAAAACGGGCATCAGGGAGAGGGAATTTTCCCCATGGAGGCTTGGTGTGCCGTTGCATTTTGATATGCTGACATTCTCTGCAAGTGCGAACCCAGTCACGAATGTTAGTGCGTATGCGCGGCCAGACATAGCATTCAGTGACCAGATGTTGCGTCGCTTTTACGTCTGGATGGCAGATGGAGTGGAGGGTGTCAAAAACAGCACGACAAAGCTGTGAAGGAACATAGATACAAGTGCACTTGTGTGAAACATCGCACCAGAGCGTAACGTCGTCGTCTGGAAAGTTGACTTGTTCCAGTCGGAGGGAAGTAGAGGATCGGAGTCGTGGAAGCTCATCATCTAATGCCTGTGCCTCCGCGAGCGAGGACAATGAAAGGTCAGTGGTGCCTGTCGCGGCATTGATGGTAATATGACTGAGAGCGTCCGCTGCACTGTTAAATCTGCCTTTTACATAACGTATGTCTGTGGTGAATTTGGAAATGAAAGCAAGGTGTCGAAGTTCTCTAGGAGTGTGCGTGGCACTGCAGGAACGTAAAGCCGAAACACGGGGCTTGTGGTCGGTAAGAATGGGAAATTGTCGCCCTTCAAGGAAGTACCTAAAATGCTTCACTGAAAGATAGGCCGCGAGGAGCTCCCGTTCGAAAGTACTATATCGGCGCTGCGTGTCGCATAAATTGCGGGAAAAGAAGGAAATTGGAGCCCATGCACCATTGATCCATTGATGAAGAGCGGCCCCAACTGCTTCTGAAGAAGCGTCCACCATGAGGCTAGTGGGAGCAGTTGGTGAAGCGTGGTGCAGGAGGGTGGCCTGGGTGAGCTTGGTCTTAACGGCGGCAAAAGCTTGATCCGCGACCGTGTCCCAGGGCTTGCGAAGTCGAGAGTAGTGCTTCCAGAGGCTGCAGCAGTGTAGAGCATGTAGGGATGAAGCGGCGATAAAAATTGACAAGTCCGAGAAAACGTCGTAGACTGCGTATGGACGTGGGAGGCGGGTACTCGAGGACAGCTTGAACCTTGTCAGGTAGAGGAGTGGTGCCATCTTTAGTGATCTGATGTCCAAGGAATGCTATCTCCGAGACTCCAAAACTGACACTTCTCTACATCGATGACAAGGTTGTAATCACGCAGTCGATTGAAAAGCTGACATATATGTGCCTTGTGCGTTTCAGCGTCCTTGCTGGCAACGAGAAGATCGTCGATATAGGCGAAACAAAACGGCAAGCCTCTAGTGACTTCGTCTATAAAATGCTGAAATGTCTGAGCTGCGTTTCTCAAACCGAAAGGCATTCGTAAATACTCATAGAGCCCAAATGGGGTAATTATTGCAGTTTTGGGAATGTCAGAAGGCTCAACAAGGATCTGGTGATAAGCTTTCACAAGATCAATCTTCGAGTATACAGTTGTGCCGGTTAAAAAGGCAGTACAGTCCTGAATATTGGGTAACGGGTATCGATCTGGAACGGTGACTGCATTGAGAGCCCGATAATCACCACAGGGGCGCCAGTCATTGTTCTTCTTGGGAACCATGTGTAGTGTCGACGACCACGAGCTTGATGATGGACGAATGATTTGCAACTGTAACATATGCTCAAACTCGTTGCGAGCAATTCGAAGTTTATCAGGGCCAAGTCGGCGAGGGCGGCAGTGAACCGGTGGGCCTGTGGTAACGATACAGTGGGCCATAGTGTGCTTGGGGGTGACTGTGTTGGGAGACTGCGGAGACTGCGTTGTAATCTCCGGAAACTCGTTGAGCAGAGCTGTATATGGTGACGTGGGCGGTTTCACGAAAGTGGGGTTTGGGCCGTAGCGCGTGACAGAAAACCATTGACCGATAAGCCAGTATAGCTATCCACCAGGCGATAGCGGTTCATATCCACGAGCAGATGAAAATGCCTTAAGAAATCGGCGCCTAAGATTGCGTAGCTCCAGTGTCCACCAGCAAGCGCAGATCTGTGGTTCTGTCGGTGATGTGGAAGAGGCGGCTTGATGCTTGGCCTTAATCGCCCGCCGCTGTTATTGACGATCGGCCGGAGCGTTTTCCATGCGCCATGAGCAAGGTGGCACACATTTGCGAGCCGCGGCACGAAAACGCCGGTGATAATAGCATGTGTTCTGCGGTGAAAAGCAGTGCTCTGGCTGGTGGAGGGGCCGTTGCGGAGCAGCCGACGTGAGAGATGGTCGATGTGGACGAGTCTGGTCATTTAAGTTGTGAATGCTCAGCAATTGCAGACGCAAGTTGGCGACTTCAGCTGCAAGATCTTTTACCGTTTCTTGAAGGGAATCTGCTTCGGAAATCGGAGAGGTGTAGGCAGCGTTTATGACTGCCGGAGCAACGTCCATCATGTCATCGGCCATTTCTGCCAGCTCCGACAGCGGCTTATCCTGAGCTGGGACAAGAGCCATTCGCATGGTAGGTGGAAGACGTTGTAGAAACAACTCACGTAGTATGGATGTTTCTGAGCCGTCCAGCTGGTCCCCAAGCAGGTGCTGCAGGTGACGTAGAAACTGTGTGGGACGGCGGTCCCTGTGCTCTTCGTTGCACAGAAGTTGCTGAATGCGCCAATGCTTAGGCGGAACGAGTCGGTGAAGAAGAGCCTGTTTGACTGTCGTATATGGAATGTCACCCGGCGGGCCCACGAGGATGTCGCGTATTTCGGCCATTGCCTGTGGCGGCAGCACTTCAATGAGGAGCTCATGCTTGCGAACTTCTGACGTGATGCGATGAATGCGGAACTTGTTCTCGACTTGAATGAACCATAAGGAGGGATCGGCAAGCCACAGCTGTGGTAGCGTCATGGTAGTAGTACCTCCAACAACACCCGAAGAGGGTACATGGTCGGGTGCAGTGGCAGCGGTACCAGGGCTGAGGCTGTCGAGATGCTCACGCTGCTCCATGGAAGATCGCGTTCGTAGTCCGGGTCACCAATAAATATAGCACCCTGAAACACGGTTCCGAAAACACAGCGCAGTTGATTAATGCATCTGCGTCATTGTTCCAACTACATCTTCCTTCCTTAGCAGACTACCCACTACTAGCTTATGTCCCAAGTGTGTCGTGCCACAAGAAGGAAAGTATGACACAGTATCTTTAGAAAGGCCCTGGTGGTTAAAACCACCGGTCATTGAGAAGACTGCTGGCCATTCGTACTAGATTGCAAGAGAAAGCAAGCATTCAAGGGTGAAGCAGAAAGTTAGGTAGGCACACAAAATTAAAGAGATACTGAAAAAGAATTGGAAAAACTGCTGAAACTTTGAAATTGGACTCTGAAGATGCCACTGTTCTGATATACAGAGTTTATTTCCTGTATTCTTGAACAGCTGTATTTTTCATTAATTCACGTCCTCATGGCTCGCGTGGGGGCTACTTGCGAGCGTGAGCCGTGGCGTCACGCTCACCGAGGAGCATGCTGGATGCACATGTTTTTGTCCTCCTCTTCCTTTTCTACACCTCTCTTTTCATCCCACTCTTTCCCTTCCACAAAAACGCTGGTACTTTTCCCCAGCCAGAAGCATTGTTCGCGGCTCTTGCTGTACATTCCGGTTTTGGGAACCGAAGTGGGAGTTGAGCGAGTCGAGAGATGCAGGCGACAGTTGGCATTGTTGACTTGCCCTTTCGGGGTGTGTGTGACATCATCAAGCGGGACCTTTTCTAGTTCACGATGCGGACACTAGACATGGCAGTTTGTGAAAGACGCATTAAATTCATTATTCTCCCGTAGTTTCTGCCTGGAGTGAACGTGGTTTCTATCGATTCCAGGTCTCAATTTTTCAATTTGACTGAAAATCTTGGCAGCAGAAATTTCGTTCAGTATACCTTTAAAAAGCTTATTGGGAAAGTGTGAGTGCAGCGAGTGCAGGAACAAATTAATTGGCAAAACATGGGAGAGGCTTCTGCTCTGCAGTGTACATAGTATGATGAAAACTTGCTTTATAGGATGCATGGAGTGAATGGGCTGCTTAATATATGAGTAGCATGTATTGTCTTTTTTTCAGAAAAGTCATGAACTATGCCTTAGAATTTGTAAGAAAACACATCCTGCAGCTAGCAATAACAGCTGTGATCATCTCAACCAGATTTTGCAGTCGAGGATGGCTGGAAGAGTTTACTAGCGGAGTACGAAATTGCCATTTTCTCAGTCACTTTCTTTCTATATGGAGGTACATTTTCATTCTCTTTGGAGATGCCAGCTGCTGCTCTTTGATGTTGAATAGTGGGTAGCGTACTATAGGCCAATGGCCAGCACAAATCAAGAGTGGTGTTTGAATCATATGCTTTTCTTGCCATGGTGTGCTGCCATATGCCTGCCTGCGTTCCATAGTCTGCTAATGTTACACCGTAAGCGACACTCTCACACTTGGAAATAGTGTAAGGAAAGAGGAATTGGGGTTCCATCATCCACGTTCAAGGTAGCGGTGCTCACTGACGTAACTTTCCCCCATTTCATCCCTTCCTGCTCAGCCCCAGCATGAGGAGAGAAGAGAAAACAGCTTAAGCATGACAAACCCCTGTGAATCTGCTCAGGTTTGATGGATTCGATAAATTTCAGTGGCAATTGATTCATCAGGCATTAAACTCTGTTACTTACGCCATTCGACAATTACTTGCAAGAGCGGTTTATGACCCAGTTAATGTTACGTCATGTTGCCACTGACGTGGCATTGAATCATTTTGAATTTGAATGCTCCACAGTTGTTTTGTATCTTCGGTCAGCAGACATCGATTGGCAGGAGGGGTGAAGCGAACTGCTTATTGATAATGCAGGACATCATGTTGATGGGGGAAACAATATTCACTGTACTGTTTTCGTGTTACCTTCGCATGTTGTGAAGTTAAACTGTCACTTCGGGGGTCTTTTCATTATTATTTTTCTTCTTTCTCTCGTGGTGCTGCAGCCTGATGAACGAGGTGGTGCACACATCACCCACTATAGGTAGCAATGTAGAGGAAGTGGTGTGGAAAAATGTCCACTTCATCATGTGGGACTTGGGCGGCCAGGAGTCTCTACGGGCCACCTGGAACACGTACTACAGTAATGCTGAGGTGAGTCCGTTATTAACATGGTGTCAAAACACATACTAATGGCAATGCTCAGACAGGAAGTGTGGCAAACATTGCAGTTTATATATTGGCAATATTGGCATCAGCTAAGGTATGTTTACTAGTAATTGCCTAGTAACAGGAACAGTGTATGCAGTGAAAGGATATGAACTTACCTGAATAAGCATGTGCAAAGCATTGAATGCTGTGCAGCCTCCAGTTAACGTGCTACATTGAATGCTGTGCAGGTGCACAGCATTCAATGGAGCACGTTAACTGGAGGCTGTGCATTGTCCTGGTGGTTTCGCGATGCATTGTCATTTGTGCATCAATGCTTTTAGCCAACTGATTAGTTATTGTATATTGCTTTGGGGAGCTGTTTAGATAGTGAACAGAGCAGACGTTCTATGCCTGCTTACTTAGTCATGCTTTATATCACTGAGTCATTAAAAAGGTATGGGAAAGAAATGTGAGTTCTCTGTGGTGCATGAAGTTCCATTAGTTAGAAGTAAAGGCTTATGTATGTCAGTTGTTAAACCTGAATCAAGCAATAATTTAGTTGGGCTAGTATAAGTGAGTCAAGCACTTCTTAAGCAGATTGTGAATAGCTAACAGATATAAAGCAAAGTTCGTATTCTAACATTTACACTTGTATGCTCTTGTCATTAAATGCTTAACTTGAAACATACTTTGTTGAACTTGAAAAAAGAAAGAAGCTTTGGACAGGGTGCGAGGCAGCAGTGGTGCGCACAGCGTTGACTGCGTTGAAACGGGCGTCGATGCGGGTGCTGGAAGAACGGTTTGAAGCGAAGTTCGGTCTAGTGTTGACTCGAGTTAACGTTTGTTTGAAACGCAAGGACACAGGAGGCGAGACGCGTTAAGGACGCTTGCGCTCGGCTTCCTTGGCTCGCGTCTCGCCAGTGTTACCTGCGCGCCGTCTCTATTCTCGAACGCGATCGGTGTTCTTGTCGCAAATGGTGAGGCTGACCTCGCTAACCTCGGCTTTGCTAACCCTCAAGATGCCGGCAACAGCCAGGGAAAGTACGCGCACACTAGTGGGAAGCACACCGCGACAGCATCCCGCTTGTCCGCGTGATTGTGTGGCAAGCAGCAGTGCGCTGTCCACATTGTCGGCGCTGCTCGCGTGCACCCGCCGGCTCATGGCTTCTTCTCGCCAACAGATGGAGAGAGGTGGCGTGGGTGAGATGATGCCCACGTGAAGAGTAGGCTTGAGCGTCGCGAACGGTAGAGAGGGTGAAGCGAGAGAGAGCTGATCCGTGGCGAGGGTGCAGCAGGTGAGGGAGAGACGTCACCACGCACTGCTAGAAGGGCGTGAGCTACTTGGCGCCGCTCCAACACCTGTGGCGAGGAGAGTGGTGTGGATGGAGGGACAGCGTTACAAAGGCTAGTCAAAGAGCTGCTTCGCATCTAAAATGCAGAATTAAAGGGGTGCTGATTTAATTTTTTAAGGGCGATTTCACTGTGCATATGAATCTCCTGTATTTGTGTGAAGCTTAGCAAATGCTTATGAGGATATTAAAGTTCATATGCTCTTGGTGCACCTAGCGGCATTGACACTAGCTTGACGTCGGACAACAGTACTAAATCTGATGACTTCAAGCAGCAGTCTAGCTAGTTCTCATGACGTCAAGCACCAGAACATTCAAGATAGCCGCTTCACGATATCTTTTGTGAGCAAGTGCCGAGAGGTTCATACAATTCTGTGATGTCAGGATGCAGTAGGAACTGAAACTAGCTTTTAAAAACACTCTGTAGTTTTTCAGGGTGCACTCAAGTTAGGCTCTTGAACGCTTGGCCTTCCCTTGGACGCAACAATACTTCTGAATATTTTTGTCTCAGTACCCCTTTAAGAACCTATGAGCAATTAGCTCATCTATAGAGTGCATTTTTTAGCGTAAATACACATGCATTGTTTTGCATTATGGAACATGGTTTGACTATGTGATCTGGTTAACATTTTTGTGTTGCTGCAAGCATAACTTGGTCATTTTTGACAACTGAAGAATGGCATAAAAGAAATCTTTAAGTGGTTAGAATAGCAGAGACAACATCATTATTAATGCCCCTAATGTGTCAACAATGGGCATTACGGATTTATTAGACACATTCACAAACAGAAGGCTTATAGTTTTCATTGTGAAGCAAAAAATATATACAATGATGAAAGTGCTGCTCCAAAGGGCAATATTTGTTGGTAGCTGCTCTAAACCTACTCTGAAATGGCATTGAGGAAATTTTAAACAATGAAGTTAAACCATGTGACGATCCAGCAAGCCTGAACATGAACAAGCTGTATACTGTCATCTAGGTAGTATACAACTTGTATAGTATACTGGAATATTGACAATGCTACATGTACTCACATTTTCTATATATCTGATATAGTTGTATATTTGTACCTTACAAGCAGACCATTTTGGTGAAATGCATGTGAGACTTCTTAGTCGTATTAGCAGCTGCTGCGACAGCATTGATATGTGACTGATTACATTGAGCACTTTTAGCATCTTTGACCTTGTTTGTCACAAGAACAAGCATTTCGATGTTAATTCATCTAGCTTATCTTATTTTTGAAAATTTATATGGCACTACTTTTGTAAAATATGGAAACAACACTTACTCAAAGTTCAAAAACCATTTATCTGCCTAACTACAATTCTTTAAATTTGCAGGGAATATTGTAGGTGCAATATGTTTAATAATATTAATATGTATGAGGCTGGAATGATTCATTGAACTCCAGGAGTCGTCTGGAATATTTTGCTATCTGCTCCAGAATCTGCTCCAAAAATCAAAATATCGCTTCCATCACTGTGTATATATTCTTAGTATTTTATTGTAATCTTGCTAAAAGAAATTTAGCTAAAGTGAGCGTAGTCTTCTGCATATAACCTGAAAAAAAAAAAAGTTTCTCCATAAAAAATGAATCATTTATTTAGTAGGTTCACTTCTCATTTGACCCCAGCATTTTAAAATTTTTTTCATTTGTTTGAACTCCGCAGTGCTGCCATTTAGGGACAAACATTGTATGGGGAAAATGCTCGCCAGTGACTCAACAAGTGAGGCACTGGCTTTTAGCGTACTGTCTAGAATGTTCAGAAAATAATTGTGCCCACAGCTTTGCGATATAGGCAAATACTAAATAGCTCAATGCTGCACTTGATTCCACTAAGAACTGCTTTGCAGCACAGTTTGAAAGAGAGAGAGAGGGAAAAAAACCCCTATTCACTCAATTTTAGCATAATGCTCCTAAGGATAGTTGCATATATTTTTTATATTGGAAGATTTTGGTTAAACAAGAATTATTGCACTTGAGACCATTGCCCTCTCGGGACAGTTGCTCTGACGTCCAAGCACTTGACGGGGCTAGTAGACCCCACTGCAATGCCAATTTAATGCGCAGTTCAAAACACATGCATACTGAGATAATGCAATATAACTATTTTAATGTTCACGTCACACAACTTGGGGGCAGTCCCCTGTGCATCAACTATCTGGGTTCTTGCATGTGCGGTCTTGGGGAGTTGAGGTATGAAAAACTTATACTGTAAGTGCTTGCTTGTGTTTCTGCGTTTACTGATCATATATGTAATATCAGCATGAGGTGATAAAAAGATGTTCAGTTGTTGAGAAAAGTAGACTAGTTTTGTGACGTCAGTCCACCTAGCCAAGTACTTGCTGCATCGACATTCCCTGTTCAACTATTTCTCATTGCTTCAAACCTCCATCATCCCCAAAACTTTTTCTTGTCTTAACATCAGCTAGACCACTTTACTCATGATATACACAAACTGTTGTCACCGGATATGTAGCTGTGCATGGTAGTGCTCCCCGAGTTATTACTCGCAAAATTTAGCTATTCGTCTCCTTTCTAAGTTACCGTTCATGTTTGATTTGTGTGCTGTTCTTCAGTACAGCGTCGTAAGTAACATTAGTACTTGGCTTGCCTGGATGTATAGCTGCATACCTGTCTCACACTGCGCAAGACCGTTTGGGCCTGACAGTTGGGCCTTCAGCAAACACGGGCCTGATTTATGGCCGCGTAGTTCTCTTGAGCCCGTCTACAGCTGCCAGTGACAAGGCGTGGCCACATTAGGTCTCCCTTTCTTCTTTACTAATGAAGCTGCACTTGATTTCAGCAGCTTAGCATGTTAAGAGTCTGGAATTTCATTGAGGAGGATAGCAAAAAAGGAAAGTGCAAATGGCCTGACAGTTTGATCGAGACATGTGCTCAAAGAAATGGCAGATAGGTGTGTACAACTTGGAGCCCTGTAGTATTGCCGAATGGGCTGTCAGGAGTCGGAATTTATAAACAGTTTGCTAACATCTTAGCATTGAAAGGGCCATATTTTGTTTTTGACAAACATGTCATGTTGCTGTTGACAGGAAGTGTGATGTTGGACACAAAGAAGCAGACAGTTGCTCAGTGTTCATAAAGGACTGATTACAGTTGCTTAAGTACGTTTTTAATTCGTGCTTTCCTCACATACAAATTCACTTATGGTAAGTTATAAGGCCAAGTATAAACACAATGTTTTTTCCAGAATTCTGTATTTTGTACACTTATATAAGTTACTTCAGAAACATTTGACAAAGAAGGGTTGTGTTTGCTGCGTTTCATAGAAAAGATTTGATGAAAGTTGTAATAAGCTTACCAAATGCCCGGAAAACAATAAATTAAGTGTACCAGTTTCATGCGTGACATTAAATTACCAAGTTTTTTGGCCATTTGTGTGCAAACATTATTTTGGATCTCTATCACTAGGAAGCGTAAGCTCCCAGTGATACGGATGCACAGCTAGTGATAGCAATAGAAACAAGGAAGCACCTTTATAAAAATTTTTCTGTATATTTCAAAAACCACTTGGAATATATGGTGCCTTTGTTGTTTTTGTTTATATATTGTAGTTGTCTTGTTTATAATAATAGCTAAGCATTGTTAATATTGAGAGTTATACCACTGTGACACCGGACATTTTAGTATCATTCGAATTGAATTACATTCGCATCTAATGACATTATGTGGCTGCTACACAGATATATAGAATGTCATCAGAATCGGATGAGTTCAAGAAAGCCATTCGCTGTCGCTGTCAAACCGAATGTATACTCTCCATCACAGAGACTGCTTAAAAAATTGCATTCGGCATTCTCAATTGAACCTGCATTCATGAAAACACACTATTAATGTTGCTCTTTTATGGCATCTTTCAATTTCACGAGGTCGGGTGCATGGAAGGCTATCGTGAAAATGTTTTTACTCTCCACCTCAATGGCGTCTGGCCGGCGGTGCTGGCGACCATAATGTGAAGCCTTTGTGCATGTGTGTGCGTGTATCTCCAGCGATGGCATCAAGGGGGCTATAATTTTTAATTTCATGATCAAGTCTTCTGGCTTATGCACTTTTTTCACACCACCAATAACAAAGCAACTAGCAACTCAATGCATTACTTGCTGCAGTTTGGCGTCGTCGTTGAGCAGCTGCCATGCCAGCCGTGTTGTTTGTGTTCATTCTGTCAGTTCTGGCTGCTGGCTAAAGGCGCGTTTACACTAGAGCGACACGACACTGACATGACCTCAACGAAGACACGAGGCAGACGCAAATCATCGGCCGATGAATTGCCCGCCGACGAAGTCGCCAGATCCCATAGTCACACTAGGCTGACGACGACACCTCAAAAGACAGCATCGTAGTGTAACATGATGATGGACCGAAAACACCAGCAAAACACATGCATCCACAGACCTGTCGTCGGCATTTTTTGCGGAGATCTGCGGCTGGGAAAAAATTTGCCCCATGTTTTTGCTTCAAACGACTACAAACCCAACTGAAGTCTTTTTTTCGTTTCCCTATTGTGTCCACTACGCATGTCCCTCGTCCTCATCACTGTGTATTATGGCTGGATTATGGCGGGGGCTGTGCCGTATAGCCCAAGAGAGGGACAATGGCAGAGCAGGGAGCATGGCTGAAAATGAAATGAGGTGCAGGTGTGCAAGTTTAGTCGATGCCTGTTGCTGTGTGCGCCTACAATGTGACTACAGAATTGGCCAACAAAAAACTGTGAGCACGACAAGGCGAGGGCTGGGCCGAGTCTTGAAGAAACCACCGGCGGACTGTTTGTGTCTTTGCAGTGTACATAGGCTAATGATAAGACAAAAAACACTCCCAAAGAGAGCCGGTAGACCAAAATCGGTGTCGTGTCTCTCTAGTGTAAACGTGCCTTAAGCAGGTTGTCTAGTGGCCATGTATTTTGCGGTAAAATTTCTATGCACCTTTATTTAACAAGGTGACTTCCTGCAAGTCTTTTAAAATAAATAACTTTTCTTTTCTACCACTCCACAGTTACCTTCCGCAAGTTTTCAGCCCACATTTTTTTTAATTATCGGCATTGATATCATGAATGAATGGCATTACCTTTTCCTGTATAGCACCAGCATGGATTGAATGGCATTATGCCAAATAACATTAAGGGGAAATGCAACTCGAAGACACATTTTTTTAATATTCACCATATAGCAATCAAACAAGGGCTATTCATGGAACTTTTTTATTCTGATTTCAAATATATAGTTAGTTTTCTTGCAAGTTGCATACTTTTAGTTGTGCGACATGACAAAATGAAAACCTATGGGTCTTTTGCTCCTTCTTTTTCCACACTTAACTTCCATAATTTTTTTACTATTGACAGTTCATGATGTTTCAAATAAAGAGTAAAATCTGACAGTCTATATAACGATGACGTCAATGTTGAACTTCAGAACTTAATAAAATTCCTTATCATAGCCATTGGAAATAGCCGCTCAAACGTATCTGCGCGCTCATATAAGACCCCCCTATGTCCTTGGATGACAGCAGAAATCCTTGACCTGCTGAAGACGAAAGATTTTTGGTACCATAAATGGAAGAAACATACAAATAATAAATATTACCTTGGCCAGTTCAAAATTTTCAGGAATAAATCCGTGCTCCTTACGAGGCAGCGATAGAAGGAATATTACTCTCGCCTAATAGAACAAGCTCAGGGCAACTCTAAAAAAACTTGGGAGATTGTAAACGAAGTTGTTGGCAGTCAACCACGACAACACGTGCTACCTGATTCTATTGATGCACAAACTCTAGATAACTTTAATCATTATTTCACTAAAATTGGTCCGACGTTAGCAATGCAGTTTTCTTCCTCCACTCCTCAATGTTTTTCGCCGTCTATACCGAATACGTTTGCGGTACACAACATTAGTCTCGACGAAATTCAAAACACTACTGCTAATTTAGCCACGAATAAAGCCAGCGGGGTAGATGGGATCACAGCGCGGATAGTAAAAGACAATATTGACGTCTTAGGCCCTATCCTATGCCATATATATAACCACTCCTTGCGTACGTCAACATACCCATCCTGTCTGAAAACTGCTAAAGTAGTACCGGTGTACAAGGAGGGTGATCGCTCTGATCCCTCAAGTTACAGGCCTATATCTGTTTTAAGCATAATAAATAACATATTTGAAAGAATTCTAGCAAAACGGATGCGCGTCTTCCTAGAAAGATATCGTGTAATATGCGCTGAGCAACATGGATTTCGGGCGCACCATTCCACCGCCACTGCTGTACTATCTGTATCACAAAAGATTAACAAAGCATTAAGTAATAACCTCCTTGTAGCAGTAGTTTTTCTTGATTTAAAGAAAGCATTCGATAAAGTTGACCACGATATATTACAAATGAAATTAAGACACTACACTACGGTTTACGTGGCAAAATTTTTAACTTATTTTCTAGTTACATGAGCGAACGTCAACAAATGGTGATTATGCATGATCTCACTTCCTCCCTGTTAAATATACACACAGGGGTACCACAAGGCTCCGTTCTTGGACCCTTACTGTTTTCACTGTACGTAAACGACCTACCAAACATATTGACATCGGCGGAGATGCTAATGTACGCTGATGATACAGCCGTTATTGTTACTGCAGACAGTATAAGGGATCTCGAGCATAAATGTAATGCAGAACTAAAAAATGTTTGTCAGTGGTTTATAGCGAACAAACTAACACTGAATGCAAAGAAAACTAAATACACTATTTTCCACTCCCGTTATCGAGATATAAGTAATGAGTCCATTTGCATTACAATAAATAACTGCGTGCTTGAGAAGACGAAAGAATTCAAATATCTGGGTGTAATTCTCGATAGCCAGCTAAACTGGCAAAGCCTCATTAACTCTGTATGCGCTAAACTGGGATCTGGATGCAGTACATTATTAACCGCTAGAAATTATTTTAAAAGTAGTATTCTTTGAATTCTCTATTTCACATTTTTTCATTGTCACCTAACATATTGCATAGATTCATGGGGATGGACTTTTAAAACATATCTAGAACCCTTACGTATACTACAAAAGTGAGCACTTCGAATAATAAACAATGCTAGATATGATCAACACAGTGCGCCATTGTTTCGTAATATGGAAATCATACCATTCGATAAAATACGACAGCAAAAAATTGCGCTTACCGTCCATAATGTCATTTCTTATAACCTGCCCTTTCATATATCAATATTTTCATCCTCTTGCCGCCTTACCAGACGTGCCACATTACATAATTTCAATCTTCTGCCTACTAACAATGTTTATGGCAAACGATTGCTACAATTTGCTGGAGTAAAGGTCTGGAATGATATACCATGCCAAATAAAAGAAAGCAAAAGTTTTGCCTGTGCTCTTAAAAAATACTTTCTGCAGAAAAATGAACAGGTACACTAACACACACTTCGTTGTAATCTCCACTTCGTTATATATAGATTATTTGTCTAACAAATCATACTTGACATGGTATACGTACTTTTATGTATTTGATGTATTTTATACATACAATCCATTGTTTGCATGGAACAATGCTGCAAGATACTGCAAATGACTTATCACAAATATGTTTCCTTCTTATATTTTGTTTCGATTTTTTTCCTTTTTTTCTTGTATGATTGAAGTGTACTTATAAAATATCTGCTTTGTTAACACAATCTGTTCCTTTAAATGCATATTTATTTAGACCCCCTACTAGCCAGTGGCTATGGGTCTAACCAGTGTTGTGTATTTTCATGTAATAAGAGAACTTGAAATAAAATAAAATGAAAAAAAAAATGTAGAGAACTAATTAGAAAGTGCATAAAAAATATGTAATACACGTGAAAAAGTCCATATTTTTCCTACCCTAGTAAAGGTTTGCATAGAATTTTTTATATAGTAGAAATATTGACATTTAAACAATATGATTGCATTTCTCATACTTTGAAAAAAATTTGGGCAAAGCTTCTTGTAGATCTGAGCACCATAAGTACCTAAGAAAGGAGGGGCACATTGAAAAAAAAAAAAGGCAAAGTTTATGGTTGAGAAAAACGAGTTTTCAAATTATAATAAATGGTCATTAAAATTGAATGACCACTGTCTCTAATATGCGCTAGCACCGTAAGTTTGTACCTCACGGCTCTTTCGAGCTGATCACAGACATTTCACCCACAGGCAAGCACCATGGAACGCTTGCCAAGCTTCATCCACTTCATCTGGCAAAGCTTTGTGCAGACTGCAAGCTAGAGAGAAGTTTGACAGGACTTCGAAATCTGAACAAAGTCCAGTGTCATGGGACACAACAGTGCAGATGCCATTGTGGCTCCTGTGGCCGCGTTTGTGCCATACACCAGCGTACATAACAGCAATGTCATCTCTGCTAACTTCCCTCACTGTGAGCTCCCTCGAAAGATTGGCACAGAGGGCATCTGTTGCCGCATCATGGACTTTCCGGCTGATGGCTGTGAATTGCTCATGATGCATTGGCTTTTTCAAGCCAAGAATTGCCGCAAATCGAACCAGGTGCTCGTAGCCCATTCCCACAGAGCGCGCTGCCACAACAGCTTTCATGTTGACAGCATAGCTATCGTGCGAGCTTAGGCTTTCTTCATCCGTAATGAAGACAAGACACGGACCCTGCAAACAGGCTTCACAGCACATAAGCACATACAGGCGTGCAGTGGCCGATGGCAGTCCCCGACTTGTACCACGAGATTTAAAAGGCAGTCTCGAAAATGCGGTGCTCGAAAAGTGTGGCAAAAGCGTGCTTCTCTTTATTATTTCTTGTGCTGCCGCAACGCGAGAAACCGTGGTTATTTGAAGAGTGAGGCACGGCTCTTCGCCTCATTGGGTCGAAAATGGCGAGCGGTGGGGCATTATCAGCGGCAAGGTGCTCGAACACTGCACACTTTCAGCCTTTCAACAGCCACCTTGTGCTCTTTAGACGCAATTTTGAAGCATTTTTAGTTGAGTCTCAACATATATTTTTTTTTCAGAACAATAGAGGTACTAAACTTATCAAAACAAATCAAAACAAGAAGATCGGTAATTTTTTCCAAAACTCCCATTTTTCGACCCGCATCTCCCTTTAACACCTCGAGCGTGACAGGGGTATAACATGGTGTGGAAAATCCAAAGGTCACCAGAAAGGGATACACGAAAGCTAGAGCATTTAGTGAAACAAGCTATCAGAGTTCTTCAGAAAATCCATTGAAACTTGGTGATGTTAAGAGTGACTGCAGTGTCTTAGTGTCAAGCTGGGAACTGGAATGAAAGAACAGTAGATCTTGGCATTTTTCCCATTGTTGTCTTGTCCTGAATGATTGTTTCAAGTCGTATGATCTTTGCTGTGTGCATCAAGACATACTCACATGAACATTTCTTAATACTCTGCTTGCCGTCTTTGATACTACACCATTCAATGGGAGCCTGAAATAGTTTTGATTACATTTTGCGAATCCATTGAGCCAGTAGTGCAAGTCCTTGGAAACATTTACATACCAATTTAAGCAGTCCGTGCGAAGTTAGTACCCAGACTACTGAAGTTACAGAACACCAGACGCTCGAAGTTTCGGGAGCCCTCCTCTACATTGCTCTCATGATTATATCTTGGTTCTGTGATGTAAAACCCCAGATATCATATTAGGTATATGTGGCGGCACCTAGAGGTCAATCAGATAAACATAGACGGCAGCCATTGTGATCATGGCACTCTGACGGAGAGTCATAGAAAGGGGAAGCTTAGCCCGACAGCTGGTTGAAGAAGTTGAGGAGAAAAGGCATAGCTTGGGTGGCTAGCCTTAAAATGATACTAAGCAAAAGTTTTGCTATCGAGATTTTTCAGCCCATTTGAAAACTTTGTGACTAAAATGGTTTGGCTTAGTTTAATTTTCTTTTGGAAACAAGCGGAACATGATGAGTTCAGTGCATTTTTCACAAACTGTAGTGCCTCTTGTCTGCACTGTCAACCAGTACGAACAGCATTGGAAATGTGTTGTAAAGGAAAGGTTGAGAAATTGAAGTGGCTGAACTGGCAATTGTGCGCTGGCGGCACGCTCGATTGCCGTCTCGGCCATCAAACATTCAGCTCGATGCAAGCTGGTGTGTAGCTGGTGTCCTATGCCATCATAGTTAGCTACGTAGCAGCATATCACTGTAGTGCGCCTCCTCACACCTTTAATTTCCTCACTGTTGCCATTTTCCTACATGATCACAAAGCTTTGCTTTATAGCTCCAAGGTATTGCTGCACGTAAGTATTACAGCAATGTAAGGAAAGTAATTTGAGGCACTAGGCTCTCGACTGAGCTTCTAACGAGTGAAGAAGTTATTCCCAGTGGCCTTTTATTCTATCCTTTTATTTTTCTTCGTTTGCCTACCCAAAGGAAGCATACTCTGACATACGTGCAAGAGGTTTTGTGCATGCAGTCATTAATGGTACACCGTAATAACTGGAATATCGGCAGCATAAATAGGCACCGTATGCAGAGGCTAGGAAGTTAAGGTTGTGTTGCGAAATACTTTTGATGCAGAAACTGCCTTGACACCTCTGGACTTGTTCCTTAGAGAGCCTCTTGGAAGACATAAATCGAGCCTGAGTGTTTTTGAATTTTGTCACTGTAGCATTTGTTCAAGAGAGTACTTACGTTTCCCTCTCTTTCTCTTCTGTTTGAAGTTTCTCATAGTGGTGGTGGACAGCATGGACCGGGAGCGGCTACCTTTGACAAAAGAGGAGCTCTGGAAGATGCTGTCGCACGAGGTAAGCTTATGGCTCTGTTGTTGCACAGTTAGCATTATTATTAACTAAATCACTGACAATTAGGCGAGTTGGCCTTGACTTTATTTGGGATGCTCACCTCAGGACGGGGACAAGATGGACACCACTAGTGCACCTTCTGAAGATGCCTTCTGTTATTTTGTAGCAGATTTAATTTTCTATGGAATAACATAAAATGCATTGCCAATAGATTTGTAGATTTTGTCTTGAAAGAAAAATTTTGTCTCGGAAAAAAAAACAGTACTTCCAGGCAAACCCAAGAGCTACAGGGCATGGCAACTGGGTGCACTATACAGAGTTCTCCTATAGCTTTACATGGAAATTTCATGATCCTAAAAATAGTGTGGAAGGTCGCTGCCAGTATTATTGCAAGCCAAAGCACTGCCAGCCACAGGGGTTTTAAGAAATTGGCTGTATCATAATGTGCAGTTTTTATGTGCTTAGGTTTATGAAGCATATTGCGTTGGAGCACATTAATGATAAGGGACTATTGTCACGAGAGATATGTGTTCACTAATAATGCATGTGTACACCCGCCACCTTCTGTGGCAGTCCAAGAGCTGAGATGCCTTACAAGTGTACTACAGGTGAATCGGTTTATAAAACGCATGCCCCGAGGAGGAATTCTCGCCTTTTATATGAGGTCTCTCTTATAAGCAGGGTGTTGAATATTGTGCTGACGACAAGCACCACTATCATCACTAAGATTAGATCAGTGTGTTCGAATAAAGAAAAGGTCATTGGTGGGCTTCGGCACGTGGATGGCGGCTCATCCCTTTCTTAACATTTTGGTGCCGTTGAACCTGGGAGAAAGGGCCTTGGCAGGTGAGGCAGAGCGAACTGCGGGAATTTCAAATGCCTCGAGGGCTTTTGTGAGGCCGCCGTGTATAAAGCTGATGTGCGAGGCCTAACCCTACCAGTGACCCAGATCTTGAAGCATGACATTTGGACGTTGTCCGGGTATTTGTTATACGATACTTCTACAATGGATGCCATGTTGACTCTGTCTCCATTTTGTGACGTGGCCGGCCAGTGATTTTTCCCGTTTCCGACACTGGACTGGATCTTGGAGGCCCTCCTCGAAAGGCGGAGGCAAGTACGCCAGGCCGTCATGCAGGTCATCGCAAACATCGAATGTCTTCGACATTTGGATCGCCCACCAGTCTAATATTCACCGAATTTTGACTCAACAGTACGAGCTTCTCAGAGGAATTGATAAGGAGGTTGAAAACACAGTTTACATCGATAATTTAGAAGCAGAGATAGAGGAAGCTGACATTTATGAGCACAAGATTATTCTAGAAAGGATCGAAGCAGAATATAAAATTGCGGAAATTTTAAAGGCTCGCCAGGATCATTTGGCATCGATAAGGCAACAGATTAAAATGGAAGCAGGAAGAAAAGTACTCTCTGTGTTTTGATCATCACAATCTAGCCAGTACATGCTGAACAGCAAGCTTGTCGCACAAAAGCTTGGTGAGTCCACCTCATGACAATGGAGGAACATGCTGAAAGCCAAAAAACTAACGTTCCCTATACACATGCTACCATCTGGAAGAAAAGCACCAAAGAGCTACGTCAACTTGGAAACACCCCTTCCAGACATTTCGAAGCTGCGTCAACATGCAGAACTCGTGAAAGTTTCGAAAATACAGCTCCACCAACTTAGGTGTACATGGTGGAAGATACTTCCAGGATAAAGAAGTGGAAATCTTTTGGAATACTAAAAGGCAACCCACCAGATCTTGATGAATATTTCACGCCAAAAACGGCAAATTCAGTAGTTAGCAGTCCTTATGCCTGAACAAACAAATACCTGATGGAAGGAAGTCAAGGTCGTTTCACCAAGTTATGGGAAATATGAAAAGGTCAACAAGGAAACAGCTTTCTGTCATACTTACTATAACCATCGCATTTAGAGTAAGCTAGAAAAGTCAAGGTCAAAAAGGCTGTGGATGGCACTGCTTATATTTATGCAGATGCGAAATGTCAAGACCATCAAAACCACTACTGAGAAAGCCCAGACCTAGGCAAAGGAACAAAGCTGATGCTTCCAAGGTGAAGGTAGCCAAGACAAAGCAATCAAGAACATTTCTGAGGAACAGCTACGTCAAAACTTCGTGGAAGAGTCCGCATAATGAATCTTTCTGCCAACGAAAACCTATCTCTGAAAGTACAAGTTCACAGACGGAGACTTTTTCGAAGGCACGAGCATGGAACGAGCGTGAGAAGCATCGATGAAAGATCAAGTGCAAGAGGAGACTCGAATGGCTCCACAAGCTGTGAATTGGAACTCGTAGGAATACGGTCAAACAATCAATGTGCATGGCTAAACTCCCTGTCCTTTTGTTTTTTTCTCCTCCTCCTCATTAGCGCACACTTACACAACCCGTGTGTTGAGTGTGCTTCATCGTCAGGCACCACTGTGGGGGAGTGGAAGATGTTTAATATTGTGTAGACGTCGAATGCCACTATCATCATTAAGATCAGATGAGTGTGCTTGAATAAAAAAAGAGGTCATTGGTGGGCTTCGTCATGGGGATAACGGCTTGTCCCTTTCTGAACACAGGGCACCACATTTGCATCTTCTTGTCAACCTCTGTTTTTATGTAGGTCCACCAGTGTCTCTTATTCCCAGTTGCCTCTCACAAAGAGATTTGGCTGTAGTAGGCTTTCGGAGCAGTTTTTCATGTGGCTGTGGTGAGATGAGCTCTTGAAGGCAGTAAAATATGCATGCATTTCTTTTCCAGCTAGTTTCACAGCTTTTATGGAACTCCTTCTACAGTTTCAGCACGACCATGAGTGCAGCGTCACTCAGATTTAATATCAGTGTTGCCCAATCTTGTAACATACCCTGTGTTCTTGTTTGCAGGACCTGACCAAGGCGGCAGTGCTCATATTTGCCAACAAGCAGGACATCAAGGGCTGCATGACGCCGCGAGAGATCTCCGAGCAGCTCAACCTGACCTCCATCAAGAAGAACCGGTGGCAGATTCAAGCTTGCTGTGCACTGACAGGCGAAGGGTCAGTTTTACTTGTGCCAGCTTCGTTTATCATTCCAAAATGCATTACTTCACTTTAATTTTCTGTTCAGGAATATTTTATGAACTAAAGATGTGTAAATGTCTTGGTTGGTGCATTTTCCTTCTAAGCCTGCCCTAGATGCAAGCTTTCTTCCTGGCCCTGGCTTCATGAATTCTCTGGCCAAACTAAATTTGTCACTCTCTGTATGAAAGTAAAAGCTGCATGTTGTGTATTTTGCTGCTTCCTGCAGAGGCTGAAGCAGAATAATTTATTGAACGAATGGGTAATGCAAATTATCCTGTATTTATCGAATCTAGGCAGACCCACTTCTTAAAAGCACTCGATCAAAGTTCCCTGGTTGTACTCTCGCGCTGCAGCCCCTCCAGCGACGCACATTTTTTTCGTCCACTCCAAAGTCCTGCTCGGCTTGAACGTCGGACCATAACTCTCTAGCTAGGACAACTTTACCTTTATAAGCAGCACTATAATGAGACTGCCTGTTCGGCGCCGTTATGCTACGCCACTCACAGACACTTGCACAAAGATAAAAAATGTTGGCCTCACGTGTTCACTTGAGCCAGGTGTTCGCATGGCTACTCACGGCTGGTGGCGCTAGTAGTGCACCACTTTTCTAAGTGAAAAATGGCGCATTTTTCAGAATCCTCGAATCTAATCCAGCCCTGGAGTTTGGTGCAAAGAAATTTACAGTAAAAAAAAAAAAGAACTAGCCTATATTCAAATAAATAAGGTAGCTCCTTCTTATGGGCAGCCAGCATAGAGACCCTGTATCCAACACTAGTGTCATAATACACTCTAGCGGGCAGGACAAACACCATCTAGTGGAAAGTGCTCATTTTGTGACATCTAGTTCGGTGGTCACATCGAGGCATTGAGTTGCATCTGATCTGAACTTGCCGTAAAAACCGGAATACAGGTCGAATTTGTTGAAGGAGCACTGACATCAAGTTTCAAGATCGAGATGTGCCCATCATTCGATCGCTTGGTATGCATAGGTCTTCTTGGCCAAATTTTAACGGCATCCGTCGCGTGAAAGTTATTTTAATTTGATGTCAAACAGCGTAGAAAAGCTAAGGAGAAAAAAACGGAGAATAGACTGCCCTGCGACATCGACACTAGTGCTACGTGTTTGGTGTGATACATTCCACAAATACCATTTTGAGTGACAATGCCGTAGTAGCGATGACGTGTACGATCTGAGTGTTCTTATCGTGGCGCCGACTGGTGCTAAAGTGCAGAAACGCACTCGCCCATCGCGTCTGATCTTCGTCTCACCGGTTTGAATGATTTCATGAAATAAAACCATTTTTCATGAAATAAAACCAAATAAAACCAAGATAAAAACCATTTTTAAAAGAATGGCAAAAGAAAAGAGCATGATTAAACGTGTGCTTGTCGGTCAGCAAGCCAGTGAATCGTTTTGAGTTGCAGTTGTCTAGTTCGAAGCACGGTTAAGGGCAAAGAGGGTGTCTTTTCATATCACGTATGCGTTACACATCGACACGACCACAAGCTATCAAAAGTGGAACAGTGTATAGTCAGACATCATCGCTAACAAGTAGCACGCAGGTATCGTTAAATTTTAGTTAATCTGTAGACTTTGCGTCCTGGTAAAAGTGGTAATACCGTGTTAACCGCGAGAGGCTGGGTAGGTGGGGCCATCTGGAGGCACAAAAAAGAACCTGGCAAGCAGGAAACATATTCTATTCCTGCGCTGATGCTCATTCGCGATAGCTATAGTGCATTGACCCCTCTGCGTATACATGAATGCTTTGCACGCCAAAACACACCAATATAGCTAACTGAGACACATGAGCGAACATGGCTGCAGCGTGCAACTTCCGGCACCTCTTTAGTGCTGCTTGGAATGGCGTCCATTTCGGAATCACTGTTGTGCAAAATGTCGATCGAAGCAAAATTTATTCGCGACGTCGCGAATCGCGGGGATTTCAAGCTCCAGACTATCGTATTGAACCCAAGTCGACACTTTGTACGGCGACGACAGCAATGCAGGTGACAAGGCATGACTGAATGTGTCTGCTTAGCAGATGAAATGTTTGCGGAGCAGCTGAGTTTGACTTCACTCTTTTCTGTGGAGAAGTGGTCAGCTGTGGCGTGATCTGGAGGTGGCCGCGAGGTAGCGCCACTGCTGGTGCTCCCAGCGCTAAAAATGGCGGGATTGCCGGCCGTTTTGAATAGTGCTAGATACCAGTGATATAAATCAATAGAAATGATAGTTATTCATCCCTCAGTTGCGTTTTAGGTCGCGTATCGCTGCTATGGGGCCTATAGCTACTCGCTGACGCAAAAATCTTTGCATGAGTAAATTGGATGTCGGTGCTCCTTAAAAAAAAAGAACGCAATGAAAAGTCAATCCTCGTCTTATATACTGGTCATTGGCAGAAAAAAATGTGGAAGTTTTGCAACAATAGGCAGTTGAAGTCGAAGGCCTCCATTGCCATCGTGAGCATTAGCAGCGGCGCCATTGGGCAAGGCTAGGCAAGGCATACAGTGTTTAAGCAAAGCCATTTTGCCTTGGTTATCAGTAGTCGGTATGATATTTTCTTTATTCATTTTCTCAGAAATTAGTGGTAGTTGACGACAATTTGCGAGAGGCTTTAAGAAAAAAAAGTTATCAGAGTATGCCGAAGCGCACGGCAACCTGGCGGCACAACGGGAATTCCATGCATCGGAGAAAAGCATCCGATATTGGAGGAGCTAAAAGCAGCACATCACATCCTGCAGCAATCAAAGAAGGCATAATTTTGTGGACAGACTGCAGTGCACCCTAAACTGGAAATGTTACTTACCGAATTCGTCCGAGAGCTGCGTGCAAGGTTGCTACCCGAAACAGCGAAGTGCATCCGTGTGAAATCTCTCGATATAGTGCGCGACTCTGGGCTCACGAGGGTGCAATTCAAGGGATCGCCATCGTGGGTGTGCCGATTTATGAAGCGGAAGGAGTTTGCGCTGAGGCGGTGTCATTTTGTTTTTCCGCAAATCCTGTATCAGTAACGCTTTGGATGGAACGAAGGACGATGCACTCTGGGACGTTACTAGTGAAAAACAAACGTTGTCGGACACAAGTTCGGACTAGTCTTAGTGACGGCACTTTCTGGCCTTCTGGCGTTTAACTACATATGATTAGTGTCCAAATAAAAAGAAATGTCACCACAGTGCAGCTGGTTGTGTCGTGCATTAGGTAAGTATGAGCCACGATACTTCGCGATCTTTAGAAATTTCTTTTTTAGAGGTTCAAAGTTCGGGGGCTCGACCTATATTCTCGTCCGACCTATATTTCGGTTTATATGGTAGTTGTGTGTCTGCTCTTCAAGTGGTGCACGTGCACATTTTGATGACTGTAAACAGTACTTGGCTAGGCATAGGGAGTATTAAAAAGCATTCGTGCAGGTGCGCTTTTGTTGACATTCAAATGCATATGGTCATTTTGGTTGTGCCAGGTGATATCAGCACATTCATTTGCATGCTGGTTCCTTACATAGGAAGCGTCATTAAACCAGCACTGGCACGAAGAAAACTGTGGGAGCAGAAGTATAATCAATGCAAGTCATTTAAAAAGATACTGACTTCCCCACAAAGCAAGTTATGTTCTAGTGCCCAAATGCGGGGTCTGAATTCAAATCAATTCAGTATTAAATAGTGCAAAAGATAGGAAATAGCGAGCAACAAACAGAGCACTCTAGTGTGAAATCATAAGAACTTTATGAAAGCTGGACTAGTTCGTATTCATTCATATTTTGGTTGGTGAAGCATTTACATGTATGAGGGCAAATATTAAGAAAAGCAGGAGACAGTACTTGACCTGTGCATGTTGATTTGCCACTCATCTTGTCCCACCCTTTTTGCCGTTTCATTCAAGTATGCCATCTTAGGGTGATTTCAAGGGAACAAGGAATTCCCAGTCTTCTGCTTTGCATTGGGAACAAGCAGAGAGAAAATATTCAGTAGCAGTGATCGTAGACTATGTGGAGATATCCCCAACACACTGTTTTGTGCTTGCTTCCTTGCAGCCTTTACCAGGGTCTGGAATGGGTGTATTCACAGCTGAAAAACAAGAAGTGATAGCAGCTGTTTCCTTAGAAACACAAAAACTGATTACGTGCTGTGATACGACCTAAGAGGGCAGCTGCGCAGCACCAGCTGCCTCCCATCTCTTCAGTCTTCAAACATGGACGGCATGTCGAGGAACAACGGCTTGCATTCCTCTCCGAGTGCCAAGACGTGCCTCGCCTTGTGCAGAGCCGGTGGTCGTGGCTGAACTGCTGTTTCCACGACGACATAGCTTCCGTGGTGGGATTTGAGAATGCAAGAGACGCTACGGCAAGCAGGGCAGACTCAAGTGACGCAACCCTGTGACCCTGCCCGAAACCAGCGCAGGCCATGCGCCATTGCCGTGGTGCTTCGGTGTTTGTGCAAAAAGAGCGCAAGTGGATGGTGCGTTGCGTGCACGTAACTTACCGCTACATTTCCCTCATGTGTACATAAGAGGCACATCTCACTTGTTCTGACTGAGCAAAACTGTTTATGCTGCAAGTGATACTAGTGTCTGGTCCTAGGATTTCCTCGTGCTGCAGGCGTAGCGTGCAATGTAGCAAGCTCTGTTGCAACATGCATGCGCATCTGTGCTGCTAATTCTAGGTTATTTTTTAATTATTTCACTTAACATTTTATGGCCTTTTTTTATAATGTGCTTATAGTTCGCATATGACTGCTGTTTGATTGCTTATTTGCTTTTGCCCTGTTGTAAGTAGAAGCAGCATTATTTACCCATTTGGGTGGCGACATTTAGACTGGCTCATCAGGCAACTGCACTAACCTTGTTGTGTGCAGTCCTGTTGTACATAGTCATTTTTAATAAGCGTACTTCACTCAGCATTCGTTTTTTAAAATGTTAACTGCCTGTTTCTGTACCTCATCAGCTTTGTTTTGCAAAGCAGACATCTATAGTATTTGAACAGTAATTAATGGGAGTCATAAATAAAAATTGATCCTGACATGCAAGCCTGCTATGATTTGCATTTTTCAATAGCGCCATCACAGTTTCATCTTGGTGGTGTTCTCGATGTACAGAAACTAAGATAAATTCTGTCATAGTTTTTGTTTTCATATGGCACATGTGTGGTTATATATTGTATGTACAGGCATGTTTTTTTTTTTTCTCTCGTGACACATCAAGACATACCCGGACATGCTCATGTGTCAGTGCTTACAGATTCGTGTGCATTGCATCAATGTTTTACCTTTCCATCATTTATAGACCTGTGAAGTTTTGTGAGTAGGTAGGGGTGCAGCACGCCGGTTTGCTATAACATAAAATCTTTTCTGCTCTGTAATGGTCTTGCATTTTTTTGTTTAAGTATGCTTTCAGCATATATTCAGCCACTTGATCATATGCCACATTTTGTCACGTACAAGGGTTATGCTATGAAGCTTCTGTCTCTTCAAAATATTTTCTATCTTGGCTGAAGGGAGTGCAGTAGCATGATGGAAGGCTTCAGTTGTAGACGAATGACTTGAAAGAAAAAAAAAACCTCAAAACTGAAGTACCATATCTGCATCTTGGAAATTTTTGGACAGGGAATTTTGATGTTTTCACAAGGGGAGTTGTTCAGTCAGTGCAGCAAAATTGTCTTGTTTAGACACCTTGAAATCCTGTGCAAGCGCTCGTCTTTGCTGAAGGATAGTCCAACAAGATTTTCGGGGCGGGGGGGTTGCTTGGTCGCACATCAGATTTCGAGATAGCGGTGGAAAAGCCGCTAAGAATAAAGAATGCACAAGCGTGCCTCCAATGGAATCTTTTATTGAATATGCATGCATTCACTGTTGTCATTTGCATTCATCAAGCAAATGAAAACAGTGAATGAAGCAGTAAATATGGCAGCGGGGCACTTGCTCGGTCATTGGCGCATATTTCAGATCTCTCTAAAGAAGGGGGGGGGGGGGGGTGCTTGTTTGGGATATTATGGTAAGTATATGTGACACTTGTGGTTGACTGAGAGAGACTGACACAAAGGAAAAACAGGGAGTCTATCCTACACATGGGAAAGGAGGAATATTAGAAACAATAGGGAAGAAAGAGCAAGAGTAACAAAAACTAAAAATAAACGGTTAGTTTGAACACTCGCTACACGAATTCACACCGATATTCACAGGCGCACGTCAAGTCCAATCTTCTTCAAGTAGCACAATAGGGCCTTCGTGGCCTTGTACACGCACAACACCATGGGCCAAGATCCAAGGATTTTCCTTACTGATAGTGGTCTTGCATCAAGATGATAAAGTTTGGCTTCTAGATGACATCATTGAGTCATGTAGGATGGGCAGTGGTTAAGCAAAACTTGTGAAGTTGGAAAAGCAAGTAGGTGCGAGTGAAACTGCATCAGCGTACATGACTTAACGAGTCACTGCTTCAACTCGTGTGCCGAGCTGTTGTGATGCTCTCCTGTGTCGTTCAAATGAGAAATGTGCAGTGCAATGGATAGCTGCACATTTATGTTGCGTGCCAAAAATTTACCGTTACAAGGAAAGCGTTCAGACACAGGTATAGTTAAAACTTCGATAAAACAAAGTTGGTAAAATCTGCATTTTACTTCTTTATATTACAAATATATTGTTATGAGAAGGAGAACGACTCGGAGGGATAGTCACCGATGTATTTAAAGCTGGTTAAGCGAGCAGCGCCAGGCACACAGATTAGCTCGTGCCAGTCTATCTGCTTTGTCTTCTTCAACTCCATGCACTGGCACGTAAGCATGACCCCCGGCGGCGGAGGCACCATCCCGGTGCTTTAAAGGTCGTTATCTGATGCATTCTTGTAGGGCTTGATCCGCGAGACGTGTACAATATCACTGGACCGCATAGTAGATGATGATGGATAGATGGGGCTGATCTCGTAGGTGACAAGTGTTACTTGACGCATTATACGGTACGGTCTCGTGTAATGAGACAAGTTTTTCTGATAGGCCCAGCTGACAATGAGGGGACCGGAGTAAAACGAGGGTACCGGGAGCGAAATGTACGTCTCTATGTTTCGCATCGTACTGACGGCATTGGTTGGTCTGCGACGCTATCAGCCGAGCGCGAGCGAGCTGACGGGGGCATGATCGGCTCGCGCAATCGCATTGCGGGCATACTCGCTGGTGGACGAGGTGTGAGCTGAGATGACTGTGTCCAGTGGTGAAGTCATCTCTCTTCCGTACAATAAGTAGAACGGCGAAAAGCCCGCTGTGTCGTGACGGGATGAATTATACGCGAATGTTGCGTAGGGTAAGGCAAGGTCCCAGTCTCGGTGGTCGGGTGACACGTACATAGCGAGCATATTTGTTAAAGTGCGGTTAAATCGTTCCGTGAGGCCGTTTGTTTGAGGGTGGTAAGTGGTTGTCAGTGTGTGTTGCGTTGAACAAGAACGCAGAATGTCGGCGATGACTTGGGATAGAAATGTACGGCCACGGTCTGTGAGAAGCTGTCTCGGAGCACCGTGAATCAATATAACGTGCCGTAACAAGAAGTCAGCGACGTCGGTTGCACAGCTGGTCGGTAGAGCTCGCGTAATAGCGTAGCGTGTAGCGTAGTCTGTAATAATGGCTATCCATTTGTTTCCCAATGTTGATGTGGGAAAAGGACCAAGCAGGTCTAACCCAACACGGTAAAATGGATCCGCGGGTATGTCAATTGGTTGAAGATGGCCAGCGGGTAGCAGCGACGGTGTTTTACGACGTTGGCATAGGTCACACGTGGCAACGTATCGGCGTACCAAACGAGCATGGCCTGGCCAGAAGAAACGGCGCCGGATACGCTCGTACGTGCGGGTGTCCAGTCGTGGGAGCGTCGTGAAGTTCGGTGAGAACACAGCGGCGCAAATGCTTAGGCACAACAATGAGAAGGTCGGGCCCATCTGGTCGGAAATTGCGACGGTATAGCACACCCTTTTGAATGACAAAGTAGTGGACGGAAGCATCATTTGTGGAGGATTCCATACGGCTGATGATGTCAAGCAGCTCTGGATCACGCTTCTGTTCTTCCCCAATATTAAGGAAGTCGGACACTGACAAGATAGAGTTTTCTGTGGGCTTGTCAGTGTCCTCAGGATCGTCGGCAGGGTACCGGGAGAGGCAATCGGCATCATGGTGTAGGTGGCCAGACTTGTAGACCACCGAATAGGAAAACTCTTGCAGGCGCAAAGCCCAGCGACCAAGGCGGCCTGATGGATCTTTCAGAGAGTTGAGCCAGCAGAGTGCGTGGTGGTCGGTAACTACCGAAAATTGGCGTCCGTATAGATAAGGTCGAAATTTCGCCACCGCCCATACAAGAGCCAAGCACGCGCGCTCTGTTATCGAATAGTTACGTTCAGGGGCGGATAAGAGGCGGCTGGCATATGCAATAACGCAATCATGGCCATGTTGTTTCTGAGCCAGGACTGCACCAATGCCATGCCCACTTGCATCTGTACGGATTTCCGTAGGGGCAGCAGGGTTGAAGTGTGCCAGAATCGGAGGGGTTGTGAGAAGAGCGACGAGAGTCGAGTACGCAGAAGCCTCTTCGGAGCCCCATGAAAACGGGACTTCTTTCTTGAGGAGCTGCATAAGCGGCCTCGCTATGTGCGCAAAATTTTTCACGAAGCGTCGGAAGCAGGAGCATAGTCCGATAAAGCTGCGTACATCCTTCGCAGATCGTGGTACAGGAAAGTTTTTGACGGCGCTGATTTTTGCCGGGTCTGGTTGTACACCGTTGGCGTCTACTAAATGGCCAAGCACTGTGATTTGATGGCGTCCAAAGTGACATTTGGACGAGTTGAGCTGCAGGCCAGCGCGACGGAAGATTCCCAAGATGGCTGAGAGGTGCTCTATGTGAGTTTCAAATGTTGGTGAAAAGACGATGACGTCGTCCAAGTAGCACAAACAGGTAGACCATTTGAATCCTCTGAGCAGGGAGTCCATCATTCGTTCGAAGGTGGCTGGAGCGTTACAAAGGCTGAAGGGCATGACCTTGAACTGATATAGGCCATCGGGGGTGATGAATGCTGTTTTTTCACGGTCCATTTCATCTACCTCTATCTGCCAGTAGCCGGAACGAATGTCTATGGAGGAAAAATAGTGGGACCCATAGAGGCAATCAAGCGCATCATCTATTCGTGGCAGAGGGTAGACGTCTTTTTTGGTGATTTTGTTTAGGTGTCGATAATCCACGCAGAAACGCCGTGCACCGTCTTTCTTGCAGAATAGCACTATAGGAGAAGCCCAAGGACTGCAGGATGGCTCAATGATGTCCTTGGTGAGCATTTTGTCGACCTCACTTTGGATGATGTGACGCTCGGCCGCCGACACCCGATATGGACGCCTATGAATAGGATGCTCATTACCAGTGTTTATGCGGTGGCTCATACCGGTAGCTTTCCCCAATGGACGGCCGCTGATGTCAAAAACGTCGATGTAGGACAGCAGAATCCGGTGGAGCTCATCAGTCTGCTGCGGCGTTAAGTTGGAAGCGATCATCGAAGTAATAGCGTTGTCGAAGCAAGTGGCAGATTGATGTTGAGCGTGGGGGTCAGAAGGGGCGGCCATCGCGAAAACATCTACCGCATTGTCTTCTAAGGTGCAGAGCAACGCCAAAGAGATCCCTTGTGGCAAAACTTGAGGTGTCAAGCTAAAGTTGACAACTGGGAGGCACGTAGAATTTCCTGCGACGGACAGAATGGTGTGCGGTAATGTAATGCCACGGCTTATGAGGACATCGGTGATAGGGGTTAGAACATAGTCACCGTTCGAAACTGGTGGTATCGAGACGAGCTCTATGTAGGTCAGTGTCTGTGGAGGGAAGCGCGCGTGTCTCGTTGTGCAGAGGCGACTCGGCCGTTGTGTAAGGGGTTCTGTTGCGGGCAAGTGTAGACGGAGCGTACTGGTCGAACAGTCTATGAGGGCAGAATGCGCGGACAGGAAGTCGACGCCTAAGATTACGTCATGGGGGCATTTATCAAGGACAGTGAAGAGAACAACTGTGTGTCGATCCGCGTCGATCCGCAATGCTCACACGAGCGGAGCACATTCCAACGATAGATGCTATTCCACCATCCGCAACACGGACGAACTGAGTAGTCTCAGGTGTGAGAACCTTCTTGAGCTTGCGGCGAAAATCACTCGTCATCACGAAAAGTTGGGCGCCGGTGTCGACAAGAGCAGTGACATGTGCGCCGTCTACTTGTAAGTCTATGAGGTTCCGTTTTGTCGGTATCGTCAAAAGAGGATTTTCGGTCAGTCCGAGCGATGCAGCGCCACCTCCGGGGGCTGCAACGCTTAGTTTTCCGTTGGGGAACCTCGTGGGAAGGCGGGGGAAGATGGTCGGCGGGACTGTGGAGAACGAGACTGGCGACGTTGGGGGGATGGAGAGCGGGAGTAGCGGTGTTCAGAAGCAGGTTCCTGGACAAAATGGTCGCGGCTGGTCTCATGGCGATAGGTAGGACGTGCATAGAAGGGACGAGAGGACGGTTGTGCAGGAGGACCCCAGCGACTTCTGCAATGGCGAGAAATGTGCCTGATTCTGTGATACGAGAAGCAGATAGGCTTGTCATCGTGTGTTCGCCATGCGGACGGATTACGGAACGTTGAGGAAGAGCCGGTCGGGAAGGGACGTGCAGGCATGTATTGGGGCTGGTAGTCGGTGCGAAGAGGCGGTGAGATAGAGTGAATTCCCAAGCTGGCGATTTCCTGCCGGACGACTGCTTGAATGAGAGGCAACGTAATTGGAGGAGAGGGGTCAGGGGACGTTGGTCCCACCTTAGCTGGAGCAGCCGCTTCAAGCTCCCGCCTGACGATTCGCGTCAAGTTGCCACAGGTGTCTGGTGGATGATATGTGTCGAGACACGAGGACGTCGCAGTGGTGTTCGGGAGGCGCTGGAATTGATGGGAGATGCGTCTGCTTTTAGCTTGTTGGAACCGGCGGCATTCTTGAATGATCGCATCAACAGATGACACATTGTTGAATGCCAACAAGTTGAACGCATCGTCGGCGATACCCTTTAGGATATGCGCAAATTTTTCAGGTTCAAATATATTTTCGTCAGCTTGATGGCATAGTGAAAGGACAGCCTGAATATAACCAATGTAGGGCTCCATGGGAGATTGTGCGCGAGTCAACTCATTTTTCGCAGCTTCATGACGAACAGAGATGTTACCAAAAAGCTCTCAGATCTTTTCCTTGAAGCTGTGCCAGCTTGTTATGTCATACTCGTGGTTGTCAAACCAAACACGAGGGGTTCCATCGAGATGAAAGTTGACGTTTGCGAGCATAAGAGTGGGATCCCACCTGTAAGTGGCGCTGATGCGTTCGTAGAGGCGTAGCCACTGGTCGACGTCGGAACCCTCGCTGCCCGAGAACACGCCGGGGTCTTTGAGCGTGGGAAGCGTCACGAAAGTTGTTGCGGGCACTGGGTTGACAGGTCGGGCAGAAGGGCGGGTGACCGGAGAGGATGTAGCCGAGTCTTGAGTGGTCATGTTGTAAGCCGCGAGGGGGCGTCCGCTTCGGAGTTCCGTGGCGACGGCGGGGATCGCACAACTCCACCAAATATGTTACGAGAAGGAGACCGACTCAAAGGGGTAGTCACCGATGTATTTACAGCCTGTTAAGCGAGCAGCGCCAGCCACACAGATTAGCTCGCGCCAGTCTATCTGCTTTGTCTTCTTCAACTCCATGCACTGGCACGTAGCAATATTTTCGTGTCTTGCTGCAAGTCATTGTTGCCGACTAATATATTGTCAACGTGATATTGCTTTAAATTTTTGCATTGCCATAAGGCAGTACAGAAATACTGAAGTCCAATAAGGCTACTACTGAACATCAATTTTTTTTAACCCAAGAGCGGGCAAACAGATTTGCGTACATCTGGGTGCCATGCCGACGAAATCCATTTAGCGGCTTCAATACGGCATGTGGAAAACTGGAAGAGCACCAAATGATGCTTTCAGGCTTGGGTTGTCACCCAGAGTGGTACAACAATGAGTCCTGTGTCGCTGAACTGAACTTCCACCCCCCACACAGTCCAATGAATGCAACCTCAAAATCCATCGATTAATATGTTATCATATTGGTCGGCTACTATACCTTGCAGCAAAATAAAAAGGTTGATTTGTACTATAACAAAGTAAAATGCAGATTTTGCCAACTTTATTTCATTGAAGTTTTCACTATACCTTTGTCTGATCGCTTTCCTTGTAACGGTAATTTTTTGGCACGTTACGTATGCAGTTCTCCGTCGCACTGCACATTTTCTCATTTGAACGACACAGGAGAGCATCACAACAGCTCAACACACGAGTTGAAGCAGTGACTCATTAAGCTATGTCCGCTAATGCAGTTTCACTCCTACCTATTGACTTTTCCAACTTCACAAGTTTTGGGTAACCACTGCCCATTGTGCACAACTCAATGACATGGTCTAGAAGCCAGGTACAACTGCGCAATTAAAGTGGAATGGACAACACAAACATTGTGCTCTACTTGTGCCCACGTCTGCAGTTGTCAGTCAGTTGGCTCAACTTTCTGTTGGTCTGTGGAAAGATTGTTTACCCAAGGTTCAGTTGCTGTTGTTGAAAGAGAACTGACCACATCTACAGGCATTGACTTCTCATCCTTCTTCATACATAAAAGTCAGCGCTGCAATAGTTAGGCTGGTCCCACTGCTCTGCATTCGTGCCCGTGAAATAGGCGTTCATGCATGAGAGAGATATATGTATGGCACAGTCTATTGTTCTGGCAAGATACCATTTAATGCCATCAAATAAGCTTCTCAAACATTTAAGTATACCATTCTGATTAATACTCTGCTAGCTAGTGCTGCGGTTGCAACTTCAGGTTGTAAAAATATGAAAAAAAAAAAAAAAAACTCGTTACACTTTAGCGAGGACGGTATAATTTTGCAGCAAGACCTCCACATACAAGCAGCACCTTTACTAAAAGCTTGAAAATAAACACTGGAAAATTCAGCAGAAAGTGCTGCTGCTTGTTAGGACTCTGATGATGACAACAATGATCTTTTGCAGAATTTACTTGCATTGTCACCTGGGTGGTGTGCATCATTGCAGGTGTACCTTTGCAAGTACTACCTTGTTCACTGTAATGCGACTTGCATATGCCTGCATAACATTGAGCAGCTGTTACGGTTACATTATTTTACACAGGTTGCAGACTAAATATCCATTGCATTCCATCCCCATATTGGAACCAGCAAATTACAGCAATACCATTTGTTGTAGCAACGTGCTTCAAGTCTTCCTTGCTAACGTTCAGTCGATCAAAGTACCCGATGCCTCCTACATGTCAACGTGGCCAAATGATTCTTTCAGCAGTGTGGTTTTTCTTGACTTAATGCACCCTAAGCTTACGAAAGCATTGTGTCATCAAAGCTCGAACCTTACTCTTGTTCTGATGGCCATTCAATGAGTAGTCAAACCTTTGAGCTCCTTTCATCTCACCCTTGGCCAGTCCCTGAACTCAAGCCCCTTGGCAACTAGATGATATTCTGTGACTGAAAACGTAAGAGATTCATTGCTTTAACTGGGGCCATATTATCTCATTGCTCAAAATGTGACCGAGTCACACGATGTGGCCCTGGAAATTGGCCATCACATGAAGTATCAATGGACTCCAGGGCACTGAGGCCTACATCGAAATAAGCAAACTGATACAGAGGCAAAAGGGGCCCGTGTGAACACCACACTATTGTACATTTAATTTGCACAGCTGGTCATTAACACTGTTGTGTATACACACTCTCACGAAACTACTGCAGTATATTCGTCTTTATCAGATTGTCATCACGAATAGATCCATGCACGCACGTTGAAATACTGCCAACCACGAAAAGGTGCAATACAAGCTTACTGCACAAATTACGGCTTGGTGTGGCATTTACTTATTACCTACTCCTTATCGGATGTGCAGACAGTCTGAATTGTGAGGTATATAGCACTCATGAGATCAGCGAACACCTATGTGTCTGCCCGTAAATTACCATGCAAAGAACATCAATGGCCACCTTCTTGTTCAAAATCTGTTGAGCAAGCATCGGACAAAGTTGTTTTGGAACCTCCACTTCATCATCAATGCAATATTCTGAAAGCTGTGAACAAGTTTTGTTCACAGCTTTAGATGGAACCAGACGAGAGACTGTAAACTCTTTTTGGACGTTCAAGGTTTTGTTTCACCATTACCTTCCGCCTCATCATCAACACATTCTCTTTCCTTTTTTCCACCTCCTCCCCTTTCCTCACACTTAGTAACAGGTCAGAAATTGATACAGGCTGATTTTTCTGTTTTTCTCTCACATTTAATCTCTCTCAAGCCTAGACATGTCAGCTGGAGCCTGAGCCTGCAGACCAGTTGGACTGCAACCGGGACGAGTTTGTTTCCCACTAAAACTCGTCGATAGCTGCAAAACCAGTTCGATGTCCAGTTGCATATCCTCGCCTGAATAGGTATTGCTCGCATCAATGAGCCAGCATGCTTGGCAGAAAAATATGATAAACAACTGGGAGCTGTTATGCTAATCCCGGGCAATTTATTTAATCCTTAATGTGCAATAAGATTCTCCACTCAGCCATTAGGACAACAGTGCAACCTCTTCAGGGGGAATCGTTCAATCTTATCTTATTGGCACTTGATTGTTCGGGGTGCGAAATTCTGAAATCACATCAGTGTACTCAAAAGAAGGAAATCCTACTCATGGTGTGCAAATTCCAGGCTGTACTTTTATTTCTCCTACTTTCATGGAATATATTAGTCAAGGTTGACATGCTTTCAATGTGATGCATTGCGAATTTTTGACTTCGGACAAATTGGCTGTGCAACCCCAGAAGCTGTTAGGACTATGCACGTTGTCATATTGCCCAATTCACTGCTGTGAGAGTTCCACCATTTTTTTTACAACGTCCCGAATAGGCAGGTGCCCCAGAGTATGCATACTTTTTTTGTTTCCGTAATGATCACTTCACTTTAAATTTTACCTAGCACAATGCGACTAGTAATAAATTTCAATGGTATTGTGGGAAAATGCCTTTTATAACTTTGCAGCTCCAAATAGGGCAAGAACGCGGTGAGTGTTGGTGCATCTTGGGTTGGGGGCGAGTGCTGGTGTGGCTTTAGGGGGTTAAGCGCCCCTTTCGCTCGCCCGTGGTGATGCCCACGACGTAACACAAAGGCTTCAACACTTGAGCTACACAGCTAAAATACCTTATTAGTAAAAAAAAAGCCAATTGAGAATGTTCTATCACACACGAGGAAAATGGCCGATGTTCTCTGCCTGCACAGCAATGGCTTCAGAGCCTAAAAGAGTGAAGGAGTGTAAACAGAAGTTGGCATATTTTAGAGCCATTGCTACATGTGCACACTTGATCATTGTTAGAAAAAAAATGGCAGTGGCTTAGCTCAGCTATGCCAGGATATACGTAGCGTTAGCAACGGTTCAGCTGATTATTTTTAGCTTTCCAGATATCATGCTTACAGCTGTTCCAATGAAACACACACGGTATACGTATTATGTGGCACATGTATATTTATTTTGCCGGGCAACTACTTCGGGATCCGATGAGTTAAGCTTCTCTGCTCTACTGCACCGTTGAGCAGCATTTTCACTCTCCTTCTCCATGGCTATACCACAGTGGCAAACGCCAGTCAGAGGCGCTATCAAGCGGCTCTAGCGCAGTGTCAGATGGAATCTGCACATTGAAGGCGCGCGCGTCGGCGTCTATATGTCTACCAAGGATATGACGGCACTCCTCTGGAAAGCGCACACCGGCTGCGGCGAGCCGCGGGCGGCCGCGGCCAACCGCGAGGGAGGTGCCGGCTCCGGTGCATGACACCACTGATCGTCTGCGCAGCGCATTGAATTGCGCGCACACCGGTGGCGCGGCGGCGGCGGAGTATCATTGCGCATGCGCAGACTAGTGCTACGCGAAATTGGCTCAGCGAGGCCAGTGTAGCTAACGCTACTCTGACATAACCATATAACGGTCACTATATGTGCTGATAACTAATACCAAGTAGCTCAGAGGTGTCATATATATTAAATTATAACACAAATTTTCTTTTAAAGATGACAAAAATGTTAACAGCCACAAGAGGCAGCAGCCAAATGCCTACCATCACAATCTCAAAGGCTGTGCTTTACCTTCCAAGTGAGTGCTGGCTGTGCAGACAAGTGCCAAAATTGTGCAATCGCTCAACACTACCAACTGTTGCTTCTGTCCAAATCGTATGTTAAGCAACGTCAGAAGCTTACAATGTTGCATTTTGAAGTGAGAACAAACTGCTATATTTCACCTACTATTGTGGATGTCTGGCGGGGAAACAATCAAGGCTATTATGTTTTCTGAAGTATGCACAATAAGGCTGTCAATTGCAATTGAGGACGAGTCATAATTGAGCAAACGTGGCACGTTCATGGTGCACACGATTATTAGAGGAGGTCAGACTCACCTATGCTTTCTGTCCACGAAGCAGTGGCTTTCACATGTAGTATCGCAGTTAATACTGCTAGCATAGACTCTGTTGAGATACGATTGTTCAAAATGCAAACAGTATAAACCTTTAGTAACACAGTATACTATATTTACTTGACTGTAACGCGACCATGAATGTAATGCAAGGGCTGACTTTTCATTGAGTCCAGCAAGAAAAAAATGTATCATTTCGATATTTGAACGCAATGTAAGGGTTGAGATTAGGTAAACAAAATCTGGAGAAAAATTTACGTTCCATTCGAGTAAACAAGGCACGTTGTGAAGAGTATTTCTTGAACTGAAATCATGAATTTCTGTGATATGGAAAGAGTAAAGAATAGTGTATACACAATCAATAAAGCAAGCTGCGGTACCTGCAAACATAATTATTCATTGTAAATATAAAAAAAAAGGAGCTTCTGTTGCTTCTTTTGTCTCGCATAAACTATGGGTATAAAGGTGCACTTACAAAACTGAAATTCACTCAAAATTATGGAAGTCCAAGGAACCCTTTATTCATATAAGTATCTTCCAAGGGCTTCTAAAACAATAAAATGTAAGGCAGAATCACTAACAAGGAAATATTGCGAGAGAAAATGCATGTCACCACTATGTGTGTAACACCTCATTTTGCATAGGTAGTATGTGCAACTACATTACAGTAGTAATGTTTAATGATACAGAACCCTGACATCAAGTTCACCCCTGTGCCTAAGAGTAATCACTGAGTGCTGCAAGTTCATACACTAGAAGGGGTTTTTGGGCTACATGCTGTCTACTGCACAGATATTAATTTTGTAACAAGCATTATAAATAAAAAACATCTCAATCATATGTAACAACAAATAGTATCTTTAAAAAATGCTTTGTTTTTATCAAAAAAGATAATGGCAAGGAATTCATGAAAATTCTGACTTATGTCAACACACATAGGTTTGATAAGGCTACATGAGCACCACCTCTTCATGTTACCACTCCACAAATCTTTGTGACCATGAGTTGTAACGAGCTAATCTCGGAGACCTAAGTAAATATATGTGCATAGTGTACACTGAATAAAGATTCTCCTATATTGCTCCAGGATTGACTAGAGTAGCAGCAGCTAGTGCAGTGGCTAAAGAGGTGGTCCTCCAAACCTTTCGATTCATCAGATGGTAACTGCGACAGCTCAACAAAACAGCACACTGGCAATAAGAACAATAAGCAAAACCACTATCGCATGTGCCACTTCATATATGAGCTTTGGGCTGAATACAGTCAGCACGAAAAGATGATACCTCTGGATCACCATCAGTGCCAAGTACCAGGCGGTGACCGAAAACTTTGCCAACAAGAACGTGCAACACACTAGCAGCCGTGTCCTGCCGTGGCCCCTCTTAAGCTCTTGGTCTTGGGGCTGGGTGAATCGCTTCCAGAACATAAGCAACCAGAAGATGAGGCTACTGTACGTGTGAGACACCATCAGGAAACCAACCAGAAGAGGATTGTAACTACTCACGCCAACATAGCCAGCTGAAACGCTAATGGTTGACAGCTTGTTGGAATTGCCCTGATAAAAGTGACAGCACATACCGAACCAGAGGTACAGAAGTGCTCGGTAGGACGCAGTCAGAGGAAGCTCGCACAGCAAATCATTAACAGCATTCTCCAGGACAATGACAAGTGTAAACATGGGGACATTCTGAGGCACATGGAGGAGCAGGCAGAGTAGCATCCATGACTGAATCACAGCTGTCGGAAAGTCACAAACGTTGCCCGAGCGGTACTGCTGTAACATGCCAAATACTACCAAGAGGGGCAGGTACCAGTAGAAGTTTTCAACACCTTGGGCGTCACCGTAATATATAAGCTTCATCTTGTATAGGCACAGGTCTAAGAGCGCGAGGTAGAGGAGGAACGAAGACAACGGTTTTCCCTGGCGCACAGTGGTTAAGATGACTGCAACGATACCCACAAAAATTAGAAATGCCAGCACATGCCGATTACTGCTATCGCCAAGCCAGTCGGCTACATCAGGAACGTGGGCCCACTTGTCGCCTGTGCTGTTCCACGAGCGAAGCACCCTGAGAAGAGCCATAATGCCAAGGCCCTTCCTGAAAGTTAGCAGAGGGCTGTGTGCACTGAGACGAGAGTAGTAGAAGCATAGAATCAACACAACAGTCGTTGTCATGAAGTACCATGTAAGGTGTTCTTCCTCGATAAAACTGGAAGACACAAAGCTGATTCCATGAAGGACCGTGCACGAAAGAATGAAGATGTGAGGGAACTCTGGTGTTTCGAGGCGGTAAAAGGGCCAGAAGAAGAAGGAAGTAGCGAGGGCTGTAACTGTGGCAGAGAGCAGTGATAGGAGGCCTGACCAGGTACCATTGCTACAGCTCTGACTAGATGGGAAGAAGGCACACAATGTGGAGTACTCGAAGAAGGCGAACATAGCACTTAGCACAAAAGCGGTCTGGCGAATTTGGGGAATACGATGGCCATAACCCTGAACTACAGACAACATCAACATAAATAATGTTAGGGAACCTTTCAGTGAGACTGACACACCAGTTCCCACAAGCGTCATATCAACTACTGTACTGGCACTTAAAAGGGCACCCTGAATGTCAGACATAATGTTCAGAAGTAGTGATTGTCTCACTGCAGCTTCTTGCTTGGTGCTAGTCTGGATGCTGTGTGAAACATCAAGGAATGTGCACAGGGCTTCTTTAGCCAGTGCAAAAAGCTTGTCACTGCTTCCGAACTCTGCTACATACACAGAAAGCAACTGCTGCAGATTGTACTGTAGGAGATACAGCTGCTCTGAAGTTGTGTAGTTAGCAGCAGCAAGGACAGCTGGTACAGCAATGCCAAAGCTGCCCTTTGGAATAGGAAGACCTATGAGAAGGCTGAGTGTAGGGGTGACGTCGACCTGAGCCACTGTTTGCGGCACTGTCGTCTGCCAGCGGTCAAGTGTCCATCCGCGCGTCGGGATCAGTATAAGTGGAGTAATGACTTCAAGTTCGGAGCTACCACCATGGTTTCCAGCTGTGGTCATGCCGTGGTCTCCCGTAACCAAGATCAGGTAGTTCTCATCTGTTCTCTCACTTAGTGAACGATGTATCACAGACAGAATGTCATCCATCTCGGTGAGCTTGCGATCGACGAGTGGTGACGACGGGCCATGGGAGTGGCCGATGTGGTCCAGCCCCAAATAATGCAGAATCAGGACATCCCAGTCGTGAGCCTCCATCTCTGCTGGCACGTGCCGGGACACATTGTGGTCGACCTCGGTGTAGTCCGAGACGAAGAAAGACGTTGTGCCGTCGTGACGATTGAAGTGACCTGGCAGTATCCTTAGCCAGGTGTCGTCGCCGTAAAAGGCGACACGAAGACCTGCGGTTCGCGCCTGGTACACCCAGTTGTCTTCTCCGATGGCAGCTGCATTCAGGTTGAGCGCGACGTCCCCGAAGCCCGGCACCGTGCCAGTCAGCAGCGTCTTAATGCGCGGCAGCGTCACAGTAGGCGAGTAACCCTGACAGCGGTACAGTAGGGCTTCGTTACTTCGCAGCAAGGAAGTGACGAAAGGCATAGAGTCTGGGCGCGATGCGACGAAGTCGAACCGGAGTGCGTCGATTAGAACAAACACCAACTTCAGTTTTGGTTTAGGGGCGACAGCTGTCGCTGGCTTGGCTGCCTCGGACACTCCACATATCTTATAAGGATAACTTACATCCTCTGCGGACGAGTGCCCCGCAGGTTTCTTGACAACACCTAAGAATCCGCACCCGAAAAGTGTCAGCCCGATTACGTAGGTGACAGCTACGAACCAGAGAATGCACCACTGCTTGGCGTACATGTTGACTTCCTCTTGTTTTTCGCAACGCAGAAAATAGTTTCGCTTTGAAAGGATCAGACGACCTACAGCAGTCCCGGCGTTTTCATTCTACCGCTCTGACCTGTGTCAGCGCTCTTGACCTCAGGTGCAAAGACCGACTTCTGTGTGCCTACAGAGCTGGTTTCTGTTACAGTACACCATCGGCAGCTTGAAAGGCCCTTTTCTGTCGGTGTTGAGCAAGTGTATAGTCTTAGAAATTAAAACCGACATTCCTCTGCGTTCATGTGAATTCGTGCGATCGCATCAGGCCTTAAGTAATCGGCGTTTCGACACCCAGGTCGCCATTTTTAGCAATCGCGCAATTACATTCAGGCCACGGGCGTCTCCTCGGCATATGAGATGCTCCCGTAGTTTCGGCGATGAGCATTAACTGTAGCAGAGTCCGAAATATAAGAAAAGTAGCTTCAAGAGTAAGTTGACTGTCGCTGGACATCTGTAGCGCTTGTAGAATAGAACGTAATGTCTCTGGTGGTGTCACAAAATACAGATAAACTCTTCATAAACCAGCTACGCACCAAAGATTAACACGGTGTCACGCCATAAGCGCGACTTAGATACTTTTGTCAACATGCGCGACGATGGTCGCATTTCGCTCAGCTCTACCATACTGGCTACCCCTGCGGCTATGGCTAATTTAGGGGCTCGATCAAGACAGACGCACTCTGAGACACGTGCTCTGAGACGCACTATCTTGCGCTCAGTACAAAAACAACGATAATGAAATGTAAGAATGGTCATTAGCAGTGGTATGTCATTCAAAAAAAATAAATAAAAGAACGTAACGTTACCTTGGTTGTCTGCTTATGTAAAAACATTTCTGAAATCCCCAAGCGTATGGCATCTTATGTCTTCCGAGATTACAATTCACAATCGCCTACAAGTTCGTAACGTTAGTTTGCCATGGATATTACAGAAATAAAAAAGTGTAATGTTAATGCATTTTTTTCAAGTGAAGACTGTGACGATGATGAAATGGTTACACAATAGATAGTGATAACAACGGATTATAAAAATACGCGTTTATTTATTACGTTTGTGACGTACGTTGTTTTTTTAGGCAATGTGGGTTTTTTGAGATTAGCTTCTCTTACTTTCTTGCTTTATCTATTTATTTTTCTTTTTTGAAGCAGCAATACGCGTGACTCATAGAGACCACAGAATGCGATCTTACTACAGTGGCTAGAACTAATCTTACTGCGAAATTTGTGCAAAAAACTGGCGCCGGTAAGCGCAAACTTGTGTGCAATCAGCGTGTGGTAATGAACGCAAGTCATTACTACGCTTGTCTTATGGCTTGTCCCACAGTGAACTAAGCTCCCTTGATGAAATCTAGGGACCTGTGAACCAGCTGGTAGTAAACTTATCCGAACTTTTAAAAAGTGACGGGTAGCGGCGCCACTGCCGCGCTCTTCGGCCGCTTCGGCTCTGCGCAGTCGTCTTGAAAGGCATGTCCTCCTCTTCTACACTCCCTTCGATGCATAGCGTACTCTCCTCCTCGACAGTTCCAGCGTAGGTTGGCAAAGGCTGAAGGAAAGAGACGAACTAAATAGAAAAGGGAGATCGCTCTTTCTCTTCTCACTCCTTCCACTACTCTCGCCTCCAGTGGCGCTAGGGTAAACATGGCGGATCTGTGCGATCGGGTTACTGCAGTTTGTAGATTTGTTGACCTTTAGGTTTTGTGGCCCCCGGGAACCGCGGATCCTCGCCGCGCTCGCTATGAAGGACCAACTTGGGATTACGCACACCAGCCATGCGGTCCACCGTGAGCCCTGTACCAAAGGTAAGCCTCACCGACGAACGAAAACGGAGCAGTTCCAGTCTGGCTGACACATCGTGCGGAGGACAAGCGCGATCAATAGGAGACCGTCAATTTCGGTTTTGGGCCCCCGTGATGGTGCACTCGACAACACCGTGTTCGGCCCGGTGGCTCTGGGATAACAGTTCCCGTCGCCAGTGTATATTCGGGTACGGTGTGAATAAACGTGTGTGCGGATGAGCCGATCCGTGCCGTGGCCGAACTACGCTATGTGCCGCCGCAGTACCTAGCAGTCCCAAGCGGGTCAGCAGCGTGATCGAACGAAAACGGCTGCCGCAGTAGACACCCGTCGCGCGTTTCGAGACTTTTCAGCGAGTGGCGTTTCGTTTTTCATTGGCCCACACTGCAAGCTCGCTTTATTAATAAAGGGAGCCTCTATTAAGTCGCGCCGATCTAGACTGTGGTAGCACCGAAAACTCGGACCGCTAAATACAGGACAGCCGTCGAGCTCGTTGTAAGTCGCTGCGGCAGAAGCGATCACACTCCGAGCGCTACACTAGACGTGTCGCCGTACCCGAAATCGTGCGCTTTTGAGGTCGGGATCATTTTTTTTTCTCGATTCCCCAGAACACCTCTAAGGAGGGTTACGCGTTTATAACCCGCCCCGCTTTTGTCATTTGTATTTTTTATGCAAACTTTTCTGATCGTGGAGAGGGAATAAATGGGACATTACTTTCTCGCGCGATTTGGGGTGTACATTTCGTGTACGCGTGAATTTCCCACACCGTGCGCCGTTGGCTGAGCCGCTCGGAGTTGCTGTCGAGGGAGCGAAGGAGAAGAAGAAAAAAAAAGTTTTTGAAAGTAGATCAATACGCTCGTGCGCAGTGCCCCCCTCCGCACCCCTACGTGAGACGGCGGGGCTCGTTTCTCGTCCGCGCTCCCTGCGCCTTGTCAGGATGAGGGTCGCTGGGCGGCAAGGGGCACGCAGGTTAACGGCGCTTTCGTTTCCTTATTTCTTCTTTTCGTCGACTAGACTCGCGCTTTTGTGCCTTTTCGTCTCGGGAAGTTGGCGGCTGCCTGGCAAGAACGTAGCCTCCGCGCTGAAACGACGATACCGGCAAGCTTGTCCGAAACGACGTGCGGCGCAAATTTTTTTTTGAGGCGAAGCGAGGCCGCACTTCTCTGTCTCGTAGCTGGCGATGCAGCGTGAGTCTAAAATAAGTGGGGGACGACGGAGGCTAGACGATGAAGATAGAAGCAGAACAAGAAACAGCGCGACGCATTTTTTCGTTCTTGCAACTTACCTGCTGCCAGTTGTTGCTTCGCGTGTTTTTTTTTTTTTCTTCGTGCTTTTCGAAGCGAGAGCAAGCGTAACCCGATGAGCGTGGTTCGCGCGCCAGAGAATTCTCGCTGTCGGTCGAAGAGCGCGCACCTCGGCTTTTTTATTTGTCGCTGTTACATCGCGGGTCGAACTCCTCGCGGTCGCGCGACAACAGTCGTAAAATATAGAAGCAGGCGAGGGGACCTTTTTCCGTCCTCGCGCAGGAATTCGAGGCGGCCGTAGTCACTGGCTGCCGGGGTCGTCTGTCGGTTTAGGAATGCGTGCGAGACTGTCCCCGACCGAACGCGCTCGTTTTGGGACCGCGTGCATTTGATGGCGCGATTTATCTCGTTCACTTTCTCCCTAGATTACTATAGTGCGCTACGCATTGACCTTTGTCGCTTGCCGGAGGCCCATCGGAATTCGTGATCTGTGACGTACTACTACACTATGAATCACATGGGCTGGCAGCACTGTTTGCTCCGCAACTTGGTGTCGTTTGACCTGCGGCCGCATGGCCTTAACGAACCAAGCATTCGACATTGCCGTTTCGTGGCCTCATAACGTCATATGTCGGCGTGTGCTTTTTATTGATTCTTATTTTCCTTCTTTCGAGAGATGGTGGTTTATTCAGCCGATTGACCAGGCTAGATGAACGTGTTACGGTTTTTAATATGAAAAAAAAAATATTAACAGGTGCCAACTTTTTGACTAGTGGACTTGAAGAAGAAAGTACACTTGTCGAAACGGTGACTCCAGCGCGCAACCATGGTCTATATATTCTTTTTTTTTTCAGTTTACGGATATTTTATGTTACTTAGCAAAGAGGAAGTCATGCGGACGTCATCCGCGGAGCACACGCTCAGGGATTTATGCATTCTCACCACTCTCTAGCCTTGCCCCCTTGCGTCAGCAATATTCTCACCCCAGCGCTTTCTATGTTGTGGTGACACTCACCGAAATTCGAAATGCTAGATAAATCCGTCCATATACGCGTTGTCCCGTTTCACCTATTTCCGTTGATCTTCAGCGGGCCCCTTACTTCAGTGGGTTTATAGTTCTCGAATGTTGGCCCGAAGGTCGCGGGTTCGAATCCCGGTTTTGGTGGCCGCATTTCGATGCAGGCGAAGAATGCCCGAACTCCGTGTTTAGTTCACATCAAAGAACCCTGGGCGGCGAACATTTCTGGCGCCTACCGCGTCTCTCGTAATCATATCATATCGGCCTGAGAAGTTGAACCGCACATATTACTATAATATTGATTACCCATCCCTGACACTCCTGAACTTGCAGACATACGTGCTTTCAGCCAACGGGCGTGGCCAACGCCTCCTAGATTTCCCGTGCCTGCCGGATTATCGGCGGTCGTCGGAACTGCGGTGGTGGCGCCACTCAAGTAGGGGGTGTCTTCAAATAGGTTTTTACGTTTTCAGAACTTATGTGCAGCGAAAATAACGTAAAAAAATACTTTTTAAAGGCGTAAACGCAATTATAATTAACCCTACGCAAGTGAAGCCGTCATTCAGCAAGCAACTTTTTTAATACAAGGCATCCTCTGAAATTAGTAGCAAATGCCAAAATTGCCAATCTCAAAGGCCGAGTACAAAACCCTTACTCCTACGTAGGCAGCGCTGCCATAAATGACCGGCGTTTCGCGCTCATCCGGCAGGCACGGGAAATCTAGGAGGCGTTGGCGTGGCGTATGCTGTTTCTGGGACAGTCCAGGGCAGCCCGGAGCAACAAATCGAAGACGCCCAATGGCAACTGGTTTCTATCAGGACTTGCGTGGAACACGTTTTCACTTTTTCCCATTTGGCTTTTTTTTTATCGTTATGTGCATTTTAACGTGAACGAGTAGCGGTCACTTGACGGGACAGAGTATTTGTTTTATTGCGTTTTACTAACTTCCTTATGCGAGTGGGGCCAGACATGCGTGGATTGTGGATACGTTTCTTGCGTATCTACGCATATCGCGGGCTGATAAGCGTATAGTTACCGTACCACGTCTCTCGGCTTCATACGGGCGCAGTCATCGAGCCTTTTACTGATGTACAGGGATACCTGGTCAGAGGTTCTCAAGCAGCGTTGCCGTGGAATTATGTGGATTGTCGCTTGCGAACCCCTCCCCGTGTACTTTGCGATGGGAACGAAATGGAAAGAACGCCGTAGGTTTATCTCATGCACTGTGTAGGTTCGGGTGGTCTTAAATCCGGAGACCTCGCTCAGGCGTGGCTAATAATCTTATCGTGCTTTTGGTGTGTAGAACACCAGAAAACATTATTAATATTAATGGGACAAAAAAAACAACAACCAAGGGCAGCTACACTGTGCAACCTGAGCAAGTGCGTAACACGGTTACGCAGCCGTTCCCGTTTGTAGAGTTCCCTCCGCCTCGCCTGCCAAGCCGTCGACGACGTTAAAGGGACACTAAAAGCAACTATTAAGTCGACGCTTATCGTTGAAATAGCGGTCCAGAAACGTCGTAGTGTTACTTTTGGGCCAAGCAAGGGCTTATCTTTAAATAAAATCTCGTTTTAGTGGTCCACATCGGGTTGGCGCGTTCACTTCAAGTTATCCACCTCAAGAAGCGGACCATCTCACGTCACTGTTGCCGTGCGCAACGTGGCCCGGCATTACTGCGTGGCCGCCGACACTATAGTAGCAGCAGAACGAAAGCAGTGAAGCCATAGCAACAACAACGGCCATTGATCAATTTCCTGCCATTGGTTCCGAGATGGCAGACGTGGTTTGGTTAAACTGGGCCCCGCTAGATGACACGACCTGACCGGTTTGCCTGCGCGAAAATTGAATTTTTGAACCACTCGTGCCATTCCCCATAGTAACGTGCGGCGGTACTTTTTTCCACGAAACAGAAACAACCAAGCAGCATTTTATTGCGTCTCTTGACGTACGGAAGGTTCTTTATTCAGTGCAGTTAGAGCGATTACTAGTGATTTTCTAGGCGGTCCTTCTGATGTCATCGGGATCATTTTGAAGATGTCCTACTGCGGCGCTTGTGTTCTTGTACATTTATTTAATTTCTCGGTAAGTAGGGTACTGTTGTTGGTAATATTGTTGTTTTAGATGTTGACATACACTGATCTTTCACTCTGATGTGAATTGCCCCGCCGTGGTGGTCTAGTGGCTAAGGTACTCGGCTGCTGACCCGCAGGTCGCGGGTTCGATTCCCGGCTGCGGCGGCTGCATTCCTGATGGAGGCGGAAATGTTGTAGGCCCGTGTGCTCAGATTTGAGCGCACGTTAAAGAACCCCAGGTGGTCGAAATTTCCGGAGCCCTCCACTACGGCGTCTCTCATAATCATATGGTGGTTTTGGGACGTTAAACCCCACAAATTTATTTTATTTATTTATTTATTTAGGTACCCTAAGGGCCCAAATGGGCATTACATAGGGGGGGAATGGGTTGAAAGCCGACACAACGTACAATATTGTAAAAAGAAAGAATCAACACAACAAAAGTGACATTACTATATCATAAAGGCAGCAAAAGTACACAATTGCAAAGTACAGCGTGAAACATATATAAAAAAGTGTAAAAGTGACAGAAAATCTGGTATTTGGAAGGCAGGAACACAAATTTACAGCCTAGAAAAGATGAGCATGATGAAGACAAGTTACAGGGTATTTTGAATAGCTAGAAAAGCGAGGAGTGCGGTTTGAAAAGAAGAGGTGTCTGTTGGGTCCACTAGGCTACTAGGTAAAGAATTCCATTCATTGATTGCCAGAACAAGGGGTGAGTTCTGATATTTGTTTGTTCGGGCAAAAATTGGGCCAACTTTGTGAGCGTGGTCAGCGCGTGCGGACGTATAGGGTGCCGGGAGTATAAATTTGCGAGCGAATGGTCTTGGATGATGGTACGGGGTGTGAAAAAAAAGTTAATCTTGACAACTGCCTGCGTTGGGTGAGAGGGGGGAGATTAAGTTCGTCCTTCAAGGCAGATACACTCTGGTATCTTGAGTACGATGACAGAATCCTCCGTGTTTGAGAAGGGTTTCTAGCGATTTTCAGTTAATTAAATCGATTAACTCTTGGCTAATTATTTATCTTGAGCATCGCTAGGCTTGCCTTAGACTATAGCTGTATTCAACACTCAGTTGTAATCGTGATCCCGCAACACGAGATCACTCTGATGTGAATTGTTATTTGATTTTAGTGTCCCTTTAAGCAGTCAAGAGCCTACCAATGGATGTTTAACTAAACCGCGAAGTGTTGTATTATAAGTTAACTAATGAAGGAATTCTGTGCCTTGAAGCTTTTTGAAGTTTTTTGAGGACTTAATGGCGTAGTCTGTGTTTTTTTGTATTCTGACTAAATTACGATATCTAATATTCATGTTTAATTGTATTATACACCACGTTTACTACGCCATTTAGTAGGCGTGTAATAAATTACCACGGCCTTTCTTGTTCCCCTCAAATATCTCTCATCTGCCACGATGGCCTGGTTTCGGAGCTCGGATACTGATGCGTAGGTCTCGGGATCGAATCTCGGCCACGAGACCGCATTTCGAGGGAGTTGACGAAACGCGGCGCATGCATTCTTGCGCATTTACCTTAATTTCTCGGTAAGTAGGGCGCTGCTGTTGATAATATTGTCGTTTTAGATGCTGCCATACATTACAATGACGCGAATTGTTATTCAACTTTACTGTCCCTTTAATGTTTGAGGCAAGCACGTATAGGGTTTCCCCGACACGAGTACAACCTTGTTAGGAAGACTCGCAAACTAGGTGTGCGCTACATTTTACATACGCTTCATCGACTTCCTCCTGGTTGTTATAGCGGTTGAGATGCGGGTCGTTTGCAGCGAGTTCCTGTCAGGTTGTGTGTATCCCCCTCCAGATGCGGCGCCGGAGAAGCAGCCCCGGAGGAGAGGAGAATCGTTGCGCTTGCCACCCTCTCTTGATTGATATGTGGGGTTTAACGTCCCAAAACCGCCATATGATTATGAGAGACGCCGTAGTGGAGGGCTCCGGAAATTTCCACCACCTGGGGTTCTTTAACGTGCACCCAAATCTGAGCACACGGGCCTACAACATTTCCGCCTCCATCGGAAATGCAACCGCCGCAGCCGGGATTCGAACCCGCGACCTGCGGGTCAGCAGCCGATTACTTTAGCCACTAGACCACCGCGGCGGGGAAGCCACCCTCTCTTGCTCAACGCCAGAGTCAGCCGCGTGTTTTGAGAAGCGTTTCTAGCGATTTTCAGTTAATTAAAGCGATTAATTCTTGGCTAATTATTTATTTTGACCATCGCTAGGCTTGCCTTAGACTATAGCTGTATTCAACACTTAGTTGTAATCGTGATCCCGCAACACGAGATCTATGGATGAACTAGAAACCGGGCCGCTGAAGTGCTTTGCTCTTGAGACGATTTACCGCCACAATTAGCAGGTGGCCTTTCTACAATAAAATAAGCAAAAAAAATGAAATTCAACTTTCAGTTTCTCGATCAGTGGCGAACCTGTAGGGAGGCGAAATGAACAACAGTAGAATTCTCAAAAAAATGCCCAGTTCAAACTGAGCGCTTGACCTGGCATCCGGTCAAGCTGATTTTACATTGATGCCCACATCTGGTTCAGGCCGCTATTCATAATGTCTGGGGTTCTGCGTTCTGAAACCACGATATCGTTATAAGAAACGTTGCAGTGGAGGGCTTTTGGACCAAGTGTTTCTTTTTTTTCCTTTTTTTAACACAAGCGCGCGGGTCGTTATATCGTCCCATTGGATTCAATCCGGCGACCTTCGTGGCATCAGCCGAAAACCATGAACTCGGGACCAGCGCGAGAGACTGCTAGAATAAAAAGAGAGTACTAAAGTACTCTGCTATATACCGCAGCGTGTAGGCTGGTGTCCGTGATCGTGGCGATGCGCTAAGGCGCGAACAGCGTTTGTATACACGACACGTATATGCGTGGTCGCCATGGAGTCGACATGTCGCTTGCGCTGGACCTTTGCTTGACGCAGTTGCGGGAGCGAAGTTTATAGCGCCGTTTCTCGGAATAGAGACCCGGAGCGATTGTTTCGCTTTTAGCGTGCAGTCATCTGCGTCATCATCGCCACCGCTGGATGACCTGAAGCCTTGGCCGCGTTCGCTAATGTCTCGCCTTAAATACGGTTCCATGGCTATATGGTTCGAAAAGGGGCTCGAAAATGGTGGACAGATCCGCTAATGACGTTTCGGGTCGCCGGAGCGCGCGCGGTCTGCGCTTTTATGGCCATTGTGCCCTGACTAGCTGGCTGCATGCTGGCTGTGTGTCATGATAATAATGACTCTTCTCCGCCGGGCTCGTGTTGTGACGGACAAGCACGCTCCCAGCGTGCTTTTCGCACCTCGGCGGTTCTCGTGGTAATGTCCGCGAGAAGCGTCGACGTGACGATTCTACGGCGCAGTTTAGAGGTCAGCATCAAAGCAGCTATAGTTTACTAGATTAAATCGGAGAATTGTTTAAAAATGAGCATTAGAATCCTGCTGTCTGCCGTGATTGATTTCTAGAAATCCCATAATTAACGTTGCTATGGTATCAATGGCGTGCGCAACAGGGTACACCGTAATTAGGAATTGCAAAGTCTTCGTTCGTCAAATCGTGAAATTTTGACCGTCGGCATGCCGCGTCGTGGACGAGTGATGCAGCGAGATGACGTCACCATACGGCGTCCTGATCGCTTCACAGACCACCGAAACTTGTGACGTCATCGTGACGTAACGTCGTACGATGGTGTCGACGACATCACGTTGCACCGTACCTTGGTCAAAGGTGGTCCGATCATGGAGGCAATGTGAAAGGGCGTTAGGTAGACAGAAACATTTCTAATGGTGACGAGGCGGCATCAGTATACATGGGCTGAGAGTAAGTAGAAGATGGCGTCCGCCTTTTTTCAGTCGATCGTCTTGAGTGAATGCGCCAGTTTTCTTAATGAGGTTTCACACGCGTTAACGCCTTGTGGCTTAGTGGACTTCGATGACTTTCACTGGAACGCGTACGTGCTCTTTAAATAGTTTTTTTAAACGAAGTACATTGTCCTCTTTTAAGGCCAGAAAGTTGACGCCGCGTACCGAGTCTCAGGCTTTCATCGTGAAATTGTGTCGAGTCAATGTGGCCAGAACACACGCACACGCACACGCACACACACACACACACACACACACACACACACACACACACACACACACACACACACACACACACACACACACACACACACACACACCGTCCGTGACTCACATAGACATTTATGTTCATAAATTTGAGAATGAAACTGCGGTCTTTAACTTATGTCTTAATAATGAGCGTGTACTGACGAAATCGACAATAGAGAATTTTTTTTTAGAGAATAGTTTGTTTCACTTCTCTGTTATTTTCAGGTTGACTGCGTGACGTAGCGCCTTGTTCTAGTTTAGCTCTTGCCCCGTCAATCTCTACGGGTGCAGAGAAATGTCATTTTTCTTCTTCTCAGCGTTGTCGCCCAACGGGACATTTTGAGAACAGCTTTTGTCGTCAAACTCCTCGCATTTGGTGTGTAATTGCCCTTTATACGTGCGTGAGGGAGCGTGCACACGTGATTCTGTACAACTTTATAAAATACGCTAGTAACCTTTTCGATGAGCAGCGAGAACGTCTGCCTAATAGAGAGCATTGCGAAATTACGCCCATCCGTTGGTGGTGAAATGACGCGCGACCGAGAATAGTTGCGCTGACGCAGCTGGGAATATGCCGCGCTGGTGTCGTGATCATCATCACGATGATTATTATCGTAATTTTTATAATACCCGCCCTCAAAATTTGCAACAGCCCTGTAAGGGGTTGCTACAAAAGGCAAGCGCGTAACAAGATTTTTTTTTTCTTTTTTCAAGAAAGGGTGGAGATTCAATAATCTTTTATGTACCGTATTTACTCGACTGTAACACAACCACAATTCTAGCCCGAGGGGTGGATTTTTTGGTTGTGTACAGGGAGAACAAGAAAAAAAAAAATTTTTTTTGGTATTTGATTGTTGCACGAGGGTCGAGTTTATGGGTAGAAAAAATCTAAACACACATAACCGTGCGCGTGACGCTCGAGTAGCTACGTTGTGTTTGCGCTTGTGTTTGTATGATTGCGTGTGTTATGGCACCTGCGAGGTTGAAACATTTCGGAAGAGGGGTTTACTCCCCCCCCCCCCCCGATTACTGTTGACCAGGATTTGTGAGGCACATTGGTGGGACCGTCGACTATATGTGCCTCGCTCATTGTGAGGCACATACCTCTAGAATATTGTGATGTCAAAAGCTTACTGTTATATATGCGTTGTGCACGTATACGGTTACAGAATGTGATTCGAAAGAAATTAGTTACGTTAATCAATGAATGCTGACTGATTAACCGACCTTAAGAGTTCACACAGTGGCGAGTTGGTATCTATTCGTGAGCGCCATAGTAGTCTGAGTATGCACAATGTAGTAAGTACAGAACTCATTACGAGAAGCGCTGAAAAGAGACTGGGCGTCGCGAAACGATAGCTCTCGGCGCTTTTTGCTTGTCTCCGTATAAGCAGGAAGGATGGAGCTTCTGCGTGTGTTAGCTCGTTTTGTATCGTTCGGCAGAGATTTTTTTTTCTTTTGTGTGTGTTTTCTTGACTTCGAATGGTTCGTGCGATGTAATTCGCACTTGCCGAAATTCGGAAGGGTATTATGCGGTGAAGTAAGAGCGAATTCAACATGAGTGGTGCACTCTTGTCACATTTTAACGTAAAACATCGTACTAGTAAGATGTTTTCGTTTCCACAGCCTTAACCACAAGGTCATAGCACTTTGAAATGTATTGATTGATTTTGGTAACTGAGATGAAACCGGAACTATAGATGTATGCCGATACAGGAGCGCTGTTTGTTACTTGCGCGCCCTCTCCTCATCACGGCCACAGAAAGTGTATACTGTCGTGTGGCAAGTTTGTTATCTGTTATCGAGTTACGACGAACCAAGAAGAATGGAGCTCACAAAATGCGCATGCGCGCCGATAGCTGGCAGCTGTAACTAAGGCTTTGTGTGCGTTCGAGGAATATTAATAAGGCGGTATAGGGTGGTTACCATGCAAGAGCCGTATAGACCGCCTGCTCTTGCGAAGGCGTTTATACGGAGCAGTTCTGCATAGACAGGCCATCGCGCGAGGCATGTAAAACAAGCCGCAGACAGACAGTGCCGAAAGCGGCTGGGCTCGTCGGGCATATAGCGGGCGTCCTGGCTATATACCTGCATGCGGTTAATTCGGGCGTTGAACCGCAGCGATGCTCGTTGTCACCGTGTGCCGCTGTTGTCAGTGTGTGGGCCTTTAGTTTGCCGCACTCGTTCTTATAGCGGCTCCGATATTGCGTCTGCGCGGGTTTCGAAGTGGGTGTTTCACCGTTCGCGTTGCCGTCTCGCGCTATCGTTTGCGAAGATCGTCCGCGCATTTGCATTTCGTGCCCCCCCCCCCCCACCCCTCGACGTGTGTTTTCTGTTTTCTTCTTTTACGGCCTGAGATATAGGTTCGAGGGAGACGGACACGGCTTAAGCGGTCCAAGAGACTTTATACCGTGCCGGCCTGCATGCGCGCTTCGGGTATGAATCCCCGTTGAAGGGTAACTCTATATTGGCAGTGAGATGCCGAAATTTCTTTGGGCGATAGAGGTATGCTATACCTGTTAAAGCGTACTCTCCCCGCTAACTCTTCATTTCACCCTCAGCGCGGCTCAGGGGAAAGAAGATGTATAGCTGGACACTTATGAGTGGCACTGACTACGTCATTTCGTGTTATATATATATATATATATATATATATATATATATATATATATATATATATATATATATATATATATATATATATATATATATATATATATATATATATATATATATATATATATGAACAAATAAAGGAGCATTCGCCGCTACGGCGGCTCGGACAAAAAACAAAGTGACGTAAAGAAAAGAGAAACGTAAATCGAAGCCCGGTTGTAGAATGTCGTGTTCCGACAGCTGTGATCTGATCTGCGATGACGTCGACGACACAACCTGTCGCTCGGTTGCTCAGCATCCGCGTGCTGTAAAGTGACGTCACAGTACGCTGTGACGTTTCGCGACAGACGTCACTCCTTGTTGAGTCAGAAGGCGTTCGGAACGCGCTTTTGATCTGTCGCGAGGCGTATCAAACGCCGTACGTCTGCACAGAAGTGAAAGTATCCGCATTTCCTTGCCTATATACACGCTCTACATCGCTGTCATCCGACACTTCCCTCCTACTGGCCCTTCTGCGGGTCTGTATAACGACAGTATAACACTCTACGTGGGAATGCTCTGTTCCACGGGGTGTTCCTCCCATACCCGATCCTTCCTCTTTGCTCTGCTCAGCTTACGCCGCCAGGAACAGCAGCAGCTAGTCCAGCACGCAAGGCAGCGGAGCCCTGGACTGAGAGGGCCCCGCCCAACGAAGGATCTCTGTATATACTTTCGCTAATAAAAGTTTATTCTCTCTCTCATCCGAAGGCTCAAGAGTGTCATAACTTTATCTTGCCGCCGGAGAGTATATTTGTTACACCGAGGCGTGGTCTAAAACAACAGCAGCAGCAAAACTGTGGATGGAAAGAGACGCGCCTGTTGGAAAAACCGTCTCCCCACCCCGCCCACACAAATACACACGTGCCTATACGCACACATAAAATTAATTATATTGAAGAGGAATGATTCATTATATGCACACACATATATAGTCCAGAAAAACTTTAGTGACCGTTCCTGAACACTCAGTTTGATCCCAGAGACCCGTCTGAGTCTCCAAGTCAACTAAAACGAGCACGGCCTCCCAAGGGTGCCCGAGTAAGCTCTGTACCGGTAGTTTGATGCCCTGGACATACATTCCCAAATAATGTGAGAAAAAGATACCCCCCTTTCCCCCAACCCGCCTCTACATCCGCACCCACGAACAATGACTGGCGTAATTCGCCGGCCACAATGCATGCCCCAAGTGCTGGTTGGTGTTTGGGTTCTAAAGAAAAGTAGTCTTAGTTCGGGAGAGGGAGTTATCGTGTTGCGGTTCGACTTCTTGCCTATCTCTCTTGAAATTTGCGACTTACAGATGTGAGACGTTGCGGCGCGCAGTTGAATCGGGGTCGAATATTCAATTCGGCGCATTTTGACAGCGCTTATCGGTGCCCCGCGTGTATACAAACGACTCCACTCGCTTCTGGCAGGGGTTTGCGCAAACCGTCCTGGGTGGTCGCCATGATGCAGTCGAGCTGACTGGCGTCAGGACGGCACAACTGAGCGCTCTGCTTCGCGGTCTCTATAGTGTTTTGGCTGGTTCTCACTGCACCGCATGATCGTGTGCGCCAGTTTCCATCGCGGCTATATACGTGTCGCGCATTCCGGTCGAAGTGGTGTCGTCTCGGGCAACGCCCATTTTTTTTTCCTCGTCGACCGTGTTTGTTTACGTACACGTGCCGTCGCATGCGTTTTGCAGAAGCAGCAGTGTATAACACCGTAGACAGTACACACTACTACACCTCTTTTTTTTTGCCCCATTTGCCGCCTGGTCCCTGTACCGCGCGCGAGGCACACAGCCGGGCCAGACAGCGGGTCTCTGACGCCGTCGCGGCTCCTATAGACATAATAATAGCGTGCCGCTGTATACGTGCATGCGTGAGTTGAAGTGAGGGAATGCGCGTTTCTTTCATTGACTTTCTTTATTTTTTTTTTTACCCGGCGTACTCGTCTGTGTGCCACGCGCCCCCATTGTTTTGAACTTTTTTTTCCGGCCCGGGATTGCGCCCCGCCTTGACACCACCACCACCGGAACCTCCTTCCCCTACTGACTTCCCGCTCAGTTTCTCTTTTGTGTCGTACGGCGCTGTGTCCACTTCCCCGGCTATTTTCATCTCCTCCTCGCATCGCCCCACCCCCCTTTCCTTTTATTTTCTCCTCCGTATTGTCCCCGTATTTCGCAACCACCCCGTATACTCTGCGTGGCGGCGTCTAAGCGTTCTTTTTGACGCTCTGTGTGTAGGAGGCCAGTGTGTACTCAGCCCTGGGAGGCGTTGCCGTAGCTTGAAATCCTCGCAGCCGCCGCGCCTACCGTTGGTCTACCTGTACAGCGGGAACGCGAAAGAACAAAGGCGCCCCCTTGTGTCCGTCGACGACCCTCCCTGGGCCTCTCCCCGTGGAACTCTCGCGAAGTTTCACTCGGGTTTGCCGGGGTTGCTCCGTCGGTAGCGCTTACGGCGAGATGTATAGTGTACAGACCCCATTTAGTAAACGCCGTGTGTTCAAACTGCAGTCGTCCGGAATGCACCCCCTGCTCTTTGATCACCCGCCCCCCGTCGGCGGTGTTTTCGTTCGTCGACTGACGCAAACGTGATGTGCGTGTACAACGCAGCTGGCGCTATGGTACACATCGTGTGCTGCGCGCCTTGTCAGGACCGTCGAAAATTTTCCATGACGTTTTGCTTTTCCAGCGTCGGGATAACCGGTGCTTATTTTAGAGTTATACGAAATGTAAACCAAGGGACGGCAGATGACGGCGTAAAGCTATGGGGTTAGGTTCCCCAATTTAATGTTGCAGTAAAGAGCCTGTGATGATCAAAATTCATCCGGGGCTTTCGTTTATCGCTTCTATAGTGGCACTCCGCCCCTATTCATAAGATATAACCAACAGAGAACAAGACGCCGAACTATATTCTTTAATTGGGCATTCTTACTCTGAGATGAGGCAGGAAGAAAAGACACTATAGTCGGATACAGCTTAAGAAGTCAGCGGAGGCCCCGCCCAGACGACCGAAGCGCGACAGCGTATCACCTCAGCGACGAAAGAAATAGTCCCGCTCCTGCTCTCCGCAACGTTTTCTGTTGGCGGAGTCAACGGCCGTCCGGCTCATGACGTCAGTTTGTAGTACACGTCCATTGGTGCAGGCTCGTGTGCATCCGCCTTTGAAGAGGAAATGCCGCCTGCTTCTAAAGTTGTAGCCGACGATTTATGGGCCGCCATAAAACTTTTCGTACTATACAGCCTGCCCAGACGTCACGGTTTGAAGAGTTTGAACGGCGAGAGCTGTTATATCAAAACTTGGGTCACGCGCGGCGCCGTAGTTGTCCGCCGCCGCCGCCGGTGCCCGTAGCAACTATCTCGAAATAAAAACCTAGTACCAAGGACACATTGGGGCTCAAACCAGGGTGTGCTGCGTGACAGCCCAGTATTCTAACACTGAACCACGCTGGTGCTTGTGAATTGTTCGCAAACTTGCCTTAGGCAGGCTTGATATCAGGAAAGGAATCACGTTAGTATGAGTAATAAAGCGTTTTAATACAGCAAAAGAACAACAAGGCGTCACACAATGCGAATAGCGTAACTAGTGGGTCGTTCAACGCCCCAGCCCTTTACAAAAGCTTGTTTTTCATCGCCTATTAACTGTGGCGCATACCCACTTCAGGCATAATTCCTCATCGTCGTCAGCCGCTTCATGAACAATTGGCACAAAATTTCCTTCTAAGTGTTTAGCGGATACAGCGCTTCTAAAAAAAAATGGCGAAGGTTAGCATAGCGAATGCCGGCCTACTACAAAGAAAAAAAATATTAATGCCTTAGTGGGTACCCGGCAAGTGTGCTTGCAGCAGTTACTCAATGAGTGTTTATATCGAAAAGGCCCTGAAAGGCCGTTCTTCTATATCTTTCGCTTTGACTGTGCTGCGCCTTCCGCGCTTTTTTTTTCTTTATTGCCTTCTTGACTACACGTCAAGCTAATATGACAATCACTATCACACGTGTTTCATGCTTGATAACGCGTCATACAAAGATATTGCATCTTCAACACAGTCGGTAGTCTTATACACATCTCGCACTTTTATAACAGCTTCCACGAAACACTCATTAACGGATAGAAGTCTCACATCACAGTGTCTGTACGATAGCATACTACGCCAAACCGAATGAAGACCAAGTACAAATATAACATCCACATTTTGCACAGAACTATCACACACAGAACTGCGCCTTCCGCGCAGGCCTGGCGTTTTTTCGTGTTAGGTAATCGACCTCGTACCAATTGCTGGATTTGCACTTTCGAAATTAGTCCTCGTGAGTGTGATGCGAGTGAACGTTTTGCGTCTCTTTGCTAAATGAGCCGTCATTGGGTGCGAGGGAGATTAGTACGTGACGCCGCACTCTTACGGATAGTGTACATCCGTTTCCTCACTGAAACGTAGCACTCACGAACTGTCGTATCGGTTCGAATGGCCCGACTCATTCATTTAGGCGCGTAGTATACTGAGCGCAGTCGTGGCGGAAGCGTACAGGTGGCGCGACGTGTGCAGCGAGCGAGCCATAACGCGACGGCGGAAGCGAGTTAATGGTCCGTATACATCACCGCGAGCTCGCGAAGTGTGCATTCTGCAGGGCCTATTGTGCCGCGTTTTGCCGGTGTCGTCCGCGAATATATATAAACGGTGCCGTATAAAAACTGTCGACCGGGCGAGAATTTTCACGACACCTGCGTGTGTATAGCTTTTTTTTTGTTTGTTTTTTAAGGGTTGAAAGCGAACCGCTGTCGTCGCAATTGTGCGCCGCACGTGTGTTCTCGTGATCGGCACATGCCGAGTCCGACGCCTCGTCGCGCGACCGTCTCGTGTCACGTTTATCTCGCGCCAGTGTGTATATCGCGCACCGCGATCTTGCCCTTCGCTGAGGTCGCGAACATGCAGCATTTTTTTTCTTTTAAATCTTTGTGGCTATACAGTTTCCTTTGTTTGCGCCATCAACAGAGGTGTGATTTGCACTTATTGGCTGATTGGTCAGGTCTCTCGGGGCCATTATTAAACCCTAAGTGCCTTATAAAACGTGAAAATTCAAGAATAAGGGATTGGTATAAGGGTTTAACGTCCCCAAAACCAAAAGCGATGCCAAAAATTACCGCGCGAAGACATTACCTTATGACGTCACAGGTCGTTCAAATTTTCGACGACATCGTGACGTCATCACATGACACACTGTATCGCTTGTTTAGGCGTTCCAGGTTGCGAAAGTGACAAATACATTCACGTGTGTATCCCTGTTAGTAGTTGCCCTACATCATCCGCGGCGGAAAATTGAACAGCAAATCATGAAAAGGTCCAAGCACGCCTTCGATCGCTTCAACATTCTATGAATCTCTAGGGTTTTTTTTTCTTTTTTCACTCACGTGAACGCCGCAACGACGAACTGAACGAAATTAATCGTAGATGGCGTTTTTTTTTTTCTTTTTTTCGTATTAGTGAACTACAAGTTCACGATACCGAAAGCAACGCTGTTAACGCAAGAAGACGCTCGGTAAACGAGAAAACGCAAGAAAAAAAAATGAATAAAGCGCTTGGCGACGCAGCCTTGAAGTCTCCGCACGTAATCGCTCTGGCCTCATAGATTTTTACGCCGTGCCAATATAATCCTCAGTCGGTAAAAATTAAGCACCTATACAATATCCGTAGGTGGGTGGGGGAGGAGCACAAAGCGCTTACTCTCTCACTTTTTTTCTCCCTCGCTCGCTCACTCTCTCTGAAGTACGTGGCGTCACGCTGACGTTCGTGTGCCGAGAAAGCATTCGGGGGTAAAAAACGCCAGGCCTGCGCGGAAACGCAACACAGTCACAGTGAGAACATCGATGAGCGGCCTTTCTAGAGCAACAAAAAAAAAAAAAAAAAACACTCTTGGGAGTACTATAGCACACTTGCGTGGTACCCACAACGCCATTAACCCCCACAATTTTTGTGTAGTGGGAAAGCGTCCGCTATGCCATTATTCGTCGTTTTTCGAAAAAGCGTGGTGTATCTGCTACACACTTGTAAGGCATTGTGCGGATCTCGTAGACGCTGTGGCTGACGACAATAGGGAGCTTTAGAATAGCGCACCGCGAGCCCTTGCGGTGCGGTCGCTGCCGCAACGTAACGGGAGTCGGTGTTCGCGTTCGCGGACCGCACGCAGAAAATTCGGAATTGCGTGCGGGGATGGCGGCCGCTCATGTGGCCCGCAAGCGCTGGTTTTGGAGGCTACGGTGTCGTTGCGATTGTTCGTTGCGGTTCGCAGCAGGGCAAACGCTATTCTAAAACTCTTATGGCGCCCGCAACGCTTGCAGCGCTTGCAAACGGTATTCTAAAACTCCCTAATGAAGAATCGTGACTGAGGCTTCGGTAATGTGTTGGAGCATTCGACGACCCACTCGTTATAAAATTCGCATTGTGTGACGCCCACTGTTGTTACTTTACTCTTCTAAAACGGGTAATTACAGCGCGATTCATTACTCGGTACAGTACTGACAGGGCTGCTGGAGAAAAAAAAAAGGTTTTTTTTTTTTTATTCAACTGCCGTAGTACTGGCACGGTCGATGCAGTTGGTACTGGGCTACCACGCAAAGCGCCTCGGTTCGATTTCCGTTTTGCCCTCGGTATTGTTTATTTCCGTACTTCTTTTTCTTCTTTTTTTTATTTCACGCGATGGTAGCTGCGGACACCGGCGTAGGCGACGGAAGACAGCTATAGGCTCCAGAATAGATGGCGCTGGCGCTTGACCGTGTGACTTTTTTCTGCAAGCTCGTTTCATCCTTATGATGAAAAATTGCGTAAAATTTTACAGGCTGGTTATATAGGTGCTTACTTTCTCTAAGCATGCAGTTCTTGGCTCCCCAAAGAAAAAACACGTTTGCACGTTTTCTGCCTAACCACTACTTAAAAAACGGAAGTTTATTTTAAGGTCAGAGAAGAATCAACCATGTTACTCAGCTAGCTTTCTTTTCTTGTTTTCTTTTAATATCGTGCCGAAGCGCAAAAGCCACCTCCGGCCGAGCCGGTATTAAACTCGATCGAGTGCGTGTCGAATGCGAAATGGCACAGTCGTAACGATTTTAATTCCGGGAAACCGCTCGCACGATCGTTGTTTCTCATGCGCCGACGACGTCGAATCGCGCGGTATAGTTGGTCGGTCGCTCAGCGCCCGCCCGCTAATGCCGTATGATCTACGATGCGGGACGCGTGTATAAGAGAGCGTGCGTATAACTTTACTGCGTCGTTTGTGGTTGCGGCCGGGGGGCGAGGCTTCGAATTTCGATGAGGCGCCCCTCCTGCGGAGCGACCGTTTAGGCGATAGAGAAGGAGCCGCCGGAAAGGACGCCGGTAAATAAAAATAAAGGAACCATTGCCTCGTCCCTCCACCCTTGCGTATACCGCTGCCAGTTTCCGTATACTTGTGGTGTACCGCATTTTCTCTAATCTTACTGCTCGCACACCTTGCGCTGCCAATCAGTCGTATACGACGATATTGCCACAAATCCTGCGTGCTGCCAGATTTACGCTCAACATTGTAACCCTGGTTATACTGTCACAATGCAGAAACAGCAGCAGTCGAATCCAGGAAACTCGCTTTAATTGTACCAGAACACTGGCAAACTGATCGGAAGAGAACTTCGTCTTCTTCTCTCGCTGCGCGCGTTCTTCGTTGTTCTCTTGGCGCTGCATATTCAATGTGGCAATACGGCGCCCGGACACTAATGAGAAGGTCGCGCGTTCGATGCCAGCCGCGACGGTCGCATTTCCGCAGAGGCGAAATGCCGGAGTCCCATTACTCAGATTTAGGAGCACTTTTAGGAACCACACCCATCACGGTGGTCTATGTAGTGGTTACACTGCTCCACTGCTGATCTGAAGGTCCGTAGCCTCGTTTCGGTGGGGTAAAAATGCTGTATACAGAGACCCTTGTTGCTTAGATTTAGGCGCCCAGGTAGTCGAAATCTCCGGAGTCCTCTACCAGCCGTTAAACCCTAACCGTTACATTTTGGTTTAGTGCTAAAACATCTTTCTCGCGTGTACTGCTTTTTTCTCCTTCTTTTTTCTCTTCCTGCGCATGCATGCTTGTGTAGTATTTGTTTCCGTATAGGTCGGCTTAACTCCGGCTAAAGGTGATTACACCCGACGAAGCTCGGTAGTTCTTAGCTAGCCTCGAGGCCGATGAGTTAATAACCGCGGGCGGCTGCTCGCATGTATAACGGTTCTCACGGGTCCCCGTGTGCGTCCGCGGCTTTACGTGCGAAGGCGTCGTCCTTGGAAGCGCTCGCTCGCACTTGGCCTCCATTCGGCGTCGTCCCAGCCCTGAAGGGATAAGGAAATCGCCGCCCGGTGCGGGGAAGCACCCCGGAAGGACGCCCTCTCGATAAGGTGGTGGTAGAAACATTTATTGCCACTGTGTAGCGTGGGGGCCGAGCCCCCTCATGGCACGTGGGTGCACCCTCGCAGTGAGGAGGCACCCTTACAAAGCAAAGGAAAGCCCTTGAAGTGCGATCCTCTTCATGGCGCACGAGATGATCCGGCGCTGATCGAACGCAGAAGTGCTGGTCATGATGGTCTCCCAGTATGACACTGCCACAGCCGGAGGTGGGGGATGTGGGAAGGTGGGACATGTGAGGAGGATGTGGAGGAAGTCTCCTGGTTTGTCGCAAAGTTTGCATGAAGAGGGGAAATGGTCTGGGTAACGGGCGTTTAGTAATACGGGGTATGGAGCAGTTCGAGTTTGTAGGCGTCGCCAATGTGTGGCCTGCGCTATGTTTAGGGATGGGGCTGGGGGTGCGTATATTCTTCGTTGTTCCCGGTAATACGATAGAATATCACGAAAAGAGAGCAAGCGCTCCTCGACCTGTGGAGGGGGCTCCATTTCTCCTGCCCGGAATGTGAGACCTCGGGCTAGAGAATGAGCCTCCTCGTTGCCAAGGAGGCCGGCATGTGCTGGCGTCCGATAAGGCGCTTCCCGCCATCGCCGATAGAACGTTTCCTGTTTGAGCGGCGCACGCTTCTTCGACGCGACGCGACTTTGACGACGACCGACCGACCGACCCGCGTGCTCGAGGGCGTGTCGGTTTGTACCGCGGACTTCGAAATCGTTCGTCTCGAGGAGTGTCTGCGCAGAGCTCCTCCCAATGCGTGGGTTTGGCTGTATGCGCTATACGGAAAGCGTGAAGTAATTGTGGAGTTTAACGTGTAAAAAAAAAAAGAGGGAGGGAGGGGGGGCAGTGATGATATCTGATTGCTCTGGAATAATTGTGAACATTTTAGGTTATTGAGGCGAAAGTCTTTCTATGGGTGCCTCGCGAAACTCGAAACGCGGCAGTCAGCTGCGGGGACAATACGAAAAAAGAAAAAGAAAAAATGTGTCGCTTGGTCCTATATGACGCCATGATGATATCGATATGGCGTCATTAGGTGATATCGTTGCTTAGTTCTAGAAGGGAAAGGAAAACCGAGAGAGAGAGAGAGAGAGAGAGAAAGAGCTTTAATCGAAATGGCAAGTGTAAGGGGAGTTATATCCTGACCCTTAGATGGCAGCTAGGCGTCATTGGGCCCTACAGCGGCATCTTCGGCTTGCCTGAGTAATTGTAGCTGGTCCTGGATGTCTGAGCTAAGCAGCGTGGTCTCGCACTGCTGTGCGTTCAGATATTTGGTATTTGGCCCCTTCCACGAGGTTGGGACGAGCCCAGATAATGTGTTTGAGGTCCGTCCATCGATTGCGGAGTTTACATTTGTCTGGATAGCTGTGACTAGAAGTGTTTTCTTCTTCTTTTGTTTTTTTTTTTTGAGGGGGGGGGGGGGTCATTGAAGAAAAGGGAACTAGAAGAACGCATAAGGATTCTTTGGATTGTACTATAAGATCCAAAGAACCCGTCGTCTTTAAGTGGCGCGCGTGATCTTTTGAGTCGTTGCACACAAATGTGACACAATCAGACCTGCAGGAAGACATCCGTACAGCACTTCCTTTCTCTCGATCATACCCGCCATGGTGGTCTAGTGGCTAAGGCACTCGGCTGCCGACCCGCAGGTCGCGGGATCGAATCCCGGCCGTGGCGGCCGCATTTTCCATGGAGGTAAGAATGCTTGAGGCCCGTGTGCTTAGATTTAGGTGCACGTCGAAGAACACCAGGTGGTCGAAATTTTCGGAGGTTTCCGCTAAGGCGTCCTTCATAATCATAAAAGTTGGTTTTGGGGCGTTAAACCGCCGCAATTGTATTGTTATGTCTCTCGATTATGCGCCATTGCTTTTGTCCTCCTAATTAGGGCTGGCTGATAAGCCGCTGATAACACGCGGTCGCAATGACGCTCTGACGTATAAAACAGGTGGAAGTGCGACTGGAAATAACGTTTGCAGCGCATGCAAACGAAAACAGGGAGACAGTAAAGACGGGGGCATGCGCAGACGGCCAACTCTATAGGTTTGTTACTACTACGCTCTTAAACCTAAAATCATGGATCGTCGGCTACATCTCCATCGACCATCCCGTTACGATCGGCCTCGCCGGCTTGGCGCCGCTTGGACGCGTGAGACATCGCGGCTGAGCCTACCCTGATTTCTTCCGGGTCAGCGCCCCCAGAGATGCGCCGAGAACACGAAAGCCGTTCTTCGAATTCTCCCGGGCCATCGGCGACCCTCGTGAAACCCTTTGGACACGCCTGACCGACTGGCGGATTAGAAAGAGCTGCGGGCCGTAGAGGCTGCTGCTTGCCTTGCACGTCAAGGTACAGACAAGCATCCGAGATCCGTCTGTGGGGACGTTTCCCACGTACTCCGCGGTGCCTTCATGCTGCCGTTTTCCACAAGCAGTGGCCTACCTGGCGACGCACATCCTATCGATGAGTCATCAACGGACTATAGAGTTGATCTGCACGTAGGACCCAACGTCTTCGCGTTGCTTGTGATGGTGGGTGGTATCTGTTAGAAGAGGAGAAAGGCGCCTGATTTCTGCAGCCCGGTCGGGAGCACGGCGCAGTGCCCGACGCCCGGTGCTGTGTCGTGTGCACTGGGTATAGTGCAGTCTTTTCTACCTCGCCGTGGGACGAACTGGGCGTGCCTCTTTCTTAGGTTGGGAAGGAGGCGGTGTTTCACCTTCTCCTTTTGGGGACGGAGGTGAAGATGGAAATTTCATTGAACTGTCCTGGCCTCGATTGTTTTCCCTGCAGGGAATTCTGGAAAGACCAGGACATTCTATCTCTACGTATTCTATCTGTTGTTCTATATTATATCTCTACTTATTTTTCTTTTTTTTTCCAAAGTATCTGGTTTTTGTTGTTGTTTTTTGTATTTAGCTCGCTTTCATTATTTTGTATAATCTTGTTTTTACATTGTATAAGCGTACAAAGATATGTTTTATGTGTCCGTTCCCTATATGTAATACTCCTTCGGGGGCCTTTAGGGGTATTATGGAATGAAAACAAATAATAGAAATAAAACGCTCCCGCCGAGACGCTCCCGCCAAGCTCCCATCGGGAGCTTCAATGAAGTTACACGATCAATCATGATCAGGACACCTTAAAAATGTATAAATTGCAAGTAAAATTCACCGTTAACAGCTCCGGCTACTCTCCTAGACATCTCCCCGAGACTTTGGCTGACTCCGGTCTCATGTGCAGACCCCTGACTACACCAACTGGTGGCAGCGGTGAGGCGCCATCGAACCCTCGTTTACATCGCATCCTGCTAAGACGTGGTTAATAAATTCCCAGCCAAGCAGTACATTCGATAGCGGTCGGTTATTCTGATTTTTTGACAATGTGTAAAGCGTGACAAAACACGGAATATCAGAAGTATATTCCACGAATATGACGTCTGCCATGTTTATATAGTCTCAAATCATTGCTCTATTTTAATACGAGAAAGATGTCGGGCAGAGAATGGGGTCTATATTCTATAGCATTTCGTCTGAACCGTAGGTCTTATAGATAAAGGTCAGCTATACGAAGAAGCGTCTGGCTATTGGGTTGACCAGCAGAGAGTTCGCTTGCAACGACCTTCTTTCGTTTTTTGTTTTTTGTGTGTACACGTAAACGACACACGAGATCATCAATGTGCGCGCGTTCCTCCGCCGCATGCCTTAAATTATGTCCACGTCAGTGCCGCACTGGTCATGCTCGTCTTCCCTTCCAGACCTTCGTTGCCAATTTTTGCGGCGCCCGTATATACCGTTGAGTCGGGCATTTAGACAGCGTTTCTTTCTTTTTTTTTCTGTCAGTTTCACAAGCTCAGTCTTAATGTTTTCCCGTCATTATGCGCATATACAACCTTCACTTTCCATGTATAAGCCTATACATGGGCCGGAGCAATCCATCTCATCTGACTCTGTGCATATATAGTTAGCTGTCGTGGAATGGAACAATAGCGCCGCTGAGTTGTTGGCGATGCCGGCGTGGAGAGCGTGTCTACACCGCTATTAGGGATTTTTAGTGCTGGGTACCCAAGTGGCTTGCGTAATACCGCAAGCCAATACCGCAATATTGCAAGCCAATACCGCAATACCGCAATACCGCAAGCCAATACCGCAATACCGCAGCCCCAACGTCTTGGGGCTGCGGTATTGCGCATGCGCGAAACTGGCGCACTTGGCACTTGCGTATACCCGCGTATACACTCGTGCTCATTTAAGTTCAAACATAGCAAGAGCAGCACGTGGTTCCGTTCGCACACGCTCATGTCGCCCGGACATGCGTGGGCACTGCTTTGATGGTGCGCGTGTATGCGCGATGTGTAGTACATTATGCAGGGCAATACAAGGGACTCGATTGCGCCAACCACCATGGCGGCGGCGGCTGCGTTCGTTTCCGCTGGCAAATTGCCACTCGTGCCCCGACGATCGCGTAACGCCTCTGGCCGCGTAGCGGAAGTGGAAAAAAAAAAAACAGTCTACATCAAGAGAGAGAATCGAGTGGTTCTTAAACAAACATGCCGACTGTGTATCCCAAGTAATTATGCGCGTATACGTGCTGCGTATGTGTTAAGCTTTAACACGCGCGTCGCGTAAACACATTGCGCGTTTATACATATGCATGACTCGCACGCTGGATTCCGTGCCGACTGGTTGTGCCCCCGCGATCTCCGACGACAGTGCAGCTCTGACCGACTGGCTCGCCCTACGCCATCTCCTGACGCCGACAAGAGCTCTCGCCGAGTGGTGCCCCGTCCTCGGACTTCTGCGACCGTGTCCATCTTTCCTACCTTCTCCTTACTTCCGTATGTGGCTGTCCCTGCGCCCCTCTCTCTCTTCCGGTTCCTCTTTCTATATTATACCTTTAATTCCTCCCTATCCTTTTTAATCCCCCCCTAACCCCCATTTCCTACGCAGAACTGTGAAGCGCAGTTGCTTGTTTCCATTCGCCAATCGCTGTGGCTTCAGGTTTGATTGATTGATATGTGGGGTTTAACGTCCCAAAACCACTATATGATTATGAGAGACGCCGTAGTGGAGGGCTCCGGAAATTTTGACCACCTGGGGTTCTTTAACGTGCACCCAAATCTGAGCACACGGGCCTACAACATTTCCGCCTCCATCGGAAATGCAGCCGCCGCAGCCGGGATTCGAACCCGCGACCTGCGGGTCAGCAGCCGAGTACCTTAGCCACTAGACCACCGCGGCGGGGCTGTGGCTTCAGGTTCTTCTGTAATTATGTGAATCTTTATAGGTTACTCTGTAGAGTAATAGGGAGCCTATTATTACGTTTACAAACAAGAGAATACACTACCTAATGTTTTCCTATAACCTGATCTGACTCGGTTACCCACGTTGGCATTACGGAATAAAAGGAAGACTATATATATATGCTGCGGAGCGAAGCTGCTGTTTTAACATCTGGTGTTCTGTGGTTATGTAGTTTCTTTTGGGCGTGTTTTCTTCTTTTTCTTGGAACTGTGCAAGGCCAACGTTTGGCGTCGCGTGACCATGCTATGTCATTGTCCCCGAGGCACCGCGCTCTGTCGAGGCCCACTTTTCGCACGAGTGTCTGCATTTGTGATATCATCGAGGGGGCTATAATCGGACTGAGCGCGGCGATCGAATCAGCCTACAACAGAGTTCTCGTTGTCGTTCGAGGTGTATCTTGTGTTCACACGGTGCTGACAATATTTTCTACGATATACGTTCGAGATTGGTGTCATGACTTTCAAATAAAAACGCATTTGCTAAATGTAGCAATACTGCTAGTGACGCTGGCCACATTGTGCTTTTAGTTGTTTTCTTGCCGGTATACATGCTCGGTACGAAAGTTCTTATGCTTCCTTGCCTCGTGAGCGCACATTTTGTGTTCTTCAGCCATGAGTGACACAGCGGACGACGTGAAGAAGTGGTACGATATTGCGCTGGTAATGGCGTTGATCGGCTGGCGCCGGCCGTCCCGACTCGCGAGGCACGGTGTGTAAAGCATCGGTGTTGAGAGTAAGAGAACTGTGGCGGGCGTAAATATATGTAAACAAACACCCGCAGTGATTGAGTACTACAACAACAAAAAAAAGTTTAATACTGCCAAAATGTATTATTCTTTCACTGCAGCCACTTCGTGCTCGAAATTTTTATCTGACCTCTAGACTGCTAGGGACGAGAGTACCTCGTTTTGCTGCGAAGGGAGATCGTTGAACGTCCTTTGCGAAATGCTCCGTTTACCTTCGTTTGCGTAAGGGTGGCCGTGTGACACGGACCGCATCTTCGTTGTAGTAAGGACAAGGGAGTTAAACGGTCTTCGCGGGTGCCCGTGTGACAGGGGTATTAGTTGGCGCCACGGTGGCACGCACGCAAACGCAAGCCGCACGAAGTTCACACGCGCTCGCAGAGCCATAGCGTCTTGTCGCGTAAGTATTATTTGGGTATTTTTATGATTTAAAATGTTAAATTAAACATACATAGGGGTCAGGACATATTTTTTATTGTGTACAGTAATCTGGTATACGCAAAAAAGTGAAAAATACAAGGTTACTGTAACGACGGTGTCGACATCTTGTGACACTTCATGCAACCGCAGTCATGAACATGTTAGCTTACGCGTAATGTTCTTGAGGTGAAAATGAATAAAAAGATTACTCATTTGTAATATTGTCGCTGCGGAGTTTTTGCACCAGATGTACAATGCACAATGTTTCTGCAATAACAAAGTTGTGGTTGTCTGTTTCACTATGGCCGCACTAGATGGCGCCACCTATTCAGCTGGTCTGGGGGGCTGGCATATGTCTTTTAGTTTCTATGTTCCAGGCCATTCTAGCTTTGGAAATCTGGCGGAAACCGTGTAATCGCTATAAGTGCTCGCACTTTGGCTTATTTTAACTCGACGGCTAGAGTATCCGCAGTGCGGATACCGTAAGTTCTTGCGAAGGTGGACCGCGCGGACGCATGGCCCCATCGCCCCAGCGATCTTGCGAGGCATCTGTTTGGGGTTTCGCGCATGCGCAATACCGCCGCCCCAACGTCCTGCGTACGCAAGCCGCTTGGGTACCCAGCACTAAAACTCTCTACTGGCGCACTTGGCACTTGCGTATACCCGCGTATACACTCGTGCTCATTTAAGTGGTGGCGAGACGCGCACGCGATAACCTCGCCGTTCGGATATAGCAAGCGCAGCACGCGGTTCCGTTCGCACACGCTTATGTCGCCCGGACATGCGTGCGTGCGTGCGTGCGCGCTGCTTTGATGGTGCGCGTTTATGCGCGATGTAGTACGTTATGCGGGGCAATACAAGGGACTCGATTGCGCCAACCACCAGGCGGCGGCTGCGTTCGTTTCCGCTGGCAAATTGCCACTCCTTACCCGGGCGATCGCGTAACGCCTCTGGCCGCGTAGCGGAAGTGGAAAAAAAAACAGTCTGTATCAAGAGAGAGAATCGAGTGGTTCTTAAACAAACATGCCGACTGTGTATCCTAAGTAATTATGCGCGTATGCGTGCTGCGTATCTGTTATGTTTTAACACGCGCGTCGCGTAAACACATTGCGCGTTTATACATATGCATGACTTGCACGCTGGATTCCGTGCCGACCGGTTGTGCCGCCGCAATCTCCGACGACAGTGCAGCTCTGGGCGACTGGCTCGCCCTATATACGCCATCTCCTGACGCCGACAAGAGCTCTCGCCGAGTGGGGCCCCGTCCTCGGACTCCTGCGACCGTGTCCATCTCTCCTACCTTCTCCTTACTTCCGTATGTGGCTGTCCCTGCGCTTCTCTCTCTTCCGGTTCCTCTCTCTATACTATACCTTCAATTCCTCCCTATCCTTTTTAATCCCCCCTAACCCCCATCCCCTACGCAGAGCTGTGGAGCGCAGTTGCTTGTTTCCATTGGTCAAACGCTGTGGCTTCAGCTTCTTCTGTAATTATGCGAATCTTTATAGGTTACTCTGTAGAGTAATAGGGAGCCTATTATTACGTTTACAAACAAGAGAATACACTACCTAAAGTTTTCCTATAACCTGATCTGACTCGGTTACCGACGTTGGCACTACGGAATAAAGGGAAGCCTATGTATGCTGCAGAGCGAAGCTTGTTATGCCAGCGAGTCCTCGTCAAACGTCCGTGCCTCTGAAAAAGGCAATCTGGGTCAAGGCCAGCCCGCAGTCCGCCTGGCGCGAACAACTCAACGGCGTGAACACGCGCGGCGCCTCTCTGGCCCACGTGCATTGAGTCAGCAGCGCACGTGACAGCGAGCCGCCGTCCTCATGTCTGGTGGTCTGACGCATTGCGCGGCGACCCCATTGGAGGAGTCTGCCCTGACGACCAGCGGCGCTTCTGATTGGACATTTTGGTTGGACCCGGTGCAAATAAAAGAAGCCCTGCGGCGTGTCGCGATCGGCGGTCTTAGGCGAAAAGTTGACCTATGTATTAGAGAGGAGAGCTCGGCTCTTCGAGTCTCTGTCGGCCCCAGTGCCGAAATTGTAACGCCTCTGTATATATGCTGTACATAAACCTTGTTTAACTCACCGTCGTCTCGTCCGCTCGTCTTATCAGCTCTGCGCAGAAGCAGTCGCGAGCTGAGAAACATACGCTACCAAACGGCTGGTGACCTTCCCGTCGGAGTTGGAAGCAGTGGCGCCTTCGGGACCGTGTTGGCGTCGCCGTCTTTCGCAATAAGCTGCTGTTTTAACCTCTGGTGTTCTGTGGTTATGTAGTTTCTTTTGTGTGTGTTTTCTTCTTTTTCTTGGAACTGTGGAAGGCCAACGTTTGGCGTCGCGTGACCATGCTATGTCATTGTCCCGAGGCACCGCGCTCCGTCGAGCCCCGCCTTTTTCGCACAAGTGTCTGCATTTGTGATATCATCGAGGGGGCTATCATCGGACTGAGCACGGCGATCGAATCAGCCTACAACAGAGTTCTCGTTGTCATTCGAGGTGTACCTTGTGTTCACACGGTGCTGGCAATATTTTTTACGATATACGTTCGAGATTGGTGTCATGACTTAAAGCTGGTGTATGATTAGATATATACGCGTATTATGATTGGTCTTATGTATCATTAGATATGGTTCAGGCAAGCTTCGCCTGACGTCAATGCCATTTCGTGCCGTATGTAAAATTGTTCTTTGTCCTCCATGTACCCTCCCAATTTAAAACGTATGTCAAAGCGTTCAATGATCCATTCAATATACCGCGAACGTGCCGTCGTCATTCGTTGATTTGATTGATTGATTGATTGATTGATTGATTTGTGCGATTTAACGTCCTAAAACTACGATATGATTATGAGAGACGCCGTAGTGGAGGACTCCGGAAATTTTGACCACCTGGGGTTCTTTAACCTGCCCTTATATCTAAGCGCACAGGCCTGCAGCATTTCCACCTCCACGTCGTCATTCATAACAGTTCTTTAGAAGTGCACAAACCGCAGCTTCTGGACGCACTAACTGTATTGACAAAGCTGTATCGTTCCACGCAAAAGTTCATTCATTCATTCATTCATTCATTCTCAGGTGCCCTATTGAATCTGATACACTGGCCTACGGCCAGGCCCGGTCGCTGCTCAGCTTGGGGCATTGGGGTATAAGGATTTGTTCGGCGCGCGGCTCAAGGCCGTTCGGTCTTAGTATAGCACGGGAAAACAAACACGCTGTAAAAACAGTTTGCGTGAGACGGGAATTGCATGTTCCCCTCCCATCTCCTTTTCGCCCCTTCTCGTATACATCTCTATGTATGTGTTCTGTGTTCTTGTAATTATTATTAGCTTTTTTTTCTATTAGCAGAGCATATACATATTGAGCTATACACTACCCACAGGCATAATATATATATATATATATATATATAGATATTATATATATATATATATATATATATATATATATATATATATATATATATATATATATATATATATATTCGCCGGTTCTGCGTTCCAGCATGCACAGCGGTTCCGGAGTCGGAGCCAAGTTTCTTCACGCTGTGGTTTATTTAAACTAGGCCGAGGCGCACTCTATATGTCTCTCCGACTCTCTCACTTGCACACACGCACACTCTCGCCTGATAATACCGTCCGTACTGCTCCAAAAAAGAAAGGAAGGAGAGATTGCAGTTGTTGAGCGAAGAGGTGGCTGCTCACCACGTCGGCGGTGCAAGTTTGTTGCACAGTGCGCGCGCGGAGGAGACGCCTTTTCCATTGCAGTGTGCGGCGTGTGTTGCTGTATGTTTTTGCGGTAGAGAGAGAAGCGTCGCGGAAGGAACGCTGCAAAACAAACGGTTGCCCTACAACTTGCAAACGCGCGCGCGCCTATATAAATATATCTATGGACATTTTTTCCTCACTCTTGTTTCTCACGTTCTCCGCTGCAGCTTTGAGGGAGAGGCGACTCCGTTCGGCCCGCGAAGATACACGGTTGCGTGTGTCGGGTCACCGCTACTTCGGAGGTCTTAAAGGGGGCGCTGGTTTTAAGAACGAAATAAAGAACAATAATGCGTAAAAGGGAGGCCGCACTTTCGGGGAGGGGAAAAAGCCGAAACGAAGACGCGAAGCTGTGCAAGTGTTCTGGGCACCGGGTTTCTTTCTTGACCGAGGAGGTAAGCATGGCTTCCTGGTTCTGTCTCCGCGCACATAGCGGGTGTGATTGCTTGTTGTTGTACTACTTGTTACGTCGTCGCGTAACAAGTAGTACTTAGCGAAGTAGTACTTAGCGAAGCACTCAAGAAGGGGAAGGTGCGAAACGTATCGAGGAAAAGATGCGGTGTTGTGAAAACGTATTTTAGAGTGCCCTTCGTTGCGTTATCGCCGCGCTCTCGTTTTTTTATGAATGAAGTGCGTTTTCTTTGTGAGCATTGAAATCCCGCAAGAGACGTCAATTGCGAGGCGACGGCAATGCAGGGCTCCGCGAACTCTACGGTCCTGCGCAGGTCGTTGTCTCACAGAGCAAGGATCGGGAAAGCGGGTGTGACCAGCAACTGTGTCTCGGAACCGCTCAAGACAACAGTCCACAACGATAGGTCGAGGAGTAGAACGGGATGTAAATCAACCAGGATTGGCGGAGTGTAGCATGTCTGCAGTTGTCTTCATTCATGATCTTAGGTTTCTTTTCGATGCTGCCGAATGAGAGGGGGTACAGTACGTCAACATGGCTTTGTTTTCTTGGCGAGATATCGTTGTATGCAATGGGTGTATCGCGCGAGGCCCTGGCCCCATGGCCTTCCCTTGTCATTAGTGTCTGTCACTTGAAACCTCGTGCACATGATATATGTACGGAAGGTTTCAGTGCCTGGTAGGCCCTCGTGAGCAGTAGCCCCAACAATTTGGCGTAACGTATCATTAAAAAATTACCAATTTGTGTAACGTGATCATTTCAGCCGTGTTGCCATTGCATGCACACGGCTTCGTAATATACCGCGGCTGATCTACATAATAGTGAGGACAGTGATGGGCTCCGGGATCACCAGCTAGCGCGCTCGTGCGGTCAGAGCGTCCGCCTGTAGTGATGAGGAGGTAGTGGGTTCGATTCTCAGTGCCGCTGGGCACCGGTGGTTTTCCAGTAGGGAAAGAAGTTGATTTACGTCCCGTGCTTCGGTGTTGGGCTCGGTGTTGTGTGCTCATTTCTCGAGAAGTAGTCCTATCCATCTTCTTTCACTCCCTTGCCGTGCTTAGCGTTTCCTACGTCGAGTTGTGGTGCCAAGCACGAGACGTGGGGTTCAGTTACTTGCCGCAGCGGCTGGGAAATTCATAGAATCACACGCGCTTTAAAGACCGCCACATGGCTGAAATCAGTCCGGACATGCCAGCCTCTAATGTTACACGGATTCTTATACGTAGGCAAGAGTTCGACGACAGTTTGCCTGGTCGGGTGTCATGATGAGGATGTAAATGCAATTGTTGACCAAGTCAAGGTGGAAAAGACTGAGTCAGGGTGTTTTTTTCACCTTGACTGACTGAGTGGGAACAAGGAATTCGTATGTGTCCCAAAACGTTTTTGTGTTTTGTCACTTTGACTTGGTCAGTGACTCACCGATTCCTATGTGTTAGAGTGATCAACCATGTCATTAACTCGACGTTCTAAGGGTGTGCAACCATACCAATGGTCAGACTGATTTTGTGCTGAAAGAGGTGCTTTTGTTTTGCTTTGTACAACGTGCAACTGTTTCTTATGTGGCTCGCGGGACAGTGTTGTTCCACGAAATACGTGTCTTGCGGTTGTTCCACCAGCGCGGCAGGCTTCCAGACACACAGCCATACTTAATATTGTAAGTTCGACGAGAAAGCGAAGCTAACTGCGATGACCCTTTCGTGTATCGATACAGAGTGTCGCCGAGTGACATCCGAGATAGATTTCTCTGGGTGTCACGATGGCGATGGATAAGGCGTTGGTGAGGTCGCGTCTCTGCCCACTTCTCTGCAGTCGGCTGTGGTGCTCGCGAAAGCCGAGTCACGGAGAGAGGCGGTCTGCCGGCCGGTCATCGTATATCAGGCCGTCGTCGCAAGTGCGTCACGTCGCATTCCTCGAAGATGGACGATCCGACGCGCACAGACGACATTTCTCGGAAGGCATTGCCAACACGTCGCCCAACACAAAGACGCCGTTGTTTCGGGCGAAGGATTCCCACGAGAGATAGGCCGCGGACCACATATGCTTTTTTGTATACGCTTTCGGGAGCAACGGGAGTGCAACGCCGCCGCCGGCCGTTCTCCTGTTTCCGCGGGCGATGTCCAATAAACTTGCGGCCGTGATGAAGCGACGTAGAGATAGGAAAGCATCGTCTATTGGGACTTTGTCGTCGACTGTATATACGAACTTCCGATTTGTAGCGAATGGTGTCGCGTTGACTCCCATGCTGAACGGCGCGTCGAGGTTCTCGTTGCAAAGGTTAGGCCACGCTTCCGCTTTCGATGTGCAGCACCCTCCCACCCTGGCGCTCTTTCTGAGAACCCTTTTTTCCCCCTGCCTCGCGATTATCCACCTTAAATATCAATCAATCAATCAATCAATCAATCAATCAATCAATCAATCAATCAATCAATCAATCAATCAATCAATCAATCAATCAATCAATCAATCAATCAATCAATCAATCAATCAATCAATCAATCAATCAATCAATCAATCAATCAATCAATCAATCAATCAATCAATCAATCAATCAATCAATCAATCAATCAATCAATCTATCTATCTATCTATCTATCTATCTATCTATCTATCTATCTATCTATCTATCTATCTATCTATCTATCTATCTATCTATCTATCTATCTATCTATCTATCTATCTATCTATCTATCTATCTATCTATCTATCTATCTATCTATCTATCTATCTATCTATCTATCTATCTATCTATCTATCTATCTATCTATCTATCTATCTATCTATCTATCTATCTATCTATCTATCTATCTATCTATCTATCTATCTATCTATCTATCTATCTATCTATCTATCTATCTATCTATCTATCTATCTATCTATCTATCTATCTATCTATCTATCTATCTATCTATCTATCTATCTATCTATCTATCTATCTATCTATCTATCTATCTATCTATCTAGCCGCCTAGGACTTTTAGCTCTCCTAGCCGCTTCCCTAACGGCATCAATACCAAACTTCGTATGGGATAACATGACTGCATGAGGGACATATTTCACTAGTCATAACATGAAAATCAAGATATGTATGTCATGAATGTCAGAATTTACATTTCATGGTCCTACAGCTATTGCGGTAGCTCAGTTCACATGGCATGTAGCAAAACTGGTATGGTATGACATGATTGCATGGCGAACACAAGCGAAAGACCCGAACACGAAAATCATGACATGCGTATCGCGTAAACACATGACTACATGCCACGCTCGTGATGCGCTCGCGGTCGTTTCGCTATCGACAAATATACCAAATTTAGTATAATGGTACATGAAATGATCACATAGGTATGATACTGCTGAAACAATATAAACATGATATGTGTGTCGTGTAACAGCATGACTACATGTTACGCTCAATGATGCGCTCGTGGCCATTTCGCTCGTTTCTCATATGCAAAGTTTCGTATGGCGTGACGTCATTGGATGACGAAGGCTCGTGACTGGTGAAAACATGATAATCATGACATGCGTGTCATGTGAGAACACGATATGCCACAGTCAAGGCGCCAATACATTTAGGCATGACGCGGTGCCCGCTCTCGCTGGCGTTTATTTCGCCGCGTCACGCCGGTGTTGCCACGCCAGGCACCGGTCCTGCCATATACTCGCAGACGCACGCTGCATCGCTTTGACGCATGCGCGTTTCAGCGCGTCCTGCTGCTGAAAAACATTTATTTACAGATGTTATTTACAGGGAGGGTGGGAACGGTCCTTAAGGGGCCGCCCCGTACAAACACTAGGTAGGCTCCTTCTTAGGGGAGCCCATTGGCGTTGGGCACGGCCCGGGCACGCTCGACCAAGGCCCATTGGGCCGTCAGGTCAGAGCAGCCGAGCAGGGCTGCCTCCCAGTCCTCCCGTGAAGGGTTGGGTAGTGGGGTAAGGTTTGGGGTTTTTTGGCATGCCCACACCATGTGGAAAATGTCAGAGGAATTTTCCTCACAATGCGGGCACTTCCCCGTGCAAGCGGGGTCAAAGTGTTTTATGATTGCCGGGCACAATAGAGTTTTAGTATAAAGGCGAAGGAGGATTCGCTCCTCCGCCTTCGTGAGGCCCTTACAGGGTTTCGGATAGACGTTATGGCCGGATTGATAAAATTGTGTGACCTCCTTAAAGGTGTAGGCGGGATTGGGTTCGAGTTCCGGATCGGTAGGGGACGAGGATGGTGCCCGGAGAGTGAGCGCGCGGGCGGCGGCATCGGCCGTCTCATTACCATCGAGGCCCGTGTGAGCCGGAGCCCATATGATCGTTCGGTGCGCGGGGGCACCTAGGTAGCTGCTGTTCTGCAAAATTTTATAAGCACGGTACGGAATGTATCCCTGTTCAATATTGCGACAGGCACCCCTTGAGTCGGTGATGATGACCCTCGAGTCCTGATCTGCGGCGGCTAGTGCGATGGCGATCTCCTCCGCGTGCGTAATGTTATGTGCACGGAATGTGAGTCCGTTTACAACGGTGTTTTGGTGGACGACCGCAGCCGTGTACCAACCACCGTGGTGCGGGCCGGAGGCGTCCACGTAGAATACTCCGAATTTGTGGCCGTAGTGTCGAGCCAAGGCTTCCGCCCGCGCGAGGCGTCGGCCACTGTAGTCGTCTCGGGTCATGTTAGCCGGAAGAGGGCGCACGTGCAAGGAGTATCGCCAAACTTCTGGAATCCGTACGCGCTCTTCCGTGTGTATTGAATGATTGATGTGTAGCCGGGCAAGGAGGCGGCGACCCGACGGTGTTTTAGAGAGTCTAGTATATTGGTTTGTCAAGTGCGCCTCTCTCAGCTCCTTGAAGGTGTTCACCATTCCCAAGCCCAAAAGGCGCTGGTTAGAGGTGCTGACAGGAAGGTCGAGGGCGCGCTTGTAGATTTTGCGGAGAATGACTTCGAGTGCATTCTCGTCGGATTTGCGTAGGTGGAGGTATGGAGCCGAGTACAGGACTCGGCTGGTTACGAATGCATGCGCCAGCCGCAAGGCATCTTTGCATCGTAACCCCCCGCGCTTGTTGGAAACCCGGCGGACCATCCGGCCCACCTGGTCCCCCACCTTACGCAATTTGGCCAATGTTGTGTCTGCTCTGCGATTTTTGTGTATAAAAAGCCCTAGTACTCTAATCTCATCGCGTTCGGGTATGGGTCCGCTGTGAAGGGAGAGGTCGATTTTTGTGGTGCACTTTGGTGATGGGCGTATGTGCACGAATTCCGATTTGGACGAGGAGCACTGAAGGCCGCAGCGACGGGCATAGTCATCCACGATGTCCGCCGCTTGCTGCAGGCTTGCCTCCATGTCTCCTGCCGAGCCGTGTGACGCCCATATGGTGATGTCGTCGGCGTACAGCGCATGTTGTATGCCTTCGACTTTCGCCAGCTGAGCGGGGAGTCTCATCATTGCCACATTGAATAGGAGGGGCGAGAGGACCGCTCCCTGCGGAGTCCCTCTCGTGCCTAATCGGTAAGGGCCGTGTTCAATGTCCTGAATCCGAATGTATGATTGTCGGTCAGTGAGGAATTGTTTAATATAGTTGAAAGTGTTTTGGCCGCAATCCACCTGTGAGAGATGTGTTAGAATAATTTCGTGGGTCACGTTATCAAAGGCCCCCTTCAGATCCAAAGCGAGCACAACTTTGTCATTCAGGGGATACTCGACTGGATCGAGGATCTCATGGTCGAGCTGAAGCAAGACATCTTGCGCGGACCGGTGTGGGCGGAACCCGAACATGGTGTCTGCAAATGCATTTTTGGTCTCCAGGAACGCGGACAACCTGTCGCGCACCATCGTCTCCATTAATTTTCCCACACAAGAAGTAAGGGAGATGGGGCGGAGGTTGTCCGTGTTAATGGCTTTGCCCGCTTTGGGTATGAAGGTGACCAGGGCGGTCTTCCACTCAATCTGGTAGGCTTGTTTTCCCGATCCAAATGGAATTGATGTAGGCAAGGAGCATGGTGTAGGCCGAGTCAGGAAGATTGGCAAGTAATTTCACGGTAATTTTATCCCTTCCCGGCGCCGTTCCTCGCCTCATTTTTGCTAGGGCTGCCTTCAGGTCGTGTAACTGGAACAGTTGATCCAGCTCCGCGTTCTCGGTACCTGCATACGAGTACGCCGGCCCTCGGGAGTCCTGCTGTGTGCATAGATATTGGTCTCGGAGTTTACATGCCAATTTGGCTGTGTCTCCGTCGAAGCTGTGAAATGCTCGTTGCAGATGCTTTTGTGTCTCTGTTCGAGTTTGGGTCGGATCAATCAAGGCGCGGAAGAGGCGCCAGGTACTCCGGCTGGACATTTGTCGAGCGGCCGTGTTGCAACGGTCCACCCAGTTAGAGTCAGCGAGCTGGGCCGCGTACTCTGCTGCTCGCTGGGTGAGCTCAGCGATGCGAATTTTGAGCTTTCGGTTGTGTTTTTGCCGGCGCCATCGGCGGACGAGGCTGCGCCGGGCCTCCCAGAGGTGAAGGAGATGGTTATCCACCGCCGGAGTCGCCTCGGAGAGTTTAATTTGTGTTTCTGTGGAGCGTAATGAGGAAACCAGTTGCTGGGACCAAGCATGGTATCCTTGCTCCTCAATGGGTGTCGAATTGGCGTATATTTGCCGAAACTTCGTGTAATCGGGTAATTTGCCTCTCCGTAGGGTCTTGCCAAAGGATAGGTGCGAATGGTGGTGTTGAGTATGCAGTGGTCGCTGCCGAGGGTCTCTTCAGTGTTGACCCAATCCGCATACTGGATGTTTTTTGTGAGGGTAAGGTCCGGACATGTGTCCCGGGTCACGGAGTTACCCACGCGAGTTGGGTAGGCAGGGTCGGTGTGAAGAGTTAGGCCCAGCGTGGACATAAGTTCCGCCTAATTTACGTCCACGTTTCTCTTCACGTGCATACCCCCAGAGTGTGCTGGGGCATTAAAATCACCCACGATCACCAGAGGGTCCCTGCCTGCAGCCTTTAAGGCGCGGCTAAAAAGGTCTGCGAATGTAATGTTGCTTAGTTTCGGTGAGCAATAAATGTTTAGCACGTGCAGTGGCGGGTCCTGTTTACGCAGCGGAAGGAGTGTCACCATCACGTACGAGAAAGCTGGCTTAAGGTCGAGATCAACTAGGTTGGCCGTATAATTTTTGTGCACGCAGATACAAGATAAAGGGTCCTGCTGAAACGTAGTATAGTTTGTGAGTGTGGCAGCACTCCCTGGCTCCTGGAGGGCTACCACAGCAGGAAGGTTTTGAAATGCTGCGAGGAAAAGCCGGAGGTTGGCGCGCTTAGTGTGAGCCTTAAAGCCCCGACAATTCCACTGGGTGATTTGGATGGGAGTGGCCGTATTGGATCGTGGGGACTTCCGAATTCTAAGGGTGCCCGCCATGGTCAGTGGAGTTAACGAGCGATTGCGGTGGCGGTGCTCCCGAGCCAGCACTCGCGGGGAGGGGGGTGTCCTCAATTCCGGAGGCGGAGCAGCTGTCATCATCCTCAAATTCGATCTGTCGTCGAAGCGTTTTAAGGTACCGGCCAGACACGTCCTTAATTGGGCCGGCTCGTTTGGTGAAACGCGCAACTTGTTGGGCTATCAGGGTAGGGACTGGTTTCTGTCATTTTAGCAATGGCGGCATTTACAGCCGCTGAGATTTGGGTTTCGAGGACAGTTATACGGCTGTCCATACGGACCTCAAGGGTGTTCACACGAGCCTCGAGTGCGGCAACCGCGTCCGCTGCCACCGCCCCGGTCTCACTCTCCATTACCTCTACTGCGGGGGGAGGAGGAGGGGAGACTAGTTGGGTCTGTTTGGCCTCGGCTGCCGCTAGTCTTTTCTGTAACGCTTCGATTGTGCCTGAAGTTTGGCAATAATATTTTGGTCGGCGTTACGCGATGAAGAGGGGATGATAGGGGGGATGAGGAGGCAGCCTACCCGTACCACCCACCTGGTTTCCGTTTTTGACGGCGTTGGCCCATGGCCCGGCTTCGCCGCATGGTTGCGCCGTCGGCTGCTTTTCGGTTCCTCCAGTAGGGGAAGCAGGCTTGTCTGTCTTGGCGACTTCCCGGCGTGGTGGCTCACTGGGAGTCTGATCTTTGCGTCGTTTCTTGGACGCCCTTTTGGACTTTCCGCCCTGTTGTGCGGCCACCTTGGAATTACGGTACTTGGCCGTACATGCTCGAGAGTTTGTGGCGTGTGCTCCACCGCACACAGAACATACGGGTACACATTCATGAGGGGCCCGCACCCCCTCCTCCACAAGCGGAACCTGCTGTCCACACAGTCCACACGTATCCGGTCGTGGGTTGGGACAAGTGTCCATCCGATGGCCGACGACACCGCACTTGCCGCAGGCCGGGATCGTCCGGTAGTAGGGTTTGACGGGGATCAGCATTGTGTCGTAGTGAACAAAGCGTGGCTTCTCCTTACCGGCGAAGGTTACACGCGCCTTGTTCGATGTGCCAAATTTACGCACCTCGACGATGGTGCCTGACCTCCAGCGTACGCTCTCTCGGAGCGTCTCCGTCGTATCTGTGCTGCGGACTACGATGACTCCGTGGCAGGCATTGCTACCATCTTCTCGCAGGTACCGGTTGAGCAGAACCTGCCTGTGATCGATGTTTACCGCGAAGTCCCCGATGATTTTGTCCGCCGTGTCAGGGTCCGGGGTGTAAATCACGATCAAAATTTGCTCTCTCGATGGAATAACTGTCAGCGTCTCAGCTCGCTTGGGCCCGAGGTATGCCTTAAACGCAGTCCCGTACCAGTTCTCTGAGAAAGCATCATGCAATGAGATGCACTCTCGTGGCTTTACGACTATTACATAGTCGTCTGGACTCGGTTTCGGAAACGGGCGAGGCTTCCATTTGGTGAGCAACTTGCCCTTGCGTCCACAGCGCGCGAAGCGGGAGGCTGCGTCTTGTCAACTGGCGTGCCGGATGCCGGGGCAGCGGCGGACGCCGCCTTCTTGGCGTTGGCTTTGCGAGCGGCGTTTCCACCGCGTCGTTGAGAGCTTGGCTCCGAAACCTCGTGAAGAAGCAAAGTTTGGCGTTTCGAAGTCGTAATCGTCTCCCACGTCATGGCATGTGGGTCGTATCCACGCTGCATGAGAGTAGCGTCCAGTTGCCTCGGAAAGCCGGTCCCACGCCGCCGGGCGTCGGCGTTCGCCGTTTGGCTTAACGGCGTCGCCAACGTGGTCGGGTGATGATCGGCCGTAAAGTTGTTAAAAACCGGCCCACCTGATGACGCTGGTATCCACGTGTTGCCTGTGAGTTGCCGAAACGATTGATGCTGGTCTTGACGGGGTACTGTGAAGTTGCCCGTGGTTCCAGCCGAAAATCAGCGGAGCCGAAGCGCAGCACGTCCTACATCATCGCGCGCTTGCAGCGCCCTAGGTGCCACGACCGTGTCGTGTTAGCAAAGCGTTGGAAACACTTGCCTTTTCGTGCAAGCGTTGCATGCTCAGCGCAGCGTGATAAACGCTATGGTACGTAGAATTACCTATGTATGCCTTTTCATGGTTTCTCAGATATGCGCAATAATTGCTTTTTAATTGACAATCGCACAAGTATGAACGCTGAACCTTGAGCAATATTGGTGGCCGCTGCGGATGGGGTCGGCCGTTTTGAGTATCGCTTGATCACTTTGGTGCCCTTCAGGGTACCGTTAAGGACGGACAAACAGACAAATGTACCGATAGACCAAAATTTTTGCGTCGAAGGTCGTCTGAGCCTCCACTACACGGCGTCTCTCGTAGCCAAATGAGTCTCTTTGGCACAATAAAGGCCAACCAAGCGACCCCTAATGACCGACGAGGCGAAATGCCCGAACGTGACGAAATGGCATGTGAGACAGCTAGATATGCAACAAACAGAGGAAATATTTAGGTCCAGCAAGACGACACTGATGCGAATTCGAGTGAGATAACAGGAGTGTGGACGTGCAGTGAGGAGCGCGGAGCCACTCCATCTGCCACCATGGAATATCACGGAATAGCACGTGAGAGGCGGAGACACATACCATGGTGTCGAAAAACATCCTCGACATTCGCTGTGAGTCAGCGTCCATATACGCGAGGAAACTGTTAGTCGCATGATTGCCATTGTCCTGTAACTCGCAGTTACATATGGTATACATTTGTGCAGCGACGCACCCAGCGGGCGTAGCTGTGTACATTTCGTAGCCCGTCGTTGTAGCTAGGCGTACAAACGACGTCAATGTAGTCGCCCGCCGAAGCAAAATTAAAACAAATATGGAGGATGGGACGGTCGAAAATCCCGTGACTCTCGTCGTACTGCGCCTATGTCCCTTTTTAGGCGAGAGCATTATACAAACTGCTCCTGGCTGCTGTCGGCGCCGCTATAAAACTCTTGCTCTGTCACTAGATGGCAGTGCTGCATACTCCTGCTCGGCCACGACGCCGCCTTTCTACGGGGAACCTTTAGCGTGCTTTTTTTTTTTTTTGAGGGCTCTTGCTTTACTAATGGAATTCGCCATGAGTGGATGTGTAATTAGGCTGGGTAAAATGGGCGTCAGGGCGCATCTTTACCCCCTCCTCCCCTGCCCCCCGTGTGCGCACACCTCAAGACATAATCCTGCCGACGCCCATCGCTGAGTTTCCAAACGAAATGAAATGTTGAACCGAGGTTGGGTGTTCGGTAATGTCAGCGTCCGACGGTACGAAACGCCTAACTGATGTCAAGGCCAGGCGAGAACATAAGCTTTATTCAGAGGGAGCGAGCTGATGGCAGATCAAGATGGGTAGGGCGTGAAGCTGACAATATTAATCATATTAGTTTATCGGAACGCGATGATGCGCACAGTGGGGCTAATTTTGCGGGGGCCATACACACACTTCTAGGAAAAAAGCGAGGGAATCAAATACAAGACAGGGGGATATAGGAGTACTTGATTCAACGTACGGGCTTTTGTCTGCACCTCTGCTACCTCCTGCGACCAGGCGACAAAAGCCTATCCCCCCGACAGCGCAGAATCAAATCTGCGCCTTTTACAGAGAAAGCGGAGGGTGCGCCCTCTGGCGATTTAAAGCCGACGAAGGTCCCCGCTGGCGTTGCGCGAGTGAATGCCGCAACATTCATTGCCCACGCCCTTTCGCGCACGCCGTTTACTGCTACTTATCGTGGCCGCGCTCTCCTCCCACGTCTGCAACCGGCGAGACTGATCAGTCCATTAAACGATAGAGGAAAGAAAGCAAAACGAATAAAGCGAGGACGAGAAAGGGGCGTCGGCGTGGCGCTGCCGGCCGAAGAAGCAGTGCGGGCCGGTTCGTTTCTGCTCGGCGTGCAGACAGGCCGACCCCCCTCGGGACAAAGGTCAAGGACGACGCCGGCTGAGACGACTTCCTCGCGGCCGCCGCCTCGATCTAATTGACCCCAGGCACCGCACGCCTGGCGAGAAGTAATCCGTTGGGCGCTGCGCATATTCAGTAGCGCAGACTGATTTGCTTGTGTAGTCCGATTGGGCGCCCGGAATTTCTTATCGGTGTTTGTTTTTGTGATTGTCTCCTTTCGGGGATGCGAGATTACTGCCAAGATGGCGACAGCTGCTCTGGCGACGCTGCGCGAAAATTCTGGGAAATGAAGAATGCTGTCAACAGGGGTTATCTTGCAGCGTGTGTAGCTTGACCTCTGACTACACTTTCAGATATGTTGTCACTTACTTGCCCCCTCCCCCCATCCAAGTTACGGCCCTGGTGCAGATGCAACCCAGTGCCGATCCGGATCATAAATTCATGCATATACACTTGTTAAAATTGTTGTGTAGCCCTTTTATCGTGCATAAGTCGCAAAAAAATCAATACATTTGAGCTTTCACCTAAACTCGCTCAAGAAATATATTTTGTGCTTTAGTATCACCCAGACTCGCCAAAATTGTCCTCAACCGGACTCACTCGGACTCAAAACTCATCAAAATATCACTCACCTGCTATCGACACAGACACTGAGTGACTCAGCTCATATAAGTGAGTTTGCCCACCTGTGGTACCGCGTGCTGAAGAGCTTTGCTGGTCATCACCCTAATGGAGCGGAATGGCTCGCCAATTTTAAGTGCAGAGCACTTTGAGGGGTTTCGATTTGTCGTCTACCAATGCATCTCATGTGGCGTAGTCACTCCCACCGTAAAGCGCTAACTATACAGGCCACGACAGTGCTAGCAATGTTCAAAACAAAGTTAAAAACGAACGGTGTCTGGAGTAGTATAATTGACACACACACGTCCAAGGAGTGTAATCGCAGCAATTAAATTGGCGCCACTGCCTTGCCGAGTGAATGCCCCGACGCTTTGTCGGTGCTATGTCTGATGGGGGGGGGGGGGGGGGGCAACCTGAACGAACTCGCTGCAGACGACGCGTATTTGAAACTGCGGTAACAGGCAGGAAGACGATCTAGCGCAGAAAAAGTAGCACACTGACTGAGTTGGCGAATCTGCCTAACGTTTTTGTTTACAGCAAAACCTGTTGTGAGATCAGAACTTGGGTCTCGCGCAGTGCCGTATAGTTGTCTGCCGCCGCCGGTGTCTGTAACCACATCGCGCAAAATTAGGGGAAAAAAAAACTACAACCTGGTATTGACACAGTGGTGCTTGAACCCGGATCTGCTGCACGCCAGCCCAGTATTCTACCACTGAGCCACGCCGACCTTTTTTTTTTTTGCTTTATTGCCTGTTTACAGGCGCATACATCAAACCACAAGCAGAACAAAAACAAGCAGTAACAGTCCGTCAGAAATTAAAAATTCCCTAAGTGCTGCCAAGGGCTCCACCCTCGACAACCACTCAGGTAAAACCTCCTGAGTTTTCTGCAGTTCAACAAACTTGGCCATACATTCACGGAAATACATTCGTGCAGGCCGTGCATCTTGATCGCGATAGAAACCCGCCATACGGGCCCGCCATAAACAGTGAAGTTCACATAGCATAATCAAATCAAAAGGCATTCCCTCTTCGTCCACTGTTGGCAGAAATCTTATACCATATGAATTTAAAGGTAATTCTTTCTGTAACGTCCTTTGAAGTACATCCCAAAAATATACTCCTTCCCAACAATGTAAGAAACCATGGTCAATATTTTCCGGTTTTTTACAGATAAGGCAATTTGTCCCCCAAGGTAAGTAAAAACCACGGTCTGCTTGAAATGTCCTGACTGATAGTGTACCTGTGTGCAGACTGAGCCACGCCGACACATAGGACTTGTTCACGAACTTGCCTTAGGTATAGCTTGGTGTCGGGAAAGGAATCGCATTATTGTGAGTAACAAAGCGTTTCAGCAAACGAACAACCTATAGCATCACACAATGCGAATATCGTAACGAGTGGGTCGTCCAATGCTCCAACCCATTACAAAAGATTGTTCTTGTTCACCTATTAACTGTGGCGCATACCCACTTCAGGCAGAATTCCTCATCGTCGTCAGCCTCTGCATGAACGATTGTCACACAATTCCTTGCAAGTATTCGGCTGATACTACGCTTCTCAGAAGAATGGCGAAAAATAGCATAGCGAATGTCGGCCTACTACCCTAAAATTTTCATTGCTACTGCCGTAGTGGGCATCAAGCAAGTGTGCTTGCAGCAGTCACCCCAATGAGTTTAGAAAAAGACTCTGAAAGTCCGCACTTCAAACTTTCACTGTGACTGTGCTGCACATTCCGCGCAGGCCTGGCGTTTTTTCTTTTTTTTGCTCGTTCCGGGGAAACCTTATACGTGCTTACCTCAAGCATTGACGTCATCGACGCTTTTGTAAACGGAGCACTTCTCTACGAACGAGAATCGTTAGGTGCCCGTGCTACGCACTTCCCTAGGTTTCACAGTCGGGGCGTTGCCGTACGTTCCATTTTTACACGTGTGAAGTTTTTATCAGCGGAATAATTACTACAATAGTTAAGGTTCAGCTCAGATACTATACTTACATTTGTTTGTTCTATATCTCTTTCTTTTTTCTTTTGTTTCATTCTTTTGTATGCCAAATGCACTCGCCATGGCCAGAATAAATAGAATAGAGAAGGCGATAAAGCCGGTCCATTTCACTTGATTTGGGATTGATGCTCGGGCTTCCAGGAGATTGTTTTTCGTGAGCTTATCAGAAAAAAAATGATCGCTGGACGATTTGGCCGCCGGAAATTCCTTTCAGCGGATATGCCGTCAAATAGGAGTCATGAAAGAGGTCAAAGCACAAGAAAGAGAAAGGGAACAGAAGCGGGGCATACACTGCCACTTCGTTGTGTGCTTCAGCGCGCGTTTCGTGAACGCCCCAATTGAGGCGTTGTTTTTCCGGTCCGAGTGGCCGATGCGCTATATTGTTGCTAAATATACGCCCAGGGAGACGACCAGCGTCGGCGCAGCTGTCACGTAAGCCAGCGGCCGTCGTCGCAAACAATAAACAGCGTACTTCGTCGATCGAAGGTGTCCCGTCCTGCCTGTGTTGATTGACCTCTCTGCGGAATTCGGAACGTATACGCGCGAATACTTTGTCTCGGCGAAAGGGCCTCATTCGTTGGGAAGCTATATCGGGAACGTACAACCTGGGCAGCTAGTGAACTAGGCCCCCCCGCCTTCCCTATAGCACTCCCGAGAAAAAGAAACTCACTAGGTGTCTTATGCATTCACTTCACACGACTCAAAAGCCATCTCGTCTTCCTCTCAGCCGATGCGTGGATGCTGCTCCGCGTATTGACGTGGTTTCGCACCGTCTCTAAGATCGGAATAAGCGCACCTATAGTTTCGCATTGCCTCCGTGATCGGACCACCTTTGACCCTTAGAGTTTCCCATGAATACGCTAGAGGGACCTCTGGCGCTATAGTGTCTTGGAATTTGCAAAGCACTACGCTGCAGCGACCATGGCAATGAAGGGGTATTGTACACGGGTTTGTCTAATTTTCGTACTTGCGGCTCCAGTTGGTTTCGCGTGGCTTGTAGTTGGCTTTTCACAAAACGACAATCGGCAAATGTTCAGCGGTTCCGCTTCACTTGTCCCGCCCCTCTAAATTTTAAGAAGCTCTATAGGCTTTCACCAAACCATGATGCGGGTTGGGGACGTCATCGTGTGACGTTGCGTCATGTGACATCGAAATCGCGTTAAATTTCAGTGATCTCACAACATGACAATATATATATATATATATATATATATATATATATATATATATATATATATATCTTTTGCATCACCCGTCTCCGACTCCGCGAGACGCCGACGGTCAAAAATTTCGCGTTTTACAAGGCATCTAAGGCTTTCGCCTTAATATTTGTTTGCGCTTATAGGCCGCCTCGAAATACCAAATAGTCTGGTTGTTTGCCCCCTTGCGTTCACGAACGTCGCGCCGACGAAATGAGCCGCCTGGGATCCACGGTTCGCGCGGGTAAAGTCGTGCGATTTTTTTTTTTTTCCACGATTTGGCGTCGACCTCGGCTTTTAGCTCAGTTTCGTTCGCAAGAGACGCAAGCCGTGGTTACGATGTTCGGTTGCTGACCCGAAAGTCGCCGGTTCGATTCCGGCCGCGGCGGTCGCATTTCGATGGAGCCGAAATGGTGGAGGTCCGTGTGATGTCACCAGACGTTTCGGAGCCTTCCACTATACGGCGTCTCTCATATTCATATCGTGGTTTTGGGGCGTGAAAATTCATATTACTATTACAAAAAATAAAAATGAAAAACACGCTTTTAATCGCAACGTCACATACTTTTTCACGTCAAAGATAAAAATTCGACGAGACTTTTTACGGTTGCAAAAAAAAAAAAAGGTCGGGGCACATGCGTCAAGTAAAAAGAGTGATGCACTTAAAAATAGAAGCGACAACACAACTACGAAAAAAAAAATAAAATGTTGCTAGCTCAGCGCGTGATTCGATAGGGCCACTACATCACTCGTATGATGATGCAGTTTCATCAAAACATCGTTAGAGATGTGATAGAAATTTTTTTTTTTTTCACATTAGGAGGAGTGCTCATCGATGTGCTGGCGCCCCATACATTATCGTGAGAGAGACACGGAGGGTTCCTCACACTCTGAGCGAGTGGTCTTTTTTTTTTTTAACATTTTTCAACAAACCGACAGTTTAAGGGTAGCGCCAGTGTCGTCCTTTCAGTCCGTGTTGTTTGAGCGCCTATTCCAACAAGGCGAATAGATTTCAAGGTCTCGCTGCTCTTCGGCCTCAACTGGAATTGATTCGTCCTGAATCAATGCGCTAAACAAACGGGGACAGAGTACTTATCCGTTTTTTTTTTTTTGTTTAACTGTGTCCCCGCTCGTATAGCGCGAAATTTCTTGAATAGAACTTGCACAAATGGTCGTTTTGTCTTATGCGTGTTGACTTTTCCATATCGACAGTTTTGTTAAAAGTAGCATAGACCAGTGCCTCCTCTTGGCACTGCATATGCATATCAAGGGCATATTATAAAATTTGATATAAAATTTGATTCACCCCACCCCTCCTCCTCATAATAAAATACTGGCTATGTATATGGGACGCAAGGATGAAAAAAAAAAAGTAATTTAGCATCGCAGGAGCGAAACAGTTTCAGTAAATCTGGACTGTAAAGAACGCATTTCGTGTGTGGTGGGCACCGCTGTGTCGCTGCCTATTCCAGGGGCAAGTTATTTTTTCGCCCGCGTTCATACCTTCTCATGTAGGCCATACACTAGGGCTAAACATGACAAATAATATCTTCAGTGCCTTTCCTGGCCTCATTGTCAGTTTCCTTAATTGGGAATTGTATATCCAATGAAGAATCTGCCCTAACGTACTCGATTTCCTATTTATTCTGCCATTTGCAACCAATTTTTTGCCGCGCTGATACCATTTTGCCCGCCGCATTGGGCACCACTACACGCATGAACCAAAACTGCAGTGGTATGTATGTATGTATGTATGTAAGCATGTATGTATGTATGTATGTATATACGTACGTGCGTGCGTATGTACGTATGTATGTATGTATGTATGTATGTATGTATGTATGTATGTATGTATGTATGTATGTATGTATGTATGTGACGGGCAACACTGAGGACGTGGCCTCATCAGTTGGAAGATTGCGCATAGCTTCCGCTAACCCTAATTTCCAACCGCGTGCGCGGAAGGGGGGGGGGGCTAGTCGCTTAAGAGGGGGTTGCAGTCTGCGCCATACGCCCATACGTTGATTTAACAGGGGAGGGGCATTGCACCCCCTTCCCCCCGAATACGCTGCACACGCGTGTGCTTATATCAACTGCTCCTCCCAAAGTAGACATCATTGTTGAGAAAAAGAAGGCAGTTTCAAGTCATGCACTATCGTTGAACTAGTGAGGTCACACGATCCCATGTTTCTAGTCGCCACAATCACCGATGCCTTGCGCGGGGGCGCCGCGTGCAGTCGCGTCGGGACTCTCGGAGGCCACACCGCGGCAACGGCCGTCTGATGCAGTCCTTCGAAGCTGCCGACCGACCGGGCGGCTAGAAGGTGGCCCCGATTCTCGAAGGGAGTGTGTCGCGGCAGCAGCGAGGGACGCGCAACCAGAGGAGCAGGGGGCGGAAGCCGCTCACTCGGAAGAGCGGTCACAGCGGGGCGACGCGAGAAATGAAGCAGAAAAAGTAGACAGGAAAGACGCCATGGTGCCCCGCGCCGACCAGCCTGCACTCGCGCCCTGCCCTTCCGAAAACTCTGGACGGGGTGAAGTTGGTGGGAAAGGTGGGGGTTGAGACTTGGTTGTCCTTATTGCGGTACGCTGCAGACAAATATACTGTTTCTTAATTGTTGCTGCAGCTGCAGTTACGTGCTGCTCGCAACACTCCCTCTTGCCGGAGAATGTAAATGTTGTCTCTATTCGTGCGAAAGTTCGGCTTTACCTGCAACTTAATGTACCGTATCGTGACGTGCATGGGTGGGCGTGTGGGTGGACCGCACCGAAAAATCTAACTGGACGATCCGAAACGAATTTAGGGCTTATAATAGTTGTCCCGGGATAGGATGGGACGGGACTTGGTGCACCGTGCGAAAAGTCGGGGTCGCGGGACAGTCCCCCGAAATCCGGGACGGTATGTTGGAGGGGGGGGGGGCAGCAGCGGGCGAACCCTTCTTGTGCGAGGCGGCAGGCCCGATCGCTGGGACTGCAGAAAGAAGTGAGCTAACGTAGACGAAAGAAAGAAAAAGAGCGGCTCGAGGTTTGCGGATGAGAGCAAGGCAGCCGCGCCGGTGGTGGAGGTGGTGGTTTATTTTTAAGCCTGACCCAGTCGGCCGCAGCGCCAGCCGAAGATCGGTGCAAGCGCAGATGATGGCGGTCTACAAGCAGAATCCGGCTGGCGTGCAGCGCTGCCCCATGAGAAGGAGGGTATGACTAGCACAGGGAGCAGGCTTTCATTGCACCCTTTCATTTGCTCAGCTCCACCCCTGGCTTCAGCTCTTCTACTTTAGCGGATTGGAATTGGAGTACGTGTGAACCAATAGCATGCCAGCAAACTCATCCAATATATTCTTGTTCGTATAATACTCTTTCTTCTCGTGCCAATGGTCATAGGTTTATTGAGAAAGGAAGTCAACCTTATTTCCAAATAGCTCTTTGTCTGAGCCCTCCTACAAAGTTTAGGTGGTGTTTCAGCTGTGTGTGCTAAACACAAAGGACGAGAGGAAAAAAAAAACGAAAACAGGAAGGAGTGCACCTATAGTGTCCACAAGCCAACCTCCTCATGTTCATGTCACAATTCCCATCATGCCTCTGTCTCTCTTTTTAGGAGCAAAGCTCCTTAAGCACCCGTTCGTCCCTCATAGTAGTGCGTAACATGTCTTACGCTTTGACCTGCAAGGTGGTGCCGGTCGAAGATTTCTCCTGTGCGTTGTTGAAAAATAAAAAATTTGCAGTGTGCGCGTTAACTAAAAGCCGAATTCTCCTTTCTCTCATTCCCCATTAGCAGCCATTGCCATGTACATTGAGCGCTATCTGACAAGAAAGGGTTGCTACGTCATACTCACTGGGCGTAATCTCCTTGGTTTTAGAACGTTTAGCGAGCGTTGGGCCGCAGTGCCATGAATACAGTGAATTAGTTTATACCATGAACTCGATGTGGTTAAAGGTGGGAAGTAGACACGAAGCACAAGCAGTAAGAAAGTGTGTGTGCCAAAGCCGAATTCTCCCGTCTCTCATGCCCCATTAGCAGCCATTGGCATGCATTGAGCTTTATGTGACAAGAAAGGGTTGCTACGTTATACTTGCTGGGCGCAACCTCCTTGGTTTTAAAACGTTCAGCGAGCGTTGGGCCGCAGTGCCATGAATACAGTAAACTAGTATATACCATGAACTCGAGGTGGTTAAAGGTGGGAAGTAGACCCGAAGTGCAAGCTGTAAGAAAGCGTGCGTGTGCCACCTCACGTTTAGTCCTTGGAATGTCCGCTGGATGGCGGTGCTTCTATATGCGGAATATATGATGAAAAGATGCGAGATGGTGGTATTTGGAGTGTTGACTAGATGGATGAACGGACACACAGACAGATGCATGGACGAACGCTTGGATGTCTGCACGGATGGATGCACGGACGTAGGGGCGGATGCATGGACGAACGCAGGGATGGACGCACGAATGGACATGCGGACGCACGAACAGACGCACGGACGGTCACACGGACGGACGGATGCTTCGCCCCACTCTCCATCATTCACCCCGTGGATATGCTGCGAAGTTTTTGCTGAGCTCGCTGGGAAAAAATAAAAAATTGAGAGGTGCACGTGTCTAGCATCCACTAGCCAACCTCCTGTGACGCCGCTTGCTCCTAGTTCTCTTCCCAGCCTCGCCGAGGTGGTCTAGTGGTTAAGGTACTCTGCTGCTGACCCGCAGGTCGCGGGGCCAAATCCTTGCTGTGGCGGCTGCATTTTCAATGGAGGCAAAAATGCTGTAGTTCTGTATGCTCAGATTTGGGTGCACGTTAAAGAACACCAGGTGGTTGAAATTTCCGGAGCCCTCCGCTACGGCATCTCTCACAATCTTATGGTAATACTAACGAGGCTCAGAATAGGACACACATACACGACACACACATATTTTGTCCGGTGGCGATCCGCTATTGTGTGACAGATGTGGTGAAGCATTAACAGTTCTTCACATGTTAATCCAGTGCCAACAGTTAGAAACTCTAAGAAAACAAAGCTTTCCATTACCCTACCGACAACATATACCTTTACACCCTGCAATGTTCGTCGGTAGGGAACCGCTTTTTAGTCATAAATCATTGTTAGCGTTTTTAAAAGAAATTATAGTTTTCATATCATATACCCGGGCATTCCGTAGCACGACCTCTCCAGAGAGGTTTTTGCTGCAGTGGCTACACAACAAAGCACTTGCCTCACGGCCCTTGGACGCAAGGGTATGAACGAGTGAGGCACTTGTGCTAATGCCATACATGTCCACCATCGTTTTTTATTATCACCAACTTTTGTCTTCTATTCACACCACACACACCTTTCACGACATGGTCATGATTATATTACTTGTATGTTTTTACCCGCCTTACTACGAGGAATTTTATGGCCCTTATACAGCCGCTTATCACAGTCATTGTCCATATTTTTAGTAAGATGAACTGACGCTCTTTGGCCGTGAAATGGCTCTTGCACCACAAAACATCAAACATCATCATGGGATGTTAAACGCCACTTATTAAAAAAAAATTAGTTCTGCTCGCACTAGTGCCCCTCTAATCACAATTTTCCTCATGCTCCTTTTTAATTATTAATTTTTAATGGCTAGGCTTCAAGATTGCCACGTGATGCTCATTATAGTTCTTTTTTTTCACGCTCCGTGGTGCTGGATGAGGAGTTGCAGCTTGCCAGAACATGGGGTAAGGTTGTTTGTGGGGTATGGTCCAACTCGTCCGCAAAGGATTGGGGAGGTATGTAGGAAATGCTGCAAGAATATAGCACATGGACACATCCTGTAGATGTCTAGAAAGTTTATATAGCCCTTGCACATGCCATGGGGCCAAACATTCCCAACATCATTTCATAGGGCGCTTTACGGCTACTTGGGACACACATTTATTGGCCAATCTGAATGTTTCTGCTTGTGCATTGATAGAAGTGTGGAGGCAGTTGTTTATGCAAGGAGGCAGGGGAAATGCCTGTTCAACTGCTGCTGTCGCTGTCAGCATATGCATGCGTCTTGCGAGCTAGGAAGTGAGCATGTTTCGTTTCCCTGCAACTGCTGGTGTTATAGCACCTGCTTGCCAACAATGTAATCGTTCTCAAAGACACTAGACATAATTTAATACGTACAAATGGTGCAATGACTTTAGGTTTCTCACCTAATCTTATGCACTTTAGATTCATATTTTGTGCCAATAAAGGGTTGCTAGTAAAGCCAAGCTTTCATTGGCGTCTGCCTCGAGCCTATGAAAGCCACTTTTATTCAGCTCTTGTGCAATGCTGTGCTGTTAACAGCAAAAGCTTGCAAAATTAAATAAATATTAAATAAAATAAATAAAAAAGGAGGGGCAGGTGATCATGTTGTTAAATCATAAATCAGACACAGCGTAGGAGATAGTCAGGGTGCAAGTGCTGAAGAGGTTACAGATGTCAACAACTGACACAGGTGTTAGCTTGTGATTGGCAATGGCACTGACTTCAATGCACCTTCTTGCATATATGGGCAGAATGGGAAGTTCTCATTCTGAAAATATTATGTGGCTCTTATTTTCGGTCTTCTACCTTTAATGGGACATATGACCCAGTCGATGCTACGACTAAAGTTTAAGGCCTTGCGATGTAAGAGCCTCCTTTTACGTTCTCTGCTTCGGTGATTTTCGAAGTAGTTTGCACTGATTTGTATTGCAACAGCTAGTGAATGTTCTTCCGGGCCATTTCCACAAACTAACCTTGCAAAAAAAAAGGAAAAGAGAGAGCACTCAGTCATTTATGTCTTACAGTCCATGCTCACCTGTCATTGTTAGAGTGTTTTTTCAAGCAGGAGCGTGTACTCGTTGCTGCTCTTGCACAACAGCACCAACACTTACACGAGGCACCTATACCTTCTGGAACAAAAGGCTGCTCACATCGCGTCGCACGTCTTTGGGCTCGTGCCTGATCGACACTCTTGGCTTGCACTCAAGAGACTGAGAGGCAAACTGTCAGTAGCACAGACGGCAAAATTAATAGCTGCCGGCTTCTGCAGGGAGTATTCTGACGAGTTGGAAAGGCAGTCTCTTGACTGTGTGCATTGTTAGTGGGAAACCTCAAGGTGCTTGCTGTCATCATATCTCTAGAGCCTGGCCTCTTGTGGCCCATCCATGCACCTTGTTTTTGGCCAAGGCCAAATGAGTAACTCCTTGGATTGCATCCATGATGCGTGACTTTTGTTAGGTTGCCTATTTTAGCTGCAGGTAGCCTATTCTACAGGCACCTTAGAACATGGTGCCTGCTGCATTTCTTGGCCCCCATATGTGCATACCTGCCACATATGGGGGCCATATTCTGCGATGATCACTTTTGGTGACGGCGTCACTTGGTGTGATGTAGAATCGCGCATGTCGAATGACTTTTACGTGCCCTTGCTCGTCGAACCAGTCAGCGTCTACCAAAGGCGATGCTGTGGTGATACTTCCGAAAGAGATCATCCCAGAATACAGCCTTTATGCCTTTGCGAAATGGGCACAGGTAGTTGTGTGAAGTTTATGTGCGCATATCCACCTGTTTGAAGATTGAGATGCTGCAAGAATATTTGTCACATTTTACATTAATACTTTTAAGGAAGAAAAAAAAGTAGGCCTTCCCATTTTTTTTTTTTACATGCTTCAGTATTGGCACTCAGCACTATCATAAGATCAGGTGGATCTGAACCGAAAGGAAGAATATATATGCCACAAAGTGTCAGTATCTTATAAGATTGGAGCAGGTGAAATTTTTATTGTATACCTACTGTGCCATCAAAGGATATGCTGGGTATTCTTAACTTGCTGGAAGGAAACCTTCTCAGTTTCTAGCTTACCACTAGGGCTACTCACATTGAGAAACTAAGCACAGAGCACATATCTCAGTGCTGCTTTCTTATGCATTTTCTGGCTGGAATGATCGTTAAAAAGAAAAGGGGGAAAGTATCAACACCTTAAAATTAAAAGGAACCTTATCACATATAAAATAACTGAATTGACAGGCTATTTGAAAAAAGAGGATGCTTCTTACACTGGCTTATTTATTCATTCTTTTTTGGCATTGTTAATGATTGGGATAGCTATAAGTGGTCAAGCAGGTCGTATAGATTCACTTTTGATGAAGTAAAAATACCTTTATCAAGTGTACCTTCAGTTTGCTGGCCTGGCTCTTAATGATATCAGTACCAGTTGCAGCTTAGCAAATGAAAGTGTTTATGCAAAGCAGAGGATTTTTGAGGTGCCTGATTTGGCCATTGGAAAGCTCGGCAAGTAGTGAATAAAGCTGAGTGTCGTGCACTTTTAAGTGTGTCCTTAAGCAGAGCTTTCAAATTATGCAAATTTGTTCTAAAATTTTCAGAGGTCATATTTACTGTTGAAAAAGTGCACCAGTAATTTTTTTTTACATATTGAAATTTAGCGTAGAAGATTTCAAAGAAGTACGCATAATGTTTCTGGCCTTTTTTTTTATTTTCTAAGCTTGATGTTGCCTACTCACTCCTTCCAAACATTCTCTGTCATTTTGGATATTGCAATGCTTGTATAGATTTGTTTGTACAGTGTGTCATACCTTCCCTGTAATGACCCATTAAAGTATTTCTATATAAATAAAAAATAACTTAATGCAGTGTACAGGGTTTACTGATATTTCAGACACTGTTACATTGCAGTTCACAAATTAACAATATGAACATTTCCATTTGTGGCACATATTGTTCCAACTCCTCTTCATAGTAGAATGGCCAGGGCCAGTTTTTGTGTCAAAAGAAAAAAGAAGAAAAGAGTAGTCAATTTTTTAATGCATTGGCATTTTAATTACTGAGACAATCTCTGACATTTTCTTTTTAAATGTGCTAAGCTTAGTTATTTTCTGCATTTTGTAGTGTTTCTCATGCATTGAAGTTGGCAGGTATTTGATTGCCTGACAAGGATTTTGAAAATTTATTATCCATAGTTTCTTAACTTACACAGACATATTGACTGCTGTTGATTAGATAATCAATATTTAAAGGCTGAAAACAGAGTTATCAAAATATGGCTGTGGACTCTCGTCTCACAAGTTTCACAAAAGATAAGTCTATCTCAATAGATCACACTGTGCGTGTACCTGATTCAGCCATAAGCAAGCTTGTGTGTGTGCTCACTTTTGTCAGTTTCACACAAAATATACCGCCCGCTTATGCTTACCCTTCGGATATCTTTCCACATGCACCCATCACAAGCTACACTCGGTTCTCATGAAACACGTTTTGGTGTCGTTCGGTTTTTAGCACGTGGTGCACTTTCTCCTTATCATCTTCATGTCCGCTCAGTTTAGTCCTGCTGGCCAGACACAACACTGGCTCTTTTTTCTGACCACTGTGTTTTGCCAAGCTTGCCCACAGTGGTGTACTTGGCCCATCGTCGTCGTACTGATGAAGACCACTACGTAGGCTGAAGAAAGGTCGAGTGGCAAGGTTGTTGTATTGCTGTTCGAGAATCTACTGACTCACTTAGCTTTACACGTCAAGGCACTCATTTTTAGCTAGATTAGAAAGCCCAGCACTTCCCATCTTTGTGCAAATGGGAACACTTCCCGACAGAGGAAAGTCTAGAGTTGGCCGTCTGTAAACGTGGGCACTAAAGGAAAATAATATGCGTAACCTTAAGGGACAAGAAGAGAGCAGAATGGATCAGAGAACGAATCGGGGTTAAGGGTATCATAGTTGAAGTCGAGAAGAAGAAATGGACATGGGTCGAGCATGTAGTGCATAGGCAAGATAACCACTGGTCATTAGGGATAACTGACTGGATTCCCAAAGAAGGCAAGTAGGTTTGGGGGAGACAGAAAGTTAGGTGGGCAGATGAGATTAGGAAGTTTGTGGGTATAAAGTGGCAGTGGCAATCACAGGACCAAGTTGACTAGGGTATCATTTGAATGGGAGAGGCCTTTGTCTGGCAGTGGGCGTAATCATGATGGTGATGATGATGAAATGTGGGCAGCTAATATGCTTGAGCCGTATTTAGTTAGAGAGGAGTAGTGAAACTACATACAGTGGATGAGGCTGTGTTTGGAATGTACTATGGCTCACCTTGAGCCAGGGAGAACTTCTTTATTTTGGTCTATTTTGCATTGATTTCCTTGATGTCGCTGCTGGCTGAGCAATTTTCCCTGCTGTCTTGTTGTATGCATTGTTTGTTCACAAATGGTTTGTTTCATTAAATTTTCAGAGAGTTATGATTGGCTCATTACAACGTATATGTTATTGACACATTGTCCTCACCAAAGCTTTGTTTTTAGGTCATTTTTTTGCTTTTATCTTTGCCAAACCTTTTATGGGGAAATCCGCTGGCTTGTGGACAACATTACTCTATATAATTATGATGAATAATTTAGAAAATGAACTTCATAACATAGCTATTTTGTGCAACAGAGGAGGAGGGCCTTCTGGCTGTAGCTTCACTTTAAATTGATGAGCATACCTAGGGCAGTGCTCAGAATATAGTGTGGTGCTTAGGCTATGACGTCTGTTAGTATTAAAAGAGTAATAATAGGGATGAGTAGCATAGCAGCTGGCATGAGTCATCTGTAGCATCCCCTTCCTCTCTCACTTCTCAAGACAAAGATAAAGATAACAAAATAAAATTTGTGGCTTAATATTCCAAATATAATGATAACATGAACCAAGCATAAATGTAAAGCCTCAATTTCATCTCTTTTATTACCATCCACTGTTCATAGCCATAGCCAGTGGATCCTGCTCATAAAGAATGCAAAATGTGTCTCACAGAGGGCATCATTAAAATATTATCATTGCATTATGGAGCCCTAAGCTCAGTTTGTTTTGAGAAATGTTTGTTTTTAGTGATGCTAAATGGCAAGGATGAAGGGGACAGGGAAAACCATTTGGTATTGTAATTATCTATAAGGAAATCTGTGTTGCCATTTTAAAATTTGTAGTCCAACCGTTTCTTGGTCTCCCTCTTCTGCATAACATGAAACTTACTGAACTTTTTTTTTTTTTTTGAACAAGTTTGGGACTACGTGGTTTAAAGATCCTGACAAGTTAAGAATACGTGTTCCGGTTGAAAGGTCATTCGCTAATTGCAGGTGTCTTCAGGTGCCACACTATGCATGACAGTCACATATGCCTTGTGCTCGCTAACGCAGTTCTTACTAGCTTTCTTTTATTTCTTTGGATGCTGTTTTACTGGGACTGTTTTCAAAGAAATGGGCTTATTCAGTGGACCTTGGACAATACTGTTAGGCTCAACTTGTCTCCCCTGTGCCAGTGCTTGAGTAAACTTTCGGTCCCATTTTTCCGCAAGAGCGTTTGTTTGGGACGAGGGGCGGTGCTTTCTTGCTTCAACTGGGTCCCGCCCCTTCTTTCTGTGATCTGTTGCAACTCTTTATGTATTTTGTTTTTTGGCCTTTTGCCTTTGTGTTTGTAAAGTGAGGTGTAAGGGTCATTACAACTCGTGCAGCCTGTCATTTCCCCGACAATGGTTGTCCTTTTTGCCTGGCTCTGCAAAAGTGAAAAGAGGGAGGAGGTGAAAATGATCCTTTCCGCTCCTTAAATGACAGTCGTGTGCGCTCGTGTGCGTCGGCCTTTGTCACTTGCTTCACTGCAGAATGTGGAAAACAAAACAAAAAGAAAAAGAATAGATACGCATACAGGAAAATAAGAAAAAGCGAGGGCAGGCACCTTTCTTAGCCTGTCGTTCGGGGCGTTGTTAGCAGTTGGCTAAACACACTTTGGAGAATTCCCGAGTCAGCCAGGCTGTGCAAAAATAAAAGAGCATGAGCGAGACTGGTATGGGGGCCACGCTCCTTCCAGGAATGTGTCGTGCTCTCCACATGTTTACTCTTTCGGACTTCATTCCAACGGCGGGAACAGCACTGCTGTTAATTTTTCTGCTTTTCGTTATTCATTTTCACTCCCCCTCTTTTCTGAAAGATGACTGAAATTTTTGTTTTGTTGGTCTTTCATGTCATGTGACACTAGCACATAATTCTTTTACAAGCTGTGCTAAAATATGAACACTACCACTCATAGCATGTGTTCTATTGGCTGGCAACGTCATTGACTTCTTTGAAAAGCCAAAAAAAAAAAGAAAAAGCTCGAAATGCCTTGGTATTTGCTTGGTCCTGCATTTCTTGTGTCTGCTCCGCCATAGCTTAACTATTAAGAATTATGTTTTGGAGGATACTTTTTTTTTTTCAGAATTCCATCAATGTTTTATACGTACGTCATATGGTAGGGCTGGAAGCATGTCTAGTTTGGGGCACTTTACACAGCTGCTTGTAATTGAAACCTCAACTACTGCTGTCTCAGTTGGGCAGATTTTATTATCTATTGCTTCAGCCTTGTTGATGTTTTTGTTAAAAGTGCAGTTTAGATGTCCATTTGATTTTTGCAATATTCTTTCGACATTAGTTGCTGACTTCTAACTTACAATCCATTCTTTCAAACTTAGTACAGTATAATAGCTTGTTATTTTGCTTGTATTAAAGATTGGTGCCATCTCATCTTGCTCTGACTTCTGCCAGATATCTTCATTGGTGTCATATTTTAGCATTCATTTGAAATATTTCTGGTTTAAACATAGGGATTTTTTTCTTTTATATATATCTCTATAGAATTGATAGTTCTTTTGTTATTTTTTTGCTTGCTTAATGCTTATTATTAATAGAAAAGTGGTCGTCTGTTCTTTGTTCTTTTGTACCTAATCTGTGCTTTTTTCTTAATAAATATTGTCAGACTAGCTCAGATGTCTTAATATAGCTTAAGTGTTGTTAATTTTCAGAACAACAGGAAGGAAGCCATTTGTTATTTGTTGTTACAGGTCATTCCTTTAGTTCTCTATGCAGTGCAGTCTGTATAGAACTATTTTCTTAATTTGCTAACTGTGCCCCTTGTTATTGCATTTACAGGCGCTGGCAATTTCAGTGAGAGTTAACATCTAAACAGTTGTGTGTATGACTATAGTGTTTTGGTTTTATTTCTAAATAGACGGGGCTTGCTAGTGCAGCTGTATTTGTTCGTTATTTTCATACTCATGGCATTTTAGTTGTGTAGGTAAAAGCAATAAGGTAATTGATTTTTAATGCAGATGGAATACACCCCGGAAAAGCAATTAACCAAAATCAGTTTGTCAACCTCCATTTACTTGTTAGTTTTTTCATTCATTACTGTGAACCCATAGCCTAAGTAAGTTGGTCAATACAAATACAAAAAAATCAGAAATAAAAACATTACTTCGTGGTTAGTTCCAAAGGCAGCTCCATTCACTAATGGTTCTTGGCAAACAAGAAAAACTTAAATAGGTTAGTGCAAGTAAAATATGAGGTGGTGGCGTTTTTCTAGTGTTGGAACACGTGAAAAGTAGCGGGAATATGTAAAAAAAAAACAGAACAAACCGTATCTGTCATTCGTAAGTACATCTGGGTATTGCATTTGTACACATGTGTATAGACCCCTTTATGTTTTTAACAAACAAAAACATGTAAACCAGCAAAAGCCAACTGCTAACTATAATAGCACAAACTCGACTAATAACGTAGTCTACTTTGTGTCAGTCTTCTTAGCAGCACGCAGCTCTCTAGCTTGTTGTATTGGAGGTTGAGAGAGTGTTGTGTTTCAGTGATCTGACATCATTCTTGGAAAGTCGCTCGTGCTCACCCTCGCTGTGTGTTTTCTTCCTCTCTCTGGTGCAGGATGGGGAGGGAAGCGTAGCCGTTTCTAGTCTTAAGGTCGCCGGTGGGCAGCATGGTGTCCAAGGGTGCAGAAGGTGACATCTCTTCCTGGACGAATAAAGTGAGTTATACGAGGTCATGTTTTTCTCGGCTAAAGTGGTCCATAGACCTCTTTGCAGATATACAGTTGCTGGCAAAAATTCGTGGTAATAGGGTCATAATTTGTGTGTTAATTTCGATCAATCGCTTGAGTAGGCACTGAAAAGAAAGTTGAGCTGTGTTAGTACGCAGAAAAATCTCATTTGCTTCAGGTGACTGGGTGAGGCAGACAAAATGGACTAAATATCTTACAAAGCACCTTTTTTTTTTTTTGGCTTCTTAGAAAGTAGCAACTTCTACTGAGTGTGACAGCCCCAAAGAAAATACAATATTTTTAAGCCCATAACACACTCCGACAAATCAGCACTCAAGCTTGTGGTGCAAAATAAAAAAAAGGAATTTTGATCTTCATTCCTGGTTCTAAAGATCAATCTGTTAGTGTGAAATTGTTGAGAGTGGTTCACAATCCAAAATGAATGCTAACAAGGAAAATATTTACCAGTGCAAACTGATTGAGCGTTTATCGTTTGGATCTCTTAACCTCATCTCTTAGCAACTCACTCTATAATTACACTTAAACCTTATTATAGCAAAGTTGCATCTTACACAAAATTAAGTTCATTATATCCAAAAATTCGTTATAAAGGTTTATTCCTTGCACTATATCTATTGCAAGACTATTTTTAATTTCCTTTATTATAACCGGTATTTCGGTATATGCTGGTTCGTTGAACCGAGGTTTGAGCGCATTAATCATTGTATGGTACACACTGCCATTTTTGAACTGAAAGCAGTCATTGTTCTTGGAATGCCCATTTAAAGGTTATCATGGGACCAGCACTACTTGTGACATCTGTTTCAAAATTTAGTGGCAAAGCATGTCAGCGTGCAGTTGTGCAGTTTTGTCCCAGACAGCTTCACAAGACCGTTGTATGAGAAATGATATGTGTGGTATGGATGCATTCCTTTGCAAATTTGTGGATGCATGTCTCGATACCGAAGCTACTCACAGGACGTCTTACCTAGTTCAGCTTGCTTTGCGCAAAATAAGGACAAAATAGAGCAAGACAATGAAAAGCATACTTCGACTGTATGGCATGCCCCTTTGACTGCACATTTGCAGTTTAACTTAGTGTAACTGTCATTGAATGGAATGAAGGTAGTTTTGACTGTGGTCGACGAGAGTTTTGCACATGCATTCATTTGTTCTCTTCCAGGGCCAAGCAGCAGGCAAGAAGGAAACCAAGGAGGACAAGGCATGGCACGGGGTGAGGACAGTGGTGTTGCAGCGGTCCAGCCCAAACGAGGACCTGGGCTTTACACTCAGACACTTCGTGGTTTACCCTCCCGATGCGATCAAGGTGAGCTTACCTTTTTTCGCACGTAGTAGCTTTTTATGAACCCCCACAGTCCTAAAAAGTCTGTGTTAAGTTCATCTACGTCATGCATAGGGCATTGGTTTAGAACTATCTAAGCTGAGGGTGTCCAACAAAGTACTTTGGAAGGCTTGAAACTGTTGAAATGTGGCCAAAGTTGACTCAAAAGTTTTGTAGTCTGTTTCATCCCCTTACATGTTTTTGGAGAGGGAATGTGGCGATTCCAACCATCCTGCAAGCCCGTGTATGCAGTTACAAGCAATGACTTAATGTTTTGCACCATGGCTACAAGGCCTTTTCTCGTTGAATGCATAAAAATACCGAGACTGCTAACTTGATTGGTTAGCATTTGCTTGTCCATTCAGGTGGGTTTGCAAACTAGCGACTATGTTGTGGTTCAGAATGTTTGGGGTGAGGTTCGTTTTTTATGGTATGCAGCAGGTACTGCTTTTCTTGAAGTGCAGTACCTGCTCTTCAAGAGCAGGGTTGAAGTGTTCAACTTAAAGGGTTGAACTTCAAGTGTTGTAGGGTTCGTGGCATTTTTGAGCTTAGTTTTCCTTTTTTAATCACCAATTGCCTGTGAAGGAGAGTTCAAAGCTTAAAGGGATGCTAGAGGCAAATATTAAGTCGATGATTACTGAAATTGTCGCCACAGCTTTCACAATGTGCCTAATGTTACATACGATAGTAGTGCATTCTAGCTTGCTGTCAAGTCAGAAACGTTTTGTGTCACCTATTTGTTTGCGGCTCGCATCAGTTAAAGTGTTTTCTTATGACTGCAAGAGGTGATGAATGTCTCGACGGCATTAGATTTTCCTGATGCATTGGTGCTAAGCCTCTGGTTGAGCACTTCCACTTGCCTAGCTGCACACACAAATGCTGCTTGTAGTTAGGGGGCATGCATTGGCTTTGAGGCATATAAATTTACTGTTGGCTCTTGTGTGTTGCAAACTCTTGGAACTTTGCACTTGATTCTGTTATCAAATCGTGCTAATTGGAATGGATCAAATTACCTGGGTTATTATATAGTCATGTATGACTTAGAGACACAAGCTTGAGCCTACTGCCTAAGACCAAGTGAGGAAAAATATATGCTGATAACAAATTGTGATTATTCATTGATTACCAATATGTTGCTAATTAGCAGCCTCTTCAGTATCACTTTCTGTATTTTTACAGGCTGCCCGGTTAGCAGGAAAACACCCAACAGTTGTAGGTAAGTAAGGAAAACTTGTCTTGGTTGTGCTCCTTTAAATTATTTGCAGTGGCCAATTACTGATAAGTCACTGCCTGGTGATTTATCTTGCTATGTTTGTGTCATTTCATTTGTGTTTTTAATATACAGTAACACTCTTGCATAAGTGAAAAAATATTTACCATCTGCTGTAGCCTCTAGTCACTTCAGGAGTGCTGTGTTCGAAACCCAACTAGCAGATTTGCCAACTTCTTATGCGCTCACTTTTGTCTTCTTGGCACAGTACATCCATGCACATTTGCATTACAATTGAGCACTGCTACTATAATAAACTGTGTTTTAACTGAAAGCATTTTAATTATACTAAATATTCATTATAATTGGTTTGTTACGAATATACCATTGTGGGTAACTTCAAGTTTGCTAATCTGTTTACTTGTTATATATACTCTTAAGGTTTGACTTCTTGTAGCTATACTCTCACACTTATGTACTAAATTCTCTAATAATATATTTTGAATGTATGAAACTAATATTTTGTTGTAAAATTTGTCACTTTCTGTGTTAGATTTACACAATTACAGGCCATGTATCATGCACCAACCTTATTGCATGTTGCTCCTTTATTTGGATATATCATTTTCGCTGTTGCACAAAGTGTTGCCATATTCTTCTCCTTTCCTCAATCATGAGTGGTCTTAGCAGACTGAACATACCTTTTAGAAGAAGTAAAAAAAATTAATTGAGTGCTTGGTATTATATTCAAGGCCTCTGTTTTCAGAGTGTTCAGTTTCACTTCAGTGAGGAAGTCATGCCATGGTAGGCTGAACGTGCCACTCACACTGTTAGCTTAAGTTGCGGCGCCAATGAGAATTACTCCTGATCGTGAAATGAGCGAAACATTGACAGTCTAATCTAGTATGTTTGTTGCTTGTAGGAACTAGTCGCCATTAGTTGATCGCTTTTGAATCAAGTCAAATTTCTGTGTCTTACCGATGCTGCTGCACATACAAACAGCAGTCACTTTACATGTTCTCTCTGTCCCTTTTATTACCTGTACGGTAAATGCAGCAAAGTATGGAAAGCAATACTGCAAAAAATTTAGTGTTAGGTAGCTACAAGCAGACTAATATTATTTTGATTGATAAACAGTTCGAAGAAACAAAAACAGGAAAATAATTTGCACCTGTACCTTAACTGAAATGCGTTTCTCTTATAGTACGCTGCAGCTACTTGGAAAGTTGCAACACGCTTTGTTGGCACCCTTCTTTACCATGCTGACTTAGCACTGACTTAGCATTCATGTTCCATGGGTACAAGCTAACACCTGACCAATCCAACAGTGGCAGAACTACAATGCCAGAAAAAATATAAAGAATGTCAGTGAGAAAATATAAACTTGTATGTAGACAAACATGAATACAAGTTGTAAAAGCTTTCAGCATGATGCAGGATAACAATTTTTATTGTGCAGCTGCTAATGATAGCAATCTGCAAAAAAATTGGTGCTACAGAACAGCTGACATGTGAATTCTGAACTTGTGCACATAGCAAACAACTTGGTAGTAATAATGCACTTTTGGTGGCAATACCATATTTACTCGATTCTACCGCGCCCTCGATTGTAACGCGCACCCGATTTCCACCGCGAAAAAAAAAAAAAACTTAAGACATCGATTGCAACGCGCACCCATTTTTCTCGCTGGCCCGCACGATCACACCACTCGAAAAAACGACTCCTTTCGGGAGCGTCTTTCATTTAAATATGAGGTACGGGCGAAGCTTGTGCCCATCTGACGTGTAACAGAGCATTGCCGTCACTGTAGTTTTACCGTGGACCAATGTCAGCACGCGAACTTGCTTCGCCCCCTTCTTCTCGACGGTTGTGGTGCCAGGCATGTCGAAGTAAAGAGGCGTCTGATCGGCATTCCCGATTTGCCCAAGCAGATAGCCGTTGTTGCGCCGCAAGTTTAGGACGAACCTCTGAAAACTGTGAAGCTTTTCATCGTACTCCTCCGCAAAACTTTTCGCATATGCATGTTCCCCTTCGGAGGGAAAAGCCTTTCCTCTTCGCTTTAAACTGGCTTCGCATTAGACCGTTTTCTAAGACTAATTGCATAGCCCGCACTTGGAGCAGTTCTGTCGTCACGGGCCGCTGTGCCGCTCGCTGCTCAAGCACATACTCGCCGAGCAGCTCTTTAATTTGCGGAAACCGACCCTGCTGTGGTCCACTGAGGCCTTTGCGTGAAGCTTTGCTGTCGACAATCTTCTGCTTTTGTTTCCGCCGGTCCCGCACGCACGTTTCGGGAACTCCGAACGACCGCGATGCGGCCCGATTTCCGTCCGTTTCTGCACACGCGATGACTTTTCTTTTAAAAGCGGCATCGTGGTGCACTCGAGTTTTTGGAGTCGGCCCTTCCACGCCGTCGATGCTAATGCACTAATAGATGACAAACTCCTCAGCACACGTACGAAGTGCCGCACATGGGAAACACATAGGCAGAAATGGCCGACACTCCATGCCGACGCACGTAGGGGGCGGCCATTTCGGATTTGCCGATGGCAATATATTGACCGTAATTTTTTTGTTCGTACTCAATTCTAACGCGCATGCGATTTATGAACTCGCTTAACCGAAAAAAGGTGCACGTTAGATTCGAGTAATTACGGTATGTTAATTACTGCAAGTTGTGACCAACACGTGTCCCCGTGTAGTGCTTTTACTGGTAACATTCTTAGGGACTGTCGGTACAAATTTCTAGCTGCAGGCTCAGAGATGGGTAAAGGGTTTTGTGTCGCTGCACTCCTGTTAGTAATAAGTTTCCATAAACTCACTCGTAGAGAAGATGACGTAAGAGGGCAGAACAGATAGGATCTTACATACTCGCTCAAGTTTCAGTTCATTTAAAAGTAATAAGCTTGTCATCACATATAGTGGCAAATGCTTGTTTTTTCAAACTTCTCTTGCTCACGAAGTTCTCGGTGAGTATGAGTGCAGATGTTATTTGCACCTTACTTGCGTGGACGGCAAGAATATTTTATCTAAAGCGTCTGTGTTAGCGGATGATTTGTGAGCATCTGTACTGTTAATGGCGCTTTAGTGTTAAGAGCCTCCTGTCGGAACCGCAGACCCGAGCTGGGACCAGCACAAGCAAGAAGCCATGGACACCATCTTTGTGCGAGAGGTCCAGCCTGGAAGTGCAGCTGACAGGGCAGGTCTTGTAACGGGCGACCGCATCGTCTCCATCAATGGGCAACCTGTCACGGGGCGTTCCTACGCACAAGTCATTGATCTCATCAAGAGGGGGTCAGTACAGCTTGCAATGTTGCTCACACATGTGTTATCTGCTTTGTTTACGTTCGTACGTATCTTCGTCAATCACGCTTGGGCCACTGAGCGTTCTGAATCGTCACTTGAATGTAAAGCACTGCCCAATAGAGCAGCAGCGCGTTTGCATATTTCTGCTTCTTTTCCTTTTTATTTGTCGTGCTTCATGTAGCATTTATTCCAGCCAATAACATCATTTTTATCGGTTAAATGTGTGGAGATCAACTCTACAAAATACTAGTTCAATGATTGACTTGTTTGCAACCGTAGACTTACATAAATGTTCTTTACAGGGGTCTGTCTGTACAGTTACTGGTTGTGCCTAAAGAAGATGACATCCTTCAGCTAGTAAGTATTAGAATATAGTGAATGTTTGGCATGCCGTGCTCAAAAGTTGCACGTGTGTTATTTGTGACCAATGGCAGCAAATGGTGTGCTGTGACTTTCAATGATACAGAGTAAAAGTATTCTTAGTGCTTACTCATTGTTCAATTACTGTTATAATTGCTTTTGTGACCTGTGTAAACCACATTTGCAAATAGCTTAACCATCTTGTGTCTTAGGGCTCGCTGGTGCTTTTACTGTTTCTTCACTAATGCATCGTTTAGTCACTAGATTACTGGACAAATGACTGAGCAGTCTTTATTCGTTTTTCCTTGTAGTACTTTGCCAGTGCGGCCTACCAACCAGTGCGGAGGCCACCGTGGCAAACTTCCCAAGGCCGACCAAACACCGAAGGCTCTTCGTTCCTTCCACCCCAGCGGGGACGGGGCGTTCCAACGTCTGAGCCAACGTCACCCGTACACTGCACTCCGTCGACTCACTTCCGGCCTGTCAACCCAGCACGCCGTCGCTTCTTCGGCCTCGATCCATCACCACCACCAGCCATGACTGCATCTGCCTCTGCTGCATCTCCACCGCAGGGCACAATGCTGGGTGACCCCATCGTCGAACACTGCGACCGAAGCGACCAGAGCAACTTACTTGCCTCACAGCCCATGTCTCTCAGCTACCCGTCCTACCGAACGGCCGAGGTCGGCGTGCCTCGGCCAACCGCCACGTCCAAGATGCCTCCGAGTACAAGTGTTCCCATGCACCTGGGAACTCAGTTCCTCAAGCCCGAAGACCCATGGTCCACCCAAGGCCAAGCAGACAGCGGTATTGGGAGTGTAGAAGATGCTGACGCTAAGCAGACAGCGACGGCGACTACAACGACAACGACAGCAACGACGCAATCAGACATAGCAAGCGACGAGCATTCTTCCCTGAACCTCGTCGCGCAGCGGTTACACCTGTTTGAATCGGGAGGCCTGCTTGCCCGCTCTCTCGAGAGGATGAAGTTGTATCGGAGTGAGCTCGCACGGCTTACTTCAGGCTGTCCAGTGCCAATCGTGTCGGTGCGCGCGGCCAAGTTTGAGGAAATGGATGGCTCGGGCTCGGACGGCCGCAGAGGAGACGGTGCATCGGAAACCTCGTCGCTGTCGACGGTGCCGCCAGTGTCCTTCGATCGGCTGCTGCCCTTGTCGTCGCCTACATCACGCATCCCTTCATTTGACCGGTCACCCGACAGCCCCATTTACGAAGAAAAGGGCTTCTCCTCATTGCCCGACCAAAGCACACTTGCCCGGGATAACGAGGAGAGCTCACCGAACCTTGACAACGGCACTGTTTGCCAAAGTGAGTTTCACTGCTGATGTTTCGTTGCTTTGGCTGCACTGCTCTAATATTATGCAAGAAACTGCATAGTTACTAACATGCCCACCGTGACAAAAAACAAAACAGAAATGTTAAGTGTGTGACAAATCCAAGTAACTGTACTCATGATGAATCTGAAAAATTTTTTGTGTCAACTTATTTATAATATAACATGCTTTGATAATGAGGTGATTCAATTATTATCGAGAAAAGTTTTGCAGTGCCCCTTTAAGGAGTTCATGCCACCATTAATGAAATGCCAGCAATATTGAAAAGTATGTTCAACAGCTTGGTAGTGGCCTCCATGTTTTTCCAACATACTTTAAAAGAGAGGCATTTATATTAACCAGGCTTGTAGCGCACGTTGACCATCTTCTCGGATGCCTATAGCTGTGACATTGGTTGTTTAATGAATAGCCGGTGTTTTTTCATTGTCCTAGCAGACTCGTATGAAAAAACTTTATGTACGATGGGACAAAATTTGCATGCAAAGTAGTATTGTGAGTAAAAGGTACTTAATCTCTGCATGTAATTCTGAATACTGAATAAATTGGCAGTTTGTTTGAAACCTGGTGATAGTTTATACTGAAATATTGAGCAATTATTACATTTGACGCTTGAATTTGTGCATAGGCTTTATCCTCTGACCTAGGAGTCAGCATGTAGCTTTTCAAAACGACACTCACTGACTTATCTTTTACGATAATGCGTAGTTCTCGGAATGAAAGTTCTACTTGGGAAAGTGTAACTGTTGCGGAGCTGCAGTCTGTCATAAAATACCAATTTAGAAATTACTGTGGCATCATTGTGCTGTGCAAGGAGGAGCCAGAAAAAGTAATGGCGAGATGTTTGTTTTGCTGACTTATGCAAGAAGTTTACCGCAAATTGCGATTTCATGGCGTAGCTTTTCAACACCTTTCCTTTGCCAGACAGACTGGGATACTTGGTATGTCATGATAGCTGGCAACAGCTAAAAGGCCAACTGAAAGATAATGTACTAAGTCACTAAATGATTGGTCTTTCCTGCTTTGACGATGGTGTCTAGTTGTTGTAGCTCTCACCAGAGTTCATTTATATGCATTAGCAAACACTGTGAATGAGTACACTAAATGAGTAGGGAATGTTCATTACTGTTTTTTCAAACGTGGTTTCTGTCGTCACACTGTTCCACTTTTACTGGACTCCAACCAGGACTCTACATTTCAAGTTTTGCCTTTAAATACAATCATTACAAAGTTTTAGGAAACTATGACCAACTGTCGTGCGGTAAGCTATGTGTCACTTAGTGGTGTTAATAGCAACACAGTTTGTTGGATATCTGTCAGCATTTGTTGCATGTGTTCTTATTCTGTGTCTGCAAGTAGCAAATACAATCATTTTTCGAAAGAGATTCTTAGTGAAGTTTTGTTTACAGTAGCAGAAGAATTGTTTGGCCGAGCCATTAAGGACGGCAAGATGATGATGTTGTTTTCAGTATGTTATAGGCCACCGCAACGCTGCACTTCTTGCCCTATGCACAGCTGAACGGGGTTGGTTGGGTTTTGCATGGGTAGGAAGGGTTGGGGATAAAGCATCTATTTAATTGTGTGTGGCCCTGCTGGTACTGACACGCGCCCTGATTATTGGTGGCATTATAACATTTCGCTGTGCGATTGCCGCTGCACTCTTATGATGGTGCCACTTAATGCCATGGTGCTTCCCCGTTTTCTCCTGTTCCTTGGTCTTCTCCTAACCCCTGTTTTGCAGCGGATGATTTTGCCTCACCAGAGGTTGCCTCGTCTGTTGTGTATAGGAGAAAAAATGGTTCTCAAGGTAACTCTTTCGTAACATGTGCATTTTCACACTGCATGCTTTGCCCCTCCTCGCCCCCCACTGAATGCTGCTCCCATCATGACCCGTCGAGGATACAAAAAATGGAAGGCTCACCCGTGTCTCCAATTTACGTGCCATTTCGTACGACCCTTTTCACCCAGCATGAACATTGCCTTGCGAGAATTCCCTTACCTGTAGCATGTTTCGTGCTGTGTTTAGTTTGTTTCAGTACTTGAGCCATCGTGTAACAGTCTGATGATTTAAGTATGTGGTGCTTGTGGAATGAAACACAACTTCAAAACAAGTATAGCAACTGGTGCATGTGAACGCTTAAGATGACAACATGACGTGGCTACAAATTTGGCCACAGGGAGAGATGTCATCTCTGGCGTAAGTGTATGAGTCGACGTTACGTCAATTCAACACAGACGGACGGTGGCGATACGAAACCAGGCGTGCTGCTTAGCCCTAAATTGTCACGTTTCATTCCATGAGCACTGTAGATAAAAGCTGTAGAAAAAAGCTAGGCGTGCAGCCATGGATGCAAAAGAAAGGGGAAAAACAACACCTTTCAACTATCTTGCGTGCCAACAAACTTCCACATTTTTCTGTGCTCCCAACTTTTTCTGCAGTGAATCTCTACTGCCTAGCCGAAATTTCCATCATTTAGTAAATAGTTGCAGCAATTTGCACTACCTATTCAAGCAGAGGTCCACAAAAACAAAAATGTGACTGTTTCTTTACTCTAACTGGATCGTAATTGGTGACTATAATTTTTTAAACATACTGCAGTTCACCAAAGTATATTTTAAGCAAGTTGTTCAAGAGAATCAACAACAAAAAGGTAGATTGATTTCTTGATTTCAATGACAATGAGAAAGAAAGATTAGCATGTAGCTACCTGCAGCTTGAGTTATGCATGAGTGTATCAGTCTTTGGCTCGTAAATTAGAAGTTATGCACATGCACCCAACTGCTACAATGTGGCACCGTTGCTCTTTTTTTTTTCTCTCCTTTTACTGCTGTCCCTCTCCCTCTTTTATGAGCAGAAGACAAGGCTCACCCGGCACGACGGACGTCGTACCTTCGAGCGACTGCAAACGAACGCCTTCACCTGGAATCGGACCAGAGCGAAGATGAACAACATTCTGTTTCCAGGTGAATGATTTCATCTCAGACATGTTAATTTGACCTCTTCTGAAGATCTCATTAAAGGTGTCACTAGTTCCAATGAACCTTCTAGTTTTTACGGTGCATCCTGTTCCACAATATTGATACCTTCTCGAATTAGACCAGGTTGTTACAGTGGTGCCTTTGTCTTTGAGTGTTTTTTAGATCCTTTGCATTTATAGTGTATGAATGCGATTCTGTTCAAACGTATTCATAGTTGAAAACTATGCATTTTATAAATGTGTACAGGTAAAGACACAGGACAGCGCAAGTTCTGTATCCTTACTTGTCTGTGTTTATATTGCTCCGTTTTTAACTGCAGTGCATCATGTCTTTCATGAGGTGTAATGTGAGTGATTGTAGTTGAGCAAGTGTTGTTGCCGTCGCATTCTAAAAGACGGGGCGTGAAAACACGTATGCAAGAAAGAAGTCCAAGTAACAAGAAGGTGGCCTCGACTTCTGTTTTGTATCCGTGTTCCCATGCTTTGTCTTTTGTAATATATACTTAAGCTCAGCACTCTTTTGTCAGTGACACCAACATTTTTTGTTTTGGGATTTATATCCACAGCACATCATCCACCCCAAGCGGATCTCATCGAATCCAAAGGCTAAAGGCATTCTTTGGCGACAAGGTAAGGCTGTATTTTCCACCAATAGTGGACGACCGTTTTGGTGACAAGAGCTTTTATAGTTTCTTTTTTTTTGCATTCAAATTATTTTCGGAAGTCTTCTCTAGTAATCCAGTGCAGTTGAACCTTGTTCAAAAGAATTTGCAGGGAACACAAAAACACTTTTTTTATACACTGTTGTAAGTTCTTTCTTTAGGTACTAAACAAGAAGTGAATATTTTATGCAGATACTCCTTTTATCTCTTTGCTCATTATGCCAAACTTGAACTTTACTGAGATTAGACAAAAATTTACGGGTTATATTCAGGCGTTTGCATGCCCATTAGATTAAGATGAGAGCTTCTTTTTTCATGCGGCACTTTCGTACGTGCCAAAAGTTGCAACATTTATTAGAAGTCCCGGCTTAATCATGTGTAAAGTGAAGGGTGCATTGGAATGATAGCTGAAAGAGAAGCAGCAGACAGGACTAGCTCTGACTCGCAATTGAAAATCAGCGCTACTCGCTATTTTAATGGAGAGTCAGCGCCAGTCTTATTTGCTTCTTCTCTTTTGCCCGTTGTTCCCATGTGCGCTGCACTTTACGAATGATGATGTACCAACTAGCTCAAAGTGCCATTTTATTGATGGCTTAATAACAGTAGCACAAAGTGAAGGCGCTAAGAAGCTAGGAATTTCTGTAGGAGATGCGTACAGCCTCTTGGTGATGGTGACACGTGCAGCTGCGCTATTGGCAGTAGCCATACCAATGGGCTGTAGCATTCACATTTTTGGATGCTTACTCCCAGGCTTCAAACTCATCAACACCTGGGGGGGATGTGAAGAATGGGGACACAGAGGAACGGCAGCAGTCACAACAACAGCAGCAGCAGCAGCAGCAGCAGCAGCAGCAGCTGCAGCAACCTGAGGTGACAGGTGATGTCCAGGGATGGCTGGCCTGCAAGACTGTGCTTGTGGATGGCAAGGTGTGTCCCTCTCTCCCCCTGTTCATGCTTGATAGTACCGTAATCACTCGCATAAATAGGCGTACTGTTTTCCCAGAAAATCCGGCTCCAAGTTCGGGGTGGACCTGTTGCGCGGGATAAATTTCTTAAAATTTTATTTCCAACTACTGTATAGACCGCTGATAACGCAAGTCGCTGAAGTCAGAAATATCCGCACTACAGCCAAAACAACCTTTTTCATGAGCTATGCTAGCGCAAAACGTGTTGAGCATGCAATCTCGCGTATCCAAGAATCCAGGAATGTGATGCAGTGTGCTTACAAGCATTCAAAAAATTAATATCGAATGATCTGAATTGCCAACAAAATGATCGCAGAAAAAAAAATACTATGAAAAGAAAGCAGCCTCGCAGAAGTTCGCCGATTGCGTTTCAGACCTCCTAGATTATGCACATTATCACGACCGAAATTTTGTGCGCAGAACGGTACCAATCAGTGGTATAATTTGATGGCCTCGCACCTCATATCTAAAGACATTGAAATCGAATCTCGAACCACCTTTCGAGTGTTACAAGCCCCACCCATGCCCCTTTCCTTCAAGTAGAGCCACGCAAAGAGTTAGGTTGATACAAGATGATCACAAGATGAAGATAATACAGGCTTACCAGCCTACATCCAGCCATCATGATGCTTCAGTTGAAAGCTTCTATGAAGACGTGGAATCGGCAATGAGTAAGGTAAAAACACAGTATACTATAGTGATGGGAGACTTTAATGCAAAGGTAGGGAAAAATCAGGCTGGAGACCAGGCAGTAGGAGATTATGGCATCGGTACTAGAAATGCCAGAGGAGAGCTACTAGTAGAATTTGCAGAACGCATTAATTTACGGATTTTGAATACCTTCTATCAAAAACAAGGAAATCGTAAGTGGACATGGAGGAGCCCTAATAGCGAAAATAAGAACGACATAGACTTTATAATGAGTGCACACCCAGGCATCGTGCAGGATGTGGAAGTGGTTGGCAAGGTACGATGCAGTGATCATAGAATGGTACGGTCTCGAATTCGCCTTGACTTGACGAAGGAATGGCAGCAACTGATACGCAAGAAGCCAATCAGTGAGCTAGCACTGAGAAGGAAAGTACAGGAATTCAGAGTCTTGCTTCAGAATAGGTACTCTGCTCTTATTAAGGAAACCAACCTTAGCGTAGACACAATGAACGATACTCTCACGAGTATCATTACGGAGTGTGCAGTGGAAGTTGGAGGCAGGGTAGTTAGACAGGACACTGGCAAGCTTTCCCAGGAAACGAAGAATCTCATTAAGAAGCGTCAAATGATGAAAGTCTCAAGTACAACAGACAAAATAGAACTGGCAGAGCTTTCGAAGTTGATTAATAGGCATAAGGTATGCGATGTAAGAAGGTATAACATGGAGAGAATCGAACACGCTCTGAAATCTGAAAAACGAAGAAAACGTCAAAGCAGTGATGAGAAAACTTGGGGTAGGGAAAAATCGGATGTATGCACTAAGGGACAAAGAGAGAGAGAGAGAGATAAAGATGCAAGGAAAGTCAGGGAGGTTAACCAGACGCACAGGGACAAAGAAGGCAAAATAACTACCAATATGGATAGGACAGTTAAAATAGTGGAGGTGTTTTACAGAGGCCTGTACAGTAGCTGGGACAACCCCGAACCTAATACTATAAGAGCTATCAGTAACCCAGATGACACCCACTAGTAATGATAGAAGTAGTCGGAAAAGCCTTGGAGAGCATGCAAAGAGGCAGAGCTGCTGGTGAGGATTAGGTAACATCAGATCTGCTGAAAGATGGAGGACAGGTTGTGTTAGAAAAACTAGCCACCCTGTTTACGAGGTGTCTCCTGACGGGAAGAGTACCAGAGTCTTGGAAGAATGCTAACATCGTCTCAATACATAAGAAAGGACATGACAAGGACTTGAAGAATTACAGGCCGATCAGCTTGCTATCCATAGTATATAAGCTATTTACAAAAGTAATTGCTGACAGAGTTAAGAAAACATAAGAATTCAATCAACCAAAGAAACAAGCAGGATTTCGAACAGGCTACTCAACAATCGACCACATTCATACTATCAATCAGGTAATGTAGAAATGCTCAGAATATAACAAACCACTATACATAACCTTCATAGATTACGAGAAGGCGTTTGATTCAGTAGAAATATCAGCAGTCATGCAGACACTGCTGAATCAGGGCGTCGATGAAGCATATATAAACATCCTGGAAGAAATCTACAGGGGATCAACTGCTATCATAGTGCTTTATAAAGAAAGCAATGGAATTCCAATCAAGAAGGTTGTAAGGCAGGGGGACACAATCTCTCCAATGCTATTTACCGCGTGCTTACAGGAGGTTTTCAGAAGCCTAGAATGGGAACAGTTAGGGATAAGAGTTAATGGAGGGTACCTTAGTAACCTGCGCTTCGCCGATGACATTGCATTGCTGAGTAACTCAGGGGACAAATTGCAACTCATGATTACGGAGTTAGACAAGGAGAGCAGAAAGGTGGGTCTTAAAATTAATCTGCAGAAAACTAAAGTAATGTACAACAACCTCGGAAAAGAGCAGCGCTTAGAGATAGGTAATAGTGCACTTCAAGTTGTAAAAGACTATGTCTACTTAGGGCAGGTAATAACGGCGGAGACGAACTACGAGATTGAAGTAACTATTGATTGATTTGATTTGTGGGGTTTAACGTCCCAAAACCACCATATGATTATGAGAGACGCCGTAGTGGAGGGCTCCGGAAATTTTGACCACGTTGGGTTCTTTAACATGCACCCAAATCTGAGCACACGGGCCTACGACATTTCCGCCTCTATCGGAAATGCAGCCGCCGCAGCCGGGATTTGAACCCGCGACCTGCGGGTGAGATTGAAGTAACTAGAAGAATAAGAATGGGGTGGAGCACATTTGGCAAGCACTCTCAAATTATGACAGGTAGATTGCCACTATCCCTCATGAGGAAGGTATATAACAGCTGTATCTTGCCGGTACTTAACTACGGAGCAGAAACCTGGAGACTTACAAAGAGGGTTCAGCTTAAATTGAGGACGACGCAGCGAGCAATAGAAAGAAAAATAATAGGTGTAACCTTAAGAGACAACAAGAGAGCAGAGTGAATTAGGGAACAAACGGGGGTTAAGGATATCATAGTTGAAATCAAGAAGAGAAAATGGACATGGGCTGGGCATGTAGCGCGTAGACAGGATAACCGCTGGTCATTAAGGGTAACTAACTGGATTCCCAGAGAAGGCAGCCCCGCCACGGTGGTCTAGTGGCTAAGGTACTCGGCTTCTGACCCGCAGGTCGCGGGTTCGAATCCCGGTTGTGGCGGCTGCATTTCCGATGGAGGCGGAAATGTTGTAGGCCCGTGTACTCAGATTTGGGTGCACGTTAAAGAACCCCAGGTGGTCAAAATTTCCGGAGCCCTCCACTACGGCGTCTCTCATAATCATATGGTGGTTTTGGGACGTTAAACCCCACAAATCAATCAAATCAATCAATCCCAGAGAAGGCAAGAGGGTTAGGGTGAGACAGAAGGTTACGTGGGCAGATGAGATTAAGAAGTTTGGGGGTATAAATTGGCAGCAGCAAGCACAGGACCTAGTTAACTGGCGGAACATGGGAGAGGCCTTTGTCCTGCAGTGGACGTAGTCAGGCTGATGATGATGATGATTACACGTGTAAATTTAAAAAAAAATGTATTTTTCTTGACTAAACTGGGAGTGCGCTTATTGTGCGAGTGCGCTTATTGTGTGAGTAAATATGGTGGTTTCTACGAGTAAAGCAGCACAGGATGGTGTTCAAAAAGTTGAGCAGCGCGGAAACCACTTTTACAATTACGTGAATCTAGGTTGCTACATTACGATATGGTGCCAGCCTGGGTTCAAGGATCACGTTCTACCATAACATTCGGGCACATACATTGAGATGATTGCTATAGTGTGTGGGGAGCCCGTGACAAGCCATGGAATGCTCTTGGTGACAGGGATCATAGTGTGGTTTTGATTCATGCAATGCACTGATGTAAATTGCTTGTGGCTGATGTTACAGAAGAGTAATGTTATGGAAGTATATTTGATTTGAATGTTGACTTGGTTAATTTTGTGCTTCGTCTAGTCAAAAAAAGGTTTGTACATCTTGTTCTTTGCAGAGGTCGAGTGATCGTTCCTGGAGGCCTGTCTGGGTAGTTCTCAAGGGTGACAAGGTGTACATATTGAAAGATCGCAAGGTGGGCTTTCCTCCTGTTTGTGCATCTGCAGTGCTAGTGTGTATAATAACGTGCCTTACCACAGCCTCTACTGGTTGCAGCCAATTGTAGAGGGGAGTTTGTGTAAAAACATTGCCACACATATTGTACTGGTGTTTGCTAATTAATGTGCTGCCATGCCACACATAATGTACTGATGTTTGCTAATTAATGTGCTGTCAAAGAAAAAAAACATGAGCATTTTGCAATTGCTGATTTTACACCACACTTTAAGATTGAATTTAGGTTTCAAGTGTGGTGTGACTGCTTTCAGATGCTCTGTAACTACCTTAGTGTGCCTGTAAGCTGACGAAAAATTCAGATTGTTTAGTCTGAGGTGGATAAAGTATGGACAAGTTTATACGGTGTTGTAGCTTACGAAACTATTTGTCGTGTTTAATTTCATGGTAGGTTACAAAGGTTTTGAATTCCATACTCAGATATTTTTACAATTCTGCTATTTATTGTCCTCACTGTAGCTGCCCACTTTCTTTGTCTGTTTGGTGATTATCATTTAAAGCGACAGTAAAAAACTTTTTAAGTGTGAATACACTTTATAAGCGACCCCAAACCATCCACCGCCGTCGGCGGCGTCCGCAGTCTTCTCTCTATCTTTAAAAGAAAGAGGACTTGGCAGGCCGCAGCGCGACGCTCTACCGAATAAGCCACGGACGCGACGCTGATATCCCCCTTCGCTCGCTCCTCCGCTCTCCTCGCTCGCTGCAGCTGCGCGCGCACCCCTCTCTCTTGTGCGCCCGCCTTCTCTCTCAGTCTCCCGTCGAGAGCGGGTCGTGCAATGGATGTCCCGGAGGCAACGCTACCATCAACAACGAATGCAGTACAACCGAATGCCAGCACTGCACCCGTCGTTGGAGGTGACGGTACCGCGCTGGTTTCGCCGACGTTGGAAGACAAGGCGACGCTGCGAAGGGCTCGCGAGACCGAACGTAAGCGGGCGAAGCGTGCAGTGGATGCCGAACTGCGTGCTCGCGAGGCCGAGTGCAAGCGGGCGAAGGGTGCAGCCGATGCCGAACTGCGCGCTCGTGAGGCCGAGGACAAGCGGGCGAAGCGTGCAGAGGATGCCGAACTTCGCGCTCGCGAGGCCGAGGACAAGCGGGCGAAGCGTGCAGCGTATGGTGAACTGCGCGCTCGCGAGGCCGAGATGAGGCGTCAGCATCGAGCCGCGAACTGCGGCCCAAGAAGCGGAACGACAACGCAAGCGCCAGGCGGAGAAGGGCGATGAAGGCCGGCGTGAAGACGCCGCTCGCAATCGTCAACGGCGAGTGGACGTTCCCGAAGCCGTTCGAGCCAGTGAACGTGCCGCGCGGGAGAGGGTGCGAGCCCTGGACTTTGCTCGTCCAGGGCTCGCATGCTATGAGGGGGAGTAAAGTTAAAATCCGTTGGCATTCGCCAGTGAGTTAACGTAAACTCCCCCGTGTGATCAAATTGCGATTCCCAGGAACCATTACACCATAAAGGCACCATAGTGTGATTAATAAATATAATAGTGCGAATTAAGTAAATACCCCTCATAGCATCACCCCGTGCATTCGCACTTAACCATGTTCACCCTCGGGGAAATGCTTGGGAGTTTTTACAGCAGCTTGCAAAGTCATATGTTCAATTAGCTACAGCTCACTTAAATTACTTGCATGGTTATGCCTCTCAGATTGCACTACCAAAAAATTATTTTACCGGTTAAACATTAATATTTATAATATTCAATAGCTACTTATTGCTGGGCTAGTAGTCTTATTGTTATTATAGTGTGACAGGACTCTAATAAGAATTCACCTGTTAAAGTTAATTAGGAATGACCCAAAATAATATTATTAGGACCGCGAGAGAAAAATTCTTTCTTGTCCCTGTATTATGTCACTTTGTTTTGCATTTCACTAGACTGTGATAAGCAGCATATTCATCTTTGGTTGAATACTTCTTTTTCATTTAAAAAGTTAATATTGCCACGCGCTTAAGTTGCCTGACTGTGATGTATTCATGTTTCGCCCACAAAAACTGTTATGAACGCTTGGTGCAGGCCGTGCTGCAATGTTTAGGCAGCGTTTCGATTTTTTGGGCTTCTTCTGTCAAAATTACATGCAGGACTCAAGTAGTCAAGTTAACTCAAAAGCTTATGCGAGCACCAGTGATAAGGCTCGAACGTTCGATGCCACATCTGTAAAACCGGACGCATCTCACCGCAGATCAGATTATCGATGGCCGACGCTGTTCACTGCCATCAGTGTACAGTCTGTATTGTATGATGTATCGTTTGCCGGGCACAAATGTGCCCCAATATAAAATTTTGTTTTGAACCTGCCGACAATTGCCTTCGTCATCGTCATGACCACTTGACAATGTGCTTGCTTGTTCTGTTGAATTCCAAACTGTATTCGTTACAGTGTAGTTTATTATGAAAACATGACACAAGCTTTTTTTTTCTTTGTTGCTTGTCATCGTGCAGACCATAGATTTTGCCGAGGGTTCACGCCTGTCGGTGCGCACCACGATGAGTGACGTGGCCCATGACTACACCAAGCGCAAGCACGTGTTTCGTCTCCGCATGGAGTCGGGCACTGAGTACCTCTTTCAGGCTGACAACCACAGCCGCATGATGCAGTGGGTTGATGCATTGCGGCAGATCACAGCCGAGGACTCCGAGGTTTGCCAACTTTCATGAATCGTTCCTACATTTGCAGTGTGTCATTTGTTGTGAATATGGGGAGCTGTGCAGGAACTGTCCATCTAATGGAGATTCCCACTTCGGTCTGACGCCATTAAAGCATGTTCGATTGCTGTGAAAAGCAGCAAGCTAGTACATGATAGCCCAGGTGCATTATACGAGAGGGCACCTTGAATCTAAATTGAAGGCTAAAGCAATCACAGAATCTGAGTCAATGCATGGCCTCAGAGGGTTGTGGCCAAGAGTGGATCTTGGGAGACTGAATTCATCACATCGAAGCTTATTTCATTCCTATCATTTCATTGAGAGTTGTCAGAGCTCCGTCAAGTCAAAATGACACTGCGGAAGAAGAACTAAATATGGAATTCATAGCTTGTGAAGCCCCGTACAATAAATGGCGATTGAAATGGACAGTCCACTAAATTGACAGTTTGTGAACAGCCCCTCCAGAACAGGAAATTGTTTTTTGAGAACAAAGCATACATTCAGGAGGACATGCCAAAGGGCATCATCAGACCTTGCCCCTGCTTCTAATTCATAAGACGTGTGAAAGAGGTGCGAGTTTTTATAATATTTTACTGAAATAACAAGGCAAACTAAAAAGCAGCTAAAACGTGAACATTCTTGCGATGATATTCAGCTGTAAGTCATTCAGATAAGTCTCCAAGCAAATTAGTTTCGTTAAAGTGGGGAGAAACTCTTAAGAATATCTGGTATTGTTGTGAATCAAGTAACGATAAGTTGAAGACGAGACAGCCGATGACAACATGAACATCCCCATGATTTGTACCACTGATGCAGACAAAGACACAAGAAAAGAAAGGAAAAAAAAAGACAAGTGCCACGTTTCCTGATTTTGCTTCTTACCTTCAGTAACTAGCTGAACTCTGTCATTGTATACCAGGCCTACTTTGATTGCAAAAATAATGTTTATGAATAGTGTGAATTCAGCTGATGCCTATTGCTATTGAGAAGGGATGCAGCAGTTACTTGATGCTCTGCAGGTGGAGGAGCTGATGCGCAGTGACCGGTCGGTGCTGGAAAAAGCACAGGCCTTCGAGCAGAGCCGGCTGTCACCCAGCAACGCTCCACCAACCATGGTGCGGCCAGCACCTCGCAAACTGGCTTTGCGTCACCGTTCACCCACGTCCGGATCACCCCGGGTGAAGTCCAGGCGGGCCTCCCTCGGGGGTGAGCAACAGCACCACTTGCCTCTGCAGCCTAACTAGTGCTCTTTGCTGCATGCTGTTCTCATTGGGGCTAAAGAATATTACAGGAGCAGTTCTGGGTTAGCATAAGTTTCTATGTTGAAATAGGGAAAAAAAAACAATTTCAGACTTCTCAGTTATTTGGTTGATGTTGAGTGAGGGCCGATGTTGGCGTTCATAGCAGCAGACAACCAACGTTAGCCATCGTTTAGACATGTTGAGCTCACATTAGCCCGTCCCAGCTAACATAAACCACCATTTAGGTAACGATAGACAGCATTCACGCATGTTAAGGAGTGCTGCTAGTATGCAAGTAAATGTGGTAGACGATGTCAAAAGACTTGGTAGGACCACTGCTTTCAGGAATGTTACAGAACATATTTAAATGGCAGTGGTTAAGGAAGACCTTTGCTTCAAAAAAAAGGAGGGGGGGGTGAAAATAAAATTTTTACAATGTAATGTAGGCCATGCAAACTGTCATATAGTGCTATAATCAATAAAGCAATAAACAAAACCTGCTAGCGCGACAGAGTATGAAAGTAAACAAACCAGAGGGGGAGAATATGTAATGTTGAATGCATTATAAAGTGAATTGTGGCCATTTGGTGTGTGATCAGTTTGACGTGTGCCTATTGGCACAGCTATGTCATATTAACAGAATTGATTTCAACCAGCTCAGAATTGTGTGCCAGGTTGAAGTGCCTGTTGCATAAGCTCTTGTCTCACGCTCAATGCACGGACGCCTTGCATGAAAAACTCTGGGTGAAGTCCTTCAAACCGTGAAATGTCGCACGCTATGTAATATCGCTGCATCGATCCTGATCGATGCAGTGATCACGATCAATCATTATCAACTGCACCGGTTGTGATCGCTACTGAAGCGGCACGGCTAAAACTATTATTGAGAAGAAAAGAAAGATGCCGTTTTTGAAGGCATTGTACCGTAATTGATATTATTTCATTAGGAAGTCTTACTTTTGTCTAAAGTGTTTTTTTTTTTTTTGCATTTCACCTGCATTGCATGCATGCATCATGAAGTGATAACTTGTTTGTACCAATTTAGGGTCCCGTGAAAGAAAACGTGAAGGTTGCATTGCACTCCTCTCTGAAAGCAGCCTGGCACACAATTCACTCCCATTCACTGGAGAGATGAAACCCCCTTGCCTGCACAGACACATTTATAGACCCCTGTTCCAGCAAAACTGGGCCCTATTTTTGAAAAAGTTGAACATTCAATGGCTGACAGGGTCATGACAACACCATAGAGTGCAAGTTGTTTAACCAAGAATATAAAAATTCACCTACAGCTCTTAGTCACTGCCACATTAGCCACGTACGTCGTCTTGGCATAAACTTAATGACAACGTATGCAATGACCCCCACCGTTTAACACAATATGCACTACATGCTTTCGTTTCGATGAAACAAGACGTCAAATGAAACAGGTGACAAGCACAGCGATGCGATACACACAATCGCTATTTATGGCAGCACAAGTATCCAAATCACGAAGTCGAGTCTCAGATCACTTCTCCATTCTTTGCTTTGAGTCATAGTTGCCATAGTTACAAAAGACAGTGAAGAAACCTGGCAATGAAAGTTTGGTAAAACAACAAAAAATTGCGAATGACCTTATGAAATGTGATTAACGCCCCTGAAACTGCAAAAAAAAAAAAGTGATTCCTTCATTTTATACATTACGTTAAATGTGGAATTGTTTTTTAGTACCCCCATACGTATAGCATAAAAATGTTGCCTTTGAGAGATGTACATTGCTTACCGTATTTACTCGATTCTACCGCGCCCTCGAATGTAACGCACACCAGATTTCCACCGCGAAAAAAAAAACAACAACGTAAGACATCGATTGCAACGCGCACTTATTTTTCTCGCTGGTCCACACGATCACACCACTAGAAAAAACGACTCCTTTCGGGAGCATCTTCCATTTAAATATGATGTACGGGCGAAGCTTGTGCCCATCTGACGTGTAACAGAGCATTGCCGTCACTGTAGTTGTACCGTGGACCGATGTTAGCACGCGAACTTGCTTCGCCCCCTTCTTCTCGACGGTTGTGGTGCCAGGCATGTCGAAGTAAAGAGGCGTCTGATCGGCATTCCCGATTTGCCCAAGCAGGTAGCCGTAATTGCGCCGCAAGTTTAGGACGAACCTATGAAAACTGTGAAGCTTTTCATCGTACTCCTCCGCAAAACTTTTCGCATATGCATGTTCCCCTTCGGAGGGAAAAGCCTTTCATCTTCATAAAGTTAGTTAGCCAGCACCTGCTCGCTTTAAACTGGCTCCGCATTAGACCTTTTTCTAAGGCTAATTGCATAGCCCGCACTTGGAGCAGTTCTGTCGTCACGGGCCGCTGTGCCGCTCGCTGCTCAAGCACATACTCGCCGAGCAGCTCTTCAATTTGCGGAAACCGACCCTGCTGTGGTCCACTGAAGCCTTTGCGTGAAGTTCTGCTGTCGACAATCTTCTGCTTTTGTTTCTGCCAGTCCGCACGCACGTTACGGGAACTCCGAAACGACCGCGATGCGGCCCGATTTCCGTCCGTTTCTGCACAGGCGATGACTTTTCTTTTAAAAGCGGCATCGTGGTGCACTCGAGTTTTGGGAGTCGGCCCTTCCACACCGTCGATTCTAATGCACTACTAGATGACGATCTCCTCAGCACACGTACGAAGTGCCGCACATGGGAAACACGTAGGCAGAAATGGCCGACGCGCCATGCCGACGCACGTAGGGGGCGGCCATTTTGGATTTGCCGATGGCAATAGAGTGACCGTAATTTTTTTGTTCGTACTCGATTGTAACGCGCATGCGATTTATGAACTCGCTTAACCGGAAAAAAGATGCGCGTTAGATTCGAGTAATTACGGTATTCGTGGACTTTGAGGTCAGCGCGGCGGGGGTTAGGATTCCAACAACAGATATATTGCTAAGCTGATGCTGAACAGCATGCCTTGTCAAGTTTCTTTATTGAACTTTTGTTTCTTTATTTCAATATCAATGAAGCATTGCATGATAATGGTTGTACAGTCGAACTCCACTACAATAAACTTCGCTTCAGCGAAATTTCCGCTACAACAAAAAATTCACGATTCCCCGTCAGCAGTCCATAGAAGTCAATGCATAAATATTGTCGCCACAACGAACACTTTTTCTTCGATCGTCCCGCTTCAACGAAATTTTACGATGCAATTCCAGGCTCAGACACTTATTTTTATGCAGTAAAGCCAATCTTTAACATTTCGAAGCATTTTCAGAGCCTGAAAATGTGTCAGCGAAGTCTAAAACACGCATTGGCATCACCAGAAACCGCCGCTGTTCAGCATGCATGGGCGCCGCCATTGCTCGATAGCGATGGCAATGAGACTGCCCTGCTTTTGCCACTGGCTTGCTTTGAGCCACAGACGATCCGAAGCTGAAGCTCAGTCGCTGAGTTCATAGTTTCCGTCACGCAGCTGCTAGGTGCAACTGCGGAACGATGCCTTTTCCGATTCCGGTGCTTATCATTGTGTTCGCGCTTAGCCAGTGTGGTAACTAATCAGAGCGGCTGTTCGTCTGCATTATCAACAATATCAGCTAACCGCGAGTGACGGATGATAAGAATGGCATAGAATAATGCAAAAATCGTAGCTCTACGATACCCTGTCTCCATCTCGACGTTGTTGAATACTTTTGATGGCGGAGAGCTGCTGGTACTAACGTGTTAATGCAACTGTTCGGTTTGTTCACGAAGACGGTTTTCAGGCGTTGTTTCAGCGTGCTTTTCACCATGGGGTCGCCATGCATGGGTAACAATCACGTCGCGACATTGCTAGGAAAAAATAGGAAGCAGCGAAATTTTTAAAATTTTGAGAATAAACGTTCCTTTGTTTTGTTAGCTCAAATTATCTATATATTTTTTTCAATTTCACTACAACAAAATTTTCGCTTTAATGAAATTTTTCCACACCCCGTCAGTTTCGTTTTAGTGGGGTTCGACTGTATGCATGAAAATTATTGCCATTGTTTGGGAAATACAGTCGGTCCCAGATATATCGAACTCGAAGGGGATCGCGAAATAATTCGATATATCGAGAATTCTAAATACAAAATATGCATATTTAAGGCCTCGATTCAAGAATTTCAGGCCTCAGAAATCGTTACAAGAGCTAACATAATGATTCGCTCGAAACAAGGGTGAACGGCAGGTTACCACACTTTATTCAGTCGGTAAACTTGTCTTGCTTCTTGCACGCCGTAAAGTTCCAGTCATCCTTAATATCATTGAAGCTTTTCAAATAAGCGAACTTAGCTCCTTCTGTCACAATGTTGATTGACACAAAACGCTGATGCAAGCTTCGTAGCGCGATAACTTGGTTAGCGGCAGAAGCGAAGGCGTTGGCACATTCTCAACCACATGGCTAGATTTTCGTGGCACCGACACCGGCAGCCAAAACCTCAGCATCCATGCAGTCGGAAACGTTGTAATCCGTACCGATAAAGTCGCTACTGTCTGAGATGGTGCCTGGAAACGCTGATAAGTTGCATAATTTACTGAAACATCGTACGACGTTTTCAGCGGTCTTGACGCACCTGAAGTCATCGCCTGGCTCGCAAGGAACATTTACGACAGTGTTTTACCTGACGTCGCTCTAAGTGCCAGCCATAATTTTTATCGCTACGTGCATGTCAACGTTCAGTTCAACTCCTGAACGAGGATTTTTCAGGAACGGGGCGAGAAGACCAGAAGGCGCAAAAGACGCAAGGCCGAGTTCTTCGGAGTTTTCGTCGACATGTTAGCGATATCGATGTTACTTTGGCTTTGTAGCTGGCAGCCGCTGCTTTTACTGACTTTGATGCAAAATGATAAAAAAAAGCGTTGCCTCCAAGACACGCATTCTGAAACCGAAAACACTAAAACATACGTTGCAAGGTTGCACATCTTGAAGGCCATGCTCTTCAGGCTCGCATGCCATTGTGTGCTAACAAACGAGTAAGGGAATGCGAACCACATACAAACATTGAGCTGAGATCACAGAGTCACTTCGCATTCTCTTTCAGTGCCCTCGGCAATTGGTCTTCTGGAAAACACTATGCCCGCGCGCTAAGACTCGAAGATCACGCATCAAACGTACTGATGTACTCGCAAGTGCCGCGCAACGAACTAGATCAGCTTTATGAAATTACATTGTTTTTTCGTCGCCTGCACGCAAGAAAAGATCCGAACTTGTGAGAACGTGGCCAAAAATGCTGGGAAAAATGGACTTTCAGAGCTTCGGCGCCGCGCAGCGTTCGATATAGCGGATGTCCCGCTGTGCGGGAGTTCTATATACAGGTGCACCGGTTCCATACTTTTGCATGGGAAATTCAAGGGGATTTTTCAACTGTTCGATATAGCCAATAGTTCTATATATCCGAGTTTGATAGATCCGAGATCGACTGTACTTCTTTTGTAGTGTGGAGGCATGAAAAATTATGTCAATGCGGCCTTGTGAGTGCAGCTTGTTTTGTTATTAGGTTGTTACCGAGTATAATAATTAAAAATGCACACCCATGCTCTTAATTAAACACTTTATTGAATATGCACGCACACTGTTTCAATTCACTCTCGTTGGGCAAATAAAAACAGCGAATAAAGCAGTGAAAGTGGGGGGACAGCAGAAGGGATCACATATTTGAAATGTACTGAAGAAGGAAGGAGAGAATTTGCTCGGATGTGAGCGCTTGCTCAAGATTTTACATTAATGACTAGTACGTTAGTTTTAAAAACGATGTAGGGTTCGTGTGAAGCCTACTGTGAAACGACGTAGGGTTTGTGTAAAACCTACTGTATGACACTCACATAGCACTAGCAGTAATGTTGGCTATGTAATCCTAAAGCAATGTACTTGAATACATGTCTACTTCTGCGTTTCAGGCTGACTACGTTAAATGCTTCTTGAATTATGACAGTTCCCATGAGGGAATTCGCCGCATACTCCATCTTAGAGGAGTCCCTTATGGTAGCATTTATTATGATTTCACCAGGCCAGCTGTAATAACCCTGGCGCACCTATAGTTGCCAATTTCATGACAAATCACACCTGTTACATTTGTAAGTGCAGTTACAAGTTGCTTATACATGGAATTGTTTGCGACCGAGAGACGGGAAAACATGTTTGATGAGAAATTTTAACAGTGAAATTGATGCCTAATGTTACTGCCTATCTGACTGGCCATGTATTATGTCCAGCATAACTATGCCCTTCTACAGCTTCTGTGTTGACAGTTGCACATGTAGGCATACTAACTTTATAACAGAAATTAAGCAGAAGCTCATGGGACAGGAACTATTTCAGATATGCATGTTGCTGTATGTTGCTCGGCGGGGTAGTTACAGTGTTGTTGCAGTATTATTAAAGGCGTTACACATATATATACATTTATGTTGTCATATTCGACGGTATACTGGATGATCAGCATCCACTTTCATGACACAACCCTTTATTCCACATGTCCGGCACCTTGTGTCCATTTTAGTCCCTCATCTCGCATATTCCCTAGCCACACGCACACTTCCTTGCTGTTAATTTGAGACTCACTCCGTCTCATTTTTTTACGATCAACTACACACAGCCTCCGAGACCCGTGCCCAACACATGGCCACTCTTCATTCCATTTCATCTCTCACAATGTGTATCTGCTAATGTCGTACATACATTGTGCTACTCTTACGCTTAAAGTCAGTTGTAAGGTGTTTTAATGTTGACTTGGCTGCCTCTGGTGCCGTTGCAGATGAGCCGTCGTTGAAGGCAGTCCACATGTGGCGAGGCAAGGTGGTGCACGGCTGGAAGAAGTTTCACGGTTCGCTGGCTACTCTCCCACCCAAGGGACACAGCATAGGGGTTCCCCTGCACGAGTGCCCTCCATCACACGAGAACCAGGTGCAGGCGCAACTCGTCATTTTTCGCTTTTTTCTCGTGCCACATGTGCACTCGTGCCAAAGGCCAAAGTCCGAAGGTATTGTAGATGTGTTCACGTAACCTAACTTTGCACCCAATTGCTCCAAGTTTGGTGCTGCACACTGCCCTTCTTTCAAATGGCATTTCAGCATAAAGGTGTGGGGCCATCAAGAAAGAATGTTTATGGGACTCCGAAATCACTGAATTCTACGGTGAGGTAATAGTTTTCTTCTTGCTTTCATCACACTTCCAACGGACGCTACCTCTTGTCACCTAAGTTTTCTATATATGGAGGATATCAGGATTTTGCACTTTTTGGCTGCAAACTGTTATCCCCACATGCGCAGTTGAATTCTCACGAAACAATGTGTAATCGGCTGAATGCGCACAATCGTCAAGTGAGACATGCAGAACGGGCATGCAACTGCTTGGCAAAGCAGGGTAGAAGACAGTTCACAAGAGATGCCATATTTACTCGCATATTTGGACCCTCGCATAATTTTTACACCCTTAATATTTTGCCAGCTGCACACACAAAAAAAGTGTTACTTGCATATTTCGCGCTCCCCGACTCACCTGGGCCAGTTCGCCGTCACGCGCAGGAAAAGACTTCGCACCTTCGGATTCTTTGGATGAGTGCGCAGTAGGCACATCTCGCCGAGCAGTCGAGCGCACTCAAACAGGCTGCGAATGGGAAGTCCCTTCTTTCGACGACTTTTCCTGAACTATGGTTCCTAGAATGCTGAACCCAAACACTCAGACCTGTTGACAAGTTGCCGGAACTTTTTGGGCGTTTCACTACCTCTATCTTCCCATCTCTACCACCGTGAGAATGCATGCTTGCGTCAAAACACGGACAACTTTTGGCACCGAAGGCGTTCGAGCGCTGTTCATGCCAACCAGTGGCGGATCCAGAGGGGGGTGGTAGGGGCGATCCCCCTCTCCCTAATGCCTGTCAGCACCCCCTCTTCCTCTCTTCAGTGCTTGCCATTCACCTGCTATCACCAGTTAGGACAAATAAGTGGGACCACTGTGAGCACACATTAACAGTATTTATGCCATTACAGGGTTTTTGTGCTAGTGAAAACAAAAAGTAATGACCACGCCCCCTTTTCAGTGTTTGTGAGGCATTCGAACGTGCTCGACAGAACTGAGGACTATACCGTGCATAACTATACCGTGCATAACTGAATCTGACTGGTTAATGTACGTTCTATTTTTTGTTAAATTAACAAGTACACTTTGTTTATGCTTTAAATTTTTATTTTTTTAAATGTATATGTTTTGCATGTCAGGTCTATTGCACATTATTTCGTATGCATTTGCGAAATCCACGCATAATTAGTGCACTCCCTTCTTGGATCCCCAAAATCACGAAAAAAGAAGTGCACAAATCATGCGAGTAAATACAGTACTACCTCTTATGTATGGACTAAGCAACAGTTTAGTTACTTACCACATCATGGGAACCAGACTGCTGCTGGAATCACAAATTGTGCTGAAATGATGGGACAAGTTAGCAGAGAATAATGCGCATATTCATTGCATTTTCAGAAATATTTTGGGGGCCTTTAAAGAATGGAAGTGTCATTTCATTCATGCTCCAGCACTGGATAAGGTGAAACTAAAGCATAAACCATGTTCAGCCAGATATGTAGTTACTGGGCATATCAATTACTGTTTTTGCACTGCTTGCGTTTCTCTCCGGCAAAGGCCTCTTTGTATCTCACGAGGCCTTACTGCTTACATTGCAGTATGGTATCAATTTTATCTGATTGAATAGAGCTGACTCAGGTGGCATATCTTGATTAGTTCTGTTTACTCTATGCCTAGTGTGGTCTTTGGCAATGTCACTTCAGAAATACAGTCGAATCTCGATAATTCGAACTCGAAGAGGCCCCGAAAATTTGTTCGAATTAGGAGAAGTTCGAATTAATGAATGCTGAATAAACGGAGGGCTTTCCATGGAGTGGTGCATGTGCATTGAGCTAACACACAAGGGGAAGTCTCAGAAGGCTTACATTTATTCACAAATCGCAGAACATCTGTCATTAATTGAAATAATCGGTGATGCACGTCTGCACACGTTTGCCTTGCAGCGAGTCAATCATTTATGCACGCAGCTTGCAAAGCATTTCTACTTCAGCATTCTCTTGGCAAGAGAAGTTGTGCACGGGAATGTCCAGCGCTGACACTTTCTAAAGACGACTACAAAGACTGAATAGCAGAGCCTCTCGCAGCCGCAGCACGGCCAGCACGTGATGGGAAAGGAGGAGCGTATCCACGCGGAGAGAAGCATTTGAGAAAAAAACCAATACTCCACGGCAGCTTTTTTTTTTTTTTTTTTTGCTCTCTTCGTGCAGGAGAAGGGTTACGTGGCAGGGAAGGGAAAGGGGAAAGCATGGCACCTGCGCGTGAGACTCTCCCCCCCCTTCCCGGCTGCAGAAGATAGTGCCTTTTCCTTTTTTTGAACCACACTCATTCAACCCAGTGACAGCTTTCTTTTTTTTCCCTCTCTCTTTTCGCGCGCGGCGTTGGAAGGAGAAGGGTCTTTACGTGGCAGGGACGGAAAAGGGAAAAGCATGACACGGGCGCGTGGAAGATCGGCATTTGAGAGAGAGAAAACATTCCACCGCAGCCTTTTCTTTCCTTTTCATTTTCTTCGAGCGCAGCGTTGAGGTGTAGCAGGTGCCGCCGCGGGATTGGGCGGGGTGCTGGCAGCATTTTCGGAGCATGGTATATTCGAATTAACCGTCGCAAGTGCTTGCGCATTCGAATTACCGGGCGTTTTCGCCCATTGGAATACACATAGCTTTGACGGGACTTCATCGTGAGTTCGAATTAACCAGAAGTTTGAATTAAGCATGTTCGAATTAAGAGATTCGACTGTATGTTATATGCATACTCAAGTGCTGGCGCACCACTCATTAATGGATTTATGCAAAACAGTGCAAAACAACACTAGATGGTGCTGTTGCTATCTCGGGCTGTTGAATTGGCACACTGTTGTACATTAACAAAATGGCTGACCTGTTTTGGCTGTCCATGGCAGCAATGTTATTCATACACTCATGGCACCATGTAAAGGCAGTCTTTGCCTCGTGCCATAGCACTCTGGAATGACCTACCCGACGTCATTGTCAATTTAACTAATCATGAAAATTTTCGCGAGCAATTAATGATACATCTATCTCAATAGCATTGTATAACCTCCTTGAATTCTGTTTTTGTTCTTTGTGCTTTTTTGCGGCTGGGAAATTCTTGTTGTTGCTTGAAGCCCCTCTTTGTCATTTGTGCAACCACTGTTATTAGTTCCAATGTTATTACTTGCTTTGTATTTTTATTAGTTATTAGTTATTAGTTGCTCTGTAGTTGCTTTGCTTTGTAGTTGCTTTGTATTGTGGCAGAAGTATCACCCACTAGCATTCTTTCCTATGTACCCCCCTTACTCTATGCTCCGTAATAGAGCCTGTAAGGTATTTTTAAATAAATAAATAAATAAATGTAGCCAGGCTAGGGGCTTGCACACATGCACACGCACACAAGCACACTGTGGGGTCTCAAGAGGGGCTTGAGACCCCACATGTGTACATGTGTACGTTTTTGTGTACATGTGAACATGTGTACGTTAATAACCTGGTTTTACATCATGACGAAATCGCAAGCCGAATCTAATACATCACCAGCGACACGCTAAAAAGCCAATACAACTCATAAACAAACGGCTTTACCAAACGAGCAACACAATGCCTATACCAGGTACTGCAAATGAGGCATCTCCGATATTTGGCTCGTCATGAGGGGCCCATGGGTAACGACCTGCATTGTCGTTTCTCACGAATCCACCACAGGAGATGTCCGTCGACGCACGCTGCTAAGCCCCAAAAGACACTCGCTGCTGTTTTCTGTGCGCCGGCCTAATCTCTCCTGCCCAGATGGTGTTACTGACTCCGATGCTCCAAGCCTAACATGCGCAATCACAGTACCACATCTTGCTTAGCAGCGATTAAATTTAACCATGGCTAATCTGCGAGATGTGCATGCACCACGAGATGCAAATGACCTTACAGAGGGTTATAGCACCCCCACAATGCATACACTGTTAAGGGTTCGGGGTTGACGAAGGCAGGTACAGCGAGTTTCCTTTCGGTAGCTGGCTCCCCGCTGCCGTCCGCATAGCCCGTGCTCGCCAGTGAAGAGATGCGTTCTTAAAGAGACAGAGCGTAGGTTTATTTACATGATAAGAAAGATGAAAATGTACAGTGATTCCGCTGAGATTCAGCGGAGATTCAGAAGAGATTCAGCCCCTATTTACAAAATGACTTCGGCTTTTATAGCCTGTCGTTTCCTGTATACGTCATCCGAATAAGGCGGTGTCCGCTGTTGCCGTGAATCAGGTGACGTGAAGTCTCAGTGGTCCACCCACAGAAAGGGTGCAGGTGTTGGACCACTCGGCTGAAGAGAAACACGGGCGAAAGTGTTCAATGCGTAGCACGAGTGCACCTCACAAAGACGCACCCGGCCCACGCCTTCAAGACATCGAAAGACGAGGAGGTAGAGTTCGGTGGAGGGTGAAAGTTGAGCTCCTCCGGAGAGATGGCCGTTTACACGAACGTCAGCAGCGGTCCAAGGCTGCGTTAAGCTACAGTGTTCCGAAACTTTCTCGAACATGGCTGTTCAGGTGCTCATTTCCTGAGAACGGCCACAGCGACGCCTTCCCATGCTTCCGAACTGTCGGTGCTTTTGTGACGACCTCGCGTGGGCGACAATAGCCGAGTCGAGAGCTTGACTCTATGAGAACTGCCACGGTGGCGCCGTCTCACGCTGTTTGAACCCGTTCAACAAAAGGGTTGTTTCGCGAAGCTTTCGTTGTGACCCGACCAGAGCGAACTGCCTGGAAAACCTACAGGACAGCGTTGTGCGTGGTGCTTCTTACTGGGCGCTTATGGGGTCGAAAGCATTCTAGCAGACCGGCTTATGCACAATGGCATCTACCGAGATGAACTGCTGGGCGAAACGTAACAACGCGTACACACATTTACACTGGTGGAGTTGTAAACAACTCTTGAAATAAAAATATTCTGGCTACGCTGCTGGATGGCAACTGGAAGGGGATAGGCACAGTTTGGGCAGAATCCTTGGTACTTTTGCTCGGTGTTATCTCCACTGCATATGCCAGTGCTATTAAATTGGTTATTAGCAGCTGAGTATTTGGCAGTATTGTTTTTAATATTCACTAGAACTGTTTTGAAAAGCCTACGAAGCAAAAGAACCACCTCAATACGGTGAAATTCATGATATGTGACTATCTTCCTGAGCAATTATGACATCACTATAACTTCTCCACAATCTTAGCATTGTTTACTGATTAACACTGTGCCATAACCATGAATCATTAGACATGCAAGCCGGCAGCATTATCTATTAACACCACAATGCTACTACAACACGTTATATTGAATTTCGTTTTGCATGAGTTTTTTTGATGGGCAAAAATCTTAGGAGCACTGCATCTTAATGGTTTTGTCCCTAGCTGCCCTTTACCTCACAAAGTAAATAGGTTATGGTAGGACACTGTGTTAGTTTTTTCTGATGCCTGGTTGAATTTCGCACCACAAATTGTTTTCTATTTCTTGCACAGTTGCTGCATTACACAACTATGGTAACTCACTATTTTGCAAATGGTGGTACATTTGTGGACTAGCATGTTTGTCATGATGATTGTTATCAGCACCGTGCTGTGTTGATCTTTGCCCTGTTATACCCTAATGACGAAAGCAAAGTGTTTGAGTAGTTCTTCAGCCTGGTTAACTTGCCTGTGCACATGCAGTATGTCCCTTGGCTGGTGAGCCAGTGTTGCCGTGTCGTGGAGGCGAAGGGCCTGGAGACCGTGGGTGTGTATCGCATACCGGGCAACAGTGCCGCGGTAGCGGCCCTCTCTGCCACAGTCAACGGCACGGGTGGGCCTCTGGACCTGACCGATCCACGATGGGGCGACGTGCACGTGGTCTCCAGCCTGTTGAAGGCCTTCTTCCGGCAGCTGCCCGATCCCCTGGCTGGCCTCTACCCGCGATTCATCGCTGCTGCCCGCGTACCTCAGGGTGCTCAACGTCTCGCCGCCCTACGAGCTCTGGTATGATGCGATGCTTGATACCATTATCTCTTGGTCCGCAGGGCCTTTTGGTGTGTTACTGTAATGCATTTAAATGTACTAACAAAGGCACAGGAAGACGCATGAATATGCAAACACTGCACCTTGTTGCGTCCTTGTGTGTTGCGTCCTTGTGTTGCGTCCCTGTGTAAACATCAGAAACTTGTGGGTGTTCTTTATGCGTAATTCTAATGTCATCTCTCCGCTTTTCGTGACAGGTACATGAGCTTCCTGTGCACAACTTTGAAACCCTCAAGTTCCTCATGCAGCACCTCAAGAAAGTGGTGGCTCACAGTGATACTAACAAGGCAAGGCTCGTGTTGATATACTCATGTTGTTGTTCAGTTAGAGCTGACCCTTATTTTATGGAAGTCGCGTCTTAGATTCAAGTGCCCTCATCACATATAGTGAAACCTCGTTATAGCAAACCCTGTTTTAACGAAATCCACGACAAGTGTGCAAGGTCAGTAAGGGTGCATCTTAATATTTTTGGGACACTAAGACAGGGGCAAGAGAAAGAGACATGAATGAGACAAGTGCTAACTTCAAACCCCATTCAGTATGGAAGAAACATTAACATATGCTAAACCAGTGACACTAATCTCATACACTCAGTCACTTCTAACAAGTGCAAAACTAAATGGTCGCTAAACTATTAAGAAAGCATGATCATAAAACCCATACAACTTGAAAAGCAGCTTTAATATCAAGAAATAGAGTGGCTACAGAGAACAGTGTAAAAAACAAGTGCAAGATGACATCTTTTCCACCTTCAAATGAGATATGGCTTTCAGTAGTGAGAGCTGCATCTGAAGACGTAGTTGTCACTGAGCCAGCTTGAGAATCTCTGGCTTGAGAATCTCTGGAATAATTTACAGTAGGCTCTCATCAAACAGAAGCTGAAGGAACCAGGAAAATATTAATTTAACAGGAATTCCGTTTACTGAAAGATGTGCAGGGGTGTAGAATACAAGTATGAAACCAGTCTTGTCAAAAAGCACTTGCTTCATTGAAGCAGCAGTTCTGTTTAAGAGATTTCCACTTACTGACAGTCTATTGTAATTTCTTATTGATAATTGACCGAGTTGTTGACGTGAGATAGTTGAGTGTCTAGATATCTTATGAATTGTTATAATTTTTTTAAAGTGAAAGTGATGACAAATAAAAATGGTACTTTCTAGCACTATAATAAAAGCTCAGTGAATTCAGCTCCATTATTTTGGAAAATTGTACCATTCAGAGTTATTTTGTAGTTCTCGATAGTATACGTGTTTAATTTCATCAAACTCATGCCAATTTAGTCATATTTGGCTACAACCCGGTCATTTCGCATGATCCTGGGAGTGCACCGAGTACGTAACACCACAAGTATGCGACGAAAGGAGTGAAAACACCGTTTGCAAACAACACGACTTCAGAAAGACGTGGTCGCCACCCAAAATCTTGCCACAATGATGTTGCTGGCGACCAAGGCTCGAGTGTCCGTAGAAAACTTGTTTTGTTTTTCGTTTTTCTCAGCACACGCAAAGTGCGAGGGGCCCTATCTATTATTGCATCAATAGTGGGGATCGAAGCTGCAATGGCAGGATTTTCGTTATGGCTGCATGCCTTTAGAACTTTGTCATCCACAAATGATCATTAGTGAACCAGGTTTAGTCAGTAGCAGGTGTGGTGCTCAACAGTTTTCATTTTCGACTTTGGATGTTGGCAGCACACGTGCCTTCAGAACTGCATTGATATGATTGTGTATTTAGCATCCACAGCGGATGCAACACTCAGCAGCTTTGTTTTCACTGCAGCCAGTGCATGTGAAATGCCACAAATCTCAAACATAATAAAAGATCTCAAAGGTGAAGAGCTTCAGCTGTGGTGCGCATGTTGCTGCAAAACTCGCTTGCTACGCTATGATAGACGAACGATCGGTTGTTGGTCATGTAGTGTTGGTGGTGGCAGTGCGTAATAAGAGATGGGTTCAGGGCGTTACACTCAAACCTCGTTATAACGAAGTTGAAAGGGAGCCACAATTATTTCGTTATATCCATTATTTCATTATATCGATTATAACAGTTTGTGGCAATGTATTCTCTGATGGGCGCACACCTATAAGCATGCAAAGAAAGAAATTGCCTCACGGCCCGATGTACTGCTATGCGACCACGCGTGCGACTGAAAATAAACACAGTCAAACCTCATTAATTCGAACACGCTTAATTCAAACTTCCAGTTAATTCGAACTCACGCTGAGGTCTCGCCAAAGCTATGTGTATTCCAATAGGCGAAAACACCCCGTAATTCGAATGCACAAGCACTTACGACGGTTAATTCGAACATACTGCGCTCCGAGAATGCTCTCAGAACCATGCCCAATCCCGCGGTGGCACCTCTCAGCGCTGCACTCGAAGAAGGAAAAAGAAGAAAAGGAAAGAAAAGACTGTGGCAGATTGTTTGCTCTCTCTCAAATGCGGATCTGTGATGCGCCTGTGCCGCGTGTGATGCGCGTGGCTGTTAGTAAGGTCAGCGCGGTAGCTTTGAATGAACATCAAACTCCGCACAAAACGATATACTAAACACACTACGGTTGGTTTATTTTTTTATAGACTAATTTAGTTCGTTATATTCATTTACTGGTCAATTTTACTTCGTTACATTGAGGTTTAAAATGCGTGGTTCTTAACGAAGCTATCCAGGGGAATTGCATTTACTTCATTATATATATTATTTTGTTATATCTCGTTACGTTTTAATGAGGTTTGAGTGTATTTGACTCGAAACGTGGACACTTGAGCTGCGGTTGCATTGTGAAAAAAGTCGTGAATTGCAAAAATTGTTGCTTTTACAGTGCTTTTATGCGAAATAAGTACTGGAATTACATATTCATTAAAAAAATGAAATTGCATTGATGTTATAGATGCTAATTTATTGCTTTCTTGATACTTTTCATAATTTGGCATTTCATTAATCTGAAATTTTTGATCACCTGTGTTTGAGCAGCGTGCAGTATGTTTGTGAAATGACACATAAGCTTTTACTCTGTGCTTATGAGATCATTCGTGCGACTTTAAAGGATTCTAATCCTGATACCTTGTTCCACTGTGCAGATGGAGGCTCGCAACCTGGCCATTGTTTTTGGACCAACGCTGGTGCGCACAGCTGACAACAGCATGTTGACCATGATAACTGATATGTCCCACCAATGCCACATCACCGAGGCACTCATCAACTATGTGAGCATAGATGCGCTGTGCACTCTCATTATTGATACATGTTGGGGGCACCCTGGCTGTTCTGTGAACATTGTGGAACATTGTCAATTCTCTGCGTTTGCCAAGAAGCAAGTGGGAATCGTTTATTTCATAAGACATCGGCTTATTTCTTGATTCACATTGCCTAAGGGGAGGGACCTATCAGCATCGGAGTTTTATTTATCACACGGTCATGCCAGCTGCTGTTTTTATACGAGTTTATTCATCATTGCATGCAGGGATAATTGTGACAAGGTTCACAAAAAAAATTGCCGCGGGTGAACAATGGAAGCTTCGGGCTGGCACCAACATTTCAATGAGGAGTCTTTGTACAGACATATCCTTTGTGTTTAAACCAAAATTGTTCAACGAATTAGTTTTTATTGTCACAAAACGACTATAGGGAACCTTCTTATGGTCAACCAAAGTAGCCCTGAAGCGGCACTTTGTTGTTTAGGAGGCTCTAGCCATTTGCAGACTTTTACATAGAAGTTGAACCCCTTTATAAGAGACACTGATATAAAAGACAAATGGTTATAAGAGACACCAGTGTGCCTACAGTAAAATATGGGTTGGTAGGAAAATGCACACATGGTGCCCTGCTTATAATTGATTGATTGATATGTGGGGTTTTACGTCCCAAAACAACCATATGATTATGAGAGACGCGCCCTGCTTATAAGAAACGTCTCATATAAAATTGTTGCCCGGAGCATGCCTCTTATAAAGGAGTTTAACTGTGATGGGCAGACAGCACAAGGCACAACGCTGAAATGTTGGCAGGGCATCTGGTGACTGCTCACCCTCAGATGTGGGACACCTCGTTAATTGCGTACTACTGCAGGCGGACTACATATTCTGCCCGTCCGACGAGGCCGCAGTCCCAGACCTTCCATTGGATGTGACTGCCCTCTCAGACACGGACTCATCAGTGCTCCTGGGAAACCTGCATAAAGTTGGTGGGCACGGTAAGGTAGCTAGAAATGCACTCAGTTTTCAAGGTGTGTCAAGCACAGGCTGGTAGTGCAGTTAAACCACTTTATAATGAAGAAGGAGAGCCGAATTTATTTTGTGATAACCATGACTCTATCTCTACTTTTATAATGGCTCTGCTTTTATACCGCTCTACTTTTATGATGGCCACTGTGCTTGGTAAAACGATGTAACTGCTGAACAGTCAAAGCCCCACAGGCTTAATCAAAAATGCTCTGGTGATAGTGATGCTAGTAGCCCCCTCCCTTTCACAAAGTCTTCATTACGCTCAAGGTTTTGCTTTCTCAGGGATGAGTGATACTGCAGTTAATCACCTTCACATTGAAATTTTCAACCATTTTTTATATAGAAAACAGGTAGAATAAGTATTTTGAATTCTTGTCGTCATGTGAGGTATCTTTGCTGCCTGGCTCATGAGGCGGTAAAAAAACTTGTTACTTAAAAAAAAAAAAAAAAAGAGAGATGGGACAAAAAGAGGAATATATAAGCACACGCTGTGCTTTGTTTGTGTCTCCGTGTTCCTGTTTTGGTCCAGTCTTTGTGCAGTTATGTTTGCTGAAGTCATGTTTCGTCATGAATAGCTGGTGCTGCGCTTTTCTGTATTGCAGCAGCAGGAGGCTGCAACCCGGACGTGTCCCCTCGAGACCTGGTTTCGTCGCTTGTGAGCGCAGCCAACCGCAAGCTGCGCCAGCGCAAGCTGTCCCTCACCGTGGAGAGCAGCGGTGGCAGCCCAGGCTCCAGTGGTGGGGGTCCCCTGAAGCCAGGCTCACGGGTCAAGGACAAGATTCTGGCCTTTGAAGGCAAAGTAAGCGAGGAGACGACCAGCAAGGCGGCCAGCAACGGATCGCTGCCCGCAGAGAGCAGCTCTCCGCCGCCTCCCCTCTCGGCCGGCTCCAGCAGCTATCCTCCGTCGCCAACACGGACCCTGCTGGGATCGCCGCCTCAGACGCCCTCTGTATGCTCAGAGTGAGTTTTGCCTGGCTGCATTGTTCCTTTGTGAAGATGCTGTCTAAAAAAAGCAAGAGAGAGATGATGCCAAATAAAGGTGTACAAAACACAAGTAACACAAGAAAAAAGAACCAGGCAGGACAAGCGCTCTCGTTTCTTGCATTTCTTGTGTTTATTGCACTTCTAAGTACCACCATAGAACCTTATGATGTCGCCCGTGTGTCTGTTCTTCTACACCTTCCGACCTTCATCCTTTTTGTAACATGATCTTAGTGTGTCTTTTCATTTGATCCTTTTTTTCTCTATCTCTCTCTTTTCTTTGGGTGGGGGGGGGGGGAGGAGCATGGTTCTGGTTAGGTTGTTGTTTATACCATGAGTTTTTCGGTTTGACAAGAAGTAAAAGTGAATGCCAATTAGTACTGAATTATTTCAAAGCTTGAATGGTTTGAGTAGTGGTATTTGCATGAAACCTTGCTACAAGTGTCCAATTTTTACGAATTTTTAGAGAGTGAGTTTACTATTTGCCAGAACAAATACACGCTAACCTAATATAACAAAATAGTCATGCGATTGCTACAGTGTTAGTAATATACATTTATAATGACTTTTCAGGTACATTCGATTTTGGATATATCAAGCTCGGATATATCGAATTATTGACTATATCGAACTGTTGAGAAATCTCCTTGAATTTTTTATGCAAAAGTATAGGACCAGTGCACCCGTATATCGAACTCCAGCACAGCGGGACATCCGTTATATCGAACGCTGCGCCGCGAGAAGCCCAAAAAGTGCATTTTTTTAGCACTTATTGATCAATTTTCGGTCGCATTTATCAAGTTCCGATCTTTTTTCGTGCACAGGTGTTATTCCATCGCGCTGATCTGGTTCATTACGCAACACTTACGAGTGCGCCCGTATGTTTGATGCGCAATTTGCAGGTCTTGACGTGCGGGCGTATTGTTTTTCAAAAAGACCGACAACCGAGGACACCAAAATAAGAATGCAAAGTGACTCAGCGATCTTGTTGCAATGTTCGCTATCCCTATCTTGTTTATTGGCGCAAAATGGCATGCGAACCTGAAAAGCATGGCCTTCGAGATGTGCAACCTCTTGACTTATTTTTACTGTTTTATGTTTTATGTTTTAAAATGAATGTATCAGAAGCTATGCTTTCTCTAGCTTTTCCGAACTAAGCAGCTGAAAGCAGTGGCTGCCAGCTACAATGCCACAAGTGACATCGATAACGCAAACATGTTGACGGTGAGAACACAACGGTAGCGAGGTTTGTTTTTCGCGCCTTCGGGACTTGTGTCCTACAAGGCGCAAAAATCTCATTCGGGAGTTGAACAGAACTTTGACTCGCATGTAGTGATAAAAATTATGATTTCCACTTGGAGCGACGTCAAGTAAAGCATCGTTGTAAACTTTCCTTGAGGGCCAGGTGACGACTTCGGGTGCGTCATGACCGCGGACAACGACGTACGCTGCCTCAGTGAATCCTGCGACTTATCAGCGTTTCTGGGCACCATCTTGAACAGTGAGCGACTTCATCGGTGCAGACGGTGACGTAGCCATTTCTGACAGCATCAGTGCTGAGATTACGGCTACTGTTGCCGGTGCCACGGAAGTGTTCCCGTGCAGTTAGGAATATGCCAGTCCCTTCGCTGCCACCAGTTACCAACCTTTTGCCGCGCTACAGAGCTTGCATCTGTGTTCTGCGTCTATCAATGATGTTTTGGCTGAAGGAGCTGAATTCGCTTCTTTGAAAAGCTTCAATGGTATTTAGGATGCTGCAACTTGACTGCGCGCAAGAAGCAAGACAAGTTTATGAACTATATTCATGCGAAATAAAGTGTGATAACTTGCAGTTCACCCCTTGTTCATCATTATACTGTGAGCGAACTGTTGTGTTAGCGGTTGTAACGATTTCAGAGGCTGAAATGCTTTGATTTAGGCCTTAGATAGGCATATTTTGCATTTCGAATTATCGGTGTATGGAACTATTTCACGATCCCCTTTGAGTTCGATGTGTACGGAATCGACTGTATAACGAACTTATTTTGTCGTAGATACAACTTTGTTATGATGAGGTTTGAATGTTGTCTCTGTAGCAGGTTTGTCTCTGTACCAGCGAGGGCTGGAAGACAAAATCTTGGGGGAGGGGGAGGAGTTGGGGGTTAGGTTTGTAGGCAAGTCCGGTAAATTGGCAACAATGTTCAAAACTGACATACACTTGTAGATACTTGGATGAAGGTCCTTTCTTGGTGTAAAGTTTCCAGAAATAATCTTTCTTTCCTTTTTTTTTTTTGGACGGACTTGTAAAAATAAAAGGAAGTGAAGAAATTATCAGGCTAAGTGTGAAAATGGAGGACTGGGTAACAATGCCAACTGAAGGCAATCCTTCTTTGTTCCTATCTAACCCTCATTGCCTGACAGAACTTTTGTATTGGCCTTGAGAAAAGAAGTGACCAGGAGAGGGTGGGGCTTCTGACGTCGTGGTGGGGGCCGCATAATTTTGCTGCTCGAAGCTGCAGGTTGCCGAACTTTGCTCTATAGCGTCATAACTGCAGCATGAATTAGCCGAGACAAGAAAAGGAAACATACATATCCGTGCCCACTTGTCCGTCACGCTCTCTTGTCTGGGTACGTATGTAACATTTTCTTTTTCTGCATCACACCAATTGATGCTGCTGTTGTAGAGTGCCAACTTATCGAAATAGCTGCCCGTTCCAACTGTGAAGTTGGCTTATTTTTTTTCATAGTTGTGTTGTTCAGGTAAATGACTGAGTGTGTTTTTCTTTCTTTTGTTGTATTTTGTAATTGGAGTGTTGGTTGTATACAGCAAAATATAGTATGTCTCATGGTTACTGCAGTTCAAGTGCATGACATGCCTTTGAAGTTCAAACAAAAAGAAAGGTTTTTTTCTTGAGGTGTAGTTTCATGGCATTGCAAATGACAGATGAAAGATTATTTTCACAGCAGTATGACTCATGCTGATGTGAATGCACATTTTCAGGTGTGTTTCGATTTTGGCATGTTTAACCTAGTGCAGTAGAACCTCATCAATTCGAACTTAGTTATTTCTAAATCCCACTTAATTCTGAATATTTCCGCAGTCCCATATTTTGCAATGTAAGTCCGAGCGAATAATTTGAAGCGGCGGTCAGCACTATGGTTAATTTGAAAACTTTGGGTGCCATGTGCTAATTCCTGATCCCGATTTCGCCACAAATCCGTGGAAGCGATAGCTCTTAAGAGTCACAAGTCAATGCAACATAGTGGCTGAAGCACTCCAGCCGTGCTACTTCCAGTGAAAAAAATCACAGCATGTCCACGGAGGGAATGATGATGAGTGGCGCAAAGCATTCGTCAGCTCCTCCGTGCTTCCGTCCGTCCGTTTGTGCTTCCGTCCGTCTGGGCGACCATCCGTGCGTTCATCCATGCGTCCATCCGTCCGTACATTCGCGCGTCCATCCATCTGTCCGTCTGTCTGCTAGTCTGTCTGTCCGTCCATGCATCCATTTTGTGAACACTCCAAGTACCGCCATGTCGCATCTTGCATCCCCTGTGGCACATACCCGCTCCGCGCATCCTTCCAAGGTCCCAGTGCATCCATCAGTGAACACTTGCAAGTTCCGCCATTTCCCATCTTGCATCTTCTGTGACACATACCCGCTCTAGAGCGGGTATGTGCCACCGGTGGCAACATACAACATCGGAGGATGTACACACCTATGCCTTAAGGAGCTTCGCCCCTAAAAGGGGGGAAAAAAAGCAACACTCTCATGGTCAATCAAAATGTGTGCCTGCAAGAAATAAGATGTGCTTCACTTTAACACAGTGGTGATACGCGGGAAGCGCATTGCCTGTTCCTCGCAGCGCGCGTAATTTACCCATTCTTTCTGAGACTGTAAAGAAATTAATAAAGAACAGTTTGGCAGAATTCGCAATGTATGTGAACTTTCGAGTGCCAGTTCCTCCAGTAATTCGAACACTTGCACTGCTGGCAGTGTTTTTGCCTGCAATGCCTACTTCGAAAACTAAGTTTTAAATTTTTAGTGATCATGTTTTCCAGCCAAAACACATGATGAATTTCATCACACTGGCCATTATTAGATTCTTTACTTTACCAGAAAGAATGGGCGAATGGTTGCATCATGAAGTGCTGGCGCAGCAAGGAGCAGGCGACATGCTGCGAGCGCGTGACTACTGCAGCGCAGTGAAGATGTCTTGTGTTCCGCAGGTACACATTTAGTTGATCACGGCAGCATATCTTTTTTTTTTTTTTTCTTTGGTGGCAGCAGTGAGGACCACCGTTACCTCATGTTGCAGCAAAATTAAGACCAGGTATTGCTGAAAAACTGGAGCCGGCACAACAAACGACCAGCCCTGATTACTTTGAATAATTCCAAGTTCCTTGCATCCCACTTTTTGTATGTTTTGTTAATTTAATAACCCACTTAATTTGAAGATTTTAGTGGCCCCAGTGACTTCGAATTAACGAGGATTTTATGTACATCAAAACTTATTTTAGGGCAAGTTGCTTCATTGTAGAGCGATGGAGTAACATTACAAATGCACGCTCACAAGAGACAGCACAGACAAGCCCTGACTTACAACTGAATAAGAGGTGGTGCCACCACATTTGTAGCTTGGGTGTTCTTTGCTGCAAGCATTTCTTCTAGCTCCAAAAAGCATGATACACATACCAAGATTCTGTCATTCATGCAAAATAATTTAATAGAGCCTTTTTTATGTGGAAAATTTTCGGTTTCGGTTTCTGGGCGCGAACTTGGGTTGTGACATAGTGGTGTAGGTGACTTGGTCACGTGACCACTCAAGGCTGTGACGCACGTCGTACTGATTATTGTATGCTGTCGCGCACATGTGCCACACAAGCACCTGCAAAACAAACATGCCGACAGTTGTCATGGCTAGCTGCAGCAGCCACGATGCTTTTGCCGGCTCGTACATGGGGGAGGTCACTCATCTCACTTCTATAGGTGTGCGCATGGGGAGGGGGGGGGGAGTGCAAAGTCAGCCCACGCATTGACATAATAGGGAGGGGAGTGCACTGCGACAAACCTTCATCCCCTCGGAAGAGGGAAGCGTGCGTTCACCTAGGCTTACTACAGATCTGGTGTGACATCACTGCAATTTTAGTTGCCCTTACTACAGAGCTATGTCAGTGCTGGACGTGGTTGCGATGGGCTTCATTTGGAAGGTTGAGCATGTTGGTATGCTTTGGAAGGGAATTCAAATATATTTTAAATGTCTGCTGCATACGACCATTCGTGTGTAGTGTCCCTACATACAGAGGAAACCTACAAAAGGCTTGTTATAGACTCGAATAAATTTGATGGTACCACCCCTTTAGTAGAGCACTGGTTTTGGCAAACTATTTTTTCATATTTTTTTTTTTGCTGAGGTGGTGTGGTACTAAGCAGAATAATGGTCTTCATCTTGGAACGAGGTCTTCATCATTGCCGTGCCCGTCATCCTGCTCAGCGCTACGCCGCCTGAGCAAACAACCAGATTTTAACTTCTTGCAAGCAAGCCGCATGTACGTGTCACTTTTCTACAGGGACTTGTGCTCATCGCTGGCCAGTGGGAGTGCCTCACCACGAACCTACGGACAGCTGAGTGCGCTAGCGCAGCAGAAGGTGCGCCACCTGGAGGAAGAGACGCGAGCCCAGCTGCGGGCTTCCTCCCGCCGCTGCTGGCCCCCTCCCGCTTGTCCTGGCGGCCCCGCCCAGCGCGAGCAGATCGAGCGCGATTGGCAGCGCGCCAAACAGGAGCTCGAGCGCGAGGACCTGCTCGACTTTCTCGCCGACGAACCCGCGGCCTACCTGAGGCTACTCGGAGGTGGGAGTGGCACGCAGCAGCATCAGCGATCGTCGCCCGTGCCTTTCAGTCCCCTTGTCGGTGCTGTGGCAGGCACTTTCTTCCGATCACCGCAGGTGCCCCAAGCATCACAAACACCACCATCAGCAAGCTCAGGTTCGTCACTCTCCTCTTGCCTTGTGGGATGTTACTTGCTGACCGAAAAGCATTTGACATTCGGGCGCTGTGGCTCCCGAAGCACTGTCGGTAACAAAGGGCATAGTGCACAACAGCATGAATGCACAAAAAGTGCATTTATTGCTTTTTTAGTGCTACAGTGCCAGCTAACAGACGTTATGTACAAGGAATAGCTTCTTGGTGAAGCAAGGGAATCGATGAAGTTTACTTGCTGAGCAAGGTTACCTAGTGAATGCTTGTTTCTCATGGCTGATACGAACCACGTTTGTTGGCGTAGTCTTGCAAGTGTAAGTGGGCCCGAGTGATTGTTGGAGGTTTGAACAGGGAGCCTTTCACGGGATATTTCTGCAAAAAGCGTTATTAGGATTATCCCCTGGTGAATGTGCGACCATTCCTCACACTTGTTGACGTTTCACAGTTTAAGAGCTCTCAAAAAACTTCTAGAAAGCAATATACTCGCTTCGTTTGGTGGTGCTATCATTGGGAACTCACATCATAGCTGTTTAACTAGAGGCAGTTGTGAGGAAGTCAAATGTGAGGAGATGAGAGAGGTTATGGAGAAGGTAATTTCATGATGTACGAGAGAGGTTAGTGTCTCCACAGCATCATTATCTTCAAAATAGGAAACAAGCTTGTTTATAAAAAAGAAAAAGCGGTGTAGCAGGCCAAATATTTATGCCATGCTGAAAGCAATGGTCATGGCAGTTTCTTTCAAATTTCAGTGCGACTCCTCACAATATTGCATGTTTGGTCAGTTACTTATTAGTTATTAATTGGAAATTATTGTGCATTGGTATCTAAAAAAAATAATAAGATTTTATTTATTTATTTATTATTTATTATTATTATTTGAATACCTCAAAAACCCCCGGTGGGGTGTTACATGTGGGATGGGCATTGTTGATTACAGGGAAAAAAAAATGACTTGAGGGCAATCTTGAATTGATGAGGGTCAGAGTGGTGCACAGTAGATGCAAACAGATGGTTTCAGTCCTGTGCGGTTGAGACAATAAAGGAGCAAAGATGGGCAGTGGTTAGCGCTGGCGGAGGGTATACTCCTTTTGCATGGTTTGTGCGGCTGGATGTGCGATGAACTGGCAGGATGGCTGGAATTTCCATGGGAGCATGATAAAACTTGGGAAACAGGCATAGTCGAGATATGAGACGTCGTGTCTCTAGATCAGAAAGGTGAGCCCAGGCTTTACGTTTGGAAACACTGGAATTATAAGAATACTCAGAATAGATAAAGCATGCAGTGCGGTTTTGGATCGATTCTAGAACGTTGCATAGGTTAGATTGATGGGCATCCCAGATAGAGCATGCATATTCCAATTTCAAACGAACAAACGTAGTATACAATATTGGTTTGACTGATGGGGGTGCAAGTCTTAAGTTTTTACGCCGAAAACCCAGAGTGCGATTCGCGGAATTGACCATATTAGTGACGTGAGCTGACCAAGAAATGTTACTTGAAAATGTGACTCTGAGATACTTGTAGCATTCAGCGGATGAGACTGCGGAGCCAGAAATGGTATATTCTGCTGACTGGTAATGGGGCCTGCAATTAAAAGATACCAATGAAGTTTTCTTTACGTTTAAAGACATTAACCACTTATGATGCCACGATAATATAAAATTGAGGTCATTTTGTAATATTTCAACACCTGCGCTATATGCCATGGGACAGTATGCAGCTCAGTTGTCTGCAAAGAGGTGAATTCTAGAAGACATGTTTGATAGAAGGTCATTGACATAAATTAGAAAGAGTAATAGTCCGAGCACTGTACCCTGCAACACACCAGAGATTACAGAACGGCTAGATGGGACAGAGCTAGCATGCACAAACTGTTGATGATTGGTAAGAAAGTTTCGAATCCAATAAATGCACTTTGAATTAACGTTTAAACGAGAAAGTTTTAGCAGTAGCCGGTTATGTGAAACCTTATCAATAGCTTTTTCAAAGTCTAAGAAGAGGGCGTCAACAGGTATGTTTAAATCAAGGTTAGAACTGATATCGTGATAAAATAGAGCTAGTTGGTGTCGCATGAAAATTTTGAGCAAAAGCCATACTGGCTAGAATGAAAGAAATTATTGCTGGTTAAGAAATTGACAATGTTAGAAAAGATTACATGCTCTATTAGCTTGGAGCAAACGCTACTAAGGGAAGGGGGGCGATAGCTGCTGCAGAGAGATGAAAGACCTAACATAAGATTTTTCCAGAAAGAAAAAACATGTTCCACAAAGCAACAAATTCACTGATATTATACACCCCCAAAAAATGTTTCGCACAATATTTCATGTTGTCTGCAAAAACAATTTTAAAAATGAGGAAGGAAAATTTAGCCTTCTCATTTGATTTTCTGTTCCGTGTAGTCGATTCAACGATGACAGCCTGTTTATGCTTGTGTGCATGCCGGTCTGTTATTCGCTTTTTCGCTTGGTTTCAGTATTTCAATAGGAGCAGCGTGTGTTGCTTCCCAAGAAACTTCCGGGTGCTTCAATCATCACTCTCTAACACCGAAGCAGAAAGCTTGTCTTATAAGTTGTGTTGGAGTAAGGAAAAACTTATTTTCTGCTTCCAGGTAAAAACAAGACACTTAAATTAAGGACTACGTTTTATAATGCTGTGTGCAGCTTAGAAGAAAGTATATCGGAAATACTGTCTATGTGCTGGGATAAAAGTGTTGCAAATGAGTGGGCTACTCACTAAGGCTATTGTTTCCTGCCAATTCTGCTGGGCTGTGCTGGCCTTCAAAATCGGAAGCCATCTAGAACCCATGTTTGTAGATAGCGAGAAGTGTCGACTTCACTTTAGGTTTGAGAAAAAATTGTTTCCGGCATCTGGCAGCAGCACATCTGTAAAGATGTAAATGATGACAAACCTTGGGACATTCATTACTTGTTCACACCACAGTGTCAAAAAAATAATTTAGGTGTGGGCACTCTCCGGCCACAGCGACGGAGAGTGCATCCAGATAATGTTCTGCTTTGGTAGACGTGCTGGCCGCAGTTTCAAGGGGGGGTGCTGCGACATGGGGGCTTAAAAAACTAGCGCGACGAGGTGAGAGTGCATCCTTGTTTTTGTTTTGTTCGCTTCATAGTACTTTTTTCACCAGGCTCGCTAGCTACTAGATCTGAAAACTCATTCTTTCTCGCGACTGAAAAACACCATGTTCAGCAAACACCACCATTGGCTACACGGTGTAAGAAAAAAAAAATGTACTGCTATTGCTAAGTGTGCAATGCCGTTAGAGACGCTACGCACACAGCTAGTCTTCTATAGTACATGCGCTGGCTGCAGTTGTGTTGGGGGCACTCCGACAGGGGGGTTGAGAGGAGGAAAGAGGCGAACATTGTCTAGACGTACTGTCGGACCGAGTGTCCACAGCTAAATTATTTTTCTTACACCGTGGTTTACTTTGAATGCGGAACTTAAGTTCATCTGGCAAACGTGATAGCAAGTATAGTAAGTTGTCACTTAGTCCAGGAACTGAACTCCCATTTAAACCTCATTTGTGGAGCGTCGTTTTGCATCCCAGGCTATGCAGTGGCGTTTCCGCCAACTCAAAAACGAATTGTATGTTCTTCACAACCTGTGTGACCAGGCCTCTCTAGAAATGTATACAATGTTTGTGAAATAAGAACGTTTGGTTACAACGATCTAATTTGGTCCAGGAGCTTAAACTATACCTTTGGTTGCTACAGAGAAACCAATCTAATAATCTTGATAATGTGAGCAATATAGAAGAGTAAAATGAGGAAAAATGGTAAGTCATCCTTTCTTTGCCAAATCTACAGTTGACGTTGTGGTGTACACGTATCCCGAAGGAGTACGGCCACCAGCGTGGGTCCGGTCTTAGCGAGTCGCAGGGCACGCGTTAACCGTCGCCGTGGCGGGAAACACGATACTGCTCAAGTCGCAACACTTTATTGTGGCAACACCAAACGCAGTACAGCCCGTTGCAAATAGGCGCGGCGGGAAAGCAAGTAGGCTTATCCACGCCACGGGCACAAAGTACTACACAGGGGTGCCACGAGCACGTCTCCGCGGTAAAGGTGATCCACGGAGACACCGGGACAAAGGGGCCCGGTTGCTCGAGCGAGGGCAAAGGCGCTCGCGTTGGCTTCGAAGGGAGACGGGTCGGCGTAGCTAGGCCACGCACTAGGACACCGTACTGCCCTTCGGCCGTGAGTACGCAGCGGGGCAACAAAAGGTGAGCGTTCGCATCGGGCGCGAGGCGCCGTCAGCAAAGTCCGACGAGCCCCGAGCGACGGGACTCGACGGACGGAAAAGAATGCGTGGCTCACCGTTTGAAGTCCCGGACTGTACTCCCTGCTCCCGACGAAGTCCCGGACTGTACTCCCTGCTCCCGACGCAGCGCGCGAAAACCTCTCGGGGGTCCCCGCGCGCGGCGCCACAGTCAACATCCGCTACCGGGTGAGGGAGTTAAACGTCACTCCGCCCTTCCCAGCGCGGCAGACAGCAAAGGAGGGTAGGCATGTCGGGACATGAGAAAAGAGGCGGCAAAGCCCGCGCAAAGGCAGCGGGCCAGCCTCAATTCCCACATCCCCCTCTCCTAAACTTGTCCTTTACCGGTCTGCAAAAGGCAGCCGGACGTCACCCATGCAGTTAAAATGACACTGCTATGAGCGACAGCTAACCTCAGTCCAGCCCTGCTACTGCTGCTTAAAAGAAATATGATTACAAAGGAGAAACAAAACATAAATAACAAAATAAACACACGACACTATACAAATACTGCAGAAGGGAGCACAGAAACGTGGCACTAGTGTTCGTGGTGCTGAAGGGGGATAGCGTCCACTGCGCGGAGGGGCGGAAAGGCGTGACAGTGTCCGCTGGGTGCGATGCACGAGTGCGAGGTCAGAGGTACCGGAAGGGGGGGGGGGGGGGGCTCACTGATGGCTTGTTCCTGCTCTTGATAAGCCGCGAGTCCGACGAAAGCCGCTTCGGTTGTTCGGGGCCGCCCCGCATTTCTGGCTCGATGACGGAGCTGGACGTTGCGGGAAGCCGGGCCTCCCCAGTGGTCAGGGAGGCCGAACCCGAATTGGCTGCGAGGCGCCCTGGCGTTGTCCGGCAGCATATAGCTGCTTTCAGCTGGCCTCGCGCAGGAGCCATGGTGGGAAAGGCAGCGTGGCTTCTTCGGCGACGGCCAAGAGCAGAGCACAGCCAGATGGTCTGACGTCAGTGGGTCAATGACCCCCCAGCACCTCCAGTGTCCGCGTCGATGGAGGGCAGCCATGACGCACTCTTCGCGGGCTCGCACTGAAGCGTCACGCACCTACACACGCACGTACACACACCGCCGACGGCCGCGCGAGCGTAGGCGCAAAGCGTCCTTCGTCTCTCTCCCTCCCGGCAAGCACCGACACACAAGGTCACACACAGCTCCCTTCGCGATAGCGAAACGAATACGGAAAAAAAAGTAAAAACAGAGCAAAACGACACTCAACCTCTGGCGAAAAAACATAAAACACAAATAACACTTAATATTAGACAAAAACATAAAATACACATGAACACTTCAAAAAAAAAAAAAGAAAACACTGGCAGCAGACACGGCGGGGTCAACTTCTTTACGAGAAAAGGCCGTAAAGAAGCTAACCTATACTGAGGCTAGACAGTAAACTGAGGGCCTTCGGTTGCGGAGAAGTCCGCCGTCCGGCGCGAAATCACAAAGGTGACCGCTTCCTTAGCTTATACCGGTGCGGGGTCCGAATGCGGTCCGCCGCTCCGGGTGTGCCCGTTGCTTGCGCGAAGTGCCGCAGGGCACTGGCGCAAGCTCGTCAGACCATGACAAAGGGCTTCAGGTCTGCGATGTGGGCACGGCTGAGTTTTCCCAAAGGGGATCTTTCAGCTAGTACGCGCCACGGACGCTCACTGACAATCGGTTCATAAGACCGGGCGGCTTTCCAACCCTTGGCTCAACCGTTTGTCAGACGTGGCAGGCACGGAATAGCGATAAAAGCCACGCTTCGTGCCGGGCCAGGTCACAACATTGCTCAGTTTGCAAAAACTTTCGAGCCACTCAGGTGACCGGCCATGGGTTCGTCGTGAGAGGATCGCAACAGTGCGGCTCTCAGACTTTTGGGCATAACCACCTTAAACGGGTCTATGGACTCGTCGTCAGTGGCTATATATTTCAGCAGGAGCCCGTCATGGTCCAGCAAAATGAATCCGCCGGGGACTCAGCGACACACGCTGTTTCAGCCCCCTAATCGCGCCCGCCGCAGAACAAGCAGCGTAACGGCGCTCCGCGCCTCGTCAAGACGGCTTAACGGCGCCCGCCGCAAAGCAAGCAGCGTATACGGCGCTCCGTCCCTCCGAGACTCGAAACGGATCACTCTGCTGAGCCTTCAGTAGCTCTTCGCTGCCGAAAGCAATTCCCATTCTCCCAAATGGGGGAGTCTGGTATCGCGCCCACTCAGGACCGCAGCAACCGCCGCGTGAGTCGGCGTTACGGGTTCACTCTCGGCCTCGTGGCCTTCGGAAAGCTCCCCCGCTCGGCCGCTTCGCGGTGCGCCGCTTACCTGGATAGCAGCCAAGGTTTGTCCGCATGGGGACTCACCCTTCTCGCCGAATGGCGGCGAAGCTGCTGTTTCGCCCCCGACGCTTGCATGTGCTAAGGCACCGCGAGCGGCCGTCGCACCGAAATCCAGGTTCTCGGCAGACAACAGGGGGCACGAGATAGCGCGTCAGCTACCACGTAGGAGTGTATTCACCACAAAAAGGGGTGACGACACAGGCGAGCGCCGAAGGGCGCCCGTCGATAGAGGCGGTGGCCTCTTGGTGCAACGCGGCATGCCACGAAGCAGACATAACGTTCGGGTAAGGCAAGAGGCCCATTCCGAAGTGACGCGCCATCTCCAAAGGGAGCGGCTAGGCGCCTCGTGTCGTCACCGCAATAGGGGGTGCCGACACGGACGGGCGTCGGAGGCGCTTGTGCGTAACGTTCGGTTAGGGCAAGAGGCTCATTCCGAAGCGACGCGCCATCTCCAAAGGGAGCGGCTTGGCGCCTCGTGTCGTCACCGCAATAGGGGGTGCCGACACACACGGGTGCAGAAGGGTTCCCGTCAATAGAGGCAATGGCCTCCGTGTGCAACGCGGCATCCGCTAAAAGGGACAGCGGACAAAAGTCCCGCGAAGCAGCCATGTTGCGACGAGCCCGAATCGCGCAGGCGAACGGACTCGCTAAGAGCAATCAAAAGCTAGAGCTTTTGATACCGCGTTGGGCGCCAGTGTGGTGTACACGTATCCCGAAGGAGTACGGCCACCAGCGTGGGTCCGGTCTTAGCGAGCCGCAGGGCACGCGTTAACCGTCGCCGTGGCGGGAAACACGATACTGCTCAAGTCGCAACACTTTATTGTGGCAGCACCAAACGCAGTACAGCCCGTTGCAAATAGGCGCGGCGGGAAAGCAAGTAGGCTTATCCACGCCACGGGCACAAAGTACTACACAGGGTGCCACGAGCACGTCTCCGCGGTAAAGGTAATCCACGGAGACACCGGGACAAAGGGGGCCCGGTTGCTCGAGCGAGGGCAAAGGCGCTCGCGTTGGCTTCGAAGGGAGACGGGTCGGCGTAGCTAGGCCACGCACTAGGACACCGTACTGCCCTTCGGCCGTGAGTACGCAGTGGGGCAACAAAAGGTGAGCGTTCGCATCGGGCGCGAGGCGCCGTCAGCGAAGTCCGACGAGCCCCGAGCGACGGGACTCGACGGACGGAAAAGAATGCGTGGCTCACCGTTTGAAGTCCCGGACTGTACTCGCCGCTCCCGACGCAGCGCGCGAAAACCTCTCGGGAGGCTCCCCGCGCGGCGCCACAGTCAACATCCGCTACCGGGTGAGGGAGTTAAACGTCACTCCGCCCTTCCCAGCGCGGCAGACAGCAAAGGAGGGTAGGCATGTCGGGACATGAGAAAAGAGGCGGCAAAGCCCGCGCAAAGGCAGCGGGCCAGCCTCAATTCCCACAACGTCAAAATATTTAACCGCAGGTCAGAGAAATCTTTGAATTTCTAAGTGAATTGTTACTATATCTGGTGAAACTGTGCCACACGTGTTACCACAATCTAAAACCGGCCGGTAATCTAAATTCAATACTGCCTGTTGAAGCACTGGGGATATTCAGTGTTGTGTCTCATGATTCTTAAACTTTTGATGCTGGCTTTATGAGAGTTCTCAGAAACGGTGTATTGCTTTAGCCTGGTGCTGTTTCGTTTCTTTTTTTGATAGTAAGAGAATGTAAATTCATTTTAATTTTAATAATAAGTCATAAGGCATTATCTTTGCAGCAGGGCTAAATTTCCTTCTACTTGATGTGCCCTTCTGCATTGAAGCGATGCAGAAGGGCACGAAGTTAAGGAAAGTTTATTGGAAGTGTAAAAAGTACTGATTGATATGCTACTACACTTTAGCAGGAGGATGAAAGGCAGAGCGTCTGGTGGAGCTCATTCCTCTAGAATAAGTCATACCGTATTTACTCGCATATTCCTCGCACTTTTGGTGGAAAACCGATGCAAAGTGGGGGGTGCGAGAATTATGCGAGGAAAATTTTCCACTAAAACATACAGAAAGAAAAAGAAAACCAAGTGGCTAAAAATTGCAATTTTCATGCCAGCAACTAGCTGCAAGCTTTGAGAAGTACTAATTAAGACTTACCTCAACAATGAAACCACAGGTTCAACACAAGGCAACATTTATTTGAGACAAAAAAGGTGCAAGCAAATAGTCTAGAATTAGAGTACCGTACGCAAAGCTTGTGGGCGTTGCGAGCGTAGTGTTAGCGTTCGTCACTCAACAGGAGCCTGGAAAAGGTTTGTGCACGACGTCAGCATCAGGCTGATGGCCATTTAACACAGAATCGCCCGCAGTTGCTTTCTGACGGAATAAAGTTTACCATTTGCACACGGAAGGCCTAACACGTCTTGGTGGCTTTCAGCTGCCGTCGCCAGTAGCGCACACAAAACTCGTCGACTCCAAAGTGCCTACCGGTGGCCCTGTTGCTGTTGTTTAGTGCATGATCAATCACTTTCAATTTGAAAGCAGCCATGTAGCTTCCGTATCACCCTATAGCGTAACAACATTACAGACACAACAAACAGAACTTTTTTCAAAACACTCCGCAATGGGCACTTGCCACTTTAACCTGGCTTGGATTGAAGCTCCATGCAATGATAGTACGCTTGATGCTTAAGAGATGGTGCGAGATAGCGGGCGCTATCATCATCAGTGGCTGGAACGAGTACACGACATTACTGCGGCGATTTTCGGGGGTGTGATAATTACAGAAAAAAAAACTTATTTTTGTAGGGCCATGTGGGGGGTGCGAGTATTATGCGAGTGCGAGGACTACGCTAGTAAATACGGTATTAGTATCAAAAAGCCAGTCACAATCAACAGAATGGTATATGTTATCTCACTTACAGCTAATTTCATTGTATATGGGCGAGCATACAAAAAGTAGAAAAAGTGTTCAAGACAGACAGACAAAGAACTTGTCCTGAGAAACGCTGCTCATTTAGAGCAAGAAGGCAAATTGTTAAAAAAAACATTTGGGCATTGAACTTGTGACGGTGGAAACAGACAGTTATCACATATTTATTCCATTGCTGCATAAAGGTCATTTATTGAGATCAGTTAAATTTAAAAGCACTTTACTCTCTCTCAAAGCTTTTTGATTTATTTACCAAAGGCAGGATAAAGCATGAGGAATGACTAATGAGATGGTAATCTGTAATGGGGTAGCAAATTGGGAGAGTTGGAAAATACTCAGGGCTCCCAGCACTAACGACTCAGATGGGAAAAGGAATGACATTGCAGGCACTGTGTCATCGTTTCGTTGTCTCGTCTGTGTTCTGTTTGCACTAGTCAGCATGACAATAATCACAAAGTGTAAATGCTGTAAGCCTATTCATATTTCCACATTTGCTTGTTATGGTCGCTGTGTATGATGTTGCGATCTTGTTACACCGCTGGCCCGGTCACACTAGGTTAAAGGGACACTAAATGCAACTATTAAGTCTACGTTGATTGTTTAAATAGTAGTCCAGAAACTTCGTAGTGTTACTATTGTGCCAACGAAGGGCCTATTTTGAAATAAAATCACATTTTAGTGGTCCGCATCGGGCTAGCGCACTTCAAATTACCCACTTCAAGAAGCGGACAGACTGGACCGACTCACGTCACTGTTGTCGTGCACAACCTTGCCCGGCATTACTGCACTAGAAGCAGCAGACTGAAAGCAGCGGAAGCCATAGCGGCAACCACTGCCATTGATCAATTTCCCGCCATTGGCTCTGAGATCGCAGACGTCTTTTGATTCAACTGCGCCCCGCTAGATGGCAGCACCTGCCCAGTGTAACTATGCGAAAATCGAATTTTTGAACCACTCGTGCCACTCGCCATAGTAACGCCTGGCCGTTTTTTTCATGAAACAAACAGAAACGAACAAGCAGCATTTGATTGCGTCTCTTGATGCACGGAAGGTTCTCTATTTAGTGTAGCTAGATCGATTACTAGTGAATAATTGTAGTCTGATGTCATCGGGATCATTTTGAGAATGTCCTACTGCGGCGCATGTGTTCTTGTGCATTTACTTTGATTTCTCGGTCAGTAGAGCACTGTTGTTGATAATATTGTCGTTTTAGATTTTGTAGTACATTGAGCTTTCACTCTGACGCAAATTGTTATTTGACTTTAGTGTCCCTTTAGCGGTTCCCGTTTTCAACTCAGTGCCTGTTCCTGCATAGTAACTTACTGGGTGACCAAATTAAGCTTCGTGGTTATTTTTTAAATTCAGCTTAGGAAGTTACGGGAAGACTATGCAGATAATATGAAAATGAGTAACTTGGTTTTTTTTTTTTTTTTTTAATTATTGTGGAAGCGATAGGGCAGTTTGACCTCGTTTTCCATAAAAAACGGCCAAAAATCTTTTGTGCTTTTGCGTTAGCAACCAGTAACGTAGCACTGGTGATGTGAAATGTGTTCTTGGGAAGCTTACGTCACATGGAACCTTGAAGTGCCTGTCACTTGTGAAAGAAAGAAATGTCGTCTCGTGGTTCTTGGTTTGAACTGATGCCGAGAACGGGTATGGCCTGGCCTCTCTCTTCCTTCAGAACTGTTTCACATGCCACAGCGGCCATTGTTGCCGCCGTGGTCGCGTGGCATCCACCACGGACTGCCCTTCTCTGGGGCTGGGTCGGCGTCTTTTCTCTCGAGGCATCGAGTCAAGTGGCCGTTTGTGCCCAGTTGGTAGCGGCTGGTGCGTATACGGCATGGTTTTGGCAGCACCATGGAGTATGCTGCCACTCCAGTGTGCCTACTAGTAGTAGTTGGCTTCCTAACTGCCTGTGTAACCACTCACACGTGTGTTTGTTGATAGTGCAGTGTGTATAACAATCTCAGCATAAGCCTGAAGAGACACGCAGCGACAAAATTTTGGAAGCCGTCAACAAAAATATGTTAATGCCTTGAGCTGAAGTGCTACGAATGGAAGCCCTACTTTCAAGCTTGCCTTACCTAATTTTCAGTGAAAAACAAACTTGTCGAAGATTGAACTTGCAAGATTTGAAAGAATGTTTACTCTACTGCAGCAGTAGCTCAAAGACCAAATAGTAATAACAATAATGCCCTGTGATATCAAACTCACGTTTTCACGCTGATGTTTGAGCACAAAACACTTTTGTTGCTTTTTATTTAGGATGTGTCTCTCCTTTCTCTCTCTTTTTTTTTGCACGCTATTTATGTGTTTCAACCCACCTAATGTTCTGATTTTCATTTTTGTAGCGTTTTTAAAAGTGATAATCGGAATACTACTGCAAGAAAGCTCTGTCAGAGAGCGAGATGGTGTCGAAAGAATAAGGCCTTTTCGTGTTCTGCAGACGTAAAAACTGCCTTTTCATACTAATAGTGTGTTTGTATTGCCTTTTCATACTAATAGTGTGTTTGTATGGCATTTGATTTATCTGCTGAATCTCTTTCTTATTCTTTGTTTTTGTTTAATATGCAAAGCAAACCATGCTGCATACTCACTGATAGGTGAGCAATGTAATTGAGAAAAGAATTGAAAAATATGGCTTATTAGGACAAAACAAGACTTTGCAAGAACAAGGAAGAAGCAATGGTATTTTTCGCATGCTTTGTTTTTTAGATTTGAACTCCGAACCTTTTTTACAGCACTTCATTTTTGCATATTTTTGGCAATTTATCGAGAACATTCTTTCTTAAAAGCAAATTTCTAAATTAAAAAAAATAGTCATGATTTAACATTAAACCTTTCTTTTCTGGCCATTACAGTAAGAGCTTGGTAAATTGAATCTGATGGGTACCAGCTGAAAATATCCGAATGATGAGAAGTTTCAGATTGGTGGCTGACAGAAGGTAACAGTTGCAAAAGTTCTTGAATGATTCTGGGTTTACTGGGTGGTGGGTCTTACACATGTATGCACATCTCTCTGTTAAAGCTTACAAGGGCACCTCAGTCATATCAGAAATGACTTGCCATAGGGCATGATGGACCTTGTACAAGATTTATCTGCTGGGCCTGCCTGCACTTTTCTATCAACATAAACAATGTGTTCATAATGGGAGCTGAAGCATCGTAGAGTTTGTAGGTCTGGAAGCTAGAGAAAGTATAAGAGAGGGTGACTTTAACGTGTAACGTATATTCATTTGTCGCCTCCGCAAGAAAGATCAGATGTGGTTTTAGTATTAGCTTTCTTTTTGTTGAGACCGTAATAGGTCAATGGTTGCCCTGAGCACTCACTGAGTACAGCAGATGTGATGTGGTCTGTCTTTGCTTGTGGTATAATAAGCAGTAGGATCTGGAGCTATTGTAGGGCTTGAAATATTTTGTTGACCACATAAGCATGAACTTGCATTGCATGCATATTGCAGCAAAAGCTAGCGGTGATGAAAATGGGCCGCCGGCTTCTTTTGATACGTTTCTTTCCGCCTCCACGTGACGTGAGGGTGCACGCTAAAAAAAGAGATGCATCAACATGTTCTTTCTTGGTCAACATACGAGAGGCAGGTTTCAGCGAGCATACCGTATTTACTCGATTCTACCGCGCCCTCGATTGTAACGCGCACCCGATTTCCACCGCAAAAAAAAAAAAAAAAACGTAAGACATCGATTGCAACGCGCACCCATTTTTCTCGCTGGCCCGCACAATCACACCACTCGAAAAAACGACTCCTTTCGGGAGCGTCTTCCATTTAAATATGAGGTACGGGCGAAACTTGTGCCCATCTGACGTATAACAGAGCATTGCCGTCACTGCAGTTTTACCGTGGACCGATGTCAGCACGCGAACTTGCTTCGCCCCCTTCTTCTCGACGGTTGTGGTGCCAGGCATGTCGAAGTAAAGAGGCGTCTGATCGGCATTCTCGATTTGCCCAAGCAGGTAGCCGTTGTTGCGCCACAAGTTTAGGACGAACCTCTGAAAACTGTGAAACTTTTCTTCGTACTCCTCCGGCAACTTCCGGCATATGCCCGTTCGCCTTCGGAGGGAAAAGCCTTTCCTCTTCATAAAGTTCGTTAGCCAGCACCTGCTCGCTTTAAAATGGCTCTGCATTAGCCCTTTTTCTAAGGCTAACTGCATAGCCCGCACTTGGAGCAGTTCTGTCGTCACGGGCCGCTGTGCCGCTCGCTGCTTAATCACATACTCGCCGAGCAGCGCTTCAATTTGTGGAAACCGACCCTGCTGTGGTCCACTGAAGCCTTTGCGTGAAGCTTTGCTGTCGACAATCTTCTGCTTTTGTTTCCGCCGGTCCCGCACGCACGTTTCGGGAACTCCAAACGACCGAGATGCGGCCCGATTTCCGTCCGTTTCTGCACACGCAATGACTTTTCTTTTAAAATCGGCATCGTGGCGCACTCGAGTTTTCGGGGTCGGCCCTTCCACGCCGTCGATGCTAATGCACTACTAGATGACGAACTCCTCAGCACACGTACGAAGTGCCGCACATGGGAAACACATAGGCAGAAATGGCCGACGCGCCATGCCACGGAGGAAGGAAAGGTGCGCCATGCCGGCGCACATAGGGGGCGGCCATTTTGGATTTGCCGATGGCAATAGATTGACCGTAATTTTTTTGTTCGTACTCGATTCTAACGCGCATGCGATTTATGAACTCGCTTAACCGGAAAAAAGGTGCGCGTTAGATTCGAGTAATTACGGTAATACAATGGTTGAAAAAAGGAGAGGAGCTCTCAACCTCACTTTAGCATTCAGAAAAATGAAGCACTGCCAAATAACAAAACGAAATGTCTTTTTTTTCCAAATTATTTGAAGAACCTGTGTGTTTGCAATGCCCTTCTCCCTCGGCCTATGCTCCCTGCCTACACAAGTGAACTTCACTCTGAATGTAGCTCTCGTGCGTACACTGCGTTGAAAAAAAGAAGCTATAGTTGTAGGAAGCCATATACGGAAGGAATTGTGCCGTGCCTCTCCACAAATGTTGTAGGCCCGTGTGCTCAGATTCGGGTGCACGTTAAAGAACCCCAGGTGGTCGAAATTTCCGGAGCCCTCCACTACGGCGTCTCTCATAATCATATGGTGGTTTTGGGATGTTAAACCCCACATATCAATCAATCAATCAGTCAATCATCGTGCCTCTCCAGCACATTGTTTTCCTATTGTAAGGACTTCTCCTCACTGTTTAATAACTGACTAACCCTCTTTGCAGTTGCTCAAGTTATAATAGTGAGTGTTGGGGCACGTCAGCTCTATTTGTGTGCACAACTAATGCACAAATGCAACTGCAGTTAGTAGTCTGTGGCTCTGGATTTTTCTTTGAGATGCCTGTTGCAAGCAAGATTGTCGACCAGAATTTAACAGTAACTTGGCTTTCACTATTGTCTTCTAAATAACGTGTCTGTTTCACTTAAGGGGGTACTGGCCTTTCAATGTGCAAAATAATTTTTTTTTTAATCAATTTTTTTAAAAACCGTATTTTTTTGTAACACGCGAGTGTAGCTGCACGTACTGACAAAGTTTCTCCCATCTTGGATAGATATATTGGCCATAATGGCAATAGACCTCTCCCTGTTTGTAAACAGTGTGACGTCACTGCGGGCACCCCGCCCACCATACCCTCTCTCGGAGCAGGTGCTGGTTGGCAAGAAAGTTCAGCCGGCGGCATCTTTCTGCATAGAGAGCTGCGTGTCTGCATTCCTTCGACAGAAATTTCTACACTGCTATGTTTTAAAGTCACAGCTTTTGAAAGAAGGGGGTCGTGGAAGGGTCACTGCTCACAGTGTGGAAATTCGCTCGTCGTATATGGATGGATGGAGAAACTTCATTTAGAGTACTGAGAGATGCGACTAGCACGCACTGGGCTTCACCCACGCACATGGCAGCCATAAAAAAATCTGATCTGTTTCGAAAGGGAACGTCTTAAATGGTGACTGGCACTTCGAGAAATATTTGCATGGCATGGATGTAAACTTAATCAATTTTTATCGTGGCATGTGCAATGCAGTTTTAAATGAGTACAGCATTGGCGGCAGCATGGTTTTGAGCTGCTATACGCGACGTCATGGATAAGATTCTCAATCATTGCGCAAAAGTGTGATCGGAGATGAATGAAAAAAAAAAAGCCCTTTTTGCCGTGTATTAGGCTGAGGCTAACATATCTGCGTCAAAATGAAAGTGAAATTTTGCCGCTGCGTTTCTCAATAACCCAGTGAAGATTCATGTGATGTAATACCCAATCACTTATTTTTATCTGGCTCAGTTACCTTGCTGAATTTGATACCTATAACGTGTTTTCATACCTATATTGCTCCTTTAGGCTTGATACACAAACTCCTAATGCGCATTGTCACTTCATAAGGATCGAGCCGTAAAAATACAAAATAGATAAGAAACAAAAATCTCCGCTGTTTCTATTAACACGTATCAGGTACCCGATAATACGAGCTATAGCTGTGGTGAAGCGTATACGCAGGTTCGGCAACGCTACAAGTTGCTTATAGCTCATGCGTAGTCGTATATATCAACCGGAGATAATTCACTTTTCTTTTTCTGCACTCTGCACATACGCTGAGATGTACCCACTCGCAGAAGATCGCGTCAAATGCATTTTTACCTTGACTAAAATGTCAGATCGTGAAGTCCCATCAACAAGCGGTTACTGCAACCGGCCCAAAATGAATACCAGTGTTTCCACAAACAGGACGCATCATGTTATTCACACTGCACACACCACGCACAATATTCCCAGTTTCACCGTCCGTAAAGGTGAACCAATATTGTTGCACTGCACATTTTCGAAGACGATGCCGCTGTTGCTTGCACAGGCTGCCATGTGTGTTCACTTTTCCGAGATAAACAGACAGCCAGCATGGCAATTATTTCTTCACGCACTTTACCACGCACCTAGATGTTCTCTGACACAACCACAGCTAATGTTCCCACTGTGAGATCAAGATTAAGCTTTCAAAAAGAAACAAAGAACTTGCCCCAAGCACCGAGTGACTACACCCCACTCATCCACCGGCAGGAGTATTTTGCCAACCACCGCTTTGCACCTGCACTGGTGACGTCCCGCTGTAACGTATCTTGGTAGAGGTCTATTAACACTGCAAAGATGGCCTGTACTTTAACTGAAAGAAAAGAGCAAAAACTGAGCTTATTCCTGCCATGTTCCTACTAGAGAATGCATGCTGCAGCAGTAGGCATACAGGTTATATATCCCCGGTATCTTCTAATGATACAAAGAAAAATTCTGAACGGCTTGCATTACATTAGGTTCAAAACTGGCTGTATATCTTTTTCTGTACTTTCTGCAACCTTTCGGAAGCAATTTCTGAGGAATCAGAGGACCTATAATTGTAAATCCTGTTGCAATACTGAGCTACGTAAGTGTTGCCCACAAAGATGGGAACTGATTTTTTGTAGTATTTTAATTAGAGTATTTTTATTTATTAAGCTAATTAGCCATGTTTTGGACAAAAATCTTTAACATGCCGTACAATTGTTAATAGTAGTAGTCATATGAAAAAGAAGTATTCTGACCCTTATGAAGCTTATGTTTTCTAGTATCTAGCTATGAGCATAAGCAAGATTTTGATTAGTAGTTTTTGTTTTATTGTTCCTGAAAACAATGCTAATTATTTTGGACCTGGCTTTTATTGTTGTCTTTTTTAAATATGGTGTCCGTTTCACTTATAGGATGGTTATGGTAGCCAACCGATTGTGTTTATTATGCCTAATCGTCTGGTACACCCATATTGTACACAACTAATGCAATTGACAGAAGATCAGGCCAAGGTAAGCACAGAGCATATGATTTGCAGGTAAACTGTAGGTAAATTTAAAGGAATACGAAAAAAAATTTTTGTCCACTTTAGTTTCTTCCTTCTTTCGATTGAACTCTGAATCATTTTAGTACAGTTAAAAAACCCACAAGTAAAATCCGCTGTGCTTTCTTTGGTTTAATGGTCTGTCAATTTCATTACTTGTGTACACTAATACATGAAACGCACTCCGCGGGTAATTGCCTATCTTTCACACAGCTACATCTATGTCTATTAGAAACGTTTCTCAACTTGAAAGAATGCAGGCAAGCCACTTTACATTATGTTTTACTGTAGGTGTACAGTGTCTGTCTACAGAAACTGTTGCTTTGCCCCCCCCCCCCCTCTCCTTCCTTCTTTGCTAGCAAGGCAGTGTGCCGACCTATTTAAGTTGTACACATTTCTCAGTTGCATCTTGTTTGTTTTTTATGTGAAACTCAATTTGTTAACTAATACCTGCATGCTTTGAGTTGTTGCGGCAGTAGTTTACTTCGTTTGATTTGGTGAAGTGTTTTCACAAAGTTAACGTGCTCTTGTGTATCTGTGTCTGTCATATGTCTTCTTCAACTGAAAGGACAAAGTTTCGTGTTGCTGTTAAGCGTGATGCTGTTTGAAAGCAATGAAGAGTAAGCAAAGTGAGGCTTCTTAGGAGATTTTTTATCTTTGCAACGATAAAATGCTGGTGTCTATAATTCCTCAAATTTTCTCCACTGGAGGCACCTTAGCCCACGCATCGTCATTGCGTGTCAGCTGGATTATGTCTAATGAATTCGCGATCAATGTTATCTTAAACGCTAAGATTCATAAAATGTTGCTTGCATTTTTTTAAAGCGTATTTTGAATATAGTGGCTTCAAGGCTCTAGTGACGCTGCACCGCTGCTGGCGAAGATGTTTACTGTAAGCTTATGCTCAATAGATAAAATGCTGATGCTGCATAAATTGTCATTCTTCTAAAACGATCTTTCAAAGCCTGAAAGTTAACTTATATTTTGTGTGTTAGTTACGTTTGCTTGGTGCTTTTTGTTATAACTCACACCTTATGACAGCATTTCATAGGCGACGCAACTTTTTTTCTTTTAACTGGGTTTTCACCTGACTATTGCAAACTTCTTTGATTTTCCACGAACAGATCTACTCCAGAAGGACTTGCGCACACATGGCATCATCGATGACGTTGATACGCCTTCCAGCTGCCCGGAGACATTCCATCAATTCACAGCATCGTCGCAGACCATGGAGTCTCCATCCGGCCAATCCCCTATGCAGCCGTCGCCTGCAAATCTCTTTGACTCTCTGCACGAGAAGGAGAACATCCCGCAGAAAATGGCCACGTCGTCCTCGAGTGGCACATCATGCGGCTCTGCAGTGACCTACCGTTGCAAGAAGCAATGCCTGAATGGGGCTTCAACACGCTATGCTATCTACCGTGTAGACGACGAAGTGGTGGCAGGAGTGGGGCGACCACAGCAGCGGCACTCGGAAAACGGTGTTGTTGCTGCATTGGTCAGCCGCCTGGTCGAAGGAGAGGCGGCAGCACCTCTTGTTACGAGTGGCACACGCCGGCGACCCTTGTCCTCCATGGGACTCCAACGGCGACACACCATTGGGAGCTCGCGCGACGTCAAATTCCACCCGTTTCCGTCTGTGCGTAAGGTGCCCAGTGGTCAGCGGACAGATGACGGGGGCGAGTGGAGGAGGACCGCGAGCTTGCGAGTGGCCTCGCCTGTCTGAGAGAGGGGGGGTCAGTGGCTGTGGGTTGAGACATCGCTTCTGAAGCTGGGAAGAGTGATGAGAACGCTGGCCTTCCTTCTGCCAGGTGACCGTACACCTGCAGGCAGAGAAACGCGTAAAGCAGATGAAGCATCCCACTTTGTGCTTCAGACAGGCTCTTCTGGGTAGCTTGTGCCTCGGAAATCTAGCGTGCGCATGCGGGCACACACGCAATCTTGCAGAGAAAGCCATGTGTTGGTTATGCACCCATGTAATTGCATTCGTATTCACCTACAGGCTTTAGTAATAAGCAGATGTGAACAATATGGGCTTAATTGTTAGAAAAATGTACAAAAAAGAAAACTCTTCTTACTGAGAAGAATCATTACATTCCGTTAATGCATTCGTGAGAACAACATGCTCGAAAAATTGCAGCATGAGAGCTGTAGCTGCTACCTCTGACACTTGATCGTCAAGCCGCAAATCTAACGGGGAATGCAGGCTTGCAATTTTCTTTCGCAGCTGTAGTGTGAACATACGAAGTGACAGAGGCTTGATTGCCGTGATAGTGTAAATTGTAGAATGTTGTCGTCATTGAGATAGGTATGTCTTGGACGACTTCTTCAGCAAGTTTAATCAGCATTAATTGAACTCAATTCTTATATGTAGGTTGTGGGAATGCCTCACATTTGGCCCTGAGAAGTGCTTGGCTAGCACGTGTGAGCTAGCCGTAGTGCTAGATTTCTAGGCACAGATCACTCAGCGTCACCTCGTACAGCTGAGCCTAGCCTGAGCCCCGCTGCTTCAGCAGGCACAGAATGTCTACTTCTAAGACTTCTGAAGTGTAGGAAATTGCCCAATGAACAATTGGTGTTCAACGTGCTAGATGATATTGCTTGTTTCATAGTTGCCCTGTAACACAGGGCACCTGCAACACAGTGAGATCTCCCTTCTTTCTTCTTTTTTTGTCGATTTCTTCGTTTGCCACCATTCTCGCAGTAGGGAGTAAAAAAGGAAGTGAAGGCATTAGCAAACCCATGCTTAGACAGAACAACCTGTGTTGGCACATTTTTGTTTTTTTGTCATCTGCTGTGGCATGTCTGACTATTGCAGAGGGTGCTTACAAGGCCTCATGAGCCACACTGACAATGATGAAATGTTGCATGTTGCAGCAGCTTTCTTTTTTTTTCTTCTGACATTCTGCTCAATGAAGTAAGCCAACTCATTGTAGCGGCCTCTAGCCTTGAGTTTCCATGCAGGATAGAAAAAGAAAGTATGCTTTCTGACTTCATTCATCATGGGGTAGTAACTAGCTTACAAAATTCAACTTATAAAATAATGTTTTTTGGCCATATTACACCTATGGAAGCATATATGTGTCAGCTGTTGCCTTCTAGCAAAAACTTTATTTCATCTGAATTATGCTTAGCAGTAGCAGTGACTGCTTATTACTTTAGTCACTTGCAAGACGTGTTTCTTGCCAGCTCATTTTTTTTTTTCTCGCTAAAGTTTTACCGCATAGTGCGTTTTTTTCATGTGAAGATCTACCAGTGTGCTCTAGCATCCTTGATATCATGATCTCATTTGTCAGCCCAGGCATTATAGCTTAGGTTGAATCTGTTAACAGTAGTCTTTCAAGCAGTCTATACAAATGTTTGCTTCGGTTCTCTGTTCTCTCTCTGTCTCTGTTTTTTTAGACTTCAGCTTCAGAAATCTAATTTGCAATTTATTAATTTTATACATGCATGTATTTAAGAGCAAAACTTAAAAAAAAAAATATTGATAGCTGGTGGATACAACATAACTTTCGTGAGGTTCTCGCGACACTTAAGATGTGACTGATGGAATGCAGCAGTGGTTGCTTGCTTTCAGTTTGACCATGATGAGAGTGTTTTATGTAAAACTAAATGGCATAGTGACCTAGCATGTGAGTTCTCCCAGTATGAGAACGCAAAATTATGGCAGTGCATCTGCATTTGTTAAAACAACCAGTACTTGTACAAGCAAGGTCATCGACTACTAGTTGCTGTCACAAACCAAGGTACATGAATTACTGAAAGCTGTACTCATCGGAAGAACGATTGATTGGGTATTTTGTAATATCAGTCATACCGTACAATTGAATTTGTTTTGCACTTCGTGACTAAAATGATGTTTCATGGATAGGAAATCTTCACACAGTAATGGCTTAGCTACACAAGTCTTTTTGGGATATAACCTAATGCTAGGAACTACATTCTAGCGTTGGTTTGGGCAGTGTATAATAATTTTATTTGAGGTCTCAGAAGAAGGGTTGTATGCAGGCAGCAAAACATTGGGAAATTTTAGCCAAGTCGGTCTCTGCACGCATTTCACTGTTTGCACACCAGGGACTTGCGCCTTCAAAGTTCAGGCTGGTTGGGTTAGTGCTGGCTTTATCACTAAACCTGCTGTTCTTCACTTTGATGCCATGTCAGAAATTTATGAAATTTCATCACGTGCAGTGAATCTCAAGCATTGTGTAGCAGTGGGTTAACCTTTAGAACAAGAGGCCACAAGTACATCATGCTCTGGTCGGCAAACATGCCCATTGCACTTCCCGTTTTGCTAATGCCTGCCACAGCAACATGAGCACCCCAGCGCACTCGCTGTCGTCACTGTCTGCAAATGCACCCTGCCTGATGCCGTCACAGCTGCCACCGCAGCGGCCGTCGTTGATCTTCAACCGCTGCTGTGGTATGCATCTCGGATCCTTTGCGCCTCGATGCAAGGGCTGCAAGTGTACAGTGTGTGGAGACGCATATGTGGGCACGCCGTCTCGAAGATGTAACTGTGGTTGCCGTGTACGGACAGGCAATGTGTGCTCGACGAGCCTGAAGAACAGCCTATATAAACTGGCCCCACTTGACAGTCGCATTCATCCTGAATGTTGGAAGTTCCTTGCGCATCCTCGTCTCCTTCTATCTTGCTTGTGTATTTGTGGGCAATCTGCGGGGATTCAGAGTGATCCCATCATCATTTCATGGAACCCTGCATAACTTTCACATTGTCCCATTCCTGTCGTCTATACAGAGTGAAAAAGCGGTGGCTGCTTCAAGTGCAATCGTAGAGTGAAATGACGCTTCGTCCAATAACTTTTTTTTTTTGCCGTTGCTGTTTTGCAGCGCGACATTGTCTCTGTTTATGTTGATAGCGTTGCCCTTTGACAATGCCTCGCTTATGGCAGTGGTGGCAAGCTGTTGCCCCTTGCTCTTGCGTCCTCCCATCTTTTTGTGTGACTCATCTCAGAAGAGAGCTTTAGAGAGTAATATATTGTAGCTTGAGATTCCAAAGAGGGACACTGTAGGGGGATCGGGGAAGGTGGGAAATCTGGAGGAAATATTTACGTTGTCTACACGAGAGCTTAGGCCAACATTCATTGTACATACAGAAGCCACGTGAACTTACGGGCTTGTGATTGAATGACTGAAGAACACGTATATAAGTTTACTGTGTTTTGTGCTCGACATGACCAGGGGAGTGAGCTGACTGGAAAGTTTCAGGCCTTTATTAAATTAGAAGTCAGACCACATGTGTTCAGAATTGACTCTCTTTTATTATTTTTAGAACAGCTGCAAGCTTAAAGTTTCAGCGAAAGCGTTATGTTACTGCTATTTTTGGGAACCTGTCCAGAAGATTTATTATGCTTATTTATGTCTTGGTGCTAAAAATACTATAGGGGAGAGTATGCACTTGGCTTTAATCAATGTTCAACAGTTTTATGACGCATACTAAGTGGTTTAAAAAAGAATATAGCCGTCTGGCGGCTTGTTCAAAAGGATTATGACTTACCACCTTTTGGTGTTCTGTTAGGCATTTATAAAAAAAAACACACAATTTCAGTATTGTACCTATACCTCCCAAGTGGAAAGACATAACACATATTGAAAACGTGGAACGCTTGTGAGCTCTGCAGCTATTTTCTATAGAGTTAACATGGAACATATTCATGTTCTGGGTGCAGTTTTATGCATTTTGTTGCCATTTATTGATTATATACATTGTTTTTCCTAAAATTTTTGTTTGATTATTTCAGCTTATGTTGCATGCCATATTGTTGAATTCTTCAGCCAATTTTCTCGCAAAGTAGTATGGAAGTGTGGTCTTGGCTTAGCAAACATTTATTCATTGAAGTTGCAATTATAAAAACAAAGACTAAAAGAAAACACGCTGCAAGATGTTTGGAAAACACTCTTTTCTTTATTTTTTCATTGCATGCCAAGATCAGAATTTATTCCAGGTTTCGCATGTGTATCACATTAGCAGTAATTAGCAAGTTCTTTGTAGTATCGCAGAAATTTTTGAAAAAGAACCGGATATAACCGCAGCATATTAAAAAAAAATTTTGAAAGTGGCGTCACCTACATTGCCCCCCACTCCCAGTAACTAAAGTTTGAATTCATCTCAGTGTTAACTATAAAAAGTGGGACGTGTGGGTGAGCCATTAATTGAAATCAACATGTAGGGATTCAATCAGCGGGTATGCATACTGTCGATATTCTTTTTATGAGGTCAAAGGTGCTGACATGGTTCCTTGCGGTTGCCATCTAATGTTATTTTCAAATACTGGACTGCACAGACAGTTTGAGCCTTGTTTGACCGGCGAGGATGAGTTCTTTTAATTGGGAAGAGGCACGACACGAAAATGTAGCGTCAACAGTTGGGAATAGGAACCACTAAACGTCCATCGGTAGTTGTGTAGAGCCACGCAAAATCAGTTTTCGCTCAGGTTGACAAGAGTGTAACTGTTTAAAGAAGTACTGAAACACACCTTTGAAGTTGTATGAACTCGTATCACTCACTTGAAAGCGATGGGGCTTGGCAGTTATGAAGGTTGGGAATAGTTATATAAAAACATTTCAATGTGATATTTTGCAGTCAATTAGGAAACGCTATCATGGTGTCATTTACATTTGTCACGACGTAAAGTAGTGCATGTCGTGTAGTTACGTATGTCTTGCATATGTCATCTAGCTACGAGGCTGGGCTGGATGTCGATATTTGTTGTGGCGCCAAATTACGTATGCACAGAAAAATGACAAGAGTGCCGCACATGAATCGTCTGCGTGCAGTTTTTGGCAGCTGAAGTGATTGAAAGAAAGGAGCATGCTGCTGGGTCGTGACAGATGCTCTTCCTAATCTCTGAAACCTGTTCATAAAAAGAAAAAAAGTTGCAGATTATCCTGGATGGTACACTGCCTTCTAGTATTTTTTTTTGTTTGTTTGGAGGTTTCAGAAAACTTGGACCTTCATGCAACATGTCAAACGATAACAGGACCGTCGTGTCAGTACTTCTTTAAGATGCAAGTTACCTGCTATACTGCGAAATGAATGAGACAATGTTCAAAGTATTTTTCCTCTCCCCTGCGTTCTTTATGGGCAGCCAGCCAGCGCATCTACAGACAAGCAGAAATGGGAGCTCAGCGCCGTACTCCCTGCACAGAGCATGTAAAACATTCCAGTCACCTTGCAGCACATGCGGCAGTGAGTTTGTCATGATGCAGGCAGCTGTGTACATTTTTTCTCCCAAAGCTCCTTATGTATAGGGTGGCACTCCTAGCCCGATTTTTTCCTTCTGTCCTCGCTCCTCTTGGGACATGGGACAATGTTACAATCTTCTTCAAAGTATGCGGTACTGGGGCTACTCATTATCTTGTGATGGACACTGCTGCTTCAGTTTGTTTAAGTTTTTAGAGTTTAAGAGGGAGGATTGAAGAAAAAAAAAAACTCAATGAGTGACACAGTTGTTGATGCTTAGTGTATTTATTCCTCGAATTTGTCTGTCCTGTGCCGTTTCTTCATTTTAGCGTAGGGCACGTGATTGTCACAAAGCGCATTTCCTTTTGTCTAGTTTCAGTCCCACCCCCCTCCTTTTACGAGTGTAGTGACACTTGTGTGTGACGTGAAAAATTTCATGACGTAGCGATAAACGCCAGCCTGCAGTTGTGGCATGCAGTATGTAGATACAATACAAATATATTTTTTGTGCCGTTCATTTGACTCTGCTATGCTTCGAGCACGAACCGTTCGCTGCTTGTTCCAAGAATATGGCGCTCTTGGCAGAGGGTCGGTGTTCTGCCCGTGAAAATGAACCTAGTGTGATAACGTTGTTTTCATCCTGTGCGGCTAGTTTACTTTGCTACGCTTGTGTGGCTGCATTTGTGATCATACTCACATACTGGAAGCCAGGGGCATGATTTTTATTGCTTTCTTTCCCCACGACAACTTGTTGCACAAAATGCAGCGGCTTTTGGCCTTGCAGACCTTCATTAAAAAATATACTTTCATTCGGGGTGTATTTAGTCGCACTATTCACTTATATTGAAGTTTATTGCATTTATTTTTATCAGTTTCAGCTCATGTCTTTGCCATGTTGCTGCGCTGTGTTGCGTTGGCACTGCTAATGGGTCTTTATGTGAAACTGACATTCTTGTCTCAACAGCAACTCGAAAGTGACCGCACAAGTTTCATGTTTTCTGTGTGCTATTGGCAAGTCATGGGTCCTGAATGCGGCATGGCTTGCAGCAGCCAAAATGTCCACGTTGCGTACTTGCACGACAATGTCCACTGGACATTTCTGAGCCAGGCATTTTGCTGGCACATCTCGCATGAACCCTTGCTTGATTTTGGGTATAATGCATCGTAAGCTTTTTAAATATATGCACAAGTATTAATATTTAGCTTGATCAGCATTGGTCCCAAGGGCATGACATCAAGCATGTCTGCCATATTCTCAAATTTATTCACCCAAGGCTTATGTTACTGCAACCTAAAAATGTGCAGCATATTGCAAGTTGCATCAGTGGCACGCTTCTTTGCCTGTCTTCCACAAGTCCAATCTAAAATTCTGGCTTTCCACATTTTCGGTGGTATCGTAACTCTCACTTTTTTTTGTTGCCCATCGTCACGAGTGTTGTCGTTTCATTCACATTACTGTGTGTGATTTCGAGTGTGCCTGAATGCATGTGCTGTCCACTTTCAGCTCTTTCAGAAATGTTTTAAGTACTGTCCCAACGGTCTAGTACAGGACACTGACAGACGTATCTAAATGCCACTGTGGTCGCCCTTGTCGCTTTAGTCATCACTCGTGGCTTGAATTTTTTGTGTAGTGATAGATTGAGAGAACAGTGCTGGATTCTTTGCGGTGGTGCGCATGCGTCGTTTGTTCCATTGGATTTGACTGACTGACCGGATAAGAGATGAGGCATGCAGGCGGTTTCCTGGTAAAAGATCTTTGACAAATGCCGCATTGAAAAAAGGAGTACCAACAGCTTCCGAGCTTCACACCCTTGCTCATTGACAAAGAACTGCATGGTGTGCGTGATTGTGTGGCTGCCGCATCTACACTAGTAAGGATTGTGTTGCTTGCTGGCCGCACTACAAAACGAGTGGGCTTTGCTGAACGCTGCCTCCCGCTACTCTCTACACACGGCACAGCAAGCATCAGCCTGTCACCATTGAAAACAGATTTAACTTAAAAAGATGAGCTCTGCTTCAGAATCGTGCTGACTCTTGTGAGCGGCATAAATTTCGCATCATGTAGATTTATGTATTTTATGTACAGATATGTAAATTCATTGAATTGAAAAAATAAATTATTGACATTGAGTTGTTCTGTGTTGTCAAATAAACAGGCATCTGCTTGTATCACCTTTTTTTTTTTTTCCAGTGCCCTTTATGCAATTTTCAGGAGTGGTGTTTATGACACATTTTATTTGTGATTACACTATCGCATGCATACAGGCAATGTTTTGTTTGTAAATTACATTCACTCGTGCCTATGGGAAGCTAGGACATGTGGAGTGCACTTGAATTGCCAATTTCAAAGAACTCGTATGGTTACACAGGACAGAAAGGATAGCTCGCGGAAGTCCAAAAACAACCAGCCCCCCAAGTCTATTGCTTGCCTTTTTTGCCGATTGATTTCGGTATCTTCTTTGACCCTTTCCTTAATTGTAAAGCTTTCTTTCCTGTGATGCCATTAGCCCAACTAAGGGTGGCAAGTCAGTTGCTGCAAACAGCATGAAAACATACACGCGGCTCTCTCGACATAAACACTCGTAATACGCAAGCCCCAGCGCGTGCGACTAGGACCTCATCTCCTCTGACTAGGACAGTAGCTGCCACCATTAGTTGGGCACATCTGCAGCGCATTTTCAGATTATGAAAGGGTCTCTTGGGCAGGTTTTCTTGTACATACATTGGTCACTTGAATGCTCACAATAGTAAACCAAACCTTTGTCTTACACAGTAAGTCAACGGAGACTGTATAAACAGAGATCTTCAGAAATGGGTACTCAGGACTTGGGCACATGATGAACAGGTTTAGAACAGAGTACCCTGCACTTTGCTTACACATTTGCCTTAGGCTGTTGCCAATGCACGTGCACCAACCACTTTTTCAATTAGTTTTCAATGCTTTGGTCCCTGTGTTTTCTTAATACTATGCGAACTCAAGCCTTTTCCAGAGCAAATTTTTTTATACCATGAAGTTTGGAGCTTTGTTCTCTTACTTTTCGATTTGTAGATGAGAAACGCTTTTTTGAAAGATATATGGTGTGCCTACACACATCAAACTAGTGCAGTGCCTGGCTGCCCAATTCAAAAACTATAAAATTGCTTACTCTTGAGGCTGATTTTTCATGCATCTGCATAGGTGACAAGCCAAGGTGACTGCATACGCTAATCTTTGGATACCTTATGATACATCTTTCAAGCAGAGAGGGGTCTACCCCTTACCAGAAAATTGGCAAGTGAATTGACAGTGCAAAGGTTTAGGTGCTGGAACCCCCACTGTTAAAACTTGTATGGTCAGGGCCTTAAGGTATCCCTTTGCTCTAGTGGCAGGGCTCTAAACTTACATGCTCATAGTCTAATGAACTTGTTTTTGTTAAAGTCCTTATTAGTTGATGGGGCCATGACCACCAGGCAGGCGGGCCCTGTTTGACTTATGTGGTAAGTACTTACAAGCACGTAGATTAAAAAGCCTAAATTTCCCGCCTTATAAAAAAAGCCGTAACTGCGCGATGGAGGGACCTTAAGTGCGCGTCTTGAGTAGCGCGTAGGGCGCATGATGCCATAGAACACCTACCAGTAGCACGGCCACTGGATGAAACAGCGCGCGGTACGGCCTGCCGCGTTGAACGGCTTTCTATGGGAGAGCGCGTGTCAGCCGTAGGGTCAGTTGCAGCCACTGCAGCGCGACGGGGCGGGGACGGGTTTTCAGCTACTTGTACATGAAGAATGTCGATACAAAATGGAGGAAACGAACGAGAAAATTAATGGGTAAATACTTAGAAAACAGCAGGGGCCAAATTAAAAGAACTATCAGTTAAGAAGGTGAAGGAAACGGGGACTGACATTAAGAAGTCCGCACTAGAGATCTATCGAACTTTTAAGCAGGAAATTGCCAAGGAAAGGATATATGATAATACTCGGGGTAGTTCTCTACTGTTTGAGGCCAGGACAGGAGTATTGCGAACCAAGACATATCGGTCCAAATACAAAGGGGTAGACACGGTATGCAGTGCATGCATGTGGAGAGGAAGAGGAAACTGCCGAACACTTGATGTTCTGTAAAGGGCTTCATCCTATAGTTTAGGATGATGGCGCAGGGTTTTTCAAAGTACTGGGGTTTAGGGACAGGGAGGGCAAAATAGATTTTAAGCGTGTAGAATTAACTAGAAGATTATTTGATTGGTGGCTAAAGTCAAGACACGAGTGAAAATTAAACCCTTCACTGCAAAGTACCTGTCCTCAACTTCACTATATTTAAAGGAACAAAAAAAAAAAGGAGATAAATCTAGTGGTTAGTTCACTAAGTATTACGGCTAGGTGTCGTTAGCCGCAGCCCGATCTAAAGGGTACAGCCAGTTCTGTGGTACAGACACAGAACTACCATTACAGCCATAGCTAGGTGTTCTGTGGTGATTATGTGTGGTGATTACTTACTAGAAAGCACATTTTTCCCACGAACATTGAAAAAATGGGAGTGAGAACAGCCAACCAAGTGCTCTCGCCTCTGGTCACAGCTGCCTTGCACTTCATGAAGAATCAGGCAGGCCACACTTGTGATCTAAAGTTCGCAAATGTAGGTCGAACCGTGAGTTCATGTAGAACATGTACAGGTGGTTTGTGCTGATGAATGTCAGCAATTTCCAACAGCACATTCGCCAAAACAATCCTGATACAATATAATTGTCTGACCCCAAAGACGTAAGGCTGCAGTGGCTTGAACTTATTTTTTTTTTTTTTTTGAAGTATGTCGAAGACTTGAAGGAGGTCAGCTTACAGGAAAACTTTTTAGGCAAGGAAACATACCATGTACTAGTGTTTAAAACCATCTCAAATGTAGAGTGCATAATATTTCTTATGAACGAGTGCAACTTTCAGTTTGTTCTCACAAGAAAGTTTTATAGTGACCTAATAGAATCCTCTTTTGGTTTTTTGAGACGAACGGCAGGATGCAGCGACGTCATGGATGGACTTTGTGGGGTAGAGAAGATGCCGAAGACAAGAATCGTTGCAGCATCATAGAAAAGTAACGTGAGCAGTTCTACATCATTCTGCTGTTCACGAGCAGTAACTGTCGCTCAAATAGATGGCAGAACTTGCTCAGCAAGCACTTCGAGAACTGTGCATGTCGACGAGCAGCTTCTTACCTACTCCCACATGGCTGCCATTGCACTTGTCACTCGATACATATAGATTCGTCTAGTGAGCGAAAAAACTGCGTGTGACAGTTGCATATAGTCTAGAAGCCGAAAGGGAACTTTGGTATGGATTAGCTGATCACACACCAAGACAGAGGTGGTCTGTTCTATCCTACACAGCAGCTTATCAGAGTATTGCATGTTCTTAAGCGGTATGTAGACATGCTGTCTGACCGTGAATCTGCGAAAGCCTCTTGAGGAGTGCAAGAAGCACAGTGTCAATATTGTGACAAATTTACCTGTGTTGCGATGTGATCAATGTGATGAAAGCCGCAGAAGTAGTTTTGTGGAATTGATATGCAACAAATTTATGAAACCATTGCTTTCTAACCACGCATTGGACATCACTGACGGAAATGCAGTGGCCAAATTATATAAAAAAAAAGCCACTGTTGCGCAAAGTGCTTAAACTTTGAATCCTGTGTATGGAGTTATGCATCTGGTTTCTCTTTGCTTTTTTTTTTTTATGCGTGCATGTATGCTTTATCAACAGTGCCCTTCTTACAAGCTGATATGTTTGTTCTATGTTCAGTGCTCATTGCATGAAAGTGGTGCTTCTGCTTTTTTAACTTTTTTATGAATGGAGTTTAATTGTATTTCCTACAAAGCCATGTCTTTCAGTAGGAAGCATTTTCTTGCCTAGCTGAGATGTTTTTGTGCGTTTCTTATTTTATTCCTTTTTTATTGATGCTAAGTCATTGTCTGTTTGGTTTGAAGAATGCTGAAATAACATCATCTGCCTGTTTGTTTTGTTCTTTTAAACTCAAGTGCAAATACATTGATTGTTTTCACTTGTCATTTTTCTGTTTTATGCACTTATATGTACGTATAGCACCACGCTGCCAAGATCTTCTAGAAGATTGCAGTATTTATAAAAAAAATGAATTCAATAAATTCATCATACTGGCTCTTCTCTGCCGTCATCCTGATGTTTTTGTTTGTTGCATTCTTGGATCCTCCGCTTCATGCATTTTCAGGCCGACAATGAGCTTTAGTTATGCAGGTGACCTCGCAGATACAATTAAAAAAAAAGAGAAAGCTGGCAAGTACGGGCTTTCCGCGCTTTCTACTCTGCCACGAAAGTACCCTGACTGAACAGGCAATGTCAGAACCTCGCGCCGCCTTGTGGTGGACCCGAGAAGCGGTCACGGTGAAGCAAGGACAATGGAAGAGTGGGCGACGCAGCAGGCATAGCGCTATTAGCGGTGGCGCTAGCAGCTGCGATGAGCATTGCCAGACCAGGGTACATCCTTCTTTCCATAGCGTAGCTTCAGAAAGGTCTGGCAACCAGCCCACATAAACACGCTGCGTGTGGTGTCGTGGTTCGTGGTCAGTTGCGAGTATCCGGAACTATACGGCTAGGGTCTTTGAGCATGTTCACCGTGCTCGAACGCTCTTTCGACTCGAAGCAGTCGCCAAAGAGCAAGCTAAACTTCCTAGAAGCCTCACAGGCCAACTCCGACTACTTCGGCCAGGTGGGTGCCTCGCATGAAAATGTCTGTGAAGCTGGCTTGCCAGTGCACCCGTGGAGACTATGCGCTCGCCAGAAATGTCAGATATACATTTAATTAGCCCCCTGTGCAGGCAAAACTTAACCCCGAAAAATCAGTCCGAACTTCCCAAGTGCTTCAAAGACACGCTGGAAAGTTATCGACGGATCTGTCAGTCGGCGTTGGCATTTGAAACTAGCGGCGAGCTTGGCTTTGCGGGTAAACCACCTAAATAAAGAAAACAACAGCTGAGCTTGCTGACTGGTACGTCTATGCCGTTGAAAATTTCGCGTAGTATTTTGTGATCGAGAAATTCGCGCCCTTTATGCTCTCGTAGCTGTAAAACAGCCGCCTTCGTGCGGCGAGGCAAACTAGCGCACGTGTATGGCACACTTCTAGCTGCTTCTCGCACTGTTAACGCCGATGAGTTAACCAAGGCGGCAAATAGTTTGTCACTGGCGCGCTATGACTGAATTGGGCGTGTGAATTACTGGAGGCGCTTTTGAATTGGCGTGAAGCTGATCTCCACCGTTCAGGAGGTTTTATCACGCGGGCTGTGCAGCGCCACGTTTGATTTGCCGGCCTTGTGGCTCCGTATTGACTGCCTTTTCACTTTCTTTGCAGGCGGACTTCACGCCAAAGGTCGTCGCAACCAAAGTGAAATCCTTACTTCAATCTCAAAAGACTAGGTAATCATTTCGTCTATACTATTGTTTTTTTTTTCTGTCCGTTCATTATGCGTAAGGGGTCCGAATTTTTCATGTTACCACACAAGTATGAAAAGCATATCATCTACCACACTGTTTTCGCGAGAAGTATGTGCACTTTGTATTTATAGACCTTGAGGCCTCATTCGCATATTTTAATTGTACACTTGGTTTGCCCATGCCAGCTTTTTGGGAATGGGACTGCGGTAATAACCCCTGCAGGGCCATTTTCCTGTGGAAGTCGAGAAAATGTGCGCGCATGTTTGCATACTATTGTGCCCCTTTTTTTCATTACAGAGGAACCGACATGCTATGTGGTTGACACTTGCATAATATGTAGAAAAAAAATATGAAAGGATAATTATAGCTATCATGCATAGTTATAAATAGTCCCCCTAGTAGCTTTCATTGGCAAGCTCACTGTTCTACGATAACAGGCATGTGTACATGTTACTATAAGCTCATAATGCTCATAACAATAGAAGCACAACTAAAATGAAGACTTAAGAGCGGCATCATCTACCGTGCTCTTCAGAAGTATGCCCCTTGTATTCATTGATCTTGAGACCACATTCACACATATAATTGTGCGCTTGGTTTGTTTGCCTCCATCTTGTGTTCACACTCTGTCCTGCATTCTTTCTTAATCTGGGTTTGGTCTTAGTTTCTATTTTGCAGTTTTGAACTTATTGTTCTATAGTTTATAAATTCCTCATATCCTGTTCAAGCGCATATTATAATCTGCTGTCTGTAAATGCATCGAAATCGCATGGCATGATTCCAAGTCACTCAGTATTGTATTCGAAGAAAGAAAATAAGGGAATATTTTCTTTGGTATGAGCTTCAGCAATGAATGATACTTTATATGTAATTAAACATCTAACTATTCTGCAACCAGTCAGCTTTAATCTTTGCATAGAAAAAAATCAAATATTAGGCACGAAATGCACGCACAGTTTGTTTTATCATTTCATTCATTTCTACCAAAGAAAAAAAAAATTTCTGATGCCACGTAGTGGGTGCATAGCAAATTCGAAAAGGTTTCATGCGCTAAGTGTTTAAAGTACACACTAGGAACAGGATGTTGCTATCGCATTCAACTCCCATAGGCAAAAGATGCATACCCCTAACCATCCTGCCAGGTTCTCGGTGGGAGCGGTTGTAATGTAAATTAGGGAATGAAAGGTTTCATCGTCTCCGAAATTCTAAACAATGATGACGTATGACCACAGCCAGGACTATCATAACTGAACTTTTCTTGCAAGCAATAAACACAAGCTGGGAAGCGCACCATTTGTGTTTGGACATTTGCTCATTTTTGGCTCTCGTGCAGGAGGACATGACAGTCAACACTACATTGCATGTTTTTAAGTTGAGCATTCTAACCACTACAGCGTTGCTCCTTTCCGAAAGAGCCACTTTTTTTGTGGGGTGGGGGGGGGGGTGTGCTTTGTTTTTCTCGGCACCTGCTTATCTCACAACAGCATATCCTGGAGTACAGTAACTGCTTGGGCATATTAGAGTCGGCGGGGTGTGGCAAACGCAACTTTTCTGTGGGAGGGGTTGGGCTTGCAAAGCTGTCTGCTTTGTTGCAGATCTTTCTCAATCATGTAGTATGACATTGCCCAATTTTTTCTTGTAATTACATTATTCCTTGGTAATTGCAGCTATGATGCATTGCTGCTTCTGGAATGCTACCTCAGCACATTTCCAGTTGGCATTGTACAGGCGGATGCGCTCTCTTGGACACGGTCTATCATCCACCTTCTCGCTGTAAGTGTTGTCTAGCATGCATTCCATTTGACACATAAGTGGCTGCGTCTCGGCGTGTTGTCTGTGCAAGGTGCAGTCTTCCTATTTTCGTTTTTAGAGGACAGCTGATGAGTGCCAAAAACCACACATTGAGGTCTGATAATGGAGCAAAAGTGATTCAAGCTTATTGGCAATCCTCTTTTGTTTGCTTACATTATTATTATATTGTATATTCAGGAAATGTAAAATCAAATCCAAATCAGTTTGTGCGTTTTTTTTTATTGAATGGAGCACGTGAGTGCATGACCTGTGCTTTGCGGCAGCTGCTTTGAACTTGAGCAGAAGAAAGTTAGCTTCTGGCATCATATATTTGGAGCCAGGATAATTATCTAATAAAAGCTTGCCTATTGGCCATGCCTAGTTATCCTGGCCAGCAATTGGTGGCACCAGATACAGATTTGCTTCCTCTTACTGCCACTTTCTTATGCTTCATTCAATTAGCTAGTGTGTGGCCACTTGTTTTCTAATGTAGAGGCGGGGTTTCTTATTGGCGACATTGTGCTTGCTCAGTCAAGGGACCATTGCTTTGCATTTTATTAATGAGTCAGTGTGTTCGATGACACAGGGCAAGCGACCTCGGGGTGCCCAGCGAGCAGGCTGGCGTTTGCTGTGTCGTCTACTCCCTCTGTTGTCGGAACAGATGAACCGAGATGCTGCAGGACTGATGCCTGTGCTTTTAGAAAGGCTCCTGGCACACCTCTCATCACCGACTGAACAAGAGGTGGGCTGTCTAGCTTTTAAGCACCTAGTTATAATTGCTGTTTAGCTACATCGGTGGTGTCACCACTAACAAAAACTTTAGGCTTGGGGACGGAGGAAATACAATAGACCCTATTCATAAATACGCCACCTGAAGGTGAGCTTTTCGTCAGTTTCGCTATGCAAAGGAGCGTGGGATAGTTAGCGCCATCATGAGGGCATAGAAAGCGAGCCGTCAAATGCGTGAGTGCTGTGATGTTTGTGTTGGCGGCTAGTTCTCCGTATCCTCCGCTGCAGTGGCACTGCTTTATAGCTTGAACGAGCTCCTAGTACTCTCCGATAAGCTTTCTGAGCTGGTTCCGCTGCACACTGAGCAATATTTTGTACGCTTCAACGGGTTGGACGAGCAGCTGGGACACACAGCATGCGTCGTCTGCTGCGGTGCCCTCACAATGGGGGCAGACTGTAGTTTACGTCCGCGACGCTAGGGGCGCCCTTTTCGAAAAGGGTGTATTGATTTTACTCGGAATGGGTCTGCAGCAGCCTCTCAGTGTAGACAGAAGGCGGGTTGCATGCTTAAACTATAGCAGAATTCAGTTATCACCCGCATTTTGTAAACTTTCGTAAGTAGTGTAGCATTGTTCATGGTTTTGAACGCTAAAATTTAAGGCGCTGCTAGGCAAATCCTTTCATTTTCAGTGGGTACAGTTCATGTCATATCAACGTAATGACGGAGAAACACTTACGTCAGAACCTCCTCAATGAGCTATTTCATGGCACAGTGGGTGCATGCTGCATTGTAATCGCCATTTCACATAGGTTATATATGATCAAATGCGTCTATTTGTTTAAGTGCTTCGAAATTTGGAAAGCTCTAAATTCGTTTGACACGAATTTAAGTGCTCAATTTTGCGCACACGTCTAGTACTGTATTTTCTTGAGTACTACCCGCACTCCCTACGATTCGCAGAAAACTAAAAAAAATTATCCTCGTGTGTGGCCACAAATCTAGCTTTCTTGCATAGCTGGGAAGCACTGCTATGAAGCCACCTTTGTAGACCAGCATTCACGTTTTCTGTCTTGACCTAAAGGGGTGGTGCCATCGAAATTCAAGGCTAAAACAAGCCTCTGTATGCTAGGACACTCTACACGAATGGTTGGACAGAAAACGTTTAGAACATATTTTAATTCACCTCCAAAGTGTACCTAAAGGCTCATTCTCTCGGCTGAAGCCCATGGCAAGCGCGTTCAGAACTGTTGTAGTACTGTAGGAAAGGTAAGGAAAGTTGCAGTGACGTCACATTAGATCTGTAGTGAGCTTAGACGTGTGCAGATTTCCCCTTCAGGGGAACAAAGGCTGATCGCAGTGCGACCCCTCTCTATTATGTCAGTGTGTGGGGCTGTGTTATCACAACCCCCTCATAGGTGACTATGGGAGTGGCCGCTCCCGTACCCCCCTCCCATGTGCATGCCTATTGTAGTGAGGCGAGTAACTTCCGAAAAACTTTTACCAGGTAAGTACTGCAAAGGATCGTGACTGCTAGACGTTTGCTTTGCAGGTGCTTGTGCTGCACATGTGCGAGAGAAAGCCAACGAGAGCAGATGATAATCAGCACGACGTCTGTCACAGCTTTTTTTGGCCATGTGACCAAGCTACACTGCTATGTCCCAGTCCAATTCAGCGCCCAGAAACCGAGAACTGTTTGCACAAAAAAGGCAATATTAATTTATTTAGTGAAAATAAATGAATTCTGGTGTGTGTATCATGCTTCCTAGAGCTATAAGAAATGCTTGCAGCAAAGAATGTGCAAGCCTTACAAAGATGGTGGCACCATCCCTTCATGCTCAATTAAAAAAATTTTGGTGGGTTATATGCAAGAAAAGACAGATATATTGTTATCGTGGCACCGTAATACAGATTCATTATGTCTCCCTGCTTAAAAAAATATGCAACCAATACACAGCACTTCTAATTCACTGCACTCATGCATTCTCATATGTGTTTTCTTGCAGCCTGACGAAGGTGCATTGATGTGCCTGTTGGTCTGCATGAAGGAGTATGGCCGTCTGATGAGCTCTGTTCAGGTGGGCATGAACTTTACTGTGCACTTGGTTTAGCCCTAACTTGTTCCTTCGTGAGGTGGAGCAGCTTATTTAAGGCACCATGAGCAGAGAAGTGTTTATATGTATACGCTGGTAATCTGCAGTAGGTGCTAAGGTGAGGCAAGCCAATGTGGCTGGTGGCTTCTGGTGTGCCGTATTTTTGTGCACCTAGTGCTAGAGGTTCTTTGCAAAACATTACCTGCACCACATTTTTTGGAAATCCTACAGTGCTAACATTCTCTTCGTAGGAAGAACGCCGATTCTGTTACTTAATGTGACCACCTATCTCCTTTAATAATAATAAAAAAAAAAAGTCCGCCCCTGTGGTGCAACGGTGCTCGGCTGCCGACTCGAAGGTCGCAGGCTCGATCCCGGCTACAGCGGTCACATTTCGATAAAGGGGAAACAGTAGAGGCATGTGTGCTTTGCAATGTCAGTGCACGTTAAAGAACACCAGATTCTCAAAGCTTCTGGAGCCCTCCAGTACAGCGTCACTCATAATCATATCGTGGTTTTGGGACATCGTCCTCATTATCAGTTCACTTCAGCTTAATACCTTAAAGACCCCCAAGGGGTTATTACATTAGGGGTGGTTACATGAAAATACAAAAGTGTCCTTTATCAGCCTAACTACGCCCCCTGCATGGCAAATGCCTCTTTCATGTTTCTCGAATCAACTTATCCGGTGCTTTCAGCTACCACGCCATACCTGCAAACTTGTGAATTTCATCTGCCCACCTAATTTTCCGTCTCCATCTCGCGGATTTGCCTTCTCTTGGGACGTGAAACCCCATATATGATAATATTACCTTTGATGAAAAGGTTAATTATTTAAATTTTTTTCAGTTTTATTATTACAGTCGAGCCCACTTATAACGAACCTGAGCGTGACGCGGAATCCGTTCGCTGTATCCCGAAGTTCGTAGTAAATGAAACACAGCTTTTAAAAAAGTTGCGAGTGAAAACACAGACTTTTTTTGCCCCAAAAAGACCGCGATGCACGTGTTTTGAAGAGCAGAAGCGATAAGGGCGGTCTCGAGTTCATTTAAAACGGCAGGGTGCTCGTTCACCGAGGCCCGTGGCATAAGCTGCATGAGGCACTGGCTCCAAAGTTTCGTCGTTATTGCAATCCGATTCCTCCAAATCGCTCTCGCCACGTACTTCATTCACAATGCCCCAATCCGTGCACGGTTCCGCAGTGTTGGCATCATCATCGGCCGTAATTAAATCATCGCAACAGATGTCCCACCCGCTCTCCCAGGTCGGAGTCAACGACGCGCTGCCACAAATCGTCGCCGCAGTGCTCCTGTTCGGAAGATTCAGGCTCGGCATCGGGCTCGACGTTGACGAAGTCGGCCTCGGGAAAACAGTTTCACGCGCATGTAGCCGTCACCGCCGCCCACAAAATATTCACCATCTCCACAGCTGAATACCGGGACGCCCGAAGCGGCAAGTTGGCTGTGAGGTGGTCAACAGCTATGAGCAAGCGCTTCGCAACGCAGCACCTAACGCGCACATTACGCTTAAGCCAAGCGGTCACATTTACGACGTTTTGTTCAGCGGCAGGAAAAAGCGTGCAAGTCCTCCCATCGGCCATCATGACCACACACGAAAACCAAGAGCGAGCAAGACGCGTACACGCGACACGCATGCCAGAATGTGTGGAACAGATCTGGGCTCATTTACAGTCAAAAAACGAAACTTATTTGAGCCAGCGTAGCGGGCAACACGGAGCAGTGGAGATGGGCGAAGGGGTTGTAATCAAAAGAGGAGAGCAGACTTGCGAGAGAAGGGCAAGGAGTTGTGATAAAGAGAGTGGAGGATAAGAGAGTGGAGTTTTCAAGGCGACCTTGAAAACTAAAACTCACGGGAAGGAGGCAGGGTGGGTAGCTTGCTTGAAAGGTCCGCGAAACTCGCATGTAGAAAAACTTAGAAAGAGTGCCTGCGCGCGCAGAAGTCAAAGCACAACCGCTTGGATCGGTGCGCGCGGCGGTGTTCGAAGAACCGGCGTCCGTGGTCGTTTTGTTGTGCCGGCGGGTTTGCGTGGCCTCACGAACTTCGATATTTCGGGATTCGTTGCGTGCAAACTAACAGTCGTTGTCGTGCTTCCGCATGCGTGCGGAAGGCATGCTGAGCCGAGTGCGAAGTGAGCGAGAACAAGTCCTAAACACAAAACGAATTGCAAATTATCGGAGTCGGTGGGGTAGCGTACGCGCGTGCAGACTATCGGATACAGTCGGTGGCCGACGATGTTGGCAAATGGTCTGGTCACTCCAGGCCGGCGACGCCAACGACAGTACCAGCGATCAAAAAACAGGGTAGATGGCCGAACGGTCTTCGAAACATTGGTAGCAGTGAGAAAATACGGGCCTCATCTGGCGATGCGAGGTGCTCAGAGTAGTGGGGGGGACAAAGGACGGATGGGTGCTTAACAAAAAGCAGTCGGGGCATGAAAGAAGGGAACAGCTTTCCTTCCTCCATGGGTTGGGGAGAGCGGCAACTAGAAGGTTGCGGAGGTAGAGTCGGCGTTTAACAATAGGAATGTATGGGCAACTCGCCGATGCCTGATCGGTGTTCGAAATTGGTTTCCTGGGAAGTTGGCAGACCGCTGACTCTGTTCGCTGTAAACGATCAGCGGCGCTTGGAGACGTTCCTTGTAAGTGCGATTGTGTGCCATTGAACCAATGTATATTTTCACGGTTATGCGGATATTGTTCGTTTTAAGCGAAAGTTCGGTTTAAGCGGGGCCGTTATATGTGGGCTCGACTGTATAACTGAATTTGTGCTGTCACCTCAGGCTGTATGCTGTCATGGAAAATGAAGCTGTAAAGGTGCCCAGCAAATATTGTGCTTGTCTTGGTTGTGAGGATCTCTGATAAATATCCTGAAATACCTTGTACTATACAGTTTCACGACCCTCGTTCATTTCAACGCGATAGTGTTAAAGAGCTTGTTTCGCGAAAATTTCAGCATCGGCATTGTTGGTTGCGAGTGAAAAATTATCATCTTATGCGTGACTGAAAAATCGAGAATGATGCAAATAAAATAAATTTTAAAAATTCTGGGACAGAGTCAGGATCAAACCCAGTTCGTTTGCAATGCAAGTGGATGTTCTACCACATGGCCACGTGTCTGCTTGTGAATAACTGTGAAAATAACTTCTTCTTCTTGGAAATGCAGTGAAAGTGCTTTACAAACACGCATCCTGTATACATGGCTCACAATGCGGCATGAAATATTGCAGTAATATCGGTGGTACAAGAGCCCATTGCCACCGGGTATCAGAACATGTATTTATCATGATTTCTTTGTGGTTTAAAAGCCGATAATCCACTACAGAAGGCACACACCCTACGGTGCCTGTTCCCTTAAAGGGGCCCTGCAACACTGTTTGAGCATGGTCAGAAAGCGCTGCCGATCGGTAGTAGAGGCTCCCGACAACACGCGCGCCAAATAATATAGCGCAGCACGTGGCCTGGAATTCACAACAAATGATCAAAGTCAACTAAAAATTGCTTTTTCTTCTCTCGACTAATGACAGAAGACGCTCAAAAATCACAAGTAGCAAGCCCATCTATCAGCCATTGGCTGATTCGAACATGGCGTACTCGCTCGTTACAGAGATCGCCGTGGGAGGCCGCTTCTTGTCTATGCGCGTGCTGATCACAATGAAAAAGCCGCACATTCGAAGAAAAAAGTGCTCAAGGTCACGAGACACGGATGACGTACTTTCTTTGCCCCTGCCATCCCTTCCTGCTTAGCTTCCAGCGCTTTTGTCGGGACGAGAGAAGAGAGAATGCAAGTTGAAGCACCATATGTGCCAAAAAACACTGATGCCAAGTCTGGGAGGATGGAGGTTGAAGCAGCTGTAACTCTGTTCTCACGTTCACTGTCCAAGCATAACCTCCGGTATACAACTATTGTATCTGATGGGGACAGCACCACATTCTCTGCCCTTCAACAAGACAATGTTTATGGGCTAGTCCCTATTGTGAAAGAAGGATGCTTGAACCATGTCCGGAAGAGGATGGGCACAGCCCTACGTAATCTTGTGCAGAAAAGCGAACAGGCTCTGGGAGGGAAGGGCAGATTGACAAAAGCCCTTATTGATAAACTCGCAGACTATTATGGCTGGGCACTGCGGAACAATTCAAACAATGTGGCTGCAATGCAGCGTGCAGTGATGGCGTCATATTATCACGTCACCTCAACTGACGAGGATCCTCACCATGACTTGTGCCCGGAAGGTGCAGACTCGTGGTGCCGTCATAATGCCTGCAAGGGGAATGGCGTGCCACCTCCAAAGCACAAATACAATCTTCCGGGCTACGTTGCAGAAGCGCTGCTGCCAGTCTACCAGCGCCTTTCGCAGGCTTCTCTACTGCAACGCTGCCTGGGAGCAAAGACGCAAAATGCAATGGAGTCATTCCATTCTGTCCTATGGTCCTTGATGCCCAAGGAGCAACATGCATCATTGATTGCTGTCGAGACAGCACTGCATGACGCAGCTTTGCGGTATAATGCCGGCTGCTACAGGGCCACCCAAGAGTTGTCGTCATCAGTGGGACTCACACCTGGCCACCTAACCATTCAACGAGCTGCAGAGAAAGACTCTCTGCGTCTGAGAAAGGCTCAGAAACGGATGAATGAGAAGCAGGAAAAGCGGCAAAGAAAAAGAGAGCCTAAGGACACATCTAGCTACTCTGCAGGGTCATTTTAGACCATAATAAATGTTTGAAACTTTCGAAGTCAATTTTCTCAGAATGACTTTTTTGGCCAGTGAGGCTGCTTAGTCAGGTGATCTCTCTGGAACTGCTGGTCTGATTTCTATCAGGTTTTTTTTATTATGCACCTTAATAAATTGCCCAGGGCAAGACAAGCCCGCTTTTTCAATTTATTGTGTCTGTAATTTGTAATAATTAACTAAAACTTCATTGATGAGAGCCAAATTGTGAACACTAAATTCAGTGCTCTGCGAACATTTTTTGGCAAGGAAATTTAAAAAAAGGGCTCTGTCTTGCCCTAAAGCACCTATCCAGGAATCATCATAGTGAATTTCACAGTGCTAGCACATTTTTCAAATTCTCCAGACCCTGACTAAGGGACCCATGTGGACTACCCTGATAAATGGCTGTAACTTGGGAACCAGTGAACATAACTGCATTAAACTTTGTGGTTATTCAATGGCTTTGCTATTAGTGTACCCTGAAAATTTCATTAAGATATCTCAACAAACAAAAACGTTGCCCTTCGAAGGTAGCCTCCCCCCTAAAAGGGGCCCTGCAACACTTGAGCATGGTCAGAAAGCGCTGCCGATCGGTAGTAGAGGCTCCCGACAACACGCGCGCCAAATAATATAGCGCAGCACATGGCCTGGAATTCACAACAAATGATCAAAGTCAACTAAAAATTGCTTTTTCTTCTCTCGACAAATGACAGAAGACGCTCAAAAATCACAAGTAGCAAGCCCATCTATCAGCCATTGGCTGATTCGAACATGGCGTACTCGCTCGTTACAAAGATCGTCGTGGGAGGCCGCTTCTTGTCCATGCGCGTGTTTGATCACAATGAAAAAGCCGCACATTCGAAGAAAAAAGTGCTCAAGGTCACGAGACACGGATGACGTACTTTCTTTGCCCCTGCCATCCCTTCCTGCTTAGCTTCCAGCGCTTTTGTCGGGACGAGAGAAGAGAGAATGCAATTGCAGCATGCGACAAATTTTTGTAATTCTGCTCGCACTGGACCGATTCTTAAAATTTCTGCGGGGTTGAATTCGTAAGGCAATAAGCTCTTCCATTGAATTCATGCCATGGTTTCTTGAAAAAGTGTTTCAGGGATTTTTTGAGGCCACGTAGTGGGTGCATAGCGAGTTCAAAAAAGGTTTCATGCACTATGTGTTTGAAGTACGTACTAGGAACAGGATATCCCTATCGCGTTCAACTCTTAAAGGCGAGGCTTTAGGGTACGGTAATTTTATTCTTTCAACTTCACTATGGCAATTATTGATTGTAACAGTGGAATCTTTATGATATCTACATATTGTTATAAGTTGGTTTGCTTTTAACTGCTAAACCAGTTTCTGCCTTTAACAGTGTGGTGGAATATCTTTTTTGTCTACCACTACATGAGTTATTTGGCTCCTGTGTAACAAAGTAATTCACAGTATATATTTAAAGGTAGTTGTGACATTAGGCTCTGTGTAGACTGGATTTGTCACAACTACCTTTAAAATCTCTTAAGTAAAGCAGTTCACACTTGGTACCCCCAGCTTGCCAGGTATGAAGATTTGCAGGACTCGCACTTGTGTTAGATTCTTCCAAAGCTGTCTTGTGTGCTAATGCGTGATCTGCTGTTTTTACGGGTTCTAGGATGCTCGGACCTTGGACGACTTTTTGGAGAAAATGGGATACATGCATGTATTGCTAAGCCCCTACTTTACAGCGCGTATGCACTGTGAAGCATCTATAGTGTGAATTCGAACAAGGCAGAGGCGTTGTCTCCCAATGGCCTTATCATGTTAATAAGGTTACTCTGTCATGTGGTGTTTCATGTACCGCAGCAATGGTCAATTGTTCAGACCATCTGCTTTTGATGCGGGAGACAGTGGGTTCAGTTCTCAGCGCTGTAGGGCCACCCCGGTTTTTCTCGCGGGAAGAGCCAGGGGTACCTCGATGTTGTGGGCACTTAATTTCTCGGAAAGATGGACTCTCCTTTCCTCTGTCTTGCTTCACTCCCCTTGCGGGTCGCACAAGTATGCATCTTTCTCATTCTCAAATCACTGCTACTGCAGCTAAGTTGCTTGGTACCTGCATTGCATTGCTGATAGCCCTGCCTTCATTTCTATTTTGCTTTCCTATTTGGCTGCCAAGGTTTGAAGCTCAAGTTGTGCCTCGAACTTTTGCATTGCTAAAATTTGTTTTCTTGCTTCTTTCTAGGACGCCCTGGAGAAAACTTTGCTCAGGCTGCTTGTCACCTGGAATTCACAGCTGGTTCAAGTGAGTGTCATTGTAACCTGTTGGTAACACAGGTGTTTGTGACAGCCAGGGGTCCATCAACCTGGTGCTGTAGCAGTATCATTCTGTTACGCTAGGCTTTCGATAGTGCAAGCTAAGGGGACCCAAGGATTTTGTTTGAATTATCAGACGACCTCATAAATATGACTATGGGCAACATACCACCTTGTGCTTTACTGTTTGTTGTTACTCGGGACAACAGTAGTGTCATGGATTGCTGCACATGATTGCCAGTGAAGTCTTTTGTAAGAGTGTGCGACGATTGGAACTTTCGAAAATTTTTCTAAAAGTGTTTGCTATTCGATTTGGTTCGCACTGGACCTTTAACTATTTAAGATATTCCAACTTTCCAAAACCAAATAGTCAGTCCAATTGGCACTGGCTCTTTCAGATTTTTTTTTATATGCTTCACACCATTACATTCACACATTCCAGTGAAGTTGTCTTTTAAATTCTGTTGCAGCAGCAAATATATTTAAGGGGCCCTGAAACACTTCTTTAAGTAAACATGGAATGAATTCACTGGAAGAGCTTATTGCCTTACGAATTCAACGCCGCAGAAATTTTAAGAATCCGTCCAGTGCGAGTGAAGTTACAAAGATTTGTCGCATGCTGCAATTGCATTCTCTCGTTCCGACGAAAGCGCTGGAAGCTAAGCAGGAAGGGATGGCGGGGGCAAGGAAACTATGTCACCCGTGCCTCGTGACCTTGAGCACTTCTTTCTTTTTTTTCTTCGTATGTGCGGCTTTTTCAGTGTGATCGCGCGCGCACGTGTGAACAAGAAGCGGCCTCCCGTGGCGATCTCTGTAACGAGCGAGTGTGCCATATTCGAATTAGCCAGCGGCTGATAGATGGGCTTGCTACTTTTGATTTTCGAGCGTCTTCTGTCATTTGTCGAGAGAAGAAAAACATTTTTTAGCTGACTTTGACCATTCATTGTGAATTCCAGGCTGCGTGCTGCGCTATAATATTTGGCTCGTGTGTTGTCGGGAGCATCTACTACCGACTAGCAGCGTTTTCTGACCCTGATCAAGAAGTGTTGCAGGTCCCCGTTTTAACCCGAGAAAAATGCTGGTTTTAACATTTACATGCACTGCGCCGCTAAAACAGTCCCTTGATATTTTTTAGAACGATTCACTGCACCGCACTCCGGTGTTGCGCAAAGCTGTTTTTAGGGCTACCTTACAGCTGTAAGCAGATCGAGTCGCGAAAGCGCTTGTTCAAATCTACCGGGTAAAGGTGAGGGCTTTGATTAATGTCGTTTCAGATCTAAAAGTCCGTAAAAATTGAAAAAAGATTTTTACCATCCGAAATTTTTTATGTTTTTATACATTGACATCTACACGGCAGATTAGCAAGTTTGAATTACAGGGCAAATGAGGCAACTTCTAGTTGCCTCATCCTTGATTCATGAATGAGGCAACTAGTGAACACCAATTCTGCAGCAGTTTACCATCCTAGCCAAAAGAAACACTTCCATGTTCCTACCTCATAAGAATGTGCTTAGGAATCCTCTCCAACCTTTTTGCTGCAGTTTTACTTCAAAGTACTAAAAAAAAATTAAACAAATATTTGACAACTACTCGAAAAGCATTCGATTTGATTGACGCTCAAACTTTATTATTCGACTTCACTTCACCTTCAAAATTTTGCTATCCACACAGCTCTAGTTTTCAGATGCCAGCTGTCATACTGGTACTCATTTTTATGCAGCGAATATAGTTAAGGCACAAAAATAACTTGTTTATGTGCAACTACTAGCCCTTCCGAAATCTATGCTTTTCCTACCAGTTCTCTACCCGCCAGAGCATAATCTGTGCTAGCATAGTTTCATCTGATTGATATGTGGGGTTTAACATCCCAAAACCACAGTTTCATCTTATGTATTCCAGGAACTGGTTTGCGAGTGTGTCGCACTGCTTCCTTGTTGTCGCCGAGCTGGTGGTGGTGGCAACAAGGGCGCGGTTGCTTCGGAGGCCTGGTCGCAGCAGCTGGGTCGCCTCATGGCCACTGTGCACACAGCGCTTGACAGCCTGTTCCAAGACCTGCACATAGGTGAGTCAAGGCCGCAAGTTTACGTGTGTGTGTGTTGGGCTGCTTCAGTTTTCTTTTGTTTGCAGCACTGCAGGGATGAGTACACTTGGCCTAAGCAGTTTCATATGTTGAATGTCATGGTTTAGTTCAGGCTCTGTTTCTGCTCGGGCACCTCCGCATAAGAGCTACGAAGGCTTTGCTTGTGCCTTTCACTAATTCAAACAACATTCCAGTCATTCAGATTCTAGTGTTGTTTTTGCTTTGTGTGGGTGCACGTAACAGTAACTCAAGAATCATCGGTTCTCCGAATTCACTACCTACGCTGTAGATTGTGGCTTCATCTAGAATATGCTAGGGTGTGGATGGTATATCGAGGAGACAATGATTGGATACCTGGCCAAGTTTCATGGCTAGCTTTTCATTAAGCAACTGGTTCGCATAGGAAGCGCACAAGCTTCGGGGTGTCTACCAACCTGCAAAACCCCGAGAAGTCGGGAGAATTCGGACCCTTGTGGAGAGGTCAGGGAATTTCTGGAAAACCAGGCCAAGTTATGGAAAATGACAGCAGCCTGTGCGACCGTCACAAAAGTAAGCATTATTGATTAAAAGCTTAAAAAGTCGCTCTTTGGCTGCTACAACAGAGAACTGTTAGAAGAGGCGGAAAAAAAAAGGGCAGTGTATAACGGTTGCTTCTTGGTATAGACGCGAAAGGATAACCCAACAAAATAACACAGCAGTTAATGATGTTCCGGCACCCATTATAGGAGTTTTGTTTACTATAAAAGTCATAAGGAAGGCACAGCATATGCCTAAGTACGTAATTTAAGGGGCATACTGGTCTTAGACATATTTTTGTTTATTTCTTCCTTGATCTTGGTCAAACTGCACAGGATTATGCAGTTTTTGCTGCTGATTTCAAACATTCAATTAGTTTTCCTGTAACTCATTTTGTTCCTGAAATAACTTAAGTTCACCCCCTCTTGTTTAAGGTCATTATAGAAAAAAAGTGCTTTTTATGTGCGTATAGAAAAAAGTGATACTTAAGATATGCCAACAAAGACTAATGACTATAGAATGAAAGTATGCAAGAGTTTTTTTTTTTGTTTTTAGGCCTTGGTTATTTTACAGCAAAAATGAACTATCCATTTTCAAAAGCAGTTGGAATAGTGGTACAATTTTAATGAGTAATTAATTAAAAAGGATTGTGCTCTAGATTCTGCTCCCATACTTGCATTCTACACACATACAGGTTTCCACTGCAAAAAGAATTATAGTTGCACCTGTCCTAGCTGCAGAGATATTGAGGTCTCAAAATTGAACAGTCATAAATTTACTTTTTTGAGAAAAATGGAAAAAAAGTGAAAGCATACAGCTTCTTGAAAAAGCAACAATATTGGTGTGCATGTTTTGCAATCCTCATAAACGTGTTCATAAATTCCTAGCAGAGCTTCTAACACAGGTGCCAGCAAATTATAAAGAAGCCTTGAAGTCTGTCCCCCCCCCCCCTTTTTTTTTTGCAGGTTCTGCATGTTAGCAGCACCATGTATCTGGACAGTTAGAATGACATTACAAAAAAATTACCACTTCCTGGTGTGTGAAAATTTGAAGAGATATAGAAAAATACTTGCAGAACCAAATGTGGTAACCTTAAAAAATGATTTTTTTTTGTCACTTTTTGATCCCAAAGACCAGTCTGCCCTCTTAAGCGGTGTTGAAAAGTCCTGTGACTCCTGTGCATCCTAAGTGAAGTCGTCTATGTGCAGAAGTTGCAGGTGCAAGCATGATGCAAGCTTTTCTTTTTACAAAACATGCGCTTGACCAGTCAATTCAGTGGCCTGTAGATTCCACGTGTGCAATGAGAGCACTCGAGGTCACGCATCGTTTCATGATGTCATATTTGTGTTGTTTAACTCTTTTCTTGAAATCACTAGTTTCACCGATGTACCGGTTGTCATAATTGTGACAGGCTATGGCATAAACAAGACAGGGGAAATTTCTGCTCAACAGCTTGTCCTTCACTTTGACTAAAGCATTCCCTAACTTGTATGTTGGTACATGCACTATTTTGATGTCGGTTGCTTCTACATATCACACAGCGTAACTTTTGTACCACAACATTACTCACTGCACATTTGTGCATTTTTGTCTTGGCCACAATTTGGACTCGTCTTGAAGACCTTCTTGTTGGGCTAGAAGCTTGCAAGGATATCTCATTCCTTTTATTATTAATAGTATTATTATTATTGGTGATGCAACAGCAAACATCTCCAGCTACACTCATATTGCTGGTAGCTCGTATTTCAAGGATAGCATTTGGATAACTTAGCTAAGTTTCTCACTGTAGTTTCTTGAGATTGTTTAAATCTGCGATTACTTTTTAGCATCTTGTCATAGAAGAGTGCGTTAACGAAGGTAACATGCCTATATTTGGGATTCATCTGTGGGATCGAGAAAACTGTTGCAACTTGACAGGTTCCTTCTTGCCACCACATATTCAATTGTCGCCACTTTAAACGTTACCCCTAGCTTTCATTGCAGGCATCCGAGGACTTCTGTTGCACTCCAAATGTCAGAGCCCAGAGAAATAAAACCCCAACATGCATGTGCTCGTCAAAAAAAAGAAAGAGAGAAAGACAATTTTGAAGTACGGCTCTGTTCTTGCAACATTGTCATTAGTTGTCAAGGCAATGTGCACAGCATACGTGAGTAGGTTTTCTTTTGCTGAAAAATGTATGTTTCAGAGGTGTACAAATTAGGCAGGAATGTAAATCAATAGTAAATACAGCAATTCAAGTCGAATCAGATCCAATCTAATCCACATACTGAATAGTAAAGTGAAAAATACAGCAGTCCAGGTGGATCTAATCTAATCCAATCCAAATACTAAGCGGCGTGGGCTGCAGCCATTATAGTGAACTACAGTAGACTCTTTTTAAGGGAAGATGCAAGTCGAAAAACGCGAGTTTTTTTTTTTTTCATAATTACCGATTTTTTTATTTTTACTTGTTTTGATAAGATTAGTACCTCTACTGTTATGGAAAAAAAAAAATACAGGTCGTGACTTAACTGGACATGCTTTAAAATTGCATCTAAAGAGCACAGGGTGCCTGTTAAAAGGTCCAAAGTGTGCAGTCTTCTAGCACCCTGCCACCGATAATGCGCCGCCGCTCGCCATTGTTGATCGCATTAGCCGAAGAGTCGAGCCTCACTCTTCAAGTAACAACAGTTTCCCTCGCTGATGCGGCGCAAGAAATAATAAAAAGAAGCACGCTTTTGCGCGTTTTTCGAGCGCCGCGACTGGCTTATCACGTGGTACGAATCGGGGCCCGCCATTGGCCACTGCGCGCCTGTATGTGCTGTGAAGCCTATTTGCGGGGTCCACGTCTTGTCGAGCAGCGCAGCTGAACAATGCTTTTCTTGTGTAATTATCTCCGTTATGAATGAAAAAAGCATTGCTCGCAAGTGAAAGCCGTTGTGCGGCGCGCTCTGTAGGAATAGGCTACGAGCAGCTGGTCTGATTTGCGGCTGTTGTTGGGTTGCAAAAACCAATGCATCAAAAGTCATTCACACCCGTCAGCCGGAAAGTTCGTGATGTGGCAATGGATGACGTCGGCACGAATCTTGCGACGTCGAAAGAGCTCCCAGTGAGAGAACTTAGGAGGGACGACATTGCCATTATGTATGATGGTATGTGACTCAAACATGGCCGCAAAATGGCATCACACTGGACTTAGTTTGGATTTCGCAGTCCTGTCGAACTTCTTCCTAGCTTGCAGTTGGCACAAGGCTCTGCCAGATGGAACGAAAGTTTGGCAAGCGTTTGATGGCTCTGTCTGTGAGCGAAATGTCTGTGAGGAGTCGGGTCAAAAAAGCCGAGAGGGACACTCATGGGGCTGGCGTAACTTAGCTGCAGTGGCCACTAAAAGAAGGATTGTTCTTTTTGGTGTGCAAATTTCATCAGATTCATTGATATCTTTCATAAATAAAAACTCAATTTTAACATAAAAACTCGTTTTTCTCAAAACACAAATTTTGCCATCTTTTTCAATGCGCCCCTCCCTCTTCAAGCACTTAGAGTGCTCTGATCTGCATTAAATTTTGCCCATATTTTTTCCAAAGTATTGCGAATGCAGTTATCTAATGTAAATTTCAGTATTTTATTGTATAAGAAAAAAATTCTATGTAAACCTTTACTAGAGTAAGTGAAATATGGAATTTTTACGTCTATTATTTTTCATGGCTATTACATATTTTGTTTGTGCTTCCTAATTAGTTATTTGCATTCTACACTTTATTTTAAACATTATGAACTATGAATGGTAAAAGATTACGGAAGTTTAGGGATGAAAAGGGGGGGGGGGGGGGCAAAAGGGTTAAGGTTTTCACTTTGTCGTTTCGCAGAGCTAAATGTAAGCAACTTGCCAAAAAACAAATTATATATTTGAAAGTCAGCATAAAACATTTCCATAAACAGCTCAAGTTTCATTGCTCTAGGGTGAATATTAAAAAAAGGTGTCTTCAAGTAGCATCTCCCTTTAAGATGATTTTGAAGGGACCACTACCATTTGTTCATTTTTATCAGGAGTTTGGCTTATGAGAAGTGCCCCCTAAAACCATGCTAATAACATGCCAAGTGCGCCCAAATATGTTGCTTGAAAACACTGAATGAAGTATACTTACAATGGGGAGGAAAGGAACAAAAAAAAGCATTCATTTGGCTCAGCTTCATAATAACTATTCTTTCAAGTAGAGTGTTTACACTAATCTAACTACAGTTAAACCTCGTTATAACGAGACGGGCTATAACGAAATAATGGATATAACGAGCAAATCTTAATTCCCCTTGAAAGTCCCCGTACAAACCAATGTATTCGAAACCTCATTATAACTGAGGCAAAATTTGTCTGTTATGGGATATAACGAACAAATTTTGTTAAGGAAGTAAAATTTTAAGCCGATGTTGCGACAGTGCACAACGCGAATTTGAGACGGCGCGCAACGCGAGAACTGTATTTAGCAGTTCAAAACTCCCGCCACGCGCCCTCCAGCAACGCGCGCAAAGCAGATGGCACGCGCTGTTTCCGGAGGAGAGGTCGCTGCACGTGCGCCGCTTGGCTACCACCGACAGCGGAGCGCTCCACAGCTCCACGAACGTCTCGTCCTTTTCTTTTGTGTCTTCTTTATATTCTCCCTCCCCCCTTTCTTATGGCGCTGCGGCGCGCTTCCTAATCTTACATACCCCCTTCCCCTTGAGGAACCGGTTCCTAGAGGGCAGCGCAAAAGAGCGCCCCTTCTGTTCCTTCCTCTTCACAGTCACTTTCTCTGCAAGTGTTGTCGCTCGCCGACGTGAGCCGCGTTGCTTTTGCGTGTGTGTTTCTTCTCTTTTTCGACCGCTTCCGCCTTATCTTTTATCGTGCTGCGCTCGTGATTCCAGCAACATGAATGCGCCAGGCGGGAAGCGAAAGCGCATAACGCTAAATCAGAAGGTGGCTATGATAAGAGCCGTCGAATCGGGGACTAAGAAAGGCAACGTGGCAAGAGACTTTGGCGTATGGACGAGCACACTGTCAACCATCTTGAGCAAGTAGGAGTCCATCATCGACGCTGTTGCACGTGGCGTGAAAGGAAGCGCTAAGAAGGATGAGGGCACCTGCCTTTGAAGCGGTTGAAAGGGCCGTTTTTAAATGGTTCTTGGACACGCGGGCCGTGAATCTGCTGCTGAGCGGCGCCTTGCTGCAAAGAAAAGCGAAGAGACTTTGCCTGCATCATGGACTATGACAACTTCGTAGCAAGTTCGGGTTGGCTACAACGCTTCAAGGAGCGCCACGACATTGTCGGGAGAGTGGTCTGCGGCGAATCGCAATCTGTCGACGAAGCAGAGGCTACCAAGTGGGCTAAAGAAAACATCGTGCGGCTGCTAGAAAAAATACAGCGCGGAGGATATTTTTAACGCGCACGAAACCGCTCTCTTTTTCAAGATGTTGCCGCACAAGACGTTAGCCCTCAAAGGCGAGCTGTGTCATGGCGGCAAACAAAGTAAGCTGCGGATCACTGCGCTACTTTGTGCAAACATGACCGGCTCTGAGAAGCTGCCAATTTTCGTAATTGGCAAAAGTGCACCCCCTCGCCGCTTTAAGGGGAAGAGGCAGCTCCCAGTCAAGTACGTAGCCAATCGCAAAGCCTGGATGACCAGGGAGATTTTTTCAAAATGGCTTTGCGAATGGGACGAGAAGCTGGCAAAGGCGAACCGCAAGGTGTGCCTTGTTTTAGATAACTGCAGCGCCCACCATACCGCTGCCGTGCTTCAAAACATTGAGCTGCTGTTCCTTCCTGCCAACTGCACAGCAAAAATACAGCCACTTGACCAAGGCGTGATTATGTCGCTGAAGGCAGGTTACCGCAAGCGTGTGATAAACAAGCTCCTGCTCAACATGAGGATGAAGCGAGACACCGATGTTGACTTGTACGCTGCGGAGGCATTAGACGCGGTGGACGTACTGCACCGCTACTTCGGCCCTCACGAGGGCGGCGAAAATGGCTTGAACATTGCGGCCGCAGCTGAGCGAGCCATCGTTCGCATCAGGAAGATGCATCAACGTCCAATTACGGACTTCTTTGCAGCTAAGTCTGCCTGAAATGCAAGCTGTGTATTTTGAAGTGCATTAAAACAGGTGCATGACTTTTTCCTTTTTATTTGGGAATGCGGTTGTTTTGTTGCATACCACCGTGCGGCGGGATGCTATTTCACACGCTATTTTTTTGGGGTAAGTACAGTGCATAATATTTGCGGTAAATGCCCGCTACGGCTATAACGAAATATTGGTTATAACGAGCAAATAGCAGCGGCCCTCCAATTTCGTTATAACGAGGTTTAACTGTAGTACTGTAAAATCTCGTAATATCTACCCCCATTAATTCAGAATTTCGGTTAATTCGGCCACGGCGTCTGGTCCCGTCCAAAATGTACATTGTTCTATGATTGAAAAGTCTCATTAATTTGGACAAATTCGGCTGCGCTTCGGTTAATTCGAACGCTCCACTGTGGTCGAGTTACGACAAGAAAGCAGCAGCGGATTCAACCGACCGAATCGACGGCGCACCTAAACAGCTTGGGATCGGATTGCGGCCTCCGAGATTCAAAACTTCATTCATGGTTAGTACATCTTGGAGGCACAAAAAAAAAACAAGAAAAAAAAAACATGGTGGTTTAAACAACCAAAATGGAAGGCAGTGCATCACTACTATCATCAGCAATGGGCAACCTATGGATGTGCCTTTCCTTTTTTCTTGTGCGTCGAACACGTTTGCGTGACGGTTGAGTTGGATTGCTCTTCTCTAGTGTGCTTTAAATTATTTATCTGTACGTGATCAGTGCCATCTGCAGTCGTACTGTTTGCTGTTTTGTATGGACACTGTCGAATGAAGGTAGAGAGCAGCGTACTCGGGGCTTCAGAAGTACGCGTGCGACTGGCGCACGCACTGTCTGCGACTGGCGCACGCACAGCATGGCCGCATAATTTTTTTTACTTTTTACCTGGCCTTGTGTTGATTGCAATGCACCTCTTCCGAGACTCGTTCTTCCTCTTCTGTCTAACAGACAAAGGGCGGCCTCGAACAGACAAGGCAGTTCCCCTGGAGGTTCCCAGCTCACCAGAAGAAAGCCATCAAGCTAGCCTCCTGTGCTGGCGCCGCACTATGAGCCTCATGCGAACCATCAGCCTAATGCTTGTTGGGTAAGTTCACCTTTGCCTAGCCTATTCGCTGCTATGTCCAGCTTACCCTAACAGTGCCACGTAACCCTTTCCTGCATTTCTTCACATGCCAAGGTGTTTACATTTCAACCAGCCGAAGTGTCTGCATATTGATGGGGTGAAATGCAAAAACACGTACATAAATTTAGCTGTAAGAAACCGAAGGTAGTGAAAGATAATCCATCGGGACTGACTATTGCCTCATTATTGTATTGTGGTTTCAGCATGTAAAATCAAGAAACAACGGCACTTCAAATTTTTTTCTGTATCCTTGAAGTGCATGGAAATCGAAAATGCTATAAAGCAGCACAAGTGCCAATCAACGAAGAACAAGATAAATGAAAGGAACTGACTGGGCTTGTTTTGATTAGCTATAACGTGATCATCGTAGGGGTAACATTGCCAGTGATGGACGTTCTGCTTCAATTGCTTCAAACCTGCTCCGAAATGACACTGAGAGAACGAGAATGATGAACTTTTACTGTTTGGCCGACTCGTCCTAAAAAAACTGAAAACAGTCTGTGCACTATCATGGGCTACTAGTGTGCAGTATTATTGGTTCTGATCTAGTTTATGAAACAAGAACTGGCTTATTAAGCCATGAGCTCGTTTGGCTGTTTTTATGCTTTTTCAGCTAGACATGGAGGCTAGTGTGGTGAAATGTGAAAATGAGCAGCATTGCTTTTATCTCATACTGATCATTTACTGCATTTTCTTTGGCAACAGTTATATATGGACTGTGGTTCCTTTAAATTGTGGCATTAAGCTTTACAGGTTTGATTTAATTTTTGCCACAAGTACTAGTATTTTAAGTATAAAGCTCGTTTCACAGTAAATTTTTGACAACCAGCCATCTTTTTAATTGCTTCTTTAAATGCACATTGGTTATTGTCTGCTAATTATATTTCATAATAAATATTAATATTTACAAGATCCTGCAGCTATGCTTTTGAGCTCCAATTAATGTTTGGTAAATTTTGTATCGGCTCCAAAGACACGAGCAGCTGCTCTAAACTAGCATTCTTTTTTTTTCCTGCTCCAAAGAATGCTAAAAAAAGTAAAAACTCACTTCCATCACTGTATCGTGAACATGCTCAATGCATAAAAAATTTCATGCGTTTGGCAGCCCAAATGGCAGCTGAACTTTCAATGTAAGATTTCTAGATTGAAATTTATGCTATAATTTTTTAAATATTTTTAAACAAAGTAAAAATTTCTGTGTTGCCTTGCCCAATAATCATGATAAATTTACAAGCACACCGGCAGTAGTAAAGTGGAGAACTGTGCCATTCCTGTACTCGTCAAAGCACGTTGTCACACACTGACTGATAGTAACTTCCTTATTTTTATCGAGCACATCATTAACAGCAGTGCACAACTACAGCCAGAGCAGATTAGCTTACAAGTGTTGTCAAAGTGTCCATATTCGGTATGTCTGTCGCAGCCAGTGGCGTCAGCAAAGACTTACTCATGCAACTACACCTCTGTTGATGTTGAATTTTGTGTTCTGGTTTGACAGTAGAAAACATCCCTCGTAAGACCAGTGATGTTTTACTCTCCTCAGGTCCAGCATGCACCAGCCGGTGCTTGTTCCATTTGAGGACGTACTCGAGCTTGTGTACAGAGTCCTCGGTGCTCACCTTCCAGTCAAGGTTAGTACTTCTGAACTGGTCAGTGGTCCTAAACCAGAATATTCTGGGCCAGTAAGGGGCACGTGTGCCATTGTGAGTCGTTTTGAGGAATTTATCATAGTTCGAGTAGTCTCGTTACTAGATTGCTGAGTCTGTCTACCCATTGCCGGGGCTTGGGGGCCATAATATTGTGCTGTAAATTCAGAGAATGTTAGTTCAGTTGCTAGTAGTGCTAGCATTTCGAATCGGACAAAATGCAAGAACATTTACGTAACTTAATTCAGCTGCACCTAATAGGAGCTCCAGGTGGCTGTAATAAGTCTGATACCGAGCATAACAGCATCACTCACAAGCCTGAGGGTGGTTACGGAACTTGGACTGCAGAAAAGCACATTACTTGGGACAGCCATTTGCAAGGGGTGCTCTTTCCTGTCCGCTTGTCTTTTCTTCGATGTGGCTTGTGTCCTCACTTTTTTCTAGGCATATACCAACCAGCCCAACAACATGTATTTGGGCAGCAGTGATGTATATTCCATATATGGTTGTTTTTACTAGCAATGTTAACTTGTGTGTAAAAGTACATTTTAGGGGTAGGGTGGGGATGTAGTTTTCTTCTTTTGGCTTTGAGGTACATAGGTGTAACTTGCATTTTGCAGAGCTCTGGTGCCACAGCACAGGCCAATGTTGTTGCGGCCATCTTGCCTTCTATTCAACATGAAGCTGTCCAGCTCCTCAGCCAGCTGATATGCAGGTGAGGAAGCTGTACTAGTGCATAACACTTGAAGTGCTGCCATTGGTACTGGACTGTTCTCTTTTACATTTGAAAGCTATTCTATGTAAAGTTAGTTTTTCCAACTGCAAAAAAGAAACTGTTTGGCTGTGATGTTAAACCTCGCATCTGAAATCTTGTCTTGTCCTTATGTCTTTGCAGGTTGGCATTTGGTATGTATTGCAGTGTGCATGATTTCCCTGTACTGGCATAGCCAGGAGAGCTCCTTGTGAAACTAAAATGCGGTCCTTCGCCTTCGTATTTATGGAAAAGCTGCTTAAGTGTAAAAGTTCTTTAAAGGGCCACTCACCAGCTTTGACAATTTTGAGCTGACAAGCGCTATGCGTAGATGAGGCATTCATGATCACGTCTGCCAAAATTTGCAACGCTACGCGCCGCGGAAACGGGTCAAATTTCAAGATGAAAGCTGCTCGCCCTCCCCTCTACCGGCGCACGCGTAGTGAATGAGGGCACGACGTAAGCGTAGGAATGGCCCTACGTACACAGCACTGCGGTTACGTTGGTCCTCTACGTAGACGACTCTGCTCTGACGTTGTCAACAGTATACCACGTGACATGGCAAAAATTATTTAACACAACATGCGCAGTTTACGTATTTGTTGCTTTAAGAGATGAATAAAACTTGAAATAAATAATGAGGTGCAATAAAAAATTGTGCACGTTTTTTTTACATTTTTTCCCGTGAAATGCTACAAGATGCAGGGCTAATGTGCCAGCGTTTCACATGCGTTCGGGTTCTCGCGGTCAGCGCATTGAGCAGACGACCGCCGTGGAACGCTCCTACGCGTTTGCGCACTCATTGTGCTCATCTACTCTACCGCGTCTAAGCCAGCGTTTCCAAACAGTCCCGCAGAAACAGGCAGAAGACCACAAAATAACGCTGGTCAACAAAACAGCGCCACTCGCGTGCACGGGGGCTGGGTTTGTTCGGGCACGTCATGCGAACGTCACCTCTTGGTCAGATGCTGGAAAGGTGGGGAAGAAGTTTGGCTTGCGAAGGTTACGTGAAGAATCGGCAAGGGTTTCGAGCTCGTCTCCTCTCACCCTCATTTCGCGTCGCTTCAAAAAACCTGTTTTCTCTACTCGTAATGAACCGATTCGAAAAATTTTTATGGCGAAACATTTCTCATCGAACACCCAGCAACTTTCACTGTCTAACTAAAATTCGGTATGGGGCCTGGTGAGTGGCCCTTTAATATTAGTGACATGAATGTAATCACATCAGGGAACAACTACACAAGCACTACATAATTAGAAGGCAAAGCAAACACTACTGGGTGTAAATATCTTGGGTATTCGTATTACAATGAATAGTTTGCTACTCAAGTGCATGTTGGTGACTCCAGTGTACCCAGAGTGGTACACTCAAACTTCATTACAAAGAAGTTACACCTTCCACGAAAAGACAAAAATATTCAGAAATTTGTTTTAACTTATAAACTTATATCCATAACAATGTTTCTACGAAGGAACTATTCCCTACTTTGTTATATTCATTATCGTTATATCAAGGTACGACTGTTAGTCATTCCGACACCTACATGCTTCGTTCTTACCGTTGATGAAAGGTTAAAGTACAAAAGTTTTTATTTTTTGTGTGTCGTGCAATTCAACTTGTCCCCATTGATTTAAATGTACTTTGAATTTTTAAACCCCCCTACAACAATGCCCCCAGGGGGCACTGTAGGAATAAGTATAAATAAATAAAAGTATAAATAAAAAGTGGGGGCATTGGTATTGCCAACTTTGATCTGAGTCCTGAGCCAATTCTCCTCCTCAAACAAACTAATCAGAAATGGAAAGTACAGTCAAACCTCAATATATCAAAAATAACTCTATCAAGTTATAGCAAAACCTAATTTGTATATTCCGGCTTCATACTATTTCTCGGTGGTAACGTTTAGGATATTAAGTCAAACTGTGCATTTAGTGAATTTTCCTGGGTAGCATCTTTCTCTTTTTTTAATAGAAATTGTAAATTAGTTTTTACTGTTTTGTTTATATTGTACTTCCTCCATAATACCTCAAAATCGCATACATTTTTGGTCTTTCCTTTCAAATGGGGAAACTTCGACAGGGCAAATGACGTGAATGTCTCTTTAAAAGTCTGTGTTTGTGACTGTGTGGCATTGGTTGTCAGTGGACACCATTGCAAAGAGCTTTGGAATCACGGGACCATCAAACTCCATGGATGGCACAGAGGATGATTAGCTTGAGCGGCGTGCCAATGAGTTGAGCAAATGTGACAGTGGTGAGAGTGCTGATGAGCTGGGCTAATCCAACAGTGGTTAAGGCAAAAATGGCAATGAATGTCCAATTTTTCGGATGTGATAAAGGCTGCAAAGTTGTTTGAAAACACCAACTCTAGTTTTTCTATTGCGCTGAAGAAGTCAGATTGTCACAGCCACATCCGAAATTGTGGAAAATCTTGTACACTTTCCAGACATTTCGGTATTCGGCCAGGCTCCTGAATACGTTTGGTATCTGCCGCAAACCCTGATTAAAGGGACACTAAAGGCAACTATTAAATCGACGGTGATTGTTCAAATATCAGTCCAGAAACCTCGTAGTGCTCCTTTCGTGCCAAGGAAGGGCCTATTTTGAAAATTTAATCACGTTTTAGTGGTCCGCATCGGGTTATCACACTTCAAATTACCCGCCTCAAGAAGCAGACTCACTGGACCGATTCACGTCACTGTTGCCGTGCACAACGTTGCCCGGCTTTACCGCGCTAGCAGCAGCAGGCCGAAAGCAGCGGGAGCCATAGCAGCAACAACGGCCATTGATCAATTTTTTGCCATTGGCTGCGAGATTGTAGATGTTTTTTTTTGTTTCAACTGCGCCCCGCTAGATGGCACCACCTGTCACGTGTAACCACGCAAAATTGAATCTTTGAACCACTCGTGCCATTCCCCATAGTAAGGTCTGGCAGTTCTTTTCTCCATGAGTCAAACACAAACGAATAAGCAGCAGTTTATTGTGCCTCTTGATCCAGGGAAGGCTCTTTATTTAGTGCAGTTGATTGATTACTAGGGATTAATTGTAGGCGGTAAGTCTGATGTCATCGGGATCATTTTTGAAAATGTCCTACTGCGGCGCTTGTGTTCTTGTGCGTTTACCTTAATTTCTCAGTTAGTAGGGCACTGTTGTTGATAATAGTGTGGTTTTAGATGTCATACGTTGAGCTAGCTTTCACTCTGACGTAAATTGTTATTTGACTTTAGTGTCCCTTTAACTACATGCCAACTGCCAATGTCAGTTTGTCCTATGATGAGCATTGTCCATACTAGCAAAGCACGGAAAAATTACAGCATTCTTGCATGGGGCGTTTGGAAATGACGCGAAACACAGACTGGTGCGAGAGCGGACGACTCGTTCGACTTTTCCTGATATAATGTGTTTGCACAAACAATGCAATACTGTAAAATATCTTTGCTGACATGCATCATTTGCTGTTATATGAAGCTGATTGTTCCTAGTTGTGTGCAGCATGTCGCCTACTAAGCAGACGTCATCACTACAGGGGTGCTTGCTGCTCCATATTCATGTGTTTGATTTTGATATGGGAGTTTTCATTGTTTCCATTCCATTCCTGACCATACATGAGTGCCACGATAGCAGTGAGCTGCTTGTGTTTGTGAAGGCGACGCAAGCAGCTTAGCGACATGCTTAGCCGTTTTGGACTCGGAAGGCAGCATGAACGACGGTGTGGTGTGTTTGAGTTGTTAACTATGACACATTCTTTAGCTTGGTTGTGTATATTGAACTATTTTGTGATCTCCACACTGTCTGACATATTGAGGTTCATGTAAGGCAAAATGACATACTTTGAAAACTGGAATATTGTTCAAAGTTTAGAAAGAATGTAGGCTAGTGTAACATGCTTCCTTTTCTGGTTCGTGCAGCTGCAAGCAGTTGCTGATGCCGGAGGCTGTGAACATTGTAGGCCTGATCGAGGAAGTGTGCCTTCGCACCACACAGGATCTTTCAAACGACACACGGTATGTACTACTCGCTGTTCTAGTGCGTTCAATCACAGATATATTAAAGTTGTATATACAGTTAAACCCCTTTATAAGAGACCTGCTCTGGGCAGCAATTCGTGTCTTTTATATTACCGTAATTACTCCAATCTAACGCTCACCTTTTTTCCACTTAAGCAAGTTCATAAATCGCATGCGCGTTAGAATCGAGTACGAAAAAAATGAATACGGTCATTCTATTGCCATCGGCATTTCCAAAATGGGCGCCCCCTACATGCGTCGGCATGGCGCGTTGGCCATTTTTGCCTGTGTTTCTCATGTGCGGCACTTCATACGTGTGCTGAGGAGTTCGTCATCTGGTAGTACATTAGCATCGACGGCATGGAAGGGCCGACTCCAAAAACTCGACGAGTGCACCACGATGCCGCTTTTAAGTCATCGCGTGTACCGACACGGACAGAAATCGGGCCGCATCACGGTCATTCGAAGTTCCCGAAATGTGCGTGCGGGACTGGCGAAAACAAAAGCAGAATATTGTCGACAACAAAGATTCATGTAAAGGCTTCAGTGGACCACAGCAGGGTCGGTTTCCGCAAATTGAAAAGCTGCTCGGCGAGTATGAGATTGAGCAGTGAGCGGCACAGCGACCCGTGACGACAGAACTGCTCCAAGTGCGGACTATGCAATCAGCCTTAGAAAAAGGTCTAATGCGGAACCAGTTTAAAGCGAACAGGTGCTGGCTAACTAACTTTATGAAGACGAAAGGCTTTTTTCTCCGAAGGTGAATGGGCATATGCGAAAAGTTTTGCGGAGGAGTATGATGAAAAGCTTCAGTTTTCAGGGGTTTGTTCTAAACTTGCGGCACAACAACGGCTACCTGCTTGGGCAAATCGGGAATGCCGATCAGACGCCCCTTTACTTCGACATGCCTGGCACCACAACTGGTGTTGTCTCTTATATCAATGTCTCTTATAAAGGGGTTTGGCTGTATTGAATTATTGTCTGTAACAGAAAATTGTTACCTCTTTCGTGGTGCTGTACTTCACATGCATTGAAGATATTAAAGATATCACATGCATTATGAATACCTATTTGCCATTACTTCAGTAATTGCACGGTACAGTCACCGACCATTTATTTGGATTCAGTGTCTGAATGATGAAGATTCTGAAAAACAAAAAAAAAAAAATCCACCAGGAAAAAGAGCACCTTTATTGGCCGAGTGGCCAGGAAAGTTGTCGGTGCACATCTGCACACAAGCGCGATCACAGATCACCAAGTTTGCCTGTATTTCGGCCAGTGTTTGGCCTCAATTGTATGTCATCAACTATGCTGTTGCAGTTTGCGCTAAATCTGCATTTTATAACAGTGGTGTGGGTGGCCCCTTATTGGAGTCACTGTTTACCGGCATGAGATCGAGGACCTGACATACAATCTCATCATTGTCTAACTCGGCAAACTCTCTCAAGCAACATCAGATTGTCAGCGACTGCCTTCAACCTTGCAGCTTTCTTCGCTATCGTCAGTGTCTTGTAGTTTCCGCGTTACTGCGTTGGTAATGATTATGCAAAGGGAACAAGTGGTGTCGGAGCCATTCCAACAGATGAGGCCTCACGCGTGAAACACCGAACAAGAAAGCGAGACACTGATCAGGCCTATATGCAGAAATAACTGACAATGCAAACTGTCGCATACCATAACAGAACGAGGTCAGGCTAGTTCATGCTGTAGCGCTCGTCGTTGACTTCAGTTTTTCTTCAAGTATATGCAGTCATTCTCCAACGGCACACTGAGCTGACTCAAAGCATGGCTTGGCTTGCGGTCTGGCCGTTGTAGCCATTTAATGTATACAAGGCTGGCTAAAGCCGGAAAACTTTCATAACTCGTAGTAAAATAAAAATAGAGATCGGTAATTGTAATTTGTGCAGATATTTTTACACTGGCACGATATTCAGTCATAGCCAGTGCAACAACCTGTCAGTGTTGGCAGCCTAGCGAGATTATCATAAACATCATGCGGACTGCTGGTCATGACACTGAATGTCACGCTCTGTCAGCCAGCCAGGGTCTGGAAAATTGAACGGTGCGTTGTGGGCCGTCCGAATGTTTAGTCGAGAGTTTACATTATCTCAACTGGACAAGTAGGGGTACCACGAAGGTGTCCGAATAAAAGAGCATGTCCGAATTTTCAGCGTCCGAACTTACAGTTTGTGTATCATGCCCCTGCAAGTGAATATGGGTGAGATAACTTGTCACGTTATTGGAAATGTTTAATCTCTATGATATGAGTACCTCTGGAGCATGCAAAATACACGTAGGATTCTAAACTAACCAACTTGTTTATAGGATTAACACAAGCCTATCATGAGGGTACTGAACCAGTTTTATAAGCAATCACAGAATGGCCTCAGTATTAGGAATAGAAATTGATCACCGTAATAAATGTTTCGAATTCATCAAGAATGAGGGGAGTAACATGAATCTTTTGTATGCATTAAATTAGGGGACCCTAAAGCAAGAGTTGAGCACTATAGCGATATCCTGTTTCTAGTGGATACTTCAAACACGCCATGCACGAAACCTTTTCGTACTTGCTATGCAGCCACTACATGGTCTAAGGGGGGATGCGCCCTTTGAAAACCAGAACATCGCAAAAAAGTCGATTTTTTGAAAACTACATATTTGGGTAGTATGTGTGATAAAATATCTGTTCTGTAAATATCAATGTTTAATTCATTGCGAAAGTACGTCAGATAAATTGTATAACATGCCGCGGCGGCCGGCGAGTGGCCAGTGAGCGCTGAAAATACCCCAACTTCGGGCGTTTGCAATTTCCCAACCACGCGGCCTAGCACCGCCACCTTGGTCTTGTTTTGCTCGTGAATTCTTGCTCTTTTTCTTTTTTTTTTTTCGCCACTTGCAGCAGCAGCAGCAGTGGCCGAGGGGGAATTGCTCATGATTGGGGGGCTCTCGAATTTTTGAAGTCTCCCCGGTTCGGGTGAGAAGCCGCGATTGGAGGGAGCTCACGCCTCTCAAGCGAGTGGTGCTCACGCAGCTCCTATTGGCTGCTGCGCACGATGATGCATCTGTTCCCCCGGCTTGCCGTCTGCTCCGGCACCGGCTAAGCGCTGGTGTTCTTTTAGCGTGCGTTGTGTGTCCCGTTTGCCATCATTCCGCTCGGTTCTGACGCGTGCTCTTCAATCTTTCACCGTCCTTACGAGACGATTTTTCTCCGTGTTCACTGAACGCTGACTGTTGTTCTGTCCCTAATGATGGGCAGGGCAAAGTTTGGGACTCGGCACGCGTTCTGTTCAAGAAAGCGTCTGATGAACCTTGTACACATGGTGAGGCTCGTTCACGCGCCAACCCACGGACGATTGTCGCATCGATGCTGAGCAGCTTCTCCTTCGTCTCTTCAAGACGACGACTGCAGTGATGCTTATCGCGACGTCGAAATTGCTACACCATCAACGCAACGCTCCGCCGTCACAAGTGAGGCCGGTGTTGGTGTTTCATGCTCAAGTGCACCTGGCGTGTTGCGCTCACTAACTGCAGTGATTACGGACCCGAACAGTGCAACTGCGACCTCCCCCCCCTCCGCGTCGAACAGTGCAACCGTGTGCATTCGGCAGCATTTTAGACGTGCGAGGAGTTAGTCGCGGAAGATAGTGAACGTGTTATTGCGCAACCAAAGCTGGGCGCTATGTTGGCAACTGATGCCGCTATGCCGGCAACCAATGGGCCGCCGAGAAAGACCCTTTCCGTGTGAAAAAGGCTCAAGAATAGCTGCAACACAAGCAGAAAAAGCAGAAAAGCAAGAGAGTCCTAAAGAACATTTCTAGCTACTTTGCAGGGTCATTTTAGACCAAAATATTTGTTTGAAACTTTCAGTCCGTTTTATCGAATGACGTTTTTGGCCACTGAGGCTGTTTAGTCTGGTGATATCTCTGCAACCGTTAATCTGATTTATATCAGATTTGTTTTATTATGTACCCCAATAAATAGCCCACACATTGACAGAGCCGCTTTTTAAATTTATTGTGTCTGTAATATGTGATAAACAATTAAAAATTCATTGATAAGTGCTCAATAACAAACACCAAATCCAGTGGTCTGCGAAAAATTTTCAGCAAGTAAATTAAAAAAAAAGGGCTCTGTCCTAGTGTAAAGCACCCATCCAGGAATCATCACAGTGAATCTCACGGTGCTAGCACATTTATTAAATTCACTAGAGCCTGACTAAGTAACCTATGTGGACTATCCTGATAAATGGCTGCAACTTGGAAACCAGTGAACCTAAATGCATGAAATTTTGTGGTTATTCAAATAGCCTCATTATTAGCCTGCCCTGAAAATTTCATTAGGGTATCACAACAAACGAAAAAGTTGCCCTTCCATGGTAGCCTCCCCCCTTAAGGGAATAGGCGCACTAGCGTGTGTGCCTTTTATAGTGGGCGACCGGCTGTAAACCATGAAGCCGTCATGATAATCACATGCTCTGACGCCTGCTGGCAATGGGAACTTGTGCCATGCATTATTACTGCAATATTTCATGTTGCATTGTGAGGCTTGAAAGCTACTGTCACTGCATTTCCAAGCAGAGGAAGTTTTTTCACTGCATATTCACAAGCAGACGCGTGGCCATGTCATAGAACATCCGCTTGCCACGTAAACAACCAGGTTTCAATCCCCACTTGGACCCAAACGACCCTGATTCAAGCCTCACTCTGACCAGATTTTTTTATCATCTATTTTGTTTGCATCATTCTGGATTTTTTGGTCAGGCATAAGATGATGATTTTTCGCTGACAACAAATGACAGCGACACCGGAATTTCTGCGAAACGAGCTCTAACGCTATTGCGTTAAAAAGCTTTCTTCTTTCATCCTGAAAAATGCTCCGAAAGCTACGTCAGCACACATTGTGAACTTGAGAGCTTATAACAAAGCAAGATCACTCTCCCTGTCCGGTTATGGTGTGTGCTAATGTTGCTACTGTAATTTTAGCACACTATAGAACATTGTGCTAGCATGTGGCAGCACCTCGTGGTAGGGAGTGCATCTGACCCAAAGGCTGTCCTTGGTTATGTCAGCTATTGGCTAATAGGCAGCGATCTGCTTCGTGATCGCATTCAGCTGGCACCCTGCCCCCCGAGGGGAGTGAAGAGAGGGCACTTAAGAGAAAATTTCAACTTGTGCTCCACTCATGAACGCTGCTTGCCACACTTAATTGCAAAGTTTTGCTGAGCTGTTCACCATAGCATCTACTTTTAGGAGTGAAGCACCTTAGGGTATTAGCTTGTTGGCGGGCATCGTTCATAGTCTGCTGTCGTAGTGCTCGGTTTGCTGGAGTGCAACAGGAAAACCAGCTCCTCTCTCCAAGAGACTGTTCGCTTTCTCTCAGCACAGCCTCAGCGCTCACGCAATGGCGAGAGAGAGCGAACGACGCATGTTAACTGTGGAAACGCTCCCTCACCAGCAAACAATGTGCTGCACAAACGTTTACTGGCTACCTTGTATTTATAGGCACTGGATCTTGATCTGCATTGTAGTGTTGGTGGGAGATTTCCCTTGTGCATAGTAGAACAATAAGTATTTGCATCATGCACATTAACTAAAAGCAGACTGCATCCTTTGCCCCCTTTTTAGTTTTATTGCTCGTGTGATGGGCAGTCTCTGTGCAGCAGCTGTATCAACCGTCTCCGTGGCTAATAAATAACAGAGTGTGATAAGCCAGGTGCGGAGCTTTTCTGCTATAGTAGAATCTCTATGATACGATCACGGTTGATGGGAAATTTGGGATTATACAAATTTTAAAGTTCCTTTGGATGGGCTACATTGTACAAAATATGCCGTCATTCAGTGTTATACGAACGGGTTTCCCAGCCACTGCAGATGATGTGAACGCGCGATTGATTGCTGCACGCGAACGGTGCAACGCAGCTTGTCTGTGGAAGGCCAGCGATGGGATAGCTGCACCAAACTGCGCCAAGGCGGAAAGCTTGCTACATCCTGCTACATTTCTTTCTTACTGCACAAAAGCTGCGCCTAATTACAAAATACTATCCAAAAAACGGGTGCAGCGCATCGCCGGCGACAACGCGTGGTTAGGGGTGGCCTGTGACCTTCCAATGTTGTTTATGGGGAGGGGAAGACAATTGTCCCTAGACTGGTGTAAATTACCGTGACGCCCGAAAATGGATGGTGTCCAAGGCTCCGAGCTAATCGTGTTTGGGAGGTGGGCAGAAGACAGCAGCGCGGAACCGCTGAAAGCTAGAAGGGCAGTGAACTAGTGAACCAGTTAGAATTTTTTTTGTAACTCATTGTCAAAGGTTAACTCACTCAGCACAAATATTAAGGGAGGACGTGGCTTTCGCATCGAGAAATGGCAAAAAAATATATTTTTTGGAAATAAAGTTTTCAGTTTCTGGAGCCCTTTTTCTATCTGATTCCAAAATATCTACCCCGAAAACCACGCAGAAGTGTTTCAGAAAATTCATTTCGCCCTCCTCTGTAGCGAAAATATTATTGGAAATCACGAAAAAACAGTGATTTTCAAGAAATTATAGCTTCGCGATAGTGCAGCCGGGAGCCGGCTTTTTGGACTCATCGGAGAGTATTTCCCTGTATTCAAATTTCCTGCCTCAGCGGGCTGATTCCTTTTAAAACAAGCACACAAAAAGCAAATTTTTGAAGGTCGTTTCGTGGCTCCTGATTGGCTATGGCAGCCTTGTTGTCCCAGCTCGCCTCGCCATCGGCCCCATGCTCGCTCCGGGAAATCGTCGTCTGCTGTTTGTGGGTCGCGAGGACTTGGCTGTCGAAAATCGCTTCTTCATGATGTGTTCACCGCTCGACGATCATTTAGGATATAATTAAGCTTTAGTTAGGAACTGTAAGCGGATGCTCGATCAGATTATTACGAGCACGTGCGGTCTACGAGTTTGGTGCATTGCCAAGTAGTCTTTAGGCCTAACTCTGCTGGCGGCGGTACAAACTTTTCGGGCGAGAACGACGCGCTAGCAGTTGTGGAAACGTGCTTCTTCGCAAGCAAAAAAGCACATCACTCGCTAACTCCTCGGAACCGCGGACGGACATCTTACACATCGGCAGCGGACCCCACAGTCAAGCTAGTCGACCTCCCCCCCTCCACTACCATGATTGCTCAAAACAGTGGCTAGCAGTTTCCCTCCTCGGCACACAAAAATGCGATACCAAGCGCAGTGCGCGCTGATTTTTTCGTCATCGTAGCTACACATTTCGTGCGTCGCCGAACGCCACCGCCAAGTGCATCACGCGCCGTCTGCTCTGTCCACGCGGCAGTGCTGTCAATAAGCTTTTGTGATGCAATTTAGACATGCTTGGAGCCGTGCTTTGTACCGCCACAAGCGTCTATGATTGTTCTGAGACAATGAAAGCCTCATAGATTAGCGTTTCCGCGACCTCTAAAAACTGAAACTCTTCCGGCGACCACCGTGCTCACACCAGGTATTAGACCGAGACTCGAGCGCATCTGTAGTGCCAGTCCTTGCTTGGTGAAGGAAAAACACAACTCTCTGCAGCCCTTGACAAGATGTGAGGCATGAAGGCAACCATCTAGAAAATAGTTCTTCTGCAATGAAAAAAATAGAACAGTGCTGCTAGTCTTCACTAAAAAAAAGTCCTAGTGATTTATTTGTGATTCAATAATAACTGCTCTCTTACATTATTTCGGCGGCCAGAATGCAGCACCAATTCGTAGTTGCTTGCATCCCGTATTAAAAATGCACTGGAAGGTTTAAAATTAGGTTGGGTTAATATTCTATGATGTCATACAAACATCTCCAAACATCCGTTATTGCACAGAACTTCATTCAAGAGCGTTCCTCCTTAGTTCACTGCTTTGCTTCACACGGTCTGTGTCCCACTTGGCAGTGAGCCTTAACCAGCTCAAAAATGCATTTTTGGTTGCTCCTAAAGCCGTTTGTCCCGCTCTAAGACTTATTTTTGGCGGCTTCAAATTCTTTTTCTGCTCCAAAATGCACTTTTGCTGCTCCAAAAATCTGATCCAAAACAGATCAAGTCAATCATATTACTGGAAGGCCCATTCAACACCGTGCCTCGAAGAGAGTGAACGCAGGAAAACTCATGGGCATTTCCCCCGCTTCACCACCTAAGTGGCCGGAAAACCATGCCCTGAGGCTGACGCAAAAAGTCCGCCCAAGACCAATTTTTATGCCACGGTATAGCATACTGCCTGTTTGCTTCGGCTTGGGCTACACTAACTGCACTAGGTCTCAAGCCTTGTGGTGTCAACGAGCCGGAAATTCAACATGGTGGCAAAGTCTGTGGAAATTGAGGCTAGCCCGCCGCATTGCGCGAGCATTGCCGCCTCTTTCTGCGTTCTAATGTCCCCACATAACTCCCCTCCTCCGTGGTCTGCCATGCTCGGACAGTGGGAAGTGACGTTCGACCCCTCTCAACCGATAGCGGATGTCAACTGTGGCGTCGCGCGCAGAGTCTCTCGGGATGTTCTGCCCACGTGTCGGGAGTGAGGGAGAACCTCTCCGGGACGACATGGGGTAAGCATGCATTTCTTTTCCGTCAGTTGGCTCCCATTGTTCGAAGCTCGTTCGAACTTTGCCAACAGCGCCTTGCGCCCGTGGCAAACGCTTACCTTTTGTTGCCCCTCCTTCCGAACACTAGGCTGAAGAGTGGTGCAGCGTCCTAGTGCGTGGTCAGGCTGCACCGACCCGTATCTCTCCGAAGCCAACGCGAGCGCCTTTGCCCTTGCTCAACCAACCGGGCCATTTGTCGCGGTGTCATCGTGAATCACTTTTACCACGGAGACGTGCTCGCGGCACCCTGTGTAGTACTTCTCGCCCGTGGCATGGGTAAGCCCATTTGCTTTTCCGCTGCGCTTTTTCACAAGGGGCTCTGTACTGCGTTTAGGTGTTGCCACAGACAATAAGGTGTTGCGACCTTGAGCAGTACTGTGTTCTCGCCAAGGTTAATGCGTGCCCTACAACGGTTAATGCGTGCCCTACGGCTCACTAAGACCAGACCCATGCTAGTGGTCGCACTCCTTCGGGATACGTGTACACTACAAGGCCTCGGCGGGGGCTCACGTCGGCGCAATCGCAAACAACTCGTGCAGTACGAGAAAGCTTACGGCCTTGACAAGGACACATTATCGAGAGTTTGGTTATGATTACGATCCCTGCAAACACCGGAAGTAGAAGAAGGTGCAGCAGCAGCGAGTCTGCCTGCCCCAACGTGTCGCACTCGCTTTTGTACTCCCAGCTGAATACATCGCCGCCACTGCTGGTGCGTCTGCTCATGTCGTTTCTGCTGGTGTATCTCCCGAAACAGCGTTCATATCATTGTAGACTGATTCTTTTGAGTGCTTTGCATGCATAACTAGAACTCGGTACAAATATTAATGCTCGGGAAACTGTCCAAAATGGAATGAATTCCCAAGTGGCGAAGGCGGCGGCGGTAGGCAGAACGACTGTGAACAATTTGCGGTGGGCACGGACGTGGTTTCACGTCAGCTCTGGCGTTTTCGCTTGAATTCTCCCGTGTGACTGATTCTTTGCAAGTCGACATCGCAACGTGTTTTTCCGGCCGCTTAAGCAGCGAAGCGAGTGAATTTCCAATTAGCATTGCCACTTTCTCTCCCTTTAATGATAAGTGTGAATGTGCTTTAAGTGCCAGCAGCATGAGTGAGAAAACCGTGGCTCTTTGACGCAGTGAAGGTAGGAGAGTTCAAAAGAAGATCATGGACTTATTAGCAAATTGTAGTTGACCCCAATAAACTTCCTGTTCATCTTCATGATCAGCTTGTAGTGTACATGCATCTCAAAGGAGTACGCGTCCACTTGTGGGGGTTTGGTCTTAGCGAGCCATAGGGCACATGTGAACCGTCGTCGTGGCGAGAACACGGGGCTGCTCAATGTCGCAACATTTTATTGTCTGTGGCAACACCAAAACGCAGTACAGAACAGAGCCCGTTGCAAAAAGGCGCGGTGGGAAAGCAAGTGGACTTATCCATGCCACGGGCGAGAAGTACTACACAGGGATGCCGCGAGCACATCTCCGTGGGCAAAAGTGATTCACGGTGACACCTGGACAAAGGGCCCGGTTGCTCGAGCGAGGGAAAAGGCACCTCGCATTGGCTTCGAAGAGATACGGGTCGGCGCAGTTTGACCACGCACAAGGACACCGCCACAAGGACAGCCGTCATGCAGACACTGCGGAATCAGGGCGTAGATAAAGTATATATAAGCATTCTGGAAGAAATCTACAGGGGATCAACTGCTACCATAGTGCTTCATAAAGAAAGCAACAGAATGCCAATCAAGAAGGGTGTAAGGCAGGGGGACACAATCTCCCCAACGCTATTTACCGCGTGCTTACAGGAGGTTTTCAGAAGCCTAGAATGGGAACAGTTAGGGATAAGAGTTAATGGAGAATACCTTAGTAACCTGCGCTTCGTCGATGACATTGCATTGCTGAGTAACTCAGGGGACGAATTGCAACTCATGATTATGGAGTTAGACAAGGAGAGCAGAAAGGTGGGTCTTAAAATTAATCTGCAGAAAACGAAAGTAATGTACAACAACCTCGGAAAGGAGCAGCGCTTCGAGATAGGTAATAGTGCACTTGAAGTTGTAAAAGACTATGTCTACTTAGGGCAGGTAATAACTGCAGAGCCGAACCACGAGATTGAAGTAACTAGAAGAATAAGAATGGGGTGGAGTACATTCGTCAAGCACTCTCAAATTATGACAGGTAGATTGTTACTATCCCTCAAGAGGAAGGTATATAACAGCTGTATCTTGCCGGTACTTAGCTACGGAGCAGAAACCTGGAGACTTACAAAGAGGGTTCAGCTTAAGTTGAGGACGACGCAGCGAGCAATGGAAAGAAAACTGGAAGGTGTAACCTTAAGAGACAAGAAGAGAGCAGAGTGGATTAGGGGACAAACGGGGGTTAAGGATATCATAGTTGAAGTAAAGAAGAGGAAATGGACATGGGCCGGGCATGTAGCGCGTAGACAGGATAACCGCTGGTCATTAAGGGTAACTGACTGGATTCCCAGAGAAGGCAAGCGGGTTAGGGGGAGACAGAAGGTTAAGTGGGCAGATGAGATTAAGAAGTTTGCGGGTATAAATTGGCAGCAGCAAGCACAGGACCGGGTTAACTGGTGGAACATGGGAGAGGCCTTTGTCCTGCAGTGGACGTAGTCAGGCTGATGATGATGATGATGATGATGATGATGAAGGACATCACATTGCTCTTCGGCCTAGCGTTCGGAAGGGGGGCGACAAAAGGTAAGCGTTCGCCGCGGGTGCAAGGCACTGTTGGCAAAGTTCGAACGAGCTTCAAACAATGGGAACCGATGAACGGGAAAGAAACAGTGCTTACCCCATGTGGACCCGGGGAGGTTCTCTCTCCCGAGAGATTTTGCGCACGGTGCCACAGTCGAGATCCGTTACCGGGTGAGAGGGGTGAAACGTCACTCCCCTCTCCCAGCACAGCAGACCGCGAAGGAGAGGAGAGTCATGTCGGGGCATGAGAACACAGAAAGAGGCAGCAAAGCCCGCGCAAAGGCGGCGGGCTAGCCTCGATTCCCACAAGCTTTAACTAGTTTTTGGTTCGTATGAATTCGGGATGATAGGAATATTTTGCGAGCTCCCTTCGAATTTGTATCATTGAGATTCTACTGTATGTGCATTTTTTTCCAAGTACAAATTGGGATTCAGGACCAACTCACTCTTCTAGTGTTCAATTGGGTTCAATCGTTACAACAAATGCTTGCGCACTAATTTGAAAAATCAGACAAGTCATTCCCACTTCCACATGTGTACTGTCACAGTTTTGCAATACATGTTAGTGCAGCCACTGTATGCTTTGGATGTAATAAAGCTGGAATTTTTTTTAATGTGCTTCGAGTTTTGTCTCGACTCACTCGGGGAGAAGTTTCGTGACTCCACTTTTGTTTGCTGCCCCACTTTGGTGGGTTAACCAATTTAACATAGAGCCCAGAACTTTCCTTGGAAGCTGTGAGATTGTTTACTTTTGAGGCATAGGAATCCCTGCAGAATGAAATTCGTGATATAAAGGAAGCTTCCTGTTGTGAGCATGGTTTCGTTAATTGAGCATCTCATGTGTTCCGTTGCAATACATCACAGTGGCACTCAATCGGGATTGTTGGTTATTTATGATCACAATAAAATAACAGTGTGAAAAATGACGCACAAACACCGAGATACCTGGACAGTCTCCATATTTCGGTCTATCGTTTTTGTGCCGTTATTTTACGAGCTGTAGTACATCTCCTCTGTTGGCTTGGTCTCTGACCACCCATCTTATGTGCTTTGCAGTCGGCTGCGACAGGCATGCTATGCTGCACTGTCCTTGTGGCTGCAGACCATCCGATCTCGGTTGGGCCTCAGCTCAATTGTCGAGAGACTGGTCCCACACTTGCTGCAGGACATTGAGCCTGTTGGAGCCACCACAGTCCAGGTGAACACTAGCCTTTATTTTTTTTATAGCAGGCTGTCTTCTAAACTTCTCATTATGAAGTACGGCTACCTCATATTGGCGTAAAGCTAGTTTCAGATGGTGTATTCTTGCTTTAAATCATAGCCCTGGCAACGAATTGGTTCTTAACTGCTCAGTTAATCTGATTTTTTTTTTTTTGTGCTTAGTGGTGTGGACCGTTTTTGTAAAATTGCTTATGCTGCACGAAGAGAGAAATCTTCAACTAACATCATTGTTGCCTGCTTACCTATTTTACACGTGTTGTTATGAACTGAAATACAATAAATAAATAAATAAATAAGTAAATAAAAGCTGCACAAAAAGTTTTCAAGCTTAAGGTACTGAAACAAAATTAATAAGCTCGTTTAAAATAATGATTTGGTGTTGATTACTCATGGACAGCCTGTATGTAATGTGGTGATGAAGATTGGTTCAGCCTATATGACAGTCACAAAGTGTGCTTTGGATCGTGATCAAGCATGATGGGAACTCAATTTTACACCCACCATCGCCTTTCTGCTGCAGCTTTTGAAATAAAAAAAAAATGGGGGATAAAAAAGAAAATGGAGCTCGATCATGTTTGAAAGCACCCATTGGTCGGGCGACACGTACATAGCGAGCATATTTGTTAAAGTGCGGTTAAAATCGTTCCGTAAGGCCGTTTGTTTGAGGGTGGTAAGCGGTTGTCAGTGTGTGTTGCGTCGAACAAGAACGCAGAATGTCGGCGATGACTTGGGATAAAAATGTACGGCCACGGTCTGTGAGAAGCTGTCTCGGCGCACCGTGAATCAATATAACGTCCCGTAACAAGAAGTCAGCGACGTCGGTTGCACAGCTGGTCGGTAGAGCTCGCGTAATAGCGTAGCGTGTAGCGTAGTCTGTGATAACGGCTATCCATTTGTTTCCCAATGTTGATGTGGGAAAAGGACCAAGCAGGTCTAACCCAACACGGTAAAATGGTTCCGCGGGTATGTCAATTGGTTGAAGATGGCCAGCGGGTAGCAGCGATGGTGTCTTACGACGTTGGCATAGGTCACATGTGGCGACGTATCGGCGTACCGAACGAGCAAGGCCTGGCCAGAAAAAACGGCGCCGGACGCGCTCGTACGTGCGGGATACGCCAAGGTGTCCAGCCGTGGGAGCGTCGTGAAGTTCGGTGAGAACACAGCGGCGCAAATGCTTAGGCACAACAATGAGAAGGTCGGGCCCGTCTAGTCGGAAATTGCGACGGTATAGCACACCCTTTTGAATGACAAAGTAGCGGACGGAAGCATCATTTGTGGAGGATTCCATATGGCTGATGATGTCAAGCAGCTCTGGATCACGCTTCTGTTCTTCCCCAATATTAAGGAAGTCGGACACTGACAAGATAGAGTTCTCCGTGGGCTCGTCAGTGTCCTCAGGATCGTCGACAGGGTACCGGGAGAGGCAATCGGCATCACGGTGTAGGTGGCCAGATTTGTAGACCACCGAATAGGAAAACTCTTGCAGGCGCAAAGCCCAGCGACCAAGGCGGCCTGATGGATCTTTCAGAGAGTTCAGCCAGCAGAGTGCGTGGTGGTCGGTAACTACCGAAAATGGGCGTCCGTATAGATAAGGTCGAAATTTCGCTACCGCCCATACAAGAGCCAAGCACTCACGCTCTGTTATCGAATAGTTACGTTCAGGGGCGGATAGGAGGCGGCTGGCATATGCAATAACGCAATCATGGCCATGTTGTTTCTGAGCCAGCACTGCACCAATGCCATGCCCACTTGCATGCCTTGAAGCTGTCCCAGCTTGTTATGTCATGCTCGTGGTTATCAAACCAAACACGAGGTGTTCCGTCGAGATAAAAGATGACGTTTGCCAGCATAAGAGTGGGATCCCACCTGTAAGTGGCGCTGACGCGTTCGTAGAGGCGTAGCCACTGGTCGACGTCGGAACCCTCGCTGCCCGAGAACACGCCGGGGTCTTTGAGCGCGGGAAGCGTCACGAATGTTGTTGCGGGCGCTGGGTTGACAGGTCGGGCAGAAGGGGGAGCGACCGGAGAGGATGTAGCCGAGTCTTGGGTGGTCATGTTGTAAGCCGCGAGTGAGCGTCCGCTTCGGAGTTCCGTGGCGAGGACGGGGATCGCACAACTCCACCAAATATGTTACGTGAAGGAGACTGACTCAGAGGGGTAGTCACCGATGTATTTACAGACGGTTAGGCGAGCAGCGCCAGCCACACAGATTAGCTCGTGCCAGTCTATCTGCTTCGTCTTCTTCAGCTCCATGCCCTGGCACGTAGCAATATTTTGGTCTATCGTTTTTGTGCCGTTATTTTACGAGCTGTAGTACATCTCCTCTGTTGGCTTGGTCTCTGACCACCCATCTTATGTGCTTTGCAGTCGGCTGCGACAGGCATGCTATGCTGCACTGTCCTTGTGGCTGCAGACCATCCGATCTCGGTTGGGCCTCAGCTCAATTGTCGAGAGACTGGTCCCACACTTGCTGCAGGACATTGAGCCTGTTGGAGCCACCACAGTCCAGGTGAACACTAGCCTTTAATTTTTTTATAGCAGGCTATCTTCTAAACTTCTCATTATGAAGTACAGCTACCTCATATTGCCGTAAAGCTAGTTTCAGATGGTGTATTCTTGCTTTAAATCATAGCCCTGGCAACGAATTGGTTTTTAACTGCTCAGTTCATCTGATTTTTTTGTGCTTTGTGGTGTGGAACGTTTCTGTAGAATTGCTTATGCTGCACGAAGAGAGAAATCTTCAACTAACATCATTGTTGCCTGCTTACCTATTTTACACGTGCTGTAATGGACTGAAATAAATAAATAAATAAATAATCAAATAAATAAAAGTTGCACAAAAAGTTTTCAAGCTTAAGGTACTGAAACAAAATTAATAAGCTCGTTTAAAATAATGATTTGGTGTTGATTACTCATGGACAGCCTGTATGTAATGTGGTGATGAAGATTGGTTCAACCTATATGACAGTCACAAAGTGTGCTTTGGATCGTGATCAAGCATGATGGGAACTCAATTTTACACCCACCATCGCCTTTCTGCTGCAGCTTTTGAAATAAAAAAAAATGTGGAATAAAAAGAAAAAGAAAATGGAGTTCGATCATGTTTGAAAGCACCCAGCATAACTGAGGTTTTTTAGCTATCTTGGCTTGGGCTTTGAGATAGTGATGGCCTACGATGGCCTAGTGTCCTCTACCTCTATTTCATCTTTCTGCCATATTTTCGTTTTAAAACTTGCTATTATTTGTGACGATGTTACCTGCTCCACTCTTATCGTTAGCAACTCAGGGAAGACGTCACGAATAGTTCTCACCACGGCTTTTCTTTTTTTCACGATGCCTTCATTGTTCCTGTACGTATGTGAATTTTGCTAAGTGTCTGTTTCATTGCACATGCAGCTGGCATCTTCAAGGAATGGCAGCACAATGCCTCATAAGGACCGAATTAAAGTGGAGGACAGCTTTAATCTGGAGTCCTGTGCACAATTGTGTGAGAATGCATTGAAAGGTAATGACCATTGCTCTTTGCTTTGGCCGCTGATGTGCCTTTTAAACCTTTCTTATCACTTCGCCAGTGTGGCGCTGTCTCCCTTACAGAGAGACTAGTACTCTTTTTTTCTTGCGAGCAGGCAAACGGGTATCTTGCAGTGCCGAGTGGTGGTGGGTGAAAATGGAGAGCTAGGGAAAGGGCATTGTGTTCCCTCAAGGTTTCTCCTTCATTTCCATGGCTAGTCCGTGATCGTGCCACTGTTAAGGGATGAAAATGGGCGTACTCACTCCTCGCAACGTACCATCAAAGGCTCCCTTGAAACAGCAGTTGCGCAGCGCTCCCTGGTTTTAGTGCCATCATTCTTGGTCCTTACATTAAGGTTGCTACTCAACAACTGAGAACAATGAAATTTTCTTAGACTGAAGTGCAAATGTTGGCTGAGGAAGGGGTTCTGCACGTGAAGCACTTTATGGTGAAATACAATTGAACCCTTCACAGCTCGGCAGCTTGACGTGGCTTGGCTTGTCCTACATTGTAGGCACACCTCGTTGCTACTAGATGTATAATCTTTGCCACTTCTGGTCTTGACAAGGTGCTGGCAATCTACATCAGTTGAGCATTGCTCTTCTGGCCTGTCTTGGTTTGCAGAATTAGCACATGGTATTTTTAAGGTATAGAACAGCACGCCACTAAGGAGTTGTCTTTTTGCATTGTCTATGGTGCAAGTGGGAGCATTGTGAAGCTGTTTGTATAGCCAAGTATTTCTGGTGGTTGGTAGTTTAAATTCAGGTTTCGTATTGTTCGCTAGGAGTGTTAGAAATGTTGCTTTTGATAGCAATGCTATGTTCATTCCCAGTCAAAACTCTCCTAGTGTTAACTCTGTGGGAATCTGCTCATTGTCATCACATTGTCATCATCAGTATACAGTTGCTGGTGGCCAGACTAACTACTTTGTTCGAAAGAAGTCAACCGCTTGCTTTTGGGAACTGCATGCACTGCGCACTACTGCGAAATTTCGTTGAAATGTTTGCAGTGCAGTCCTTAATCCGCAGAACTTTTTTTTATCATCATGCCTTGTGGGTAGAGGTGTGCGAATGTTTGTACGTTTAAAGGCCCGTAAACCACCCAGAGGTCAAAATTCAGTTGTGGTGTGGAAATCGTGCATGAGTGTATGACGAACACCGAGCCATGCGAATTTTTTGAAACGGTGTAGTAATAGCGGAGTTAGACACGTTTCATTATCGAAACCTCATTCACTTCATTCGATCACTTCATTCGGTCTCTCCTGCGGTCCCCTCTGCTGGTATCCTCTCTCAAGTCACCTTGCCCTCTCGCCGAGCGCCCCTCCCAATATCGCGTGGCATACCGTATAAACCGGAATATAAGAGATATTTTCAATAAAATAATGAGCTAAAGTCGCCCCTCGTCTTATATAGCGGTGTCTAGCCGAAAGTGCGCCGCTGTCTGGCAACATGTGGCTTGCATGTGCTTGAGAAGCCGGACGCGGCCATATCCGCCTCCAAATCCAATCGCAGGCTGTTTTTTTTTCTCCGTTTGTTTTCTTTGTGTTCGTAATTTGCTTCCGATCTGTTCGCTACGCTTGACATTGCGATGCATCTTTAGTGGTCCTTTTTTTCGTTCACTGAATATGAGTAGCGGTGTGAGGAGGCAGTACTCAGCTGCGTTTAAAACTAGATGTTGTTGAGTTTGCAGAAGCGAACGGGAATATGGCTGTTCAGCGCCGCTTTGGTGTATCAGGAAAAAATGTGCACTGTTGGAGGGCGCAGAAAGGGAAGCTGCAGATGTGCAATCCTTGAAAAATGTCGTTTCGTGGACAAAGTGCCGTTCATCCGCAGCTGGAAGATAAGCTAGCGGACTTTGTGTGGGAAGTTCGTGTGCATTCGCTGGCAGTGACTGTGGATACCATCCGCAAGAAAGCAGTGGAACTCGTTCGAGACGCTGGGCTCACGAGAGAAGATTTTCGTGCACAAAACTCTTGGGTGCGTCGATTTATGCGGCGCAAAGGATTTTCTCTCCTGCGGCGCACATCCATCTGTCAAAAGTTGCCGGAGGAGTTCGAGGACAAGCTCATAAACTTTCAGCGCTTCGCGAACCGTCTTTGGGAGCAGAACGACTACATGATGGGGCAGAGTGGCAACGCCGATGAGACCCCTGTGTGATTTGACATGCCTTCATCGACCACGATCACGCAGCGCAGCGCCAAGTATGTGAAGCTGTAGTCCACTGGCAACGAGCACTCGCGCTTCACCGTCATGCTGGCATGCACGGCAGATGGTAGAAAGCTTCTGCACTTCATCATTTTCAAACACAAGACAACGCCGAAAGAAGTGTTCGTGTCAACAAAAAGGGATACATGAACGAGGCCATGATACTCGAATGGATAAGAGGGGTGTGAAACCGTCAGCCAGGTGCACTGCTGCGTCTTCTCAGCATGCTGGTGTTGGAGGCATTTTGTGGCCACTTAACCGACGCAATGAAACGCGCACTCGGCGACGGGAAAACGGACCTCGCCGTGATACCAGGTAGTATGATGCCCACCCTCCAGCCGCTCGACGTTGTGCTAAACAAGCCGTTCAAGAAACGAGTGCGGCTGGAATACCAAGAGTGGATGCCCGGCGACAACCCCAAGACACCGACGGGCTGCCTACAGAGGCCTCCGCTTGCGACTGTTTGTGGCTGGGTGCTTTCCACCCGACGTTCCTTGCCGGATTTCATGGTGGAAAATGCTTTCAAGAAATGTTGCATCAGCAACTCGCTGGATGGCACTGAAGACTACGCACTGTGGGAGGCGGCCAGCGACAAACTCTCGTCTTCAGAAGACAGTGGTGCCTCGTCGGATGAATAGGAGCAGTTGCGATGGTGGTTGAGGGGAGCTCCGACGATTGGGGTGCGGTGCGCCCAATTCACAAATAAATGTGGTTGGCAGTTTTGGGTTGTTTTTCTTCTTTTTTTTCTTTTTTGGTAACCTGAACTTGGGGGGTCGACCTATATTCCCACTCGACCTATAGTCCGGTTTATACGGTACGTCATCACTGACGCGCTGCTTGAAACATCGTCTGCATCCGGTTGCCGCGACTCCGACCGTCGACTCCGTCAGTTGCGTTGTAGCTGCGTGCTTGTTGGCAAACCGTAGGTGCCATAATCGTGCCGGTATGGACTCTGCGTTGTGCGCACGCCTTCAAAGGATCGCCAACGCGACGAACCCGTATGGGGACATGCGTGCAGTGGGCAACACGACGAACAAGAACAAGCAGCACGGACAGCTACTTGCAGACTGACCGAAAGTCGTAGGCTCTTGCTTGACCAATCAGCATGTTTGGCTCGGCACGTCAGGGATATGCAACGGCGCATCACGCAGAGGCCCGAAAGCCCCGGAAAGAAGGAGCGATTGTTTTCTGGAATTTGTGGCGCACCGGCGGCTCGTGGCGCTGCCACGAGTAGAATTGATTGCAACGGCATTCTGCATACGATGCGTGCGCTTGCTTAAAATGTTTGCAAGAATATCTGAGGTGATTTATGGGCCCTTTAATAAGTAGTTTTCAAATGGTGTTTGCTTTTCGATTTGCATTCAAACTTACGTAAAATAAATGTGATGATAAATTGGAGTGTGAGGTGCTTGGTCATGCTCTTTGGGTCGTCACGGTGTGAAACTGCTAGCCGCTTCCACTGGTGCTCCGAGCACTTGCTGCACAGTGAGCTTGGCCCGGCAGTCTGCTGCTAATGTGATCCGTCGCATGCACGTGATTCCTTCATCGCTTTCACATGCCTGATACAGGGTTCGTAAAGGTCCTTGAATTCCTTGAAAACCCTTGAATTTCAAAAGTGCATTTTCAAGGCCCCTGAAAGTCCTGGAATTTATCGCAATCCTTGAAAGTCCTTGAATTTCCTGAGCAGTGCACTGTCATATCGACATCGTGACCTCCTAAATATGGTACATCGGTGTGTGAACCTGTCAAGCTCCTCATTTCTGAAGTATTAATGCGGCGTGGTTGCACATGATCCCATTTTGCAAAAGTGGATGTGAAAAAAATAGTTTCTGGCGAGGGTGAAGCAGTGAATGTGATAGCAAGAAACTAGAATGTCGCACGAAGTAAGGCAAGAAACCCCATACATGCGATGCGCCGCTCAAGCACGGACCCATGAAAAGAAAGCGCACAGGACGAGTGCTGATGAGCTACTGTCATAGCTCGACACTGGAAGCGTGTTGCTTAAACAAACCAAGAACAGTCTTCGAAGATAACACACTTGTATCCACAGAATCAGTGTAAATTAACTACTGTCCCAGTTGTTACTTCTTAGTTGTTGAACAACGTGTTGCGAGTGTCAACTGTGCACAAGCTGACACTCGTGATGGTATGGTGCCATCGAATTTCAAGGCTACAGCAAGCACCATGTGTGTTTGACCACATATTTCAAGTCGCTTCCTAAGTGTACCTAAATGCTCCTTCTCCTAATCGAGACCTATCGTGAGCGCGTAGAACACTGACCTAGCTCTACAGGAAGGGCAACAAAAGATCTAGTCATGGAGGAAGGAAAAAACTGAGGAGAGGCTGGTTCGCTTCTGCGTGGACTTATAGCTCCGGCGGAAAACTTAACTCGTATTGTATGGTTTGCATGCAGTAAAATCTTGCTAGCACACCTTTCTAAGACCATTCGTGCATAGCAGGCCCGAGCGCGACGTGCTGAAGTACATCGTGGAGTGTTTTTGTGCAACAGCAGAGAGCACCGGTACGTGTCGTAACCAAAATCATTCAGCCCCTACATTATCGTATTCGAACTCACCCAGCAGTGACTTACGCGTTCTTCCCGCCGTAAGGCCTTTTTTTTTTTCCTTGCCAGGCTTTCCGATTTACGGGCCGATTAGCAGTTATTTGCTCTTATATAGTGTCGGTGTGGCAATGCACGTTTTTGAGAGCTTGCTTCGTAACTATGCCGTGCAATGCCAGCCTAGTGCTTCACGTACTTCACTTCTGTAAGAAGGCACCACTGTATTGTATACGCGATCATGCACGTAAAGTGTGTAATTCCAGTGCGCACACAACCAACACGCAGCGAGAGCACACTGTACAATACATACACATTTATTCCGATAACTAGAAAAGTTTACTGTCCTTCCGTATGAACGACACAACTTCTACAAACGTGACACGATGCCTACAACACTAAAAATGAAAGTTCGCGTGTGGTCTCAGTTGACACAATGAGTAAGAACTAACCAAGTGTAGAGCTGAGAGCTCCACATGCAAATACCATGCATTATTGATCAAAAGTGAAGCGAACATACGTGAAAAGTGCCACCAGGTACATCCGGCGGTGCACGCGATTCACACAGAGTATACACTACAGCTGGGCATCACACAGTATTCCTAAAAAACACGCAAAAGAAGCAGTACTTGTGAATTGCCTCACTGCCGGCAGAGAACACCTACCAGCTTCCACTCCGCTGGCGCCGCTTCCAAGGCCGCCGCGGAGGCTGCTAGCCGGAAATCGCGAACTGTTTATCTGTTCCGCTAGGAGGTAGTGCGTGTGTTTGCGGTGGGCGGCTTCACGAATATGACGTCATGGCCTCTCCTATATTTTTTTTTTCTCCATGGCTCTATTGATGTCACACCAGATCTGAGGTCAGCTGAGTGACCTCCGGACTTTCGCCCCATACATACCGGCAAAGCATCATGGCTGCTGCAAGTAGCGGCGAGTTTGTTTTGCAAGTGCTTGTGTGGCACATGTGTGCGAGAGCTGACAATACTCAGCATGACGTGCGCAAAGCTTTGTGATCACATGACCAAGTCAGCTACACTACTATGTACCTGCACAACTCGACAAACAGGAACTGAAAATTGTCCATATCAAAAATGCGACTAATTATATAGCGAGAATAGATGAATCTTGGTGCGTGTAGTGTGTTTATTGGAGCTATAATTAAAGCTTGCAGCAAAAAGCACGCAAGCCACAGGTATTGTGGCACGACCCCTTTAAGGCCCGACTACAGATGCGCGTTGAAGCCCATCAGCGCGTAACTTTCAGACATGACATCGTGCCCTGTCCTATGGAGTGGGTGTGAGAAGTTTTAAAGACTGTGCTCTTTTTTTTCTTTGTAAATGCGATATCCATATATTGTAAGTGCAATAAAATTGGTAATTTTTTAAAATTTTAGCATGAAAAATTCAAACCTAGCATGCTGGTTTGAGTCCTTGAAAAACTTGCAAAAGGTCCTGGAAAATCCTTGAATATCATTGAATTTTTGCTTTGCAAGCCTGTGTGTGCAAGCCTGTGCAAGCCTGAAGACCATTGAGCTTTTCCTCAATGGTCTTCATCATGATGTCCGAAACACTGGTAAACGGAACCTCTATACAATAGTCCCAAAAGTCAACACTAAATGAATACAGTTGGTCTGGGATGCACGTCTGCGATGTTCTCGACAAGCGTGGTACGCTATCATAATCTGATGATCCAAGAACACATAATGAGTGCAAACGCTTCATTAAGTGGTGCAGTTGTTGACAGTCGTGACCTCGCGACACACTAGCAGCAGACGACGCTGTCAGCGAGCATCAAACTAATGGCAAGGTGTGCTAGAGCAACATGGCAGACGCCACCAGCAGGAGGCCTCGAAGTGATCTTTTAAAGGGGTCCTGCAACACTTATGGTCGGAAAATGCTGCCGGTCGATAGTACAGGCTCCCAAGAACATGCAAGCCAAATAATATAGTGCAGCACGCGGCCTGCAATTCGCATTAAATTATCAAAGTCAACCAAAGATTGCTTTCTCTTCTCTCTGCAAATGACGGAAGACACTAAAAAATCACTCGTAGAAGGCCATCTATCAGCCATTGGCTGATTTGAACATAGCGTGCTTGGTTGTTACAGGGATCGCCGCTGGAGGCCGCGACTTGTCCACGCAGGCACGTGCGGTCATACATAAAAAGCTGCGTATTCGAAGAAGAAAAAAAAGAAAAAAGTGCTCAAGGTTACGAGGATTACGTGATGTATTTTTTTTACCCCTGCCATTCCTTTCTGCTTAGCTTCCAGCACTTTCGTCGGTACAAAAGAAGAAAGTATGCGATTGCAGCGTGCGACAAATCTTAGTTACTCCGCTTGTACTGGACGTATTCTTAACATTTTTGCGGTGTTGAATTCTTGAGGCAATAAGCTCTTTTAGTGAATCCATTCGAAAAAGTGTTGCAAGGCCCCTTTAAAGTTCAATTCGAGGCCTCTCATTGCTGTCCTATTTTTTCTTTGTACGCTTGCTTTACAGTGGAAGCTGTTATGAGATCACAACAAATGTTGCGTGTGCCATAGTTGTCTGCTGCCGCCGATGTCCGTAACTACTGTCGTGGGAAATAATAAAAAATTAAGTAAACAAATAACACCAGTGACACAATAGGATTCAAACCTAGGCCTCTTGCGTGCAAGCACAGCACACTACCGCTGAGCCACGCTGGTGCTTGAAAATCTGGGGCGAATTGGCTCTATGTCGGGAATCGAATCGCGTTAATATCAGTGATAAATTGTTTTAGTACAGCAAAGGAACGATCAGGCGTAGCACAATGTGAATCGCGTTACAAATGGGTTGACTAATGCTCTAGCCTATTACAAAAACTTGAGGCACAAGTATTCATCCTCGTCAGCCACAGCATGAAAAGAAATTGAGATTCCTTGCAAATGTGTAGCGCGTCTCACGCTTCTCCGAAGAATGACGAAGGATAACATAGTGAATGCATCGGTATGATGAAAAATTGTGCGTCATTCGGTGCTGGGTACCCTGCAAGTGTTCTTGTAGCAGTTAGCCATAAAATGTTTTAAAAAGGCACTGACAGGCCGCTGTTCCAGCTCCGCAGAGGGACCAGACACAGACAAGGCATGTCCTACGTGTGATGGCCTAGCCAACACAGAACTCGACAGCTCCATAACGGTAGCAGAAGTGCACGCAGCTGCGCAAACTTACAAAAAGAACACAGCCCCTGGCAAAGATAAAATCACGAATGCAATGATTGGCAACCTGAGCACTGAAACACAATGGAAGCTCACTGACTTCTTGAACGAAAAATTTGGGACAATGTAGAAGTACCACGCAAATGGAAAGAAGCAGAAATAATATTAATACCTAAACTTGGAAAGCTCAAGAATCTGCAGAACCTTAGACCCATCTTTCTGGCGTCTTGCATAGGCAAACTATTCAAGAATGTCATTCAGACACGATTGACTTTTCACATTGAGATGCACCGATTCTTTCCCAATTCAATGTTTGGATTTAGACCGAAGGTAGCAGCACAGGACGTATTCCTGCTACTGAAGAAAGAAGCGCTAAACCCGCCTAACAGGAGCACGGACAGGTTCATCGTAGTCTTAGACATCAAAAAAGCCTTTGACTTCATATCTCACGAAACAGTACTTTAGTAGCTACGCAACATTGGATGCGGATAAAAATTGTTTAACTACATGAACTCTTTTTTGACGAACCGAACAGCTACAATAGGCACTAGTTCAACCCGATCAACGTTAATGCCAATACCCAACTGCGAAACCCCGCAGGGCTCAATTTTGTCCCCTCTACTTTTTAATGTTGGGATGCACAAGCTTGGCCTATTGTTATAGGAGGAATCTGAGCTATGTAAAGCAATATACGCGGATGACATAACGTTATGGGATTCCAAAGCCTCCATTAGCGACAAACAAGATATCCTTCGAAAAGTCATCGACAAGGTCAAAGGATTTTGCATGAATGCAGGCATGTGATGCGCACCAGAAAAATCAAAATTTATTATGTTAAAAGCCAAATATTCAAGAAAGGCAGGATGCCCCTATATACACCTCAATATTGACGGCCAACCTATCAGAGAGGCGCAAAAGCTAAGAGTCCTCGGATCCAAAACAATGGTAGCGTAGATCACACGATTGAAACAACAAAAATAGCTCGTATGATACATAGGGTTATGCGGAAAAGGGAAGGCATTAGGAAAGAGGGAACTCTGCACCTTGTACAGGCTTTTGTCATAAGTAGAATCACATACAGTCTACCTTTCCGAAAGTTAACCAATAATGAAACAGCAAAAATTGACGCAATCATAAGAATGGCATACAAAGTTGCGATTGGACTGTTCACCATTGCTGGCACCGAAAAAGTTGGGGCGCTAGGACTTTATAATACCTACGAAGAACTTACGTCACGGACCTACGAAGAACTCACGTCCGCCATGCTGATATCTCAAAAGGAAAGATTGAATTCGACGGACCAAGGCAGAGCTCTAGTCAAGCAGGTTGGCTATCCCTTACGACCTCAACACGCCGGAGAGGAGACATACTTACTACCTCACCACATTAGGGCCCAAATCAAGGTGTCCCCATTCCGAAGAATATAAGCGCTAAGTTACACCCAGGCAGGCGGCAAGCCAGAGCAAGAACACTACAAAAGCATTATGGTAACAACCCAAGGGTTTTCTACACAGACGCCTGCAGACTCCAAGGCAATAGTTACGCAGTTGTTGTGACCAGTGGAACTACAACTATAGCAGCATCAATAAAAACCCCGTCAGTCAGCAAGTCCGAAACGGCCGTGCTGAAACGGTGATCGGATGCGCTGAACGAAAAGGAGACTCAGCCTTTGTGATTACCGACTGTCAATCAACTTGCCGTATGTTTCAGGCTGGGGCAATTCCAAGGGTAGCTATGAGAATTCTAGGAACGCAACTACAAAATGAGCATGCAATACTTCGGTGCCCCGTGCATGCGGGACTTGAGGGCAATGAAAGGGCCGACCGGCTTGCTCGTGAAATAAGCATCGAAGCACCGGTTGCGACCCTCGAGAAACCCCCAATAACTCCACGCGACATCCTCGAAAACCAAAGAGGTGAATGAAAATGATACAGTCATCCCCATCCGGATCTTCACCAAGAGAACAGGCGCGATATTTGCGTCGAGTACAGACCAACACGTACTGACACTTCCAAAGAAATGACCACATAAATCCGGCAATATACACACGAAGCTGTCCGTGGTGTGGCGAACGGCGAACTCTTGCCCACATTAGGTGGGTATGCGAATTACTGCCCCAAAACGTCAATTCTCCCAGACAACATCTCGACCGAGGCTGTGGGATAGCTGGCTTGCTAGCAAGGATCGGGAAAGCCAGCTGGCTTTGCTCAACCAGGCCCAGCGAGCCGCAAAGGCCAGTGGAGCCCTGGACCGAGGACCCCATCCACTTGCCCAGAAACCTTTTACGGAATACAAAGAAAATTTTTTCTCTCTCTCCGTGCAGGCCTGGCAGTTTTTTCTGAATAAAGGACCTGGCTGAAGTGGGAAATCTGGATACAGAGAAATGCTCTAACGAATCCAAAATGGTGGCGCCCACTTACACTGTTGCAGAGTTAGATTTCTTTCATAATATAAGGATTGTCTGCAACATTTTTACAGCTATTTTTCTTTGAAGTATTAGAAAAATATTCAAGAAATTTCAGAAAATTACTCAATGCTATTTGCACCTAAGATTTTGCTGTTGGCACAGCTATACTTGTAAGTGGCTCTCATTGAGAAGAAACACTTATACATTGCACTGTTAAGTGAGCCAGAAACTTAAATGTCTGTGATGTCACAGCAACGGATCTCCACCAAGTTCTGCCATAAAATGTAAATGGTTGACTAGGCTTTTATTTTTTGTATTTGTTTTACTATTAATTATCTTATCATGAAATGAATCATGATAGAGGTTTTAAAGAGTTTTTATTAATCTAAGCTGGTTCATGGTTGATGCAAATACAGTGAAGCCCTTCTTTACTTTTTGTATGTTTAATTACAGCACAGTGTGAATTTACAGTTTTTAGATGCTTTAAAATAAAGCTCTGGCATATGCTACCATTGTGCACACACAGCACTTTCATGTTACAGCTTTGCAAAGCCTGATCAGTGCTCCTGGTGCCATCATGAAGCCCGAGACTGTGCAGGTGAGGCTGATCACACTCGCATTATAAGCATGCTTGATCCTCTTGCAGTCATAAGCATTTACCTGTCTTATGGTTATCCTGGTAAGAAACTATTTAGTGAGCGTTGGATAACTCATAATAATTATTATTAAATCAGTTCTGAGCACACGTTATTCTCGAGGCTCTTGGTGCAGTGTTATCTCTAGCTGGCTTGACATTGTAGAAGGTCACCATAGGGGCACTCATAGAAGAGTGTTTTTTGGTTGGCTCTTGGCAAATTATATTCTTCCGCAGAACTGCCAAGAAAAGAATGGGCTAATTAATTCGAGTGCGGTGCTGGCCAGCACTTGCAAAATGTGGAACGGCATTATGCAACGCACATATTGAGTCAGCCGTTGGAATGGCGGAAGGCTGCAAAATGTGGAACGGCGTTATGCAACGCACATATTGAGTCAGCCGTTGGAATGGCGGAAGGCTGTAAAATGGCGAAATGATTGAACTTTGCAGGAAATACAGTGCAGCCTGGTGACTCTGCTGGTGCGGCTCCAGCAGCCTGGCAACCCCCTGCCGCAACCCTACCGCAGTCCCCGGTGCCGCCGTGCCCTCTACGCCCTGCTGCTGTCCCTGGCAGCCAGTCGAAATGGCCCGCCACCACTCCACTGCTGTGCTCGGCTCTTTAACGTGGGCCTCAAGGACAGCTGCTATGAGGTTCGGTCCCCCTATTCTTTTTCTTTTTTTAATTATTTTTTTTGCAGCTCTTGATCTCTTATCGCATCAAGTGTTTTTTTCTTGAATGAACATCTCTCTTGACCTGCATCAGTTGTGCCAACCCCTTTTTTTTTTTTGCGCATTTTAGGAACTTGTCCCTCTGTACAATTACCAGTTCTGGACTGTGTCATTCTTTGCCCTTTTTTTTTTCTGCTGCCTTTCCAAATCGTGTGCGCTCCCTTATCTACACTTTTGTTGAGCGCATAAACAAGGCATCATGTTTCCTAGACTGCATCTGTAAATGATCTGTAATAAACAGTGCATACTCCCAATTCACTTGCCAGCCGTTGCTTGCGAGTGCTGCCAGTTATGCGTGTTTGTTTCTGCTCTTTGTAATTTAGGTGGTCGAGCTATGCAGCCAAGCTCTTTCCTGCCTGTCTCTTCATCCTCAAGGCTCTGGGCCCACAGGAACATGGCCACCGCTGCGTTGCCATCGGGCTGCCTGGGTCCTCTCTGACGGGGCGTGCCAGACCACGCCTCCCACACTGGTCAGTGTCGGCTGTCAGGTGCAGTTGCAGCCACCTCCATCGTCGCCCCGCTCCCACGCAGTAGCTGTGCCACAGCCAATCAAGCGGAAGGCTGCCGCAGCTATGCATTACCGAGCTAAACGCATCACAACTCTTGGGTATGCATTCTTTTCTCCCTACTCACTAGCGCTATTTACATAAAGCTAGTGCTCTTGTATGATATAGAGCTTTCTACAATGTTTACTGGAGGAAGCTGTGGTGCTGCAGTTCAGAAAATGGTGGGTGGTACATGAATTTGCCTAGCCTTTGTGCGTGCAGTCTCGAATGCCCTTGTGCCTGTGTTTGTTATGTTCTTGCGCAATAGCATGGAGCTTGTTATGGAAATTGCAGCATTAGTGTTAGTTTCAGTGTAGGCGTCGCTGGCTGTAAACGAAAAATCATTTTCTTCGTGACCAAGAAAATTGAGAAAGATGCAAATCAAATAACTAATAAAAATTTTGGAGTCACAGTGAGGATCAAACCCAGGCTGTCTGTGTGGCAAGCAGGCATTCGACCCCATAGCTACAATATTTGTTAAAACTGCTTTGGAAATAAGCAGTTTTAACACTACTTTTTTCCAACACTGCTGTTGTGTAGTGGGATGAGTCTCTTTTTAAAGGCAATTCCCAGCAGACTATAAAATACAGCTGCATTGGTGTTCGCCCCAGCTGAGCACACGCAAAGGTACCCACTATGCGTGATGACTAGAGGCCGGATTTTTAGGCACTAAGAAAGTGTGTTTTAGGCACCAAAGACAGGCGAGTAAACTACCGTTTTAGGCCCTTAAAATCATGATTATAGACACAATAAATTTCTACAAAAATTTAAATATCCTCAAATAACGACGTCGGTGACTTGTATCTAAGGCAAAAAGCAAAAAAAAATACTGTTTTAAAATAGCAGAAAGGTACTAAAGATTGAACATTGGCATGCATTTCCTGCCTGATTTGCAGTATGTGGTCTTTCGTTTTATTGTCTAGCATTGTGCGACACATGTCCACCATTCACTTAACACTCTCCTGGGTCTCTTTTGTTTTGTTGTGGCTGGGAAGGGCAGCGCAGGAGCAAATAACCAGACCACTGATACCCCAGAAGAGAGGGATGCTAGGTCTAATTGCGCAGGACCAATTTCTCCCCTATCGGTGAACACCTTCAAGGTCCCCTCACTGCGTTTGGGCATTTGAGCTGACAAGCGTAATGGTGCCCTGGGTACTCCGTATCATTCCTGTTAAGATTTGCAAAATTACATGTCGCTGAAATACACTCAATTTCTAGTAAATGCCACTTTCCTTTCTCGCGGGCATGCGCGCCAAGATCTAGGGAGTGACGCACAGCATGAAATAGTCCTGTTTTTACGTCGCTCCTTTACGTTGACATTGCTGGGCTGACGTCGCATACCGTACGCTCTTCATCAGAACTTCCTTAAACCTTAAATGCTAGCTATATCTAGAAAACTGATGTAAAATGTCCCGCCTCCTGATTATATTTGCATTTTGAACGGTACCTCATTAGGAGTGTTGCACGTGACATTCATTTATTTGGCATGTGCAATTTATGTGTTCTGTTATGTAGCATGAAGGAGGAGTACTTCGGTTTGGGCTAGCTGCTTCATATCATTTTGAAAGGGAAGCGCAAAGACAAAGGAAAACGCTCTGTTTCTATGTCTTTCTTTTTCCTCTGTCTTAGCACTGCCCTTTCAAAATCAGGATAATGTATAAAAGCTGAGAAGTTTTATTTAAGCAAAGTACACTTATTTAGTAAATCAAAAAATTTATTCAAATTGCACAAACCACACCTTACTCATGAGGATGAGTCGGAGAAAAAAAAAGGAGTGAAGGTTAGTTTGTTTGGCAAGCTTGAGTTGTTTTTTTGTTTTTTTTCATAAGGTACGCACCGATGCTTGAAGAACTAACCAGAAATTCTGGACAAGCCGCATGCTCAAAAATAGCGCTGCAAACGTTCAACAGCCTCTTTAGCTGATCGGTCTAGTGGCATCACTACACTAGCAATATTGTCATCACATTCATCGCTGTACTATTGATCCTCATCCTGTTCTTTGGCAATCGTTTCCACGAAAGGTACGAACATTTTCATCAATTGATTCGTAGTCCTGCAGCGTGAAAGGGGAAGACGGCACGACCTCACTGAATACTGCATAAATGTCAGCATTAGCAGGGCTTTCTTCTTCATCAGGTACTGCTTCTTGCACTTGAAAGCCAGCATGATGAAAGCATCTGTGTATTGTTGTTGCCTTCATTTGCTCCCAGGCACAAGCCAAAATGTGGATGGCTGCTAAGAAATCTATGCTGTTGCATTTCCCACTGTCTGCACGAAGCAGCATTCGATGGAGCAATTGTCTGCGATAATGCTCTTTAATGTTCTGAATAACCCCTTGATCTATCACTGGATCACTGCCGTTGCATTGGCTGGTAAGAACTACAGAGTGAACTCCAGGCAAGAACTCTAGGCTTGGAGTCTCAACCTGACCGTGGGCTAGGCAATTATTCATGATGAAGACAACCTTCCTGCCTTGCCTCGTAAATCTTGCGTCTTCCTCCCATAGCCAGTTTTGAAAAATAGCCATGGTCATCCACGCTCTTCTGTTTGCATGGTACGCAATGGGAAGGTGTCAAACGCCTTTGAAACAATTTGGGTGCCTTGATTTTTCTATTACCAACAGCTTCAGTTTCTCATCTCCTGCCATGATTTCATTTACCAGCACTGTGATGCGATCTTTACTGTGTTTTCCTCCACTACACACTTCGCCTTTGAAGGTGAGAGTCAAAGCAATATCTCACCTGAGATTGCTTTGAAGACTAGGCCAGGGGGTGTTTTGATGCGGCTGAGCCATCCGTCGCTTAGGACGAAGTTCTCAACATCTATTTGCATGGTGATCTCTCAAGCTTTCTGCTCGAGAATTGGTCCGCTTATAGGCAAATTGGAACTCCGTGCGCGCTTGAACCACAGAAAAAGAATTTTTTCGAGTTATTCATAAGGCACCGTCCGCATTCGCATCCGCATAGATGTAAGGGTCCCGTTCTTTAAAGCGCCTTCAATCTTTTCTCTGTCTTTGCAGATCCGCGACAGCGTCAATTTCGGGATGTTATATTTTTCTCGGCTCTGTCTTAGGCAGGCCACTTTGATCGAGCTCCTGGAGAATTTGCAGCTTTTTTTCAAGCGAGAGTGCATGATGTGGCCGCTTCCTTTCCATCCGGCTGAAATAACACCGTAATCTGCCTCACTTAGCCACACAAGTAGGCCTAACACACAACTGACTCGCCGACTCGACTCCCACAGCCACCACAAGCCAGAATGGCTACTGGATTGGCTTGTCTTGAAGTGTTGCCATGGTTGTGAGACTACCTTTGGCTTGAGCGAGTCTATGCTGTGTTTAGAGTTTGTCGTTTAATCGTAGGTGACCAGTAAGCACTGTTTCGATTAACCGAAGAATGTTACTACGCAACACACAGAAATCCAGCCATACGAGCCCATTCAGTTCCGTTAATGAGGCATTTTCGTTTAAGCGAGTTTCGTTTATTGGGAGTCCACTGTACTACTACTACAATCATCCCATTTCGCTTGCGTTCGCCTTCTTGTTTTTCCTGCATCGTTCCTTCGCCTACCCTGACAACGCTTAGCTCGTGTTTGCTGTGTCGTCTCTGAACGCAGTTTCAGTGGAGTGACGTGGTATATCGCAATCTTAATACATGATGTTTGCCAGCCTCTCCTAAAGCACACACACTCACCGATCCATCCCGTAGAAACTGGTAATACAGAACAGAGAACGCCGACACGACACAACATCGATGGCGTACATGCTCAAGTAGGCTGGGGCACATCATGCACGCGTGACCTTGCTTACGCATGCTGTTCTTTGTGCGTATGCGTCATGTGATTCTCCAGCCCCGATGCCAAAAAGAACAGGGAAGGAGTGAGGCTCTCGATGGCTACATGGGACAAGAGGCAAGGTATCCGAGCTTGCTTTTTCACATCATGCTTTGGTGGCTCGTAGCGAACCAATTTGAAAAATCACCGTGGTAGAACGCTTTTCATTGGGCACGCAAGAACTTCTAGTGTCTAACTACAACTTATTATGTCACCTAGAGAAGGACGCTTAAAAAGCAAATTACAAACAAAACAAAACCTGCGTGCACATCACATTTTTTTACCCGAAGGCGCTGCCAGCAGATGGGTTATAATGTCAAAGAAAACGCGCCTTCATTGACACAACACACTTTGTTCTCTTTATAAGCCATTCAATTCTGTCATGAAACTACATAACAAAAAATGAACAGAAAAATTATATCTGATAGGAAATTCTAAAATCTTAATTATAGTTGCAAGAAGAGGACTGTTTAGGTACATTCATTTTGGAATGCGAGTTTTACCATGAAATGCTTGACACAGGAGCTTTAAGCGCAGTTTAATTTGACGCAGTGATGGTAATTACCATCCTAGTTCATTTTTCATATTGTTAAAGCTGTCATTTTTGAGTAATGGTTTAGGACAAACCTTGAAGCCCTGTTTCGTATTTTTTCATGCTTGTCACTTAAAGACATATGACAAGGGGTCTCATTTGGAACAAGCATATTCAAGCATACAGTGAATGTATGCTAAATACTCTGTTGATTGTAAACATGCCGGCACCTGTCTCAGGCTTTGCTGTATAAAGTATAAAGATTTGGCAACCTTCGCCACTATTGAATCAACAAGAGCATTCCATGAATGGCCCTTCATAGTTTTTCATTCGTTCTCCAGCTACCCGCATCTGCCCCAGAAAAACGTGCTCTTTCTTTCCCACAGCAACACCAGGTTTTTAGGGTGGTTCTTCAGTTACTTCAGGGCACTAGATAGCTGTCTGTTGAGGGCGGTCGCCATGTCCTCGGCCATAGACATCACATTTATTTTCTTACTCTATCTTTACCGTAATTACTCGAATCTAACGCGCACCTTTTTTCCGGTTAAGCGAGTTCATAAATCGCATGCGCGTTAGAATCGAGCACGAACAAAAAAATTACGGCCAATCTATTGCCATCGGCAAATCTAAAATGGCCGCCCCCTACGTGCGTCGGCATGGCGCGTCGTCCATTTCTGCCTATGTGTTTCTCATGTGCGTCACTTCGTACGTGTGCTGAGGAGTTCGTCATCTAGTAGTGCATTAGCATCGACGGCGTGGAATGGCCGACTCCAAAAACTCGAGTGCACCACGATGCCGCTTTTAAAAGAAAAGTCATCGCGTGTGCAGAAACGGACGGAAATCGGGCCGCATCGCGGTCGTTCGAAGTTCCCGAAACGTGCGTGCGGGACCGGCGGAAACAAAAGCAGAAGATTTTCGACAGCAAAGCTTTACGCAAAGGCTTCAGTGGACCACAGCAGGGTCGGTTTCCGCAAATTAAAGAGCTGCTCGGCGAGTATGTGCTTTAGCAGCGAGCAGCACAGCGGCCCGTAACGACAGAACTGCTCCAAGTGCGGGCTATGCAATTAGTCTTGGAAAAAGGTCTAATGCGGAACCAGTTTAAAGCGAGCAGGTGCTGGCTAACTAACTTTATGAAGAGGAAAGGCTTTTCCCGCTGAAGGGGAACATGCATATGCGAAAAGTTTTGCGGAGGAGTACGATGAAAAGCTTCACAGTTTTCAGAGGTTCGTCCTAAACTTGCGGCGCAACAACGACTACCCGCTTGGGCAAATCGGGAATGCCGACCAGACGCCTCTTTACTTCGACATGCCTGGCACCACAACCATCGAGAAGAAGGGGGCGAAGCAAGTTCGCGTGCTGACATCGGTCCACGGTAAAACTACAGTGACAGCAATGCTCTGTTACACGTCAGATGGGCACAAGCTTTGCCCGTACCTCATATTTAAATGGAAGACGCTCCCGAAAGGAGTCGTTTTTTCGAGTGGTGTGATCATGCGGGCCAGCGAGAAAAAATGGGTGCGCGTTGCAATCGATGTCTTACGTTTTTTTTTTTTTTTTTTCGTGGTGGAAATCGGGTGCGCGTTACAATCGGCGCGGTAGAATCGAGTAAATACGGTAATTCTCTCTCCTCTTTCCCCTGCAGACGCTGATACGTGCTTTCACTTAGGGCTTCAGAAATAGCGTCTTTTGCACTCCCCATACTGCTCCTCCAATCGCTCACAGCATGCCAGCTTTGTCTTCGTTGAACCTTATAGTGTTTGGAAATATCATTGTTGCCTTCTTTTACCTGAATAACGGTTTAACACCACGCTCAAAAACAAAATTTGGCCTTGAATAGTGCTCATATAGGCGCTAATTTGGAAAATAGGCATTTATAGGCATTTAGGCACGAACACCCAATATAGGCATTTATAGGCACTATAAAAACACCATAAAAACCCTTTTTAACCTCTAATTCATGCTCATATATCAAAATGGCACGATAGGAACGCAAGGAACAAAATAGGCATTTGCCTATAATCCGGTCTCTAGTGATGACGATGAATAACAAGCGCATTCCAGACCACCCATCTGCCTTGGAGAAAAATGATCGTGAAAGCACTCTCACCTGCAAAAGGCCTTTGCGGAGTTGACCCTTATGACGACGAATAAAACAACATTGTGTATACTGTACACACACATCACTCGTTTGCATATTTGAGTGAGTGGCGTAGTTACCCGAATGATCCCTTGTAGCTTCGCCCGCTCATCGTTCAGTTTGTGGATACGCAGTGATTTTTTTTCCAGTGAATACATTTGACTTTGGCGTTTTAAAGCAGCTTAATCTTCTCAACATTTCTTGGTCGGACACTGGTTTATGGGGAAGTGCAGACAATTGTCCCCAGACTAGTGTAAATTAGCGAGACCCCCCGAAAATGCACCTTGGACGGTACTGCTTGCCACAGGCCGGTGTCCCAGGTTTTGAGCTAATCATGTTTGGCAGGTGGGTAGAAGACAGCAGTGCAAAACAGCTACTAGTATACCAGTTTAAAGCTTCTTTGCAACTTCTTATCAAAGGTCAACTCAGACTTAGCTCAACCGTTAAGGTGAGATGCGGTTTCGTGTCGTGAAAAATGACAAAAAAATCGATTTTTTCAATATCAAGCTTTCAGTTCCTGGAACCTTTCTTCTATTCGATTCTAAAATATGTACCCTGAAAACCGCGCAGAAGCACTTTGGAAAATTCGTTTCACCCTCCTAGGTAGCGAAAATAATTCTGGAAATCGCAAAAAAACAGCGATTTTCAAGAAATTATAGCTTCGCAATGACGCAGATGGGAGCCGGCTTTTCGGCTCATCAAAAAAAGTATTTTTTTTTTTGTTCAAATTTTCGGCCTCAGCTGGCCGAAAACAAGCGCACAAAAAGCAAATGTTTGAAGGTTGTTTCGAGGCCCCTGATTGGCTGTGGCCGCCGTGTTGCCCCAGCGCGCCTCGCCATTGGTCCGATGCTCGCTCCGGGAGATTGTGCTGCTTGTGCGTTACGACGACAAGGCTGTCGAAAATCGCTACTTCATGACATGTTCACGGCTCGATGATCTCTTAGGATGTAATTACGTTTTGGTTAGGAACTGTAAATGGATGCTCGATGAGATTACTACGAGCGGGTGCGCGGTTTACGAACGCAGCGTATCACCGGAGTCGTAGTTAGGCTTAACTCCGCTGACTGTGAGACGAACTTTGCGGGCGATAGCTACGTGCTAGCGCACTCGTGGAAACGTGCTTCTTCGCAGGCACGAAGTAGATCACTCGCTAGCTCCTCATAACCATGGACGGGCATTTTACGCATCGGCAGCGGACCCCACAGTCAAGCCCTTGCTCCCCTTCCACTGCCAAGATTGCTCAGAACAGTGGCTAGCAGTTTCGCGCGTCGGCACTAAAAAATATGATACCATTGTAGTGCGCACCGATTTATTTGTTATCGTAGCTAGACATTTCGCGCGTGGTCATCGAACGCCGCCGCCAAGTGCATCACGTGCCGGCTGCACTGTCCACGTGGCCGCGCACTTCGTGGTCATATGGAGTGCTGTCAATAAGTTTTTGTGATGCGGTTTCGACATGCTTGGAGCCGACCTTGGTATCGCCACGAGCGTCTATGATTGTTCTGAGACAATGAAAGCCTCGTAGATTAGCGCATCTGTAGTGCCAGTCCTTACTTGGTGAAGGAAAAACATGACTCTCTGCAGCCCTTGACAAGATGTCAGGCAAGAAGAAAACCAACTAGACAACAACTCTTCTGCAATTAAAAAAAAAAAAAGATGAAACAGTGTTGCTAGTCTTCAATAAAAATATTCATAGTGATTTGTTTGTCCTTCAATAATAACTGCTCTTCTACATTATTTCAGGTCCAGAATGCTACACCAATTCGTAGTTGGTTGCATCCTGTAATAAAAAATACACTAGAAGTTTTAAAATTAGTTTGGGTTAATATTATGTGATATTATACAAACATCTCCAAACATCTATTACTGCACAGAACTTCTTAATTAAAAAGCGTTTCTCTTTAGTTCACTGCTGTGCTTCACACGGTCAGTGGCCCACTTGGCAGTGAGCCTTAAACTGCTCCAAAATCATCTTTTCCTGCTCCAAAATGCTCTTTTTGCTGCTCCAAAACAGCTCAAATCAATCTCATCACTGGCATTGGATATGCTGCACATCTTAAAAGAGCACACAATCAAAGTTCCCGGGTTTTCGTCCCATGCTGCAGCCTCTCCAGCAATGCACATTTTTTTTCGTCCACTCCAAAATCCCGCCGGGCTTGAACTCTAAACGACTCTGCAGCTAGAACAATTTTTTTATAAGCGAAACTATAATGACGCCGGCTATATGGCGCCGTTTAGCTATGCTACATGCAGACCATTCGAAACGCGACTCGAAGTGACAAACAGCTCGCTTCAACACTCCTCACAAAGATCAAAATGGCGGCTTAACGTTTGTACTTTTGGCTTTACGTTTGTACTTTTGAACACGTCCACTGCTCAAGTTCTCACGACTATTGGGAGCAACACCGAGTGTCTGCGTGACCTTATCCGCTCTATAGTACGCGAGGAGCTGCAAAAGGCTGCCGCACCACGACTACCTACGGTGAGTTCCATTGTAAGCATCGTCAAGGACGAGCTGCATCATGCCCTTCGTGACCCTGAGTCTGGATAACGCCACACCCGCCACGGCTGCCTACCACCGTGTGACCTATGCGGAAGCCTTGAAGCGCCCAGCTTCCTCTTCCCTGCTGTTTGTTCAGGCACCTCCTACGGTTTCACTTCAGTCGGTGCAGCCTCTACAGTACTACAAGAACACACGCACGCCCCCACCCCTCGTTTACGCCAGCCCTGTACATCTTGTGGAACAACCAGCTCACTACCTTGACGACAGACACGCTTCGCCTTGGAAATCTGATGTTTGGCCACTCCTGATCGCCGACCTCTGTGCTTCCACTGCGGTGAAGCGGACTATTTGTACCGCCAGTGTCCATACCGGCGCCTCGGGCTGCGGGGCTTTTCAATATATTCAGCGCCTCCTCGGTATGGCCAGGGACCCCGGGACATTGAGGACTACCTGGCTCAACAGCGCATGCCACCGCCTTCTGGGCGGCAGTCGCGCTCACCGTGGCCGAGGCACTTTTCATCTTTTCCCCAGTGACATGCTGGCACACGGTCCCCCAGTCCCCATCGGGAAAACTAACGCAAGCGACCCTTGGAGGCGAGGTTGCTGGCAGTCGACGTGCCGAAGACCTCTAATTGACGCTAACAGGAAAGGGTGTAGATTCGACTGAGCGATATGTGCGGCTTTCTTTGGATATACCGGTGCTGATGGACGGCTATGCGGTAGGTGCTTTAGTTGATACCGAGGCTGACTATTCGATACTAAGTGGGAAAATGACCAGACTACTAAAGAAGGTAATCACGCCCTGGCATGGCTGGCTCCATGATTCGAACGGCTGGTGGCCTCACCGTCTATCCGCTTGGAACCTGCACGAGTAAAGTTCGGGTCTGCGCTTATACTTTTGTAGCAAGTTTCCTTGTGCTCCGTGAATGTTCACGCGATGTTATTCTTGGTGTTGACTTCCTGCAGGAGTATGGAGCTGTCATTGATCTTCAAGAGAATCCCATCACCTTCTCAGCCGACCGAGCGATCGACAAGCAGGACGACCAACAACGTGCCGACTGCTGAAAGTATAACGCCTCCTCCAAGAGCCACTGTTATAGTCGACGTCACATGCTATGGATTGCGAAATAGTGAAGCGATTGCAGAGAGTAATTTTGAACACCTGCTGACTCAAGGTGTTTGTGTGGCTAGGAGTATCATACAGCTACGTGATGGCCGATCTCAACTGCTCGTTACAAATTTCAGCAATGAACACCGACACCTTTTTCGTGGCACTTTGTTAGCGTTTGCAGATGAATTAGGAACTGTTCCTATCTGCTTCTCGTCGGACGCAGTGGAGGCCGCCGATACGTCTCTAAACAATATCAATATTAATTCTAACCTCACACCAGAAAACCAGACAGCACTGCGAAAACTCTTGCTTGAATTCAAGTCATGCTTCGCTACTTCCTCTAAGGTGCGCCAGATTTCGATCACTAGGCACAGAATCATCACTTAGGACGACGCCCGCCCAGTACACCAACAGTCTTACCGCGTGTCAGTGAAGGAACGAGAAGCCATTCGTACGAAAGTTCGAGAAATGCTTGACAACGGCATCATCGAGCTTTCCAATAGTGCGTGATCCTCTCCGGTCGCCCTAGTCAAGAAGAAAGACGGAACGCTACGTTTTTGTGTCGATAACCGGAAGCTGAACAGCCTGACTAAAAAGGACGTGTACCCGCTGCCACGCATCGACGACTCGTTAGACAGATTACGCCGCGCCCACTATTTTTCCTTTTTGGATCTAAAAAGCGAGTACTGGCAGATTGAGGTTGACGAGCGAGACCGCGAGAAAACTTTGTGACCCCTGATTGCCTGTATGAATTTCGAGCCCTTTCTTTTGGTTTGTGCTCAGCGCCCGCAACTTTCCAGCAAATGATGAACACTGTGCTTACTGGTCTGAAGTGGCAAACTTGTCTCGTATACCTTGATGATGTCGTTTTTTCTGAAACCTTCCAGCAACATCTTCACCGCCTCAGGAGTGTGCTACAGGCTATTCAATCAGCAGATCTTACACAAACCGCAGAAGTGTCACTTTGGTTATGAAGAGCTCAAATTCCTTGGCTATGTAGTCAACGCGAAAGGAGTCCGACCTGACCCCGACAAACTTGCCGCTGTAGCCGCGTTTCCGCATCCTACAGACAAAAAGGCTGTTCGGCGCTTTCTGGGCTTGTGCGCCTACTATCGACGATTTATTAGAGGGTTTTCGAAGATAGTGGAACCCTTGACTCGCCTTACACGCGACGACACACCGTTTGTATGGGCTACCGAGCAACAGGCTGCTTTTGCCGAGCTACAACAGCGGATGCAGTCAGCCCCTGTTCTTGCGCATTTTGACGATGATGCTGACACAGAGGTGCACACTGACGCCAGTAACATCGGCCTCGGCGCAGTGCTCGTCCAGCATCAACACGGCAAAGAACAAGTCATAGTCAATGCCAGCCGCTCACTGTCCCGTACCGAGGTGAATTATGCGACCACAGAAAAAGAGTGTCTCGCAGTAGTGTGGGCGATCACCAAGTTTCGCCCGTACTGCTATGGTTGTCCATTTAAAGTAGTGACGGACCACAATGCCATCTGCTGGTTGGTCAACATACGTGATCCCTCTGGACGACTGGCCCGATGGAGCTTGCGTCTACAGGAATTTGATGTGACCATCGTATATAAGTCTGGACGGAAGCATGAAGACGCTGATACACTGTCTCGTGACCCCATACCTTTAGTCAATCAAGAAGAAGAGGACGATGACAGTTTCCTGGGCGCCCTTAGCTCATCTGACTTAAGCAGACGCCAGCGAGAGGATGAAGAGATTCGACCGCTTATCGACTATCTGCAGGGTCATAGCGCTGTTATACCTCGCCATCTATCTCGCGTCGTGACGTCTTTCTGCCTCCGAGATAATGTCCTGTACAAAAAAAAACGCCCTTTCTACGAGCCGCGCTTACCTCCTCGTCGTTCCGAAGGACATGCGAGACGAAGTCCTTTCCGCGTGTCATGACGAGCCCACATCTGGTCATCTAGGTTACTCGCGAACACTCGCCAGAGTAAGCGAGGTGTACTACTGGCCCGGACTTTCGGCAAGCATGAAGCAGTACGTCAAAAGCTGTCGTGAATGCCAGCGTTGAAAGTCGCCACCAAGCAAGCCGGCTGGATTACTTCAGCCAATTGATCCACCCCACAAGCCATTTGACCAAGTCGGCATGGACATTCTCGGCCCATTTCCTTTATCGTCCGACGGCAACAAATGGGTCATTGTTGCAACTGCCTATTTGACCCGCTATGCTGAGACTCGGGCGATACCATGAGCCACGGCTTCTGAGGTAGCGCAGTTCTTCATGTGCCACATTGTTCTGCGCCACGGTGCTCCATCTACAGTGATAACCGACAGAGGAACAGCGTTCACTGCACAGCTTATGGATGAAGTTTTTCGACTAAGTAACACTAGGCATCGAACGACGACTGCTTACCATCCGCAGAGCAACGGCTTAACCGAGCGACTAAATAAGACAGTCACATGATCTCCATGTACATCGACGATGTCCAACACAAAAATGGGATCGCATTTTGCCTTATGTGACGGTCGCTTATAACACCGCCGTTCAAGAAACAACCCGATTTACGCCGTTTCGCCTCCTCTACGGCCGCGAAGTTCAGACGATGCTGGATGCGATGCTTCCTTGTGAAGACGCCGATCAATTAACAACTGACGCAGAAGCATTTGCAGAGCATGCCGAGGAAACTTCCCAGCTCGCCCGGCTACACATTGGTCAGCAGCAACAGGTCGATGGACGACGTTACAATATGCGTCACAATGATGTATCTTAGAGTCCGGCAGACCAAGTTTGGGTTTGGACCCCTGTTCATTGCCATGGCCTCTCCGAAAAGTTTCTCAGCAGATACTTCGGTTTGTATAAAGTATTACGCCGCGTGAGTGACGTAAACTACGAAGTGGTTCCGGACGCTACGTCGTCACGAAGACAACCGACCTCTGACATAGTTCATGTGGTGCGCATGAAGCCTAAAAAACCACTTTTCCTGTGTTTCTTTTATTTGTGCTCCGACGATCGCCTCATCATTGGTGAACTTATCCCGTGTAACATTTGATATTGGTGCCCTTCGTCATTGTTTAAGCTACTTTGTTTTTTTTTTTTTGCAATAACGTTACAGCGTCGGACGATGCTCTTTCTTTTTTGTTGAGGAGGAATATTGCCACCTACTTCGAGTAGTGGGTTGTATACCAAGGCGAAGGCACACACCATAAAAAGAAAGAAGTGCGCGTGTGCCCCCACTCTGGCAAACAAGCCAAACCCACGCGCTTGGTTAGAGCCCTGTTGCTCAGTCATCAATAAACCTTGTCGACACCCCTGGAGTGACGTGACAATATCGTCTAAGCGGTGCTAGCTGTGCACAACTTCTCTCAATAAAAAATGGCGCATTTTTCAAAATCCTTTGAATCTAAGCCGACCATGGAGTTTGATGCAAAGAACTTTGAAAAAACTATCTGCCTAGATTTGAATGAATACGGCAGTACGCTCATGCATAAAGAGTGGATTTCCCACGATAGCTTGTTGCCTGATGGATCCACTAGTGTGGTCTAATTAGCACTGCTTCATTGCATTATTGAACTGAAATTGCTATTTGAGGCCTAGTGTAGAAAGCAATGGCCATAATGTCATTGTTGCTAAGATATAATTAGAGGCACCTGGTAGCATCTTTGTATAAATTAACCAATGTGTGGGTGTGCATGATGCTTAACAAGGCTTTTTTTTTTTTTGCACACTAATTCACGACCACTTCACGACCTACTTCACGACCTACTTGAAGTTGGGCTTTAAATGAGAAAAATGTGCTTCCAGCCACATTCTTGCCCCGAGGTTTTCGCGAGTTATTATGTAAGGTTCGTCACCAGTAAAATACACATAGGAAAGGGGTTGGTTGGTCAGGCAGAATTCCTGCAGAGATGGTTGCACAGATAGAGATCATTCACAACGGAATGAATGTGAGTTAGTTTGCTCAGCAACAAGCTTGTTTGCGCGATGGTCGCTGATAGCACACGGGACCAGTGTTGGTCCCATGTGCATTCTTGTCCGAGTCTACTTCGTGCTGTTTTTAACTAGATCATGCTTTGGTGCAGGCACTGCTGGAATGCAGAAGATTCATCTGCAGCATGTGGGTCTTCTGTTTTATCGCGTGAATGTGGCTCTACATTCTAATCTTTGCCTTAACCTATAATGGTTGAAATGTACGCAGGCCGACCTACAGAACCAGTAAACAAGAGACTGAAGTGCTCTCCGATGAGGATGGACACGAGTACATGGATTATGAAGAAGATTACGAGGATGCGGAGATGGAGAAGCTACAGGCCGCAGAGGCAATGCAGATGCGCAATCCTCCAGTGAATGGCCAAGGCTTCCATGAGCGCCACCTTGGATCCGCTGTGGGACCAGGCATGGGGGGTCGCTCTGCCGGTGGTTTTACTGGACCCTCAAGGCTCGTCCCTGTGCCTGAGGACTCGTCGGAGGACGATGAGGGCTCTGAGGAAGACTACGACGAGGACGAGGAAGAGGGCGAGTATGGTGAGTCTGCCGAGGAACCCTGTATCGAAGCCATCGAGCTTGAGAGCGACGATGTCGATGGGTCGGGTCTACCACCGCCGGAAAGTGACGGGGCACCCGAGGATGCGCCAGTTACGGTGCTGGAAACATCGCACGAGGAAGACCAGGAGGAAGTGGGTGTCGAATCGGATGCTGCGTTTTCCATTGCGGCTGATGTCAGTGAGGCCTCTATCACTGTGACACCTGCGAGCAGCCAGCCCAGCATTATCGTTGAGGACGGGCATGTTGAAGAAGAAGTGACACCGCAGCCTGAATCATGCGAGACCAAAGGGGCTGGTGCTGAAGTTGTGCAGAAGCCATGTGCTGTCCCTGCAGAACCTGAAGCTTCGAAAGTGGAAGTAGAAGAACCAGTTCTAGTCGAGAACCACACTGAGGAAGAAAAAGACAACTCCAAGCCGGAGGCATGCGAGGAAGTGGTGCTGCCTCCACCCAGCGAGCCATGTATAGAGCCGATAGTGACCAAGCAGGTGTCAGAAGAGCCAAACAAGGTAAGTCTAGCTCCATGTTACAAATACTTCCTGCTCAAGGAGACCTGTAACTGAATTCTAGTTGATATCTTCTTCATTATTGCTAATAAAACTAAAATATGAAGAGTTCTTGGGATGCTTTGGAAATGTTTTTGGCGGATTAATCAGTGCCTTCATACTGCAGCAGGTGATGCCAGACAGACTGACGGTGATGGCTTCTTTAGGCTATTGGCATGTGATGAGTACCTTGGATGTGCGACATTCAAAGACGTAATAATGTTTGTTAGACCGAAGTACACTCCTAAAGCTTCTTAAAGTCTCCAGTTAGCACTTTTGCCTGAATTGGGCTAGTGCCACTAGACATGGAAATCTTATCCATGTCCTATCCATGATTATCTCAAGTTTTTTCCCTCTTCTTTTGAACGCTTTACGTGTCCGTCCGCCTGCTAGTCTGTCCGTACGTCCGTGCGTTGATCTAGTGAATACTTGTGGCGAACACGAACCATTATACGAGCAAATGAACTTCGACCGGTCACATCGAAAAGCGAAATGACTCGTTTGTGGAGTGCAATAGAAACTTGTAAATACTGAACGGAGATAACGTTTCGTCTTTCTTTCTCTCTTTCTTCGCTCCTTGTTATGTACTCATTTTTTTCAGTTGCATCTGAAAAAAAAAATTTTTTTGAGTGCTGTCAGCGGGTCTAGTTCCGTGCAGAGCACACAGTATTGCAGACCCACAGGGCAGCTCGAGAGTTCAACCCACATCATTTTAGCTTGTGTGCTGGAGTGACAGTTCCATACACGTGTCAATATTACCCCGCAGTGATTAATCATTTTTCGCTTAGTTTAAAAGCTTGTAATATCAGCTTATATGTTCCAAGTATAGTATATTTTGAAATAGGACATATTTTACAGGTCATCGCTTGCTTTCTACCAAAAGTAGATTCTGCTACTATCTAAAGTTTTTTCCCACTTTTTTTTGAACAAAAAAAGAGGTCATTTGCACATGGCTTGTTTCAATGTTTAAAAAATATTGTGCTGTATAAGTATGCCAATTTTTCTTTATAATATATGATGTATTCCAATTCGATTCTAAACTATTCGACCAAAATCACTATTCGCACGAGCCTAAAATTAAGGCTTCTTTTGAGGGTGGACCCCCTTGTTCTGCCGTCTTGAGCCGTTTCAATTTTGCTCTCAGGGGTCAGTTTCTTAATATACGGTGATCAATATCTCAAATTAAGTGCAACTTTTATGGTTTTCTAAAAGATAAGTATGTCAAATTGACACGCTCAACAATTTTTTTTCACAACTGCCCTCAAGGCAATAATTAAGAAGTTGCTTAATGAGCTTGTGGTAATTATCTTTGTGAATGTATTTTTGATTCAGCAGAGTATAGGTGACTCCAAATGGAGTTCTTGTGTGAAGTCACAATTACCATTTTTATATGCAATCTAAATTTTCTTTGAAACAAAAAGAAACCCATCCTGTATGTCACAGTTTGTGGATATATATTCGACGCTTGCAGCTTATCGATGAAGTAATGTCTAGCTCGCATTGCATGACTCCATGTAGTTAACTCATTTGCATAACGTGTGCTTTCTGCCACATGCATTGCAGGGCGCAGCAGAAGCAACAGAAGGGCCTGGGGTCGCCGAAATGCTGCGGGACTTCGTGGACTGCGGACCTGATGAGTGAAGGCTTGAAGACTATACGTACTTCGATCTTAGGATGGGAAGGGCCTGTCTTTTTTTCCCTCACAATCATCGTCGATATTTCCCATCAACTTTCTCGATTGTCCCCATCACTTGTTTCATACACATAACGCATACAGAAGCAGGCATGTGAGCTTTGGTTTAGCCCCTTGTTCTGCCTTTTCGTTTGAATGCATAAGCATTGAAATACCCAGTTGAGCTTTCCCCTCTTTTCTGGCAACATTTTAGACAATTTTCTTCTCCCCGTGTATCTGTAATATGTGAATGAGCCTGTCTGAGCCAATCATGTAAGTGGGATTAAGTTTTCTGTGTAGCTGTGGCACAGTTGCGATTTTATCGATTCTCCAGTGTGAAAGCTTGCGACAGTTTAATCAGGTGTAAGCGAATTTGAATGATACCCTTTTCTTGTTCTTTTGGCTATAATAAAGTCAAACTTTCATTCGAAAGCCATGTGTTGTACATTGGCTGCACTGTCTGCAGCCTTGAGTCATTCTTTAAACGTTGCAAATGTTAATCACCCGATGATACCAGACATTCTTTCTGTGCTTGCATGAGGGAGCTGCCATGTTCTTCAAATTAATCCCTAGCTGTTTTATGTATATTTAAAACTTCGCGGCTTTTTTCTATTTCCTGTTCAGTTTAAGAAAAAAATGCCTGGGCCAGTGGCTGGCCTTCACAAGATGATGTGGCTAAGCAATCAAATATTCTTCAAAAGCACAAGTGAAGAAAACAGATTTCTAATGGGGCAGTTTTCATCATTTTTTAACATAGATCACAGCTTCATACTACAGCCTTTAAAACAAGGATGTTGAGGATGATGACTTTGTCTGTACCACAGTGTAAGAGTAAATTAAGGTGAATACAGGCCGCCCGACGGCGCGTCGAGATAATGTTCCTTCTCTTACTCCTTTGGGCGCTCATGTCACGGTGCCCCCCTCCCAACCGTGGCTACTGCATGTACTATAAAACACTAGCTGTGTGTGTGGTGTCCGAAGTAGTGTTGCGCTATGAGAACTTCGCGTTAGAAAAATAATCGTTTTTTTTTTTTTAACATGAAAGTATTTTATGCCGGGGTCTACCACGGCTCCGCTGAGGTACTTTCGTCACGGAAGTGATGTTGAAAAATATATATATACTAAGAAATTGCACAGAAAAGAACCAGACAAGCACTGTCACACAGAATCAAACCAGCAACCTCTCGATTCTCAGCGTGCAACGCTAACCACTATGCCACAGAGCGTACGCTGTATGGTACGCTAACAGCAAGCCATTTATATACACCATAAACTGTTTGGCAGTTCTCGGAGCTTCGAAACTTTAGCGTGTTTTTATTATCAGTGGTGCGGTGGCGTGATGGGCTCGCATTGGGCAAGCTCTGAAGGTCATCGCCTCTGCGGAGTGTGGTCTTGTGCGCGTGTTCTTATCAGACTCGTGATTCGGGAGAAGACGAAGGTCACTTCGCACGCTGCCACGGCTTCGTTTACAAAAGAAGCGCGCTGCTGATAAGGGGACGCAGGAAGAATTGTGACAGGCATTAGCGCGATTGTGTATCTTGTGCGCTCGTTTCGTGCATCTTTCTTTCTGTTTGAACAGCGCGCTTTAAGTATATAGCTGTGACAGTTGTTAGTCTGCGTTTGTACTCTGTATGGTAGTTTCGTGCGTGCTTTCTGCTTGAGGTGTGTGCTGCAAGTTTCGAGCTGCTTGCCATTCCTAACCTGGCTGCAATTCGTTGCTGTTGTGGAAACAATGCACATTAAATGCTCAACTGCCGCTTTAATGACATTTCACTTTCATGTTATACCGATTCTTAAATAGGAAAATAGGGGGATCAGCCATTTTCTTTTTTGTTTTTTTCAAACAACATGGAGGCGATTGCGTTGTTCACCGCATGCGAAGTTTTTCGGTCGCGAGAAATGCGGTGTGCATTTTTAGCTCTAGATGCTAGCATGCAGAATTGAAAAATAAAATGCTATGAAGTGAAAAAAGAAAATAATGAAAACGTACGTCGACCTAGTCACACTTGGTTTCGTAAGCCACCGTGTCACAGCGCCTCCCCACAAAATTGCGGCCTGCGCATGCGCTAAAGGCGAACATTATGTGGACATGCTCTCCGTCGTGGCGGGCGAGGAGTGTCCACACCTAAATTACTTTTCTTACACCGTTCTCTCTGCGGTGCCCCAGTGCATAATGGGTACCACAAAACGGAAAAGGGTTTGCCACACAATTGTGGCAACATTTAACTTCTTAAGCCCGTTCACGCAATCGGGTTCACACTAAGATGCCTCACAATGAAAACCATATCTTGTTTTGGTTTGAGAGGTGTCCACAAACTTGTTTACATATACAATTACCACAAGCTGCATTTGTTTTCTCTACAACTAGGAGAGAGCAATGACGTGGGAGGATGCATCTACTGTTTTTCACTTGCGATTGACAAAAAAGAAAAAAGCAAGTTGTAGCTTGCGCTAGTGGCACGTGGCTAAAGACACGGGAATTGCTCGGTTCCTTGCTGGTCTAGGCCATACGAAGTAGTGCCAAGTTATACGAAGCGATGCTAAGGAAGGTAAATGAAGTAATGTCAAGTGATGCCAAGTTTCAGTAGAGTCCAGCGCAGTTGCCTCTTGCTGTTTTGTTCTTACTATGTCGTGGACTACAGAGTGCCTTGGAATTATGGTATGTGAATTTAACACATTGATGAACAATGATGAACATTGAACATTGATGAACATAGTTCACGCCTGACAGGGATATGAAAACAATGCACCACCATGCAGCTTTTCTAATCATAGCAAACCGTTTTCAGTGAGCCCGCCTGATTCTTGAACTGTCTTGGAGCTTGAGACCATGGTTCGTACACTTTTACAAAGCAAAAATTCAAAGATATTCTAGGACTTTTCAGGAGCTGTTGCAAGTTTTTCAAGGACTCAAAGTGGCATGCAAAGTTGGAATTGTCTCACTATAAAATTTTCAAAAATAACCAATTTCATTACACTTACAATAAATATGCATATTACAATTATAAAAAAAATGTAGTTTTGACTTCTCAAGATCACAACACAATTAAAGTTTACAAAATCAATTGAGGTTTTTCTAATATAGAGGGTTTGCACCGAGCCTTGATTCGCAAGGGGGCAATACCATGGCCGCAGCATTTTGATGGTCTTAAGTGTAGTCTCATTGCCCGGACTTGGCATGCAGGACGTGTTCCGCAGGTCTCTAGACATCCAACCTGCCGTATAGATCTTGGACACGGGTCGAGCAGAAAGTTTTTTGCGTTTGCGGAGAGTGTACGAACCTCCAAAATGGTGATTAACTAGCATCTGTGAGGATTGTCCATTGTATATAGTTATTTAACTTATATGAAGATGAATAAATTTATATCTTAATGATGTTAATAATGACTAGCCTGGATCACTCTGCAAGTAGTAAACAGTAAAAAAAAATGCAACGCACAATGAAGTCTTATAACAGAGGTTGAGATTACTCCACTATGAGCTCTATGAAGTTCGCCAAACATATTCAAAACAATCAGCATAATGACATTTAACTTTCACAAATATAAATAAACGTATAGGAGGTATGCACTTCACTGACATCATCTGCGAGCAGAGCTAGCGGTAAGTTCACCATTTTGCATGTTCATGCACCACACGTGCAAAAAACATGCAACACACACTTTTTTTTTTCAAGAGTAGTGTTGAAGGGAAATGTATGTAGCTATCGGGAAAGCGTTAAGTATAGTGCTAGAAAGGCTGGAAAGCAATGCGAGCACAGATTTCACCTTCGCCGCACGTCTGTCCGATTTTTTCAGGCCTGGCAGTAGCGGTGACATCGCAAGAAAGCATGACCGATACTGAGTGATGACTTTGATCAGTTCAGTTAGTGCCCCTCTTAAGCATGTGCTGGACCTTATTTCTTTGCACACACTCATGCTACTTCAACTGGGCGTTTGAACGGTTACCTTGCATAGGTGTGATGCTGGAGTTCTGCGCAACTGAGGGAATATTTCAGTCACGGCAGGGTGCATACAGTGTCTAATACACACACTATGTTTTCGTGCAGTTTCTAACACGATAATTACTGTCGTACACAATGACCTGTCATTTCGAAGAGAGTGGCACATTAGTAGCACGAAATAATTTTTTTTTCACCTCATCCCCCCGCCGCGGTGGTTTAGTGGCTAAGGTACTCGGCTGCTGACCCGCAGGTCGCGGGTTTGAATCCCAACTGCGGCGGCTGCGTTTTCGATGGAGGCGGAAATGATGTAGGCCCGTGTGCTCAGATTTGGGTGCACGTTGAAGAACCCCAGGTGGTCGAAATTCCCGGAGCCCTCCACTACGGCGTCTCTCATAATCAAATGGTGGTTTTGGGACGTTAAACTCCACATATCAATCTTCACTTCATCCAAGCCGCACGAAAAGCGCGGCGGCTTTCCCAGCATGTGTGAAGCCATCGGCGATGCTTAGGTTGCAAATGGCACGCGCTTAGGAGTCGGGCATGCCCACCAGAGAAATTGTCAACCTGTAAAGGCCTGACCTCGCGCAAGCATTGCAGCATTTGAGTGCGTGGCTTTTTGACGTGGCACCGCACCCTCTCCCTCACTCTTCATAGGGAGAGGGCACAACACCATGTCAAAAAGTTGCGTGCTGACGGCCTTCAATGCATATGTGTGGGCAGGCCTTAAAGGGGTGGTGCCGCAACATTAGTGGCTTGCACGTTCTTTGCTGCAAGCGTTTCTTATAGCTCCAAGCACAATACACGCACCAAGATTCATTTATTCTTCCCAAATAATTTATGATTAGCTTATTGATGTGGACAATTTCCAGTTTCGCTTCGTGGGCACAGAGTTGCGCAGGTACGTAGCAGTGTAGGTGATTTAGTCACGTGATCCCACAAAGCTTTCCATGCGTCATGCGGAGTATTGTCTGTTCTCGCACACATATGCCACCCAAGCACCTGCAAAACAAATGCATCACTAGCTGAAGCAGCCAGAATGCTTTGCCGGTACGTACGAGGCGGAAGTTCGGGGGTCGTTCACCTCACTACAGATCTGATGTTACACTACAACATTTGTTGCCCTTCTTATAGAGCTACGTCAGTGTTGGACGCGCTCGCGATGGGCCTCAACTGGGAGAATGAGCATTTAGGTACACTTTGGAAGTGATTTGAAGTAATATTGGAAATGTTTTGCGAGTCCAACCATTGATGTGGGTGGAGTGTTCTTGCATAACGAGAAAACCCACACAACGCTTGCTGTGGCCTTGAAATGTGATGGCACAACCCCATTAAGAGCACTGGCTTCCTTGGGTGCAGTTCACACTTGCACCACTCTGCTCAAACACCAAGAAGTGACAACTGTGACAGTGGTTAATTTACACTTAATACATGTGTGTTCTTTTCTAGCATCCTTTGTGGTGTTTAAGCAGCACACTTCCAGTGTCAAGCTGTGGAAGTTGTTCATTAGCACAGATCCTGTGCGCATTTTCGTGCATAATTTGCGCTTGCGCGGCGCGTTGCATGTATCGAGTTGGTTGTCCTTCTTCGCATGACATTTTAATGTCTTGCTGTTGAATTCACTGCTTTGCTCTCGCCACAAAACTAACTTTTTTTTTTTATGAGCATTTTTGCAAAATGGGACTACTGCGCCCGCACAACATTACTGTCTCGAAAATGGTGAGCTTGACAGGTTGACACACCTATCTACCACATTTGAAAGGTCGCAATGTGAATATGAGTGTGCACTCATGAAATTCAAGGATTTTCAAGGATGACAAAAAAAATTCCAGGACTTTCAGGGGCCTTGAAGTTGCATTTTTCAAATTTAAGGATTTTCAAGGACCTGTATGAACCCTGCAAGATATTCCCGCGCACATTTTAAATGAGACACACTTCGCCAGTTCGTGTGTTGTTTCTGATTACAACACCGAACTGGTAATTTTTGTCCTGGCTGCTGTTTTACTTTCTTTGCCAGCTTTTGTTCTGAAAATGGCATTCGGGGGAGGTGGCAAATATGTTTGTCTGTTGTCGATGAAAAAGCTTTTTGTCATAGAAATCATCAAAATTGTTAGATTCATGAAACCATTGTGATAGGCTTCTGTGAATGCTCGAATACTCCGAATATTCGAACATATATTTAGAAATCGCTTTGACATGTATGACATGTGACCCTTTAAGCCCTGGATTTTTTATTTTGGACTGATACATTTTTGTGCATGTTTTTCTTGTAGTTGGGACCTCAGAAGACCACAAACGAAAAATTGAGCCAGTGGTGCAAGCATTTTTGGAATAATTAACGTGGTGTCAAATTAGGTCATCAGGGCTCAGTGATTAGAAAATGAAGAAAAAAATGGCTTCTTTATTCCTGCTCATCATTAGTGTACACAAAATGGGAACCAACATCTTACTTGTCAGGCTAATACTCATTGAAGCAGCGTCACTATGACGTCCCTAAAATTGCTCTTACCCGCCTGACCTCACGTGCCTCGGCTTTACCAAAGACTTCGCTCGCGCTTCTTTATGGCTGCTACCTCCACAAACGTGCTGCAATATTGATGTCAATTGCAGTGGGGATCATTAAAGAACTATTCCCCCAAGAATGAGCAGTATTGGTCTCGTTTCTGAAATGCTAGGGTAAATGTTGTGCGGTGGTGTCAATTGACACTGCCAGGGCTGAGAGGGAGGGAGTATTCGAAATCAACGAAAAGACACAAACTGCATGTAACTCCCGTAAAGGTGGTTTCCTGCAGTGGAAGTGTTGTATTCCGCAAATACACCCATGCAAGGAAAATCTGCACTGCCGAAGGTTATATCACGACATTATCATCACATAGCATTATTTTTTCAAGTTGAAAGCTCATTAAATCAACTTGTATACTCTAATCATAGCAAGCATTAAAACTGAACATAGTTTAGCGATTATTACTTGTATTATACCAAAAGTCAAATCCTGCTACTATTCAAAAGTGCTTCCACTTTTGATTAAAAAAATGGCCTTTGCACATACCTTCTTTCAAATTAAAATTACTCAAATTCCAATTCGCTTTGAACCTTAAGTTTACTTTCTGCAGATGCATACATTGCAAGAATGCTACACACTTCCAAACACTGCAACTGTATTCTTTTTATTGTTTACTAACAGGTAGGTGGCTTTTTACCATGAGCAATGCACTGTAAACTTGATATGTGCTTCAAAAAATTTTTCCAAGACCCAGAAATAGGTTTTTTTTTAACAATCATTATCAACTTAAAAAAAAAGGCATATTAGGGAGCAAATTTATCAAAATATAAAATTTTGGGGGCTTAAACCAGTCTGCTATATTGAGACTGGAATCAAAGATATCTGTCGCATTGGAGTCTTCGGGAAATTTTGGCTATCTGGTATCCTTTAGCGTGCACAGACATCGCACAGTACAAGCCTCTGGCATATTGCCTCCATCGAAATGCCCGATAAAATGAGGAAATCATTTTCAGTTCTTGCTTGCCTACCCCTTCTGTTGCTCTCTTGGGTTCTCTTTAAGGTCCCAGTGTTGGAGAAGACCTGATGTACCTTTGAATGCAGTCAGCTTTGTCAAGGTTCTTTCTGCATCATTTGAGCACCTCGCCAGGTGGTGGAACACACGAGACCTCTTGCAGCTTTGCCCGTCAACAGCCAAAGTCGAACTAGCTCAAGCATGTCTCCCACCACACCCTCTACATGCTGCAGGTAGAATGCAGGGTACACCAGCAACCTGTATGTGCCTCTCACTTTCTTACTTTGTTTGCTGTTTGTCAGAATAGCATAGCTGTGATTAATGGAATGGAAGACTCTTCTAGCTTCCTCTGAATATTCATTAGAGTTTTGATGTCGTACTTTGCAACAATTTTAACAAATCGACAAGTTTATTTGTTTAGTTCTCTCTCATCGTGCAAGACCCTGTCATAGAAATTATACAAGCTGCGCATGCATGATTTCGGGAACATTCAATGACTAACTGCCATATTCTAGAACGTTCCTTGACCCTGAAAAAGTATACGAGAGCGCCGTTTCGTAACAGACCAAGGCACTGCATATCGCCAATAATCTGCAGCGATTCTTTAGAAGCGCAGCGTCAATTTCAGTCGAGCAGCAGCGCAGTGCTCAACTCATTCAAGTAAAGGATAGGAATTCGAGTCAAGGAACAGTTTCTGAATACAGGGGTAAATGTCTCAATCTAATTCATGAAGCTTGTGTAGCCATTAAAGAAATATTCACTTGCAATCTCATTGGCTTTTAAGCCTAATCATAGTGCAACGTGTGATGAAGGCTTCATAGTAATGGCAGACCTACTATATTATACGAATCTCTAATACAATTGTTGCGTACAAGTACATTTACTATGTCTTAGTGCAGATCAAGAGCACTGAAAAAGTAACTGAAAGCATGCGCTGCTACTTACTGGTCGTCCTTTATAAAAGAGAACACGGAGCACGTGGCCGGCACCCTGCCAAGGCCGCCTACGGCGGCATCAACCGGCAGTGAAAGAAAACGCGTTCGCTTTATGCGTAATCTTTCGGCAAACAAAACAAGTCACGGCCGATAGACTAGCGCTGCTGGTAGACAAGCAATGCTGGACATTGCATAGCACAACTGTGATGCGCGGATGACACCCGGCACAAATAACCAGTCTGTAGACGCACGCCTCGAGAACGGTAGTGATTGGTCATATTGTTCGCCAATAGATGGCGCAAAAGCACACGTGCCTTATCGCAGTCGGTTGATGGAGCTGTAGGTGGCCGCCGCACACCACCAACCACGAGCTCCCGTGTTCCCTTCCATAAAGGGGGACAGAGTTCATTTTGAAGACTGTAGATACTGGATCTTTGTTGGCTGTACACATTTGGGTTTATTTAAAAATTGCAGATTGGCAACAGGGCAGTCTTGGGATAAAAGCACTAAAAAAAATGCGGCATTGGATGACTATGTACATGGGTCTTAGAGCACAATGAGCAATGCGTGTGCGCGCTTGGCGGATTCTCTCCAAATGTCTCCAGTCTTTTGCACAAAAGGCTGGTTTGGCAAGTTGCACGACAAGGACACTTTGGCAAGGCGCCTAGATGCCTAGCTCATCTTTGTCGCGACTGGTAGCAAAGGGGTAAGTGCTACCTCGTGAAACACCCTGAAAGTGAGAGAATGAAAGCCATTATTACAACATAATTAAAAGGGATGCAATTATTGCCGACGAATAGTGAAAAAAACCATCCATTTATGACACCCACCCACCCACCCTGCCAGGAACGTCTGTACATCCACCTAAGTCATCCCACACTTCCCCGCATTTTGTTGGGAATCGGCAGCCAATATGCTACCCATTTTTTAACGCAGATTGGTTGTGGTCCTGGGAGGCAAGACAGCAAGCCAATGGGGACCTACTTAATTGGCCTGCTGCCTCGCATCTCAGGGTCACAATAAAGTTGTTGGTCATGTCATGTGGTGCACTTTTCACGGATTTTGCTCTGTAGCTGCCAAATGATTGTTACTGTCCCACGGTCCTGCTATACACTCCATAAAACCAGTGCATGAACAGCAACAGTAATTTAAACCTTTCACACCAATACGTTAGAGTCTTGGATGAATGACGGCAAGTTTTGCATGCACAAAACACGTTCTTGCGCACCCATGCTGAAACACTTTCTAATCCAAGAAGCTCATGTGGACAACGATAGTTATACGCCTGCCTGAATAGTCATTCACGTCACCACTGTCATCTGGAACATTTCATCCCTTTATGGTGAGTGCACGTGACTGCCTGTGTGGAGCATTGAACTCACTTGTGCGAGTATTTGGAGCGGATGGCTTCGAGGTTGCCCTTTTGCTGCTGGTGCAGGAACAGGTTGAGATGCTGCTGCAAGTTTGTCAGTTCTTCAGCCTTGTAGCCAGAGTAGTATTGCAGCGTTGGATTCTGCAATAAGTCACATATTACATTAGAATAGGTCTAATGTTTACTGAAACTGCCATCTCTTGTGCAATGTCAGAAACCAAATAGTACCTCACTTTAGCACAAGGAAAAAGGAAAGACAGTTGCTAGCTTCAGAGATTGTACGAGCTGTTATTATAGTTACTGTACAGCTCAATGTTTGTAGCAGTATGCAGACACCAGTACTGTCGCACTGTCAGCAGACGGTAGTGCCGAATAGCGGATAGAGAGAAATGCCAGGAGATTGACCAGCAGACCACACAGTACTTTCACGTGGCTAGTGCGGGCCCTGAAAACATCTGCCATGCAGGCAGAGAGGTTTTCTTTTTAGCGCTGACAATGGTCAAAAGTGGCAATATCCTAGGTACGAGTGCCGTGTTCCAATGCAACAACAGAGTTCTTCCCCCCCCCCCCCCCCCAAAAAAAATTGCCCGCAGCTTCCCTCGGGGGAACACTGAGGAGGATGCGGACCATATAATTGGTTAACGGGGTGTTAAAGTGCGACTTACTTGGGTCGATGGCTAAATTGGTTAACGTGGTTGTGAAATGGGGTGTTAAATTGCGACTTACTTGGGTCGATGGCTAAATTGGTTAACGTGGTTGTAGGAGGGGGTGTTAAATGAGTGAACACGTACACACGTATGCGAAAGGGCGGCGCTGGTCGAAGGAACGTCGATCATTGTGTTTGTGGATTCGTTGGAATTCATTTCACCGCGACCTTGGACGTCGACGCGCCGTACAAACCGACTGACGAGCGGCAACTGAGCGAGCGAGCGCCGACCTTGAGTATATTATACAGCACGACGGCGCATGCACTGTCAGCTGTTGAATGTTCTCGAAGCGCGACGCCACATGTGCGTCCACTGGAGAATCAGGAGAATTGTAGATGTCGAACGCGGTGTGTAGAGGAGGAAGGGTGCACAGATGGTGGAGGAGTGAAGCGCGCGCGGTGTGTAGAGGAGGAAGGGATGCACAGATGGTGGAAGAGTGGGCGACGGCGCGACGGCGCATGCGCGCGCGTCAGCTGTCAAATGTTTGAGAAGCGGTGCGGACGGCGCAGTACAAGGCGCGAGTATAAGATGCTCCGCATCTAAAAAACGTCTCCTTCTCACTAGTGAAATATGTCAGTGTGAAATGCATGGCGATTGTATGCGTAGTAATATGTAAGCAAGTCTGCACTGCTTCGATACAGCTTATTTTTTATGTCATTTTAAGAGAAGGTAGCAGCATATTTTCTAGGTAGAACAAGAAAACGTGAACTGAAAACATGCAGACAGAAAATGCATGTACACTATATTTTAGTGCAAACTTCCAGTTTCTTTAGCACCATTCAGCAATCAATTGTACGATTTTTTGAAGACATGTTGGTCTACAAGAACTTGAAACAAACAAACAAACAAAAAACCTCTCATACCTTGCATGCAGGTTTTGTTAGAGGTTATTACATTTGTAGTGGGGATTTCGCAAGGCAACATGATTACTGCATCTCCCTCTCGAGTGGAACCATGTGAAAGTGACAAAACAATTTTTTTTCATAATACAAATGGTGCAGACACACCAGTGAGCGGTTTGTGTTAGGATCTTAAAAATAAAATTAATTCTAGTACGATATTCACGTGCTTGAAGAAGTCATTCAAGTTTAAAGCTCTTTCAATTGACGAGGGATAGAGACTTCTTTCCCCACATTACAGCTTGAAGCAAGCTGTTCTTGCAAGTTACAAAACGTCGTGAACGGCATAGATGGTGCATTTCTACGCCTTTCCACTTTCAAGACAGTCTGCGACACCTTATACCGTAATTACTTGAATCTAACGCGCACCTTTTTTCCGGTTAAGCGAGTTCATAAATCGCATGCGCGTTAGAATCGAGTACAATAAAAATTAATATGGTCATTCTATTGCCATCGGCACTTCCAAAATGGCCGCCCCCTACGTGCGTCGGCATGGCGCGTCGGCCATTTCTGCCTATGTGTTTTCCATGCGCGGCACTTCGTACGTGTGCTGAGGAGTTCGTCATCTTGTACTACATCAGCATCGACGGCATGGTAGGGCCGACTCCAAAAACTCGACGAGTGTACCACAATGCTGCTTTTAAAAGAAAAGTCATCGCGTGTGCCGAAACGGACAGAAATCGAGCCGCATCGCGGTCGTTCGGAGTTCCCGAAACGTGCGTGCGGGACTGGCGGAAAGAAAAGCAGGATATTGTCGACAGCAAAGATTCACGCAAAAGCTTCAGTGGACCACAGCAGGGTCGGTTTCCACAAATTGAAGAGCTGCTCGGCGAGTATGTGATTAAGCAGTGAGCGGCACAGCAGCCCGTGACGACAGAACTGCTCCAAGTGCAGGCTATGCAGTTAGCCTTAAAAAAAAGGGTAATGCAGAGCCAGTTTAAAGCGAGCAGGTGCTGGCTAACTAACTTTATGAAGAGGAAAGGCTTTTCCCTCCGAAGGCGAACGGGCATATGCCGGAAGTTGCCGGAGGAGTATGAAGAAAAGCTTCAGAGTCTTCAGCGGTTCCTCCTAAACTTGCGGCACAACAACGGCTACCTGCTTGGGCAAATCAGGAATGCCGATCAGACGCCTCTTTACTTCGACATGCCTGGCACCATAACCGTCAAAAGAAGGGGGCGAAGCAAGTTCGCGTGCTGACATCGGGCCACGGTAAAACTAGAGTGACAGCAATGCTCCGTTTCAGGTAAGATAGGCACAAGCTTCCCCGGTACCTCATATTTAAACGGAAGACGCTCTCAAAAGGAGTCGTTTTCCCGAGTGGTGTGATCAAGCGGGCCAACCAGAAAAATGGGTGCGCGTTGCAATCGATGTCTTAGTTTTTTTTTCTTTTTTTTTTTTTCGTGGAAACCAGGTGTGCGTTACAATCGAGGGCGCGGTAGAATCGAGCAAATACGGTAATGCACGATGTGCGCAAGTGGCATCTGCGGACATGAGCGGGTTCATGCGGCTGAGAATGAAGAGGCACTCGATACTTGCAAATCAAGCCGTGGGAGCTTTGTAGCCTTTGTCACCATGGTTGTTTTACAGTAGTTTGTGCTCATTTCCCTCCGATTATGCACGTAATTGTTATCTGTTTTAATGTGGAACACGGTGTCACGTAATTAAAGCGGTATAGTGTTGTACATTTGTCAGAATGTGTTATGCAGCACCCTTCCTCGCCCTCCGACTCGCTATCCTCCTACGGACAGCCATGTTGCTTTACTTCACGCATCACCTATAGGCCGCGAACAGAGCGAATACATAAGCTGCTAGGCATTTTACTATTTATAGCAAAACTCCTCTCTATAGATCCCTAGGTCAAGAGGTTTGTGAACTCACCCAGGTGTCGCCCTTCATGAGCAAGGCCTGCAGCAAAGCTGCAGCGGCCATTTTAGACTCCCTCTGCTCCACCAAGTTGTAGTCGAGCAGAGAGCTTTCGAGCACGTAGCGCGCCAGTGTCAGGACATCCATGGGCAACCTTGCACAGCGCGAATACCGCCGCAAGAACCGGTAGGACAACGGCATTCCCAGCTCGAAGTCTAATACTTTTAGCAAGTGGGTCTGTTGTGTGGGGAAAAAAAAAAGAAGGCAGTGTGGACAGCTCTTTATTGAAAGCATTACTGCTTACATATGAGCAGTATGGGATACCCCAGTTACAGGGCTTCACAGAGAACAAGTTGTCCTGACTACCACTCAATCGTTGATTAAATTTATTTTCGATGAAGGTTATGAACACTCGTGTTGATTTCGAGCAATCAATGTTTTGTAAAAAAAAAAAGAAATGCATATTTCAGCCACCGGAAACAGTTCCTTTCAAATTTCATAACTGCTCAACTTCAAGCATACCGGACAAAAAAAGTACTGTTGTTCAGAACACTTCTCTAAACAAAGAACATTTGGGTGCACACTAAAGAACCCACAGGTGGTCAAAATATCCGGAGCCCTCCACTACGGCGTCTCTCATATGATGGTTTTGCGACGTTACAACCCACATATCAATATAAATCAATCTCAAAAAAAGAACAAGTGAACCATTACCCGACGAGTATTATTTCACTTCAATACAGCGGCAGTGCTAAGAAGAAAATTTACAAACATGTTGGGGCTGCACCTCGACATCTTTTCCAACTTTGTTCAGGTTTGATCAAAGAATTTGTACCATCAGCCGAGAAGGTCTAATGACAATTTCAATGTCCGTTTCAGTGACCATCAATAAAAAAATCGCCAGAACTGTGTGCAACACAGTCGCAGCGAAAGCTGGAAGAGCAGCCTTTCAGTGCCTTTTTAAACACCTTTCGATTATTGCTACACGCACACTTTAAGAATACCCACTGTGCCGTAAATCATAATTTTTAGGCAGGCATTCACTATGCCAACCTTGGTCATTCTTCGGTGAAGCACGATACCCTTACACACATGCAAGGAATATTGCGCAATTTTTTATGCGATGGCTGACGACAATTAAGAATTGTGCCTAAGCGCTATTGTAATTGATTGTAACATTTGATGACCCACTCGCTACTCAATTCAAGTTGTGCGACGCCTGGCTGCTCCTTTGCTGTTCTAAACGCTTTATTACACACACTAATGCAATTTCTTTCCCGACATGAAGCCTGCCAAGGGTCAGTTTGTTATGGAGTTTTAAGCACCGCTGTAGCTCAGTGGTAGAATACTCGGCTGGCACGCAGAGGACCCGGGTTCGGATCCCACTGTGCCCTTGGCGTTATTTATTTGCTAAGTTTTTCTCTAATTTTGCGTGACAGTGGTTACGGATAATGGCGTAGGCAGACAACTACGGCGCATGCGACCCAGTTTGCGATCTCATAACCGTTTTCACTGCAAAAGGCTAGGGACTCCACGACAGGTGCCACTAGGTCATTGCTACGACAGCCATTCCTATGTTAATGATTGGCAATGCGGTTTTGTGTCTGCCGCAAAAATGGGTGTCAGAACAATTCTCGGAACAGCTAACTACACTGTGGAACGCCGTGCCACTAACATGGACCGTGCTTACTTGTATGCGCACGTTGCGTGTAGCGCACAGGAGGAGAGAACGCGAATGTCATACCTCCATGGAAATGAGTTCTTCATGGCTGTAGGCATCGTCACAGATGTAAAGGAAGTCCCTGACAGACGGTGGGCAACGCTCGTCAAACTTTGCAGACACGAACAGGGCAGTGGCTCCCAGCAGTTGTAGCCGGGCCTTGGAGCAGGGCTCTAGGGACAGGTAGCGGTCAACACACTTGACCGCCAGGTAGAGAGTCTCATGGTTGAGCTCAAAGTTCTCCTGCACCTCCACCATCCAGTCAACAAGTACTGACCGCATGCCCACCGAGAGCTCCTCCTGCCGATCGAGGTACTTGGATATCCGGAATGATTCCTGTCGTGACAACAGCAGAGGGGCACGATGATTAGAGAGAACAAAAGAAAACGTTCTGGACAAAACAGAACCAAAAGGCACATGAAGATTGAAAGTATAGAGATAGAAGGAAAAATAGAAGGCTAGAGAGGAATTTCAAACGAATTTCCTAGGAAGAAAGCATCCCAGATGACAAAAATACACATTCTGGCCCAAAGTTCTCTGAGGAATACGTAGGGATTTCCTTTGTAGTTTTATGGTAAAAAGCAATTCTCTCTTTTTTGAACATTGCTCTAACTTTCAGGCTTTTATGGAGCAACATTGCCATGAACAGATACAAGCCATGAACATCCTATGTCACAAAACATGCCAAGGCAGAAAACGGCTGAATTAGCACCAACACCTGTCCTATATGCATACAGAAATATCTTGGCGATGCTATTACTAATTTCAAAGGGAGCAGAAATAGACGAATCACACGACATTTTGTATCGCAAAGAACTAACACAGTCCTTTTCCAACCGAACGTTTTCGGGAGATTTATGGTCATGCCCATCCATACAGCCTCAGGATTGGCCACCATACAGAATTTTCACAGATCAGTCTTACAAGTTGGCAGCTACTTGTCACACAATTTCTTTGGTCAACTTTTATTTCTAGCAGCCTTTAAATAGCAGCCAAGCCTGCAAAGCGAGAGCCTTGTGTTGGGCAGATACATTGCGAGTCCCTACAAGTTGCTTCCATTACAATCAGCGTGCCGTGGAATCAAAGGCCCTCATAAGAACTTGCATGACTTCAGGTGAGCAACGATGCTGCAGTTTTTTAAATTGGTTCAGGTTATCAAAGACATGCCTTTTCTAGCCTTTTAGCAAACCTCACATTTCAAAAGAATGAATTTTGCCTAGTGCTGTTTCTTGACTACATTTCCCAAGTGCTGGCTTTTTACAATGATACAAGGTTTCTTTCTCCGAGCTGCTTCTACTCATCCGCACCTCGCGTTCCTTGTAGTAGTTGAAGATGTCGGCCGCATACGTGGACTCCGAGAAAAGCTCGTCTTGAGAATCAAGGTCGAAGTCTACAACACCTTCTGGCAGCTCAGGGCGTTGCTGTGCTTCCGAAACAGTGGGCAAGGCAACGGACGTCTGCGGTTCTTTGGAACTTGTAGCAGTTCTACAGAAAAAAAATTCAAAAGCAACATTATGCACTGAACCACAAAGCACAAGCTACAAAGCTGCACAGACACGAGATGGAGTTGGATTGACATCTCTACCACCACAAGAGACAATAAAAGTTAGGCAGTTGAGCATGTCGCCATCACTCTGACTAGACCACCATCAAGCACCCTTATTAGAGTGTTCTGAGAATGCACGTGAACTTATGCCCCATCTGTAATTTTCATAAATAATGCTTTATACCGAGTAATATAATGGCAAACTCACAAACTACAAAAAGATACTTTGATGGGAATGTAATGTCGCAATGACAGCAATGACCTACTGCTCAGAACTATTCAATAAGGTATTCGTTTTTGACATAGTACCTTTATTAGATACACTAGTGATAATTACTGTTTTTGCCAAAAGTAACTATTACAGAAGTGCTACACCATTAGCCTGTTTCTTTGAATTTCCTGTGCAGGATGAAGGCACTCCCAATGACATCAAATTTAATTATTCTTAAGCAATACAACTCCATCCACGGATGTGCTTCCTTCCCAACATCTTCACCTCACCTACTGTGCTCTTGCCATCATGCATTTCCCATAGCTTGGCAACTGTTCCATTAACTCATGCTAGCAATTACAGTTGAACCCACATACAACAACACTCAAGTGCCATGAAAATTTCATTGTTTTAACCGATAATAGCTATAATAGATGGGTTACCCGAAAAACCCAAGTAAAATAGGCTGATGGCAGGCTGTCGCGAGAAAACTATAAGAATGGATGGAACGTGCCAATAGACATCAGTGACAAGAATCAAAGCAGTCGATGTTTTGGGACATGTTTAAAAATTCCGATGCTTTCACGGGACTGGCACCAGCCCCATACAGTTAATGTACGACGTCTGATGTTTTAAATGCTGAAACTCTTCGAATTACAACTTTTTACTCAAGCTGCAGGTTTCAACAGAAGCCACTGCCACTTTTGTGCTCTAGGAGATTTTAAAAATCAGCAGAAGGAAGGTATGAAGTTATTAAAAGAAAGAAAGTAGAAGGAAGAAAGCACTGGTGGTGAACATGAGTAGCTGTTCATTTCATGCCTACAAGTGGTCGTTTAACCCGTTTTGCTGGCCTTCAATGCGCAGAGCCAAAATCCAAAGATCTCCTTCTCAGAAAACATCTGTTGTCAAATTTGTTCAATGCATTGCATGAAATGTCAGCTTTGCCACAATGCTACGACATTATGTGATGAAGCACATCGCAAATCCGAAGGGGCACTGGGTTGAATTGGGGTTGTGGATAGGGGTTTGGCAGCTTGAATTTCATTTTCTTTTCGAGGACATTGCATTTCCTTACCTTTTGGCACAGGCATGCAAACATAAAAAGCCATGGGTACAGCAGCTTCTTATTGTTATAAACGGTATTTATTTTTGTTACCCTCAATCGCTGAAGCATTACAGAGAAGAGCGGGTTGCAACATGAAAATTACAAAACAGCAAACAAAATGTGCTATATATGAGCAAGACTAAAGCAAAATAACATCTCCAGTGAAACGGAACAAAAGTGAAACGTAAAAAAAATATAAACAAAGGAATCACAAAGAGAAAATAGTGAATGAGGTAAAGTTATACAATACTAGTAGAAAAATGTAAAATTAAAAGGTGACACAAATAAAAAAAATCAAGAACCAGCTAGAAAACGGCAGCATCTTGACACATGTAGACAGAAAGTCGTGAGGAGGGGAAATAGATGGGATGACATTCTTAAAACCGGTATCGTAAGTGGATTCGACTGCATCTGTCCTATGCACTCACATGGCCGGTTTCACCAAGATTTTTTTTAAAGTCATGTCATAACATCAGCTAACTTTGTTCTCCGATCCTTTGTTCGAATTTCCCTGGTATATCCACGATTTCTCTTTCATCGGCACTCTGGAAAGCCGACATGATGCACCAACACAATGCTTGCGTACAGATTGCAGTTTTGGCTTTACTGCCTTCTCATGAATAGATAAATTAGTACAAGGCAAGTTACTAGCATTGCAAGTTTGAGCCATGGTATTGATTTATTCTTCCAACTTCTATACAGAAGCTCTGTTATGAAAGGAAAGTTGAGTAGTCAGAAACAGAAAAACCACTCTGAAATCTTTGCACCAGTTTGGTGCAATGTTCGATTCTGGGTTAATTTGGCCAGGTCTATTTTACTTTTTTTTTTATCAGTAAATGCGGCACTACAAACTATTTTTTTTTTTTTACAAATTGAAGCTTGTCCTCCACTTTTTCTTTTAATTACACACTTGCATTTGACAGTCACTGGCCTACCCCAGCAGGGCGCATTGTGACGAGGAAATAAAAAATTGAAGCTATACTTGACTAGACTAACCTGATTTGTTTTACTAACCATATTTGACCTTTAATGCAGTCATTAAATGCTGCATTGTCACTAAGGAGACATTTTTAACATTTGCCAAAAGCCTGCTGCTTGTGGACCTTGCTATGCAGTTGGGTTTGGGCAGCTTATAGGTTGGGCCCAGCATGCAAAAGTCAGAAGCAGGTCTTACTTTTCTGGCGGGGGCTTGGTAGCTACCACAGTGGCAGTGGTACCTTTGACTACGACCTTACGCACAGCATTTGCAGCAGCAGCTGCTGCTGCGGCATTCCGTGCCCTAAGCACTGTCTTCTTGGGCCCCGGCTTAATGAGGCCGCCGCCTTTCTTGGCTGCTGCGGCCTCTAATGCTTTGTGGTTGAGGTTGATGTCGCCCAGAACGACACGTTTCCGCGACAAGGCCTTTTCTGGGGATTTCTCGGCTGGCCGCTTTTGGGATACAGGGTCTTGTGTTCCCTGCAGAGCAGAATGGGAATTTTGAGGCTTGCAATACTTGTCACTCACAGGCAGAGCACAAGTACCAACAGCATAAAATGCTGTAAAGACGCCTGGGCTGGAATAATTCAGTTAACCTAATGCAAGTTTATTTTGTCATTTATTGCTGGTGTTGGGCAGCATGTTGCAATTGATGTACTGAAGTAACCAGCTAGCACAGCTATACGAAAGAATCACTGTGTTATACCAGCAATGGAATTAACTTAGGCTTGTGTGAATATTTGAATGAACATTACAGTATTGAAATTCAATGTGATTCTAATTTAAGTTATTGGAAATCTTGAAGTGCTGAAAATGAACAAATAGTTGTATGTTAGTCCACATGTAACACCCTTGTAAAGGTGGTTTTACTGCAGTGGAGGAGACACATGACCGACAGACTTGCGCCGATTTCACACTAAAATTCATTGAACAGCACAAAGCCAGTTTTCATACGCGTGAGCATGTTAACTGAAAAGCTCAATCACTGGCGACTAAACGAAAACTGAAGTTCTCATTCACAGGTGCTCCAAGCGTGTACATAACCGAGAAAGGAATGCCATTTTTTTTCATCACCAGTAATTTCGCTTTCAAGTTGTTAACATGCAGGCATGCATAAAAACTGGCTTCATGCCTTTCAATTAATTTTACTTTAATGTCGGCACAAGTCTGTCGTTTTACTGTCTTCTATTGCACTCGTTTCTCAGTGCCGCAATACCTTGACTGATCAAGACACCAATTTCACTGTATTTTACACGCACTAGGAAAACAAGGTCACAGTGAGGCATACAGAAAACCACAAACAAAAGTGTTTGTGGTCTGTGTTTCTCACTGCATACAGCAAATATATAGTATGGTGTACTAGCCACTGCACATTCTAAAACTGCACGAAACGACGAGAATGTGAGTAAGGAAACATACAGTATACCACAAGCACTGGCTTTGACTTCAATGTCTTGGCTATTCTTTGGACATTGCCCCAGGACAAAACCAGATAGCCAGAAGTGTTCGAACCTGATACTCAGGGAGTCCGATTGCCGTGTCGACCTGCCAATCGCGTGTTTCGACTTATTGCTTGAAACGCAGGATAGTCCCTCTGCTAGTGCAAATACTATTTGGCCATCTAGTTCCATCCTGGGGCCATGTTCAAAAAATAGCCAAAATATTGATGTCCAAGTCTGTGCTCGTGGTGTTCTAGTCTTTTCGGGCATTCTAAGGGTGTCTAATCGATTGAACCAACTGGCCCACCAAAACGTCCCACTGAAGCATATTGCAACCAGCTAAAGAAACGGCTATCGATTTCACGTTCATGAGGACATAGTACAAAGGGAGAACCAAGGCAGAGACAAAAAAATTGTGGGGGTGCTGACATCTCCCGTAAAGTTGTTCGCGCCGCGTGGCGCACGCGTCTCGCACATAGGCCGTATTTAGGGGGTCACAACTATTGAGCGGTAGGTGGCGTTGTGCTCACGAGCGTTTATCGCCACCACCACCACGATCATCATGGTTGTTAGAACGGTAGCGCCGGTGGCGACGCCTGGCGGCAAGCCTTGGTGGTGGCACAGGGGAGATGAGCGGGTCTCTTTGGCGGGTAACGCGAACAGTTGTCTCTAGTGATGGGACCTTGGTGCGCGCCGGGGGCCCTCATGGTAAGTCAAGCGTTGGCGAAGCCGCCTTGAGTCTGTTCTTGTGTTTGTCATGTTGAGTGTTGTGTAATATTGTGTAAGGTTGTTTTTAGCGTGTTGATTGATGTATAATTTGATTTACGATATCGTCGATCTAAAAATAGTTAAATGTGTGTTGTTTGGATTTGTCCGACCGTGTTAACTGCGTCCGTTCACTCAGGAAAGCGTGATGCTCTCTCACATCGAGAGCCCACAAAGCATGGTTTGACAATTTGAGAGTGAAGACCAAAATAACTCTGGGACTACTTGTACACTTGCAGATAAGAAAACGAATTTATCTCTGCAATAGTAACAATGTAAATGCTAGTTATAAAAATAAGTATTGGGGTTCAACGTCCCAAAACCAAGATACGATTGTGAGAGGCACTGTAGCAGAGGGCTCTGAAAATTTCAACCACCTGGGGTACTTTAACGTGCACCCAAATCTGAGCACACGGACCTCAAGAATTTCCATCTCCATCGAAAATGCGGCCTCCGCGGCCAGGATTCCATCCCACGAATTGCGGGTTAGCAGCTGAGTGCATTAGCGATTAGACCACCGCGGCGTAAATGCTAAAAATAAAGTCCCAACTTTGCATTTTGAGGAGCAGTGCTGCCTTTAGTGCAACTAGTGGCCAAACAAGAAGCAATTTAACTTGCCAAGATAGTATTGCATGCAAGTAGTATTGAAAAAAAAATCTTGATTTTTCTTCTGCTACGTATTTATTCGAAGAGGCACTTGCAGCCTAATCACAAAAACCAACAACACTGTGTTACTCCAGTCTCTCTTCGACTGATTTGATAATTACAATTGCAAGAAATAAGCCCTGGATGAGCAGTGCTGGCAATTCTCACGTCTGATTGACAGTAAAAAAAAAAACATTGCACAAGTAAACCAAATAGCTTAATTTTACATTTCAGCTAATGTAGAAGAACACTAAGTTTAACTTGAATAATCTCATGAGTCGCAAAAGCTTTTGCACTTTGCCTCCTACCTCAGAGCAAAAAAGAACACTGTCATTAAGCCACCATGACAAGTAACCACAGGACCTCTTGTTTGCACTCATGTACAAGCACTACCAGCGAGCAGTTGTTAGCACTATAAAGCCAAAATTTCAACTGCACTACTTTAGAAGTTTTTTTGCCCTCATTGCAAAGGACATTTCTTTCCAGCTAAGGAACAAACAAAATGTTCTTAGACCAATTGCATACCAAAATATATCCCACTGACATTATGGCTAGACAAAATATCAAGCTAACTGCCGGCATAGGAATGTTGATTCCCATTCATTAGCAAACAGAGAACTTGATAAGCAGAACTGCAGTGTCGCGGGCCGATGTTCTCATCGTGAGCACATGTCCCAGAAATCACGGTTTTTCTGTTAAGCGCAATTTAAGGGCAGCATCCTGCGCAGGTTGTCTACAAAATTTTTCGAGCTGATTGTACATGCACGCGGCAAAAGACAGTAACTGGCTTTAGAAAATGCTTGGGTCAGCATAGAAGAGAACAGAAGAGTCGCACCGGCTTCGGCGACCAGTCGGCTCAAAAAAATATTTTAAAACCGATATACGGTTGCTTGATCAAAAAGAAAGTAAAATTACAGTGCTGATCGCGCTGCACAAGCACGCCCCCTTCAAACGGTCATGATGGGTCGCAAGAAGCCACGCCAAGAGAACAGTATGGCCCCGGCTTCGTAACCCTTTTTCGTTACCGGCTAAGCACAACTGGCAACGCTAAGATGTCATCGCCACGTGTGCACTTTTGAACGCTTGTTGCAAACGCGCATCGGAACAAGCCGGCGCTTCGCAAGAGAAATACCGGAGACCTTCGGCCCTATGCCGCAAGCCCGAAGCGACATACGGTCCATAACCAACAATTTCGTACTTGCACTGCCGCGCCGTATAAAGGTGGGTACAATAATGAAAACGAAATGGATACGTAACATTTGCCGCTTGCTTACCTGTTTGCGGGCGTTTTCTGCGAGCGTCTGAAGCTGTCTGGATGTTTTCGTCGCCATAGTTGCTTGGTGAGGGGGGGGGAGGGCTGCGAACACAAAAGAATGCGTATGCCTCGAACTTGCACGAGACTCTTCAAAACTTGGGGCATCCACGCTGCTCACAGCACAAGTCGCGAGGGCATTTAAAGATGGCTCTATGAACGGGACCCAGACACTGCGGTGCCGCGCTAAAAGCATTGCAGTGACACCGCGCAAATGGACACACATCGCAACGGTCGGCGGCCCGTTGGCGGGAGTGATCTACGTCGACAACAAATACAAGGACGCCGTTTAATTTCAAGCAAAAAAAAAAGAAGGTCTCCTTGTCTGAAACAAAATGGTAAGGAACGTACGGTGAGCAAGATCAAGGCCTCGGTCGCGGCGTCAAAGCCGTGCTAACGTGGCGGCACTGGGATGCCTTCGCGGGCAAGTACTCCGCGCGCCTTATTTATGAGCGGCGAAACTTACGATCCAGCTGGTGTGGTTTTAAGAAGTTTCACAGGGTCTTTGTGGCGCTACGACGCAGCTTGTCGATGACGGTGGCTGCGACGGTGTATCCAGATAATCTTCAGCGCCGGCAGCAACTGTTTCAACGATGCACGCACCGCTACAACCGACAAGGAGGGGCCAACGTCTGTTTTGAAGTTACCACCACAGGCAGCCCCCTGGTTGCCCTGGACGAATGGCCGTCGTCCTGTGGTTCGTTGCGTGAACCGGCCAATCGGGTGCCGAGTGCACGTGCGCAGGCATGCGTGCACGTGATAGCTGCGTACTTTCGTCGCTTTCGTTGCACAAATTAAAGAAGGCTGAAGAATAGCACTTATTAATCGTAGTATCCCCAATTTGTTTTGTTATACTCGCATTAAGGTGTTTTTACATAAAAATCATTCACACATCTAAAAATGACCCATGGGACAACTCACTCATCAGATGACAATTATTTGTGAGTACTATATATTACAAAATATGTTTTTTGCGTAATATGAATGTTAATTTTGTTTGCAGCAGTAACTCTACAAAGTACGACAAAAACATTTATCCAAACGCCAGCCAGCCAAATGAAGTCAAAGCCAAGTTACAGATTAGTCCGCAGCTGCAGCTGATTTTTCTCATATCGCCTTGATGACGGCATGTATGGGTGTGTTTCGTTCGCAGAGGCTCAGTGACACTTGTGATTTTCTCTAGACGCGCGCACCGGGACTTCTCGCACGCTAGTTTGACAGTTGCAGGGTCATGCAGAGCGTCATTAACACCGTGAAAGGCACGGCTCTCGGCTTCGCCGACAAGCTTACGCCGATCCTCAAGGTATTTTACGCCCTGTACCACGTATCCTTTCTCGTGTCTCGCATTCACGCGGCGTTGCATTCTCTGTGCACGCGCACAAACATCCGGTTGCTGTGGAATTTAAGCATCCCCCCCCCCTTTTTTTTTGCAGGAATCGAAGTTTAAGGAAACTGGGGTCATCACACCGGAAGAAGTAAGCACGTTCTCTCAACGCCTTCGTGACTGTCATTGCCACGACCGTCCGTGTTATCGCCATAACTCGTATATTTGTTCGAGCCGATATTTCCGCTCCGTGAAGAGTGGGGTCTGATCACCTCTCCGGCAACCGCCGATTGTGTTGCCGGTCTTTTTGCGGGGATAAGTGCATTGCCGCATGCCGTTATGGGATTTCATACGTTGGCGTATGTTAACGCTGACGCTGCTTTGTGGATGTGTAGTGCGCGACATACCCAAGTATATTCGTACAAACTGCGCGATGACACTACAATTGAAACATGTTATCTAGCTACACAGCTGTCAGACTGTTAGCGGCATTTATCAATTTTTTTTTTTCCCGGAATACAAAGTGCAGGTTCGCGACGTGCGTGTAATGGTTTTACAAGTATTTTAATCAGGCTGTTAATTGTTGGCGGAGGTGGGGGGGGGGGGGGGGTCAACTTTTTTTTGTGCTGGTTTTCGCTAGCATATCCAGTGTGTGCTCCTTAATAAACAAACGTAAATAAATGTGTTGGGCCGTTCTGCCTAACTACTTCCGTCAATGTGTACTGCTCGAAAAACAGAAAGAAGACATGCATAATTTTTCAGGAAGACATGCATCAGTTAATCTGACCACAAATTGTATTACTTGGCTAGACGTGCTAGGCCGGTATAACATAGTGATTCCTCCTGGTCAACTATGCCTCTAATCAATCATACGTTATAGCTGACATAGCCTGTTAAGAGCACAGGTGAAGTGGCACTTTGACAATTAACAAAACACAGCAAGGAATAGTATTAGCATATGATTGTTGCATTGTTCCAGCCCTGTTTCTTTTATCAGCTGTTACCATAGTAAACAGGCTGCATCAGTCCATTTAATTTAGATGAACGTTTCTTAGGTTGCTTCATTTTGCTCTCGCAAGCACATCTAAAGAAATGGATGCTGAAATGTTCATCCTGGTTGGTTTTGCAAGAAAAAAGAGGAATAAAAAAAATGAGCCCTGTGAAGGCAAAGCATCTTGTGTTCGTGCACATTGAGGCAGGGCAGCACGGAAAACGGGAAAAGGAGGAACACAGTGCTTTTTTCCACAAAGTTTATGAGCTAGCTAGCCACCTAAAAACCTTTGTCTTTGTGCAGTTTGTGCTTGCGGGAGACCACCTTGTGCACCACTGCCCAACTTGGCAATGGTCATCTGGTGAAGGCCTGCCAGCAAAGTCCTACTTGCCACCTGACAAGCAGTTCCTTGTCACTCGGAATGGTATGTTATTGATCGTGTTTCATAGGCTCACAACTCGATATGTTTTTCGTGTAATTTCTATTTCAGGCGTCTACCTTTTAAGCGAGCGACTTCTGCTTTTGCAAGCGCTTTCTTGTTTGTTTTTTTTAGCATCAATAAACAGTATATAAATGTCAAGCTGTGTAAACTTATAAGAATGCAGTGGCTGCCAAGTGTCTGTTTCTACAGAACACTTACTCCAAGAGAAATGTTCCTACTGCAGCTTGTTTTGCTTTTGCAGATAGGCTGCATGTCTGGGTAGATGTTAGCAGTAAGCAAAGTTTTTACTGTTAGTTGATCGCATATAATTCACCCATTATTTTTTTGATTATGCTACTCAAAAGCAAAGTCATGTCTGCTTAACAGTGTGTAATGTAGGAGCATTGTCACTTTCACACAGAGAAACCTTGCAATTTAGTGCTCAATATGTTGGTGTGCCAGCTGTCCATTTCCAAAGGATTTGTCTCTAATAGTTTGGGATGCTCTTAACTGGAGAACCAAGCCATTTGTTTTAGTAGAGTTCAGAAACAGAATACTTGAAAATGGTTCTATTTATTATTGTAGAAAAGGTCGACAGCGTTCGTAGTGTCTTAAGGTTTCAGCTGAGGAGGCACGTCTCCACCACTCCTCAACTTCAATTTTGCCTCTCCTCTTCGCACTCGTGTTCAGCCCGTCGGAACTCAACCCTGTTCTTGCTCACAGCTCCTGCTACCCTTCTCCGTTCACCAGTGCCACATCTCGTGCATGTCAAATCGTAGTTTGGAAGGAGTACGATTTAGTGAATGCATATGCTGGCTTGTGGTTTCAGTTTGCTGCAGTTCACACATCGTGTTTGCTTAGTCGCCGAAAGTTTGCCAGCCTAAGTATTATGATCCCAGTTTCATTCCCGACCACGATTTCTGCATTTGATGAAAGCTAAGTACAAAGGCATGTGTGATGCTTAAATTTGGTGCTTGCTCGAGAGGTTCCAGGGGGTGAAAATTAATCTGGAGTTTTACTTTTCAGAGTGGCTGATAATCGTACTGTGTTATATGACATGTAAAAAGCCCAGGGTTTCTTTTAAAATTTGGCACTCATAATGAACCAGGGAGCAAATGATTAAAGGAACCATGTAACACTTTTTGGCATGGTCAGAAAACGCTGCAGATCTTTAGCTGCAGCTCTTCAGAACATGTGCGCCAAACATAGCACAGCATGAAATTGCTGGCTTTTCTCCCAACAAATAATGCCATAATCCAAAATTACTGTGTCATAAACACAATAGGCGCAGCCATTGGCTGATTTGAGAATTGTGAGCTGCATCGCAACCGCGGCCACTGCAGAACTCTGTGACGTAGCCACACTCGTGATCGCTCTGAAGGTAAGCTGCCCATTCAGTGAAAGTGGTCAAGGCCATAATGCACAATAATAAACAGACGTACCTTCTTTGTCTCCAGTCATCTCCCCCTGCATAACTTTCATCGCTTTTGCGTGTACAAAAGGAGAGAGAAAGAACTTGTGTTGTGCTCTTCTCTTTTTGCCTCTGTCGTCGGTGCGCACACTCTGGTAACATTGAACACATACCAGCTGGCTCATAAAAGACACGGACACAAGAAGAGACGATGTGACACACAGCGCGCATGTGTCTCTTGTCTGTGGCTTTTATGCACAACGTTGTATGCACTAATGGCAGACCAACAGGCCCAAATAACAGCTCACCCGGTTTTCTGCTTCGCCGGGAGAAAGCACTTAGTGTGTGCAGCAGATCACTGCATCTTAACATGTAGTTGATTGATTCTAAATTTTTGTGGCAATCAATTTGTCGGGTGATAAACTCCTTTAATCCATATATGTCCAAACTTGGGAAAATTAACAAAACTAATTTATTTCCCCAAGGTTATTGCTTCTACAACCTCAGAAAACAGAATAAGACTTCGATTAAAAGAAACTCTTTCGAACAATGGTTTTGAAGCCGTCTTATATGTAGGACACCACTGTTTGACACACTGCGAACAAAAAAACATTAGCGCCTATCACTGTCATATGAAAGTTACTGCACACCCAATAAGTAACAAACAATTGACAAAAATATCAGCAGCGTCGAGGACAATTTGACTCTATATTACTCATATTTTTTTTCCCAGTATGGCGCTCAGCTACATGCACGCGAAATAGCCTATAAGTGACTGCAAGCACGTGGCTATATGTAGCCCAGCGATCACCCAGACTTGCATGTGAGAAAGACAGGGCATCATAAACACACCTTAGGTGGCGCTACCTTTTTTACAGAAAAAACATGCGAGTTACACTGAAAAGCTTCAGCATCCTTCATCTAGAACAGTGGGCATATATAGATTAACGAAGTTATTTGATGATTATGTATGTGGAAAAGGGTTGCAGAGTTTTTTTTAAAGCTCACTGGAGTGCTCTCGCCTGGCCACTAAGTTCTTGCTGTTGACAACAAGTGGTTCTGTGTGGCATTTCAGTGCCATGCTACAAGCGCTGCAAGCACATGGAGTACAGCATGGAGCATGAGAAGGTGCTCGAGGAAGAGGGTGATGAGGATGGAGGCTGGGTCGACACTCATCACTATGCAGGTGAGGACGGCCGGTGGCCTTACACCGCTGTCTTGTGCATTTGCTGTCATTGGTAAATCCTTCTTACTAGGACGTAGGCTGTAAATATGGACCAGTGTTTTTTTTTTTTTTAACTGCTGAGCAATAAAGAGGAATGTCACTTTTCTGGAAGAGAGATTGGTAGAAGTGAAATGGTCAGAATTGTCAGTTTTTTAGTCTTGTGCATGGTTGTGACAGGTGCACTTTTGTTTTAAATAAATTTCAGGGTTCCACGAGGAACCAAAACCCAGCATTCTGCATGGAAATCGAGTATTCTACCACAGAGCCATGCCAGGTCGCGGAACTACTTTACAAATAGACCCTAGTGCTCGTTAAACGTCAATTGTGATTGCAGTGCTGGCTATCAAGTTTGCTTTGAAGCATAAAATAAGGGAAAGGCAAAAGAATTCCTATAATACTGTCACAAGTAATGGGCTTAAGATCGCCACTGTCTCAACTTGTTGGCCACAAATATGTCTACTTTTTTTAATTATTTCTCTCGGTTTATCCTTATTTGCATCTTTTAAGCTCTGAAGTTTAAAGTTTCTGCAATAATTCATAAGACATCGTCAAAGAGACCGGCTTTTTTTTTTTTTGTCACTCTTTGAGCATTATGATCCAGATGTTCATGTTACCTCAACTTTAGTTCAGGTGAGTTATTTGTGTTTGTTGGTTGTTTGTTAGTGTTTATTACATACCTTGCAGGTATGTAATACCTGTTTCTGTTCCAAATGTCCCTTTAAATAGAGCATTTCATGGTTGAAATAAAGCATTCAAGTTTATGTGGTAAATTATGTTTTCTTATTGAAACATTTTTGTAAGTACGAGTTAACAAAGGCTTCAATATTTCACTGTGTCATTTATACTTTCCCTACTCAAGTGGTGCTTGACCTATGGTAAGAATTATTTCAAGATTCATACTAATCTTTTATTAAATTCTATTTGAAAAGGTTTTCTTATTTTTGTTAGAAATGCTACTTTTTCAAAGCCTTTTTTTATATTTTGTTTATGAACTTCTGAGGGTGCTTTAGTTTAAAAAAATAATCACACTCTTAGGGCTTATTTATTTACATTTTATTTGACAGATAGGCTCCGTAAACCCAGCAGCTGTTGCATTAAAGTTTCCTTACCCAGACATACAACAAGCAGTTTCACCATTGTAAGGAAAGAAATATTGTTAGCTCTCGTGTAGAGCCTTGCCTGTCATCTTTCTTCTGCCCCGCCATGATGCTCTAATGGATTAGGTTTCTGACCCGCAGGTCACGGAATCGAATTCCGGCTGTGGCAGCTGCATTTTCAGTGGAGGTGAAAATGTTGTAGGCCCGTTTCCTCAGACTTGGGTGCACGTTAAAGAACCCGAGGTAGAAATTTTCGGAGGCCTCCACTACAGTGTCTCTCATAATCATATGGTGGTTTTGGGATGTTAAACCCCACATATCTATCTTAACATACTATTATCATGGTAAACTTAACTGTTGTTTAACATGCACAAAATATGCTTACTGTTTGATTGGTTTCAGATGCAGCAGCATCGGGGCTAGCCGAGCAGGTTCAGGAGATGACTCTTGAGCCGAGTGTAAGTGGATCTTAAAGTTGATGTTGATTGTAGTTGTCAGCAGAGGTTCAGTGACGAAGCACTTTGCTTCTGTGCATGTGCGATTTTCACGAAAGTGCCCTGCATACTAACCTGACGAAGTGCTGAGATGCATTCTTGATCTAATATTGTAGTGTCATTTGTAATGTGCTCTCATATGTTATGAACTTGCTTGCAGGTTGGGTGCAGATGAATATTTGCAGTTAACTAGACTTCATCTTCTTACAAGGATCTTTGGATTTTTTCTGTTGTTTAGTTTTACACTTATCATACGTTTAGAGTAAAGAAGATATATGCATTCAGTTAGGCTAGTTGATTCACACTGAATAGTAAATGCAGTGGAGCCACGATTATACAACACCAAGGGGACCACATAAAACTGTTGTATAATCCGCACATTGTATAAGTAGTCAAACCCCTTTATAATAGACACAGATGTAGGAGACAAATTGTTTTAAGAGACACCAGTTTGCCAACATTGAAAAAGGTCTTGATAAGGAAACACATATGTTGTACCCAGCTTATAAGAGGTTCCTAATGGGAAAAATAAGAATGGCTTCCCAGATATGTCTTTTACAAAGCGGTTCAACTGTATAAAAAACTAAAAATACGGTCAAATTCTAGCACAACAAAGTACGCTTCAGTGAAAGTTAAACTGCGTGAAAGGTGTTTTGTTTTTGTTGTTGTTTTTTTTCATTCCCTGTCAGTGCAATGTGTAAGGCTTTAGATTCTCTCGAATACAAACTACTTCATGGCTGTGTTTTGACTTCAATGAATTATTTTGTGCTGTAAATGGGGGCAGAATTATTGAAATTCTCAAAAATGCTCTTTGGTGCCTTGACAAACCATGAACCTTAATAAAGAAACTGATAGGAAACTGTGTGGAGCCTTGCAATTCGACATAATCAAAACTGAAAGCCACCATGCTACGATAGTGATGTCGATGCGGAGGTGCAGAGGAAACATTTTGATTCCCATTACTGCGTACGAACGTAACCTAACCTCTGTAACACCGCATATTCGATTGTTTGTGTAGAGTTTGTGAAAATGGCTTCGATGTCAAGAATTGCTGGTTTGTGTACATACACACGAAATGGGAGTTGTATGGCTAATGCCAGTAGGGTACAAGTGCGCACCGGGGAAATGGCTTGACTCGGGCTAGCTTCACTACGAGTTATTGCACGCCATTAAATGTAAACTACCGTGCCGCAGCCAGCAAAAAAGCTTCAAGTTTTGTCACTCAAAGACAAGGCTTGCATTATCCCTCAGGCTGGAGAGAAGGTGCTCATTGCTAAAGATTTGGAATTTCCGCGAGCTCTGTCTCTCAGCTATGCAGAAGAGCTAAGAATGCAGTAAGCAATGCTCTAGCTTTGCTGATGTTGGCAAAGCATACAAAGTTGACCCAGCCAGTGCAGAAAGCCTTAGGCAAAGAACTCTATGCCTGGCTCATGGAAGCGCGGACCAAGTAAATCACCCTTAGCAGTGATATCGTATGGCAGAAAGTGTTGGAGTTTGCCTACATTTTGGTGGTGTGTGAAGGTTTCATTGCATTATCACTTGGAAAGAAGCATAAGCAGGTTAAGTTGACTTATTTTGGCATTGTAAAGGGTATGAGGTTGATGATGGCATCCCACCCCTGCCACCAGTTGTCAAGGGCTCGAGGTCGATGGCAGGTACAGTGGGCTTTTTAAGGTAGCTGGCTTCTTCGATGTCTTCCGGCGCTTCAGGACTGACAGTGCTTTTGTAACGATTTCAAGAACGCCCGAGGCAACTATGCGTATTTGCCTCGCAGCTAAATGGCGCAGTCACGCATCATTCGCGATTTCAGCCTGCCTCTGTCAGGTTTGTGGAGGGGACCTGAGCAATTCACGGGAAAGAGTGGCTATGCCCTCTTTGGGCTCGCTCTTGTGTGATATTTATCTATTCTGGCTTTTCTTCTAAGATCCCTTTGACACTCCTGTCCCCGCAAAGCTTTAAATTTCCGGCGTGCATTTCGTCGCGTTTATGCGCGCTGTAGCTTTACTTCACGCCAGCCACAAAGGATTCTTCGTCGAACTGGCCGATGAGCTACCCTCTTTTCTTTCTTCCTGATGCTTGCTTCCTCCTTCTTGCCTTCGCTTTGTCGCGCGCCTACGCTTCACTCTACGGCGATGTTTGTGAACAACTTTTCCTGCACCGTTAAGAAATTGGCCTCGGGTCGCGTCATCGATGGTTTTACAGCTCAAGATTGCTTCTGCACCACCTGCCACACTACTTCGGTGCTTCGATTTCTCGGCTCTGTCGCCTTGTCGGGCTGATTCACCTGTGCTAGCCCTGTACTGATGCGCGTCCTGCAGCCTTCTGTAAATAGAACAACAGGAGTACCGACACCTTCTATGTGATTGCATCCACGAAGATACTGTTTTCGCTTTTTTCTTCATCCAGCGGCTCGGACGCATGCGAAGCTGTTCTGACGCTGCTGCAAAACTCTTAGGTCTGATTGCTTCGCTGATAGGTTTCGAACCCTTCTCAACACGCGTAGTGCTGCTTGTCTCACTCGTGGCTCTTACACGTCTACTGCGTCTGCGCCGCTTCTTGCGGCTCATTTCCGAGCCTCCTTCTCGCTTTTCAAGCTCACGAGCCCTTTCACAGCCCCGCCACGGTGGTCTAGTGGCTAAGGTACTCGGCTGCTGACCCGCAGGTCGCGGGATCAAATCCCGGCTGTGGCGGCTGCATTTCCGATGGAGGCGGAAATGTTGTAGGCCCGTGTACTCAGATTTGGGTGCACGTTAAAGAACCCCAGGTGGTCAAAATTTCCGGAGCCCTCCACTACGGCGTCTTTCATAATCAAATAGTGGTTTTGGGACGCTAAACCCCACAAATCAATCAACGAGCCCTTTCACAGCTTTCCTCAGCTGTCTCACCCGCGCAGTCTAAATTATTTTCGAAAAAATCGTCTTTTTCACACTCTAGACTGACAGACAGGTTAACACACGTCGTAACAATGCAGCTGTTTCCCTCCGAACAATCTCGCTCACATTCCTGGGGGCTCTCTGCAACTGCACTGTTACCGTCACGCTCTACATTTGCTGCTTCTGAGCTTTCTCCGGTGTTCTTGATCACTTTGACCTCATTTGCAAAATCCAGCGTCGCAACAACCACAGTTGAGGTCTGTACTAGTTTCTCTACAGCTATCCTAGCTGTTTCGCTAGCATTCAATTGGCACAGCACCTCGTCGCATTCGCTCTGACCTTTAGTGGCTTCTCTCATTAGAGCAGCATCTTTCACAGCTCTCAAACTCAGTTTGTCTTCAAACCTGCTGCACTCTTCGCATGTGCTAGTAGCCTTCTCTATAGCTCTGAACTGCACCTCACTCATTTGATCATCACACTTCTCATGTGCTACAGTTGCGGATGGCTGAAGCTCCTGCCGCATTGCCTCAACTTTCTGTTTCAATAGTTCAATCTCCAAGTCGAGTGCTTGATCACGCTCTTTTCTATCTCTTCTTTCCTGATCTTTTCTTTCTTTTTCCTTCTCATCTCTTTCTCTTTTCTGTTTATCGAAAGTCTCTACCGTGTTTTTAATCTCCTTGTCACTGGATTTTTGTGAGATCAGCTTCACAATCTGTGTCTTGCGCATTCCTTCCTCTACTTCAATGCCTAGATGCTTACTCATAGCCAAAAGTTCATCTCTCAGCATTGACCTCCACGCCATGATTGCCGTTGTACTTTGGTCTTGAATCTCACAAATTGGGTGATCCCTCTAACTCATAAATAGGTGATCCCCTAATGCCACACAAATCAGCGTCTATCAACTCACACAAAATGAAGCCTGGAAAGTCAAAGCAAAAATCAAGCACTCACCAGAGCACAGCACCATGTCGTGAAGTTCATCTCACCACTGCCAACCAGTTGTAAAGGGTATGAAGTTGATGATGGCATCCCACCACTGCCACCAGTTGTCAAGGGCTCGAGGTCGATGACAGGAACGACAGGCTTCTTTAAGGTAGCTGGCTGTTCGCCCTCATCCGCATAGCTGATCTTCGCCAGTAAGGAGATGCGTTCGTAAGAGAGATGAAACGAAGGTTTATTTACATTATAGATGAAACAACAATAGAGATACAACAGAGATTCAGTTCATGATACCGCTCGTGATTCAGCTCCTATTTACACAATGTCTTTGGCTTTTATAGCCCGCTGTCTCCTTACATGGAGGTCGAAAGGAGGCAGTCGCCACTCTTGCCACAAAGCAGGTGACGAAGTATATGTGGTTCACCCACCAAAAAGGGTGCAGATATTGCACAACTCGGCTGGGCGAAGCGGTCCAATGGTAATGGGAACACACCACACAAAGATGCACCCGGCCCACGCGTTGAAGGCACCGCAGGGGGAGGAGGTAGAGTCCGGAGAGTGAAAGTTGAGCTCCTCCGAGGACATGGCTGCTTTCAGCTACAGGCTTTTAGAACTCTCTCCAACATGGCAGTCCAAATGCTCAATCCTGGGGACAGCTTCTTCGACGTCTTCCCACCCTTCAGGACTGACGTTGCTTTTGTGGCGATTTCGCTTCGGCGACGACAATAGACGAATCAAGAGGTCGACTTAATGAGACCAGCCACAGTGGCACCGTCCCGCGCTGTTTGAGCCCATTCAACAAAAGGTTTGCCTCGCGAAACTTTCGTTGAGATCCGACTGCTTCCTGCAACATCTACAGGACAGCGTCTTGCAGACTGGGCACCGATAAGGTTGAAAGCATCCTAGCACACCGGCTTGCGCACAATGGCGTCTGCCCAGACGAATTGCCGGGCCAAACGTAAGAGCATAAAAATTGCACGTTTTTTCATGCACGTGAAACACGTGTCACGTATTTTTTTTTTATCATATTGCTGCTACAAAATTTTTTGCCTGCCACGTTCAATTTGTTGCAGCAGGGTTCAGCTGTATACACAATTACGCTTGGCCAAAACATGCGCGCAGAGTGCTTAAAAAGTACTGCTGAACAAAGCTGCACTTCTATATTAAGGGGCCAGACTGGTCTTAAAAATTTTTTGTTTAGTTCTTCAGTGATCCTAATCAAACTGCACCCAATTATGTAGTTTTTTCTGCTGATTTCAAGTATTTAATTAGTTTTTTTGGAACTGGTCTTGTTTCTGAAATAACTTAAGGTCACTCCCTATTGTTTAAGGCCGCCATAGAAAAAAAAGTGCGTAATTAAAAGTGATATTTAAGATATGCCCACATAGGCTAATGACTATAGATTGAAAGTATGAAAGAGTTTTTTTTTTTTGTTTCTGGGCCTTTGGTTATATAATAGCAAAATGAACTATACATTTTTAAAAGCAGTTGGAATTGTGTTACAATTTTGATGAGTAATTAATTAAAAAGGCTTGTGCTCTAAATTCTGCTCCCATACTTCCATTACACGTGTATACAGCTTTTCATTGCAAAAAGAATTATTGTTGTACCTGCCCTAGCTGCAGAGATATTGAGACCTCAAAAGGGAACAGTCATAAATTTACTTTTTTGAAAAAATTGGAAAAAACTGAAAACACACAGCTTCTTCAAAAAGCAGCAGTCATGGTGCGCATGTTTTGCAATCCTCATAAAGGTACTCATAAATTCATAGCAGAGCTTCTAACACAGGTCCCGGCAAATCATAAAAAAGCCTTGAAGTCGGTTCCCCATTTTTTGCAGGTTCTGCATGTTGAAAGCGCCAAGAATCTGGACAGTTAGAATGACATTACAAAAAAATTACCACTTCCTGGTGTTTCAAAATTTGCAGTGAGATAGAAAAATACTTGCAGAAAGGAAATATATCAATTTTAAAAAATGAATTTTTTGGTCACTTCTTGGTCCCAAAGACCAGTCTGCCCCGTTAAATTATCTTTCAAAATAACAGAGAACCGTTTGATTGGAACTAGGAGCCATTTCATTGGAGGTAGGAGCAGACTGTTATTCTCACCTTAAAAAAAAAAAAGGAATCAAATGCACTTCTTTCCAAAATGACGAGTACCAAAATTTTCTGCGTGGAAAAGCGAAACTGAAATCATATTGGCAACAGCCTCCCGTCCGAGCGGTGATATACATTGTCATCGCTATTGCAAAGTAGTGATGGTAATGTGCCGCCTTACATATGAATGCCAATATCAAGGGAGAATTAGCATTTCGCTTGCTGAAGATAGCAGCATCATGTCCTTTCTGTGAGCATGATGTCTGTGGCTCTGAGTAGTGCAGACGAAAGAGGGGATCTTGAGCTGCACGTTGACTTGGAAGAGTTTCCATGAGCCGAAAACTGGTCAACATCCTGACCTAGAAGACGACTCTTCTGAAGAGCTTAATATACTCTATGCACATGGAGCTTGCCTAGGTAATGGCACTGGAACATGCACACAATTGAATTATATCCAGAAGCAATTTGGAAGTCGAGAAAACTGAATCACGGAAGAAAATGAAATGCCACGAGGATAAATTTTGCATTCCCGAATTGTCCCTTCCTCTTTTACCTAACTTTCAATGTAAATGCACATCAGTTTCATGTTGGACGCTTAGTTTTTATGCTTTTCGAGCTATATGCAGCTCTCGCTGCATAGGTCATAGGTTCTAGCGCCTCAGCATAGTGGCCACAAGTGTCATAGCCTGAGCAATTTCTCTGCGCGCATCTCTTTGCAATCACTACTGTTCTGTGAAGTATGTTTCGGATGGCTTATCTGAGCTTGACTCATTTCTTTGCTGCTATTTTCACAGAAACCTGCATCAACGTTGACTGCAACCCAGAGGCTAGGCTGTGGGGATGATGACGATGATGACGACGGTGATGATGAAGAGGCTGCTGACATGGATGCCTTTGTGGAGAGTGGACTTCTGGATGCGGAAGACACGGTGCGTTTTCAGTTTCTCAGATCCGCCTGAAATAATTTATGTTAGCATTTCAGGTTTGGTGGCATGTTCTAGCTCATAATGATGGTCATGCAAGACACTCCTTAATTTATCACCCACAGTTTTAGACATCCAACAGGTGGCATATTCTGTTGCTTTTGATGAGAAAGGCACATTTGGCATCAACCACCTCACACCTTTGCACTTTGGCAACAAGATCCTGCTAGTCTCTCTGCCTGTTGATAAATTTAGGATAAACTTCAAGTTAGGAGTTGCTTAAAGAATTCTTCTGTCGGCTTAGCAGATGGTCCTTATTAAGACAGCGACCCGCCGCAGTAGTCTAGTGGCTAAGGTACTCGACTGCTGACCCGCAGGTCGCGTGATCTAATCCCGGCTGTGGCGGCTGCATTTCCGATGGAGGCGGAAATGTTGTAGGCCCGTGTGCTTAGATTTGGGTGCACATTAAAAAACACCAGGTGGTCGAAATTTCCGGAGCCCTCCACCACGGCGTCTCTCATAATCATACGGTGGTTTTGGGATGTTAAGCCCCACATATTAATCTTATTAATACAGCACTTTTTTTCTGCCTGTTGGACCTTATCAATAGGTGTGCTTCTTTGGTTGACCTTTTTGGTTATTTCCACTGTCGCGTGACCTTTTCCACCAAAGAGATTGCCACTAGTACATTTGCTAATGGAGGTCTCTTCAATAGGTCTCATGTAACGTCTCGCATGATGTTCTATTGTGACCCCTGAAGTGTCAATAATTAACGTTTTACTTAGTTCATCCAGGATATAAAAAGTAAGCTGCCTAGCTATCGTCGCCCACTGAAGTCGACAATAGTTCCTCTAGTAAGGAGACTATTTATAAAAAGTGAGCAGGTGTTCCATGTTTTAGTGCATATAGGATCCATTGCAATTGTAGCCAGCATTGGAGACAGTATAAATCGGCTATTAAAAAGAAAGCCCTACTGGAAATTAATGGATGGCACCTTGGAGATGTTTGTGAAGCTCGGCATGACCTTGCACTAACGAAAAAAAAAAAAAACAATTGAAATGCGGGAGCTACACTGGTGGTGCGAAGACTGATAAAGCAGTGGGATTGGTGGTGTTTCCCTCATCTGTTCCCTCCTTTCTGTTCCCTCCTTTCTGCTTCCCATTCCCACACATTACTATACTATATCGCACGTGGCTACGCTCTGTCTTCTTTTTTTATTTTTTTATTTGTTTTTTTTTTTGTCTTTCTATTTTTCTCTCTTTCTTTGTCATTCAATCTACTTGTTCTTTCATCTGTAAAAATTATTGCATCTCATGCCGAACAAATCAGCGCCCATGTTCTGGGAGCAAAGCAGATGATGTAGAAATGGCAAAGAGATCATGTGCTGGCTTATTATTGTAATAGTTTGCTGGTGTCACCATACAGTATAACAAAATGCTTAGCAGTTCCGTTGTAAAAAGATTTTTTTTAAAAACACTTACCCATAATATTGTGGTTTTTCATGTTTTCGTCTGTGCAGATTACCTTTCCATTGAGCCTAAAGCATTCTACTTAGCCACCGTGTTGCTTTAACAGCAACGTAATGTTCAATACTTCTTTTTCCGCCGTTGTCCTTGCAAAGCTGCCCGTTTAACTGTAGGGCAATACGAGTCATCTTCCACTCATCTGTCTATCCAGGCAGCTGTTGTGAAGAAAGCCGAGGCAACAGACAAGTCTCTCAATGCTGGAGGTGAGGGCGAACCTGGCTCTTTAGATGGTGCCATTGTGAGCACCCGCACCTACGACCTCAACATCACCTATGACAACTACTACCGCACTCCACGACTCTGGCTATATGGCTATGATGAGGTATGATCTCATGTGTAAAGTGCTTTTGGAATAAAATGCAATAGCAAAACTCAATTCATCAAAACTACCTTGTAGATATGTATCTAGGTGTGAACCATGCATATGGCAAACCACTTGACATCCACTTGAATCTGTATCAGTTTCCTTGTATCAGTGTGCTACAAATGGGTGGTCAATTTTCTTCTTCGTAACGATCCCTCCACCTTGCCAAAAAGCGTAGCATTAATTTGCAATGTTCAATTTCGATTACTTGGTTGTTAATTCTTCCTTGGACTGCCTTGCGGTGACTTGAATTAGTCGAAGGACAGCTCCTGAATAAGGTTGGTTCGTACCAAGGAGGTTACAAAAAATTTGGGAGTGTAAGCTCTTGTGATGCCTTGTCGTTAGCCAGGGGGTATAAGAAATTTTGAATATTTTTATAATATTGTTTGCTATTCAATTAGATTCGCATTGGAATTTCACTTGTTGAACTTCCCGTACAGAAATAGTCTACGTCCAATAAAAAGTGACCCCTTCGGAGTTTTAGTATGCTTCACCTCATTACACTTTTGTGTTGCGGTAAAGCTACCTTCTATGCTCCGCTACGATCGCAGATGTATTGACTCGAAAAACCGCTGTTTCAAACCTGGAAGTGATGGAGGTGGCAGAAGTGGGAGCTCAATTAATTCTGTTTTTGACCGGAAATTCGGGCAGGAGGTTCGTAAAATTGGATGTGGAAGATTTCTAGCATAGAAAATTTCAGATGTTCATATAATGATGTCTGCAAGGCATATTAAGAACTACGGATTCGAAGGGGAGCACACCCTTGTCCTCCACATCAGTTTAACTTCCACAGAAGTTGAAAGGGGATAGGCTGGGGGCATTGCACATTTGCCTTTCACATGTGAAAAAAATGGTTGCCCCAAATCATGTACATAAAAACATTTCGGCCTCTGCATTGTGTCATTCTTGATAAGCCAACTCTAAAATACCACCCCTCCTGCGCTTGATCTACCTAGCCAAGAGAAACACCTTTATGTTGCTATCTCATAAGAATATGTGTAGGGGTCCTCTCCAACTTTGTTTTCTGCTATTTCACCTCGAAATATTAGAAAAATATTCCATTGGAGTTGCGCTTGCAATTCAGTATTCAAGTTCGCTTCGCACTGAGAATTTAGCCATTTCCACAGCTCTACTTATCGTAAAGTGTAAAGCCAGCTTTTACCCTCAATACTCTCAGAAACATGCTATTTTCGGGTGGTGCCCACTTATATGTCTAAGTGGTTTTGTTCTGTTATTGTAAGTGCTAGGTCAATTACCGTTGAAGCTCATTGATTCAACTGCAGTTAACACGAGTTTACAGTCAATTTGATCTGATGCCTTAGTCCCGGCATAGACCTTTGCATTTCAGCGGGGAAAACTCCTATATTTACTAAATGGCGCCCAAGCGAGGCGATAACACAAGAGAACACACAAAACACAAGCACCGATGAAAACTCGCGATAATTCAAGTGCGTTGACATCCACAATGATTTGTTAAAATTGGGTTTACGTCACTCTTCGCAGAAGTTGACTCGGAGTGATTACAGTTTGTTACCAAACAAAACCAAATTTACTGGAGATGCAAAACAACGTGGTGCTGCCACGCTTGACGTGTTTCTCTGGTGCAAGTGCGCCATCTCTCTTCCATGTGCCCGAAATACCTGTGGTACAATGTCCCTTCAGTCTAGTGTCAGCCTGCTAATTCGAACTCTGCTTGATGAACATTTGCGTTGAATTATTTTATGGCCTTTTCGAGCTCGAATTAACAGGTCTTTATTGCATAATACAAAAGATTGATGATCCTTATGAAAGTAACATATTGAGATGACTATTAACGGCTTAATCTCTAATAGAATTTGTCAAGAGTTTGAAGCTTACCAAGGAAACCAGTACCACAAAAACACATTTCGAGCAGTATTTGCGCTGAACATTGAACATGTAGGCCGTTTAAGTAAATTGTTCCCTTTTTCTTCCCAAACGCTGAGGTTTTATCATGCCCCTACTAGGATGACGGCCGCAGCAGCCATTTTTCGGGTGGCTAAGCTTCACTCTTCAGGTGTTATTTACAGTCCAGCAATGGTTGTTACATCCTCCTTGTTTCAGAGCAATCCGTTCTACAAATAAATGGCTGTCAATTTTCTCTTTCACAGCCCTTCCTTCACCTTGCAGGACTCTGCAAAACTGATTTGCCTAAGGTAGCATACTGCCTCCAAAATTTCAAGTTCACATAAAAACTAACCATGAAAGGTGTAACAAGTGAAAAGTATGACACCATGTTTTCTAATGTAGTACACAGATTTATGTGCCAGCTTTGGCAGTTTTAAAGTTGAGGCAGGTAATTTTCTGACAGAAAATTTCAGTTTGTGTGCAAGGCTGTGGCTAACAAGACACCTTTAGCCCCATTGTCGAATGTGATAGCCACTTTTCTTAATTAGCTTGGCCAAATTTAGCTAGGGCACTCTGTAAATTTACCTATGGCATTTGAAGGTGTGCTTCTTGCAAAGTTTAAATATTTGCTTTGGGTAGTCTATGTGGCTGTTCCATGTTTAAGTGACATTGTAAGGCCATCAGTTACAATTAGCATTTCATTTTGCAAAGCCTGTTTTGTCACTTTGTGTTGAGAACCCAGCACTATCATTTGACATCGGTTGGGAACACCTCTGGCGTGAAAACAATAGGGGCAACTTGTACAGCATATCTTGTAAATGTGACCTATAGGACCACCTTTTTTGGACTCTAATTACCGTGTTGTGATGTCTTTTTGGGCAGAACCGACAGCCTCTGAGCATGGAGGCCATGTATGAGGACATCAGCCAGGACCATGCCAAAAAGACGGTCACCATGGAAGCCCACCCTCATTTGCCAGGACCTCCGATGGCCTCTGTCCACCCTTGCAGGTATGAACCTCGAATGGCATGGGACAGTGTCAAAATGTGCTAGCTGCTGCAGAACAGTCCCGTTTCAAATTCACTCTAAGTAATGTTGCACTATAGGCAGTCAGTCTTTCTTTCACAAAAAAAAAAAAGCAACCTCCTATTGTCTTTTGCTTCTACACTTCATGTGTGCTGGTATACGACTCACAAATGCTAATGTGCATCTTTTGTAGTCGTGCAAAACTTTGTTGAATATTATGACGTGAGAATGTCTTCCGTGTGTGTTTTCCTTCCATCTTCTTTTGACACCAGGCATGCTGAGGTGATGAAGAAGATAATCCAGACTGTGACTGAAGGCGGCGGTGAACTGGGCGTCCACATGTACCTGATCGTGTTCCTTAAGTTTGTGCAAGCCGTCATTCCTACCATAGAGTACGACTACACCCAGAACTTCGCCATGTGATACTCGGGCACTTGATGGAACCGTGCTCATTTTAAATTACTGTTTGGAAACTGCGGGGTACAGACAATGCTCACTTTCTTTCTTTTTGTGAACCGTATTCCCATTGTTGCAGCATAGGAGGGTGCAGCACTTCTGTGAACCTGCGCTTGCAGTAAAGCACTGCTGTGGAAGATGCATGTTTTGTCTCTACCTTGGTTGTATTCTATCAGTCTAGTTTGTGGCTCTCTATAAATGCATGTGGTGGGCTTGGGCCAATTTGTGTGGAAGATCATGGAGCATCTCAATGCACAGTTTTTGTATCTGGAAAATACCTACTTGATCAGTTGTCTGTGCCCCCAAAAGTTCCTACTTTACTTTTGAAAGTGTTTTAAGGTATTGTATAAGGCGATCGAGAGGTTGTTATTGTAAAGTATAACAATGGCACATTCGTTGCTGCAGCTTATGAACTCTAATATACAGATGCTAGTTGCACTCCATTGCTCACTTGCCAGGAAGACAACAGATTAGAATGAACTTGTAGAAGAAAATGTGATAAACGGCGTTTATCTCTACAAGCAATCTTTTCTGAGAATGGTTTGATATCTTCTTGTTGCAAAGTGCCCTCGTCTTTTTGCCTGTTGCAAGGGCATGCATCTTGCCTGCAAAATCTATTCACTGGCAATTTTAGAATTCTCACTGTGATTTTTGGAAATAAAGACAATGATGCAAATGAATGGTGTAATAGTACATCTCAAGTTGTCTGCCTGCCTCAAATGTGGCTTTATTTGCTTAAAGACGTTCGACATATACTTTATTTAGTTAATCTTTCATAGGGCTGAAAAAACGTGTGCAAATTAACTGATTGCTGAATCAAGACTCGAGAAAATGTTACAAAATATAGGTTACATCAATACACTTTCCTTTTTTTTTTGCGACTATATAAATTCTGTGCTTATCTTGTATTAAAGCAGATAGAAACTAAAATTTTTGTCATCCTGCGACTTTGTTCTCAGTGTGACCACAGTGTTTAATTAGCACAACAAGTGCTTTTAAAGCTTCCCTTGTTATGTACTACCACCATGTGCATGTGACGAACTGATAGCCCATCAGGATGTAACAAACGAGTCTTATGCCAGCATGCCGTCCGCAGCTGAAAGCTCTTCACCTTAAACAGCCTCCTCCATGTTTGAGTCTTGTGACATTGTGCGTGTATTGCATTAAGTTACAAAAAATTTCCCGAGTGCCACATCCACATGTGGATAGCACTTCTTTTCGGCTGTCTTCGCACAATGCTTTTTGCTTTTGCGCCCCACATTTGTCATGCTACCCGATTGGTGTTCTCTGAGGATTGGCTGAATTAATCTGGTTGTGGCCATATGTGATTGAAATGGTAGTCAAAATTTCCAGAGCCTTCCACTGCAGCGTCTTCTATAATTATATGGTGGCTTTGGGACGTTTAAACACCACATATAAGTCAATCAAATGTGATTGAAATTATCGGTGGATAGTTTTTATGTTGCCAGAAAGAGTGGGGGCCCCACTTGCTCTCTCACATTTCTCCCTCACACCCTACGTGTGTGCATCTGTGTGTGTATATGTGGAAAAGAGGGAGGGTCTGACTTCAAATTTTAAGTTGATCTGTAGTCTCCTAAGTGCTGATACCACAATATTGTCCTGAAGATCTCGAATGGAAGTTCATATTTATTTTTTATTTGCACAAATGCATCGATCCACCTTGTAGCACTTGGCTCCCAATGAAAAATGTCGCATAGGCAGCTACATGCTGGCTGCTTTGCTTAAGATCGATTCCCATAATACGTTGGATCTGACAAACTTTTTTATTCTCATGCCTTACTTTGTTTCAGTATGAACCAGACAGGACAGGTAGCTTTAGTTATGCCAGGGAATTCAATTTAAGAGCGCCAAAAGTAATTTTCGAGTGTTAGGAAATGCCACTTGCTACCACTATGCCTTGTGCGAAGCTGGGGCTGCAAATTTTTCTGCCTAAGATTATGGATTAGTATTTGAGTTGGCGTTTTCAGTGAGAGAGCTGGTAGTAAACTCTTTGTCTATAAATCAAAATTACGCATCATCTTTTCTCGGCAATTTCATAAGCAAGCATGTCAATGGGTGCCAATCTGTAGACAACAAAGAAATTACGCTTTTTGTATAGACAAGGAAATTTGTGGAAAACCATTAATTGACTGTGTCAGGTTTTTGCTCCGTAGGTAAGTACGGGCAAGATGCAGCTGTTATATACCTTCCTCTTGAGGGTCAGTGATAAATTACCATTCATGATTTGAGAATGCTTGCCGAATTTGATCCATCCTTCACATATTTCACTCCCATGGTTCAGCTCTGCGGTTACTGCGTGTCCTAACTTTACAACTTCCAGCGTCTCTCGGCCTATCGCAAAGGGCTGTGTTCTGCTGAGACTGTTGCACGTTACTTCAGTTTTGTGCATAATTTTCAGACCTGCTGTTCTGCTTTCTGTGTCCAGTTCAGTAAACATGAGCTTTGATTCGTCCCCTGTGTTACTCATCAGGGCAATGTCATCAGTGAACCACAGGTTGCCCTGCCGCAGTGATCTAGTGGCTAAGGTACTCGGCTGCTAACCCGCAGGTCGCGGGATCGAATCCTAGCTGCGGCGACTGCATTTCCGATGAAGGCGGAAATGTTGTAGGTCCATGTGCTCAGATTTGGGTGCGTGTTAAAGGACCCTAGGTGGTCATAATTTTTGGAGCCCTCCGCTACGGGGTCTCTCATAATCATGTTGTGGTTTTCGGACGTTAAACCCCACATATCAATCAATCAACCACTAGTTACTAAGGTACTCTCCATAAAATTTTATCCCTAACTCTTCCCAATCTAGGGCCCCTGAAAACCTCCTGTAAACACGTGAACAGCATTGGAGCGATTGTGTCTCCCTGCATTACACCCTTCTTTATTGGGGTTCGGTCGCTTTCTTTGTAGAGAACAATGGTGGCTGTTTATCCACTGTGGATTTCTTCCAGTATGTTTATGTAGGGTTCGTCGATGCCCTGGTTTCGTAGTGCCTTCATCACTGCTGATGCCTTGACTCAGTCAAATGTATTCCGCGCATTTCTCTATCACCTGATTGATAGCATGAATATGGTCTATTGTGGAGTAGCCTGTACGAAATCCTGCTTGGTCCTTTGGTTGGTTGAGCTCAGTCACCTTAATTCTATTAGCTATTATTTTTGTGAATAGTGTGTAGAGAACGGACAGTAAGCTGATCAGCGTGTAATTTTTCTAGTCCTTGACATCTCCCTTCTTATGAATTAAGATGATGTTGGCGTTCTTCCAAGATTGTGGTAGCCTTCGTGTCAAGAAACATATCATATATAAGGTGACCTGTTTTTCTAACACAATTTCTCCATCATCTTTCAGGGGGTTTGTTGTTGCCTCATCCTCACCAGCGGCTTTGCCTCTTTGCATTTCTTCTAAGGCTTTCGTTTCTTCCTCTGTTGTTATCGGTAGCATGTCAAATTCCTCTGGGCTATTATTGCTTCTTACGATATCATCCTGGTTGTTTCGGGTCCTGTACAGCTCTCTGTAGAACTCCTCCGCCACCTCAACTATCCTAATCATATTGATTATGGCATTGCCTTTCTTGTCTCTTATTGCATACATCCAATTTTTCCTTACGCACAAGTTTGCCTTTGCAGCTTTAGGCTTCTGCCACTTTTTACAGCCTGCTTGATTCTCTCCATGTTATACCTTTCGATGTCTGCTACCTTACGTCAAATAATCAACTTTGAAAGCTCCACTAGCTCAATTTTGTTGGTTGCATTCGAGGCTTTCATGGTTTGTCATATCTCAATGAGACTTTTCATCTCCCGAGATAGTTTGCCAGTGTCCTGTGTAGTGACTGTACCTCCGACTTCCATTGCACACTCTTTGATGGTACTAGTAGGATTATCGCTCATTGTGTCAACCCCAACGACTGTTGCCTCGTTGAAAACCTCGAGTCTATTCTGATGTGGAATTCTGATTTCCTCTACTTTCCCTCTCACCGCTGGCTCATTAAAGGGCTTCTTGCGTATCAGTCTCTACCTTTACTTTTTTAAATCTAGGTGAATTCGAGCTCTTATCATTCTATGGTCGCTGAATCAGATTTTGCCAACTACTTGTACATCTTGTGCAATGTCTGGGTGGGCACACAGAATGAAGTCTTTCATTTTAGTTTTGCCATTAGGACTCTGCCACGTCCACTAACCGTTAGCCCGTTTTCTGTAGAAGATATACAAGATCCATAAATTATTACGTTTTGCAAACTCTACTAGTAACTCCCCTCTTACATTTCTAGAGCCTACGCCATACTCCCCTCCCCCACTGCATGGTCTCCTGCCTGTTTCTTGCCTACTTTGCCATTAAAGTCGCCCATCAGTATAGTGCACTTTGTCTTTATTAATTGCTGACTCACTCCTAATTCTGTCTTCAAAAAATTAAGATTAGCACACTGCTTTTGTTTGTGAAAAACCATGTATGCCATGAATGTCAAACATGCAGAAACCACAAGGCACTTTTTTTGTAATGATGCAACTCCTGGCTTTTATTTGCAGCCTCATGGTCTATACAATGTGTATTTCTCCCTCTCTCTTTTTCCTTTAAACACACTGCATGTGGTATCTACATAGCTCTTGCAGGTTTGTGATTAGTGTGGTTGTTTCACAGCTGTAGCTTCCCACTGTGTTGGTGTGAGTTTACCGGTTCAACCCCCAGATAAATTTTGGTGGCAAAATACAAAAATGAGAAAAAAAAATTGCCAGTGGTGAACATTGAGAGCCATGCTGCACATCTGTCATAGACCACTAGTGTAGTTTTGCAGCATCGCCATGCGTGCTACTATTGCAGAGAGCAGACACTTGAGCTTACCTTGCACGACTATTCTCACTACTCTGAACTAAAGCACAAGATTAATCGATTTAAGACCATTCGTAACAAAATGTTTTTGAGTGGTGGCTTCATGTGCTTAGGAGCAAAGGGCGACGTACTGTGTCCTTGTAATGAATAGAACTGGGGCAAACTGCATGGTCGAGCTCTTTGTGGAGCATGTAAGCTTGAGCTGTGAAAGCACTGATGTGTGAATGTTCCCCTGCCTTCTAGTCTCCCTACTTCCCTTGAATGGTAGCGAACAGGATTTTCTATTTTGGTTAATCTCTGGCATTTCTCTATATTGTGCTCTTTCTAAACGTAACCTGCAATTTAATATTCGTTTAATGTGATAGCGTTAAATAGCGTCGTTGGTCGTGAGCAAAAAAATTATCTTATGTTTGACCTAAAAATCAACAACGATGCTAATAAAGTAAATAAGATGAAAAATCCTGGAAGCAGGGTGGGGCCGAACTAGGGCTGTTTGGGTCTGAACGGGGATCGAACCTCGGTCGTTTGCGTGGCAAGGGGATGTTCTAACACACAACCACGCATCTGCTTTTTTTTTCCTTTAATGAATGAAATGATCACCAGTAAAGTAAACACAGCATACTTCATCAGAAGTCAGGCAAACACACACAAGCGTCAAAAATTGGAAGCCACTCCGGAACGGGATCAAAAGTCTCAACAACACTGCGCACTTGGGCAGCTGCTTCTCGGAAGACAGATCTCGTCGACTGTGGTGGCTCTGCGTGTCTATCAATCTCTGCTTGTGAAAACAGTGAAAAGATCTTTCTCTGCTTGGAAATGCAGTGAAAGTAGCTTTCATGCTTCACATGTATACATGTCCTGTATACATGCTTCACAATGCAACATGAAATATTGCGGTAATAATGCATAGTACAAGCTTCTATCGCCAATGGGCGTCAGAATATGCGATTATCATAATGGCTCCAAGGTTGAAAGCCAGTACCCCACTACACAAGGCACACACCCTAAGCACCTGTTCCCTTAAGACCACGTAGTGGGTGCATAGCAAATTTGAAAAGGTTTCATGCGTTTGAAGTACACACTAGGAACAGGATGTTGCTATTGCATTCAATTCTTAAAGGAGAAGCTTTAGGGTCCCCTAATTTTTTTAAGGTCTCGGTTTATTGGTGAAATTTAGCATCTTATGTAGAAAACTGCAGGGGATGGTATCGCCACCACAATCCTCTATTTCCTATAATAATGTAACATTCATAAATTACAATGCGAGAGAAATGCCACCATTTCCTTCTACTTACAGTGCAGTAAAAGATTGTTTTGTTTATGAGTTGTTGGTTCAATCTTGAAAATGTACAAGTGCGACCCTCTGATGATGCTAACGATTAGTGGCATTTTTTTATTGCACAAAAGCCAATCTGGCCGAAGAGCGCCAGGAGATGTTGCGCACGAGACTCGGTGATTCTGCAAAGGCTTTCTTGCGCTTTGGTTGGTCTGTACAAAGTGAACCACAGGCTGGTTGCATGTAGCTTTTAATGCACTGAGACGTCCCATGAACACAAGTGAACAGTGTTTGACAGAGCAATAAGGAGGGAAAAAATGGAACACTAGAACATCATCTTTGTGTGTATTTATTCACGAGTTTCCCAGCTTTTTTTGTCTATGCACAAATGACCATCACACACCCACACAGTTCTTTTTTGCGCTGTGTCGCTTGTTCAAAGTGACTAGAACGTAATGCGTTGCTGGAAGTATGTGGATTCATGCTAACGAAACTCCATCACCATTCGTAAAGACAAAGCATGCATACACTAGATCTCGTGTAGACTCCAGCAGAACTTGCTGTAAAAGACCTGCGGGCACAGTGAACAGTGTACTGAAACAGTACGTATAAGCACAGGCACTTTTATGTTCTACAGTGCTGTAAACTATAGATGCTTTATAAAAGCTCCGTTCAATATGCTTTCATTACAATGGATCAAAATGGAGTTTAACTGCTTCACGTAAATCTGCAACGCCACTTGAGATAAATAGGAAATAAGGCTGGAAAAAAAAAATGGCTGAAGAAGAGGCACGCATGGTTGTTGGCATAACAGAAACACAGTGCAATATTACTTACAGAATTGTATATATGTATAAAATTAAAGATGTGCACAAGCTTTACTTTAGTGCTCTAACGAACGCAACATCTGTCAATGCAGAGTCAGCTTATGGACTTCAGTACTGTTTGGGTATAAATAAAAGCTGCTTCACCAGAGGTGCTATTTGCAAAAGCCCCATACGCTATAGCAACAGCTCTAGAATGCTGCAAAGTTGAAATTGCTGCACTTAGACAGCCTAATGGTGCTAGTGGCAAACACAACTCACCTTAATTATGTTAATTTACTCCCTGCATGTATAAACTAAAACACATGCTACTGCAGTCCACTGCTTCAGTAACAACTATAATCTGATTGTGTCAAAATGAGACATTCATTTTGTTGGACATCATATTTCCCCAAGCAAAACAGCTAGTTTGTGCTACCTAAGACGCAAGAGTGAGAAAGAAATCAGAGCGGTGAACCAGGTTAACAAACCATTTGGCGACTCTCCGTGACACAGAATTTTTTTTTTCCATAAATCAAAATGTTCATGTGCTAATTGTTTATCGACAGTAGTGCCTTTTAAATACTCAATACCTACCAAATGAAACAATGTTCTCAAAGGGGATTTTGCAGAACAAGCTCAGAATTTCTGACAAAGGTGTAATGATTTAAAGCATTCAATTCGGCAGTGTTACCCACAAAAAAAAAGGGGGGGGGGGGGGGGCAGTGCAACTATAGTAGTTGCCAAAATGCATTCAGTGCATGTGAGCATTGTTGTAGATGCACGTCAAGGGTGGTTCACAAGTGACACTACTTCCCCACACTGCACATAGTGTAGTTCAATATCTGTATGGCGGGTAGCACAAACCCAAGTTTTTCACTAACAGGGCCAGTCTCGCTTGTTTAGTACTGTAAGAAATCAGTCGAGCAGGCATTAACAAGTGAAGGTTTCTGCTAGTTAGTGGCCTACAGTACCATGAGAAGCCACATCCTTGGATGACTCTGACTAGCGTGGATGGCTAGCATTGTATGGTTTAGAGTTGCATGGAAACGAGCAACGTGCGCACATCTTAAGACAAATATTATGCCCGCTATTTGCCAATGTGACTCGTAGCAGGTCACTTTGCGTTAACTTAGGGGCGACTATTGCTAGTTGAAAACTCTTTTAATCACTGCAAATAAAATTCTTGTAAATGTAACAATGCTGACTGCAATATCTCAAGCCTAAAGGCAATACTAGAAGTAATGCAGAATGGCATAGAGACATTACAGGCAACACTGCGGGCCTGCCAAGTAGCAGCTAGCAATGCATGATTAGGAAAGTGTTCATGTCAGCATTGGCAGCACTGCTGTTCACTTCACACAAATATTAAAACAAACATCATTGCCTTTCCCTGGCATTTGTTCTCACCAAATGGCTATTAAACACCTATTCGTCATAGTTTGTTGTATACAGTTTTAAAGAGAGATGGAATTCGAAAAAAAGTTTCTTTAATCTGTAGCCTAAGGCAATTAAATGTTCACTGTTCACTAAGTTTTTATAATAATTTCAAATATGCGATCAGTTTTATAGTAAGTTGCATAGTTACCGTTTTGTGCCATGATAATGTGTAAAATATAACAGAATTTTTCTGCCACTAAACTTCTTAAATTATGAGTCATTAATGGCCTCATATTGCTCCAGAATAACTGTAGACTGCAAATAACAATAAAGTGTGTATAATACATTTAAACGAACGAGAAAAATTTTAATGTGAGAAGTGTTCAAAGCTCAGCCCATACCAATTGCTCACTTTAAATTTATAAAAATTTATAAATGATATCGTGCTCTAAAGCAAATAATTTCACTTAGCACATGTTCAGGAATATGTCGCAAGAATTTCACGTTGATCTGGCCATCAGTATAGTACCAAACACATGACATCCGAACTCTAGGAGTTGTCCGAAATTGCTCCTTGAAAAAACACATCTTAATGTAGGAATGAAAGCTAATCAAAGGAGCAATGATAAAACGATTTCTTCCGTTATGAAAGCTTGGGAACCATGGTTATTTTGAGCATGTGGCTTTGAGGGACTCTTCTTGCGAAATGCAACGACAAGCAGGCATGAGACAATTTCGGCGGACTGTAGATAATCATCTTATTTTGGTTTTTTATAGCCACCTTGTCCTCTTTAAAGGGGATTTCGTCCATTTCGAGTTCAACTACAACCTTGATTTTTTTGTAGTGAAAATAGACAGTTAAACTTGAAACCTTATTTCAACTCGAGCTTATGAAAGAGACAAAAAACAAAAAAGTATGTAATTTTGGAAAAATAACTTGTTTTTCAACTCTAATCTCCCCTTAAGCTCTGTTTCATCACTCAGAGCTAGTAGTGCAGTGTCAATCAATAAAGGCTGCTAGTTGCTACTTGACTCTTTTCACAGCAAGGTTCTGACGTAGCTTTATAACATTCAGTCCGACGTAGCTTGTAACGTTCAAGTTAAGCTCTCGCTATGCTTTCTCAGTGAAGGTCATTCATTACTTTTTACTCAGACCTAGCAGCAGTGTCAATCAAAATACGTTGCTGGCAGCTACCTAACAGTCTTCACAACACACTGTGTGTGGCCATGGGTATTACCACATGTGGGCACTATACATTTTCCTTGCTGTTTGGATGTAGTTGCAATGCAGTGGAAGCAACTGCTCTGCATGTCACAAAAATTAGCGCAGGGGTCTCAAACAAGTGGTGCACACCATCGTTCTCTCCTCTAGTCTTTCATATCACGGGTTGTTGCCCGAACATTTCTCAACATCCCTTCCCTTCATCTACACTTGGCAGTGGTCCTTGAACTAAATGCACAATGAAGCTAATGCGTGCTAATTTGTGCTTTCATAGTCATGATCAGCCAGCTTTCTGAAAGTCTGTGTCGTGCCTTTGCGGCAGAAGGTGTCCAACACAGTGCTGGTTGCCTTCAGTGTTGACAAAATGTAGTCAGCCTGGTGAGCCACTGGTAAGCTCTTCCTTGCTGCTAGCATTTCGGCAGCACGGACGCACGTTTCATTGAGCTTATGTAAGGCGCAAAGTACTTCTAGCTTCTTCTTGTCTCCCAGCATGGCCGCTTCTTCGATTGACTCAATCCTTGAAAATGCGAAACTCGTGCTCTCGGCCAGTGCTTCGGCAGTCATTGTGTTCACCACCTCTTCGGTCATTCCCACTGGCTCGGCAAAGATTTCACTTGCATGAATGAGACATGCATGGATGTGCCGACACATGTCCGTACTCCCACAAGTGCAATGGTATCTATGAAGGCAGGCACTGCATTGCTTGCAGCGAGGTTGACAATTGATCTTGCGGCAGCTGAGCACCTCGTTAACATCATAGATGACACCTCCATCATTTACTCTCCACTGGTTGTCAGTAACATGAACTATCTGTTCAGGAGAAATGTTCAACGCATCCTGATGTGCTTGCACGATTTTCAGTTTCATCTGATGAGCAGACCTAGGACGAGGACGTTTTGGCTTCAAGAGTGGTTGTTCATGCTCCAGCGCATCTTGTGTGTCTGAAGATTCCTCCAGATTAAGTGACGTTTCAGCATGCACCTCTTCAATGTACATGGTCTCAATTTGTGGCTCCTCGGATTGCAGCTCTTCTATATGCACTTCTTCAACAGGCACTACCTCAACTGGCAGACCAGATGATGTCATTGCTTCAAAGGTGATGGTGTCAACAGACACAGTTTCAACAATGTTCATTGCATCGACTGACATTACCTCAACCGGCACTACATCAGAATCAGTAGCAAGTAGGTCACTTGAAGCTGGTCCCATCTGCTTTTTTGAGCTTTCCACCTCAGGCTGCGTTTGACGCAAAACTTTCATGTAGTTCTCGTACTGCTTGGATTCAGAGGCAAGCAGCAGGTTATGGGCTATCTTGTCTAATCTTTTCACTTTTAGGCGGCTTGCAATGCGCCTGAACAACGTGTGGAAGTCTTCAATGTTGATATCAAGGTCCCTGAAGAAACAACTTCCCCACTGCTCCGGCCGTCCAGCATAGGTGGATTCAAACACATCTCCAAAGCTGGCAGTGTCGCTATCCATTTTGAGCATGCTTATGACACGGCGCAGCATTTTCTGAAAGGATTCCACAGACTCCTGGTTGAATAGCAGGTCTAGCGACCTGGTTACAGCTGCCTGCTTCTCCCGTCCACGAACCCAAGTGTTGATGGCTTCAGTCCATGCACGCTGTACGTGCCACGAAGATATAATCTTCTGCGGCCGTGGCTCGGCACCGAAAGCTTCGAGCCAGGCCGCGAAATAGAAGTCGGTGTCTTCGGACATGAAGAATCGCGGCGTGAAGTCGCCCATGTTCTGACGGACGGCTTCGAAGAAAGCAGTAACGACAGCCGGGTTGGCTGCTCCGCAGACGCACCAGGCAATAGGAACCACCACACCGACAGATGTCGTGGCCAAAAGGGCAAGCAACGTGTACTCGGAGCTATGGCCGGTCACAGGCTCGACGCAAACGAGCGCGGAGTCCACATTGACCAGATCGCGCTGGTAGCGCGTCTGAATCACTAGTGCCATGTCGTCGTCAGCCAAACCCCGAAAAGCGGCGACGTCGGCGTCTCCGGAGGCGTCTGAGGTCGCGCCCCGGGATTTGTACAGAAGGATCGGACTGTACGACTGGGCCGCAAAACGCGCAGCAAGCTTGCGAACACTCCGGTCGTCGTCCACGTCCAACTTCCAAGAAAGCAGACCTTCGGAGACGGCGATGTTACGGATATCGCCCATCGTGATGAGGTGCGTGCGCGTTATTTCCCGCGCGTCCTGCGGGAAATCGCTGCGAATGTTCTCGAGGATGCGGTCAAAGGGCACGCCGCGCCGAATCTCGGCCAGAATCGCGCGCCGGTCAGCAGCGGAAATGCGAAGGTGTACGACGTCCATGTCGTGACCGTAGTGAGTGAGACAGCCGTTGACACGCACCGCCCCCGTGAGCAGGCACTCGCGGGCGTTCAGGTACGCGGTACACCAACCGCCCATCTTGCACGAGCCCTGCGATTTGATCCTACGCCGTCGAGCCGTAGTCTTCACGTTGCTAAGACCAGAGCGATGACAAACGTAGCGATGGACAGTCGCCCGAGCCTGCGTGTCGCTGGCCCGCGCCGCGAACTGCGTACGGTTGGCGCGAGACACCAGGTCCATCCACTCGCGAAAGTCGCTCATCGACTCGAACTCTTCCTGCACCTCGACCAGCGAGTGGCCGTGCTCGACGACCAAGTGATCGCGCATGTCGTCGCGCCTTGTGGCAACATAGGCGCAACCTTGCTCCCCGCACTTCACCTCCCGGCCAGCTCGAGCCGCTTTCGTCGGGTCGGGCATCACCTTGTGCACGCGTCGCTTGTGCTTGGACAGGCTGCCCGACGTGCTGAACTCCTTGTGGCACAGCGGACACTTGGAGAACTTTCCCATGAACGCCATGGCCGTGCATCAACAGCGCGGCTCCGTGCAGAGGCTGTGCCAGCGTTTCAGTACATAAGCGAGCCGCTTAATCTGCGACTGCAGGTGCGATCGGCGGGCCAAAAGCTACGATGGCAGCAGGTATCGGTGACTATCGAAGCCTGTGCCCGAGGCCCATGCTAGAAGTAAACAGTTCATCATGGGACTCTTGGGCACACCACGCAGCGCCCCATTTTCCCATGGAAGCCACCGAGGCCGGAAGCAACAACGGCCGGAAGTTCACGACCGTCTGGAGACTGGAAGTGAGGTGCGAGGTTTTCGTTTTCGACATACAGCTCAAAGTTTTATGGCTTTAGCCATTGCCTTTAAATAATTTAACAATCACCTTAACGCGAGAAAAAAAAACTGGCAGGCACAGCCAATTTTGAACATAGTGGCGAAAATATTCAAGAAGTGTGATTTGACATGTGCCTTCTTTATTTTTTCAGTGCCCGGGCTAGAGTGTACTAGAAAAGTTGAGTGGTGGTGGTGGTAGTGGTTACAATGAAGAGGAAAAAGGCACCTAATTTCTGTCTGCCTTCAGGCGACACGGCGCAGTGCCTTATAGGGGTGGGGGGAAGGAGGGATAAAAAGAATAGAAGGAAAGTAGAAGCAGAAGAAGACAGCCAACGAGAGGAAAAAGAAGGAGATAGGAAAGTGGGGATCCGGTCGAAGCAGTCCAAGGGCGGGGTGCCACAATGCGAGAGCTACACGGCATCAGGAGACCGCGGAGGGCGAACCAGTCGGCGGGAGCTACGCTGAAGTCGGAGATCGCGAGGGCACAACCGTCCAGCTTGAAATCCTGCGAGCGAATCAGTTGAGTGGCGAGACCGCGCCTCGCCGCCTGAACCTTTCCACGTTGCTGGTAGCGGCGGCGCTGCAGTCGAATCATACTGAGAGAGCCGCGCGCCGCGTGCAAGAACTGCTATGCGTTTCGGCTCCTCAGTCGCTCTTTCTTAATTCAGATTTCTTCGTACCTGCCAATCATTCATGTCTAGCACATTATGCCATAGCCCTTGAAGTATGACACGCCAATCTAGTGAATTTGAGCTCCATAAAAGCTTTTGTGAGAGATCGAAAATAATTCAGAAAGGGCGTGTCTTATACTGATTTCTTCTGTCTTAACTATTTCTTCGTTGGTTAGGCGCCTACAATATTCAGAATAACAGAGCCGATATATTGTAAATTAGCTGTGCTTTGAAAGCTGTGAGATAAAAAAAAAACGCCGTGTCAAATGCAGGCAGATCGGGGAAGCAATAAGTAAAGAGGGGAGAGGAAGGGAATCTGAACCCCCTACACCACGAAATGTTTTCATAATTAAACTATTCAGGGTATACTAAAATATTTACACGCATTCACAGCGACCACCGATTGCCAAAGTTAGCCGTTCTGCTGCACCCCACCCCTCAAAAAAAAAAAAAAAAAAAACCTGGGTAGCCTTGCGCCGAACGTTTACAGTTGGCGAAGCTGAATATAGCGTGTCTCTGTACAAATGCGCGCTATGAATTTCACCTTTTCACCGCATGACGTCTTAAAACTAGTTCAAGTTTAACGCAGCCGGACGAAAAATGCACCGCCTAAAAATAGTAGCATGCTAAGGGGCATTGCATGGAAATTGTTAAGGGGGTGGTGACGTGCGACTTAAATGCGTCGCCAACGTCTCATTATAGAAAAGAAACGTCAACATAGTATGTTGTCAGACGTTGGCGTCGCCATAGGGGGGGGGGGGGGGGGGCAAGGGTTCGTGCCGCTCCCTACACGCCACATTTTGTTACGCCATAGCTACACTGATACAGAGCCAGAGGCGCAGCTATGGGGGGGGGGGGGGGGTGCTCAAACTTGCTGAAATCGGTCAATTTGCTTGTGTATATGTCCATGTACGCACACTCGAGCACACATAAAGCATGGTTGAACCGCACCAAAAATTTTTTTTTCTGGCCAAAATGTGACCGGACCATGCACATCCACCTGCCCCCCCGCCCCCCCCTCGTCCTCTCCCATTCAAATCAAAAGTTTCCAAAAAGAAGTTCTGCTCGACCCTGCAGTGAGGTACTCAAAACAAAGTTTATCAGACAAAATAGATTTGGTTCAGCATGCAATGTCCAAGCTAGATTCATCGTTCTATTGCGGTGGCGTTGAGGTCTAGCTGAGGAGCGTCGTCGGTGTCGCCAATACAAAGTGGGCTGTTCTAAAACATATACAGCCCGGTTTCTGCTGAGATAAGTGCGGACCTTCTGTATGCTCAATGGCTTAATGTCCAGCAGGTACACAAGCATTAAAGCGAGTAATTAAAGAGAATTAGGTCGTCTTTATTGTAGCAAAATTTGCATTTTTCCAGACTCATGGCACCACTCGGATCGACTATAGATACATCGCGTCTCTGTAAAAATAGCGCTCCATATAGAAGGAAAAGCGTCGTGTATACGTGTCACGCTCTTCAACGTTGGTTCAGAGTTCTTTAGAGAATCCCCAACACCACCCTTTCTCAAATTATTTTCTGAAATCATTGTCATCGTCACCCCACCAACCTTTTCTGCCAGAAATCGTGGTTAATCGCGCTGAATCAGGTGCATGTATACACGGCGGCGCCGCTTGCAAACGCAATGTCCTCCGCGGAGGCGTCGCAGAGCAGCTGTCCATCGTCATCCGCTGAGCGGCAACCGAGCACAAAACTCGGCAAGATGGTCAGGAGGAATGTGCGCGACCGCTCGGCGCAAGTGCACAGGAACACCACCCAGCAGGCGACAACGAGCGTGAGTCCCGTGAACGTCAAGGCTGTGCCCAGGCGCCAGCCCAGAAGCGTGGACGCGATGCCGGACAGTAGGAAGACGCTCGAGAAGACGGCCGCCGCGTACAGCAGCGTATACATGCGGTCCTTGACAACGTCGTAGCGCGAGATGCAGCCGAGTGGGCGTGCTTCCTCCATGAGACGCAGGGGTGGATCGATACTCGCTGAAGTTGGCTCTCGTGGTAGGCCTCCTGGATGCCGCCGTCGCAACCCAAGCGCGCCGTCATCCGCGCTGGTCGACGTCTCCTCGTGGTCGGTCGTCCGGGATTCCGGTGCCATTTCGATGTCGTGCCCTGGCAGCGCTGACGGGTGATCGGCCGCGACCATCGTGGGGACATGCACGAATTGCTGCGGTGTACAGACCAGAATGTTTTAATATCGCGCGTGCGTATTAGAGCAAATGTACGTAATCTTGATAGCGGGTGATCACATGTCGGCGCGCGATCAGCGCACAAGCAAGAGCGCCCACCCGTGCAGCAAGAGAAACGACAATCTTGAAAGATGTCCCTTAATTATTTCACACTGTATTGTTATTCAGTCACGTCTTGAGTTCAGCAGCGTCTGTGCACGCGTTACAACTGCACGCACTTCCTTCAAGCTTCAAAAAAAAAAAAAAAAGTCAGCTGGCCACGTGGTTCACGGCTGTGACGAACGGTTTTGGCGCGAGTTCAACACGGAAGCATGTCTTACAATAACTCAAGTTATGAACTATGCCATCCTGCCTATATGAGTGACATAACAGAATAGTATTTGCTTCGGATTAACTATAGTGCACGCTATCTATCTATTCGCAAGCCTCCGGGAAGAGCCGTAGAGCTCGTGTGGGTCCCGGCTCACTCGCAGGTAGCAGGCAACACCATTGCCGAGTATCACGCCCGAGAAATGTCAATCCGGGCCGAGCATGAGCCGGAAGAGCTACCACACTCGGTTACCAGCTTTCGGGACATTACCCAGATGTGCCGAAAGGGAAGGTGCAGACTACCAGAACCGCGCCCCGACCTGACCAGGAAACAACAGACAATATGGCGTCGAGCGCAGGCGGGATCGCTTGCGCATCCCGTACTGCTGAACCGCATGTACCCTGCGGAACACGACATGCTCTGTCCGTTTTGTAAAATAGAAAATGGCACCCTGCTGCACATCTTGGCAGAGTGCACAGAACTTAAGAACCCCCCACCATCCCTTCCGACACCCCGAATCATCACATCAGCCCCTTAGAAGTGTGGCAGCTTGGGCTAGTTGGTATAGCATGACGATAGTTATAGCGCGAGAACAAAACGACGACACAGAGACAAGAAGGACACGAAAGACACGGGCGCTGAGCGATGGGAGACCTTGTTATCCAGCCCCACCCTACCGACTCAGCGTGCACTGACGGACAGGGGCCAGGAGCTGCTGGATACATACGGGTCCCGCAACTAGGAAACCACCCCGTCTGGTGCCTGCGCGCACTACCAACAATGTTGGGCCCAATAAATGTTGAGCAATCATCATTGTCGATCCGTAAAGACGAGAGGCTGATTTACGAGGCAGTTAGCCGGAGCGAAAGCGACCGTAACAGGGGCGTCATCAGGAGGAGTTCCCCTGAAACTTTTCAATTACAAAAGTAGGCATGAGTGTATATAAAGCAGGAGTAAACGAGCATTTTCAGATGTTTCTGAGGTGTAATTGCTGGCGGCTTACACCATACATCTACTAAATATGACTCCAATTTTAATTACGTCGTGTTTTAATGTCCACTACATCATATAAATCGCCACTAAATCCCTTTCGCATTTCTTATTATTGGCGTTTGGGCATGGCCATAAGCATAAATTTGTTTCGGGGGAGGGGGCACTTCTTTGATACGAAGTGGGTGCTGGGCGCGCGCATATGGTCGAGCGTCACTTCGCCCTCTGTATGACATGGCAAAAATATTTAAAAAATCGGGGGAGGGGGGCTATCGCCCCCTGGCTATATCACTGTGTTTGCGGACAACTGACATCGTCGATGGGTGGTCTGGGGAATAGCAAATTGTATCACCTACCGGTGCGATATATATTGTCTTAAAATTACGTAGTCTTTGTGTGACCCCTAGCTGCGCAGCATGCAGCGGTTGCGATTAACACAATCTATTGCACTTATGGATGAGTACACTGTGTACACTATATCCAACGCCGCCCTCACTGATTGCGGCGTTTGCAGAATCCCTCCAGCCAGTGGCGAATCCAGAGGGGGGGGGGGGGACGATTTCGGGAGCGGCACGTCCTTAAAATGGCCATTTTTCGGTCTCTATGCAAAGGGGAAAAACAAATTCGTGAGGGGCACGTGCCTGGTGTGCCACCCACTAACTTTGGTGCTCGCATTCCACCGCCTATCACCAGTTATTACAAATGAACGTCACTGTGAGCACACATCAACAGTATTTATGCTACAGAGTTGTTGTTCACCTAGTAAAAACAAAAAAGTCGTGACCATGCCCCCTTCTCAGGTGTTATTGTAAGCGACCCCCCCCCCCCCCCCCCCAAATGATTGGTTGGATTCACTCCTGCTTCCAGCGACATATATCCAAACTGCTCACATAGAATTGAATAACGTGAGCGGCGTGCCCAGTCTTACCGCCATGGGCCCTTTTCTTCTTTATCATCTCTTGTATGCTGGGCGTGTTGTACGTTTTTAGTCGGTAAAGGGAGAAATAATTACACAATTGTTTGCTTGGAATATAACCAAAAATGTGATGCGTAACGTACTGAATCAGTGTCGACTGGCAACTTATTCTTCTGGAAACTTTATTTTATCAATCACTCAATTTCCGCTGTGAGTTCACAGCTACAAAATAAAAGTGAGGGTCAATGCTTTATAGTGTTTGATTTTCGCGCCAAAAGCTCAGCACATGGACGTGAGCGTGACGTCAATGTCTTCAAACTCCTTTTTTGGATGTGTGTTGTCACCAAAGTGACTCAATAAAATGCCCTGAGATAGCTGGCTTCAATGCGACACCATTTTGTTGTCTTCACCGATAAAGACATATGGAGCACTTCACCGAGCGTCCTCGTGGCGAAAGTTGTGCTTTCAGTATTGGCGACTCTAAACTTGCTGATACGCGATAAATCGTTTTTCATTTCCATTGTCCCAACTCCCATTAACGGATCCGTTTCTCCCTCAAAGCATCTGTGCAATCGTTGGCTGCGACGATAGTTATAGCGCGAGAACAAAACGACGACACAGAGACAAGAAGGACACGAAAGACACTGTGTGTCGTCGTTTTGTTCTCGCGCTATAACTATCGTCATGCCATACCAACTAGCCCAAGCTGCCACACCTCTAAGTTACGTTGTCTGCGACCTGCGCGACGTGAAAGCACAGTTGCACCATTTAGGGGGCCTTTTTGTCAATCTATATTCTAAACATAGGGCGTATTTGGGCAGTACTTCTGCCATGGAACTGTAATCATTGTCTGACTTGCTCGTCTTCTTTTTTTTTCTTTTCCTGAAAACTCGGTTCCTGCCTCTTTCGAGAAGCGCGGCAGGCCCGCGATGTCATTGCGTGTCACAAATACTCCCCAAATACTCGTTTTATGGTGTGAAAAGAATGTATTTGATTTACAATTTGAGAAAGAACTAGAGTATTTGGGGAGTAGTTTTGCCACGCAACAATCTTCATCAGACTTTCTCGCGTTTCCTTGCTTGAAAACCCCGCGTTTGCCACTTTCCTGTCAAAAATGTCATGCCGTTCGTGACCGCGAACTACCGGCACCGTGGTGATAACGCGAGGAAAGTACCCGAAGTAGATGTTGATTATTGTTTCGTGGCAGAAATACTCCCCAAATGCTCGATCTTTTTTTGGAGTTTAGGCTAGGCCGTATAGTGCGTTATATGTGTGGAAACACCATTCCCCTGTCCGCTTGTTTGTGTTTTTGTGTAATAGCTAATGAAAAAAAAAAGAAGAAGCCAGCTTTCATGCACACTCCGTCGGATTTCATTCTGTAGAGATTCGACGCATTCCTGCAAATGCATTTTTTTGCTCTTTTACATACGTGTGTAGCATTTGTGCTGCTTAAACACAGAACATGTCTGACCTGTGATGTCTGTAATATGAGGCTCAGATTAATTTCGTATACTGAGCAGACGTTTACGACTAGTTCATTCTTGTACGGCCTTGCGCTCCACCACGTGGGTAAGCCAACACGTCGTCTGCTTCGAAACAGTGCTGTGACAGCCGCGACATCTACTTTACACGCATCTCAAGCGCAAATGAATGTACAACCTTAAGCTGTTATGTCAAAATTTTAAATTTTTATTCATGTGTTAGAAGATATATTTCCAATTATTTTTAAAGGTTTTTTTCTAGCGCTGCCAGATACGACACCTCGGCGTAAAGCGAGGTGACCCTCTTCCTTTTTGCGTTCGCTCACGGCGAGGGATACGCAACCACAGATGTAAGTGTATTTTAAATCGACGAAATTCTTTGAAAAAAAGCTTCGTCGCTGCCAATCCTCGACTGTAATAACTACTGCAGGGCCTCCTAGATACTGCAGTAATATTATTTTGGCGCCGAAGTGCATGTGCTCGTTTAATTTTGCGAGTCTTGTGGATGCTGTCCGGCACTTTAAACTTGCCGTGTTCGGCAACCGAGCGTGTTCTGACGCATAAGTGTCGAAGTAGACCGTTTACTTGTCCTATGACGTGATCGAATTTACTCGTTCATTTACGCTTTTTCTTCTTGCAACTTCGCTGCGCGCGTCTTTTCATTGCATGTGTGTAGGTACTACAGGCGAATGTATCGCGGTGCGACGTGCTAGCCTAAAACCCTTGCCTGTACCCGGGCCGTCAAGTCGTGCATGCGCGCTCGTTCTGAACTACCGATTGCCGTATCTGAAATGAGCGACTTAGGTTCATTTTAAGGCACGAGGAAGCCTGAATACTTCTAATCGTTTATGTAAACATCACCTCGATCGCAGTGCACCTCCTGCGATGCGTACGCCAAGAACTCGTCGTCGAATTGATGTCGTTCTTTTTGGCGATTATCGTAGATGGGACGAGTTATCCGGGCCCAGCGTAAGGGAGCTGGAAGCGTCTTCCGCTCCCACAACAAGCACAGGAAAGGAGCCCCCAAGCTCCGAGCCGTTGACTACGCTGAGCGTCATGGCTACATCAAGGGAATAATTAAGGTGAGTTCACTCGAAGCTTTCTCTATTACAATATTAAGCAGGCGAAAGAAACTTGAGATTTATGAAGTGGCGTGGTCGAGTGTATGCTCGGACACGTGTTATTTGCCAATTTCATAGTGTTCCGTCATTAAGACATTGAGTAACCAGGAAAACTTTAACACAGTTCGCAAGGGTATGAAAATAGAGACATAGGGCCGTGTTTCATCAGAAATGCTGTCAAAAACTGCGTGGATTTGTTCGTGGCACTAGGTTAATTGTAAGGCAGGCCTGTTACAAAATCAGTGAGACTTTGCAGCATGTCAATTTTACCTTTACCTAGTCCGAACAGCACTCTGAGTGGAGATCGCCGAAATCAAAACTGGTGGGTCTTGGGTTCCGCAATTGACCGCGCTGGTGGGCAATCTCGGAGGTCTGCATTTGCGCCTCTTTAGGGAGAACATTTTGTGGCGTCGGATGTCGCTTGGTCTGCCGCGCGTGTTGTCACGATTTGGCCACCGAAAATGATGGCGCGTGCCTCCTTAAGGCCAGCGCGCATGCGCAGACTATTTGCCCGGAGGAGACCCATTCTACGATAGCCAGAACCTTGCACTTCTTTTAAATATGTGCTGTTAAGATATGAAGATTTTGCTGCAATCATACTTTCTATTTAGTTAACCATCACTTAAATAAACAAAGCATGCACAATGTAAGATTACTTTCACATATCAGCTGACTTCACTTGAGAGTTGTTCATATATGTAACGTAACCTTTATGAGCTCGTACATATAGAGAAGGTGTTTTCGTGCGCATCATCAGTGTTTTCCGTTGAAACTAAATTTTTGTAAGCACTATGTTGAAGCGGAGATCCTCCAGCTACCATACCTCATTTGCTTGCTATGATTTGGCCAGTCTCCTGCGAGCTGGGAATGCGTGATGTGTTGCACTCATCATACTGCGTCACATTGCCCGTCACAGGAAATTCTGCACGATCCCGGCCGTGGTGCCCCCCTTGCACGGGTTGTGTTCAGAGACCCGTACCGGTACAAGCTCAAGAAGGAGCTGTTCCTTGCGGCTGAAGGAATGCACACGGGCCAGTTTGTCTACTGCGGCAAGAAGGCTGCCCTCCAGGTGTGTGGTGGCTGCAAGCTTCGTCTGCTTTTGACACTTCCGTCGTTGGCACTCTCAGTGCCCGCACAAAGAGGTTTAGTGAAGGCTAAACCACGTGCATTGTCAGTATAACGTGCGTGTTCTGTTGTATCTATCATTGCAAACTGTAGTTGAGTCCTTGCTGGTGAAAAAAAAAAAATCGGTTTTGGTACAGCTGTTGTTTTTGCAGTCAGGAGTTGAGTTTCTGCACGTTAGCATTTCGCACACCGTAATTGCAGCATGCTTGCTTGCCATCCTTGGTGGACTGAAAGGAAACAATAGGTGACTGCCAAGTATAGTCTAAAAGCTTTTAATTAACTTGCAACTGACCGTTTTGGTGGGTCAGCTACCTATAAGAAGCATAAATTTCAAAGAGTTGGCAACGTTCAGCAAGTTCAGGCTAAGCGGCCATAGTGAATTCTGTGGTAAAATGACTGGCTACATGCAGAGAAAGGATAGCTGTGGCAACGAGCCATTTGTGAAAGGATCTCAGAGTTGCTGGTGAAGAGTAGAGCAGCACACCAATTCATGAAGCTTGTTTTCTGAGTGAAAGTTCATTCCTGCTTTTGGTGACCAGAAAAGCAATTAGCGCACTGCACATTCATATTTCGTATCAGCATAGTGCGCATCGTATGGGCATCGTCGAGTCATTGTAGCTGAATTCTTTGAAATCGGAACTTACTATACAGTCGAGCCTTGCTACAACGAAAGTGATAGGGCGAAGAAAAAATTTTATTGAAGCGAAAATTTCGATGTAATGAAATAAAAAAAAATATAGCTGATCTGAGCTAGCACAACAAAGAAACATTTATTCGTGAATTCAAAAAATGTCCGCTGCTTCTTATTCTTTCCCAGCAGCGTCACGACGTGATTCTCACCCTTGCATAGCGAGGCCATGGTGAAAAGCACGCTGAAATGCCTAAAACCACCTTTGTGAACGAACCAAACAGTTTCATTAACACGTTAATACCAGCAGCTGTCCACCGTTAAAAGTATCCGACAACGCCAAGATAGAGGCATAGTATCTTAGAGCGGCGACTTTTGCATCCATCACTCCCGGCTAGCTGATTTTGTTGGTAATGCGGACGAACAGCCGCTCTGATTAGTTACCACACTGGCCAAGCGCGAACATGATAAACATCGGAACCGGAAAAGGCATCGTTCCGCAGTTGCACCCAGCAGCTGCGTGAAGGAAACCGTGAACTCTGCAACTTAACTTCAGCTTCCGATCGTCTGCGGCTCAAAAGCAAGCCAGTGGCAAAAGCAGGGCAGTCTCATTGCCACCGCTATCGAGCAATGGCGGTGCCCAAGCTCGCTGAACAAGCGCCGGTTTCTTGTGATGCCAACATTTGTTTTAGACTTCTTTGACGCATTTACAGGCTCTGAAAATGCATCGAAATGTTAAAGATTGGGTTTACTGCATAGCAATAAGTATCTGAGCTTGGAATTGCATCTTAAAATTTCATTGAAGCGGTACGAGCAAAGAAGAAGCGTTCGTTGTGGCGACAATATTTATGCGTTGACTCCTATGGACTGCTGACGGGGAATCACGAATTTTTCGTTGTAGCAGAAATTTCCTTGAAGCGGTGTTCGACTGAAACATTAATATGGGGGGGGGGGGGGGGGGCAGATTTTTCTGGTATGCAGGGTTATGTTGAATTGCTGCAAGCTGTTTCTGTAAGTATGGATATGGCACAACGTGATTTCTAGTGTGTGCTTCGTTTGGAAGTTTCAGTTATATAAGTATGGAATTTTAGCTTTTTGCTGCAATTGGCTTCTATCCATTCCTTGGAATTTTATTACTGTAGATTACTGCATCTACTCACGTAACGATATTTTGCCTGCCATGATCGTGGTAAAGGTGCCACAATACTCCTACACCCCCTTTCTTAAAATTAGCTTTAAAATGTGTAAATCATGCAAGTGAATAGAGTAGATTATTCCTTTTGGATTGGTAGACAAAGAAGTTGGTGTAACACCTTTGCATACTGACCATTTCGGCTGGTTAATGCAGGCAGGTGGCAGTTGCTGTGATGATTTCTACAACTGAAGTGGAAAACCACTTATGTGGAGTTTTCTTAGAGGCTGTTTCTGAGTGACTGCAAACTCCTGCTCAAGTCGCTATGGCCAGTTGCAACATTTGGTAATCCAAGAGTCTCTGGAAGACCTTTGGCGTTTGGCTGTAACTGTTGTGTGCACTACTTTCAGAACACTTAGAAGGAAAATAATTCATTAGTACTTGGGTGACATGGTACTTGTATTGTGGAGCATTCCGGTTCTGTAGGCCTGAACATCACTGTATATGTTATTTTCTCTACACTTCAGCTGTGGCTCAGCAGTGCTCTGACTGGATTTTAGTGTACACTGTCAATTTTTCTGAAAATGAACGTGCGAGTGCATTACCTGCTCGCTCCGGCGGCTGCCTGCAGCGCGTTCAAGCGGGATCGAGAGCAACCACAGTCTCTTTTCGCGTCATCTGTTGGCATGCAAACCAACCTGTCATTGGTGATATGGAACTGTCCACAAGACTGCAACCATCTCCCTCTACAAGGTGATTAGGCAAGAGGCTGCAAGAAGCCGGCCTCTTGTGAAATCGCCTTGAAGGGTTCCCGGCCTTGAAGTCTTGCCAAAGGTTCAATATCAACACACGAACGATTTAAAGGAGCGACATGTGTGCGTGCCACCCCTTTAGTTTCGTCATGATTATTGATGACTGGTTGCTTTGGTCACCACTAGATGACTCGTAAAGAGGCTGTGGTTACTCTGGCTCCCGCTAGAATGTGCTACAAGCAGCCGCTGAAGCCACGCGCTCGCGTGTTTTCTGTCATGAAAATTGACGCTGTACACATGTTGATTAACTTTAAAGGAATGTGTTCATTAAAAGGTCTCATAGCCGTATGAACAGACTGCTCTAAGTGTTTCGACCTGTACGAGCAGAGTTGAAGATTTCTTGCACACTTGCAAGTCGCTCTCCCTTCGTACCAGTGAGCACGCTGAAAGCTGTCCAGATATAGGGTGACAAGGGGACAAGAAAATGCGTGTGTCAGCATGCGTCATTATCTTCAAGCACTTTAATTTATTCGTGCGCATGGGCACACGGCAGCATCCTGTCGTTGCTGTGGTAACTATGCTGGTCACAATGCTAAAATCGGCCAGTGGCCGTGCATGGATATATGGCATCATTTGTCGAGAGAAGAGTGAGCAATTTTTTGCTGACTGAGAATTAACTCAGCTGCCTGCTTCGCTATAATGTTTAGCTCGTGTGTTCTCGAGCCTTGACCACCAATCGCCAGCATAGTCTGACCATGCTGAAGTAGTGTGATAGGGCCCCTTTAACGTCCTAGTGGCTTCAGGACGCTTGGTGCTGGGGCCATTCATTGGTCTCACTTTCTCAGAGCCTTGTTCAACTACGGAAAACCCTCATTTTAGTGACTCCTCTCTGTTTTGTGTGCGTGTTCTTTCTGCCAGGTGGGCAATGTGCTTCCCGTGGGTGTTATGCCTGAAGGCACTGTGATCTGCAATGTTGAGGAGAAAGCCGGAGACAGGGGCCGCCTGGCACGTACATCTGGCAACTACGCCACGGTGATTGCGCACAACGCCGACACACGTAAGACGCGCATCAAGCTTCCATCGGGCGCCAAGAAGGTGCTGCCCTCCGCCAACCGTGCCATGGTAGGCATCATTGCCGGTGGCGGTCGTGTTGAGAAGCCCATCCTCAAGGCTGGCCGTGCGTACCACAAGTACAAGGCAAAGCGCAACTCCTGGCCCAAGGTCCGGGGTGTTGCCATGAACGTAAGTACTGCCTTGCTCCTCCATTTCGGTATGTGGTGTTTTTTGCACTTAGAGAGCATCTCATAGCTCATGCTGCTACCCAAGCACTCACTAATTGGGATCCGGAGGAAGAGCTGTTCAACCCAGATGAGGAGGCGTTCATACTTGCACAATTGTCAATTAAAAAGCAATTATTGCGCATGTCTTGGGCACCATAACAAGTATGTATTCAGCATGTGCACCTTTTACTAGAAAAGGCATACATAAGTCATTTTAAGGACCGTAGCGCTTATCACGCTATGCTGACCATTCAACGCTTGCACATTCTCGCGCTGGGACTGACATCGCCATATTCCCCTGTAACATGGCCAGCCAACTAGTACAACCGCAAGAAGTCTCTATTATTTAAGCGCCCTTCAATGATGGGCTTTGCGAGTGCTATACTGAATTTCGAAATCACGTTACTAGCAGACGCTGCCTGCGTCGGCCTTGTGAGGCGAGAGAGGGGGATGTAGGCAGTTGGCACGAGACGCAAGCATGCGACACGATACGCGAGACATGAGCATGCGCAATGGGAGTGCGGACAACAACGACGCGTAAAGCGTGACATCGTGCGATGAGTGGCGGGGCTGGCTGTGTGTTGCTCGAAGGTTCGCGTACCACCTGCCTGACCTCCTGATGGATCACATCGGCCAGAGACGAAAGCATTGGATGATACAACTAGCAAAAGCGAGTTGTGCACACAATAGTGTGTGTGCAAAGTGTATTAAGATTACCGTATTTACTTGAATCTAGGTCGCCCTCGTCCGCAGGACTACCCGAGTTCACAAGGCCAGAGGAAAAAAAAAAAGCTAAAATGCAGGTCGAATGTACGAATCACCGTATTTTAGGCAAAAAATACAGCATTAATTAATGCATAAGTGCACACTCTGTAGGTACGTTTTATGTTTATTCTATGTCATCATCATCATCTGCAGCATCGCTGTCCTCTGTATTGCTCAGTTCATCCCAGAAGGCATCATACCCACTTCCGTCCATGGCGTATGAAATACAACACTTCTTGAAGGCTCTGATGATTGTGCAGTCTGGAATTTCGTGCCAAGCCGCGGCGATCCGATTTTCTATTTGGCCAAGCGAAGCGCGCTTGATGCATCCGGTTGGGGTTAGCTGACGGTCTTCCGACGTAAGCCACTCAGTATAGTACTCGCAAAGCTTATCTTTGAAGGGCGCTTAAATAATAGAGACTTCTTTCTGTTGTACTAGTTAGCTGGCCATGTTACAGGGGATTATGGCGATGTCAGTCCCAGCGCGAGTAGGCGTGGTCCTCACGCCAGTCAGATCGCCGCAGCGTAAGTCGAGAACTAGCAGTGAGTGCTTGCATAACGTGGACCTTTGGTGGCGTTTTCAGACTGCTTTCACCCAGTCTTTCATCAAACCGCTCGACATTCAACCTTTTCCGTGAACGTGCACGACAACAGTTTTGGGGAAGTTTTCACGCACTGGTACAGTCTTGCACATAAATATAATATAAATATAAGCAAGTTTTCGTCCATCAGCTTTGCAGCACAACTTTACTGTTGTTCGCTGATTTTCGTAACCCGTCGTTTTAAGTTTTAATTCCTTCGCACTCTTATTGTTTAAAGTGTAAGCCAATGGTGTGTGGGAAAGGGTGGCTTTTTCAGGCAAGATCTTGTCAACTGGAGCCAAGTATATATGGTATTAGGTACTATATGTGAAATGTAATGATGTCCTGAGCATTATAAGTTACGTTCTAGACAATGGCTTAATTTGAGCTGTCTGCAATGTATACTAAATCTGCTGGCTGCAATTTTGTCTCAAGGGGTTTGTAAATGTGCAGCGTTGATGTGCTGCTGCTATAGTAAGAGCCTTCATCAGTCTGACAGTTGAGGAAGAGAAACGCTGGGCTGATGCGATGGTTCGAAGTTGGATTCCCTGCTGTGATGATTTCTATTCCTGAACATTTCTGTGGAAAGTCTCTAGAGGCTGTTTCTGAGCAGCGGAACTTCACCTTCACTACTGCACATGTGATTGAAGCAGAGGGTCTAATATTGTTCCTATGCCCTCAAAATGCCAAAGGGACTCGAATTTTTAGTGTGTTCACAGCATTTGCACTCGACGTGTCCGGTGCGTGCGAATGTGAATCATTTCGTTGGTGTTCCAGAGCACTATAGACCCAGCGAGCTTTACTAGTGCTTCATTGTCAATGATGGGCCACACTGCCATTTGGTAGCATTCTAGGGAACTAAGCTTTGTGTCACATAATTCATTAGTAGGCCATTGTGAGTGTTGAACGAGGTATGACCTTTTATGGCTGGAGAAAACAAAACTGGGTTTATGCAAATGTGATGCCTCCTCAGCCAACTTAATGCAGTGATTTGAGAGGAAACTTAGGTCGTTCAGAAAATATATTTTGCAGCTGAGATATGAACAAACTTTAAGAGCCACTACTGAGACATTAGAGAGCATCTCCTAGCTCTCTGCATTGAGGGGTTCATTTTCAGGACATACCATGTAGTGATTCGTAGTTCTATGTGTCTGAGGGCTTGAGGATCTTTTGCGTTGCACGGTGTTTCATATGTTAAATGCTGCACTCTCTTTATCCCATACAGCCCGTCGAGCACCCTCACGGTGGTGGCAACCACCAGCACATTGGCAAGGCCTCAACCGTCAGAAGGGATGCCTCTGCTGGTCGCAAGGTGAGTTGTTTTGCGCTTAACTCACTACATTCGGTTGCCATGAAAAGGCTGGATTTCTTCATAAAGTTGACTAGTGCCAATTCAAATGATAATTTTTGTTAGTCATTTACACTTGAAGCAGAGGCACATAGGTAGCCCATTCTTTTCATGTAGGGAAACTGTAGTTTCTTGTCATATCCTATTTGTATGCTTAATAATTTGGGAAATGTTCAGCATTGATGTCCTGCTGTAGCAAGAGCATTCATCAGTGTGATGCTTGATAAAGAGAAACTCTGGGCAGTGCAGTGTTTGGAGGTTGGATTCCCTGCCGTGACGATTTCTATTCCTGAACACTGCTGTGGAAAGTCTGTAGAGGCTGTTTCTGAGCAGTGGAACTTCACCTTCACTAGTGCACGTACCAGTGAAGCAGAAAGTAAATAAAGCATATGTGGGCACGCTCTACAGTAAGTTCAGGTTTCATAAATTCATCACTACGGTGAAGGCCTTGTAGTACTGCAGTTATGGCAACTGGTGACCCAGAATCAAATTGTAAAGAAAATGCTTGTAACAAATACATAATGTGATGAATTTATTAGATGTAATGACATTTTTCTGTGGCATGTGCCTTCGCTATATCCGATGTTCATTAGTGGTGGGAGTCAAACGCTTGGCTTTTGCATAGCATCTGTTTAATCAGCTGTGTCAGGCTTTTTGATGAACCTATGGATTGAAATGCGAGGTAGACATTCATGCTTTTATTGCTGTTTATTGAATGGCAGGCTGATTTCAGGCATTGTGCTTTTTCTCCAGGTCGGTCTCATCGCTGCCAGGCGGACGGGTCGTATCCGTGGTGGCAAGGTCAATGCCCAGGGCAAGGACGATTAGGCTTGTCTTGGGTGTTTGTGTTAATAATAAAACAGGATGCCTCGACCAAAACTTTAGAGTGTCTTGTGTTACTTCTGAAACTGGGTTTCTAGGTGTGGACCCTGAACTGGCTTGCACATTGAAGCCTTTGTCAACCTGGTTGTAATACTACAGTGTGCTAGCCTGTGGAAACAATGCAGCAGGATATTGATACACGTACTGGTTTTTGAACATGATTTTTGTCCAGGAACTTAAGCTGTTGTGTTTGTTTACATTATTTGTTGTAAATTTTGCTGTTACTGCAATACATAAAAATAAAATGTAGATTGTGTGTTTTCTTAACACTCAATGGTGCTCGCTCGCGGCCAGTCAAGTGCTTCTCTGCTGCCTTGACTGGTACGTCAAGCATGATGGCGCACACAGCGTTGCTCTGGAACTCATTCATAAAATAGTTTGCTAGACATTGGAACCACAAATGCAACATGCTCTAAGATGGAAATTCGTACGAAGCAGAAGATGCCTAAAGGCTTCAAGAGATGAATATTCAACACTGTGTTGCTGGAGTTGCATCGACAAATGGTCTTACCTTCATGGAGAGGTGGAGGGGACTTGGACAAGACTGCTTGCCAAAATCTTGGTTCCAGTGATGATGCCCAGGGTTCATTAATATCGATATACTCTCAAAATTGGCCATCAGGTTAAGCACAATATGTTATGTCCTATGTACCTTGTGTGGAAATATCCGTTTCTCCACCTATTGTTTGAAGTACTAATTGCACATGTAGTCTCGCCATTTCCAACTGACATCTCTGCTGTGAAGAGGTCTGGTATCCAACAATGGTCGCGTGTAAAGCAGTGAAAAAAATTGTTTTTGGACTGGGCGTACCCGAACACTCCGGTTTTGTGGGCCATCTTTGGTGTCGCGCAACTTTTTTATACCTGCTGGAATGTTTCATGGGCTGAAATGTCCCAGAATCCTTACAAGCCATTGTCGAATGCCCCGGAAAACCCTCGCAAGGGTAAGTTTCGCTTCTCATACTTACTGGATGTTGCCAATCAGGCGCCGCCATCGGAGGCGTAGCTGTCCCCCTAATATTACTGCCCGTCTCCCCTTGCGCCTTCCTCCCCCAAATGAACTCGCTTGAAGTGGGTACCCTACTCACCCAATAAAAATATATCCTCGTGTCGCCCTATAACCAATTAACCGTAATTGTTCCTTCGCGTAACATGACAAAATATTTATCGTAGTCCTGAGCAAATGATATTCAGGAGCCGTAGCCCTCCCGCCCCCCAATCAAGTCGCTGACTTCGCCCTCGAGGTTCTGTCTGCATGGAGTTGGAGTAAACAAAAAAAAAAAACATGAAATAGTGGTTTACTTCGTCGTACATTTGTGCTGTACTCTATCACCTCACTGACTTGGTAAATGTAAGTATTTGCACTGAAATTCATTCATACTACTTTCAATTGCAGTCCAGCACATTTGCAGGTAATCTCTTCCATTTCCCGGCAGGCACAGGCGAATTTTAAGCCCTGCCCAGCACTCGGGACACATATAAGGTATTGTTGCGAACGACGGCCCGATCCCACCGCTGACCTCCACTGTTGCGAAAGACGGGGACGCCAACACGGCCCCGAAGGCGCCACTGCTTTCAACTCCGCCGGGAAGGTCACCAGCCTTTTGGTAGCGTATGTTTCTCAGCTCGCGACTGCTTCTGCGCCGAGCTGATAAGACGAGCGGACGAGACGACGGTGAGTTAAACAAGGTTTATGTACAGCATATATACAGAGGCGTTACAATTTCGGCACTGGGGCCGACAGAGACTCGAAGAGCCGAGCTCTCCTCTCTAATACATAGGACAACTTTTCGCCTAAGACCGCCGACTCACACACATGTCGGCTCTCCGACATGGGGACTCCTCTCTCATAGGACCGCCGATCGCGACACGCCGCAGGGCTTCTTTTATTTGCACCGGGTCCAACCAAAATGTCCAATCAGAAGCGCCGCTGGTCGTCGGGGCAGACTCCTCCAATGGGGTCGCCGCGCCATGCGTCAGACCACCAGACACGAGGACGCCGGCTCGCTGTCACGTGCGCCACTGACTCGATGCACGTGGGCCAGAGAGGCGCCGCGCGTGTTCACGCCGTCGAGTTGATCGCGCCAGGCGGACTGCGGGCTGGCCTTGACCCAGATTGCCTTTTTCAGAGGCACGGGCGTTTGACGAGGACTCGCTGGCATAACAGCACCCCCGCCGCCAGACAATGCACCGGAAAGACGAGCTGCTTCTACGGGGCTCGGATGTCAGGTGCGCTCGTTCGCCAGGTCCCTCCAGGTTCGCCTCCAGGGCCATGGGGAGACTACAGCTCCAGACTGTTCCGGGAACACATCCCATTTTGACGACGGATCCCAGCTCCACTGGCTTGTCGCCACAACTTGCTGGCCAACTTCGCTCGTCTCTTCTGACCATCTTCGGTTTCAGCACTTGTCGATGGTTCTGCAACTTGCCAGGAACGGATCGACAACAGACAACACACGACACAAGCAAGTGCCCTCGGTCACCCAACAGAACACCAGACAAAGTATAGTACAACATATACCTATCTACGTGTCTATCGGAATTTTGTTCCCTCTACATCAAGAGGCACATGTGGGACACAAGACTCTTAAAATGACAACTCAATTTTTTTTCCCACGTACAACAACGTAACGAATTAGAATACCACAAAGTTGGCCCCTTGAGATCACTCTAAACGAGAGCGCTCAGCTAAGGTCGTGATGAGGTCAAAATTTTGCCCCGAATCGCCAGCCAGAAACCGAAAGGTTGAGAAGGTACTAGCTAGAACGCACTGCTCAATGCACCTCCATTAGCGTTTAGCTTCCCCCCCCCCCCTTTTTTTTAGCGAACGTCAAAGTTGCGCTGTGGAGCAACGTGCTCCACCTCAGTAACCGGCCACTTTTAGGCGACGATACCTATGCGGCACCAAGAGCGGCTCACACTTTCGACGTTGCACAGCGGAACAACGATACGGCTTGCTACGGATTGACTCCTCACCGCTTAGCTCGATATCGTGTTCGATCACCCTCGTGTTTCCGGGGCGGTCCGAAAACACGTCTTCAAACTCGGAACCAATCTTTCTCAGGTCCTCTTTCTCAGGTCCTCCTTCACTTAAGCTAGGCTCTAGGTTTATCTGCTCCCGGATTACTTTCGATCCCCCTTCAATTACCTCACTAGAACTCAAAATTTCTGCTTCCTCTTCCTTTGAAGCATTCAACAACAGATTTACGACCGCTTGATGTTGAACGTATGGTTTCATCAAGTTGTAAATTTTGTCCGGCCGCCTTCCTAATTTCACCTCATAATTTGTATTGCAAGGCTTCGATAATACTTTGGCGGGCCCTTCCCAATCAACCTCAAGCTTGTTCCTTTTGGACGGCTGCAGCAGCATTACCTGATTATCAACTTCAAAAGCACGCTTCTTCACCGATTTCTCGCAGTGCTCCTTCGACAGCACTTGTGCCGCGTTTTTGTGGCTTTCCACTAGCGCTTCAATCGAGAGGTCCTCACGCTGCTCTCGAATGAGCGTCTCTCGATCAACTCTCGGCAGCTCGCTCCAACTTTCCGCTACAGGCGAGAGCGTTGCAACCCTCTCGCTCTGACTCAATGGCGCCATGTCGTCTCCCCTTTCTACGTAAACCGCGCCTGTCGGTTCGGCGACGGGCCGCTCGCGTGACTGCTCACATGACTCATGCGGAATCTTTCCTTTCTGGGGTTCCGTCGACCCGCCGACAAGGTCACTTGAGAGTTCACCGCATGGAACCAGATCAAGCTGCCGCGATAGCTTCCGCGCTTGCGACCGCGTGAGAGCCATGCACGCTAAGTTGGGGAAGAACGATTTGCCCTGCTCTTTGAGAAGCTGCTCTGAGTTGTTGGAGAAAATATAAGGAAAACGATCGTTTAGCGCGGCAGACACAGCCACTTCGGTGCGAAGCTTACCGAACGGGCCTTCAATGACAACGGTGGCGATTGGTAAGCGAACACTCTGCTCCTCGGCGACTTGCCTGATCCACGCGCATTCTCCTGTAAAGTCATCCGGAGACACCAATGAAGGATGGACAACGTCCATGGTTGCCGCTGAGTCTCTAAGTGCTCGGCACGTTTTCTCATTCACCCTAATTTCTTGGAGATACGGCTCCAACAACCGCATGTTTTTTTCCGATTCTCGGATTGTTGCGAAGGCAAACTTTTCCTGACAGTTTCTCGCGATGTGTCCTTCCTTTTTGCAGTTGTAGTAGATTAGCGGCTTCCGTTTGTTTTCCGATTCAAATGCCTGTGTGGTAGAAACCTCACTCGATTTCTCCGCTTCTGTTTGCCCTTCCCCTACACTGTCCTTCGTAAGAGACGGGTCCTTTTTGAAATTACGGTGCGGAACGGGTTTCCGTTGATCAGGTTTCCTTGAAAAGCCCTCTTTCCTTTCATCCTTTTCAACGCGCACTGCCCTGCTATGCAACTTTCGGCGAGTATAATACTCCTCAGCTAACTCAGCTGCCTTATTTAACTGTACTTCCCCAAGTCTGTCTTGCAGCCAAAGTCTGACATTATCCTCGATGCAGCGGTAGAATTGCTCCAATGCAACGCATTCCACCACTTTATCGCGGTCGTCATAAACACCTTCGCCCTTGAGCCATTCAATTAAATCGGCCTTAAGACGAAACGCGAAGTCAACGTGTGACTCATTCCCCTTTTCAGCATACCGGAACCTTTGCCTGAAAGCCTCGGGTGACAACTTATAACGTCTTAAGAGCACTTCCTTGACCTCGTCATAGCTCTCAAACGCTTCCCTCGACAAGCAAGTTATCGCGTCGGACACTTCGCCGGGAAGAAGAGCTAACAGGTTCTGCGCCCAAAGAGACCGCTCCAAAGCGTTTCGCTCACAGACGTGTTCAAACTTGACGAGATACTTCGCCATGTCCTCGCCTACTACGAACGGTGGCAGTTGGTCCCGAATTCTAAAACCGCTGACCTGAATCGTCGGAGAAGCTACGCTAGGCGCCTGCGAACACTGTAGGATTGCCAATTCTAGTCGTTTCAACTCTAGGCGCTCTTGTCTCTCGGCCTCCTCGCGACGTTCGCGGCTTTCAGCTTCTTCGCGAGCTTCTTGCCTTTCAGCTTCTTCGCGAGCCTCTTGCCTTTCAGCTTCTTCGCGAGCTTCTCGCCTTTCAGCCTCCTCGCGGCGTGCTTTGATTTCCACCCAGGCCTCATCGACTTCCTCAGCCGACACTCCCTCATCCTTCATGATCTCAAGGATCGCTTGTTTTCGTTTCGCACGGCCCAAAGTAATGCCGAGTTCCTCACAAATTTCGATGAGTTCCTTCACTTTAAGGTTCTCCATCGTTCACACTAGCCTCTTGCTGTTTGCCCCTGTTAAGAATTTACTTGCCGTACCCACTAAAAGTCTACTAGCAAGACGCGCAAGCAATTTTTCACACTCCCGTGTTTACCACCTCCGCATTAACTTTGGTTTCAAAGCACTTCAACTTGGCTTGAAACGATCAAAGCTCACTCTAATGCTTCACACAGCCCTTCTCTAAACTACTACAACCTGAGCTAGAGTAGTCTGGTGAACTGAGGGGAAAACATCAGGCACTCACCGCATCGATGTCGCTGACGCCGGCCGATCCCGCAGCTGCCAACCACTGTTGCGAACGACGGCCCGATCCCACCGCTGACCTCCACTGTTGCGAAAGACGGGGACGCCAACACGGCCCCGAAGGCGCCACTGCTTTCAACTCCGCCGGGAAGGTCACCAGCCTTTTGGTAGCGTATGTTTCTCAGCTCGCGACTGCTTCTGCGCCGAGCTGATAAGACGAGCGGACGAGACGACGGTGAGTTAAACAAGGTTTATGTACAGCATATATACAGAGGCGTTACAATTTCGGCACTGGGGCCGACAGAGACTCGAAGAGCCGAGCTCTCCTCTCTAATACATAGGACAACTTTTCGCCTAAGACCGCCGACTCACACACATGTCGGCTCTCCGACATGGGGACTCCTCTCTCATAGGACCGCCGATCGCGACACGCCGCAGGGCTTCTTTTATTTGCACCGGGTCCAACCAAAATGTCCAATCAGAAGCGCCGCTGGTCGTCGGGGCAGACTCCTCCAATGGGGTCGCCGCGCCATGCGTCAGACCACCAGACACGAGGACGCCGGCTCGCTGTCACGTGCGCCGCTGACTCGATGCACGTGGGCCAGAGAGGCGCCGCGCGTGTTCACGCCGTCGAGTTGATCGCGCCAGGCGGACTGCGGGCTGGCCTTGACCCAGATTGCCTTTTTCAGAGGCACGGGCGTTTGACGAGGACTCGCTGGCATAACAGCATATTGCTCGGACACCCTGCCACCACCTAGCCTCTTTACCAGCAGACAGACCACGTTCATCATTTTGCCAAACGGTCACCACATATCGCGATTCTTTGCCAACATGCTTCACACCCGCCGCCAGGCCTTCGACTCTTCCCTGGTGCCTTACTCAGGCTAACATCAGGTTAACTATACCTGGCAGCCACAAAAAAGCAGATATGTCGTCACCTGCTCTTAGACAGCTTGCTCTGCTCTTGTTATGCGAGACGTATCAAGGCTGTATACACCGACGGCTCTGTTTTACAGAAGAGTTCAACGGCATCATTTGTTATACCGATAAAAGACACGACAAGAAAATTCAAGACCTCCCACCTTACGACATCAACGGGAGCAGAGCTCACAGCTCTTCGTGCCGCATTGCAATTCATCAGCGATCAACAGCCACAAAAATGGACAATTTTCAGTGACTCAAAGGCGGCACTGCAATCCCTTCTATCACCTTTACGCCAAGGCCCATACGAACAGCTGGTATTTGAGATTGCAGAAAAGACTCACCAATTCATTGAGAAAGGTCATGAAATAGCCTTTAAATGGCTTCCAAGTCATTGTGGAATAATTGGCAATGAACGGGCTGATCGAGCTACCCGTTCTGCCCATACTGAAAGCGATGAAATATCAATTCCGCTTTTCAGAAATGACGCTGCACGGAAACTCCGCATGCTTGCTCGCAAGCGCACCACGTCACAATGGAAAGAGTCACATTTCATCCATGCACGGTTAGGTACTTTAGACCCAACTCTCAGTCTTCGAATTCCTCCGGAATCACGCCGACGGGACGCTACTATGCTGTGCAGATTATGGTTGGGCGTCGCATTTACCAATGCGTACGCGTTCCGCATAGGAATGGCTGACACTGCTGCATGCGACCATTGTGGCAGTGATGAAACGACTCGGCGCATTCTGTGTGAATGCCCACAATACTGCTCACAGAGACAGTCACTCTGCAAGGCACTAGATGAACTGGACAACCAGCCTCTTTCGGAAGAAAGAATCCTGCGCTGCCGACAGGACTTCATGTCGCAGAAGAAGGCTGTGAAGGCGTTCCTGCGCTTCTTGCGTTCAACCGGCCTGTCCAAACGACTGTGATCGGAACTCCCTGAATGTGTGCGCATGTGGTTTTTTTTTCTAATTTATTTTATATCTCTCTATATCTATCCTCTTTCTGACCCTTTTCCCCACCCCCGTACAGGGTAGCAAACCAGTTCGTCTAGGTTAACCTCTCTGTCTCTTCCTTTTATTTATTTCTCTCTCTCTCTCTAAGCCTTGCCCAGCCGTACACGTTAGTTACAACGCGTCGGCGTGTGTGGCGTGTGGATTCGGCGTCGCGTTGCATTCATATATGAAGAGACTGGGCGCGTCGTAACGCGTACGTGAGATCATGCCTCTGCCGTAGTTATCGGCCTACGTCAAATATTCCAAGCAAGTACACTGGCTGATCTAGCAGGGCAGGTGATCTCGCTGTGACCGATCGGGCACAAGCGCGCGCGCTTCAGATCCACAGTTTTCTTGGGAGCAATAGAAGATAGAAACAGAGACATCCTGCACTTCTATATACTTAAAATAATGCAGCCGAGCCAGAACGGCCAGGAATGGCCCGTGTAACAAGTACCAGGAACACATGATAGGAGTATGTAACTTCAACCAATATCGCCCGGCACCACTCCTCTCACCCCACTCCTAACATGCTCCCCCCACCCTGTCCCGCCCCTCGGAGAGCAATGGAGGATCTTGCTTTACAGCCACGTACGCCCTGAAAGATGAGCTGCTGCTCCTTACTAGGGGCCAGGCGGCGAGGAACGCATTTGGATTCCCGTGAAGAGGAGGCCGCTTCCTTTCGGCGCATTCACCGGAGAGCTAATAAAGTTTTGTCTAACTTCCCATCTTGCAGTGAATAAGGGCGCATGTTGTACGTTTGTTCTGAATTAAAGCGCCTCCTGAGGCGTTGGCTTTCCCGCAAAACATGGTCAAAACTAGCGAAAAAAGTTGAGGCCATTATCACCCCTGATAAGACTCAACATTTGTCTGACGTCATACCTTGTCACGTGGGCTTACTGTATGTTTGTTCCGAACTAAATGACGCCTGAGAAGTTGGCTTTCCCGCAATGCGTGGTCGAAACCAGCGAAAAAAGTTGAGGCCCTTATCACCCTTGATCAAGCTCAACTTTTGTCTGACGTTAAGCCTCACGTGAGCGTACTGTACGTTTGTTCCGAGCTAGAGTGTCCCCAGAGAAGTTGGCTTCTCCGCAATGCATTGTCGAAACTGGCGAGAAAAGTTGAGGTCGTCATCACACCTGATAAGGCCCAACTTTTGCCTGATGTCACACTTTGTCTCAGATACATACTGTACGTTTGTTCCTAGCTAAAGTGCCCCCTAACAGGTTGGCTTCCCCGCAATGCATTGTCGAAACTGGCGAAAAAAGCTGAGGTCGTTATCACCCCTGATAAGGCCCAACTTTTGAGTGACGTCACACTTTGTCTCGGATCCATACTGCACGTTTGTTCCGAGCTAAAGTGTCCCCCATGAAGTTAGCTTCCCGCAAGACATGGTCAAAACTAGCGGGAAAAGTTGAGGCCCTTATCACCCCTGATAAGGCTGAACTTTTGTCTGACGTCATAACTTGTCACGCAGGCGTACTGTACGTTTGTTCCGAGCTAAATTGTTCCCAGAGGAGTTGGCTCCCCCGCAATGCATGGTCGAAACCAGCGAAAAAAGTTTAGCCTCTTATCACTTTTGATACGGCCCAACTTTTGTCTGTCGTCACACCTTGCCTCGTAGGGCGTACTGTACGTTTGACCCGAGCTAAAGTGTTCCCTGAAGCGTTGGCTTTTCCGCAAAGCATGGTCGAAACTAGCAAAAAAAAAGTTGAGGCCCTTATCACCCCTGATAAGGCTCAATTTTAGTCTGACGACACACCTAGCCGAGAATGGCGTACTATGCGTTTGTTCCGAGCTAAAGGGTCCCCTTATGTGTCGGCTTCCCCGCAATTGATGGTCAAGATTAGCAAAAAAAAAAAAAGTTGAGGCCTTAATCACTCCTGTCAAGGATAATTAAACGAAAAAAAAATATCAATGCAGGCCTTGGATTCGAAGCTGGTCCCTCATTCTCTGAAGGGGGGGGGGGGGGGGTCTTAATCACTAAACTAAGCCCGAACGCATTGGTGGCCTGAATGCATATGAACCATGTGAATGGGCCCTACCGATTAAGACAAGGGAAAAAAGAAAGTTTTTATCGGACCATTGAGATTTGAACGTGGGCACTCTCGCACCTAAAGCTTGTGCCTTAACCATTTAGCTAAGCGCCAACGCTTCGATAAGTGATTGTATATGAACCGTCTGGATGCATCCTGTCAACCAAAGGGAAAAAATGCTTTTATATCGCACCACTGAGATTCGAACGTAGGTTCTTTCGGTACCAAAGCTTGTGCCTTAACCATTGAGCTAACTGCCAACAATTTGTTGGCTTGAGTTCACATGAACAATGTGAATGCGTCCTACCAATTAAAAAAAAGAAAAGAAAGGCCTGGAAACAGCACAGGAATCGGAACTTACGCACTCCCGCTCGGAATGCGAGTGCCTTGGCCATCCTGCTAACCACCAGGAGGAGGTAAGTTTATTTACAGAAAGGCAGAGAGGTCGGCCGATAGCTTGCTCTAGCCTGCTACTCTACACTGGGGAAAGGGAAAGGGGAAAAGAAAGATTAATGGATGACGATGGTGAGATAGAGAAGTGAGTATGTAGTGTTCTTTCTAGCTGAGACACATTTTATAGCCGCGCACATAGTCCAGTTGTTTCTAAAAAGGTAATAACTGCTCTTGTGACCGCAGTTGCACTGTTGGTGTCTGGCCAAGGGCCCAACATGGTCTCATCAGTTAATGACCTACTGCGATATAGTTCAGTAGAAGAAATCAGTGTTTGTCGTTCACGTGCGTATGCTGGGCAGACACAAAATATGTGCTCAAGTGTTTCTGGCACATCACAGTGTTCACAATTAGGACCGGTGTCACTGCGACCGATGATATGTGCGTAACGTCTGGTGTACGCTACACCAAGACGAATGCGGTGGATCATACTTGTGAGTTGCCGTTTCAATTTAGGAGGCATGCGGAACCTCATTTCCGGGTCCCATTTGTGAAGTCGCTGGTGTCGCCGTTCCGGTTTGGTCCAGTGCTGAAGTGTGTAGCTGCGCATCACGCAGCGAAGCAGGGCGTTCGTGTCAGCTCGTGAAAACGCAATGCGTACTTCAGGGGCACTGCTTAAGGCATTTTTAGCTTCAGCGTCTGCCTCTTCGTTTCCCATCACGCCGCAATGAGCGGGAATTCACTGGAAAGTTATAAGATGGCCATTTGTTTAAGCAACCTGAATAAGTTCTGTGATTTCTATTACCAAGCTGTAATATGGACCTTGCTTCATGATGCAATTAATGGTTTGCAAAGCGGGTTTGGCATCACAGAAAATCGTCCAGGCACGAGGTCGCTCTCCGGAAATAAACCTTATTGCCTCTCGGATAGCGACAAGCTCCGCGGCAGTTGATGTGGTTTTATGGTCCACTTTGAATCGTCGAGCGATATCCATGTCTGGGATGACAAAGGCTGCGGCGGAGGTGTTTAGCGTGGTGGATCCGTCGGTGTACACGTGCAGAGAATCACTGTACGTTGTATAAATGGGATATAGGGTCAGTTGTCTGAGGCCAACAGAAGAAATGAGCGACTTCTTCGTAATTCCGGGTATCGTAAGAGAGATATAGGTGGTTTAGGCAGAACCCATGGAGGCACTGCAGGGGCATTTGGCGGAGAAAACCTTGATGGAATATGAGACCTAGTTGTGTGAAGACACTCGAGAGTGTTCAAGCTCAATGCTTACGAAGATGCTTGGGTCTACCGCGCAGCACTTCAACAAATGAGACAATCGCAGAGGCTCGGGCTTTGTCCCATCAGTGTATACATGCTCTGCGAGCCACTTAGAGTTCACCTCCGATTACTGAGCAGACACAGACAGCACCCACTGTCAGTAATACCCGCCACTCACCCAGATTGCAGTTTCTCAAAAGTAATATCGCAGCTAACCACCAATTCATTGTTAGCTCTAATGTATATGGACCATATGAAAGTGTCCTACAGAAGACGTAAATGCACCCACCATCACTTTTGACAAAGTTGGACAAATCTTTGAGAAAGCCGAAAATACAAGATTTCCAAAGGCTATTATATAGGCTTATCATTTTTTAATCACAAACGCACTCACAATCAGTTCTTAAAGAATGGGACAACTCTTTCAGAAACCAAGGGCTATAGGCTATAGGCTTACCTTGATCAGATATGCACCCGCAATCAGATTTAATTTAGCTAAGCCCAATGCTTGTTTGTCCCAATGCATCCATGTGTGCGCGTCTTGCCGACGAAAAAAAAAAGTGAAAATCGAACATATAGTTCCTCACGCTCCGAAGGTGTGCACCTTAACGATTAAACTAAACGCCGATGATTCCTTGGCCCAAATGCGAATGAACCATGTGTCCTACTCACGAATAAAAAAAAAAAAGTTTCATCGACCCTCTGGGACTCGGACCAACGCCTCCTTTATTTCGTTCAATGACAGTGCAAACGCGCGCTCTTCAACGGGAGCCGTAAGTCCACCTTAGTTCAGATAGCGGCCGTGATGCAAAGCCACAGGAGGGGTGCAGGGCTGCTTGTATCACACGTGCTTCCGAGCGCTTAAGCGATAAGTTGATAAGCGCTGGTGCTCGCGAGGGTGGTTAGCCCTCGACACTGCTACATAAATCACCTTTAGCACATAACACCTAACTACAATTGACGTTAGCCCGACGTGACGGCTGTGCCATAGGTGTATCTATGTAATGTTTATCAAACTGGATAGCCTGCACTTCAACAGCAATTGACGTTTCCCGAACATTAGGGTCTATTTGAAGTTTATTGAAATAAATAGCAAAAAAATTGGCCCCGTATCTGCATGTAATCTGCAAGTGTCGTCGAAAGACGATAGTCTTGCGTGTGGAGAGAGTGAGGAAAACATTTATTTGATGTTCTCCGCAAGAAAATCGGTGAATGGTATTCTGGAGGCGCTGCGTTAGAGTTCGAGCCTGCAGCGGGGGCGAACGAGCGCATCAAATCACGTACGTCACACGTGAGACATGAGTGCCATCTGGCAGTTTTCTTAAAAAACAAAGCACGTGGCTCCGAGACGGGTGTGCGCGCCCGTCTCGGAGGCGATAAGGTGTAGAACGCAAGGCGACGGGTAGGTGCCACCACCGTCTTAGCAAAGCGTTTGCAAACACTCAATTGCCGTTTCGTGCAAGCGTTGAATGGTCATCACAGCGTGATAAGCGCTATACGGTCTTTAAAATTACTTATGCATGCCTTTTCTAGTAAAAGGCGCACATGCAGAATACATACTTGTTGTTATGGTGCCCCAGTCATGCGCAATAATTACTTTTTAATTGACAATTGCAGAGGTATGAACGCTAAACCTTGAGCAACATTGGTGGGGGATGCGGATGGGGTCGGCTGTTTCAAGTGCCCAGTGCCGTTAAGAGTAGACAAACAGACAAATGTACAGACGGGCAGACACACAGACCAAAACTTTTGCGTCGAAGGTCCCCAAGCAAGACTATCGTCATTAAAAAAAGGCGGAGTAACATACAAGGGGGTGGGCACTGCAAGCAACCACGTATGATCCTATCGGGGTGTTATATATGCCGTAACACCTGCCGTAAACCGCATGCCGTAATGTTTATGCCGTAAACATTGCAGCGCAGCTTTTTCCTGCAGTATGTTCGAACTAGCCCCCACGTAAGCTTTTATATTTGAAAAGTTGCGAGATCTGGCGTGGCCCTGTGGTAAAATGCTTGAATGCCACGCAGTATGCTTAGGTTCGATTCCTGCTGGATTCTGCCATTTATTACTTGCATTCGGTCGAGTCAACGCTGTAAATCTCAGCTTTTTCTGAACGCTCACGAGTTGAATTGCCCATGTGTGTTCTCGTTGTTTTTCAGTAGATACTGTCAATCACCTGTGGCACATACCCACGCGGTGCCACTGTTTGACGGGAAGTGTTTGACCACGTACGTGACGGGATTGCGACATCATTCATGTCTTGACCAGTGCGCCAATTCGTCGAACCAGTTTACCCTCCAATACTAATTGTGGTTCACGCCGAGTTAAAGGGGTGATTACAATAGCACCCAGACGTAAGTGACTAGGTAGATATAGATACGCAGATAAACTCCAAAAGTGCTTACAGTTCGCAAAGACATGCGTAGTGGGTGCTTTCCAATCAGCCTGACAAGAATTCTGATTCAAGGCGTAGTGGGTAGCTTAAAAGTGCGCCCCGCCGCGGTGGTCTAGTGACTATAGGTACTCGGCTGCTTACCCGCGGGTCACGGGATCGAATCCCGCGGCTGCATTTTCGATGGAGGCGGGAATGTTGTAGGCCCGTGTGCTCAGATTTGGGTGCACGTTAAAAAAAACCCAGGTGGTCGAAATTTCCGGAGCCCCCCTCTACGGCGTCTCTCATAATCATATGGTGGTTTTGGGACGTTAAACCCCGCATATCAATCAAAGCTTAAAAGCGTGCTTGTTAGCCGCGGTCCGCGAGAAGACTTACAACGGGTCCTAGAAATTCTGCTCTCCCAGCTTGCACTGCTACTGTGCAGCGTTTTCCGCGCAGGCCTGGCGTTTTTATTTATTTATTTAGAACGCCAAACGACGACTGCTATAAGCACCACGAGATAACACGCACACTTCCTAAATGAGGTAGAAATTAGCACACAGCACACTACGTAGAGACGCACACGATTGGTAGATGACATGAAATAATCCAATACATTACGCAAAATTATTAAATTAATGTCGCCAAATTCTGCCCATTAAGCAGCAAGAACATGCTGCATTTGTGTAACCGCAACTAAGCTGTCATGCATGCACGTCTCGCACGAGGACGACGCAGCCGCCATCAAGTTAACGAGCATATATGTGGCGAAGTTTCCCTCCTCCATTGGGCAGACTTATAAGTGAACGCGTTCTAAGTTCTGCACGCGCAAATCTTCTGCCACCTGCTTTTCGGCAGGCACTGGGTCTGGTTGCTATACCAGCAGTGGTTCTTTTGCGAGGGCGACTCTCCGCGCAGTTCTCCGTGCACCTGGAAGTGGGCGGTCGGTCTCGTTGCAACCACTACGCGGAGTAGCACGTTGCCGGCGATGCGTCCTCCGAGGAACGATGACTCCTGGACAAGGCGAGCTCCCACACCATGCAGCGTCCGGGAAAGTGAAGTTCCGCGATTGTGTTTATGTAAAACACGGCATAGGCACCCGGCAATGCAGTTAACGAGATTTGTGGCTGTGATTCGCTATCTACATAGGATTTCTCACAATTTGAAAAAGATAGGTGATAAGGTAGATGTGAAGGTGGTTTTCTCTGCCCCAGAAAAGCTTTCAGCGCTCTGCAAACGGGTGAATGTGCAGTCCGCACGAAGAAGCTGCTGCTCAATCAAACATAGAAGGATATTCGTAGCATGTGTGATAGTCGTCGTTCATTTGCTCCCGTTGTCATGCGGCAAGATGTATGTTGGGCAAACGGGCCGGTGCCTGAATGAACGTTTAAAGGAAGCATCATTACAATGTATACTCAGCTGTGCAAGGTCATTTGGGCATTCATTGCAGAGATTGTAGTTGCAGACCGGAATTCGAAAAGTGCACTTTTGTAGCCAAACCCCATCACCAGCTAACACGAGAAATTATGGAGGCCAATGAAATCCAAATACTGGGCGATCGATGTATCAGCATGCCTTCGCTTGCTTTGACTAAAAAAAAAAAAGAAATAGAGTTTCTGGCTTCGACACAATATATTGTGAATTTGTGCTGAGCTGCGGCGTCGTAACCATATAATGAGATGATGATTAATCTTGCTGTGATGGAATAGGTTGCGCGATTGCGCGGTGATGTTCTGTCACGAATATATATTTCCAGCGTTTTCACTAATAAAATTTCAGTTGAAGTCAGCGCTCTTTCTGTCCTTGTCTCTTCTATTGTAGTTACGTCGTAACTACTTGTAGTCTTGCACTGTGAAAATATATTGATTTCCAATCACCAACTAGCCCAAGTATATCTGTCTTATCGAACACCAAACACTGTAGTGCTGCTTTGGAGTTCGTGAACACGCTCCATTTCTTGGCTTCTTGGTGTTTAATGACTTTCACTAGTTGCGGTACGTAGAGCAGCAAGTTCCGCAGCTGTCGATGACGCCTGGTGAGACAACCAAATCTTTGTCATTGTCGCTGTTGCAGGAAAGATAACCGACCCTGCAGATCCATCTACTTTAGTAGAAGCGTCAGTATATAAATGGTTATGCTCACTGTACTTCTCATTAAACAAGGGAAGAGAGAGCCGCTTTAGCGCTGGAGATGAGAGCCGAGCTTTTGACCGTATGCCTGGAACCGTGAGTTGCACATGTGGATTAGTCATACACCATGGGGGAATTGCAATTCTGGACAGGGTTGTGTATCCCGTGGGTATGTGTGTACGATATGTCAAGACTGTCTTGCAAAATGAGGCATGTACGAGGTCGGTCTTCTGGCAGTGAGGCTATATGATGGGAGGGGGCGCGAGTAAGATGCCTCACGTTTGCTCTGAGCACTTCCATTACAATATATGCGTCTTAAACAGGTAGTCATTTGCAATCGCAACGGTCTCAGCTGTTAACGAACATCGCGGTAACCCCAGACCAACTTGCAGAGGCAGAGCCTAGATGCTTTCAAGAGTGCGAATGCTGGTTCGCTAGGTATTGGTCAACACATGCAAGCTGTATCGCAAATAGCCGAGAAAAAGCGTCTTGTACGATTGCATATCATTGCATGAACTGAAATCCCCCAGGTTTTTCCTTCAAGATACTTGAATAAGTTAGCAATGTCTGTCAGCCTCTTCTTCAATAAGTGTGCCCCAGCAGAGTTCTCTAATCAATTGATTGATTGATATGTAGGGTTTAACGTCCCTAAACCACCATATGATTATGAGAGACGCCGCAGTGGAGGGCTCCGGAAATTTCAACCACCTGCATGGGGTTCTTAAATGTGCCCTCAAATCTGAGCACACGGGCGTACAACATTTCCGCCTCCATCAGAAATGCAGCCGGCGCAGCCGGGATTTGATCCCGCGACCTGCGGGTCAGCAGCCGTGTACCTTAGCCACTAGACCGCCGTGGCGGGGCAGAGTTCTCTAATCAATAAATACGGCTAGAAATCTGTGCGTCCTGACATACGGTAGGCCTTGACCGTCGATAGATACAGCGTATGGTCTCTTTGGCTTTCGACTAAAAGCAATCAATGCGCATTTCGCTGGCGTGATCTTCAGACCCTGTTCATTGAGGTACACTAGCTGATGCCAACGTCGCAGCTTTCTGAAGTCTTGCGCGTATCTGATGTCTTGTCACGCCAGAAGCCCAGACGCAGATTTTGTCAGCATACATAGATAGCTTGACTGCACCCGGTAGTCATTCCACAAGACCAATGAGAACGCGATCTAAATTTTATTTGAAACGCAGAAATATTTCATATCAAGCACACAAGAGCAATGGTGTTATTGTTCCTCCATACAAATATTTATTTCATAAACAGCGCACTAAAGAAATGCGGTTGTTCATGCCTAGATGTTACTATGAGAATTCACATATTTATGCCAAAGATCAATTTCAGGTGGCACTTTGAAGAGAAGCACACGCTCTGCACAAGTCCGATAGCCAGAACGGCAGTTCAGAACAAAACACGTTCTACCCATTGCGGGAACCTCTCAGCAACTTCATGTGACCTTCATCGATAGAATAACGTTAAACACACGTGAACAAAAAATAATTCTGGCTTCAAAACTGCGTGGTCACACATGCCAACTACAAGATCGGCAGCAGGCACGTTTCTGCCGAGCGTGCCACCGAACGGCTGACCCCGCTCCAAATTTAGCTGTCAGCCTCCGTATTGTGACGGGTTTTTTGAGCTAACCTCTGCCCGGAAAACGAAACGTCACTCGCTGGATTCCGTGCCGACCGGTTGTGCCCTCGCGATCTCCGCCGTCAGCGTAGCTCTGGCCGAATGGGCTCGCCCTATATGTCATCTCCTGACGCCGACCTCCGACGACAGTGTAACTATGACCGACTGGACTTGCTCTACGCCACCTCCTAACACCGACAAGAGCTCTCGCAAGTGGTGCCCCATCCTCGGACTCCTGTGACCGTGTTTCCATATTTCCTATCTCTCCTATCCCCTCGATTTGTCGTCGCTCTCTGGCTTTCCACCTCACGCCTCTTTCTCTCTCTCTACACCTTTATTTCTACCCTTGAAACCCTCCTCACCCCCATCCCTTCTGAGCTACTGTTGAGGTGTCGCTCGCTGAAGCAGACAGTTACGGGGCTCACTTTTCTCTTCCTTTCTCTCTTAGAACCACTTAGTATAGCAATACACGCTGTAGATTGATAGCAGCGAGCATAGAGCATCGGCCATCGATAATCTGCCACGTAGCAAAGCGCGGTGGCATTTATACATGTGGTATCGGAAGATTCTAGCGTTATCGCTAGCGGCCTTACAGAAGAAACTGTACTGTACGCGTTCTGCACGTAATCTCATCGGAGGGTTCTAAGATTATCTAGATAGTCCCCAGCCATTCGGGCGCGGTTCGCGCAAGGCAGCGTTACACGCATGGTGGTGAGGTAACAGAAATAGAAAGAAAGGAGCGCGTGCAGCATCACCATAACATTAAAAATTGTTGCTATCGCAGTCATCGCTACGCCGGTGACACAGATTCCTAATTTGTTTTTAGTTTATTGCAAAAAGCTCGCCGCACCGTTGCCGAGCAACCGAGAACAGCACGGGCTCGGCGGTTGCTCGGCAGTGGTGCGGAGAGCTTTTGCAACAGCAGCGCCGTCTTTATATAGTGTCCCTAACAGCTTTGCTTTTAAACCATACGTAAGAGTCACATAATTAGGTGTGCACACAAACGCCAATTAACTTAACAAGAACCATGAATTGTGTTCACGAGGCGCAAGATTCATGCGTGATCCGAAATACGATGCAGGCAGAATTTCACATGGACGCGGTTGCGTCCTTCGTGCAGCACACGCGTGTTGCTCGGTCGATGATAAAGCTCTCGACTAAATTTGGCGTTGCACGCTCAAACTGCCGTTTGTGCACACCAGCGCGGCTTGGCGCGGCTTGGCGCAGCAGGCCAGATTGGCGCATCATGGCGCAGCACTTTCACCCGTGCGATTCCTAGACAGGGGGATCAGCCACATTGTTTTAAACTAGCCTAAGTTTTTTAATTTCGTACACAATATTTCGGTGTACATTCAATTAACTCGACAACCATATATACACTCCTGTAATGACCGCGGGTACACCCCCAACCCCCTCCAGAGATTGGAAGGTGGCAATCGCAGGGGCGGTCATAATACGCAGAGGAAAAAAAAAATTCGTGTTTTCAGAGCTGCTTGCCTTTATTGAACTGCAGTACTCGCTTGTACTGGGAAACGTGAAAAACAACACTTGTAACTGGCACGCAATCGCTAGAACATTATCCCTCGTTTTCCTCGTCTCCTTCGCTCGTCGCATCCTCAAGCTCGCTTTCGTTCCATATGAGGTCGCCCTCGATTTAACCAATTTTCATCGGTTCCAGTGAGCCTGAAGCTTTTCTCCAGCACCTTGAAGGAAACCCTACCCTAAGCCAGCAGATAAATCTCGAAGCTGTGCTTTGCTACCTAGAGGCGCAGAAAACTCTGCACGGCTGCAGAGAATACATAACAAATATCACGTAACACCATTCGTTCTTCTAGTTGACTGGTCTTAGCTTTTGTTGCCATGGTTTTCCAGTGGAAAATCGCCACTGGCGATTTGCCAGCACACTGGCAAATCGTCAGTGTGCTGGCGAAACTTTTTTTAAAAGTAGCTAGGGGGCCTCTTAATTTATATGCAGACACAAAAATGAGGCTTTAGCAATGTGAAAGAAACCTCCACAAGGATGCTCGTTTCCATTATTTTTATTCACAAGGACACCATATAAATGGGAATCCCGTAGTCTTTGTGCAAAGACAGTTCTTGGCATGCGGAGCATCGCAGGTTTTCATGTGTCACTTCATTTGCAACTTGACCTACCAATCACACGTTCCAGCGTGCGACTAAAATTTCAATTAAAAAGAAAAAAAGGCACGCACAGCTAGAAAAATATAATACAGTATAGTACAAGAGCGGCACAGTGGTAAACACAATGCTTCGAAGCGCCCTACCTCAAGGAAGCAAAAAAAAAAAAAAAAACGGACACATATACACCCATACAAGAAAAAATCAAGGTCGATTGCTTTAGAAAATACCGCAGACAGAACTGATCACAGCTCGCTGTAGTCTGACTATCCCCACAATAAGCCATCATGCTGATTTGGAACATCACTTACTGAACAGAATGTAGAATGTAGAAGAAAGGAAGTGACATTTTTTATGAGAGATGCGGAGAATGGAAGATGAATGCGAGTGATACCAAAGGTGCTAACTTTCAGCAAAAGTTCCTACGACACTACGTTTTGCTTGTATTCACTTAGATTCCACAGCCATCAATGCTCTCCGAAGTCTGACCATGACTTCCATAAAAACTATTATGCATGACAAGACAACGGGCCCAGATGATGGCTTGATGAAGACAAAACCGCTTGCCTAATTGTGGGCTGTAGTAATAACCATTGTTTTGATCACTGTAGATTAATTTTAGGCAAAAAGGCATTTGGTTTTTTTATTCAAGCTGTTCCTTGAAGTAGGTGCCAGGAGTTTTGAATGAGTTCACACATAAATGGCTGCTGCAGACACACAAATGGGAACACAGAATTCGCCTTAATCAAGACAGACAAAGTAGGATAATCTACTAGTCAGCACCAATTTTGTATAAGGTGCAAGTTTAGTGTAAAAGCAACATTTATACTTTAAGTGAGGACAACAGTGCAATAATAATAAGTGCACATGCTTTCAGACTACCATTAAGATTAAGACATTAAGATTAGAAGCTTAGCGGCCATGCTTCCCAGCAAATAATGTTTCTTTTTATGCTTCAAAAGGTGCGCCAAAATTTTCACTTTATCGGGTAGCTGCTCACTCAGTAATCACAGCACAGGGGTCCCAATTTCTTGAAAGCAAAAAAAAAATACTAATTATACATTAAGTAGGTGTTAGTTTACAGTTACCGGTTTAAAACATGAGCCAAGTGGGGACACACTCTATTACATCAACATGTGCCAAGGTGTCTCGTATCTATGTCTAGCAAACTTCAGACTGTGATTGTGTATCGTCAGAAACTGTTTACACATTATTAGATCGGCACTGTAAAATGGTCATAACATGCCACCCGAGATTATTAGGAACACTGGGCACAAGGCCAGTTGAGCGTTACGGTATCGTGTATTTATAGAAAAATGACATCAGAGCACAAACACAAATTTAAGAATGATGGATGTGGCAGCATATGCCTCACCACATAATGTGACAGTCTCACACTAGCTTGCAACCATTGTGCATCTAGAGCGACTGATACATTTACAGGAAGCTTCCGATATCACGCGAATTCCATCTTGAAGTGGCTATGTAAAGTTGAGACCTCCCAGATTCCCTATACTTGGCAGATGTGCTCATATGTCGTTTGAAAAAAAAATATCTCGTAGCATGTTTAAGGAACTGAGGCCCCGTAATATGATCACAGAGTTCACAGCTATCTAAAAAATGATAATTTTGAGCTGGAATTGAATAGTTTGAAGGCTACTACCCGTTAAATTGCCACGTACCAACAGAATTATTATAATGCAACAATGGCCATGGGTTGTGGTGAATCTGCAAAGTGCTGATGATGTGTCCTAAAGAATAACGGCACAGACATATATATCTTCAGCTTTTACAAGCGTACAGTGAAACAGTTGAACTGTCAGACTATACATACCACAAGAAAAGGAACGAAAAAAAAAATCATTCTTTTTTAAACTTCATAGTTCTAACTTATTTCACTGTATGTTTACAGAAACTGATAAATGCCCAATGTTAGCATTTACAAACTAGTGATTTCGGATAATCAGCATTAGATTTCAAATTATGGTTGACCCTGTACAATCAACACATCTGTTGTGTGCAGCACAATGCATGTTAAATGCATGGTTCGTCACATCGCATACTAAACTACTTGGACCATGTGAAGTCTCGATCGGCAACTTTCTAAGAGACATTCAATTTCCTATGATGCAACATCAACTGCGATATATTGACGAAGCAAAAGGCATCGTTATGCGATGACGAAACTAGCCGAGTAACCTCGACGCAAAGCATGCCGCTACTTTCGTGACATCTACGGACTTCGTCAACCTACATGCACTGAAAGCGATACATGCCTGACAGCTGTTAACTGAACATGTGGCCGCAAATGTTTACTGTGCAGCTTAGTTGCATTATTTCGATTTTACATGTTCACCTGACAGGTGCATGAAAAGTAGTATCAAGCACGGAAATCACTCGCATCTCTTTAAACACAAGATGCATAACTGAATTTTTATTGACAGTATGGCTCTGACCTAGCATATTATATATAAATTTCACTGCGATATCAAAAAAGAAAAATGGCAAGAGAAAATGCTAGACGCAGTACACTATACTGCACTTGTCCAATGAAAAGTCTGCCCACTGAACATAGGTGGCCAACAGATAGAATGTACAATGACTACCTCTTGTAATGAGCTGTGATTCACGTTTTTGGAAAATGAAACAGGGAAATAATTCCTACTAGGCTCACGACACCATATCAATTCCGAATTTTCCTTCTCAGCATACCCATCGCCGTTCAAGTGTACTATTATACCTTTTTGGGCCAAATTTGTCTGGCCTATTCCACATCTTAGACACGACACAATAAAATCATCCCATGTCTATGATTTCACTGAAGCAAATAACTTTGCAGCTCCAAGAAAAGGACAGCTGCACATCTAAGTGGAAAAGTGTAACCCATGATCGACTAATCAGGGTTGATTGCTGCAACAGCTACTGGCTCCATTTTGCAGCTTGTGCAGGATAGCCAAGCACAATTGACAAGTTCAATTTTGATTAGGTTCGATCGCAAGTGAGAGTGCCCACCTGACACTGGTACTGAAAGCACAGCTGCAGTAATTAGATAAAGTTGGCGAGTGAAGCCTGGCTTGATGCAGTCTAAAAATTTAAGGCACAGAAATGTGACCTTAAAATTATAATAGGCATTTGTCTTTCCTACCTAACAACAATGATAACATCATAATGATTAAAACTTTATTGTAGCTTATGCCTTGTAAAGTACTTATGGTAATAGCCTATAGGTACTTTTATCACCTGCGCAAAGCAATGTCCTGACAGCAGGAACCTTTTGGTGGTCCCTAAACTGTTTCTATTTTCCTTGCCTAAGCATGCCTAGTATCAATGAAAAGTGTTAAAGCTTCTCATTGCTTAATTTCCGTTCCTATTGTGTTCGTTGCCTATCAACATTGCACCCCACACTCAAGTTGAATACAGTGGGACACTTGCTAAATTTGTCTTGCTCACGCAGTCACTTTTGATAGACATAGCTGTTACAATTGGACTACCCGCACTGAATGCCCTTAACAAAGCCAAACTGGCTTAAGAGGCAAGAAAGCCTTCAAATTTTCCAAATAGGTACGCAGCTAAACTGCCACCCTGTTTCTACCAAGTTTTGCAGCGTCTGTCCATTGGAAAAGCATGAGCTGTTTGTGGTAAGCCTGGTGGTAGAAGACATTATCCATTGTACTGCATGTAATCGCTAAGGAACAGAGGTTCCTCAGCAATTACCACAGTGGTTCTTAAGCAGAGAATAAAGTCAGCATTAAGAGTTAAAAGTCACTGTATTACATGATCAAGAACAACATCCTATGAGCTCATGGTGCCTAGGTAAAATCTGTGCAATATTCTAATTAGATAATTAATCTGATAAGTTTCATGAATGACACAATGTTTCCTCAGAGGTACTGTCAGCGACAACCGTCTTTCCAGAAATAGTCAAGACGGAGGTTGGAGACCTGTAAGCTGTCCTTCGCTATTAGAAAGATTAATGGTATAATACTAATAGAAATAAAGAATGATATAATACTAATACGGGCATATATAACGAATTGGCAAAGACTTTTCTGATGAAAACATGTAGCCATAGCAATGGTGTTTAGTTGGCAAGAGTTAGTCTACAGTGTAGTGAAAGAGGGAAGAGGCTAGAGCTCATTCCTAAAATTTACTCCCCCCATCTCCATGACCAGTAATTAAGTGCTTTCTTGCACTCATGAGAAGTACAAGTACTCATGCCCCACCCCCCTAACCCCGCTTTTACCAAATGATCCTAGTGCTGGTTGGCTTTGCAATATGGTTTACCATCATATTTAAAATCATGCTTAGGAATGCATTAGTCTGTTCACTCAAAAATATGTAACTGCCACAGTTTCTGGCACTGTGACTGAAATCTTGCCCATTCGGGGGAGAAGAAGCATGTTTAATAGCATTATCACAGTGAACGGATAATCTTCATGTGAGTGAACTCTGCCAGCGGTACCATTAGGAGTTCAACAGCTTGCACCATTCTTTTTTGCACAAATGTAAGCTGGGACACCACGTACGGCTGATATGGGCCTGTAGCCATGCACTCGCATGAATTGTGCTCCATCTCCATTACTTGCAAGGACTTTATATTGAGCAGAACTGCTGGCATTGCCAGCAATTCATATTTCAAATGCAGTCACAGCATTCTCACAACAGGAGACAACAACACCTTTAATGACAGAAAAACCCGTATGTGAAACTCCGAGACCTTGCAGCCTTGTTATGTGTGATGTCCCCGAGGAACAAGTTTCCATACTAGCCCCATACTAGCCCGAGAATGTGTGTGCCGTGTTAAGAGCAGCAGAATGTGGGCTGCCAAACCTGCCAGACAACGACGCTTGTCAGTCACTGGAAATTGATTGAGGGCAACTTTAACACAGCCAAGCATGTTCAAACACTCTCTCGTGATTTTAGTACCTCTAATTTCCTGTTTAAAACAGGCAACGCACACATGTTTTGAAAAACTCTTATGTGACTGGAATGACTGAAAAGATTTCCGTAATGTGACCATAAAAACGTGTGTGGGAAGTATGTTCGACACATTTCTCTCAATATTGTCAACACCATGCTTCCTCAACGAACGGCTCAGCTCATTCGACTCTGCATCATTTGAGAGATTGTTCAGGTTAGTGTTGTCGGTGTCGTCACGAAAGAATAAATTGAATTGCACCAGAAGTTCATGCAAAGAAGACTATTTAAGCGAGATAAGTACGATTGAATTTTAACGACTGCTTGTTACAGTTCAAGACTTGGTTTGAATAGAAACTACCTGGGCTGTATTAATCATTCAAGTGTTCCCATTCCACCAACTAAAACATACCAACGCGCGGTGCGAGTACTATTCATAAGCATGGGTTAAGTTTAACCAACAAAGTAAAAATTTGTGAAGTCTGAGAGGGTGATAGTGACGACAGAGGCTGGTGCATCGTATCTACAAGGAAATTTTAGCTTTCCTTTGCCTACTTCAGAAAACCTTATCACAACACCCCCTTGCAAGCTGTTGGGACTAACATAACTGAACGGGTAGCAACAACAAGTTATGACATGTATGGTACTATTCTGAATCGACTTTCCAGGGCTTTGAAGCAATGATCATCAAAAGACAGCAGACAGTTGCCTCAACATCTGATCAGGAAACAAAGCTCTGCAAGGCAGCAGCAATATTGAGGAAATACCATTGCTCAGTTTTGTTAAATGGTTTACCATGAATGCTATTACATTAAAGAAAAGTTGCACACGACCACAATCATTTCGTTCTTCCACTCACCATAAATCTTGGTGAAACACACTGTAGTACTTTGGTGAGATCATCGACACCTTTGAGAAATGAGTAGCTTCATGAACAATACCGGCGTCATTTCTTAGTTTACTCCTGTTTGCATGTCAAACATGATACCGAGGGGAAAAAAATAAAGTAAGCTGAACATAAATTACAAGAAAATATGTATATATACTTTAATTTCTTATCCAGCATAGTGAATAAAAAAAATGTGGTATATATCAGTCGCACAGGCGTGTACATATATATATATAAAATGTATAATACAGAAAATTTCGTGTTTTGAGAGCATTCGCACTCCCGAACATCAGTCGCAAAAACGATTATCTGGAACATGGGATGCACAACTTTGAGGTGATATAAACGATTCCAAAAAAACAAGAGAGAATGGCGGAGGGTGCAGAATAACTGTACAGTGCCTAAATGACGAAAACATGCATGCGTTATGCGACAAACCTGACATGGTGATGACGGACACGTCAGAGCCAGGTTTCCTCCAAAATATCACCTTGGGAGCAAAAGGAGCTGCACATAACTAGGTCTATACAACGTGCTCCAGACTATCAGTTAAACTATTTAACCCACAAAGAGAGCAGCAACAGTGTAAATGATGTTAAAAAAAAGGAGATAAAGAAACTCTGGTAGTAGGATAAAAACTTTGGTATAAGAAAAAAACTTATGCACTGTTCTCGTAGAAACCATCAAGTTCTGGAACATGCTGAAAAGTCTTGGAGTCCATCGCTAACAGTCTTTCACGATACAAGTTGGTCTTAGATCATCACGGGGAGAAAAATTAACGAGAGGACTGTGATTTATACTTTTAAGTGTCAAAAAAAAAAATTAGAGGTGATGCATCAATGTTGACTCTTGACTGTTCACAGATCCAGCAATATCCGTGACTACACTATTGCCAATGTTTGCGAGACAACGAAGTGCCAGGCACGTTTGTCATTCTGCAGCATCGTAAGAATGGAGGCAAGATCTCGCACCCAGGCGAATTCACATTTAAGGCTCGCTGCAAAAGATGCACGCGAGCTATCACAAAATTCAATCCAAGCTTGCATGGCAGGGTAAAGACGGCTTCCCTGCTTGCCAACATGGACGTCACATCAGAAGGAAAAACAAACAAACAAACAAAAGATACGGTGATATGAAATGAGCAACAGAGACATGGGTGGAAGGGAAAAGAGCTTTTGAGGAAACGAGGGACGTAGAGAGTAACAACTGATGACGTCGACCGACGTGCAGTGACATGGGACAGACGTCACCGCACCTCGATGCGCCTAGCGCCGATGCTGATGACATCCCGGCTGGATGTGGAAGACAGCGAGGTGGTTGATATGGTGGGCGACTCGGCGTGCATCTTTCGGAACAGCTCGATGAAGCGGTTGTTGGGGAACAGGGTGGCCAGGAAGCCCTCCAGCAGGACATAGGTGAGCCTCCGATTGAGCCGTGCGTGCTGGAACATCTCAAACACGCACAGCATACCTCGCCGCGTCGTGTCGCTACCGATGATGTGCTTCAGCTCGTCTGCAGATATTAGAGGGCATGTGAGAGAAAAGAGACTTTTTTTTTGTCACTGTTAAGCACAGACAGGTTTCAATAGTTTGAAAGTTGGTTGTCCTGAAAAGCTCTTCTATGCAGGGACTTTTGATTCACAGACCTAACCATGTGAGTATGTGCTCAAAATAAGAAGAGACTGCACAGAAATTCCATCTGGTTCACACAAATGAACTCCATTACACAATAACTTTAGCTAGGCCCAGTCCCCGCATGCACTGAGGGCAGTGTGGCAAAGGGAGACACAAGGGCAAGAAAAAGTGCTTTCTTCACAAAGCAAGGTAGAGCAACGTGATAAGAAAAAGAAAATTTTTGCATTTCTGGCATCTCACCAAAAAAGTGCATGCGAGATTCTAGCCACACAGCTTGGACTGGCATTTCTGTAATGTGCTCCATTTCCCTCCTTGCTTTAGGGAGTTCAGAACAAGATATTACTGGAAAGCCAACATGCCCAATTAACAATTTGCTCATTTACAGGTTAGGAGTCGGCATAAGGTCTGATTCACCATGCTTCATTACTGCGAGCATTCCACTCTTTTGATGAAAACAAAGATGGATGGTCCAATTTGATTGCTTGCAGCTTGCTAAAATATGTAGGAATTTTAGTATGCACGGGCAAGTCATCAAGTACTCCAAGCAGCAACTTGGAACGCTGTGTTTTAATGACGCACACTTTTTTTAAACGCCTAAGCTAGGATAGTCTACAGCCAGTTAACCTATATAGTAATTCTATGGGTCCAGCTGATTATGCAGCTGTGCACTTATAATTTACCAATATTCAAGTGCCCTGTACAACAACACCAAGTTACCATTGGGACATGAAACTAACAGGATCTCTTTCGAAGCATCACAACATGAAAGAAGAAAATTGGTGTACATATTTTACTGTTTTCGAGGGCCACACTAGTAATTGTGTGGCACTAGCATGCTAGTGTAATTAAGGAATAATCTCTGATGTGTGCTGAGGCAGCTGATAACCCCTTGCTAATTTTATTGCGCTTTTCCACATTATACCACTGTACCATGGCTAAAGTGACAAGTGTTTTGGACGCAATCAGAAAAGTTTTAGAACTGATGTGATTAATTACAACTATTTTCTTGTCGTGGAAGTGCTTGTGCTGTTTTTTTGCGAGCTTCGTGGTCATGCCTGTACGATCAGGAGGACAGCTCAAAATTTGGGAGTCTGCGAGCAAGTTGAGGGAGTTGGCAGCACGAGTAGAAGAGGAGCGTGACCACATACCTGTGAGGCTGCACAGCATGATCATCTTGGCTGCCACCCTCGTTCTCATCTTGGTGTTCTGGTCCCTCTCTGGTCGCGTCTCAGCCGGAAAGCCATTCGGCCACAGGGCGTCCCTGCAAGCAGCGAAGCGCCCTCCCCAATTCAAGTGACAAAAGCTACCACAACTGAATCCCGTCGATGTGTATCTAGACACGGTGGTGTTCCTCCAACCTCACATCATTTGATTTGGCATTCAGGGAACTTACATGGCCACCATATTCTCCCACTGAGAATCAAGATAATTATCGTTATGCTCTGTAGCACTACTGCACAGTCAATCACTTTGCCATATTTGCAACTAATCTGCCTTTGTTATTGTTGGCTAGCTAAGTAATGAAGCAATCTTTGCAAACTGGACTACCCTTAAAACCAGTAAGTCTAATGTGACAACAATAATGCATTAGTGTGTACAAAAGAAAGCTCCATGCAACAAGCCTGTTACACTATGGGTGGTACCTTCACACTGACACACAAGAACACAATGCATAGAGTCCGCAAAGACACCACCTCAAACAAATGTACCCATGTAGGGCCTACTTTTGAACAGTTCAAGTAAAATCACTGCTGCATTAGTAAAGGTAAGAGTTATAGAAAACAAACATAACAATACTGTTTTAAAGAGCTGGACACCACAGCGACAGCACTACGATGTGCATCTTCACTTTTGTGCTTCCTTGTGCTATCAGTTAGCTTTTACACCACATAGAGAAAACAGGGATTGAAAGCGACGATGAAAACACAGGACGATGGACAACAAACATGCCCTGAGCTTCTCTCACCAAGCTGTAGGAAATACCTTGCCATTTAATGTATATGGTCCCGTATAGCCCACACCTTGAATTTCACTTTATTGAAGCGATTCCTTTTCGGTGGTCAACGCCTATATGGGCTTTTTGCCCTTCGTCACCGGTCAGAGTGGTAGTCTATTCACATTATTGATGGAATCAGCCAGTCGCGAGGGCTGAATGAGGAGAATGTCATAAATTAGAAGTACAAATTGGGCTATATTAACTTTAAATAGGGTAAGTGGATCATTTCACCTCTCCTGTTCCTGTGTTTGTGCTGTTTAGAGCTTCCCACCACGAAAAAAATGGCTTAAAAAATTTACAAAATATCATCCCCAGGCCACAACTCTGTCTTTGCTCTGGTTGTGCTTCAACTCTGCCATCTGCAGTTAGTAATAGTAAGCATTCTTTCCCGCCTTCCCAGCTAGCCTGACAGGCAGTGTGTCTACTCGATAGATGTCTTTTTTTGCCTTTGACAAGACGGGAAAGGATGACAGGAGCATAACTTAATTAAGCATGGCAATGTTCAGCACCACTTACTTGAATGCTGTGATGTATACAGCGATTTTTTCAGTAGATGCCATCCACTCTACATAGTCGACAATTTTTCTGCAACCAGGAAAATACCGGTTACAAATGAGCGCAAAGGAAATGAAAAAGCAGATAGAGCAAAACGAATAAAAACAAACTCAGAAAATGAGAAAGATAAAATGATAAGAGGTGATCAGAACCTGTTTATGGTGTCTCCAAATGTGGCTTTGATTATTTGCCTTAGAATGACCACAATTCGTCGCCTAAGCCATTGGTTCTTGCTTTTTAGATCAAACACTTCGTCCATAAGCAGCAGCATAATTCTCAGAGGAATGTTGTCTTGTGTCTAGAAAAGAGTAAGAGGGGCAAAGGAAAAAAGAAATCACAAGTATTTAGCTTAACTGCATTCCGTGTATTTCGTAATAAAACACACCTTGTGTACAAACAACTCTGCATATGAATAGCAAGCCAACGTATAAAAGCAAACATTATAGTCCCTCATTTGATGTAAAGCCTAATCTCACTATAACGAAGTTCACTACAACGAAATTGCCGCCACAATAAATAATGTTGAGGATGATTGTGGCCGCGCGACAACAAGCAGGAGAATGGAGGAGAAAGAAGAATGGGAGGGCACGAGCAGTAGAAATAAACATAGATGTTCTTGGTGTAGGGCTCGGGTGTTGAATACGCTACATCTCACCCGAACTTCCAGGGCCAACTAGTCGTCCAGTGGAAGTTCGGGGGAGATCTTTGGTGGGAAGACTGGTCATACCGAATCACCCGCTTGACCGGAAACACATTGAGATGGTCATTTGTGCTACAGCTTGAACGTCGAAGGCCTCGCTGTTGGGAGCTGCGAAGTGTGTTCCTGTGTTGACGGTAGCGCACATTCATTGCTACAATAGCTGAATGGGGTGGTCAGTGCACCCAGGAAAGAATGATATTGCGCGCATGCTTTAGGGTGACTAGCTTCTGGAAAGGCAAGGAAAGCGACTGGTTCAGTTGGCATATATTTTGGAGGCAAGTCAGCGAGATAAGTGATCTGGACTAGCGAGATTGCCTCGTGATCGTCTTGGCCTCTTGGGAGTATGTTGCGGATGATTGCGGCCACGCGACAACAAGCAGGAGAACAGAGGAGAAAGAAGAATGGGAGGGCACGAGCGGTAAAAATAAACATGGACGTTTTTGGAGTAGGGCTCTGGTGTTGAATAAGCAACAAATAATTTTCAATTCCCCATCAGCCACCCATAAAAAAAATATGTCATCACAACAAATACTTTTCCTCAATATTTCCTTTTCCAAAAAGTTTTAGCAAGTACTACCCCATAAGCAAAACGAACTTGCCTCGTATCGCCGCGAAAGTCCGTTACAAACTCGGCCATTTCTTGGTGGCTTGTGAGCGCATGGCCGCATCGCGAAAATCATGTCTCTTCCTCGCAGACACGCTTTGTGCCATCACATGCACATCCATATAAATTTATTGCCATTGAGATGCACAACGACAGCTCGCCCATCCTCCGCCATGCTAGCAGTTGGTTTGATGCACGTGCGGGCTGCGGCAGAATCGCGGTATTCAAGCACTTCCACCATATGTTTTTTAAGTCGCGCTCAAAGCAAAACTACCGCTCGTCATCACTAGCCCTGTGATCGTGAATGAAAACCACGGCGTCGTGAAGGTGCACCCGCGAGCAGCACGCACCTAGTCCCAGTGTAACAGCATTCTGCCACAACCGCTGCGAAATTCGGTCTTGTCGAACGCGATTGTGGGTGATCATGAAAGTACCCGCGCAGTCAACGCGCACTGACTGAACCCAATACTTTATGCCGTAACGATGCAAGAAAACGATAGCAACGACGTAGTTTTTAAGTCACGCGCACGGCCAGTGCAGCGCGCAGAGACTGAAAACAAAACTACTGTTTTCCGTAACCGCTGCGCATCGAGTCATGGTCGCTATCATCATGATCATCGATACTGAATACTATCCGAAGGTGCACAGCTAACACAGCCGTAGATTAAAGGTAATAATGCGATAAAACGACACGAAATTTTATGGCTTTCTTGTCAATCACTTGTGGCCACGGTAGTGCGGAGCTTCGGCACGCTCGTTCACAGCGCTGCGCTCTCGGCACACTCTAAGGGTCGTCTAAATATCGTATTTTCTTCTGCATGACCCTCCTTGGCATATAACTGGCACCCCCGCCCGCAAACCGCGGGAGGAAGAGAAAACTACCCACGTATTGGCGCAAGGCCGCCTTCCTTGCATTGCCAAGAAACCGACTTGTGCACCAAAATGCTTGTATAACCCGCACTCCGACTTTAACTCCAAATTTTCCAGTATATTTTGATCATGTTATACGAGAGAAAATATATTCACTCAGTTTGCGACCAGATACATCCGAGTTTGCAAGAGAATCGAAAATTGGGCTAGTTGGATATACATGGTATAACTGTCAGTTCAAGCGCACGACTAAACAGAAAGGAAGAGAGAACAAGCGCTTTCTTGCAACTAAACTGTTTATTAGAAAGGGCAGAATATATATACAGGCAATTGAAAAACACAACGCATGCGTGTGCAGGCAAAAAAGTACATCCGTGGCACATCAAGAACACAGGGTAAAAGAAGAAAGATTATCTCGAAATATAATCTACAAAAACAAATTCCTTATCGTGCAGCAAAACCGAAGGCTGGCTGAAGCATTGTTCCCCTCTTTTTCTTATGTGAAAAGCTTCTGTCAACTCACGAGTTAATTTATTTTTAGACCGAAAAACCATTTCAGTATCCTGAAAAAGAGGATAACAACCGCACTCTCTGCAATGAGCCACGAGATGCGATGCACCCAAAGATTTCAAAGAAGAATCGTGCTCTCTGAGACGAACATTGGCGCATCTTCCCGACTGACCGATGTACACTTTACCACAGCTAAAAGGAGTCATGTAAACATCGCCCATTGCGCAGTCCACGAACTTTTTGCTGTGTTTCATGCGACATTGCAGAAACTCTCTGCGCATGCATGAACAAATAGACTGCAGTTTGCCTTTGGCTGAGAAAAGCACACCGACTTTATATCTATTAGCGAGTTGCTTAAGTTCATGCGATGTCTTATGAAGGTAAGGAATCACTGCTATCCTCCTACCTTTTCTACTCTCTTCACGACGCCCCGAGTGGTTCCCTTCAAACTTAAGTTTCTTAATCATGTTACAAACGGACGTGATGACATCATTAGGATACCCTGCTTGTACTAGTTTCTTTACTTGACTATGAAAGCTCATTTTCATTCTGTGTTGACAGGACTTTTTTAGAGCAAAACCCAAACTCGTAGTAACGATACCTCTCTTCACCAGCTTAGAGTGGCTCGACCTGTTTGAGTATAGGCTTTACGGATCTGGGACAATAATACCAGCAAACATGCTGGGGTTCAAAGACCAAGTTAAGATCTAGAAATTGCAGTTGATTTAGACGTAGCAATTCAAAAGAAAAGTTTAGTTTCTTGCCTGTTTCTTTAAAAATTTTGAGAATATTCACAACATCTCGTGTAAAATTGTGTTCACGTAGTGAACACAAGAAAATCGTCGACGTATCTGAATACGCGAACCGGGAGTCCTGAAAAATGATTTTGAAGTGCTACATCAATATTTCAGAGAAAAATTTCGCTAAAAATCGGAGCTTTTCACATAAGAAAAAGAGGGGAACAATGCGTCAGCCAGCCTTTGGTTTTGCTGCACGATAAGGAATTTGTTTTTCTAGATTATTTTCCGAGATAATCTTTCTTCTTTTACCCTGTGTTCTCGATGTGCCACGGATATACTTTTTTGCCTGCACACGCATGCGTTGAGTTTTTCAATTGCCTGTATATATATATTCTGCCCTTTCTAATAAACAGTTTAGTTGCGAGAAAGCGCTTGTCTTCTCTTCCTTTCTGTTTATTAGTGCGCTTGAACTGACAGTTATACCATGAGTTTGCAAGAATTTATTGCATGCGCTTGCTGGGACTATCAGACGAGTCACAATCTTCAGATCTTACTTAATATTGTGGTCTATAGATGTAATATTGCTACAATAAATTTTTTCACGTGTCCCGTCAATTTCGTTGTAGCGGGATTTGACTATACTAACTTTTGTGACAAAGCTCTCTACTTGTAGGCATGTAAATAATTCAGATGAACTAAAGCTTCCACAATATTCTAAAAGTGACCTTTGTTTGCAAAGCTTTCTAGGAGAAGTTATGCAAACACAGAAATAACATCAAACATAACATAGATTTGCTAGATTCACCCTTCATTCCAAGCACATAGCATTCAATTCATTAGTACTTCCCCATGTGGTTAGATTATCGAATAACCTGCCCAACAACATGGTTTCATTGTCCGATCCTGACGCATTCCATTACCAATTGCACATTTTCACTGAGGTCGCCCCCAAAAAAGGCTGGATTTTTATATGATTTGCATATAGATTTGTATATATAAATTTATATATATGATCGTGTCAGTATTACATATGCATTATGTATTTATTTTGTACGTCTTATCTATTATGTACACATTAGGCATTTTTCAGTAAGATGTACAGCTTGTTTACTTCTGGTCTTTGATACCTCATTATTTTGTGTTGAACAATGCGATTTTAGAGCACCCCTTACACAATGCCCAACAGGCTGGTAAGGCAATTTCAAATAAATGAATAGATAAATAAACAAACAAATAAATAATTAAATAACTCTCATATTATCAGAAATCACTTGAGGTCTACTTTGTTAGGTACAATAACTACCGTACTTACTCGCGTAATCCTTGCATCCTTGCACTTGCATAATTAACACCCCCAAATTACCTAAAAAATACTTTTTTTTTCTGCCCACAGTAATTATCGCGCCCACGAAAATTGCAGCCAGAATGTAATCTGCTCCTCCCAACCACTGATGGTGATAGTGCACAACAGCCTGGTGCCATCACTTGAGCATTAAGCGTAACATCAACGTACAGAGCCCCAACCCAATCCTATCCAACCCAATTTAACTCCTTCGTTATTGCGCGAAAATGGTTATTTTTCATGTGTCTTTGGAAGATTGTTTTTGCCTGTTCGAAAAGTACTCCAGCACGCAGTGCAGTGTGGAAAATTTTGCACAACGAAACTTTGGACAAGGAAATGCTTTTTCCAAACTATACATGTTTTAAGGAAACTAAGATATTTTAGAATGAATAAAAATATAAAAAGTATGTAATTTTAGTTGCCAGCTGGTAAACGGTGCAAGAAAAAACATTATATGTGCAAAAAATTCAGAATATACATTTTAAAGAAAAATGACCCAGAAGGAGTATAAAAACATTAAATGTTGTACAAAACATTTCTATTCACATGGACGAAGAAAATCAGAACCAAGATGCTGCTTTGTTGCTCAAGCTATGCGGCCAAGCATTGCCTGGTTTTTCGTGAAACACAAGTGAACTCGTACACATTTCTCAAATTTTTGTTTTCTTAGGATAAGAGCTTCCAGGTGTTCCAGTATAGATGGATGCCTGTGATTTGAATAATCCCTCTGCAAATCAGATGTACAATGAACTTCGCTATTTCATCTAGCGAATTAGAGAAGTTCATTCCATAAGCCACCTCGCTCCACTGAGGTTTGCATTCCTATATATACACGAGGGGCACGCACTTTTGTCAAGTTCACCAGCCTAGTGCACTTTTCCAACAATACAAGCACACTGGTTCGCACAAAGGTCTGTAAAGATCACTATGTTGCCCAAACGCGCAAATTTAAATCTATTCTGAAAGTTGAGTGGCTGGACTGACTACTAAAGAGTGCTCGGTGCACGAGATTGATGATTGATATGTGGGGTTTAACGTCCCAAAACCACTATATGATTATGAGAGACGCCGTAGTGGAGGGCTCCGGAAATTTAGACCACCTGGGGTTCTTTAACGTGCACCCAAATCTGAGTACACGGCTCGGTGCACGAGAAACAAATTTAACATGCTGAAATCGACGATCTTAAGTGTCGATCATCGGTGATCGCTTTGAATAGGCGTGGTAACGAAAGAGATTAAGCCAAGCCAAGTCAAAGAAGCAAGTGTGCGTTGTGGCTTGTTAGTGTACGTTGTGTCCGTTCTGTGGTTACGTTATGGGGGCAATACGAAAGCTACATGGCTGCTTTCAAGTTAAAGGTAATTGATCATGCACTAAACAACGGAAACAGGGCCGCCGGTAGGCACTTTGGAGGTGATGAGCTCTGTTCTCTGCAGGCGATGGCAGCACCGGCAGCTGAAAGCCACTAAGATGCTCCGCGCATTCAGTGTGCTCAAGACTGCGATGGATGGTAAAACTTTATTTTACCAGAAGGTGACTGCGGACGATTCCGTGTGAGATGGCCATCAGCCCAAGGTTGATGCGTATGCTAACCTTTTGCAGGCTCCTGAGCGCTAACGCTACGCTTGCAAGCTTTGCATACAGTATTTCGAAATTCTCCACTACTTGCTTGCAGCTTTTGTGCCTCAAATAAATCTTGCCTTGTGTTGAGCCCGTGGTTTTACTGTAATTGTAAGTGTTGGTGAGTAGCTTGAGAAGCTTGTAGTTAGTTGCTAGCGTGAGAATCCCAATTTACGACTGCGTTACTTCTCCCTCTGCCGCTCCTAACGTTTTCTCGAAAAACTTTTCTCACATAATTCTTGTGCCCCCCAACTTTTCATCGGTTATCCACGAAAAGAAGTGCTAGAACTATGTGAGCAAATACGGTAGTATAACCATTTTCTTTTCTTTGCAGTTATCAACTGTAGGTTGGATTGTGGTTAACCCAGATATGCGAAGGGAAAAGACAGTGAGTGGTTTTTCCACATCAGCTTACCTCAACATCGATGCCAGCACCCACTTTCCCACTGCCCTGGATGACTTCCGCGGGTGAAGCGGTGGGTCGACTGCGCAACACCTTGGTGAAGCTTTCGCGCAGACCATCCAGCAGGTTCTCAGGGGCGTTTTTGACCATCGTGCCCATGCTTCGCACCGACGACTTGAGTGGATTGACTAGAGAGCCCATCTGCGTATCAGATGTGACGCGAGAATAATCACTACTAGCAGCAGGACTTCACTGCGTAAACTAAAATACAATAGACTCGTTAAACGAAACCTGAAGGGACCAGGATAAATATGTTCATTTTACAGAAGTTACGTTTACTGGGAGATCAACAGAGGTGCAGAATTCAAGTAAGAAATCGATAATGTTTAAGGCCGTCGTTTAAATTACGCAGCAACTTTATTAAGAGGCCGCTGTTCACTGTTAAGTCTACCGAAGATGACGTTCCCTTCACTTCACTTATCTCCAGAAAACATTCCCGGCAACTAGCTCAGATTTCCTCACAATTCACTCCTTGGTCACTTGAACGCTTCTAACTGTTTGGCGGAACTACAAAAATATTGTGAGTGATTCCATTCTGGGAAGGTGTATGACCAGTAAAGATGTTTAGCACATGGCAGAGATATGACAAGGTGGAGGTCAGCTTGGTATGAAAGGCCACGCTGTGAATGTGCCCATCAATTTTCATATTACTGAGCGTAGTCTACCATAGAATATCAATGACGACATCACCATCGAAGTGCACATTAAAACCAACATACACAACTGCAATCTCTGCTTCGCGACATGCATCACCTTGTCTGGCTTGCAAATTCACTTGGTATTTCATGCGTGACCTTCCCATTGCTGTTCCCTTCATCTTTCCTAGCAGGTGTATTGCTCTTCGAAAGCCCTAGCTATACAGAGCCTTGCAACTGCAGAACATAAAATGGAAAGTGCTTTTTTTTTTTTTTGAAGGAGCAGCGCACAGAAGGGTGCAAGACATGCACACATAAACGCATAGACACAAACACAAATCCTGTTCTGCAACTGATAATTTTTTTTTTTCAAATGACCTAGCTTATGTATAAGCGCACGCACATGCACACTGACAGCAGTGTCAACGAAAAAATAAATAAATAAAAGAATCAAGAACACAAGGTGCTAATAAGAAGTTGAAAAAGAACCAGCATGTCGTTATATACTAAGGTATCGGCGTGCTGCTCGACAACTTTGCTGGTTTCATTTATTTTACTGTGTTCCAGCGGGAACGACTATCGCCACCTCGTGGAAACGGAAGAAAACTAGCCACGTCTTCACAGAGCTGAAAGATACACGAAACTGAAGCCTTTTACAGGTTTACTGCAAAATTGAATTCCACGCAGTTACACTTGAAAACTCCGAACTTATTGCAAGGCATGCGTTCATGGAAAGCTACCAATCAATATCGGCTTTCCGAGTTTTCTTGGTGACCATTTCAATCTAAGAACAATGGTGTTTTCTGCGTATCACTCCCATCGAAATGTGGCCACTGTGGACAGGAATCCAACCCATGCTCTTTTAAGTATAGCTGCTAAGCCACCACAGCAGGTTGTCAGTATTACTGGAGATCACTAGTGATAACACCTCAAGCACAATGGATAACACAGAATTTGTGTAGCAGAAAACAGAAAAAAAAAAAAGAGCATCGAGAAAGCTTACTGTTCTTGCGAACTGCTTTTTTCCCTTTTCATAGGTTCCTGGCTCAAGAAAATGCAACACCATGTCGCGCAGACCTGGATTAGCCGTTAGGACATCAGGCTGCAGGATCTGCTGCAAGAACTCGTTCAGCTGTGATCGCCGCTGCTCTAAGAACTGGCGACTAAGGTTGTTAAAGGTCTTCTTTCCAGGGAAAGGCAACTTGGACAACTTTGGAAACTGCAAGACAGAGAAGACCAACGAAAGGTCCTATGATGAACACCACATGCACTCTTCTGGACAACAGCATATGAGGACCCATGGTTGCTCAATTATGTCAGTTTTTTCTCAGCCTATGAATTCACTTAAAAAATCTAGAAAACTAGCTTAAACTTATTTCAAGCTTTTAACTGTAGGCATTAATTTCTGTGTGTATGATTAATAAATTAATTTAGATGTTTTTGGTGAGACTTTGGTCCTTACACTCTTGCTCATGGGAGTACACATACAACAGGCTTCAATTATCCAGACTTTAAAACTAGGTATGCTGTTTGGTTCAGATCAAATGTATTGGGCAGGTGCCTGCACATTCATATGAGCTAGCACTTTCCTTACTTTGAACCTGAAATTGATTTTAGATAATTCATCACACGTTGGTCAGCATGCCTAACTGAAATGGTTAAGCCTTGGGTAGCCCAGCAGAACTTTTGCACGAAATTATCAAATGATCTAACTCTCATGAATTAATTGTCAGAAAGCTTTTTCAAATCTGTGAAGCATGAGTGACTAGAAAGGATTTGTCGCACGATTCAAGTGCCTTGTTTATTCCTTTGCCCCAACACGCTCCAAGCTGCGCATGTGTGGATGACGAAGGGGCAAGAAGCTACATCAGCACCTATCGTAACCTTGAGCAAATATTTTGGCAATGGTAGCACACTGTGGTCGCTGTGGTAACTATGCAGCACGAGAATTTTGAAATCAGCCAATGGCCTTCCTCCCATCCTTTGACACAGTTGGCCCCTGCAACTATGCAATTTGTTGAGAGAAGAGTGAGCGATTTCCAAATGTACTTGAAATGTAATTTTGGTGCCCTGTTGCATGCAGTGCAACTAAATTCGGCTCGCATGTTCACTGCAGCTTTGACAACCGGTTGGCAGCATTTTCTGACAATGTTAAATAAAGTTCTGCGGAGACCCTTTAAAGTGTGATGTGTGTACTAGCAGTACTAGGAGCATTAAAGATGCACAATTTACTTTTAAATACACTGCTTTCAAACATTTCCTTTACAGGGCTTCTAGTGAAACATGCTATACTATAAAAAAGTCTGACAATGAAGCAGATAAAAGTGCATAAAGTCTCACCTTTTCTAAGACAAGAATATGGAAGTCGTCAAAGTCGCTGTACCTCCTGAAGACGCACCAACGTTCTTCCGTGCTCTGCGGCTCACGGCGTGTCACGGATATTGCATAGAGAGCATAAGCCGTGCTGGACTCCCGCACTATTCCTGCAAATGGGTGAGAGCTTGCAATTACAGCTTACAGTACGTTTGCGTGAAATAACTTTCTTCTTACCTGCACAGTTCAATACATAAAGTGGTTTTGATGGCAAAAATATATTGCTGGCTTCAGCATGTAGGTGTCGATGTTTTGCAAACACATAAAAATAGTTTAACTGCCTTTGCACAGTTTTAAAAAAATATTTTAGAGTAATGTGAACCTGAGCACAGACAGAAAAATGTGCAGCAGTTACATGCCACAAGGCTGACACTAGCTGCCAGCTTTAATAAATGTCTAGCTCAACCATATGCAGCCATGCATCGAGCCTGTCTCCAAAAAGCTAAAATATTGTTGAATCTCTATAGAATGAAGTTTTATCTTAAACAAATTCTATTTTTTATTCAATACTCATTACGAAGACATAATTCATTATGAGTTCATAACGGCAACAAATATTTAGTATCTGTTGGGTAACATCCAAAGGTTACAGGATACCTTACGCAATTGCATAAGACGGCTTGAAAGCGAAAGCCATGGACAGGGGATCCTTGTTATCTTCACTGCCTAAGTTCTCAGTTTAACAAACTTTAAAAAATTTTGCACTGACTGCTAATATTTTCAATCTAAAATTATTTCACAACTATGTATTTCGGAATACCAAACTTTTCAGAATAACGCGCACTAATTTAGTTTCGCGTTATATTAACAACACCTCAGTACTACGAACTCATGTTCTGAAATCCGTCGCTACCACCACAGTGGTACCCAAGCAGAACCCACAGCGAACGAAGGTCTTGCTTCTCAAAAAATGTGCGACGATGTGGAGGCAAAAAACAAACAAACAAAAGGACGACTTTCTTTTTTCTTTTTATCGAAATGCCGATGCTGCAGGTTTACAAGCGCAAAGGTGAAAGCAACACGGGAGGGTAAAGTTAGCGAGGCAGAGGGCAGAGTGGAAGTAGCTAAAACCCCTAAAACTTCGTAAAGTAGCGACGTACGTGGTTATTCACGTGCCTTCTCATTTTCCCCCCTTCTCCAACTTCTCCGAGGCCGGCACTGTGTCGGTATTGGCCAGATACCGTCACGTGGGACCGCTTGCAGTGTTCGTTTGTTTACAATCGCTCGCGACTGCTATTTTTTCTCTGGAGGTGCGGACCTCTTGGGGCGCAGCGCATTTGTTTTGACGGATAAAAACTTGTCCTTCCGTGCGCGCTGTGCTGTGAAATACTTTTCATCCAAGAATGATGTCGCTGTTCATTGCCGTGGGTGGTTGTTGCGCTTTCTGGTGCCAGAACAAGACTAGTGATGGCCGAAAGCTCTTTATAATACCACCCGTTAAGCGCAACAAGTTGTGACGAAAGACATGGTTACATAGAATTAGAAATGAGAACTTCAGGCTGACATTTTCTAATGCACTTTGCGAAGTAAGTTGCGTGTCTCTCATTATGAGTATGCTTGAATGTTTGCTGAATTCAATACCTGCTCTAATGCCGTAGACAAGTCGCAGTTAATTGTGCAGGACGTCGCGATCTCTCCCTGAGGTTTCATTCAGGCTTCTGTGGGGGCTGTTTTTTTTTTTTGTCAACAATACATGCTTACGTATTCTGCTTGTCGTCGTGCGCTGACTGGTTTGAGTTCGCAGTATTGGTTCGTGCAGTTAGAATGTATGCAGAAAAACGCTCGAAATTGTGATTGCGGAACTTCAGAGATTTAGCGTTGCTGTTTGGAATAAACAAAACTGTAGTGCAGCAACTCGCATTAGGATTGGTACTCTCCATTGAATTTTGTTTCGCGCTCGTATGTTTTAGATCCAATTACTCTCTGTGGCTCTTTTACATTGACCGATCAGCCGAGGGACTCGCGATACAAGGGCATACAGCTATGCAAAGCGTGCATGCCTTTAGTCATTGGGTGCATTGTTTAGGAACCTCACACATTTGTGTCACTTCACGTGATAATTCATTTGCTATTTCGTGTGAAGGTTTATATCCGCGAGTGGAGCTCTTGCGAAGTAATAGCATAGATGGCACGCCAGTTTTTCTTGCGATAGCAATTATAGGAACACTCTTGGCTGAATTTCGCCGTTGGCGCAGGCTTCGGCATCGATGTCATGCACCATATAATTTACGTGTATATATATATATATATATATATATATATATATATATATATATATTTCGGCCATATATATTTATATTGATGCGAGGTGTGAAAGAGCAGCTCTTCGCTGGACTCATTCGTAGTCCGCCTAGAACGGTCGCGGAGTTCCTCACTGAAGCCGTCGCCATGGAAAAGGCGCTGCAGCAGCGGAACCAGTACGATCGGCAAGTGAATGCTACCTATACCACCGGGCTAGGCTCGTTCCCGACCGACGTGGGAGCGCTTCGCGAGCTGATACGTTCGGTTGTTCGCGACGAGCTACAACAGCTGCAACAGCTGAACCAGGCGCAGCAGCAGCCTTCCACGAATTGCATCGCCACCATCATACGTGACGAAGTTCAGCATGCGCTCGGCACACCTCGCCGCGAGACACCAACGCAGGTTGCTGCACCACTTCAGGCGTTCGCAACTTCAAGTGAACCTCTAGGGGTGACCTACGCAGACGTATTGAGACGCACCGTTCCGTCGTCCACGACACCATCCCCAGTGAGTGGTTTCCAGCGCACCACTTATACCGACACGTTCGAACACAACGCACCTGCACCAGTCCCACTACCAGCCGCAACCCCGTACGCCACACTGCAGTCCGCACAGGTGGTCCCTTATTTTGCAGACACTCGACCCGTCATGCGTAAATCCGACATATGGCGCATGCCCGACCGACGACCGCTTTGCTACCACTGCGGTGAAGCGGGTCACCTCTACCGAGACTGCCAGTACCGCCGACTTGGGCTGCAGGGTTTTCCTGCCAATTCACCCCGCCCCCGGTTTGGACAGAGACCACCAGAAATTGAAGATTTTATCGCTCGGCAGAACGTCCCACTCAGGCGTCAGTCGCGCTCACCGTCACCGCGGTCGTCATCTTATTCAGGCAACGGAAATCGAAGGCCGCAAGGACGGTCTCCGAGCCCTCGCCTGGAAAACTAACGCCAGCGACCTTTCGAGGCGAGGCCGCTGATTCTCGACGTGATGAAGACCTCGCCCTCCAATCGACGCGACATCGGACCAACGGAAATTCGACTACGCCGGCGCCTGTATCCCAGCTGAGCGACTTTTCAATGGACATACCTGTGCTGCTCGACGGTCGCAATTTAACTGCCTTAATAGACACTGGTGCTGACTACTCGATTATTAGCGGACAATTGGCACGTACCTTGAAGAAAGTGATAATGCCTTGGACAGGATCGCATGTACGTACAGCTGGCGGACATGTTGTAACGCCGGTTGGTTTGTGCACGTCCAGGCTACAAATACGAGGCTGCACGTTTTTGGTCAGCTCCATCGTGCTACGTGACTGCTCCCGCGAATTAATTCTCGGCCTCGATTTTCTTCGGGAATATGGCGCCGTAATCGACCTACGGCGACGCTGCATTTCCTTTTCGACAGTCAACGCTACGTCAAGGGACTCCAACCGCCGTACAACCGCCCTCCGTGTTTCCGACGACAGTGTCACAATACCACCTCGTGCAAGTATCCTAATTCAGGTGACTTCCGAAGGAACCAGTGACGGTGAAACAGTGGCAGAGTGCAACGTCTCCCTGCTGCTGGCGCTTGGAATTTCTGTGGCACGAGGCATCATTGACATTCGGAACGGTACAGCCGAGGTCATGATTACAAATTTCACCAATGAGCATCGTCACCTTTTCCGGGGCACTGCGGTCGCCTACGCTGAAGCCTTGGAGGACGTCATTGAGTGTTTTGCCTGTGAAGACAGTAGCCGCAATGGACAAACCGTAATAGATGTTGACATGAACAGTGCACTGCCAGAAGAGAACCAGAGGGCCTTGCGAGAGCTATTGTTTGAATTCAGGGCGTGCTTTGCTCAGTCGTCTAAAGTGAGTCAGACGCCAATTACACAGCACAGGATAATCACTTACGACGACGCAAGACCTATTCACCAACAGCCATACCGCGTCTCGCCGACAGAACGCGCAGCTATCAAGCAGCAAGTGAAAGAAATGATCGACGACGGCGTTATCCAGCCTTCGAACAGTCCCTGGTCCTCACCGGTCGTTCTGGTTAAGAAGAAGGACGGTACGCTTCGCTTCTGTGTAGATTACAGAAAGCTCAACAACGTCACAAAAAAAGATGTTTATCCGCTGCCGCGTATTGATGACTCGCTTGACCGACTACGACGAGCGAAGTATTTTTCTTCCCTGGATTTAAAGAGTGGCTACTGGCAAATTGAGGTTGATGAGCGCGACCGCGAAAAAAACCGCCTTTGTCACGCCGGATGGCCTCTACGAATTTCGGGTGCTACCGTTCGGACTCTGCTCTGCGCCAGCTACCTTCCAACGCATGATGGACACTGTGTTGACTGACTTAAAATGGCAAAGCTGCCTTGTGTACTTGGATGATGTGGTCGTGTTTTCAACCAGCTTCTCCGAACATCTGAAGCGACTACGACAAGTACTTGAGGCGATTCGGACGGCTAACCTTACGTTAAAGCCGCAAAAATGCCATTTCGGTTACGAAGAACTAAAGTTCCTTGGACATGTCGTAAGTGCAGAAGGCGTCCGTCCTGACCCTGAGAAAACCGCCGCTGTCGCAGCCTTCCCGACTCCTGCCGATAAGAAAAGTGTGCGGCGGTTTCTTGGTCTATGCGCGTACTACCGGCGCTTTATAGGCAATTTTTCGAAAATTGCCGAACCATTAACTAGACTCACTAGAGACGATACGCCGTTCGTTTGGAGTGCTGAACAAGAATCAGCATTCACAGAGCTTCGGCTTCGCCTGGCATCACCACCTGTTCTTGGACATTTCGACGAGGAAGCCGAAACAGAAATTCATACCGACGCCAGTAACGTCGGTCTGGGCGCGGTACTCGTCCAACGGCAGGAGGGAATTGAAAAGGTCATCGCCTACGCAAGCCGAACCCTAACACGCCCGGAGTCAAACTACAGTACCACGGAGAAGGAGTGCCTTGCTGTCGTGTGGGCAATTGCTAAGTTTCGACCTTACCTTTACGGCCGTCCATTCAGAGTAGTGACGGATCATCACTCGCTGTGCTGGCTTGCGAACCTCAGAGACCCCTCCGGACGACTGGCAAGGTGGAGCCTACGTCTGCAGGAGTACGACGTCACTATCGTGTACAAGTCCGGTCGTGCACACGAAGATGCGGACACGTTGTCACGCGCGCCAGTTGAGCCTGCCGCTCAGAGCTTCGAAGAGGACTGCCCTTTCCTTGGCTCCGTAAGCGTAACAGACTTGGCTTTACGGCAGCGAGCAGATGCTCAATTGCGACCTATCATTGAACATCTAGAGGGCCGCAACGTATCACTGCCCCAGCATATAACTCGCGGATTGTCATCCTTCTGCTTACGACAGGGCGTGTTGTACAAGAAGAACGCAGCCGCCAGCAACAAAACTTACCTGTTGGTCGTCCCCGCAGAGCTGCGTGAGGAAATTCTATTTGCCTGCCACAACGAGCCTCCATCGGGCCATCTGGGCATCACCCGAACCATCGCTAGGGTACGAAAGTCTTACTACTGGCCGAAACTTGCCGCTTGCGTTAAACAGTACGTTCAAGCCTGCCGCGAATGCCAGCGCCGAAAATCCCCATCTGTTAAGCCTGCGGGATTACTTCACCCTATCGAGCCACCCAGAACACCCTTCGATCAAGTCGGCATGGACCTCCTGGGTCCGTTTCCCTTGTCATCTTCCGGCAACAAGTGGATAATCGTCGCTACAGATTATCTAACCCGCTATGCTGAAACTAAGGCGCTTCCTAAAAGCACGGCTTGTGAAGTTGCTCAGTTTTTCATCGAGAGAATTGTATTACGCCACGGTGCTCCATCCTGTGTCATCACAGACCGAGGAACAGCGTTTACAGCAAGGCTCCTTGAACAAGTTTTTCAGTTAAGTTACTCCACGCATCGCAAGACAACAGCGTATCACCCTCAGACAAATGGACTGACCGAGCGGCTTAACAAAACGATGACTGATATGCTGTCTATGTACATAGACGTACAGCACAAGACGTGGGATGAAATACTGCCTTACGTAACATTCGCGTATAATACCGCTACGCAAGAGACCACACGATTCACTCCGTTTCGTCTTCTATACGGTCGGGACGTTCAGACGATGTTGGACGCAATGCTCCCATGCGACATTGACAACATCGAGAATCTCGACGAAGATGCTGAGTGTTTCGTGCAACGAGCCGAGGAAGCACGTCAACTAGCCCGCGTAAACATCAAGAAACAACAAGGCGTCGATGCACAGCGCTACAACCGCTGCCACAGACAAGTCGATTATAAACCAGGTGACCAGGTGTTGGTTTGGACCCCTGTGCGCTGCAAAGGTCTCTCTGAGAAGCTTCTCAGTCGGTATTTTGGCCCGTACAAAGTGCTACGACAAGTGAGCGACGTCAATTACGAAGTCCTTCCGGACGGAAGCCAACCACCCCGACGCCGACAGCTACGACCCGAGATTGTGCACGTGGTGCGGTTAAAACCGTACCACACACTGTGACAATGTTTTTTTTTTTACCTCGCATCAAGTGTCGCAGCTTCTTGTCTTCCGGCATGGTTGGATCGGCGCGAGTGAACAGATGAACCATATCCTCCACGTATGTAGCCACACCTTCATTAGGCATCTGCATGCGGGACTGGAGGGCCCTTTCAGCGCGCTCTCGACGATCGAGACTCGAGTACGTTTCGCGGAGCCTGTGACAGAACTCATGCCACGACGTTAGGAGGCCCTTGCGGTTCTGGAACCATGTGCGAGCACCATCCAGAAGACTAAAGTACACATTCTTGAGCTTCGCTACTTCGTCCCACCCGTTGAAATCCGCTACGTACTCGTACTCAGCCAGCCAATCTTCCACATCTTCATAGAGGCCACCACGAAAGGGACTCGGAACACGTGGTTTTTGTAGCGTGTAATGAGTGGGTGCAGCTGCGGGTGCAGCGGTTGGAGCAGCGGCGGCTCCAGCGGTAGGGGAAGCGGTGACAGCAACAGTATTCTCCATACCAGTCGACGTACTTGTACTGTGAGGCACAAACTCGGGGGACAGTCCTCGAATCCTCCGACTGAAACGGTGTACCGGCGTAAGCTCTGGGTTTTGGGTCACGTTCCGGCTGCTAGAAGGAGTCTGTTGCATAGGGGAGGTTACCCCGCACCTCCACCATTAAAATGTCACGTTAAAGAGACAGGAGACGTTTTTAAGGCGTCCTCACAAAAGTCCGAAGAGCGGTCGGCTCAGCGCAGCCAAAAACAGAACAATGGCACGAGGGGGACTGCCACTTCGTCTGCCTCTTTTGCGCTGGCAGCTCAAGCGCGCGGCAATATATGAAAACGCAAGAAGAAAAAAATCTCAGAAAAGAAGACTTCAGCGCCCGAAATCGAACGTGGGACCTCCGCGTTGTGAATGCGAGGAGTTAACCACTGAGCCACCGAGAGGTACCTCCATCACCATTCAAACGGCAAGCTACTCATATCTACCACATACTGCTGTTGGCGGGCATCTCGGGGGGGGGGGGGGGGGGGGGGGGGGGGGGAACTATCGTGTTTCCAGCATTATCAGCAAGATGGCGCAGTGAGCGTGCCGCAGCTCTCATCTCTCACGCATACTTTGGCCCGCGTAGAGAATAAGGGGGTTACACTTGATCGCGAGCCATTATTTAACGATCACAACTTTACATTTAAGAACATACATACTACGGGGTGATGTGCACAAAGTTAGCATCTGGTTAAGGCGATGCCGAGTGACTCGATCAAGAAGTGATCCCACATACGCGTAGCTCGTGTGATCACTGCTTGATCACACGTGCTACGTTTAGCGCGTGGCACTGAACATAGCTGTCGTGGGCCAATGTTACACTCATTAAGATAGCTTTAGGGTGAGTTAGACAGCTGGTGCGAACGCCCTCAGTGCGCTGCCTGCCGAGCAAGCGCTCTCGTCACAAAAGGGCATCTGCTACGCAGAAGCAATGTAGATAGCGCCACATTCGAAACAAGAGTGCGAAGGAGAGGAGACCGAGGAGAAACGAGAGTGAAGGAGGAGAATGTCGCTACTTTACGAAGTTTTAAGGGCTTTAGGAGTAGCGGAGCAGGAAGCATGGGCACGGAAAACCTGAGACAGCGAGGGAGCAGAAAACGAAACGCGAGGAATTTTTTTTTAGCTCTTTCTTTTCTTCGGCAGAGGCGATGACAGGTGCGATGCTTCGGGTTTTTCTTATCTTTGTTACTTCTACATGTGATCTAGAAGGCCAAAGGGGTATAGGTGTTCTCTGAGGAAGCCTTGTCAGTTGTGTTCATCTTTTTGGAGATAACTTATTGCATCCGCAAAGCAAGTCGGCATTCGTGCTCCGGTGCTACTAGAATGAGTTCATCTCTGCTTGAGATGAAGGAGCGGAAGCAGTTTTCACTAAGGAGAAAGCGGAGAATGTGGATGAGCTGGAGGTGGATGAGCTTCAAAATTTGTGCTGCACACGTAAAAACAAAACAAAACAAAAAAAAAACAAAAAAAAAAAACAGACTTGTAAGGGAGTTGTGACCGTGTTACAACTCCTAATGAGTGCAAGCACCCATTTTGTGTTCTAATTTTTATGCACTGTCAATATTTAAAAGTACTGATCATTGCACTGCTTAGTATTAGCCATACAAGGACAACACATTTCAGCAGCCTACGTGAAAAAATTTAGTAAGCATTTTTAGGACGCAGAGCGCTTGGAAAGTGATATTTTTTCTGACTGTGCATTTTACTGAAAGGGTTTCAGCGTATTTACTCTCTAGGAATTTCAAGATTGTGCGTTCGCTGAAAGGAGAACACACACACATACACAACTAATGATTGGACTGACGGTGAACGAAGATAACACAGCTGTTATAACAGCAGCCGGTGAACACTGACATTAGCCAATACTGGCTAAAAGTTAACAAGTGCTAGACGACATTAGCCTTTGTTGGTAGCATCTGAGTTAACAAGGCATTGGAATTCAGTAAGAAATTCTTCTTGACAAAAACATCATACCCCTTTACAGAAACCGGAGAAGAAGCTTCAAAAGGCATTTGCCTTTAAAAAAATGGTTGCTGTGGTGACTAATCACAGTGTGGTGATAACTGGAGAATGTAAAGGAGTCGGGTATACAGAAAGCTTTCCGAAGATAATCAACCCAAATATTCGCATGCTCCCACAGGTGTTTTTTTTAAAAAATGCACATCGCAAATGTGCGACTTCACCAGAATGACAGCAGAATTGGCCATTGTTAAAGGCTACAACATGTTTGGAATGTTTAGCCAATCTTGACTAAGTGTCCTGACCTGTGTTGTATATGCTGGCAATCAGCAGGAACTCTGCTGTCTTGTTGTTGACGGCAGGGTCAGGTGGTGCCGAGGGCATCTCCTTGTTGAGAAACTCAATAGGCTCTTCCTCCGGTTCCAGGGAGTTGAGACTGCCACAGTCATCCTGGTAATGACAAGAACGAGAAATTGTTCTCATAGAAGAAAACTCCCTCAAAGGTTGCTAGCCATCTGCAAGCACGAAGTGTCGCTTTTACTCGTAGCGCTAATTCACTTGGCCTGCAGCATTGTCGACATTCATACCCACACTGTCCAGTGTCTTGGAAAACATGCAGGTCAATCTACTGCTCTTAAAACAAACAGCGATAATATGTGAAAAAGACATGTTTTGTGCGTAACATGAGACTGAGGCTGCAATTCGTGAAAAGGCAGACTTCCAAGCTTTCGAGTATATGGACAACTTGCCACTCGTTGCCTTGGCTAGTGGCGCTGACTAACGCTCCCATAGATAACATGCACAGAATGTCCAAACAATATAGATGTGCGGGAGCACCAACTTTCGTAGTTTAATTGGTCAAGCATTGGACGTGTAATTCAAAGTTTGAGTGTGTGGGCTCCACTCACAGAAAGAGTGTTTTTTTGTCCCCTTTATTTGATTTTCAACTATTTCATGATTACTACACTACAGCTAAAAACAACAAATAATGTACCATATACTGTCCTTGGCTTAATTGTCTGCTGCACACACTATAGTAGCATAATTACTGTGACCTCCTAATTGGCTTGACTAGAAACTGGGCTCGGCTAGACTGCCAAAGTTTCTACCTGTGAGACTTGCCATGGCTCAATAGAGTAGCAGAGTATTCTGCCACTACGCATCAGAAAGAAAAAAGTATGTTTCCTATGCCCAATTAGAAAAATAATTGCCACTAGTCTTGTTTGTTTTGTCCGCTGCTGTTGCAGTCTGAGATCGCGAGTTTGGCTGTGTTGCTAAATAGTTCCCCCTTCCTACCCAACACACTAACCATTAACTAATCGTGGGCTACAGCACTTAATTGATACAGTCACTATGTGGTACGAAATAAACTTATATTTATGCACTTCACTCCTAGCATATCAATGCAATGAAAGTAAACTTACCCCACTCCCTGCGGACTTGGCTCCACTGAAGGAATCTGCACGGGCAAATAACACCACAGAGGTCAATGCCACAGGATATGAAATGCAGACGCGTCTGCATGAGATTTTTGTGAGGCTGACTTACGAATGACTTGCATGAAGTACCATCTCTCTTACACACACACAAATACACACACACGAAAGAAGAATGGATGATTTGTAAGGTGTGCGTCAATGTACCTACCCTATATCCATTACACCTAATTTACTCTTTTTCAAGGGTGCTAAGCCACATACTTTGGCCCATTGTAGTAATGCACAATGCCCCTGGCATCCTCTGAAGTTATAAATCCCTGTCAGATTTCGAGAAGCGCATGCTCGCTGGCAAGTTCCAATTTTTTTTTTTGTGAATGTTGCTGTAGTAGTTACGATAGCTTTTCTTTTAGAGGGTTTCTGAAATAGTTCTCAGAAATTGTGTAAGTGGTCAGGCCACAACCGAATTAAATGATTTGCCCCACAGTTAAGGTGAAGCCCCAAGTACCAAGGAATAAACAGGGAATGAAAGGCCACTCTTCCCTCAGCTCGTGCTTTTTCTTCTCAACTTTGCCAAGCAGTCCAGGCTAGCTTCTGTCTTATGCGATCCTCTGCCAGTGCGCCGCAGATTGCACCGGGCACGCATTGTGTTTGTCTCGCAGCTCTTTGCATCACAACGTGTTGCCAAAAACCTGACCACTTGCATTTTATTGCCAGTACAAGCTAATAAGATTGGTCACATGAGTGACATAACAAAACAATGCCTCATCCCAAAACAAGGGCAGCTAGAGACAGTGTGGCCGAATTCTGCGATCCATAGCAGTATACGTTTCAAACCTTAAAATGCATTTTACTATTTACAAACAGCACATAAACCTCTTTTTGTAATCTGGAGAATCAATGCTGTTGGTTCAATGGGCTAGTAAAAAATTGTCAAAACTGTCTGTAGGCTTGTTTAACAATTAACAAGTGCACATGTTTGTGATTGCAAGCATTTGCAGTCGTGCAAAGTGCCACGACAACAGCAACATTTTCTCTATGTATACATCCCAGAGAAAAAATATGCAAGTTCGCAAGAAACTATAAAAAATTAGCTATGAAAAACAACAACACTAAAGATCCTTGGTTTTTGTTTTAGTGTGAAGGCGACAGCAATCAGATGCAGCTTAATGCAAACAGAGTTCTAGTTTTCCAGCACACTGCATCTATTTCGTAACACAGCCAAAATGTAAATCGTGCAGTGGTGGCATTAACAGGGTGCGGTTTTCCGGGATACTGCCTCGAGTGCGAACTGTGTTGCCGTGAAGCCAAGTGATTCCTCAAAATAAAATTAGCATATAACACATCTTTAGAAATTTACTTTTTATTTCTAAAGCTTAAGGCTAGGGTTATACCGTATTTACTCACGTTTGAACACACTCGCATAATAAGCGCACGCCCAAATTCAGTCATAAAAATTTTGATTTATTTTTTCCTCCCGCCTAACAAGCCCACTTCCTACAATCATCCGCTGCAGTCCTGCAAACCAACACCTCGAGCATCCTTTCCCACTGGATCTTTTCTGTTTTTTATTATGCCGACCCCCCCCATGACTCACTCGTTTGCCCCCTTTGCCAGTTGCTTCACGCCGTTTTGTGTTTCTATCTATACACTCACGTACACAGGCGTCGGCAGGGGTGTGCAAAAGAGGCACTTGCCCACAATCATACTACACCAATGCTCTCCCCTTCACCCACTCACGATGCAACACTTGTTGGCACTCCCCCCCCCCCCCCCCAAGAGAAAAAAAAATCTTGCCTACGACCATGGGCACATCTCCTGTCTTAACGTATATTGCCGATTATAAGTCTTATAAGTCAATGTTTCTTTTTTTTTCACAAAACGACCTCTCAAGTTTCAGCAGTTGACCTTTAATGAGTCGACCTATACGCGAAATCGTAAGGTCGACTTTTTTAGAAGTCCGACGAATGGACTGTCTACCTCGGATTCACTGCTATTCGACGCATCGATAACATCAGCTGTATAGACAACGGAGTCGCGGGAACGTGCTCAACGCGTGTGCGTCCCTTTTGGAGCCGGACTTTTTTACGATCTGCCTCGACGATCACGAAACTATGGTATAGCTATGGTGGCTAGAGGATGAGGTGTCAGCAACGTCGCGTCGGAGATGAAGCACTTTTTCATGGCGCGTCGCTGAGTGTATCACGATTACAATGGTAGCGCCACCGCATCAGTGCGCCTGTCGGGCTAGATCGGCAGCATTTCTGGCACTAGCCGCATATGGGTATGACAATGCATTTCGCTTGCAAAGAAACGTGACATGCGTTTATCGCTCACTAACAATGCCACGTACGCTTATCTGTCGAGAAAAACTCGACAAGTATCTCTCGATCAGAAAAAAACGTGACGTTTATCGTTCACCAAAGACATGACATGTGTTTCTCGCTTTAGTGGACAACGTGCCCTAGCAGCACTTGCTGAATAGACAATTCGAAAATTCAGATTTCTCACGAAGCACCACAGGTGTTCCATGAAAAAGATGGCAGCGTCGTGTAGGCTGGCAACACTCGCGGGGAACTAAACCACATGACCAGTCACGTGTGCCACATGCAGGCGTTCAAAAGTGTATTTATGTCTGTTCGCGCTCATGCATGCTGGTATAAATGTTCTGTGGCTCACCCCTGCTCACCATTTCTACATTTTGCCTCGCTTGCGAAAGTGGTGTGCATGATTTTCAAAGCTGCTCAATGGACGCCAAGATGCCACTGCCCCACCGGCAACAGTACAGTGCTGCTTCCAAGCTGCAAGCGATCCTCTATGCAGGGTTGGAAAGCAACGTTAAAGCAGGGCGAAAGTTCGATGTGTCGGAAAAGTGCGTGAGGGAATGGAAAAACAAAGGACCAATATCTTTGCGCGCGTTGCAACACGCCATTTCTTTCGCAAACCGAAGTCTAGATGATACCTTTGCGTTCACGACCAGAGAAGCAAAAGCCTGGGTGTTTGCTGCGATGACATGGAAGCAAAAGCTCGTGCTGTCGTGAAAAATATGTGCCTCCCGCTAACCGAGTTCAAACCGAGCATTTTGAGTGAAGTGGCGCAATGGGTTAATGGTACCTGGTATGGACTGCCAATCGACAAGGTCCGCGCGGCTTTTTTTACGTGCACCATCTTAGCATCCCTTCCGATGGCGAGCAGCAGAATGGCTCACATGATGGCAATGACTGTGACTGCTGTATCCTTTTCTCAAGTGAATGAGTCATAAGCGATGTTTCACTGTCAAATAAATCTTTCTTTGCATCACTCCCTCTTCTGAAAGACATATCGGTGTGCTATGGCCACAGCATGAGGCTGTGTTGGGAGTAAACTTTTTTTTCACAAAAATTGCAAGTTGGGGGTCGTCTTATAATCAGCAATATATGGTAATTAATTATCTGTGCACCCCAGTGGGGTTCACTAATGGTGCAAGTGTAGAGACACGGCTGTTTGATAAAGGCATCGCAGCTGACAAGTACACAGTGAGTGAAGGCGATGAAACCAATGATTGCTTCTTGCAAATACGAAACATTAGGGCCCAGCCACATGCACGTGATTTTCTAGTGATGACAACAGGCTTTACTGTTGCCATGACCGTCACGAAAGGCCATTCATTTTTATCGCGCCACAAGCATATCACAGGTTTTTGGAAAACCATGAAAAATTGCTTGTCAACCAGAAAAAAGCGTGACGATTTTCACAACACGGTGGCACCCCTGATTTATGCTTCGATTGCAATTTGCTCTGCATGCTTGTTATCCGCGTGTACTTCAAGGAATGCAAGGTATAAGCTACTCATTCTACAGTCACTTCTAATGTAGACAGCGAGGCAGCAGCCCTATTTTGTCGTTAATCTTGTTATCAACAGTTTGTTTTGATACTTCAGTGGTAGGTCGCAGCAGTGTTGGTCACTTGGTGCAATGTCAACGTCGTCGGCGCGGTTGTTGTGTGAGGTTGTCGCGGAGCTGGCAAAGTGCGTCGTAGCGCACGTTTCTGGGTGCCCTTCGAGATCACGGCAGACACCAGTAATGCGGTCAAAATATTGCAAGAACACCACGAAATACTTTTATGTAGTGTGCAGACGGTACGGGGAAAGCTCGCAAAAGATAATCTAAAGCATGTGAAGTGCAACAAAGAAGCTGTTTTCAAACAGTGTACACGTATGCCAATTTCAAAAATTTAATTATCTAGCTTTTCCTTTACTGCATTTTTTGCTAATCCTGAAAAAGTGTTAAAAAAGTTTGCTCTGCATAATAAATGCACCCCCAACTTTGCTTTTATTGTTCGCGAGATAAGTGCATTCGTCCCACAAGTATGTGATATACGAAAAAGATACTGCAGGCAGTCTGCAGCTGCACTTCTGCAGCAAGAATAATTTTGGAAGCAGACTTCACCTTCTTCATCCGACTTGGACCCGAAATCCTTTAGGAGGTCAAGCTCAGCTAGCAACTTGATGTAGCCCTCGGACTTCATGAAACTAGGAAAATGTTGCTCCTCCTGCATGATCTGGGCCACCTGTAATAATCGATAATGGTCTTGTTAAAAAATTAATAAACAAATAACAAGTTCACTGAAAAACAGCTTAATTCATCACAGAATACATCTGTGGTGCTCCTAGAGAGGAACACTAGAGAGCAAAACAATGCTTCGCGTACTAATTCACAATCCTGAAAACACCACTATTACCACGACATGACGCATGGTAAGCAAGAAAACTAGGCTTGTGCAAATATTAGAATGCTTCAAATACTCGAATGAACATTACTGTATTCTAATTCGCTTTAATTAGAATTTCAATTGTTGAAGATTTCGAAGTACTTGAAATGAAGAAACAAATGTAAATTAATCCGCATGTAACCTCTGTAAAAGTGGTTTCACTGCAGTAGAGTGGGGCAAAGACATAAAAGAACGTATTTAAATGTATATTAGTTTGCATGTAACGCAATGTGAAGGTGGTTTTGCAGTACCAAAGAATGAGGCGTGAAAACAACCATCCAAAGAGAATATCCACTGCCATAAAGCCGCACCTTTAGGTTAAATGAGCATACGTATAACCGATAACGTCACATCAATTCATCATTTTTGACGTTTAAAAGCGTGTTAAACAGGATTATATGCTTTAAGTATCCACAACCTCTAAGTACAGTCAATTTTAAACCGTAACATATATTACAGGTTATCACTTGCATTCCGGAAAAAGTAAAATCCTGCTACTATTCTAAGTTCTTTCCACTTCCTTTGCAGGGAGTTGCTAGATACATACGGGTCCCACAACTAGAGAACCACCTCCTCTGGTGCCCTGCGTGCACTACCAACAATGTTGGATCCAATAAAAGTTGATTCATCATTTGAGCCAAACCGAATGGCATTTGCACAGGCCTTGTATAAATACTTTAAAATAATATTGTGCGGGTTGGTTGGGTCAAGAAAAATATGCCTGTTCCCCTTTAATGTGACAGTGATTATACTATTTGAATTTGATTCAAAATTATTCAACCTAAATCACTATTCGCTTTAAATTCACTTCAGACCCGAAATTCACCATTCCCACAAGCCTAGAGAAAATGCGGGTGGAGACACCACTGAGATTCCCACACCAAACACCGCGATGCAAATTTTGAAGGTGTGTACTACAGTCTACACAGCTCCTACTCGATAAAAATGAACAACATTGTCTTCTGTGGGTGGTCCAGACCTAGCATACAAAGTTTCAAAATATTTCATTGAGCCGATGTCGCAAAAATACACATTGAAATTTGCTACGTCACGTGCAATTTGGGTGCGAAATCTAAAAATGAAATTTTAACCTTGATTTTCTCCATTAATAATGCACTTATGACAGTGAAAATTATGGCTAGAGTTCTCAGAGTGCAGTTTATCAATTTAGACCAAGTCATTGTCCTTCTTTAGAGTCCCTTTAAGGATGAGGTTCCTTTTAGGCAAGCAAAAGCTGAATGCGTATCTCGAACTAGAACGATAAAACACAAAATCAGCAAGTTTCATCAAAATGAAATGATTAAAACAATTTTCGAAGCACAGGCTCACTCTTCAAGTTTGAAAAATTAAAAGAGAAGAAAATTAGATGAAAATTAGCATCCAAGCAAAATGAATGGCGTAAGGTGGAATAGCGTAGTTGGTTGTGGGGACAAAAGTTAAATGAGAAATAAGAAAAATAGAAAAAATGTAGAAAAGACGAAATAAAAAGTAAGACGCAAAGTTACCAATAAAGTCAGTCACTCACTGGCGATTCACAGCGCGAAAAGTATGGTTTGAGACGTGAAACGTGAATGACTTCAGTTCGCGGGTTGAAACGGGTACGTCTCCAATTGCCTTGTGGGAGAACCTCGTAAGTGATGTCGCTGAGACGTCGTACAACCTTGTAAGGGCCGAAGCAGCGGCGAAGAAGCTTTTCTGAACGTCCACGCTGTCGGATAGGGGTCCACACCCAGACTTCATCACCTGGCTTAAAAATAACTTCACGGTGGCGAAGATTGTAGCAGCGCGCGACTGCGGTTTGGTGACGTTGAATACGGTGACGAGCAAGTTGACGGGCCTCTTCTGCGCACTGCGCGAATTTGGCAGCATCCGTGTGGTATATTCCTAAGTTATCGGCAAGGAGCATGGCGTCGAGCATCGTCGTGACGTCGCGACCGTGGACTAAGCGAAAAGGTCTGAAACCGGTACTTTCTTGAACAGCAGTGTTAAACGCAAAAGTTACGTAGGGAAGTATGGCGTCCCAGTTCTTGTGATCGATGTCTACATACATTGACAGCATGTCTGCAATTGTCTTATTGAGTCGTTCAGTCAGCCCATTTGCTTGCGGGTGGTAAGCCGTTAATTTACGATGTTCCGTGCCACTTAATCGCAAGGCTTCCTGCAGCATCTCTGCGGTGAAAGCTGTCCCACAATCAGTTATGACGACAGCTGAAGCACCGTGACGTAAGACGATGCTGTTAACGAAAAATTGGGCGACATCTGCTGCGGTGGCTTTTGGAAGTGCCTTGGTTTCACAGTAGCATGTTAAGTAGTCTGTAGCGACCACAATCCACCAGTTTCCAGACGAAGACGTGGGGAATGACCCCAGCAAGTCCATGCCAATCTGATGAAAGGGCACCTTTGGTGGGCCAATTGGGTGCAGTAGTCCCACTGGTCATAAAGGTGGAATCTTACGTTACTGACAGTCGCGACATGTGCGAACGTAGTGCTTCACAGTCTTTGCGAGACGTGGCCAGTAGTAGGAGCGTTGAATCCGTCGCAGCGTGCGCGTATAGCCGAGGTGTCCGGATGATGGCTAATCATGACACGGACGTAAAATGTCACCACGAAGCGTAGTTGGCACAACAAGCAGATACATAGCTTGTGTAGGATGAAAGTTCTTTTTATAAAGCACTCTATCACGGAAACAAAAGAAGGATAGTGAGCGTGCAAAGCTACGAGGAAGGTGGGAATTGCGTCCTTCCAGGTAGTCAATGAGCGGGATGAGCTTCGAGTCGTGACGCTGTTGCTCAGCTAAGCGGGTTGCTGATACGGCAGAAAGAAAAGTGTCGTCGTCTTCAAGGTCAGTGTTGGCATTTTCGACCGGTGCACGTGAGAGACAGTCGGCGTCGGTGTGTTTCCGCCCAGATTTGTGGACGATGGTGACATCGAAATCTTGTAGCCGAAGGCTCCATCGTGCTAGACGACCTGAGGGATCTTTGAGATTCGCGAGTCAACAAAGGGAATGGTGGTCGCTAACTACCCTGAATGGGCGGCCATACAAGTATGGGCGGAACTTTGTTATGGCCCAGACAACAGCGAGGCATTCCTTTTCGGTTGCAGAGTAGTTTTTCTCCACTGGGGATAACATTCAGCTCGCATAAGCGATCACGTGCTCTACACCATTATGCCACTGAACTAATACCGCTCCTAGTCCAGCGTTGCTGGCGTCAGTGTAATTCCGTGTCAGCGCTTTCGTCAAAATGACCTAGTACAGGCGGAGCCTGGAGGAGGTTTCGGAGGGTGTCGAACGCATGGCACTGATCGGGACCCCAAACAAACGAGACACTGTCTTTTGTAAGCTTGTTGAGGGGTTCAGCAATCTTCGAGAAGTTTTTGACAAAGCGCCTGTAATACGCACAGAGCCCCAGAAATCGGCGTAGGTCGCTCTTATTTGTGGGCATGGGAAAGGCGGCAACGGCGCGGGTTTTCTCAGGATCTGGGCGGATGCCGGCATGGCTCACAACGTGACCAAGGAACTTCAGTTCTTCATATCCAAAATAACATTTGTCGGTTTTGAGAGACAACCCCGCTGTTCTGATTGCCTGGAGAACTGCATGAAGGCGTTGGACGTGTTGTTCAAACGTGTCTGCAAAGACCACGACGTCATCAAGGTAAACAAGACATGATTGCCATTTGAGCCCCGTGAGAACGGTATCCATCATTCTTTGAAAAGTAGGTGGCGCTGAGCATAGACCGAAAGGCAACACTTTAAACTCGTACATGCTGTCGGGAGTAATAAACGCCGTCTTTTCGCGGTCGCGCTCGTCCACTGCGATTTGCCAGTAGCCGCTACGCAAATCCATGGAGGAAAAATATTTAGCGTTGCGTATACGGTCCAACGAGTCATCTATCCGGGGTAGAGGATAAACGTCCTTTTTGGTGACCTTGTTCAGTTTACGGTATTCAATGCAAAAACGCAACGTACCGTCTTTCTTCTTTACTAGCACAACTGGCGAAGCCCAGGGACTGGTCGATGGCTGAATGACGTCGTCCTGAAGCATCTGCTGGACTTGGTCACGTATAGCATCTTGCTTTTTTTGCGACACCCTATAGGCATGTTGTCGGATGGGTCTCTCGGTGGGTTCCGTGATGATACGATGCTGAGCAAGTGGTGCCTGTTTAACCTTTGACGTAGTGGCAAAGCAGTCTTGAAATGAGCCGAGTATACGCAAAAGGCTTTCTCATTGAGCCGAAGGTAGTTTCTCGTTTACGTCGAGAGTGCTCGCGAAGGCCTCGTCAGGGTGCCCATTCGATGAAAATGAAGCTAACGTAGACGGACCATCGGCATCGGCAAGTTTTTCACAATATGCAAAGGCAGTGTGTCTCGTTAGGTGGCGATATTCGTCGCTGAAGTTCGTGACCAGCAGGTGAGCATGCCTATTGCTAGGCTGAATGATTCCTCGGGCAACACAGGTTTGTCGTGAAATAAGGAGAGACAAATTGGCCTCTGCAATTACCGCGTCAGACACGTCCTGTCCCAATTCTACTTTGACAAAGAGGCTGCTTCGAGATGGGAGAGTCAGAGAATCGTCGGTAACACGGAGCGCTCTTTTCCGGAATTGCATACTGTCAGTTGCATCGCAAAAAGGATCCTCGAACGACACAAGTAATTCCCGGAGGTCAATGACGGCGCCGTATTCACGAAGGAAGTCCATTCCTAGAATGACTGGCCGAGAGCACACGCGCAATACGAGGAAAGAGCCCACAAATGTCGATGTACGTATTCGAATGCGTGCCGTGCACATACCAGTAGGCGTCACCAGATGGCCACCTGCCGTGCGCAACTGGGGTCCTTGCCATGGCGTGGTAACCTTCCTCAGTTCAGATGCCAGTGTGGCGCTCATTACGGAATAGTCGGCACCGGTGTCGACGAGGGCGTTAAGAGCATGATTGTCGACGAAGACGGCAATTTCGGCAGAAACAATCTTTTTGCTGTCGGAGAACACTGCAAAACCGGAATCGTCCTCGTCCGGTCGTTGCGTCGAAGGAGGGTCTTTTAAAGTTCGCCGGGCCGCGACTTAACCCCCAGAAGTCGCCGTTCCTAGTTTCCCTTGCGGGGACTTGGTGACCGGCTCCTGAAAGGAGCGGAAGACGATGAGGGCAGAGGGCAAACTGGGTGACGTAGACCGGCGAGGCGATGGTGATCTCGACTGGTGGTGCTGAATAGTCGAAGGAGTACGTTGGCCCGTGAGATAGGCTTCGATTTCGCGGGGGCGCTCGCCGTACCGCAGGCATCGAGCATCAGGGTGGAAGCCGCGGTGACCTAGTTGCCGGTATTGAAAGTTGCGGTATACGTGACCCGCTTCGCCACAGTGATAGCAGAGCAGACGGTTATCCGAGGTGCGCCACGTGCTTGCCTTGCCACCACTTTGTCTTGAGATAGACGGCAGATACGTGGGTGGGCTCGAAAACCTTGAGCCGCGGGCTCGAAGCAGTGTCGTGGAATGGCTGCATAGCCTGGTACCTTGGCCGCATAGCAGTATCTGTAGCTGGTGGCGCAGGGGATCACAATGCCACTGCGTATGTCAGGACTGGGGCCTCGGGAATCGGTGGTGCGATTGGGGCTAGGGGTGTGACGGCCTGCCGGACTTCTTGTCTGATTACATCCGCGAGGGCCGACACAGGTGGATGGGATCCCACTGCCTGAAGCTGTCGCAATTCGTCCCGAACGATACTTCGAATGAAGTCTGCGAGGGCCTGTCTCTCGCTGTCAGAGCCGAAAGAGCATGTGGTGGCCGGGATCTGGCGTTCGTATTGTGACGACCGCTGCTGCAGCGTACGTTCCATCGTGGCTGCCTCACTGATGAACTGGGCGACTGTCGTCGGTGGATTGCGCACGAGCCCAGCGAAAAGCTGTTCTTTTACTCCGCACATCAAATGCTGCACCTTCTTTTCCTCGGGCATGGCAGGGTCCGCGCGCTTGAAGAGCCGAAGCATGTCCTCAACAAACATGGATACACGTTCGTTCGGCCGTTGGTTTCTGCAGGATATGGCTTGTTCAGCCCTCTCCTTCCTCTCGGTGTTGCGATAGGCGTCACTGAGCTGTCGGCTAAACTGTTGCCATGTTGCAAAGGAGCCCTCGTGGTTCTCGTACCACGTCTTCGCAGAATCCTCCAAGTAGAAGTAAACTCGGCGAAGCTTGCGAACATCGTCCCATTCGTTGATACTGGCAACCCGATCAAAGTGGTCGAGCCAATCATCAACATCCTCGAAGATGTCTCCATGGAATGGCTTTGGTGTCTGTGGCACGTGAAAAACATGGGCGAGAAGAGAACCATGGGCATCGCCGGTTTGGACCGCCTGGCTTGTCATCGCAGTTGCCATCTTTCTGGGTGTCGATGCCAAGGGACCTAATTCAAGGGGTAACCCAAGCAGGCGGCGGCTGATTCTTACTCTGGGAGATGTAGCTGTTTCCACGATGGCCGACACAGCCGAAGTACACGTACCCAGCGTCTCCACCAGTAATCTCACGAGCGAAACAAGACCTGCAGCCAGGAGTTCACTAGAACCAGAGCAACGAAGATGTTCTCTTCTTCTTCGCAGCCCAAAAACGCGTATGAGCCACAGTGGCTCGTTCATCAATGGTGGCAATATGCTTTAAGTATCCACAACCTCTAAGTACAGTAAATTTTAAACCGTAACATGTACTACAGGTTATCACTTGCATTCCGGAAAAAGTCAAATCCTGCTACTATTCTAAGTTCTTTCCACTCCCTTTGCAGGGAGTTGCTAGATACATACGGGTTCCACAACTAGAGAACCGCCTCCTCTGGTGCCCTGCGTGCACTACCAACAATGTTGGATCCAATAAAAGTTGATTCATCATTTGAACCAAACCGAATGGCATTTGCACAGGCCTTGTATAAATACTTTTAAAAAATATTGTGCGGGTTGGTTGGGTCAAGACAAATATGCCTGTTCCCTTTTAATGTGACAATGATTATACTATTCGAATTTGATTCAAAATTATTCGACCTAAATCACTATTCCCTTTAAATTCACTTCAGACCCAAAATTCACCATTCCCACAAGCCTAAAGAAAATGCGGGTGGAGACACTACTGAAAGATTCCCACACCAAACACAGCGATGTAAATTTTGAAGGTGTCTACTACAGTCTACACAGCTCCTACTCTATAAAAATGAACAACATTGTCTTCTGTGGGTGGCTCAGACCTAGCATACAAAGTTTCAAAATATTTCATTGAGCCGATTTCGCAAAAATACACATTGAAATTTGCTACGTCACGTGCAATTTGGGTGCGAAATCAAAAAATGAAATTTTAACCTTGATTTTCTCCATTAATAATGCATTTATGACAGTGAAAATTATGGCTAGAGTTCTCAGAGTGCAGTTTATCAATTTAGACCAAGTCATTGTCCTTATTTAGAGTCCCTTTAAGGATGAGGTTCCTTTTAGGCAAGCAAAAGCTGAATGCATATCTCGAACTAAATGATAAAACACAAAATCAGCTGCTTTCATTAAAATGAAATGATTAAAACAATTTTCGAAGCACAGACTCACTCTTCAAGCTTGAAAAATAAAAAGAGAGAAACACTAATCTCTTTAGAGTGGTAAAATATTGGTTAAAAACTATTATTTTAATGACTTTTCTGAAAAAAAGGTAAAACAATGTTGTACAGTATTGGGACATAAAGAACTTCAACAAAAGAATTAGAACAACACTACAAAAGTTTGTGAACTTGTGTGCTGCTATAGGCATCACTGTAAATAATTGAGAGAAAAAAAAGCTACATAAGACATACCTTCTGCTGGATATCATCAAACCAGAACTCATCCGGTGTCTCCACTCGAAGTTTGCGAAGCAGCTTCTTAGCCAGTACTTCATCAACGTTGATCCTTGATGTGGCCTGGGTGTAAACAAAATGAAAAAGTTATCTAGAAAAGGGTTTGATTAGACTTTTAGTGGCATTCAGATGGACAACAGCAAATAAGGAATCGGTAAAGAAGAGACTGTTATGTTGCTATCGAGATAAAACACGGAAGCCAGATAACACAACAAGAACGATTTATTGAGCAGCTTGTTTTTATACTCAATGCACGTGACATTTCAGTGACGGCAATGATAAGATTGCATATGTCAGATGCTTCATCTCCGCCCCTTTGAATGCCATAGCGTTCCGGTGATTTCTGTTGCCTGGTTGTTCTCCGCAAAAGCGGAGATCAACCAGGCAGCAGTGCCGATTCTGACACTGTTTCTTCAGGACTGTCTTGCACCATTTCTCTGGTATCTGCGGCTGGCTCTTGCTTGCTTTTCTGGTCAAGATCTGTGTCCATTGATTCAGCTCGGCACCTCAGCTGGTCTAGATGCCGTCGGTGCATTCCTTGAGCACAATCTACGGTGACCACCCTTGACCCTTGTTTGTCTTGCACCACTCCGGCAATCCACTTTCGACTTCTTACAAAACCACACATCCACACTGGGTCACCTGCATTAAATTTTCTCGTTGCTGCTTCTGGCGAACCATCAGCACCATTTTCTTTGGTCTTGGGAGCATCCATCTCCGTCCTAATCTGGTAACCCAGCAACCGTTCTGCTGGTGACTTGCCATCCTCTCCCAGTGTTCGACAGTACCAGCACAAAAATCGATCCAGCCGTGTTATCAGGTACTTTTCCGGGTTTTCTTTTAGTCTTTCTTTGAGCATGTGCACCGCTCTCTCGGCTAATCCATTAGATTGCACATGGTAGGATGCAGTTGTTAGTTGCTGTACGTTGTTACAGGCCAAGAAATTGTGAAAAAAACTTCACAAACTGTCAGGCACGAATGTTTTCGGAAGCCAAAACCATGCAAATATAGACCGCAAAGCTTTGACCATAGATTCAGATGTAGCAATCTTCATTGATACCGCTTTAATCCATTTTAAAAGTTTCAGTGTTTACGATGACCAATACCATGTGCCTGTCCACTGGACCTGCAAAATCAGCATGCAGACGGCTCCAGCTTTCTCCCGTCACTGGCCATGTCGCAGGTACCTGGGCAGGTGGCATCGCAGAAGCCTGTGCACAAACGTAGCACGAGTTGACCAGTCGCTCAATGTCGCAGTCTAGTCCCGAGTACTGTGGGGGTGTGGCACTCCTGTAAAGTTGTTTGCGCCACGTAGCACACCTGTTTCAAGCATAAGTCGCATTTCAGGTCCCAACTATTGAGCGGTGGGTGGCGTGCTTGTGAGCGTTTATCGCCACTATCAGCATCATCATGGTTAAAAACAAGTGCCAGCAGTGACACCTGGTGGCAAGCCTTGGTGGCGGCGCGCGAGAAATAAGCTGGTCTCTCTTGCGTGTGGCGTTTGGCGCGAACGGATGCCTCTAGCGGTGTGTTCCCGGTGCACGGCAAAGCGGGCTGTCTGCCGGGGCCCTCCTCTCGTGGTGAGTCTCGCGTTCGCCGCCTTGTGTTTGTAGTTGAGGGTTATTTAATAAAGCGTAAGGATGTCTTAGCGTGTTGATCATGATTGATGTCATAATAATTCGCCTGACGATATCGTCGATCCTAAGTAGTGAAATAAATGTGTTGTAGCTTGGTTTTGTCCGACCGTGTCTGCTGTGTCCGTTCACTCCAAGAGCCTGGCGCGCTCGCCATTATCGAGACCCCATACTAGCGCCCAATGTGGGGCTCTTAGAGTTTTGAACAACAGTTTCTGCGGTTCGGTACAAGCTTTTGTTGGAACCGGGGTAGACTAGGCCTAGGGAGACTTCTTTGCTAGCATGCGTGGTGTGCTTTGTTGAGAGCGAGGAGATCGGTTGTTGCGACGTGTTTGACATTGTCGGCAAGTTGAGTTTTTATTTTTTCTTCAGCTCGCAAGTGTTTTTTTCGTTGTTGTTGGTTTGTAAGAACGTTGCTCTGCTGAGACAAAAGCCATGCGGTCTGCATCCTGGGGTGAGCAAAGCTTAGAGCACATGGATTGTAGGCCAGGCCTGAAGCGAGTGAGTACAGAAGCCTCGTGGGTGGTCCGATTTTCTGTCAATAGTTTCTACCTCTTTTGGGCTCAGGGTGCCGGGCGTCGTTGCTGTGTGGTATTGCGGCTTGACACCGTAACACAGTATGGTATGGCGCACGCCGATCGCTCGGTAAGCTGCAGTGTGCGGCGAGCGATAGAACCACCTTACCAAGCGTATGTACCGTATTTACTCGCATAATAGGCGCACTTTTTTTTCAGAAAATCCGGCTCGAAGTTAGGGGTGCGCCAATTACGCGGGGCAAAATTTTCGAAAATTTTTTCAACTCGGTTCTCGCGCTTTAAATCTGCACACTTGTCAAGTAAAAGGCGACTTTTATCGTTTACCAATTAATTCAGCATAAAACAAACATACCTACGTACCTTTTAATGAACAAGCGAGAGCCGTCAACTGCACACACACACGTAAAATTTATTTACACAAAAGTCGTAGCTGTTCCTCCTTTTCCCTATTCGGAGTCCGAGTCGGAGATCACACATTCATCCTCGCTGAGCGGGGATTCGTTTTCGGTGTCCGAATCATCCGCACCCCACAACATGTCATCCTCACTCGCATCCAGTGCGTTCGAGATACCAGTCTTCTTGAAGCTCTTCCTGACGACTTCGTCGGAGATCGCCTGCCACGCTTCCACGATCTAAGCGCACAGCATTTCCACAGGCGGCCTCTTAATCTTACCACCTGTAGTCAGCTGATGTTGTCCTCCAGCCATCCAGGTGGTGTACAGCCTTCGAACATTGTCCTTGAAAGGTTTATTCAAGGACACGTCCAAAGGCTGCAGTATCGATGTGAGGCCGCCCGGAATCACTGCCAGATCTGTGCGCAGCTCCTTTAGCTCATCTCGTACGCGGTCTACTAGGTGCCCACGAAAACTGTCCAGGACAAGCATGGACGGCAACAACAGACCACCCGGCCGCCGACCCCAGACTGTTTTCACCCAATCCACCATGAGTTCGGCGCTCATCCAGCCTTTTCCCTGGACTCTGACGTAGATGTCTTGAGGGAATTTTGCCTTTGGGAGCGTCTTACGTTTAGAAATAACGTAAGGCGGTAGCTTACGCCCATCCGCTGTCACCGCCAGCATTACGGTGCATCGTTGTTTATCAGCGCCAGACGTTCTGACGATGACGCTCCGTGCACCTTTCTCCTCCACTGTCGTGTTCCACGGCATATCAAAGCAAAGGGGGGTCTGATCAGCGGTGCCGATCTGGGACAAAATGAAGTCTTTCTGCTGTCGGAGCTTTATAACAAAACTGTGGAAGTCCACCACTTTGTCCTCATATGCTGGCGGGCAAGCGCTGGCACAAGGTGGTCCGCCTTCGCAGTGCGAGGCCATGGCGCCGCATGAAACGAGTTGTCCATCCGGAGCTGGCTTTGAACTCTTTTGCCTTCGATGCTTTGCGGCTCGGGCTATTCTGCGCGCCTCAGCTGCACAATATCCAACGACACAGCACAAGCCTTTTGCAATCCATATGGCTGAAAAAAAGTTAAAGAACAAAAAGAAAAGCACAACAAATAGTAAGTCAGAGATGAATCTCCAGTATTTAGGTCATGTCAAGGTTGAAAAAAAAAATGCACACATGTTGTATCTCTGTATATCGTGAAATAAAATACTATCAACAAGCTCATTCGATAAACTTGAGTGGTGCGCCGAATACACAATTCACTATCTTTGACGCACCAGAGATAAGGGCTGTTAGAATGCTGCCTTGATAGTACCTTCCATTTGCGACCATGTCCATGCAAAACTCCTCCTCTTCAGGTGCGTATGTGTTCTTTGTGGATGAGATGCACTATAAACACGATTGCTTCTGTAATTTTACCTTCGCAGAACCGATACTGACAACCATTATATGAACAGCTATACCAGTGTGCTGACGCACTGCCACTGTTTGCTGTTAGTTTGATTCAATGTGCATTAGGAAATATACATGAGAAATTTTGCTATTTTTAGAGTGCACTCTGATGCCTCTTTGAATTTTGACCATTGTCCACAATGACAGAAAGGTTAGCTACCGTATTTACTCTCCCAATTTACCCGCTCGTATAATGAACCCACCCCCACCTTGGTCCATAAAAGAACAAAAAGCTTGTTTAATGTCTCTGTTCATTTTATTTCGATGTGACTAAGTATAAAACTGTAGTTTTGTTCCTGTATTTTGATTCGAATATTAGATTTCACATAGAGGAAGTTAGTGAGTAATGCCGCTGCATCTTTTATTTCAAGGCACCCATGGGAACCTGCCCATCAAAGGTGAGTCATTACTTTATGTGCAGTTACAATGGATGTAAATAAAAGGTCACCCCAAATAGCACAGTTTGCCAGGCATTGCAGTGTATGATTATGTATAAACAGAACATGTATGCCTCTACGCCCCTAAAATTAGTGTGTACCAATAATGAATGCGGAACCTGTTCACAGAACCTGTCAACGGCCGCGTGCAGCCAACTGGTATGTCTCCTTGCGGCTGCCTCTTCTACACCTAGGCTGGGTGCTTGGTGGATGACGGTTGTTTTCAAGTGATTCATTAGGCGTAAGGCTAAGCGCAGCCGCCTGTCGCACGTGGCACTACTAGGTGGATTGTGGCGTTGAGGTGTTGCACTCTGCTTCCCTCACTTTTTTTTTTATCGTGCAATGCACGAGTTAGAAGAAGTGATTTTTGTTTTACTTTGATGGGCATCTCGGCCGCCGCCGATGTATTAGCTAGCAGTACTGACCATCGTACCACGCGGGCGAGCAGCCCAAAGCTCCCTTCCTTAGGCCCTACTCCATATTTTGTTGAATGTTTTGAGTGTACGCAGTGGGAGTGATGTAGCCTGTGGCTGGCTGTCTTCAGCACACTGTCAGTGCCGCTGGCCAGGAGTGCCGTCGAGACTTCAACTGATGGACATGCCTGGGGCCTGTGCAACTGCCTGCAGTCCGGTGCCCTCGTGAGTACTGGTCGCAATCGGAAGACGTGCTGGCACGAGTGACGGTTAGTCGAGCCAACGGCAACGGTGTTCTGGGACCGGTACTGATGTGAAGTCGTCGGGCCAGACAGTGCAGCAGTGTCGACCGGCGGAGGTGTCGTGGTGCACGGACATTATGTAGGAACATGTCATTTTTTGTCAGAGTTTGTGTAGGGGATTTCTTTCATGTTTTTCTTTTCGGGATACTGTTTGAATTACGGTTGGGGGGGCGCCGCGCCAATAGCAACGACCGCGAAAACCACGCTGGCTCGATCGTAAGTCGTCTCGATCAGGTGGCCCTCGCTCCAGGTTATGCCGCTCGCTAGGTCTCGTGTCGACCGCGCGCTCCAGCCGTAAAATGTCACGCGCGGAGGCGGCGTTGGCCGTTTGGAGCGCGTAAGCGTAAGGGTCCAAAGCGCGGTCTGCCAGCTCTCAAGGGCATAGTACGTGCTCATCAGCAAATGATGCCGACACATAACCCCTAAACGCTTCTGGAACTACTGCGCCACGCACAGCGAGGCTCAATTCACTGCACTGCGAGCGGAGGTGGGCGATACGATCACGCAGCGAGAATGTCCCCTTGTATGCGCTTCGCCTCGGTGGCGAGCTCTTCTAGGTTTGCAAACTTGCATCCCCTGAAGTGCGCCGCAAAAGTCGGGTGCGCTTGTCACATATTGCGCTCGACTTTTTCTGCGTTGGTGGCGTGAGGTTTAGCAAGACGATATAGTTCGTCCATCGCACGTACATACTCCAGCAAGGATTCATCCGGATGCTGGGTGCGTAGCTCTGTGGTGTTTGCGAAAGACGTAAGAAGCACCGGCAGCACCACCGTACAAAAAGACGTTTACTGTACGCAACACATCGAATATATACATAAAGGACAGACGCGCCCCCTGGGGGTGAAAGAACACAAAGTAAAAACCGAAACTGAATATAACATACCCCCTCCCTTATATGTAGTGATTAGTTGTTAGTAAGTGTTAGTAAGAAACCCCTATGCATGCACTGTACATTTTTTTTGCACGCTGTATACACATACATATTCACACTACATACACACTGTGCTATACACATTGGCAACTAGTGGGTCTGATAGTCCTTGAGCCAGACCGGTGGCCGGCGCTCTCGGGACGACCGATGGAGATGCTGCACGGCCGGAGATGGTAATGAGCTTGTAGAGCTCTGTACTACGCCAGGAGACCGCGATTGCAGCCCAGGAGAAGGCGGCGGCAGCATGGCAGGCTCCGGTAGAGGCAGCTGCGGATCAGGAGCAGGTGACTGCGGTACGGCAGACTGCAGTACGCCAGGAGGCGGCGGCTGCGACCCGGGAGAAGGCGGCGGCGACAGGGCAGGCGGCGGCACTTGAACCGGAAGCTGTGGCACAGGTAGCTCCGAACGTTGGTATGGTGGACTCGTGCCCCTCTCAGGAACCCGGGAAAGCTTGGAGGCGTTCCATGTGCGGCCGTCTGCAAGTCGGAAAGAGGCAGGTCCCCTCTTCCCCAACACCTCAGTTGGCGAGGAAAAGGAGCGATCCCCCTTGAAGCGAACGGACGGCTTCTTGATACGAACGAAATCACCCACAGCTATCTTTGGCTCCTTAGCAGCTCTCCTGCCGTCCGTGTACTCCTTACTGCTTTGCTGTTGAAGCCGGACCCTTTGGCGCAGTCGCGCCAGTTCCTTTGCTGGGTCTTTTCCAAACGCTGGTGCCGAAAACCCCATGACATCCAATCTGGTTCGGGGCATTCGCCCATGCAGCAGAACTGCTGGGGCAACTCCAGTAGTAGCCTGTGGAGTACAGCGGTAAATAGAGAGGTAGTCCGTAACTGCTTGTCGGATCGGTCTCTTTTCGAGGAGTGAAACCTGGATGAAGTTCTTCAGAGTTCGATTGAACCTCTCGACTTGCCCATTCGCCTGGGGGTAATATACAGACGAATGAGACAGCTTGATGGCTCGGTTTTGAAGAAAGGTTACAAATTCATGTGAAGTGAACTGCGGCCCATTGTCGCAAACAATCTCTTCCGGGTATCCTTCACGGGCACTGGTGAAGAAGTCTTTCACGGTGCTTGTGGCCACTTCGCTGCAGAAATATATCTCTGGCCATTTGGAATCGTAATCGACCAGTGTTATAGAAAATTGGCTATTGTGAGGTGCATGTTCCAATGGGCCAACAATGTCTAGGCCCAGTTTCTGCCATGGCCTTTCAGGCCAGTCAATAGGCTGCAATGGCGCTGGCGATGTTTTGGCAGACTTATCTGCCTCCAGGCAGATGTGACAGTTTTTCATGGCAGATTCAGCTTGCTTGTCCATTCGTGGCCACCAGAATAGCTCACGAAGTCGCGCCTTTGTGCGCGTGATGCTCGGATGTGCCTCGTGGGCAACGGCGATGAACTGAGCCGTGAGTGAGGACGGAACAACGAGGCGTTCTGCGCGCTGTAGAAGGTCATCAACAACAGAAAGTTCTTCGCGCACAGAGTAGAAAGGTTTTGCCTCCTCTGGTATGGACTTTTGTGGTGGCCAAGAACCAAGCACGAACGACTTGACCGTTTGCAGACAACCATCGTTGAGGACGGCTTGCTTGAATTCTTCCTTCGTCACACAAGCCTACTCGACCAACGACACAACTTCTTCATCCTTGGCCAGCTGTGCCTGCGCGGCAGGAGCTGGCAGCCGAGAAAGAGCATCTGCCACCGTGTTTGTGGACCCCTTGCAGTACTCGACAGTGAAATTGTAGCATAGGAGTCCCGCATTCCAGCGTGCGATTCGAAGTGGCCTTCTGCCACGTCCTTGCGAAGACAGCAACGATACCAACGCCTGATGGTCCGTTCGAATCTTGAAATGGCGACCCCAAAGGTAAGTGTGCCATCGTTCGCACGCCCAAATGCATGCCAACGCTTTGCGTTCGCCGACCGAGTACTTTCTTTCCGCTGGTGACAAGGTACGAGACGCGAAAGCCACTGTGCGGAGCTCATGGCCATTTTGCTGCTGCAGAACGGCTCCCAGCCCACAGTCAGAAGCGTCGGTCGACACGATGACTGGAAGTGATGGATCGAACATGTGGAGAACTGTACTTGAAGAAAGCATTTCCTTGACCCTCCGGAAACTGCTGTCTGCTTCGGCTGACCAGATGAATGGCTCATTCTTGCGAAGCAGAACGCGCATAGGCTCGACCACCTGGGCCAAACGGGGAACAAACTTGGAATAGTATTCTACAAGACCCAGGAATGAACGGAGGGCAGCAACATCTGTTGGCACTGGAGTGTTAACTACCGAGTCTACTTTCTCTGGAAGCGGCGAGATACCTTGTGCAGTGACCTTATGCCCTAGGAAAGAAAGTTCTGGAACGTCGAAGAGGCATTTGTCGTTCAATTTCAGGCCTGCGTAATTAACTTTCTGCAAGACCTTTGTTAGGTTCAAAAGATGTTCTTCTGCACTTTTCCCGAAGACTATGACATCATCAATGTAGAACAACACACCAGGGCAGCCATCCAGAATTGTGGCCATCATTTTCTGAAATGCCGCTGGGGCAGAAGCTAACCCAAAGCAAGCTCTCTTGAACCGAAAAAGTCCTTCATGCGTGATGAAGGCTGTCAGGTCCCTGCTGTCAGGGTGCAAAAGAACCTGATGGTAGGCAGAAGCCAAGTCAAGTTTTGAGAAGTGTGTCGCGCCTACCAAGGCATAAAGGAGTTCCTCTGTATGAGGCAACGGGAAGCTGTCTGGTACAATAGCCTTGTTAGGCTCCCGGAGGTCAACACAAACTCTGATGGTGCCGTCTTTCTTGTCAATGACAACAATGGGCGAAACCCATTCAGAAGCATCGATGCGTTCGATGATGTCAAGGCTCAACAACCTGTGAAGTTCATTTGACACTGGTTCCCGAAGTGAATATGGAAGACGGCGCAGCTTCGAAGATACCCGCTGCACGCCTTGCCGAATCTTGACACGATGCGTGAACCGCTTAGCAAGACCTAAGTCGGGACTGAAAAGTGAACCGAAGTCGTGTTCCAAGGCTGGCGGAAGGTTTGCTTGCCTGGGTTGCTCTATTGACTGCATCGGAATGCGACAAGGTGTCGGGTCATTAACACGCTGCGGCGGGGCAACGGACGTGTGCAGGCACTCAAGAGTGGAGCCCTGTATTCGAAGATTTAGGGCCTTAATGTCGTCAAGGCCTATCAGACAAGTTCCTTGGCGAACGATGTAAAAAAGAAGTGGTGCAGAGCGCCCTTTAAACTGAACGTCTGCCTGGAAACAGCCTAGCACGAAAATTGGCCGCTTCGAATAGTCAAACAAAGTGACATGCGGAGCTGGGAGGAGCAAACTGCTTTGAAAATGTTGGTGAAATTCTTGCTCTGATAGAATTGAAACAGACGACCGTGAGTCAACAAGGAATGACAACTTGACATCCGCTACGCGTACTTGTATGTAAATTGCGCTGCGAGCGGGATGCTGCACAGTCAAAACTTGCTCAGAACTCCCCCCTGACAAAGCATCGTCATCGATGCCAACTTCACGAATCCTGCCTTGCATTTGACGCTTGCGGTTGCATACTTTCTGGAAGTGGCCCTTGATACCGCAAAACAAACACTTCTTTCCCTGCGCAGGGCACTGTGACGCTGATGCGCGGTGATTCCGCGAGCCGCATCGGAAACAGTGTGGTGAAACGGACTGGCTATCTCTGTCTCTCCGGGGGGGGGGGGGGGGCCTGCGGCGCACGCGAACCGCTAGCGCTTGGAGAGTTTTGCTGAAATATGCGCTTTTGGCTGGAAATTGAATTTTTGCGAAGAATGCGAATTCTGGGAACGACGCCGTACAGAAACAGGCTCGACTGAAGCAGAAAATTCCTTCAGCTCTTAAGCTCCTTGCTCAAACTGAAGAGCGATCCGCACTGCGCTCTCGAACGAAAGGGAGGAACCCTCGAGCAGCAACCGTTCACGTACGCGGTTGGAAACAAACGCCGGCAACAAATCGGTCCCGCAGAGCATCATCTTGTGAAGCGAACGAACAATGCGAAACGAGCTCCCGTAAAGCAGCAACAAAGTCATGAATGGACTCGCCTGCGTGTTGGCTGCGGTGGTGGAAACGATGACGCTCGACGACGACGTTACTTGACGTGGAAAACTGCTGCCGTAAGGCGATGAGTGCAGCCTCGTACTTGTCAGTAGCGGTCGCGGGAGGCTTCTCTTGTACTTTTGGTGCTGCGGCGCTTGCTGGTGCTGCGGCATTTGACCCTGCAGGTAAAGTCCGGTAAACATGCTGCCCTTCCGCCCCCAAACAATGCAGAAGAATGGCCTTGCGTCGCGCTGGTGGGAACTCAGCTGCTCCGGACGCTAGAAGGTAGATTGTTACGTCTGCTCCCACTCCTCCCATGGAAGTGACGGCCGGCCGGGCGTCGGGAGGAACGGCGGCGGCGGAGCAAGGCCGGAGAAACTCATGGCGGGGCGCACCCGGACGACACTCGATGCTGAAGGTAGCTTGACGTGTTTGTCCCACCCTCGTCGCCAATGTGGTGTTTGCGAAAGACGTAAGAAGCACCGGCAGCACCACCGTACAAAAAGACGTTTATTGTACGCAACACATCGAATATATACATAAAGGACAGACGCGCCCCCTGGGGGTGAAAAAACACAAAGTAAAAACCGAAACTGAATATAACAAGCTCCAATTCCCTTAGCAAACACTACTTACAATTAGCCGGTAGGAATTCGCCGTGGAAGCTGTCGCGGAACTCTTCTACCGTGCGAAGCCATGTCCGACTAGTTGGAATCATCGAGCCGCTTGCTCTGTGAGCGAGACCAAGACCACGGGCTAGAGAAGTTCGGCGCCAGAAAGCCTCGTCGCCTGCTGATAATGGAGCAACTGGGAGGCACTTGTTGGCACTTTTGCAGTTGTGGTAACCCGTGTAGGTAGGCACGTCTACCTTGACACGTGGTTGCACAGTCTGCACGGGAACCTACCTACTGGTGCCAGCAGGCACGTGGCTCTGCGAGTGCGGCACTGTGGTGGTACATAGCTCCCACGAATTGGAAAAGTTACACCGGTGCCACACCCAGGATACCCAGCCATCCAGCCGCGAGTCATCACAGGAGCACTTCAGTGCCGCGGCTGAAAGGTCACCGGTGGTCCCCTGCAAAATCCAAGACCTTGAGTGAAAATGTCAGCATACTGGCTAAGTAGGGTCTCTAGTTTCATGTCGGCTCCGTTGAACTTCATAGGTTGCATGCTGGCGAAGACGTTTGTCTGCATGAGAACTCTGATTTCATTAAAAGCCTTTATCGTATCGCGTCCACATAAGATCGGTCCTGAGTTGTCGATCACTGTGACCATGCCTTGCATATTTTTCCATCACATCTGGCCGTCATGCTTAGTTGTCCTAGCACGGGAACTTTACCCAAGAGACAGGACAGTCTCAGCTGCGTTTTTCGCAGCGGGGGTCACTTCCTTTCATACTTCCAAAACACTGCTCCTGAAATGATGCTTACAGGTGATCCGGTGTCCACCAACATTGTTAAAGGAACGTTATCCCAGCTGACGACTCTGAACAGGTTTGACATTTCGGATACTTGCTTCTTGGTGAAGGACGGCCTCTATGGTGTACAAGGTTTCACTATCGTCCAAGGTCGTGCAGTCTTCAGCTGTCATTGTGTACGCCCCTTTTCATCGTGCATCCACATGCGGCCTTTTCTGTCGGAGATAAGATGTTGCTGACTGACACATTCAGTTCAGGTGGCCTCATTTACACTTGTGGCATACCGTACACAAGTGTTTGCATTCATTATCGGAATGTTTTCTACTGCCACACCGTCCACATCCGCAATGCGTGTCCGGCTTTATCCGAAATCGACCAGCCCCGTTTTATGGTCACACAAAATTTACCGCACCTTGCTTCTAAAGTGCATCATTCGGGCGTTCTCAGTGGCTTTCTGCGCCGAAATGGCAAAGCATGCTGCCTGTTCTAGCGCGAGCTTCCGTTGCGTCAAGCCTAACGTCTTCATAGTGCACGCCACACAAAATTCGGTCTCTCAGCAATCTCTTCAACGATACCCCGAAATCGCACATCTCCGCCAGCCGTCTAATTTCGGCAATGAAATCCTGAGCAGTCTCACTGGATTTTTGTGCTCGGATGCATAGCTTGCAGCAGTCTCGTTGACTTGAAGGGTGTAAAGTTCTTCCAAATGCCCGACGACTTCATCGTAGCTGAGCTCGTTGACTTTCTTCGGGTGGCAATGCCCCTGCACCACTCTCACTGCGCTGTCCGTGAGCAATAATATTAGGAGTGCTCGTTTCTTTGCTTCATCTGCGATGTTGTGCACTTCAAAGTAAGCCTCCAGGCGAACACGATACGTTGGCCAGGTACCATTCAGCCCTCTAAATTTTGGCGGCCTCCCGGCACTCATGCTTGCGCGGTTCGCTCGTCGCCACTGTTACGTCGCTATCGAGATACAACATGGAAGCCAGATAACACAACAAGAAGAACAATTTATTGAGCAGCTTGTTTTTATCCTCAATGCACGTGACGTTGCAGTGACAGCATTGATAAGACTGCACACGTCCAACGCTTCAGGCACCCAACTCAGAATTTCTTGGCTATATAAACATTAAGTCGTGCAACCAGAATAGAAGCTTACAGAACTTGACCCTCCATTTCATTTACTCTTGTGGTAACATCATATCTTCCCAAAGATTTGAGACGATCAGAATATCTTCCGAGTTGGGGTACGTTGCCATAGGAATCAAATGTTCTAAGAATACCGGTGCACACACCTAACACAGTGTTGCTCAAACACAAAGTTAAGTAGACAGGCATTACTCGTGGAACCCACAACACAAGCTTCCTACCCCACTTAAATAAAGACAACAGTGAAAAAGTGATACAACAACTTTTAATTGCATTCACAGAAAATTGGAAATGCACATCTTAAACCACCCCCTTTATTAGTTACATTTCCTTTTGTTATGCATGTTCACCGTCTGCAGTGATGGTCTCTCAGAGGATTATCTTTCTTGTGGAAGACTGAGGTTGGAGGTTGATCTTTAAAAGGAGCTTCAACTTTACTTGCAAACTATATTTCGCGAATCCAACATGATGCAACTGAACAGCTTACTGAGTTCGAATTCTAGCTTTTTCTTTTTAAACTAGTGGAGCATTGGGACACTAAGTTTATGGCCTCCTTTGACTGAAGCTCCGAGCTGACAGTGCCTGACAAGAGGCTAAAGGGCAGCAGAGCGAGATACGGCTGAGAGATAAAAATAATGTTAACTAGCAATGCGATTTATTCAAGTTTCTTTGGAACTGATTGTAAAATTTTACTCCAACTTAACACAGCAAGTATTAACAAAATGACATACATTTTGTCTCATATGCAGGTGGCAAAAGAGCCATGATTCCAGGAGTTTTCTTTTTGCCCTTCTTCCTCCCCGAGCCAGTGTCATCACATTGTTTAGGTCAAAGCGATGCCCTGTCATCCAGAAGTATTGAACAAGCTCCTTCTTAGAACGCTCTGAATAGGCTGCTTTAGCAAGAACTCATTTGCATTCTTTAAGCCTCACAGTTCCTTCCCTGCCTCTTAGGCTAACGTATGTCACTGATGATTAGTAGGTTTATATGATGCATGGCTTAAGAAGTAAGTTACGTCACAATCGCTACATTGTACTTGTAGATGACCCTGCACTGATCGTTCAAAGTTGTTCAATCTTTGGGTTTCATGAATGCACGTCCCAATGTATAACGGAGCATAAAAATGCTTTGTATGCCCAGTGGAAACGAAGCTCTCCGAACAGAATCTATCACACCTTGAAAATTGGAAACAGACACAATGGACATTGCCTTCACTAGTAACACACTCGCCTTTCCTCTAGCACATGCTTTTGGGTATAGTGATTGTCATGAGTAAAAGAGAGGCACGTGCCGAACCTGGAACCGCGGCTACGGTGCACAAGGAGAGGAGAGTCACCTGAGTGCATCTGCACCAACCATAGACGCAAGAGATTGGCCGAAGAAAGGCTCGTAGCACGCTACACGAGCTGAGAAGAAAAATTACAGAGCATGAGTTGGCGAAGAAGATCAGGAAGCGAGCGTCGATATTGGAAGAATCGAGTGAGGCTGCCCGGACCTGCCACAACCTGTCACAACAGTTCCTGGGTGGGCTACAGCTCCTCCGCTTCGAGACAGAGATTGTGTACGGCCCGCACCACGATCAAGACTCTGTTGATGAGTTAGGCGTACCCTAACTGAGCCTAACTGAGGATACGACGAAGACTGGAACCAACCAGCAATGAGGTCGAGCGGCTCCTACGACGACACTTTCCAGGACTACGACGACAGTACCACTTCATCGTAGCTCCGAGGGTGGCATCAGAACGGTAAGAATGTTCTAATATTGCAAGAGCACATGAGAGTGGCCACCAAGAGGCCATCTTGGCTATAGACAGATTAGGGCTAAGGATCGAACTTGTCTCGAATCAGTGTCAGTTACGGTTTCGCTTGTATAGCCGATAATTTTGGGAGTGCATTCTGAGTGCCAGATTACTGCTTGCCATTTTGTCTAGTGTGATAAAGTGTGTTTTGCCACAAGCCTGTCTCTCCTGCGTCTCTCCATCCAAACCTTTGCAAGCGCTCCTGAGATAAGTTTGTGACAGTAATAAAATTATAAAAATTCTAGGACACTGCCACTGTTCATGTGCGTCAACCATGTTTTTAATTTCAGTATGGGGCGTATAAAACGATTGTTAGTGGTGGACCCCTAATAGGCTTCCTTCTTCTAGGGTTTCATCATGCACATTTTTGACGACCTGCGCGCCTACATACGTTTTTATTCAATAATTTCTATCATTTGATTTGTGATTTATTACTCATTTTTCACAGTAACAGAAAAGAAAAGAAATTGCTCTTTCACAGGAACTGCAATTGTAACACTGTAGCCTTTTACTGGTAATGTGCCCACGACTGGTACTCGGTATCCCATGGTGCAATATAGGCCCACTTGTAATGCTTTACATATCACAAAGATTTGCTCATGCTACGCTAGCATGCAAGCAAGCAGTCATAATTTATTCTTACCGTCTCGGAGATGTATGTGTTGTAAATGTTCGCTGCAGCTTCCCTGAGAGATTCAAGATTTGTGTTTCTATCTTCAGTATGGGCTAGGCTTAGGAGCTGTTCCGCTGACACTTTGAAACCCTTTAAAAAAAAAAAAGAAATGGGACAAATGTATTTAAACAACTGCCACCCAGACGTTTTATCTGAGCAATGTCGACACCACAACTGAGAAAGCATCAGTTGCAGACAGAACTTACCTCAGCATGGAGGTAGAATGAAATGTATTTTTGTGCGCCAATACTGGTCATGTACTCTGCAGAAAAAAGAGACACTTTTCACTTTCTAGAAATTTAAGTAAGTCAGTGCCCAGAATCTGTATGCACGAGAACAAATTTGTATTCAAGGTCATCAATACAGTAGAGTAAATACGACACTAGCAACAGTCTTAATAAAATAAATTTTATTATGGCAACTCTATATTTGTAAACTTTCATGCGAAAAACAGTGCTAAAAAAAGGCGAACATTAACCATACAGAACCTTTATTAACTTACACCTGAATCAAGGAAATATCATGCGGCTATATAGCAGTATCACACAAAAAAGTAAACTGCTCTGCCATTGTGCTTCACTGAATAACGGCAATCTATGAAATGGGCAGCCTTTGTAATAAGGTAAAAACAAACTCAAGATTATTTAACGATACAAAAGTAGTGCGCATGTCATGCCACTATTGGCAGGGTACGGTAGCGGTACCAACAAGCCTATGACCTTAATGATGGCCCGAACGTTCAAACAATGGACATGCGATAACAAAGCTTTCATCTGTTGTACAACAAAATAAGACATTCTATGGGCAATGCACAAGGGGATAGTGATGACTTGCCTAGGCATTGCCCCCATTCAAGGAGTAGAACGCAGCTGTGACTTTTCGACGTCTCATCAGTCACAGTATTAACTGTCATTGACAATGCAATCACCATGGAATTCGGAGCACTATGAATGCACAGAGTGCTGCTTCCAGTTAAGCTGCATTAAAACGGCCATCACTCACTTATACACCTAACTATCAGTGTCCATTATCACATGGCAACTTATTGCCCCTCACTTTTCAGCCGATGCTCCCTGCAATTGTTAGGAGCATCGGCTAATGGCACTGGCGTGCCATTATTTACAAGAAACTCGAGAAAAAATGCTGTTTCATCATGGATGTCCGTGCTGTGACAGTGACGTATAGCATTTGACAGCCATATGGCTGAGGCTTCCGACTATTATTTTTTTTTAAGCACAATGTCATGATGATATAGTACAAAGGTAAGCTGCTGTTCTTAAAATCTAAAAACCGACAAATGTCTTGGTGGAATGGCCTTTTTTTCTACTACTCATTGATATCTAACATTTCCGATTGCCATGGTAAGAGTTATTTAAACACCAGAAGAACGGCTATGCTAAAGGTTCACAGACATGGGCCACTTCAGACATATTTTACTGCAGAAATGCTACCTCCAAAAGAATTAGCAATAGACGGTTGAAACAGAATTGAGGTTCAAGCATGAATACTATCAACAAATACCTCGTCAGTAATCATAAAAAGAACCCCTCTGTATGTGTTTCTCTCTCACTAAGAAAAATGTCAGCAAAGTTGTGGCAGAGGGTCATGGATCATCAGCAAGTGAACTTACCCATGAAATATGATAATGCAATGTTGTTGGCCAGGACAACATCAAATGGCAATTGAAATAACTCCACTCCTGGAGCAGTCAGCTTCTTCCAGTCAATTTGCTAAATAGAAATGAGAGATAATGTCAACCTTTAATGTGCAGGTCGTCATTTATTATTTTTTTCTGACAAGTTGAAACTTGCCATGCACTGATTCACAAAGTGACACTTGGGTTTCAGTCTGAAATAGGTGTTAAGGATGTGCTATTACAAGAATTGACAGCTACTTACTACAATTAAGAAATACCACTATAGAGCCCAATATCTGCTAGAAAAAGGAGAAGCTTCATCACAGAAAAGTTTCCCTCAACTACATACAATTGTGAGAAAAGTTTTAACGATGACTGATAAGATATTCCATAGTAACGGGCCTATGAATTTTATATGCCATAATGATAGTAATGTTCTTACCGTCGTTGCCTCCAGTGTCTTTTGAGCGTTGAATGGCAATTTCCTGGAGGACGATTTCTTTCACAGCTTCCAGCTCACTAATGTTGTCAGTGCACTTCAATACAGTCAGGAACTCGTCACTTGTGGGAATGTTGTTAGAACACTGCATTAGGGTTAAAGAGAATGAATAATCATCTACAGCATCGTAATTAAAGGCTCTTTAAACTTGTATCTGTCCTTTTGACTTTTTGGGGGTACTGCCCCAAGCCTAGCTACTGCATGCCATTCTTCTGTCAGGTCACTTTCGGTACCAGCACTCAAGTTGTCTAAATGATGTTCCAGTAGTGTTTGTAGCCATCATAAAGAACCAGCAGTAACAATGAAGAATAAGAATAATTCGAGCTTGTTTCATTTTACGTAACAACGTTGTTAAAGAAAAACTAGATGCCACGTCTGACATTTTAACCAGTTATTCTTAAGAAATTGATCCCTAAACAACCCTCATCATGCAAAACCAGCTAAATCAACCAAAAACCAATTCTAGCAAAACAGACCTTGCATGTCCATACTGTAAATAACAGAACTAATGCAGTGGACTATTCCCGTTAGGAGGCAGTGCTTAGAGCCAGTTGGCGAGTAGAAATAATAGACTATCACGACGAACCGCGATGCCACTGCCAACAGCAGCAGCTATCTTAACTAAGGCTTCTGTCAAAGCTTATTGTAAGCCATTGCAGTGATTATACTCGTTACGATAACTTTACGACTACCTTTGAGCAATGCAGAAAAGCTAATTCCATAAGAAACAGTGCTGATGAAATGTTGACTTGGACGCTTCTGGAAGTTTACACATCTAATAATGATGATAAAAAATTAGTGCAGCTTGTGCAAAGTTGCACAAGGCTGGTACATGGCAGAGCTGGCAGGCACGTAGCTGGTCCTGGCTTGGCTAGGCTTTTAGCCTCTTGCCTCTTTCTTTTTTCCACCCCTAGCTACACCATACTATATGTGGCTATGCTTGCTGCTTGATTTTTATATTTCTCTTTATGCCTTTCTATTTATTTCTTGACATCCGTATTTCTTTGTCTTTCTATTATTTTCTCTTTCTCCCCTTCTTTCTAGTTTTTCTCTTCCTTTCTATGTCTTTCTTCATATATAATTCTCTCTGTGGTGATTGTCCTTCACTTTTATATCTCTTTATCCATGACAAAAAGTCAGTGAACAGAGGTAGCGTGCTTGAGCCGATGTTTTGACAGGGGGACTTGTCTTCTTCAAGGCTAGAACTGATTTCCTTAGTCCTAGCGTGGATATAGTTAGTACCGCCTCCTCCAATCAGAACAAAGGAAGGGGAGAGGGCAACTGTAGATGAAGGCAAGGGTGCGGCAGGGGGCAGCCCCGCCGAACTGACGAATACTTACACACTTTGTCATGATGCCCTTTCTTCCACTCCTTTTTTTTCACCGTTGCTTACTTCCCCTCCTTCAATTTTATTGGAGGAAAGAGTACAAAGCATATACACACTAGCGATAAGCAAAGCAGTTCTAGCCCTGAGCAGGACAAGTGCACATGTCAAAACGTCGGCTTGAGTGCACAAACACTGTTTACGGATTTTTTCATCGCATGCTTCCATCTTGTTTTTCCTGCAGTTTTTCACTCTGTGTACACTGTACTCCTCACCCCTACACCTTTCCTCAACTTCGCTTTCCTTTCCTAATCACTTGCTATACTATACTATACGAGGCTTCGCTCTTTTCTGCTGGCGTGCCCAGATAGCAGAGTAGTTAAAATGTTCACTTTCGGATTGCGGTTACGCAGGTTCGAATTTCGAGTCTCCAAAAAAATTTTTTATGCGAAAAGTTTTCCTTAACTCTTTCTCTGTAATCATTCTCTTGCCAATCAGAGTTACTGCATCCCATAAAAAACAATTTAGCGCACATGTTCTGGGAATGTAGCAGAAGAGGACAAAGATGAAGAAAAGAGTGCTAGCCAGTTTATGATGACTAGTTTTTCTGACACACTGCAAACCTTGAGATGACAGCCCTGCTGTCAAATCGGGGCATTAAAAAAAAGCTTTATTATAATAAACACATTAACTATTTTCAAGGTTCCATTGCACTAATGAAACATATTGTCATTACCATAATTATGTTTTAAGGGGGCAGACTGGTCTTAGACATTTTTTGTTTATTTTTTCAGTGACCTTGATCAAACTGCACAGCACTATGCAGTTTTTTCTGTTGATTTCAAATGTTTAATTAGTTTTTCTGTAACTCATCTTGTTTCTGAAATTACTTAGGTTGATCCCCTATTGTTTAAGGCTGCTACAGAACAAAAAAGTGCTAATTAAAAGTGCTAGTTAAGATATTCGAACATAGACTAATGACTATAGGGTGAAAGTATGCAAGACTTTTTTAAAGGCCTTTCTTGGTTAGTTTACAACAAAATGAACTATATCCATCTTCAAAAGCAGTTGAAATTATATTACAATTTTGATGAGTGATTTTTTAAAAAGACTTGTGCTATGAATTCTGCTACCATACTTGCATTCTACACACAGAGGTTTCGATTGCAAGAAGAATTATTGTTATACCTGCCCTAGCTGCAGAGATATTGAGGCCTCAAAATTGAACAGTCGTAAATTTACTTCTCTGAGAAACATGAAAAGAATTGAAAACACACAGCTTCTTCAAAAAGCAACAATCATGGTGCGCATGTTTGCAATCCTCATAAAGGTGCTCATAAATTCATAGCAAAGCTTCTAACACAGGTGCCGGCAAATTATATAGAAGCCTCAAAGTCTGTTCCCCATTTTTTTGCAGGTTCTGCATGTTAACAGCACCAAGAATCTGGACAGTTAGAATGACATTACAAAAAAATTACCACTTCCCGGTGTGTGAAAATTGGCAGATAGATAGAAAAACACTTGCAGAAACCAAATGTGTCTATATAGAAAAATGAATTTTTTTGTTACTTTTCAGTCCCAATGACCAGTCTGCCCTCTTAATGTGACCACATTACTTAGAGAAGCTGTGTTTTGTCAAGACTGGCTGAGCACATAATGCATTTGACAGTGCATACTTAAGGGCAATGCAGCTCTGTTTACTTTCTTAGATTGGTGCCAACCAAATCAGAACAATGATGAGGCATAATTATATAGCTGAAGCAGTAGGTGATGGCAACTGAAATATAATGCTATTATGGCATTGCTTTAAAGTTTTCATGCTTAAACGTTGGAGAGAAAGCATGTCACTTACCATCCAGACAATGGTTTGATTAACATAGTCGGGGTCTGAGACAAGGTCTATCACAGGCAGCAGCACTGTGTTCACAAGAAGCTCCTGGAAGGAAAGTAAAACATGAACTAACCTTAGCAAACACATAAAATCAGATTGTTTTCCTTGCTCCCACAGGGAACTTACAAACAAATGGGGTCCTGAAAGCTGCTGTCTGCAAGGCTCAATTTAATGTCATTAATGCATATGTAATAGTGGCATACACGACCAGGTGCCAACCCTAAAATCTAATAAACGCATAACGTAATCAACATGATGCAGTGCAGTGATGTGACACTCCTATTGCCACTTGACAAACAGCATGATAATCCGGTTAATTTGGGAAACTGGGTCACAGGGAGAAATGCCGCAGAATATTTATTCCTATTATTGCCTCTTAGGTTGAAGCATTATGCTGCGATTTTCGAGCACTCTTGCGCAGCTCACCTCAACTTAAAATAGTGCATTGCTGCCAGAATTGACAAAACTGATTGAATGATATGTGGGGTTTAACGTCCCAAAACCACTATATGATTATGAGAGACGCTGTAGTGGAGGGCTCCGGAAATTTCGACCACCTAGGGTTCTTTAACGTGCACCCAAATCTGAGCACAAGGGCCCACAACAATTCCGCCTCCATTGGAAATGCAGCCACCGCATCCCGCGACCTGCGGGTCAGCAGCCGAGTACCTTAGCCACTAGACCACCACGGCGGGGCGAGAATTGACAAAACTGCATCCGTGTATATACGAGAGGGTTCAATTAGGGTGACTTTGCTGGACTTCCCAGATGTACAGCTGTTGAACTGATATATGCCCTTTTAAACCAAAAGCTGCTATATTACCCACAGTAAGAGCAAATCTACATGTTTAGCTCGTAAAGCTAGACTTCAATGCGTATGACATCTGCTAAACCTGAAATGTTCATGTGAATGATACAGCACTCTTGCTAATGCACTTGACGAACTAGTTCACTGAGGTTCAGTGTCACTTCAATGCCTTGGAAACCATAAGCCCTGCACTACCCACCCCTCTTCCTTCTGATGTACTGTTTGCTGTGAACTCTTTCCTAAACACGCCTTCATGTGTTATGCGAAATGAAGGGTCATGTGACAATGACGAAATGAAGAATTACCGAGGTACATTTACTGTGCAATTTCTGCAAGTGTGCACAAATCGTATGGACTGTACTATTACCTGGGATATTTTCTTCAGTTCTCAGTTTGTGAAACAATTTTAATGCAATCACTGATGACTTACTCTTAGGAATATCCTCATGACTTTGTTTTGGAAGTCTTCTGGCGGCAGAACCAAGTAAAGAAGCACTTCTCCGACTTGTTGGAGGTACTCTGTAAACAAGCGCACAGAAAGTTTACAAACAACTTGGCAAGGACCCGATAATGTGAAAATGTGCAAAAGCATATTTCGCTTTGTTTTAACTGAACTATTACAACCATGCAAAATGATCACATTTGTATGACTAAAGCACTTGAATTTATACAATGCCAAAAAAAAATTTAGCTTGGCTAAGAATGTGACAGCTCTAAAGTGTAGACCTATTTACTGAAGGCTCCCTGAGCGCCGCCATAAGTCCTATCTGGGTTGTTGTTAACATCCGTGACTCCACAAAAGAACACTGCTGAGGCGTTGAAGCCAGCTTTTGGCTCCGGTGCAACAGCTCAAAAAGAAGGGGATCCTCCTCTCCATTATAGGTCCATATCTCATGCACACTTGTTTCATATCATCTTTACTAGATGTAACACGAACAAGGCTGTTTTTCCTGTTTACTTCAAATGAGCAAGCAGTGAAATAAACATATGCACTTTAAAGAATATCTGTCATCCCAAATACCTTCAATAGTGTTAGAAACACACTGTTCAAAACTGTATATTCCAGAAAAAAACAAAACAGCCCCTGTCATAGGCTGCAGTTGGTGCAAAATAATCACTTCAGATAAATACATTTTTTTCCCCTCTAAACAAGCAAAGAAATTGCCACTCTGATTTCAGGAGACATAATGCACTCTTTCACATGTGGCTTTGTACTGTAAACACAATTTCTTCTCACCCAATTCTCGCTCTTTTGAAATGCAGACTAGATCACGACACATGCTACGCTCCATGGTGGTTTCTAAACTGAAGAACAGCGTAAGCAAATCTTGGCTTTTCCCTCCAAAATCTGAAAATAAAGTAGAAGAGAGAGAGAAGGGAATTCATACACATTAATGCATGCCGGAGAAAAGTTGTCACCGACAAAAAGCTTTGTTTCCAAAGACAGAGCTTTGAGACACTGTACACATATGCAAATGGCATTTTTTAATTCTGCACATGCCGATTAGGAGTAAGCAGCTCATCAGATGGAAAAACGCCAAGCCTACGCAAGACGCGCAGCAAAGTCACAGCGAAAGCTGGAAGAGCGGCCTTTCAGAGCTTTTTCTAAAATAAACACTCTTTAGGTAACTGCTACAGCACACTTGCTGGGTACCCACTATGCCATAAATAATCTTAATTTTTAACAGGCCTACAAAGCTATTGCTTATGCCATCAACTTTACGATTACAGTGGTTTGACTGCCTCAGCTTGACCCCTTACAATGCCAAGAGGTATGTACAGTAGCCGAGTTGTTCCAAATCTTGAATGGCTCCATAAGTGTTACAATAGCCAAGCATGTAGCACAGCCAGTTTCAGAAAATGTTGTAAAGACTACATGGTAATTAAAACCATTGGGGTGGCAGTTGCTACAAATATCAACACTTGTAGCTATGGCAGTTGCTCCTTCAAACGATACTTCGAAGATTGCGATAAATTGATCAACACTTATGCTTTAATATTTAAATGAAGACAGAAAAATGGCGGGCCAAAGCTGTAATTTGGTCATCCTTGAAATTCAGTGGCCAGGATTCCAATGATATAATGCAGAAAAAAACACAATTACAGATCACATTATCAATATAAAACTAACAATATAACACATGCATAACAATAACACTGAATAATTACTATATTATCACATGACAGTATTGCAGTAACTAATTTCAACTGTAACTTGCTTGAAGTATAGGTACATAAATTAAAATAGAAAGACTAATCTTTTCATGCTTGCATGCGATCATTGTGAATGAACTTGTATGAATCAATGAACGTTTCCAAATAAAGTTGGTTAGCCAGTTAGCCTTTGTCCCATTTCCATTTTCTTTTTACCTTCCGACTCTGACTGAATGCTGCCCGAAAGAGCAACTTTGACCGCGTAATTAGTTCAATGCATTCAACTGCGCTTCTGTAGCTCTGGCCATTCTAATGAAAGATTGCAGGTGCAGACATAGAACTCTAAACTGTGGTTCTGAAAATGGTGTCTGAAATATAAATCTGAAAGCTCTAGGTTTCAAAAAGGCGGTCGCCGGGTAACCCAGAAGAATGTGAAAACACTCGAGACTGTGAATTTTGATGAGTGCGCCAGAAACGTGGCATTAACAAAATTGTCAAAAAGAAGAGCTCCCTCTAATGATTTTATGAGTGTGGCCACTTGTGAACTTGTGTCCTGTATCGCATTTACCAATTATAATGTCTTTTATTTATGTGCTTCTTCTCCTTCCTGCCTGATGTCTAGGTAAGAAAATTATGGGTGCATGTGCACAGATAGAAATGGGTTGAACCATAATGCTCTACCCATTGTTTAGTTTTTTTGAACTTCTATTCCCTTGCCATGTGAATTTTTGTGCTCATTACCAATATGGTTACCAGTACGGGTAACTGAGCTATTAAATATCTGACGCTGAAACCACTGAGATTACTTGAGCAATCACAGCGAGAAGAACCTTTCTCACTCTGAATACATCCAAAAGATCCTGTAGCTATGCATGCTATCACATAAGACTATCTTTTATGAAACATGTATTCGCGCTTTTAAATAAGGCAGTTCCCTCTCACCATCGTCTTTCTTATGCTTTAGCCTAGACTGCGCTTGGCGAAAGAGACGTAGATGGGATGCAAAATCATCGACTAGCTGAATGGTGAGGTACTGGACCCAATCCACATTTTTGGCCCTGCAAAAAATGCACCAAGGTTAAGCAATGTGAATTAAAAAAAAAAAGACTTGCTCATCAATTAGCTGGCATAGTCAACTCCACAAAGACACGGAAGAGAGAGAAAGAGTAAGATAATAAATTCAAAATAGAAGAAGACATATTTCACTTTATCATTAGCACTTTGTTTTCGAGTCCTGACTGTGTCGAGAACTGGGGCTCTCAAAATCAACTAATATTGGCAAAGGTGGAAACACCCAAAGAGTGTGATGCGGTAGGAAGATATTTAAGACAAACATTACTATGTGAAAAAAAAAAAAAACATATATCAAATTGTGATGAAAAAACAAACAATGGAAAATTAAGTTACACACTATAATAATGCTATACCATATACACTGGTATAGTCTGATTAGATGAGATAATGAGCATTTCACGTCGTAAGATGCGACCAAAGATGCTTTTTTATAATGTAAAGATAAGCAAATTGTTAAAGCACAAGGATAGAAACAGAAGGAAAATAAAACCCCCCAAAATAAAAATGTAGAACTGTGGATTACACTGTGGCAGTCCCTTTTCTTCTGCCTACAACATTCTTTCAAGGTAGCATTTTAGAACAAAGGTACCTTTTTCAATTGTCAACAATTTTGGGCACAGCAAAGCTGGCCTATATAATTTTAAATAACTCGCACTGGCAAAAAATTAATGTGCTTGACACAACAAGAAAAAGTTAGTAATGGCGGAAAACTACATTACAACAAACTAATGTCTCTATATGCAACTGTTATTTTTAACTAATTACGAGCAATGTAAAAAATTAATAATAATAATAATATCTGGGGTTTTATGTCCCAAAACCACGATATGATTATGAGACGCTCATAGTGGAGGTCTCGAGAAATATTGACCACCTGGTGTTCTTTAGCATGCACTGACATCACACAAACAATGTAGTAAATTAAAGACGTTAGTTGAAAACAACATAAAAATAGTGCACTGCAGTTCAATTTGTCATACAAAAAGAAATAACAAACAAAAATGTAAATTAAGAGCAAATTTGAACTAAACATATTGCTTTCTAGAAAATTGTTTTTCTTCTGCCAGAATGAAAATGCGCCCGACATTTCGACTCCACAAATGTCCCAACAACATAACCAAATTTTGTTTTACGGGCATGCCACTAAAAAATGAAAGAAAATGACAACATCGCTTTATGCACAACATTACCTCATTGATAGATTGACAATAACTTGATGAACAAGGTCACGAATGTGGTCCGTGAAAGCCTCATCATTTGAGAGGTCAAGATACCAGTTGTACACGTAGTCACGGAGAATGTAGTTCAATACCTGGAAAGAAAACGGTTGAAGCATTGCCACATCAATTCCAACAGACACAGACTTGATAACAAACTCTACCTTGAAATTCAGAAGCAAATATCAATGACATGATAGGGACATTTCCTATATATAATGCCCCCCTCCCCCCCAGGAGCGAAATTGACATAAAATGCTGGATATCATACCTCTGATAATGGGTCATCTATGGCTGGATGCCCGGTCAAATACCTTACGAAACGAGTCTTCTTCGGTGGCTTTAGAATGGCTGTTGTAATCTAAAACAAAATAGTTGAAAAGTAGGCATCCACTGAGCAGTGTTGATATCACAAGGTAAACAGCACATGAAACTTAACACAAAATCAACAAAGCAAATGTCTATACACTGCTGTAGTTAAGATTATATAAGAAATGGATGAAGGCACACGAGTGTTCAGTGAATTTCACACTCCAACACCTAACAAGCTGTAACGGCTGCCATACTACAGGATGGTTTCAAGATCTTGGAATTTTTTACTTATTTTTTAGTTCTTGAAGATACTCTTGGCACTCAAGCAACAAAATCATTTTGCTTCCAACTTACGAATATGCAACTTCTATCATAAGAGTATCATAACAAGAAAGATTGTTGCTGCAAAAATGAGGCTATTATGAAAATGATGGTTTGTGAATTGATTTGTTCTATCTTCTCTGGTAGCAACCTCAGACATTCTTGTGTGTTTAATTACGCTTATGTTTCAAAATGCCTAAACAATCGTAGTTTACTAAACAGAATATGGACAAGCACAGTCGTTGCGAATTGTTGAATTCCTTTTTTCCTTCGAGAGACATGCAATTTACAGACAGAAGTGTCCCGACAAGTGGCCGAAAGTATTAGATTGTTCGATTGGGCTGCATCACATGGTGCAACAAAGGCAGTACACACCGTGCTCACGAAAGGCAATATATTTAAATCTTGTTACCACATTTTCAACCCTATTGTGTTCTAAAAAACTCTGGTCCCATTTTCTTGCAACACACTATAGGTTTCAAAAAATGTGCCAGCATCCACATCAATGGCTATATGTAACAGCTGAAAATGGCATGAGCACGATACGGGAGGGTCTCTACAAGGTAAAGCAAAAGTGTCTGTCTTGTCAAACATGCACTTGGTGAGCTGGCTAACTGTCGGTGGGGCGACTTCACGAGAATGCATGTAGGCCGTCAGCGATACAAACGCGAAAAAAAGTTTTTCTTGTATAAGTAAGTTAGAATTGCAAAATGCCAAAGGTACCACTGTTACAGCCAGAGGACGCCTGGTAAGTGAGAAAGTGCAAAAAAAGAAAATACAGGTGGTGACACTACCTTAGAGTTCCAGCACAAGCTCTCCCATAAAATGACAGATCTTGACAGCATGTGCTAGGGCCTATGTAATCATTCATTGGTAAACATCGTTTTGACTGCACCAAGAAGGATGCAAAGTGTTCACCAAGCTCATTTTGAAAAATTTTGTTGATCCAATATGGCAAAAATATACAAGAGACTTCTAAGTTCATGAGATTGAACTGACGTTCCCATGCTGAAGTTTTGATAATACTTCATGAATAAAAACTTTGACCTTCATTTTCCCGTCTCATAATAATCCTGGGTTGGCAAAATGAGTGACTAGAGAGTTTTGAGGTGTTAATTATTCTATCTAAACTGATTTGACTCACCACTTTATTGCCGCTTTAAGGAAGCATACCGCTATCTAGCACTGTGATTGTCATATACTAATACTAGTCCTACCAATCTGATCAATGAAAGCAATGGTTGTTGCAGCATGCACTACATCCAGTCACCATTTTCTTCTTTAGTTTAGTGCTGTGAAAGTAATTTCCTTGTCAGAAAAAAAAATATATACGCTCAGATTTTATGCATCCCTGGATGGTGCAATTTTCTGTGGTCCCCTAAGAAACACAATTGGGTTGTATAAATGAAGGAGGGGAATTGTTTAGGGCTCATTTCTTTATTTGACCGAAACCTTAATGAAAGCCAACAGATAACGGAGCCAAGAAAGACATGGGGAACATTATTTGCACTGTTTTAAGTGTATTGTAATAATCATGATATAAATGTGAAGAAAATGAAGTGGACGAAAAGATGAATTGCCACTGGCCGGGACCGAACCAGCGACCTTCAGATAGTGAAGTAATGCTGTATTTTTGTACACTTTATTCACATATATATCATAACTACTAAAATACAAGTAAAACAGTACAGTTAACATTACCTATACATTTCCTTGGTGTCCTTATCAGCTGGTTTTCATTAGTAGGGCAATAGAGTACTTTAATGAGTATATTCAATTTGAAAGGTGTAAGGCCGTATTAAGCCAGAAGTACAAAATTCCGGCGAATATATCTGCCACATGTCATTTATACGCCAGGCAGACAGACGTGCTTGAGGCTCCCACTGACACTGATGCTGTAACAGTTTTAACCAGAAACTTGAGTAGCAAAGTTTCATCATCTGCGTAGCAAGAATCGACATTTTAAAGCCAGACATTTCAAAGCAAACCGCCACAGCCACCGAGTCGCTGCAGACGGTACGGTTTCTGTCACGCCACGTGCTAGTTTCAGTGCGAATGTGCAATGCTTTTAAAGAAGGACGGAAAAAAAAAAGAAAGAGGGGGACAGCAGATTTTCTGGATGGAAACAATGCACAATGGCTTGACAGTGACAAGACCCAGTTTTGAGACGTTTTACAGCCCGCTTCATTGTCAAGGACCACCATCGAAGCATAACGGGGTGAGCGCACAGTACTGTATAGTGGAAAGCCGTTGAGCTATTGACTGATGCAGCACCTGCTGGAGGCTCCTTTCATCCAGTCTGTATAAGCACGAACTGCAGGCTTATTTAGCCAGAAAGGCTGAGGTCACTTCTTAATTCAGCAATGACATCGCAAAGCAGGTGGCCTGGTTACCTTAAAGACTCTAAATAAGAACACTGAATCAGTTTAGCACTGTAATGTTTTCTTTTAAAAGCATATTTTTTTATTAATTCTGTACTCGGAAGCTTTTTGCTAAGAGAAAAAAGGAACAATAAACATTCACTTTCTTATAACATCTTCGGCCAGCGGCACCGGTGGCGTTTTCTGAGCACTCGTGTAGTCCCGTACATACATCTGAGCACCATGCGTGCAGTGCCGCATGTTCGATTGGGCCAGTTACAACACGAGTTCACGCCACCGCTGCACAGAGGGGGTCGATAGTGGAGAGTGGTGCAATCCCATCAGCCCGCACGCGCTAGCAGACGACGTGGTGACGTTCTATCATCGCAGGCGTAATTTACAGCTGGCACTGCCGCAGAACACGGCTGGGCTGAATAGAAAACGTGCCTGAGCATCGTCTGACCATACCCGCACAAGGCTACTTTTGCTGCCAGGATTTCAGTGGACACCGAAGGCGACGTGAAAATTACCGTAACCCTCGCCAGGTTGGTACAGAACTGATGCAGCGCAACCTCCTGGAGAACAGACGCACACACACTGGATCCGTAGCGTCTTGTAAGTGTCGCTCTTTGGTTTTCTGTTTGCTCTCTTATTCCCAGTACAGAGGACCCTGGAAATTGTCGTCTGCTGAATGGCGTCTTTCGCAGACGGCGCTGCTGTCGCGGATTCAAATCTTGTGGTTCACACGTTCGTCTGGCTCATAGCATGGCTTGAAACTAGGGCGGTGTTTGAGGTAACTTCCCTTCCACAGCCACCATGCCAGTGCACCTCAGCCGAAGATTCCATTAAAGTGCAAGCTCGAAACTTCCCATGCCAAAAATCTGTAGCACGAGATCATGAATTTCTTTTCTTGGGTTGGGTCACTGCGGTAAAGTAATCTACAAAAAGTTTTTTTTTTTTCGTCCCCAGTAATTAGTGTTGTTTCTGCCTCATAATTACTACATTTTAAGCAAGTGTGCTAATGTGTCACAAATTTCAAAGCAGTGTGGCATGTTTGGGTCAACAGTGTTCAGTGACTGTTGTCAAAACCCTCTAGGCTGTCTACAATTTATTTTGGAATGTAATGTAACAACTGTCTATTGAGAAATGAATTATTCAAAGCAAACACTATAAATCCTCGAACGCAACAAGGAACCAGTGTGGGAACTTGAAACCCATGTTTTGTTCCTGCATCTTTTTTCGCAAACCAAGATGCTGCTCATGGTTAGATGTATATGACAACTGACCCAGCACCCAGCACTGCTCGTCAGTGCCCAGTTTATCACACAGTGAAGGAGATGCACTGTGGCATTTTCTTTCTTTCACAGAACCAACAACATCATCATAATTTTTTAAATGACGTTCACTGTCAACAGCTGTTGCTTATGTACAAGAAAAGTTTACTAGTTAATCTTTATAGTCTTGAGCTGCAGATATGTGTAGCCACAGAAACTTCAATATGTCAACCTCAACATCAATTAAAGCAATAGTTGAGAGCCTTTTTATCGCCCTTCGTGCCATGTGTTGTTCTTGTCATTAACGAAAGGGCAGTAGAATGGAGGCCATCTGTCCTGAATTAAGATCCCTACGCCCACACACTGTGCTTCTTGTATGAGTGAGCCAAGTTTCTATAAATAACATCTGAAGTCCTCAGATGCAATAAAAAACAAACATTTGGTTTCTTAAACAAACAAACAAACAAACAAACAAACAGAAAAACAAACTAAGAACATACATATCTGCCATAGACAAAGATCACTGCACAGCACTGCATATCAATTATTTCATTGTTTGTTAAAATAGACATGCATTTTTGCAAGTTCACCTCCATGGTGTGATTGCAATTCACAAATGCATGTGTATTTGCTGGCATCTTCACTATTAAGACGAGATGCAATTAAAAAGAAATTTTCTTTGCTCTGTAGGCTAGGGAAATAAAATTTTAGCTGTATATAGACTTTTAAGATAATTTCGAGTATGCAATAATTTTATAGTAGGTTGCACAGTTTTTGTTTTGTGCTATGACAAAGTGTAAGGTATAGTTCATTATAGACAAATTTTTATGGCACTAAACCTTATTGATCTGAGCAATTAGTGGCAGATATTGCTCCACATTAATTGTAGAATACAAATAAACATAAAAAAGTGCATGTAAAACATTTTAATGGACAAGAGAAATTGTAATGTGAGAATTCCAGGAATCATCAAACCATACAACTTCTTACGTAAAGGTCGTAATAGTTATACAGCCAATATCAAATTTTAAACAAGATACTTGCACTCGTCGCATGTTAAGGAATACATGGGCAAAACTTCATCCCAATTGAGCAATCAGAAGTACTACAAACGTGATGTCCAAACTCAAGGAGTTGCCCAAGAATGAACCACGAGAAAAACGCATTTTAAAGGTATAAGTGAAAGCCAATCTATGTGGAGAAGATACATTTCTAAGATGATTTCTTCCATCATGAAAGCTTGGCAACCATGGTTATTTTGAGCATGTGAATTTAGTTGACTCCTCATGTGAAATGCAATGGCAAACAGCCAGATGACCATTTCCAGGGGACTCTAGACAATAAGCTCTCTTTAAAGTTTTAAGTAGCCACCTTGAGCACTTTAAAAACAACTTTAGGCTACTTTCAGATTAGTTTCAATCTCCCCTCTTTTTTTTTTTTCATGAAAGTAGAGAAACTAATTTTGTGAAAGTAAATAAAAACAAAAGAAATATGTAATTTAGGAAAAACTTGCATTTTTTTATTCGCATCTCCTCTTAAAATAGACAAGAACAAAAAGTTGCGACTGATGTTCTTTCCTGCCTTTGTTTTCACTTCACTTCATTCATTACACCATGATAAAAAATATTCTTGGCACTGCTACAATATCACGCTATGTGAATGCGAGTTGTGCAACCACAGGAGTCAACTTCTTGATTTACTATAAGTGGCTCGGAATGCGGCTCACAAAAGCCAGTTTATTACTTGAAATAAAAGGAAAAAGCACAAGAAACACTGCCATTGAGGAATGGCTGCCAGGACACCATTTTGAATAACCAGAAAAGCTAACCTTCTCGGGCATCTGTCAACGCAATCCATAATAGAATAGGTTTTCTGGAATGCTAAGTGGCCAAATCTTTGAAACGACTGCCAATTATGTGTGGGACTCTGTAGGTCAAAGTAAGTATCTGGAGAAGTAGGCCACACCACTGGCACAAAAATGCATGAGCAGGTGAGATATGAACTTGGCAGAGAAAGGGTTGACTGCAATAAATGAGGACAGGTTACACATAGCGCCGCTCACAACGAAGTTTAAGATCATGAACAGACTAAGCGAGTACAGTTATGCCAATGGTCAAGAGAACAGCAATCCATCCACTTACTTGGGGTAGGCCTTTGACACAGTGGTTTTCTGGAATGTGTGGTAGAACAGGGTCATAGGATGGCTCTAGCTGCTGCTGGTACTCCATCAAGTAGCCCATAAATATGATGCTTGAAGAATGAACAGATCAAAACAAGCAATAAGCTTTGGTGAAATCTAATACCCCTACTCCAAGGGTCACTTTATAGTCATTTCATAGCAAGTGCATTTCACTACTAGCGAGTGCACTTCACTACTTGCAGGCTGTTACATGGAAGTGGTTAGGGATGTTTGGTGCAAAACACACTTTCATAAAAGTTTGTCTGGTACGAACTCGTTTCACTAGCTTGAAGTTAATAGTGGCTAAAAAGGAAATAAAGCAATATCAAAGGCACAGTCAGCAGTGTTCTTAAGCCACTGTTTCTGATGTTTTGGAATGTTTGCATGTAATTGACTTATCTATCTACTACGTATTTATTACATACTGAAGAGCCTTGGGTGAAAGCAGGAGGACTCAGGTTGGTAACAATTTTACAGACTTAATACAAAACAAACATATTATGGATGCAAAAATACAATGTAATATAGAAAAAAATTACTATTGCTGTGCAATGGCTGCAGTTTTACATCCGAGCAACAGCTGTCATAGCGACAGTTTACCTCATTCACACTTAAGTTTATTTTAAACACAGTTTATAGCTATATCACCCTATTATTAAGCTAAAACTGTCTATATTAGCATATGTATGTTGTACCTGATGGTTCATCCACTGCCTTTACCATAACTTTCAAAAACCCTTTTCTTTCTAGTATAGCAGCACACTAATAAAGAGACATTCAATGCACTAAACTGTGCTAGCTCAGAACGACAATAAAGCATGTACATATGGAGCATCAGAGCAACTTCTTGTTGCGCATCATTAGCAACAATATAAATGCTTACAACTAAAACTAAGCACAGAGTTCTCAATAAGCAATTAATGGTTATGAGTTCTGTGACAACAGTCTGCTTCGAAGCAAAATATGACTTTTATAAGTGCAACAGTGGCAACAAATAAACCCCAAGCATATTCTAAGAAGCTAAATGTGGCCTTAAGTTCATAATGGCAGCTCGGATGAAACTAAGCTGTTATGGTGTCATGATGTTGCTGATTAAACTCATTACAATACCAGCAACTCATGCCATTGTCGTCAACAACGTGAAACAAACAAAGAAGAGGCACTATATGAATCCTGCAATAAGGTTTTGTGACTTTGTTGCTGTCAAAATATGGCTGTAGAGACAGAGACCCAAGAGCCATAACCATATAGCTATTGCATGAGATGCCAGGTCAAATCTTGTACACACGGGCATTGTTAACGTGTGCCTGACTGAACAGTGGGGCAATGTGCAATCACTACAGCCTTGTTTTCCTCAATGACCTCGAGCAAAAGTCAGGTTTCTCGGACAACGAACCGAAGACAAGCCTGCCACGATGTACTTGTATTTAAGACCAAACAACACTTCCGTCCTGATCGAGTCACGGTTGCTTTCATCAGGAACCAAAACCTCAGTACATGGGTGCTTTCGGAGGTGTAGGTTTAAAATTTTCCAGGGAAGCGGCGTGTGTGGAGATATGCGGGACTGTAATCCCGAGGAAATGTGCATTGCTGGGAGAAACGAGAAATGAATCCATGCTTTTGATGAATCAACTTGGCGAATGAAACCATGCACTTCAGGGTACCTTACTATTTATGTTGCACACAACAGCACCAGATGTAAATAAGTAATTTGCAAATCTCGAACAGCTACATTTGTAATAATTACAAATTGATGGGCATACACTATGTTTACTTATGCATTACAGCTACGAATAGCATCAGGAATAGATAGAAAAAATTCTTTGTGGAGAACTCCTCAATGACTTAAATGATCATCATAAAATCACTACTGCCTCCTACTCAAATCAACACAGTATGCTGGACTACATGGCCTTTGATGTTTTATGTTTACACAATACCCTTCGCAAAGACATTTATTACACTTCTGCAGCACCATTTTACCTCCATGGCCACAGTTCACACTTGAAAATACTTATAAAGTGTAACAAAAATATAGGCGAAGATTGGCTATTTTATTTCAAATTTCAAAATGTCTAACATTTGCACAAACGTATAACCAGCTAATTGCACATTACTCAAGAGGGGAGGATCAAGGATTTTTGTTTTTACATCATCTTACAACAGACACATCCTTTGAATGCTCACATGCCAGCCACTGTAGAACAAGTACCCACAAAACATGACAATCTTTCCAACGTACGAAGCATTTACTGTCATGCGAGAGTGGGTATACTCACCCTAAGATAGTTACGAAAATGCAGAGTGGAAGTAAAAAGCAGGCCCAAAATCCAAATGTTGACCAGAAAAGAACTATGGCCAACCCCACCCATCCAAAGGCTCCCAGCGACATCTGGAACACAAGCACATTATTTTTTGTACATTTACGAACAGCTAGGTGAGGTCCCAGCTAACAGGTCGACTAGGCGGCATGTACTAGAATAAGTATATGGCTATACTGTTTGTTCTGGTAAATTGTCCCAACCACAAAGAAAACAGGTAGGATGAACTAGTGATGCATTTTATATACACATTCAATGACATTAATACTGTATGCTTGAGTGCTACATACTATGATAAAATGCTAGTAGAGTGAAAGATGACACCAACTGGCGTTGAAAGCAGGCACTCACATCGATGACACTGTTTCTATTAAACAACAAGATGAGATGGATCATGTGGTGCTTGTCTATAAACTGAACTCTTGTAGTAAATTCCGACGAAGTGTCAATGAATTTCCTAAACTTACACAATATTATTACAAGCTAGTGTGGACTTCAATGAAAGATCATCAATTTGATACTTGGTGTGTATTCGATAGGGATTCCGTACAACACGTTCCTATTTCATTTTTCCTAAAAATAACTGAATCGCTGGTTAAAGCCTATGTACCAATTTATGGTTGTTGGCATTAAACACAACAGGAAAAAATAAAAAAAAATAAAATCAAACACAGTAGCGCCTTTACTCATTATTTAGATCGAATGAAGCTGTACCCGCTATCGAGAGGAGTGAAACTGATCCTCCACTACGTAGAAAGAGGGTTCAATTTACCCACCGCTTGCAAATCACGTGTTTTTCGTCCCTGGCACTACTGGAAAAAAAACAGCAAAAACAAGACGCTCCCAGAAATATGTCCATCGTGACTCATCGCGTGTTTGTTTCGTTATTTTAAAAAAGAAAAGCTCAAAATAGTTTGACAGCCGAGGTTCATCAACAGAGCTGGACTGTGACGCTACGGCGTTGCGTATACATCTATCCGAAACCTATTGGTCAGACAGCTTCGGATGCTGCAGGTTTTCAAAAAAAGAAAAAAAAAAGGAACCTGAAAAAGCTGCCAGGAAAAAAAAAGGGTTGGGGCGGGAGTACCAAACAGAGATAACGGAAAGTACAACTGAACACTGAAAGGATTTCACGCCCGGCGTCAACCTAACACAGAGATAGCGCACAGGCAATGAATGAAAGCACAGTGCAGGGGGCAGAGTCGGCGAACCGATCAAACGCGCACTGGTAAAATGCGTGACTCAGAATGTCTTCCGAATGGTACGTGTCACAGACTTGGCAAATTGTTCCGAAAGACAGGACACGCTGCCAACACGCCGGTTTCAAACAGTAAAACATAACATTCGCGCATAAGCGCAAGGTAAAGCACTAAGACGGGTGATGTTACGATTTATTGCTACCATTTCCAAATCCTTTGACGCAGTGCCACAACACACTCGGCGTTCTCGAATGCGGGTTAGTACGTTATGTCCGCAATGACGGAACTCACGGCAAAATACCAGAAAGTGGGGGGGAAACCTATTCCGTAACGGGGCGGTGAAGGAGCGACGTAGAAAACCGTAATGAGCGTATCGGCCGGACAAGTATTCACGCAGGTATCCCGAACAGCCAGCGACATCACGAGCAGCGTATGCTATCTACTTACATTTAAAGTCGCTCTACCTACGTCCCGAAACTCATCAGATTGTTTTCTTCCCGGTGAACCTAGAGGAAAAACGTCATAGTCGACGGCCGATATGGAACGGACCACCGCACAAGGTCAGCCATGTTGGGTTGACGAGTGCGCGAATTCCCCGTAAAGCGGCGCCCTTGGCGATGCTCTTGCCATCTAGTGCGCATATTTGCAACCTAACAACAAAACATCCCCTCTCGGAATGTGTTGGCGCGCCATTTGAATATAATGTCCACCAGGTTAGTCATAGATTGATTGATTGATTTGATTTGTGGGGTTTAACGTCCCAAAACCACCATATGATTATGAGAGACGCCGTAGTGGAGGGCTCCGGAAATTTTGACCACCTGGGGTTCTTTAACGTGCACCCAAATCTGAGCACACGGGCCTACGCAGGTTAGTCATAAGGGCAATTACAAATGTTTTGTGGGGATGTCTACTCGAAAAGTGAAGGTGCATCTCTTGACTGCAGAAATTTGAAAACAACAGCCGGGGAACTTATGCGTTGTGTTTCACCTATGTTTACGCTTGAGGATCGGGAGGTTCAAAGTTGGGAAAAGAGGGGTGGGGCTGCAAGCAAAAACACGAGCCCCCTCCTTTCGGCGCTGCTTGTGGGATACAAGTGCTCATATTGAACGATTTCGAGGAAAAGTGATGGCCGAAACGCACGTGCACTATAGTGACGCAGTTTGCATTGTAGGTACATATGTGATGCGTTACATACGGAAAAATTGTTTTAAAGTATTATTAAAGTTTTATAGTATTTAAAGTATTATTAAAGTATTAAAATACTAGGCGGTCAATATTTCCAAAGCCCTCCACTACGGCGTCACTCATGTGGCTGTTCTGGTGCGTTAAGCCCCACATACCAATCGATTAGGCAATCAATATCTGTACTATGTAACGATTTTTCTGCTAGTAAAAACAAAAAAAAAGTCATTCCAGTTGGAAATATTCTAACTGGGACCAGTTCAAGTGGTTTATGAGCCGAATTGGCAGTGAGGACCAGTTGCCAACCGGTCATAACAGGTCCCTCTGGAATTTAATACGACCAAGCCCCCTCACCGGTGTTACTTCAACCCCCCTCCCCCCCCCCCCCGAAAAAAAAATAGAGTGTCTGGATCCGCCCCTGTTTGCCAAGGAGTAGTACTCACGTCGAGCGACACGATTAGTCCATCAGCCTTATCGCGCAGACTATGCACACACGCACGCGGAAGTGAAAGTGATATCACCACGCGACTATACGCCGTCTCGCATTCAATTTCACCGCGCTCACGACGACGTATCCAATCACAGCCGTGTTGCCGCCATGATGCGAGCGCCCACGGAGGAAGGAAAGGTAGGAGAGGGCATGCCCAGCCGCCGCGCTACGTGAAAAGTGTGGCGGAAATGACATCATGGCGGCCATAATCACTGGGCACAATGGCGGCGTTGTTATGGTTACATGTTGCGCAGTGGAGCAACCTTTCCTTCCTCCGTGCGAGCGCCCCTGGTAACCCTTCCTCCATGCCCCGTCCTTATACGTATCTGCAATATTTGAGAGAAGCGAAACGAGCAGCACGAGAGTGCTTCGTGTGCACCCTTGCTACCTTCGAGAGTGGAGATTTGCATGCTGCAGGTGGAACGAAGGAACCTGTCCGAAAAAGGACAAACGCCCACGAACGCGCCTGTGGGAAGCGCGTGTTTGAGTGGACAAGAAGATAGCGCAACAATCCCGCCGACGATCGATCAGTGCAGTGTTGAAATGTTGACCGAGTGGCAGCGCTGACGTTTTCGCACACGGTGTTTCTTTGATAACCGCCGCAAATGTACCACATGCGTTTCCAGCGCCACGCATGTTTTTGTAGCCATTTTTATCAACGCTGCTCTCACGCAATACCATGGCCGCCGCAGAGCGAGCTGGGAGCAAACTCGTCTGCCCGAGAAGCTTGGGGGGTCATTCTGCATAGCCCCCCCCCGCTTGAAAGTTTGTGGCGGTCGCATTTCGACGTAGACGAAATGCTAGATAGACGTGTGGCAGCTTGGGCTAGTTGGTATGGCATCACGATAGTTATAGCGCGAGAACAAAACGCCGACACAGAGACAAGAAGGAGCACTCGTGTCCTTCTTGTCTCTGTGTCGTCGTTTTGTTCTCGCGCTATAACTATCGTCATGATAGATAGACGTTGTGCTTAGATTTAGGTGCACGTTAAAGAGCACCAGATGGTAAAATTTTAGAACCCTTCATTATGGCGTCCCTCATCCCCATACCATAGTTTTTGGACATAAAAACCCAAGAATTGTTGTTGTTATCTCTTGAAAAATGAAGTAGTTCAGCTTTGCAAAATAATTAAATTCAGCGTTGGACGGAATCCTGTTCGGCCAGCAGGAGACACTGTAAAGAACGAACAGAAACCGACCCCAATAAATACAGTTTAAAACAACCATGCAAAACAAGAACATCAAGTTCACTCAAGTGGAGGGCTCCGGAAATTTCGACCACCTAGGGTTTTCTAGCGGGCACCCAAATATGAGCACACGAGCCTACGGCATTTTCGCCTACATCGAAAATGGAGCTGCGGCAGCCGGCATTCGATCCCGCGACCTACGGGTCAGCAGCCGAGTACCTTAGCCACTAGACCACCGCGGCGGAGCAAGGTTGAATAAATTTACACAACGCATCAAATACGTTCCTGTGACAGTGTCTCGAAACAGAGGCACCAAAGTTTGGAACAGTTGCTGTGGTTAAACGTAAACCTTTATGCTTCGGAATTATAATAACGAGAAGTCTTTTCCTAATTGATGAATAGTTACGACATGATACAAAACAATGTTCAATAGCATCTGTTTCTTACCGAAATGGACAAAGGGGAGATGTCGCCAGACTATAGCTCTGTGTAAATATAGTTTTAATGGGAAGACACAGCATCGACATCTGGTAACGATCACTTCAAACGGTTTCGACCGACCCCATTGAGGTTTCCATGAAAATTGGGGGTGCTGATATTCTCTCCATACCACATATGTAAAAAATGTTAATTTTCTATACTCAATCACTGTTATGTATTATATTCGTGGGAGTACGAAAATCATTGGTCCATCAAGTAATGCTAGCTCTAAAGAACCGACCAGTTCATTGGATTGTAACACGCAGTGACCTGGGACCCTCAATGATTATAAGCGTTTCAGCTGTGTCGGTATTAATATGCGGAAAATTACTAGGGCTCGCGAATGTTCTTAAGTTGTGAGAGCTGTACACACCAAAAGTGAATCTGTTTGCGCTGGTTTTGTTCGAAGGGAGTTTTTGTAGCGTCAAAATGAGCTGTTGCTTGCTCCTATATTTTTCGCCTTTGCGCACTCTTCCCAGTTTAACGTGATATTATTAAATAGCTCGTTCCGCAGAAATTCTAGTGTCGACGTCGTTGGTTGTGAGCTAAGAATCATCATCTTATGCATGACCGAAAAATCGAGAACGATGCTAATTAGATAAATAATAAAAAACCCAGGATCGAAGTGGAAATCGAACCTGGCCCGTTTGCGTGGCAAGCGGATGTTCTACCACAGAGCCACGCGTCTGCTGCGAAAACAGTGCAGATAACTACTTCTGCTTAAAAAATGCAGTGATAGTAACAGCATGGAATATTGTAGTAATAATGCGTGGTACAAGCCTACATTGCCATCGGGCGTCAGGCCATGTGATAATCATAATGACTTCATTGTTTGAAACCAGTCACCCACTACAAAATGCACACGTCACTGCGCCTATTCCCGTAAGACCACGTAGTGAGTGCACAGCAAGTTCGGAAAGATTTTATACACTAAATTTTGAAGTACGCACTAGGAACAGTATATCGCTATCGCATTCAACTCTTACTGGAGAAGCTTAAGGATTCCCCCCCCCTTTTTTTTTTCATAAACCCGCTCTTAAGGTTCCAAACACTAAATTCAAACATTTCAGCGCGCGAACACATGAAAGAAGGCCAGAGTAGACAGAAATTTCTGTCTGCTCTGTCCTTTTTCCTATGTTCGCGTGCTCAAAACGCTTGCCAGTATGCCAGTGGTACTGGTTGAAAATCTGGCAGATATAAATTATTATGAAAACTTCAATTTACGCTAGTAATGATAACGTGAATCAGAATTAATAGTTTTTTAATAAATATAAATATTCGAAACTTTCTTGATGCTTTCGTTCCAAAATCTTTTGCGAAATATTTCTTAATTGTATATCTGCAGCACCTTAAACAAAATGTAATATATAATGGCAGAAAATCAACTCTACGCTTACTAAAACGTGAGATATGCCGATCCAATGGCCTTTTCTCGAAATTCGCCTCTTTTCAAATTTCGCAATTTCAAGTTGAGAATTCTCCTTTAACCAACGGTGCTTACAGAACTAAAGTTTTAGTAAAATGTGTTCCTTGAACAATATAAATACTTACAATTAAAATCCACTTACGCCACTGTTATGAAGCGGGGCCATCTTCATGCACGGCTCGTGGAAATCCCGCGAGCCGTTTTTGGCAGGTAGTGAGCTAACTGGCAATAACAGGATTTTTTTTTCTTCTACAGCAAGCACATGCACACTCTCTACAGGTTTTTGTCGTTGGCAGCGCTGTCGACGTCAACTTCATTTTACGTATAGAGTCAGAACTGATACCATCACCCTGGGCATTGTATATTCAACCCGCGTTTAAAATGTCGCGAGTGCGGCTAAAGCGGAGAGGAAACGAGCCGACCGTCCCCGTCGCACCGAGAGCGCATGCGATAATATCAGCTCACACACGAGGACTGCCATCGATCATTCGTCAAGCCGATAGAAAATGATGATATGTGGGGTTTAACGTCCCCAAACCACCATATGATTATAAGAGACGCCCTAGTGGCGGGCTCCGGAAATTTCGACCACTCGGGGTTCCTTAACGTGCACCCAAATATGAGCGCACGGGCCTACAACATTCCCGCCTCAATCGGAAATGCAGCCGGGATTCGATTCCGTGACCTGCGGGTCAGCAGCCGAGTACCTATAGCCACTAGACCATCGCGGCGGGGCGCGCTATTAAGCTACCCACTACGCCATAAATCAGAATTCTTGTCTAATTGGAAAGCACCCACTACGCATGTCTTTGCGAACTGTAAGCAGTTTTGGAGTTTATCTATCTATCTATCTATCTATCTATCTATATCAGACGCTTGCGTCTGGGTGCCATTGTAATCACCCCTTTAACTTGGCGCGAACCACAATCAGTATGGGAGGGCAAACTGGTTCGACGAATTGGCGCACTGGTCAAGACACGAATGATGTCGCAATCCCGTCACGTACGTGGTCAAACACTTCCCGTCAAACAGTGGCACCGCGTGGGTATGTGCCACAGGTGATCGACAGTATCTACCGAAAAACAACGAGAACACACATGGGCAATTTTAACTCGTGGGCGTTAAGAAAAAGCTGAGATTGGCAGCGTTGACTCGACCGAATGCAAGTAATAAATGGCAGAATCCAGCAGGAATCGAACCTAAGCATACTGCGTGGCATTCAAGCATTCTACCACAGAGCCACGCCAGATCTCGCAACTTTTCAAATATAAAAGCTTACGTGGGGGCTAGTTGGAACATACTGCAGGAAAAAGCTGCGCTGCAAAGTTTACGCCATAAATATTACGGCATGCGGTTTACGGCAGGTGTTACGGCATAGATTGCACCCCGATAGGATCATACGTGATTGCTTGCAGTGCCCACCCCCTTGTATGTTACTCCACCTTTTTTAATGACGATAGTCTTGCTTGGGGACCTTCAACGCAAAAATTTTGGTCTGTCTGTCTCTACATTTGTCTGTTTGTTTACTCTTAACGGCACCGGGTACTTGAAACAGCCGACCACATCCGCAGCGCCCACCAATGTTGCTCAAGGTTTAGCGTTCTTGCTTGTGCAATTGTCAATTAAACAGTAATTATTGCTCATGTCTGGGGCACCATAACAACAAGTATGTATTCTGCATGTGCTCCTTTTACTAGAAAAGGCATACATAAGTGATTTTAAAGACCGTAGCGCTTATCACGCTGTGCTGACCGTTCAACGCTTGCACGAAACGGAAAGTGTTTGCAACGCTTTGCTAAGACGAGACGGTGGCGGCACCTATACCCGTCGCCTTGCGTTCTACACCCTATCGCCTCAGAGACGGGCGCGCACACCCGTCTCGGAGCCACGTGCTTTGTTCTTCAAGAAAACTGCCAGATAGCACTCATGTCTCACGTGTGACGTACGTGGTTTGATGCGCTTGTTCGCCCCCGCTGCAGGCTCAAACTCTAACGCAGCGCCTCCAGAATACCATTCACCGATTTTCTTGCGGAGAACATCAAATAAATGTTTTCCTCGCTCTCTCCACACGCAAGACTATCGTCTTTCGACGACATTTGCAGATTACATGCAGATACGGGGCCAATTTTTTTGCTATTTATTTCAATAAACTTCAAATAGACCATAATGTTCGGGAAACGTCAATTGCTGTTGAAGTGCAGGCTATCCAGTTTGATAAACATTACATAGATACACCTATGGCACAGCCGTCACGTCGGGCTAACGTCAACTGGAGTTAGGTGCTATGTGCTAAAGTTGATTTATGTAGCAGTGTCGAGGGCTAACCGCCTTCGCGAGCGCCAGCGCTTATCAACTTATCGCTTAAGCGCTCGGAAGCACGTGTGATACAAGCATCCCTACACCCCTCCTGTGGCTTTGCATTACGGCCACTATCTGAACTAAGGTGGACTTACGGCTCCCGTTGAAGAGCGCGCGTTTGCACTGTCATTGAACGAAATAAAGGAGGCGTTGGTCCGAGTCCCAGAGGGTCGATGAAACTTTTTTTTTTATTCGTGAGTAGGACAGAGTCACATGGTTCACTCGCATTTGGGCCAAGGAATCATCGGCGTTTAGTTTAATGGTTAAGGTGCACACCTTCGGAGCGTGAGGAACTATATGTTCGAATTTCATCTTTTATTTTTTCGTTGGCAAGATGCATACACATGGATGCATTAGGACAAACAAGCATTGATTGGGCTTAGCTAAATTAAATCTGATTGCGGGTGCATATCTGATCAAGGTAAGCCTATAGCCTATAGCCCTTGGTTTCTGAAAGAGTTGTCCCATTCTCTGAGAACTGATTGTCAGTGCGTTTGTGATAAAAAAAATGATAAGCCTATATAATAGCCTTTGGAAATCTTGTATTTTCGGCTTTCTCAAAGATTTGTCCAACTTTGTCAAAAGTGATGGTGGGTGCATTTACGTCTTCTGTAGGACGATTTCATATGGTTCATATACATTAGAGCTAAGAATGAATTGGTGGTTAGCTGGATGGTCAAGGCACTCGCATTCTGAGCGTGAGTGCGTAAGTTCTAATTCCTGTGCTGTTTCGAGGCCTTTTTTTTTCTTTATTGGTAGGATGCAGTCACATTGTTCATGTGAACTCAAGCCAACAAATCGTTGGCAGTTAGCTCAATGGTTAAGGCACAAGCTTTGGTACCGTAAGAACCTACGTTAGAATCGCAGTGGTCCGATAAAAGCATTTTTCCCCCTTGGTTGGCAGGATGCATTCAGACGGTCCATATACTATTACTTATCGAAGCGTTGGCGCTTAGCTTAATGGTTAAGGCACAAGCTTTCGGTGCGAGAGTGCCCACGTTCAAATCTCATTGATTTGATTGATTTGTGGGGTTTAACGTCCCAAAACCACCATTTGATTATGAGAGACGCTGTAGTGGAGGGCTCCGGAAATTTTGACCACCTGGGGTTCTTCAACGTGCACCCAAATCTGAGTACACGGGCCTACAACATTTCCGCCTCCATCGGAAATGCAGCCGCCGTAGCCGGGAATCGAACCCGCCACCTGCGGGTCAGCAGCCGAGTACGTTAGCCACTAGACCACCGCGGCGGGGCACGTTCAAATCTCAGTGGTCCGATGAAAACTTTGATGAGATGAGAACTGAAAACATACTTCTTGCTTTAGGTATACATGGCTGCAAATAACAAAAATCAAGGGAGTTCTGCCCGCTTGCTGTCAGGTAAGAAGTGCAGAGCTTGGCAGTCTTCTTTGTAACCTTTTTGCTCCCCTCTTTCTTTTTCTATTTTTAATTCTTTTCATTTTCTATTCTTTTCTCTTTCTATTCATTTATATTCTTTTTACATTTTCTTTCTCTCTCTCTCTCCTCTACTTCCCGCTTGCTTTCTCTTTTTATTTCTTTTTTATACTTGGCTTTGCCTATGTTGCGCCAATGCCAATCGATGACATCATACGGCAGCCCGCGACCATAATGTTTGTGGCGCTTATCACCATCGAGACACTCGAAGAACAAGAACAGAAGGAAAAGGACCTCTGCTTGGTGCGAGCATGCTCAATATGCTACTATATGTGGTTTGCCTGCGTTAAGCCAAGCGACGACAGCATACAATAGTACTGGCCTCTGACGTGCTCCGCACCTCAAAGGCTCCTAAACTACCTCAGATACTTTTTCAAGCATTTCCAGTTAACAAGAGCATTGCGTGCTGAAATGTGTCAAGATTAATGATGCCACACGTGGCCGCACTACCATCCGCGGGGGTGCCACAATAGAGGTTTTCAGCGAGCTACGAAAAAAAAAAAACGTTGCGGAAACAAAACAGTGTTCCTTTTCGAATGCGCGTACAATTGCTCGCGCATGCGCACTCATCAGCCGGTTCCATAACGTGTTTCTGTAGCTGGCTAAAATCCTCGAATATCTAAATAAACGATCCCGTATCCTGTTTGCGCCCTTCCGGCATCTGTAGTAAAGTGTGCGATGTCGCGAAGTTGGACGTATGATGCGGAGCGCAAGTCATGCTGTGATTGGTCGAACAAGAACCTACCACTTCCAGTTAAGTTTTTTGCTGTGCTTTTTTGCTGTGCTTCGTGTAGCGGTGGCAGCAGCTCCCCATCTTGCGTGTTCTTTGGCACGGTGTGTAACCGCGCGAATCATCCATCATGCTGGCGATCATTTGAAGGCGGCCGCGCAACACAGGGTCCATACCGGCACAATTCGCAGAAGAACGGACCGGCACGGCAACAGCGCTTAGCCAACAAGCGCACAGCTGACGGAGTCGTGCACACCGGAAGAAGGCGTCGTTTCGAAAAATTGGCCCCGTATATTCTGCATGTTATTCTGCAAATGTTATCGAAAGATGATTGTCTTGCGTCTGGAGAGCTTGAACAAAACGTTTATTTGGTGTTCTGCGCAAGAAAATTGGTGAAGGGTATTCTGGAGGCGCTGCGTTAGAGTACCTCGAGCGTGCAGTGGAGGCGAACGAGCGCACCAAGTCACGTTACACGTGAGACATGAGCGCTATCTGGCAGTTATTTTGGTAAACGAAACGTGGGGCTCTGAGACGGGTGTGCGCGCCCGTCTTAGAGGTGATAAGTTGTAGAACGCGAGGCTACGGGTAGGTGCCACCACCGTGTCGTCTTAGTAAAGCGTTGGAAACACTTCCCCCTTCGTGCAAGCGTTGCATGGTCAGCGCCGCGTGATAAACTCTACGGTCCTTAGAATAATAACTTATGTATGCATTTTCTAGTAAAAGACACACACACAGAATATATACGGGTTGTTATGGTGCCTCAGACATGCGCGATAATTGCTTTTTAATTGACAATCGCACAAGTAGGAACGCTGAACCTTGAGCAACATTGGCGGGCGCTGCGGATAAGGTCAGCCGTACCATTATAGGTGGACAAACAGACAAATAGACAGGCAGATCAAAACTTTTGCGTCGAAGGTCCCCAAGAAAGACTATCGTCTTTAAAACGCGTCAGCGATGACATATACCACGCGAGATCGGACGGAGCACTCGGTGAGGAGGGAAATGTGGCCTTTGGTTGCTGCTTGGGGGGGGGGGGGATATTGGAGGGGGGTAGTGGAGGAAAGAGCGAAGGAAGTGATTGCCGCGTTTGGGCCATCAAACGCGTTGAACTCCGCTATTATCAAAAATGATCACGGCTACGTGTTCGTTGTAGACTCATGCACAACTTGTTCACCACAGCATTTAATCTCTGGGTAGTTTTAGGAGCCTTTTCAAATGTTCTATTATCCCTATATGTGGTAATCTGTTCTGCCTATTTCCAAAACCACGTGAGGGTGGCATTATATAATCCGCAAAGGCCACCATAACGTAGTCCTAAATGTAGTCCTAAATTTAATCCTAAATATAATATAACAAATAGCACGTTTGTACTCTTAGTCAATTTAACTAGTCGCAGTCGACTCATCGTATAGTAAGGGCAACTTCACTGCTTACCAAGAGCATCTGCGTTTGCGTGTAATATATACTGCAAGAAAACCCTGTAATAGCTTTCAGGGCTTGCAAAGCGCAACTCTGAGAAGAATAGGCCTGAAGTACGTCCTTCGTAGGAGGAGGAGGAGAAAAAGCGCCAGGCCTGCGCGGTAGGCGCAGCACACAGTGAAAGCTAGAAGAGCGGCCTTTTATATCCTCTTCTAAACACTCATTGGGTAAATGCTGCAAGCACACTTGCTTGATATCTACTCCGGCATTAATAATAAAAATATTTGGGCAGTAGGCCGGTATTCGCAATGCTATTTTTCATTCTTCTGAGAAGCGTGGTATCTGCTAACACTTGCAAGGAATTTTGTACCAATTGTTCATGCAGAGGCTGACGGTGATGCGGAATTATGGCTGAAGTGGGTATGCGCCACAGTCAATAGGGGAACAAGGACAAGCTTTTGTAATAAGTTGGATCATTGGACGACCCACTCGTTACGCTAATCGCACTGTGCGACGACTGGTCCTTCTTTTGCTGTTCTAAAACGCTTTATCACTCATAACAACGCGATTCCTTTTCCGTCAACAAGCCTGCATAAGGCAAGTTTGCGAACAAATCTCAAGCATGGGCGCGGCTCAGTGATAGACTACTGGGTTGTCACACTGCGGACCCGGCTTCGAGCCCGACTGTGTCATTGCTACTAGTTTTTTATTTATTTCGTGCGACAGTGGTTACGGACACCGGCGGTGCCGGTGGACAACTACGGCGCTGCGTGAGACCAGAGTTGTGATTCTTTAACAGCTTTCGCTGTAAAAACAAAAACAAAAAAAATTCCGCCATATCCACAAGGTGAATGATGATGAGTGGGCGAAGCTCCGGAGGTAAACCTGGTAAACCATGAATCCTCTGTACATTTTGCCCACTCTATTTTATTACATCGCTCCCCCTGGCGTACGTCGCCGCACTAAATCGAACGATTGCCTTCAACCAATGACACGCGCCATATGTGACATCATTCCTATTTTATAAGATCTCGCGTCTTTCATCAACTACAAGTACCGCTTTCTAGTTTATAACATCTTGCATCTTTTCAACATCAGCTACAAGTACCACCATCTAGTAAACACTACAAGAACTAAACGAGAGGTGGCTACATACAGGAGACGGTACCGCCATCTAGTGAACACTGCAAGAACTAAACTGGAGGTGGCTACATACAGGGGACCGTACCTCCATCTAGTGAACACTGCAAGAACTAAACTAGAGGTGGCTACATACAGGCTACAGGGGACGCACAGCTCACGCCCTAAGGAGCTTCGCCCCTAAAACTTTGCGAATCCGGTGGCCTCGGAGGTGCGGGTCCCACGCCTGCCAGGAGCTTTTGTGCCCTGGTGGCGTCCTCAGCCCATCAAATCACTCAGAGCTGTTCCTCTGGGTATGAGCTGAGCAGCACGGTCTCCCACTGCTCATCATTATCAATTGCGAGACCCTGTATGAGAACCAACAGACAATCAAGCCAAATAATGTATGTTGATTGATTTTTGGTTCTCATTAAAGTTGTGTCTTGCAAAAAAAAGAACCCTTTAATTTCGTTTTGTCTTCTCCTGTGCTTGTTTTTTCTGCGTGATGCGCACGTGCTGCAAGCATAAGCGGGACAATCCACGCAATTGCCATTGTGATCAAGAGCCCGCCATGTAGAGTGTTAAAAGCAGACATCCTCAGCACGTGTTAAGGGATGTCTTTATGCAAAAGCAAGGCAGTGCCGAAAGGAAGGCCAAGGTTTCAGGCAAATTACTTAGCCTCTAGCATATTCCTCTGCTCTGATGGATGACACCACAAGAAACTGAGGCGTCCGGGGGAACAATAGAGACAGTATACGCGCCGCTTGCGTCCTGGCATATTGTATGTGCTAGAACACTTGTAACTCCCTTATCGCAATTGTTGACGTGATGGGAAATGTTTCCGACATACGACGCAATCACCCACTATCCTAAGACCAGTGGTTTCAAAGGAATTCACTGGGAGTTGCTGTGCTTGCAACATTGCATCTGTCCCCGGCATCCCTTAGCCTACATGGACGAATTATGAATGCGCTCTTCACGTTCCTCGCGCTTCAGTTTCTATCCAATTACTGATTTTTCTCCGGCGGGGTAGCAAATCAAAAACAAAAAAAAAAACAGGGAGCTTTACAAACTAGTCACTAAATACTGTCAATAAATGGACATTGCTCCGTAAGCGCCACGATGGTTCGACGAAGCTACCTCGAGCAGCGAGCTACACTGTGGTGAGGCAGACGACTCTGCCGTAGCTGTGCAGGGGCTCTCTCTTCGTGAACACCAGGCGCCACGGCTTGAGCTCGCGGCTGCTGACCTTGTCGAGGATGGGCCGCGTGGAAGTTGAGCGCAGGTAGAACCCAGCCACCACGTCTACTTCGTCGTCATGACTGCACGATGCGAGCAGGCTGTAGAGTAGCGACTCGGCCGTTTGGACGTCGTCGGCGAACAGCCAGCGCAGCAGCAAGCGACCATCCGCGCCGCGCTGCATGCCGCCGTAGCCGCAAACGTTGCGCTCGTTGCGCGTCGCCACGCGAACGTCGAGTCCGACTTCGTGCAAGGTCGATGTCAAGTAGCGCCTGCGGCTGAAGCCGAACACGTGCTTGTCGTACGAGGCCAGAGCGTCGAAGTACTTTTTCTTGTACTCGAGCACCAGGACGGTTCGCTTGAAGGCCGACCGCGAAAACCGAACCGGCCCTAACAGGATTCCCGTCGCGGCGTTCGACGGGAACGGGTAGATTTCGTGCAGCTCCCGGTACGCGGGCTCGGGCAGCACGGTGAACAGATTCTTGCCACTGGTGACGTGCAGCATCTGGTTCCACAGCAGGACGCCGATGTGCTCGAACGCGTACGTCTCGAGTACGTGGCAGAAGCCGCAGAAGGCCACCTCGTCGTCGAACACGAGGACGCTCGCAGCGCCGCAAATGCCACCTGCAGCGAGCGGGCGCGATCACTAGAGCGCCAAGTTTCACCCAGTTCTTCTAGCGGCATAATCAGAAAGAAAAAGCTTGGCAACGGGCGTTACACTCTAAGTGAAGCCCATAACGTGCTTCTCACAAAAGCTTTCCTTGTGCTTCCAGCTTTCCGAGGCTAAAGGTGAGAAATAAACACTGCGTGGCATGCAACTTCAAGAGCCCTCGACTGCCATTGCTGTCAAGAACCTGCACGAACAAAGCATTGAACTTCGAACAGTGACATTTGATCCGTCCGTCTTTGCAAAGGTACTATATATTGCCACGTTCCATTTCCCAAGTTTTTGTTATCGTCCCAAAACACCACACCATTCTCAGCGCGAACCGCGACTGCAGTTTTCGAGAAGGTTCCGGACTGTAGTAGATCATTTCAATAAGATCACGCCCACTGTGCGAACGGTACAGATTGTTCTGGAACCTACGCCGCCGCCAGCGATAACGCTAGAACATTCGACGGCAAGAGTATAAATGCCGACGCGCTTCACCGCTTGTCAGTTGTTGATCGAAGGCCGACGCTCCGTTCGCCGCTATCAGTCCGAGACTGCTATCTGTGCGAGACTGCTGCTGTAATTGGACTTTCCGTTTACCGGGCACAGGTTCGCCCAAATAAACAGTTAAATCCCAACACAAAGTCTCCTGTCTTCGACCACGTCACGACCGCGTGACATCTGGTGGAGGTGCTGCTTCTTTCATGTACCGGACGCCCCCGTCAAGCCGTGAACCCAGCCCACGTCGCGGAGAAGACACCGACGCCAACCAGGAGCAGCGAACAAGCCGCCGACAGCAAGGGCTACCACCGGAGTACGGGATTCTAGAAGACAAGGCGCGGAAGACCAAGGCCATGACCGCGACTGCAGCGACAATGACAACCGCCGCATCCCAGCCCACGATGGTCATGCATCAACCCAGGGAACCACCAATTTTTCATGGGTCATCGTTCGAAGACCCGGAGTTCTGGCTAGAAACATACGACCGTGTGGCCGTCCTCAACCACTGGGACAACGAAGAAAAGCTCCGTCGTGTGTACTTCTACCTGGAAGACACCGCAAGGACCTGGCTAGAGAATCGTGAGTCCACGCTCCGAACGTGGGATGTCTTCTGCGGCGCATTTCTGCAAACGTTCGCGAGCGTCGCTCGCAAAGAAAGGGCCGCTGCTCAACTAGAGACCCGGGTTCAGCTACCAAATTAGAAGGTTGGAATTTTCACAGAGGAGATGACCCGCCTATTTCGTCACGCTGACCCAGACATGCCTGAGGAGAAAAAAGCTCGTTTCCTCATGCGAGGGGTCAAACAGGAGCTCTTCGCGGGACTAATGAGGAATCCACTGAACACCGTCCAAGAATTTGTATCCGAGGCGACCACCATCGAAAAAACCCTTGACATGCGCACCAGACAGTATAATCGTCGCCTGACTCCAGAATGCGCTGCTGCTCAAACCAGTGACTCCGAAAACCTGCGTGAAACGATCCGAGCGATCGTGCGGGAAGAGCTGCGCAAACTGTTGCGTTCGGCGCACCCTCAAGTGGATTCGATCGCCAACATTGTGCGAGAAGAAGTTCGGCAATCACTTCGAATTCCTCAAACACCGCTGCCCGAGCCAGAAACTATGAGCTACGCCGCTGCAGTGCGCCACAACGCTCCTCCCCGTCCACGCCAAAACGCCGCCCCGTCGCACTTCCGTCGCCGGACACCACCGCCACCACCACCCCCACCGACGACCTACCGTTCACCAGCGGGCCAGCGCAGTGCGCCGAGGAAAACCGACGTTGGCGCACCCCTGACCACCGCCCACTGTGCTACCACTGCGGTGAGGCCGGGCACACTTACCGCCGTTGCCAGTACCGATTGATGGGACTGCGTGGCTTCGCCATCGATGCACCACGTCCGCAGCCAGGGGAACGGCCACGTGACATCGCCGACTACCTGACAGGAACTCAATGGACACCCCGAAGTCCTTCCCGTTCGCCGTCGCCCAGCCGCCGCATGTCACCGCACCCCCGGCATTACTCCGGCCCAACGCGGGGCCGGTCTCCTAGCCCGTATCCGGGAAACTAAGGGCAGCAACCGGTGGAGGTGCGGTTGCTGTGCGACGATCTACCGAAGATCCTCCGACGACGCCGACGCCGCGACGGAGCTTTCCGAACACAATGCCAACCAGGCAAAGCCCTGACGGCGAAAGCTCACTTACCGGAGGTGGCCTGACGACGCAACATGGAAGCAGCGGATCAAGCCGACGCAGCCGTGACCCGACGCCACGCCCTAACTGTAATGCGAGACGGCGAACTAGCGACATCGACGTTCTTATTGACGGCCACAGTGTGACCGCTCTCGTCGATACTGGAGCCGACTATTCTGTCATCAGTGGGTCGTTCGCCGCGAAGTTAAAGAAAGTTAAAGAAAGTTAAAGAAGCGATTCTTCTTGGTGAAAGCCCTGCGGTATGCACCGTCTTTCCGGGGCTGGCTCGGGATGATGACGTCACCTCGTCTGGCTGGCCTGGCGAAGCCTGGTTATCATCACCTGTGGACGATCGCTGCTGCATCGAGGAAACAACGCCCCTTCTCATCTTAGCGTCCACGTGGAATCAACGCCGAGTGACGTCGGTTCCCGTGATCGCTTCGGAGCCTTTAAATCCACGGGCAGTCTCATACCATGGCAGTGGGCTTGTCAGCAGCAGAGAAGGCAACATGCTCAGTAATCCGCTTTGCCTTGCAATACAGGTTAGTAGGTACTTTCCTGCCCCCTGTTATCGAAGTGATAACCGATTCCTGCTGCTGCTGCCTTGCCCACTGTGTCTTAAATTTCTTTTTGCTTGCGTCACACCTATACCTGTTGATCTGTTGGTTTGCGGTGACGTTGAAGCTAATCCTGGTCCCCTTACGGAAAAGGAAATGCTATCACAGCTTCTCGCTGGCCAAAAAACAATGAAAGCAGCTATTGAGAACGTACAGGCCAACCAGAAAGATTTAGTTGAAAAATTTGGCACGCTAACAGAACGAGTGGATGCCATTGAGCGTCACATGAATAAATTTTCTGCATTGCCTCAACAAGTGAAAGAACTTGAGAATACTATGACTCAAATGCAGCAAAAATTAGCATTCCTTGAAGGTAAAGTTGATGATTTTGAAAATCGGAGCCGTAGAAATAACCTAATCATTTATGGACTAAAGGAATCCCCTAGGGAAACACCTCAGATGCTCCAAGATAATGTCGAGGAAATCCTCGAAAATACATTAGGTATAAAGGCAATTACTGTTGAAAGATGCCACAGGCTTGGACGCATAGTTGAAAACAAAGACAGACCAGTTATTCTAAAGTTTATTGATTATCGTGAGAAGATGTCTGTTTTGAAGGTTAGGCACAAGTTAAAGGGCTCTGTATTGTCCTTTTCTGAAGATTTTTCATACAGGGTTCGTGAGGCACGCAGAAATCTGTGGAAAAGTTCCGAAAAAGAGAGAGAAAACGGTGCTAAAGTTAAGCTACTCTACAATCGACTGAGTGTGGATGGGAACTTGTTCAGTTGGGATGAATCGAAAAATGCACGTGTTAAGCTAAAGAAGAATGAAAAATGACGGGATATGTGCAGTGTACCGTCGCTGAAAATACTAAATTTAAACTGTAGAAGTGTTATTAGCAAAACCACAGAATTAGAAGGAACCCTCCTGGCCTATAGTCCCCATATTGATATCCTAACCGAAACATGGTTGCACGATAACATACTTGATAGTGAATTTGTTCCGCGGGGCTACCGTGTGTACCGTAAAGATCGTGGGAGTAGAGGTGGTGGAGTGGCGATCCTGTTTAGACAGTCATTGCAAATTACAAAAATGCATGACATACGTAACGTCGAGGGCATATTTTGCAAAGCATATTACGGAAAGACGAGGTACGTTATTGGGGCTATTTATCGCCCACCCAATTCCTCCATGGATGTTCTGGATGAACTACACAACTACCTCGCCGCCCATGTGAAACCTGAGGATCGGATTATTCTAGCTGGAGATTTTAATTTGCCTCATGTTAGTTGGTCATCTTTCTCTTTGCAACAACCTAACTATAAAATTGGTGAAAGAATGATCGATATAGCGTTTTCTTTTGACTTGATGCAAATCGTTGACAAATGCACTCGAATACACGCGAGTTCTTGTTCAATTCTAGACCTTTTTTTCATTAGTGGCTCAATCTCTGCCCAAGCTAGCTGTTCTGTTCTCCCTGGAATATCTGATCATCAGGCTGTGATACTTACGCTTACTAATGTTGTTTTAAAGAAAAATTGCAAGGTGGTCTCGTTCCCAAACTTTTCACGTGCTGATGACACCTCAATATTGGATTTACTAGCATTTGAATTTGATTCTTTTTCGAGTTGCACTGCTGATATTCATTATCTGTGGAAGCGTTTCAAAGACCTTATAAATGAGTGTATTGATAGATTTGTTCCTCGTATTGTAAAAAAATCGAAAGGAAAGAACCCCTGGATTTCTCGGGAAACGTTGCAGTTGCGAAGACGGCTCAAACGTTTAAAAAATCAAAGACGGTGCTCTAAAGACGTAGGTATCCTCCAGCAAAAAATTTCTGAACTTGCTTCTCAAGTGAAAGCAAATGTTGTGTCTGATAAGGAACGCTATTATGGCCAACAACTTCCGAGTCTCATGTCTTCGTCTCCCGAGAGGTTCTGGAGTTTAATTTCGCCTAATACTGTGACTACTGATGTTTTTGTAATTGATGGTGTTGAAACTAGTGATTCATTTGTTATTTCTAACGCTTTCAATGATCATTTTAAATCTGTTTTTACGAGGGATAACGGTGTCCTGGAAACATTTGATGTGGCAAGCCCACCCCTTCCGGATATCATCATAAGTGAAGAGGGAGTTCTTAATCTGCTTTTAAAACTGGATGTTAAGAAATCTTCAGGTCCGGATGGAATACCGAATGAGTTCTTAAAGCGCTACGCACAATGGGTTTCAAAGTACCTAACAATTCTCTTTTCTAAATCTCTGAAAGATGGTCAAGTTCCGGATGACTGGGTAACTGCTAAAGTCAAGCCCTTACATAAGAGTGGAGATCCCCATTCTGTTACTAACTATCGGCCGATCTCATTAATTTCAACTTCCTGTAAACTCATTGAGCATATAATACATAAGCACATTTCAGACTTCCTAGATAAGCACAATATTTTGTCAGATTCACAACACGGATTCAGGAAAGGATTTTCTACTTGTACTCAGCTGGTAACAACAGTACATGATTTTGCGCTATCTATAAATTCCGGAAAACAGGTAGATGCAATTTTTATGGATTTTGCTAAAGCTTTCGATACGGTCTCACACAATAAATTACTCTTCAAACTTGATTTAATTCTTAAAAATACCCAGCTTCTAAACTGGATTTCTGGTTATCTTTTGAATCGAAAACAATACGTCTCTTTCAATGAACATTGTTCTCGTACAGTACCGGTTGACTCGGGAGTGCCCCAAGGCTCCGTGCTTGGGCCGCTCTTCTTTTTGTTGTTTATAAATGACATATCACATGATATACCTGTAAAAGTCAAGTTATATGCGGATGACTGCATTCTATACTCGGAAGTTGAAAACCATACCGACCAAATTCATTTAAACGATGCATTTCAAAAGGTCATTCGTTGGTGTGATAAATGGCAGATGTCAGTTAATTTTAAAAAGACTGTTTTCATGAAAATTTCCCACAAACGTACCCCTCTTCATTTTGCATATTCAGCCAATAATGTTTTTTTGCAGGAGGTACAACACTACAAGTACCTTGGTCTTTGGATTTCGAATGACCTAAACTGGACAAGACATATTAATACTGTAATAAGCTCGTGCAATTACAAGCTATTTTATCTTAGACGAGCTCTCAAGCTTTCAACCCCCGCCGTTCGCCTTATTGCTTTTAATGCAATTGTTCAACCTTCTTTAGATTATGCTTCCATAATCTGGTACCCTCACACCAGAAAAAACATTAGCGAAATGGAAAAAATTCAAAAGAGAGCTGTTAGATTTATTTATAACAGTTTCGGCCGCACTTCAATAACACGTTTATTATCAAAAGCCAATCTTTCAACACCTACTCAAAGGAATAAAGTATTAAGATTGAAATTTTTCTTTCAGTTAGTTAAAGGTTATTATAAGTTAGACTTATCACACATACTTAATTTCTCCACGGGATATGCCACAAGACAGAGGCATTCCCTTACAATAACCCCATTCTCCACCCGTAATAACACGTTCAAATATTCATTTTTTCCGAGGACAATCATCGAATGGAATAACCTTAGTAATGAAGTTGTTTCCCAGTCTTCCTTGAATCTTTTTGCTGCGCAGCTCCAGCAGTGAGTGTCTGATATGTGATCCTGCTTTTTATTTCTATCACTGTAGCAATTCCCCACTCGTGACCAACTTGAATATAGCGCTGATTTCATTATATGCCCTTATGACTGTTCATTGCAAACCATTTTTGTGTACATACCTCACCTGTTTTATATTTACTTGTTTGCCGATTTGTCAATTTAGCAAATGTGTATCCACCCTGCTAAAACCCTATGTTAGGGTTGCAGTATTCATAAATAAATAAAATAAATAAATAAAGTTAGGACAGCTTGGAAAGGCCCTGAAATCCGCACAGCCGGAGGTCATTTTGTAACGCCTGCAGGAATCTGCACAGCGAGAGTCACCATTAACGGCCGTATTTATCCTACAGACTTCGTAGTCCTACAGCGTTGCTCGAGAGATGTCATCCTTGGCATGGACTTCTTATGCCTCCATGGTGCTGTCATCAGCTAAAAAAAAGTCGATAACGTTATCCACAGAAGAAGCACTACCACCGCGCACGCCGTCAGGACACCATGCCTTGAATGTGCTGGAAGAACAAGTCACCATTCCGCCTCGCTCAAGCGTCATTATTTCAGTCGGCGCTCCTAAATCACCTGACTTGGAAGGCGTCGTTGAAGGCAGTCAGCATCTGTTGGTCACCCGAAATATTTACGTCGCAAGAGGAATAGCAGAGCTGCGGGGAGGCAAAGCAACGGTTATGCTCTCGAATTTAAGCAATGAGTACAAACATGTGAACAAAGGAACAACGGTCGCATACATCGGAGAAATTGTCGAAGCCACCAGTGCTTTCGCCCTCGCCGATTCTGCGGAACCTGCTCAGAGGAACCAAGCCCCTCCCATAGCTTTCGACCTCAATCCCAGACTACCGAACGATAAGCAAGAACAGCTCAAGACCCTGCTCCTGCAATACGAAGATTGCTTTTCGTCGTCATCGAAAATTCGGCAGACCCCAATCACGAAACATCGCATCATAACCGAAGAAAATGCCAGACCACTCCGTCAGAGTCCGTACAGGGTTTCGACGCGAGAACGTGAGGCCATGAAGAGACAAGTTGATGAAATGCTGCGGGATGACATTATCCAGCCGCCCAAGAGTCCATGGGCATCCCCCGTGGTGTTAGTGAAAAAAAAGGATGGGACCCTACGTTTCTGCGTCGATTATCGCCGCCTGAACAAAATCACAAGAAAGGACGTGTATTCTCTCCCAGGAATAGACGATGCACTTGATCGGCTCCATAACGCCAAGTACTTTTCGTCAATGGACCTCAAGACTGGCTATTGGCAAATCGAAGTCGACGAAAGAGACCGAGAGAAGACGGCGTTTATAACACCGGACGGCCTCTTCGAGTTTAAGGTGATGCCCTTCGGCCTTTGCTCAGCGCCTGCAACTTTTCAACGTGTTATGGATACAGTACTGGCAGGATTGAAGTGGCAAACTTGCCTTGTGTACTTGGACGACGTCGTCGTGTTTTCTTCGAGTTTCGACGAGCATCTTCGGCACCTTGAAGCTGTACTTCAAGCCATAAAGACGTCCGGACTCACACTGAAGCCAAAAAAGTGCAGATTTGCGTATGAGGAGCTCTTGTTTCTGGGACACGTTATCAGCAAGTCTGGAGTTTGTCCCGATCCACGGAAAACAGCCGCCATCGCCGACTTCCCGCCGCCCACTGACAAGAAGGCCGTGCGCCGATTTCTGGGCCTGTGCGCCTATTATAGGCGGTTCGTGAAAAACTTTGCCCGCATTGCCGATCCTCTCACTAACCTTGCCAAGGCCGACGTGGAGTTCAAGTGGGAAACGCCACAGGAACACGCTTTCCAGGAGCTTAAACATCGCCTCCAGACGCCTCCGTTACTTGCCCAATTCGACGAATTCGCCGAGACAGAAATACATACTGACGCAAGCAGCGTAGGTCTTGGCGCCGTTCTTGTGCAGAGGGCTGACGGACTTGAAAGGGTTATCAGTTACGCCAGCCGATCGCTATCCAAAGCAGAAGCAAATTATTCCACAACAGAAAAGGAGTGCCTCGCTATCATCTGGGCTACGTCGAAATTTCGCCCCTACCTCTACGGCAGGCCCTTCAAAGTTGTGAGCGACCACCACGCCTTGTGTTGGCTAGCCACCTTGAAGGACCCTTCAGGTCGCCTCGCACGATGGAGCCTGAGACTTCAAGAGTATGACATTACTGTCATTTACAAGTCCGGCAAAAAACACTCTGACGCCGACTGTCTCTCTCGTGCGCCTGTCGACCAACCGCTACCCGACGACCCGGATGACGAGTACTTCTTGGGAACGATAACTACCGACGACTTCGCTGAACGACAGCGGGCCGACCCGGAACTTAAGGCCCTAATAGAATACCTCGAAGGCAGGACCGCCGAAGTCCCGAAGGTATTCAAGCGCGCACTTGCGTCGTTCTTTCTACGAAACGGTCTTCTACAAAAGAAAAACTTTTCACCGCTTCGAGCTAAGTACCTCCTTGTGGTGCCTTCAGCTCTGCGACCAGAACTCCTGCAGGCCCTGCACGACGATCCGACGGCAGGGCACCTCGGTGTTTCTCGCACGCTCGCGAGGATACAAGAAAGGTACTACTGGCCACGTCTTACCACCGACGTCACTCGTTATGTGAGGACATGCCGGGACTGTCAGCGACGCAAGACACCACCGACAAGGCCAGCGGGACTTCTGCAGCCAATTGATCCACCTTGCCGACCTTTCCAGCAGATTGGTATGGACCTACTGGGGCCGTTCCCGACGTCGACTTTCGGAAACAAGTGGATCGTGGTAGCTACCGACTACCTCACCCGCTACGCCGAGACAAAAGCCCTGCCAAAAGGCAGTGCATCCGAGGTAGCTAAGTTTTTCGTCGAAAATATCGTCCTACGTCACGGCGCCCCGGAGGTCCTTATCACCGACAGAGGAACGGCATTCACTGCCGACTTAACTCAAGCGATCTTGGCATACAGCCAGACAAACCACCGCCAGACGACAGCGTACCACCCACAGACCAACGGCCTCACCGAGCGGCTTAACAAGACGATCGCCGACATGCGGGCAATGTACGTCGTTGTCGAACACAAGACGTGGGACGCCATTCTTCCGTACGTGACCTTCGCATACAACACGGCGGTGCAGAAGACGACGCAGATATCTCTATACAAATTGGTCTATGGAAGGAGCCCGGCAACGACGCTCGATGCCATGTTACCCAAGGTTACCGACGAAGGAAACCTTGATGTGAGTGAGTACCTTCAATACGCTGAAGAAGCCCGACAACTCGCGCGTCTCCGTATCAAGAATCAACAGACGACCGACAGCCGCCGTTACAATCTTCGACGACGCTTCGTGGAATACCAGCCCGGTGAACGTGTTTGGATGTGGACGCCGATACGCCGACGTGGACTAAGTGAAAAGCTTCTGCGATGGTACTTCGGACCGTACAGGGTGGTTCGACGTCTCGGCCCACTTGATTACGAGGTTGTCCCCGACGGCATCACGAACTCTCAACGACGCCGATCGCAACCTGAAGTCGTACATGTCGTGCGCCTCAAGCCGTTTCATGCGCGTTAACAAACTGAAACAGTGTTTTTTTGTATTATAGTTGTATCGTAATTTATTCATTGTACTTTCTAGCATTAGTATTGTACCTTCATCTTTAGTTAAAGCATCGGGACGATGCCTTTTTTTCAGAGGGGGGCAATGCCACGTTCCATTTCCCAAGTTTTTGTTATCGTCCCAAAACACCACACCATTCTCAGCGCGAACAGCGCCTGCAGTTTTCGAGAAGGTTCCGGACTGTAGTAGATCATTTCAATAAGATCACGCCCACTGTGCGAACGGTACAGATTGTTCTGGAACCTACGCCGCCGCCAGCGATAACGCTAGAACATTCGACGGCAAGAGTATAAATGCCGACGCGCTTCGCCGCTTGTCAGTTGTTGATCGAAGGCCGACGCTCCGTTCGCCGCTATCAGTCCGAGACTGCTATCTGTGCGAGACTGCTGCTGTAATTGGACTTTCCATTTACCGGGCACAGGTTCGCCCAAATAAACAGTTAAATCCCAACACAAAGTCTCCTGTCTTCGGCCACGTCACGACCCCGTGACAATATATACTTCGCGCCCCTCTTCGACGACATAGTGGGACACCTCCCTTGCTCCCCTGCCCTCATTTGACCGGAAACAGCTGTTTATCGGAAAAGACCAGGTGTTCAAAGCTAAGCTCTATGGTTGTCTTGCAAGTGAGCACTAGGCAGGTAATGAAAACCACTTATGCGGTTAACTTATATAACCACGGAGACACAAATTCAGACAGTAGTTATTGCGTTTATCCACCCAATTAACTAAGATTTATTAATCATTTTAGTACCTATAGCAAGCGGGGATGCTTGTATAGAAAAGTTGGAAATAGTAGGGTATTTATGCAGTTCCACTTCGAAGAATGCATGTCCGTGTTCTGAGATATCCTGCTGCTAACTGTAATTGCGGTTTTGATGATTACGCATGCAGAGTGGTGCAGAACGATGCAGTGTTCATTGTTTGCTTGCTGTAACCGTAACGGTTACAGCAATCTTTGCCTATGGCTTCGGCCTGTTGTCAAATTAAACGCCGCATGCAACTGCGTGGTACATTGAGGAGGAGGTTTGCGCCAGTGCTCACTATCTTGCACGCGTAATCATGTAGTGGGATATCTCGGAGCACCGCAGACAAGTAAGACGAATTCGTCGAGGTGGAGCTGTGTACAAACATGATTGCCTCCAATAATAAATAATTGTTGGGGTTTAGCGACCCAAAACCACTGTATGGCTATGAGGGACGTCGTATAGGAGGGCTCCAGAAATTTCCACCACCTGGGGTTCGTTAACGTGCACATAAATGCAAGCACACGGGTCTTAAGTATTGTCGCCTCCATCGAAATTGCGGCCACCGCGGCGGGGATTTGATCCTGTGGGTCAGCAGCCGGGTGCCTTAGCCACTAGACAACCGGGGCAGGTCGCGCGAATTGCCTCCAACTTTCTAATACGAACATACCGGCTGGCTGCAGTCACTAAGATGGTTATTATTCAATAGAGCGGCTGACAGTGATAAATTCTGTCTCCCCTTGTGTCCCCCCTGGATACAAAACTTATCCGTGAAAATACTTTTCACGTACCTGCCATGCGCTGAATTTTGAGTGCACCACGAAGCTTAATTTTATTTTGAACACCTCGTATGAAGCTACTTGTCAGTTGCAATATTTACTTGTGTTAATGTTGAAGATTTTTTTTGTAGGTGCAGAAGACACCGAGCTGAGGAGATGCTCAGTTGAGCGTATGCTGTTGTGCTGCTGCTGCTGCTGCCAATCATTTTTTTTCCGCCTGATCACAGCAATCCAGGCAGTCATTCTGCTTTTCATCTATCGGAAAACAGAACGTCTTGCGATAGCAAATGAGCTTCGAACACGAGCTTCAGGAGGTCGTGGCTCCAAATCGCAGAGTGTATCCTCGCAATACAGAGCTACCAAAGTCACGAGTGCTTCATAGAAATAACTCTATTTGCAGAAAACACCAACACACAAGCAGCCGCGGCCAGCAATGCATGCGAAAACCACGCTAAAAACTACGTAAACAGGAAGCTTTTCAAGGCTCGTTTCCGGCGAACGCACAATGTTGCCAGAGAACGGCAAGCGCTGGCGAAACCGTTTATAAACTGTCAAACGCTTGCGGCGCATACCGCAGCCCTTGCTGCACGGGTATACGCCACACGTGTCTGGCGGAAAGGGTTTGACGGCATACGCGACCGGATCTTCACATGACGCAATTTTCACGTCGTGACGAGGTAGTCATAATCGTCGAACCCTCTCGTACCATTTCTTGTCTACCACAAATCAGGGAGGTGGTCACGAGAGCAACCAGGCGTAGGCGGCTTGATACGTGGATAAAAACGCTCAGAATCTGCAGTACGCAAACACATGCTTCGCATTGAAAAGTAAAAGCTTGTACTAGACTGCGCAAGGCTCGAGACAGAGCAAAGCTGGCCGATTAGATGGTGTCATCATGAGGCCTACAATTGACAAGTTTAAGCCAAGTTCAGACCTAGCTACTACTGAATTTAAACTTGAGAGAGCAAAGTTTAACCTAGCGCAACCAAGTTCGACCTAGTGCTCTGCATGGAACGGCATCGCATTGGCCAGCTTCGCTGTGTCTCAAGCGTTGCTCGGTCTAGTACAAGCTATCGCTTTGCTTTGCTAAGGATGACAAGGCATTTTCAGACGGCACTACGCAAGGTTTTCTGAGAGCCTCATCGACTTTGCTTTCTATTTCCTTAGTCACTTGGTACGAACACAACTACATTGTAACTGTCTTAAGAGAACCCTCCAATAACTGCGTTCGGTGTACATATATATATTCGGTGCATGCTTACCTCGCAATGTGTCGACGGCGACGAAGAACGTGCTTGGGCAAAGTATGTGCCTCGTGACTATCGCAGCAGGGAGGACGTACTCGAAGTCCGGTTCCTTCCATGGCAGAGAAGTGACTTCCCTTACGTCGCTATCCGTGGCGATTCTCAGCTTGATCACAGTCACTCACGCCAGGAGGAACGGAGGCGAAATACTTGGGCGTTTCGTGCAGTCCGAAGCAGATGAACGACTCGAACGATTTATCCGGAGGAGTATATTTCTTACAGCACACGCACTCGTTCCAATCGATGTCCACGGTGTTATTCAAGTTCTCAGAGGAGGTCAGATTCACCCAGGAACGCTGCTTCTGTGCCGTCGCAATTGCTGTGTCAGCTGCGGCTGTCCTCTCAGGTCCTCGAATGGTTCCATTGTTTGAGGGGAAAGACGATGAGCGTGTTCCTTCGTGGCCGTCAGCTGAACCTGCTGCCCCGGTAATTTGCTCTGTTTCTACCCAATTCGGCGTGGTGTCAGTTTCGTGTATAACATTTTCTAATGTAGCGTGCCCCGGGGCGTCTTCTGTAGGGCCTTCTGCTACCAAGTGTGCTTCATCCCTTGCTCTTATTTCTGTAGGCGCTTCGTATTGCGGTGTCTCTTCTCTAGAGGCTTGTGCCGCCATCTTTACTCCGTTCCCCGATCCCATGTCGACCAGCGCTTCATGCTCCGCATCACGTGGTGTCGGCAGGGGCACAGCAATTGTTCCAGTCGGTGTTTCCGTATTCGCCAAGGCATCCAGTGATCGCGACCGTGAAACGATTGCGCTCCCGAATTCAGCTGGCCTTTTGCTCCACAGATCTTTGTGGCTGTTTATTACGCCTCCATCGAGCATGGACTGTACGATATAGCTTTCCACGGATGGCACACTATACACCGACGTCGACGAGGCAGTCTTCCTAAGATTCACACCCAGCCCGCTCTCGTAAAATTTCGCCTTCTGCGAAGCACTAAGTACACCCTCGTTGCTCTTATATAATTGATTGCCCAACACGCGCCTCGCGACTGCCTCTGCGTAGGCGTTCCTTATCGCAGTCAAGCTCGCAGCAGGTGACACAGTGATTGGTGCCAGTTCGTTCAGAGTCGTGCCTGAGGACGACACACGCATCGTGGGTGTCGTGATGTGGTCGAAAATTTCACTGACCAGCATTTGCTCCTCCGCCATTACCATGTCGGTTTGATTTTCTTGATTTTTATCTGGCGGTGACACTTCAACGAGGTAAGTTAGAGCTCCGGGCTCAAGTTTCCGAATGACGCATCTGCCACCGCGACCGCCCAGTGTTGAGAACGAGAGCCGATGCTCCGTACGGGAACTGCTCGCCAGCTGAGTGTCGCTCTTCCGTGGAGCGCTTAACAAAGAGGGTCGATTATCTTCGACGTACTGGTCGCCTAGCCTTGGTGTAGTTGCCGCAGTTTGGTAATAAACGGGTATTTGCTGTTGTCCAATGTTGGGCGGGATACCTGGAGCTCGAGCACGTGCGAAGTCTTGTGCACGCCCCTGTTTCTCACGCGCAAGGCGATGCTTGTTGATGTTGGATCCACCGACGTGCGTCTGGATCATTTCTTCGATCAACTCTGCCAGAGGCATGTCTTTCTCGTTCTCTTGCTGCACCTTCACGTCGGCAAAGCGGTGTTCCTGTTTTCTGCGTGATGCGCGCTCACTTGTGGAAGTGTCGGATGAACTCGAACGTAGCTTCTTAGAGGCGTCCTCTGTCGAAGAAGTGCAAGGAAACTCTTTAAACCGTTTAACGGATTTAGCAGCTTCGCGCTTTGCCGCTTCTTCGATAGCTGCGGTTATAAGGCGCCTCACCACATTTTCGGAAGACTGCTTTTCTGCGAATGTTTTGTCCCGAATTTCAGCACTTTCGGCTCGCGTCGCCGTCAAAGCAGTCCTTTCGGGCATCTGAAGCACTTCTTTATACTTCACAGTAGCAGCACTCTCTTGTGCACCCTTTACAATAGGTACTTTCTTCCAGCGCTGCTCTGACTGTCTGCGTCTTTCCTCGCGAACATCAAATGATTTTTTGGGGTGGGGCTCTTTGTCTTCAGCCTCCACCTCTGCAGCATATTCACCTTTCTGTCGCTCGTTTTCTTTCGCAGTTGCCTGTTTCTCTTCTGGAGTCTCTGTCGCAACAGCGTAGGCATAGTCTACAACAACTAGTTTGGCCTCTTCATGAACATCCAAAGAAGGTGGTGTGCCTGCGTAGACTGACTTTTCAGGCTCTGGCTCCGGTGTTCGTTTCTCAGCGCTCTTATAATACTCTTCGAGAACACCCGAATACCCTTCCTGATCAATGACTGTAATAAGCCCATCAGCTACCTCTGGCACCTGCGTTTGTTCCTCAACAGGCAACTGAGCTACCTCTGCCTCCACTGTTTGTTTTTCAGCAGGCAGCTCAGCCACCTTTAGCTCCGGGGTATGTTTTTCAGGTGGCACCTCCATGATTTTTAGGTCCAGTGGTTGCTCCTCAGGAGCGACCTTAGTTCCTTCTGACAGCGGTATCCGTTTTCCAGTGGGCAGCTCAGTCACCTTCAGCTCCTGTGTTTGTTTCTCGGAGCTCTCATTAAACTCTTCAAGAACACCCGAATACCCTTCCTGATCAATTACTGCAATAAGCGCACCAGTTACCTCGGGCCCCTGCCTTTGTTTCTCAAAAGGCAACTCAGCTACCTGTGCCTCCACTGTTTGTTTTTCGGCAGGCAGCTCAGTCACCTTTAGCTCCCTTGTATATTTTACAGGCAGCACCTCCGTGACCATTAGATCCACTGATAGCTTCTCAGGAACCATGTCAGTTCTTTTTGACAGTGGTGTTTGTTTCTCAGCAGGCAGATCAGTCATCTTTAGCTCCCGTGTAGGTTTCTCAGCAGGCCATTCAGTTACATTTAGCTCCGGTGTTTCTTTCATTGCAGGTAGCTCAGGCACACTCATCTCCAATGTTTGCTTCTCAGCGGGCAGCTCACTCACCTTCAACTCCAGTGCTTTTCTCTCGGTAGGAAGCTCAGTGAACATTAGCTCCAATGTTTCTTTTTCGACAGGCGGCTCAGACACTTCTAGCTCCAATGCTCGTTTCTCAGCGGGCAGCTCTGTCACCTTCAGCTCCGGTGTTCGTTTCTCACCAGGGTGCTCAGACGCCTTAAATTCCGGTGATGCTTTTTCGGTGAGCCGCTCAGGCACATTTAGCTTCGATGTTTGCTCCTCAGTGGACAGCTTACCCACTTTAAGCTCCAGCGTTTCTCTCTCGGCAGGCTGTTCAGTCAACTCCAGCTCCGACGTTAATTTATCAACCAGCAGCTTAAACACCTCTGGCTCCAATGTTTGTTTCTCAGCAGGGAGCTCAGCCACCTTCAACTCCATTGTCTGTTTTTCAGCAGGCAGCTCCGTCACGTTGCGTACCGGTGTATATGTCTCGTCGGGCAGCTCCGTCACCTTTAGCTCCGGTGTTTCTTTCATTGCAGGTAGCTCAGGAACATTCCGCTCCATTGTTTGTTTCTGAGTGGGCAGTTCAGCCACCTGCAGATCCAGTGCTTCTCTCTCGGCAGGTAGCTTCGTAAACGTGAGCTCCGCTGTTTGTTTCTGGATAAGCGGCTCAAAAACCCCTGGCTCCGATGTTTTTTTCTCAGCGGGCAGCTCAGCCACCTTCAACTCCATTGTCTGTTTTTCAGCAGGCAGCTCCGTCACGTTGCGTACCGGTGTATATGTCTCGTCGGGCAGCTCCGTCACCTTTAGCTCCGGTGTTTCTTTCATTGCAGGTAGCTCAGGAACATTCCGCTCCATTGTTTGTTTCTGAGTGGGCAGTTCAGCCACCTGCAGATCCAGTGCTTCTCTCTCGGCAGGTAGCTTCGTGAACGTGAGCTCCGATGTTTGTTTCTGAATAAGCGGCTCAAAAACCCCTGGCTCCGATGTTTTTTTCTCAGCGGGCAGCTCAGCCACCTTCAAATCTAGCGTTTCTTTCACAGTAGGCACCTCAGACACTTCTAGCTCCAATGTTTGTTTCTTAGAAGGCTGGTCAGTTATCTTCCATTCATGTGTTTGTGTGTCAGCAGGCCACTCAGTCACCTTCTGACATGGTGTTTGTTTCTCAGCTGGCATCTCCGTCCCCTTGAGTTCTAGTGTATATGTCTCGCAAGGCAGCTCAGGACACCTTTAGCTCCGTTGTTTGTTCCTGAGTAACCAGCTTACTCACCTTCGTCCCTGGTAACGGTTTCTCAAATGGCACCTCAGCTACCTTAGGCCGAGCTGTTTCTTTCTCAGCTGGCAGCTCAATCACCTCTATCTGCACAGTTTGTTCCTCAGCAGGCAGGTCAGTCACCTTTGGCTGTAGTGCTTGTTTCTCGGCACTTGTATAATATACTTCAAGGACACCCGCGTACCCTCCCTGATCTATGTTGGCCTGGAGTTGCTTAATAGTGGTCGCAGATAACTTTGCTGTCAGCCTGTCTTGCTTTTGAGTAAGGTCGTCCTCGCTGTGTCGCATAAGGAGCTCTTCCTCATATGTCTCGTACCTTAGCTGGCCGAGAGACTCAATTCCTTTGGACGATCGTATCAGGAGTACGTCGTCAGGCAGTGGTGCATAGTGGTAGTCAGAGTTAGCCTCGATCTTCATTTCCACTTCACGAACTATCTGCGCCAGAATGTACTCATCAGGCGTGTAATTTAGGAGACTGCTGTCTATGCGTGGCTGCGCGTTTATCGTCACAATGACGTCCTCCTTTTGTTCGGTGACGTACTCAACTGGACCTATTTGGAAGTCTGCAAGCGCCTCGCTTGCTCGCGCCGACGTGGTGCCCTCTTGCATAGACAATGCGTAAGTTCTCCTACCTGACGCATCTTCGGGCTCACTCTCCTGGTCTTCGGCGTGGCTTGCGGAATCAGTCATTTCTCTGTTATCGGTAAACCCTGACTGGATTCGCATGACTTCGGAAGGCTCTTCGAAAAGGGCAGCAGCTTCTCCCAGTCTAGTGCTGTGGTTCCCCATAATGTCAAAGCTGGGCCAATTCAACGCGTCAGTTTGATTGAAAAGTTTTGGAAAAAGATCTCTCATTCTCGCTTGAACGAATGTTTTCTAATGACGCTTTGGGAGTTGATCCAATGTGTGAAAGCTCAGGAAGTGGCGTGAGCACTCCCGTTGCAGGACTTTCGCGCTCTTCTTCATCTTGATTTTGTTTATTTAGGATGGCATGTTCCGTTCTTACGACTTGACTGGTTATAAGTGGCAGTTCAGTTACGAAAGGTACTTGAACAACGGCCTGTGTGGGTTCTCGGCCGCTTGTCGCTTGAAACGTCTGGTAATCTGATTTAACAACACGTGCCAGGAGCTGACTGTGCTGCGTGTTGTCAACTGCTGTTTGATAGTTAGATCCTTCAACTCGCTCCAAGAGCAGTTGATGAACAGGTTCATTGGGCCTACTGCGCGTGTTCACTCTTTTCGTCACGCTCAGGTGCGTTCCCGTGGACAAGGAATAACTTTTCAAATCTGGTTCTACAGGCTTTTGCTCAAAAAGATCTCGAGCAGTAGGAGACTCAAGTGTTTCTTCCTTTGCTTCAGCAGAAACCTTCACATTAGGAGGTTCAGTTGATGGAATCGTTTGAAGTGATGATTGCTCAATAATTGACTTTGAGCATGTTCTTCCTGGTGTAGACGGCCCAATATGCGTTGGTTCGCTAACATTTGTCTTCGAATGCATTTTCTTTTCGGAAATAGCAGACAAGGGACTAGAGTTGTCGAGCACGTCACGCACAGCTGGTGCTGTTGACTTTTCAAAAAAGTCTTGATGCTCGGCCTGGTTGGCTGAAACAGATGTTTCACAAAGAGGTCTGTTTGAGGAATTATGATGTGTGGACTCTAGCACAATTGTTCTCGAAGACTTTTTCGTTGGAGCAGAACTTGTACATAGCCTGGGCCCTTCGCTCGAACCTACACGACTCAATGTTGACTGATCTAGAAGCCTTGGTAGAGAAGTGCGCTGGTTCAAGGCATGACACAATGCTGACGTATTGAAATTCATGCCCAAAGACAAGCTAGTTGGGAAGGACGACTGCTGATTCATCGGTTGCTGGAAGTTTTCTTTTCCAAGAGATGCTGGAATGAGTACGACAGCGGGAGAAGACTCTGTTGACATTTCATGAGCATCATTCGAAAATAAACTGCCGCGATGTGCCGACTGTGGTACAATTGATTGAGAAGGCTTATTTTGAACACAATTATGGGTGTCGAGGCTAGGCTTCTCATTCAAACCTGGTATTGCTGATGATGTTGTGTTACTCAAATTTTTTTTATCAAAATCATGTTTGCTAGGAAAAGTTTGCATCCTGCCCTCAATGGCTGTTTCCGCTGAAGTGACAGGTCGAACTTCTGAGGGCACCATTTGTTGAGACGCACTTGAATCTTTAGTAGTATTCTCCGTCACGAGATCAAGTTGCTCTCTTTGGTGTTCTATCGCAGCCTGCGCTGTGCTCTTAACCTCAAGTGCAGCTGCACCCTGGGGGGACATTTTTTGATTGGCCGTGGTGGCACCGGCATGCAGCTGGCTGTAAATCTTCGTGCTCTTGGCGGCAGTTCTCGTAGAAGAGCCAGAAGAGGGTAGCCTCGAGAGACCTGATAAGTCCTCGCGAGACTTAGCAACTGCTCCGTGGTCTTGTCTCTGGGCCACATCATCAGCAGCCGACGTCGCACTCAATACGATAGGCGAAGTCCTACTTTCGTCGAACAGAGGTTCACCCCGTTTCCATGATTGGAACTCGGTTTGGAACGCCGACATCATCGCTCCTTTGATACCGACGGTCTTGAGGGCACTCGAAGTCTTTTCGGCAGAGGCCGCCGACCGAGGATCATGCGCCTGCCTCGAGCTATCCACCCCGCTAAGCAGACTGCTTGGGAACGATGAATGGGTGGCGATCGTCAAGGAAGGTTGCCGTTGTGATTCGCGCTTCGATTCGCTCGAATCATGCAAGGTCACCAACCCCATGCGCGAGGCAATTCTCCCCTCTCTGGACGAAGTATCGTGGGTGTCAACTTCCACGAGGTCCTGCAGTTGTCTACTGTCCTCTCGGTCACTGGTGGTCCGAGATAAGGACCTGCGTGTGAGCGGTACCTGCGAGCCGCTCCGACGAGGCGCCCTCTTCGAGGAGCTGTCGTCTAGCTGCCGCTCGACACCAGTTCCTTCTCCGCTTCGAGCAGTGCCCCGGAGCCTCTGATCGCGAGAAACGCGAGACACGAAAATGGACTCCATTGTGCTGCTGATGGGCGTGATCTGTACGGATGTGGGAGCGTCCAGGGCCAGCCCAGACGTCCCGTGTCCTAGTGGTACTACTTTCGGACTGGTGCGCTGTCGCGTGAATGACCGAGTCGCTTCGTGACGACAGCATTCCCAGATGAGCCTGCTCAGTAGCACTCAGAGTTCTCTCGTGGCCTGCGAAACAGAAAGATGACGACAGCGAGCAAATTGGAATAAGTGCCATCGAATAGACTATTTGTTCGCTGATTTTATGTATACATTAATACATGTTTTTTCACATTTGTAAACGGCTTTAGTTGGACCTTTTGGCTGAGGAGTCATACAGTGCTTGCACGTGTTTCGTATTCGCTTACTTATTTAAATAAGCTGGCTTTTTCTGCTGTTTAAAATCAACATGTCCATTCTCCTATAAGAAAAATAGCTTCAAATGCCCGAACACCAACTGCCATTTGAAAAAAAAAAGTATTGTAAGTAGTTTGAAAGCACAAAGTAGCCAGACGTAAAGCTGGTGCTGCTGTGAAATAGCACTGTCTGCAATTTTTAGACTTCCCCACTTTTATTTTTTCACTTAAAGAGCTTGCTAAAATGGATCCCAAATTATCACCTATTGCGGTGTGGCAATAAGTGGTGATTTGCACTACATAATACAGAGGCGAACGGTAATACCAAGTAAGTCTGAAATGATAAGGTGATCCTTCTAGAACGGCACAAACGAGGTTAATTCTAAGTGGACGAACTTAGGACCCAGCTTCTCTCTTACGTTACTCCTAGATTGAATCTTTGTTTCATTCCTTTTCAATGCCATTTGAAAAAAATGTGAGTAATAAACACAAACACTTGCAAAAAACTTGACCCGTAGGGCAAAGCCCCGTAGGGCAAAGTGCAATACGAGCCAGCGCACTGCGACGAGTAGGGTGCCGTGCGCACACTTCGCGCTATCTCACTGGCAAGGCAGAGAACACGCTGGTGTTGTCTCGAGTTGGTTGTACCACCAGTGGTAAATGTTGTATGTAAGTATCTCGCCATTAGTAATTGATTGATTGATTTGTGGAGTTTAAGGTCCCAAAACCACCTTATGATTATGAGAGACGCCGTAGTGAAGGGGTCCGGAAATTTCGTCCGCCTGGGGTTCTTTAACGTGCACCCAAATCTGAGCACACGTGCCTACAACATTTCCGCCTCCATCGGAAATGCAGCCGCCACAGCCGGGATGCGAACCCGCGACCTGCGGGTCAGCAGCCGAGTACCTTAGCCACTAGACCACCGCGGCGGGGCCTCGTCATTAGTATGTCGAAGTATGTGCGCTGCTGTGGCCGAATCATTAGCGCGCGCACTGCGGAGTGAGAGGTCGCCCGTATGATTTCGTGAGTCGGAAAATATTTTCCAGAATTACTTTTCTTCGTGGCTTTGTATTTTATACACATACAGGGCATGACAGCGACTATTTCGCTGGTAAGGCAGAGAAAACGCTGATATTCTCTCGAGATGGGTCTATCGCCAGTGGTAAATGTTGTAGGTATCTCGCCATTAGTATGTCGAAGTATGCGCACTGCTGTGGCCGAATGATTAGCACGTGCGCTGCGGAGTGAGAGGTCGCCCGTACGATTCCGCGAGTCCAAAAATATTTTGCAAAATTACTTGTCTGCATGGATTCAATTTTATACACTTAAAGCGCATGACAGCGACGGCAAAAAGCAGCCAATAAAGTCCAAATAACTACTGTCACAATAAATAAATAATAAAAAAGCGTATGGAAGCTACGCTTCTGTAAAACCCGAGAAACTCCGTAGCACAGGAACGCAGCGATCACCGTTCGTAGAGCTCTCAAGGCTCTGCAGTTTATCGAAATGTCGGTGACGCCAATCTTTGTACTAAGAATGCAGGTTTTCGAAAGCACGAGTAGAATCTTGCTGAAAAGATTCGCAAATTCACTGTGTGACATGTTTGATAGTTTCAGATTCGGAGCACATCTTGCTCGCGGGTATGACACGCGTTCGTTGTACGCATGCGCGGCTCTCCTCCTTCCCTCTATGCAACAGCTGCGCGTTACTTTCTACGCTTCTCTCCTACCACCTGCTTGCGCTTCCTCCCCCATTGCGCTAGTCACTGTATTTGCTACGTTTAGGTAGCAGAGTATTGATTGATTGATACGTGGGGTTTAACGTCCTAAAACAACCATATGATTGCGAGAGACGCCGTAGTGGAGGGCTCCGGAAATTTAGACCACCTGGGGTTCTTTAACGAGCACCCAAATCTGAGCACACGGGCCTACAGCATTTCCGCATCCATCAGAAATGCAGCCGCTGCAGCCGGGATTCAAACCCGCGACCTGCGGGTCAGCATTAGGTAGCAGAGTAGCGCATTTGTTTTCCAATGCCAAAAGCAACCATGCACTGCTGAGAAGCCGGAGCAGAAACCGCACCACCGAAAGTGGTCGCCGTCCACCTGGAATCTGTCAAGTGACGGTCGTGCATGCGTTCTGTAGCTTGTTAGCTAAATATTTAAACCATCTCCCCGAAGGGTACCATGGAATGATGCGGAGTTTCCAACCCAACGTTCACGCGATGCTTGGTAACGAATCAAGTTAACGTCATAGCATGCATGGTTCACCGCGAAAGTAACACCGCAATTCGGTAAACACCGCCGTTGAAAACACCTTTGAAATTCCCCGCGATGCTTCGCATCACCCCATGGTCCCTTTCGGGAAGATGGTGTAATTTTTTAGTTTGCTCCGCTTTGCAGCATTCCCGATTGCTACGACAGTTGAGATACGCATAATCGGCAGTGCGTTCTTTCAGGTAGTGCGTTCTTTCAATGGCAGTGCGTTCTTTCGAAACTGCGGAGCGACCCCGCAGTTTCGAAACGGCGCCCCGAAGCAAAATAATAACGCGAGGGAGAACACAAGAAACAAGCACCACACACTTCCCCATGTGGTCTCGCCTTGCATTGCAGCGGCATTTCGTAATTATGAATCCTTACCAACCAGCCCAGTTGTCAGATCTAAAGGTTGTCTCCCCCTTCATGTAGTGATAGCGCGCCGGCGAATCCCATGGGGAGACACATTCGCCCGCTTTTCGAGGCAGTGCCACGGCAGCGATGTTCCTTGCAGGGAATTTTCCGCTATTCGGGGAATTTCCAGCCATCATTTCGGACGAAAGGGGAAAAAAAAAGTGATTGTTTGCGATATTGCGCGGAATTGCGGCAATGGTTATATTCACCATCGAGGACCGATTTATGGCGGTGAGAGTGCACGAACGGTTCTGGCACATGCAGCATGCGTTTAAACAGCCCTTGAGATTGGTTTAATATATATGTGAAGCCTGTACCAGTTCACTGCTGTGTGGACTCCAAGCCCACTATTTGCGAAACACTTACAGCTAATGAGTAAAGAAAACGATGCTTTTGTTGCGCAGGAGCACATGCTCTAGCCTCGATTCCAGTAGCCTCAAACACGCCACACTTTAATTTATATAAGTTATGTGTGTGTGAAGGACCACGCGCAAGTTGAAACTACTGGGTAGGGAAATATTTTTAGAATTTTGACAGCGTAGACAAGAAAAAATGCCCCAAATAAGAAATTTTCATGTTTCAAAATGCGAATTATTTGGCGTAGTACGCAACACTACTGCAGTGGCACCCTCTCGCGCGTGTCTCTGGAGTCAGGGACACGTACTCAAAACGTTTTAGGGGCAAAACTTTTTAGGCCGTGGGTCGTTCCCTCCTCTGTAATAGTAGTAGTAGTGGTAGTAGTAGTAGTAGTAGTAGTAGTAGTAGTAGTAGTAGTAGTAGTAGTAGTAGTAGTAGTAGTAGTAGTAGTATGTAGCCACCCCTAGTTTATGAGTTGCTCAATAGATGGCGCTGTGCGTATATGCCCTTTAGAGTTACTGTATATGCTACCTAAAGGTAGGATATGCAGTAACTCTAATGCCCTTGGGAATAGTATAACTAGATGGAGTTAGTGGTTTTCACAACATTATACACGGAGTGAATGAAAACTAAGGGGGCGAATCGTCCGTCCGTCCATGTGTCCATCCGTTCGCTCATCCGTCCGTGCTTCTGTCAGTCCGCCCGTGCGTCCATTGCTTCTGTCCATCCGTCCATCCCGTGACTCAGTCCGTGTGTCCGTCTTTTTGTCTGTCCGTCCATGCTTCCGTCCATTCAGCCGTGCTACCGTCCGTCTGTCTGTTCGTCCTGTGCTTCCATCCATGCTTTTGTCCATTCCGTCCGTCCGTGAGTCCGTCCATGCATTCGTACAGTCTGTTTGTCCGGCCTTCCATCCGTGATTCCGTTCATGCGTCCATTCGTCTGTATGCACGTCCGAGCATTTGAACGTCCATCCGTCCGGACGCATGGACGGACGGATACATGGTCGGATGGACACATGGACGGCCGGGCGGATTCTTCCTCCCGCTCATCGTCATGCACTCCTTGGATATGCTGTGATTTTTTTTTCCAGATGTGAAGCAGCTTGTGGCGAGTTCAATCCGATGATATGTGGCATGACCATCCTTACTACGCATGAGCAACAGCTGGCCCAAGCACCCAGAACGCGCTCACGCGATAGCACGTTCTGGCCCGTGGGCTGGGTAAGATGCTGTAACATCCTCCATTACACTCTCTCATCAACCACGCTGTCGGGGAACGAGTTTCTCATGACGCACGATGAACCCATGTGGCGTGCTCCAACAAGGCTTCGGGACGAGCAACAGAAACTGCTGTGACGTGTGCTCCACTTGCAAAGACGCGTTGACATCGGGCAACGTATCCGTGATGAACGAAACTTTAGGTCAACCCATGCGCTGTTTTGCTTGCTACTCATGGCGCGTCCTTTAATGGAAGATGGCGAAATTTTCAATGATACCAAATTTATTATTGTGATTATTTTTATTCACTTCTTTTGTTTACATTAATGTAGACCTTGTTCGTTAAACTTAACCAAGTTATGAGCATCGCTAGCCTTGTTATGGCCTGTATTTAGAGTTTTACTGTGAGCGTGATGATGCGTCATGAAATGCATGAATGGTCGACACACAAGGACTCTAAAGTACCCCACCCATAAAACGCCTCTCCCTTTTCAATTCGGGAACATTGAGAAGAAAACTCGACACAATAACTGTAGCTTACGACGGAAACAATTTGAAATACAAGACCCTCGATAGCCATTCAGTGCCACGTGCCACACAACTTCACTGTGTAGTACACGGTACAGCGGCAACACTGTATTTTGATAAAAGGTACAAAAACACGCACAATTTTCATGAAGGTAGCGTAAGTACGGCCCTCAGGGAGTGAAGCGAGATAACAGAAACATAGCTGCCAACATAGAGGAATACTATAGCATTAATGAAAGGGTGGTATGTATCGTAATTAAACTGAATAAAAGATACAAGATGAAGGTGGTACAGGCTTATGCACCTACATCAGGCCACGATGACTATACAGTTGGAAGCTTCTATGAAGACTGTGGAATCGGCAATGAGTAAGGTAAAAACACGGTATACTATACTGATGGGAGACTTTAATGCAAATGTAGGGAAGAAGCAGGCTGGAGACCAGGCAGTAGGAGATTATGGCATCGGCACTAGAAACGCCAGAGGAGAGCTACTAGTAGAATTCGCAGAACGCAATAATTTACGGATTCTGAATACCTTCTGCCAAAAACGAGGAAACCGCAAGTGGACAATGAGGAGCCCTAATGGAGACAATAAGAACGAAATAGACTTTATAATAAGTGCACACCCAAGCATCGTGCAGGATGTGGAAGTGGTTGGCAAGGCACGATGCAGTGAACATAGAATGGTACGGTCTCGATTTCGCCTAGAATTGAGAAAGGAACAACAGAAACTGATACGCAAGAAGCCAGTCAGTGAGCTAGCACTGAGTGTGAAAGTACAGGAATTCAGTCTCAAAAGAGGTACTCGGCCCTTAGTGAGGAAACCAACCTGAGCGTAGATACAATAAATTACAATCTGACGAGTATCATTATGGAGTGTGCAATGGAAGTTGGAGGCAGGGTAGTTAGACAGGACACAGACAAGCTTTCTAAGGAAACGAAGAATCTCATTAAGAAGCATCAAATCATGAAAGTCTCAAGTACAACAGACAAAATAGAACTGGCAGAGCTTTTTAATTTGATTAATAGGCGTAAGGTATGCGATGTAAGAAGCTATAACATGGAGAGAAGTGAACACGCTCTGAAAAACGGAGGAAGCGTCAAAGCAGTGAAGAGGAAACCTGGGATAGGCAAAAGTCGGATGTATGCACTAAGTGACAAAGAAGGCAAAATAACTACCAATATGGATATGATTGTTAAAATAGCGGAGGAGTTTTAAAGAGATCTGTACAGTAGCCGGCACAACCACGACCTTAATACTATAAGAACTAGCAATAACCCAGATGACACCCTGCCAGAAATGATAGAAGAAGTCAGAAAAGCTTTGGAGAGTACGAAAAGAGGCAAAGCTGCTGGTGAGGATCAGGTAACATCAGATCTGCTGAAAGATGGAGGACAAATTGTGTTAGAAAAACTAGCCACACTGTTTACGAGGTGTCTTCTGACGGGAAGAATACCAGAGTCTTGGAAGAATGCTAGCATTACTTTAATACATAAGAAAGGAGATGACAAGGACTTGAAGAATTACAGGCCGATCAGCTTGCTCTCTGTAGTATACAGGCTATATACAAAGCTAATTGCTAACAGAGTAAAGAAAACATTAGAATTCCATCAACCAAAAGTACAAGCAGGATTTCGAACAGGCTACTCAACAATCGACCCCATTCATACTATCAATCAAGTAATAGAGAAATGCTCAGAATATAAGCAACCACTATACATAGCCTTTATAGGTTACGAGAAGGCGTTTGATTCATTTGAAATATCAGCCGTAGCCGTCATGCAGACACTGCGGAATCAGGGCATCAATGAAGTATATATAAGCATCCTGCAAGAAATCTACAAGGGATCAACTGCTACCATGTTGCTTCATAAAGAAAACAACAGAATACCAATCAAGAAAGGTGTAAGGCAGGGGGACACAATCTCACCAATGCTGTTTACCGCGTGCTTAGAGGAGGAGGAGGAAGAAGAAAGTTTAAGCGGAAAGACAGGGAGGTTAGCCAGTTCTTAGACCGGCTGACTGCCCTGTGCTGGGGAAAGGGGTGAGGGGAATGAAAGATGTTAAAAAGAAATCTTGCGAAGAGAGGGAGAACTTACAAAAAAAAAAATTGCGACAGAGGAAAGGCAACATCAGAGGGTATAAGACACTAAAGTCTGTCTCTGAGGCCAGTTGTCCGCAAAAAGCGCAGCAAAGCTTTCGAAGCCTTCTGGGCTGGGGATGCGCTCGGCCAATGACCCAGAATCCTTTGTTCCGACAAAGCCCGATCGTCTAGTCTATCCAGAGCTGTAGTGAGTTCTTGTCTTTGCACGTTGAAATGGGTGCACTCACACAGAAGGTGCGCGATGGTTTCTTCGCAACTGCTGTAAGTGCATGTAGGAGAGCTGGCCATCCCGATGAGATAAGAGTATGCGTTCGTAAAGGCCACTCCAAGCCACAGGCGGCATAGAAGAGTCTCCTCAGCTTGAGATATCCTTCGGGGAAGACGAAGCTGCAGATCGGGATCCAAGTTATGCAGGCGCGCGTTTGTGAAGTCTGTCGAGTTCCACTGTACCAGTGTGAGGTCACGTGCAAGCGAACGAAGTCTTGTAGCTGCGTCGGTTCTTGAGAAAGGGATGGCTGCTTAGAGGAGATTTTCAAAAGCCTAGAATGTGATCTGTTAGGGATAAGAGTTAATGGAGAGTACCTTAGTAACCTGCGCTTTGCCGAGGACATTGCAATGCTGAGTAACTCAGGGGACGAATTGCAACTCAAGATTACGGAGTTAGACAAGGAGAGCAGAAAGGTGGGTCTTAAAATTAATCTGCAGAAAACTAATGTACAATAACCTCGGAAGAGAGCAGCGCTTCGAGATAGGTAATAGTGTACTTCAAGTTGTAAAACACTATGTCTACTTAGGGCAGGTAATAACCGTGGAGCCGAACCACGAGATTGAAGAACTAGAAGAATAAGAATGGAGTGGAGCACATTTGGCAAGCACTCTCAAATTATGGCAGGTAGATTGCCACTATCCCTCAAGAGGAAGGTACATAACAGCTGTATCTTGCGGGTACTTAGCTACGGAGCAGAAATCTGGAGACTTGCAAGGAGGGTTCAGCTTAAATTGAGGACGACGCAGCGAGCAATGGAAAGAAAATGGTAGGTGTAACCTTAAGAGACAAGAAGAGAGCAGAGTGGATTAGGGAACAAACGGGGGTTAAGGATATCATAGTTGAAATCAAGAAGAGAAAATGGACATGGGCTGGGCATGTAGCGCATAGACAGGATAACCGCTGGTCATTAAGGGTAACTAACTGGATTTCCAGAGAAGGCAAGAGGGTTAGGGTGGAACAGAAGGTTAGGTGGGCAGATGAGATTAAGACGTTTGTGGGTATAAATTGGCAGCAGCAAGCACAGGACCGAATTAACTGGCGGAACATGGCAAAAGCCTTTGTCCTGCAGTGGACGTATTCAGGATGATAATGATGATGACGATGATGATGATGATGATGATGAACACACTTCCGTTTCCACTGTCCTCAGTTAGGGTCTTGTCGGTGTAATTTCGACTCGAACCCACTCAGCGTTCAGCGCAACTGTAGCTCAGCATTGTGCAGTGCTTCCATTGCACTTCACGCATGCAGCACAGCCGCCGATACCATTATGGTGCCTACACCCACTCAAAGCCCTTTTTACAATTCCTGGCATCCAAAATAAGAAAAAGTCGTCGCATCTAGCCCTGAAACAGGCCACATTACTTTTTCTGCAAGAGAAGCACAACGGACGCCTTCACATTTACACAAATGGCTTGGTGTCTTCAGTAAGCTCTGCAGGGGCGGTGGTTATTCCCGCGAGGCACATCACAATTAAATTCATGACATCGCATTTGACGTCGTCGACAGCTGCAGAACTTGCAGCCATTCGTGCAGCTCTGGAGTTTATATTGAAAGAACCTTCGGGAATTTGGTCGATCTTCTCGGACTCGAAAGCATCTCTTCAATGTCTTATATCACCCTATTCGCCATGGACCTATTGAACAGTTAGTAGCTGAAATAAGGCTTCTTCATCACCAAGCAACCGAAAAACAGCACAGCATAGTGTATCAGTGGATACCAGGTCATTGCGGTATATATGGAAATGACCGCGCAGATGAGGCCGCTAGATCTGCACACGATGGTACCCAATACACAGCCATCCCGTTCTCAAGAACCGACGCAGCTACAAGACTTCGTTCGCTTGCACGTGACCTCACACTGGTACAGTGGAACTCGACAGACTTCACAAACGCGCGCCTGCATAACTTGGATCCCGATCTGCAGCTTCGTCTTCCCCGAAGGATATCTCAAGCTGAGGAGACTCTTCTATGCCGCCTGTGGCTTGGAGTGGCCTTTACGAACGCATACTCTTATCTCATCGGGATGGCCAGCTCTCCTACATGCACTTACTGCACTTGCGAAGAAACCATCGCGCACCTTCTGTGTGAGTGCACCTATTTCAACGTGCAAAGACAAGAACTCACTGCAGCTCTGGATAGACTAGACAATCGGCCTTTGTCGGAACAAAGGATTCTGGGTCATTGGCCAAGCCCATCCTCAGCCCAGAAGGCTTTGAAAGCTTTGCTGCGCTATTTGCGGACCACTGGCCTCAGAGACAGACTTTAGTGTCTTATACTCTTTGATGTTGCCTTTCCTCTGTCGGATTTTTTTGTAATTTCTCTCTCTCTTCGCAACATTTATTTTTAACATCTTTCATTCCCCTCACCCCTTTCCCCAGCACAGGGTAGCCAGCCGGTCTAAGAACTGGCTAACCTCCCTGTCTTTCCGGTTAAACTTTCTTCCTCAGAGAGTTCGTTTCGACATGGCGTGGTTTTCTGGAGCATTGCGTGCTTTAGCGCAGACTAGTCATTCTAATAATGGAAAAAAGTGATGTCGAGTTTGAATCCGTGAGCATTGCACATTTGAGCAGCATGCGTCTTTGTGCCGCACTCGCTCACTGAATTTCGTGCCGACCGGTTGTGCCCCCGCGATCTCCGATGACAGCGCAGCTCTGGCCGACTGGCTCGCCCTACACCATGTCCTGACACCGACAAGAGCTCTCGCCGAGTGGTGCCCCATCCTCGGACTTCTGCGACCGCGTCCTTCCTATCTTCTCCTTACTTCTGTATGTGGCTGTCCCTGTGCCTCGCTCTCTTCCTTCTCCTCTCTCTATCTCTATACCCTTTATTCCTTCATACCCTTTTAATCCTTACTTGCCCGCATGCCTCGTGAGCTACTGTCGAGGTGTCCTTCTCTCTAGAGACAATTACAGGGCTCACTTTTGTCTACTTTTCATTTAAGAATCTCTTTCCCCATTGTGCCGCCATCTACATTTCACAACACTTTCGTGAACAAGTGTCCAATGTTGGGTTTTTGCTTAATTTCGGTGGCACATATCTTTTTTCATGGGCAACTTGATTTTTAGCATACCTGTGAAAGGTAGAGAGCTTTGTCCGACATCTGTAGAACATACCTATGCCCTGTGCTAGGGGTTCCTGAATACGCATAGTGGCATCTTCATGACATTTACAGCTTAGCCGTAATATTTTTAACTACATCGTTATGCCCACTTATGTGTATTGCATTTGTGTACAGCTGACTATCTCGAAGCAACTAATCGTCGAAATATTTATCTGAAAGGCTAGAAGAACTATTTTTTCTTTTGCATGTCAACTCGCGGGCCTTCGGTAAGTTACGCATTTATTAAAGAACATACCAAACATCAGTAAATTATTTGGGACACACTGAAAAAAAAGACGTGTATTTATCCCTTCATGGCCTGTTTTCTACTGTGGTTATTCGTCAGTACAGCGCATAACTGCTTATACGTAATATCGTCATTAATTCAAACATGAACTGTTGCCCAAGTTTTCGAGCATATTGATCCAGGTTCAGTTGGTTTTGGATTGCTTTATTCAGACTTACTACAGAGCAGCTGTTGACTTCGCACTTTCATATAACTGTGTTGAACAATATAGTTCTGACAACTAATACGATGTTTAGGTTTAAATTTATTCGTGGCGCATAGGTCTCAGTATGACATTGGGCAGTGACTTAAGATCTGCGCAGTACTCAGTCCCAACAATGCTCAAAAGAAGGCAAGATTTGAGGAGTGCTTTTTTGAGGGGGGGGGGAGATAGATGCATTTGCTGTGGTAAAATGCAATATTGTTATCTAAAAAGAAAATTGCATGTAAGCTGGAAATTCTAATAATAGTGGGCACAGGTAAGTTTCTGGGATATAATATTAAACTACAATTAAAAAAAACTCCATCACGATTAAGTAGCTGTCTTTCAATGGGCTGCGTTTTTACGTGCCATAACCACGACCTCATTGTAAGGCCCGCCTTGGTTGATGATAGCGGACTGGTGTTAATCTAAGCGCACGAGGAGCGTTGCATTGCGTACTCATCAAGGTCCGGCTGCTACGGCGGTGGTCATGTCCACGACCTTGAGCTCAGAATCAATGCGCCACGACCACTATAGTTACGTGATTGTCCTGAAAATTTTCCTTCTAATGAAAGAAATCTGGGGACCTTAGGCTACCTCTATGGCGGGTAATGCATTTTTTAGCTCGCCAAGCCGCCTCTGATGCTGCGAGTCCGTCCTGACACTGTGGAAGTGTTGTTTAATGAATGTGAGGCGTAAAGTATAACGCAGCATTGCATGTCACCTTGTGTCGTTTGTAAACATGTTGAGCATTTGTCGCTCACCCGAAGCGGGGCGTTGCGTGGTTGACGTGGTTCCCGCAGGCGTTGGACTGTGGCCCGAGGTGTTGGAGACGCGCGTGTTGGCGGCGACGCTTCCACCGGGTCCACTGTAGCTGCTGACGCTGTTGCTGAACTGGACGACCGTGCGGCTTCCACTGACCAGGCCGGATGAAGCGGAACGCCTCGGCGAGCCCAGAGCTGTGGCCAGGTGCGACCGGCGAGTGGACAGCTCGGCGCCGGAATTTGCGGCCCGCGTGCGAGACCCCGAGCACCTCATGGTCTTCTCTTCGCCGCTGGCTCGCCGCGGTGGCCCCGCCACTCGGCGAGAATAGGACGCACGGCTCGGGCCTCACGAACCGCGAGGTGGAAGTGACGTTGCAGTTGCAATTCCATGCAATTGGCTCGTACCCACTTCGAGGGATTGCCCAAGAAACGGACAGCCTAGGAAAAATGGGCGCTTGGGAACTGTGCGACCTTGAGAAAAAAATTGACTAATCTATGTAAATTAAGTATAACTTACAATTTTTTCCTATCATTGTCATCGGCTTTTCAGTTGTCGTCGTCCTTTTGCGTGTGTAGTTCGCATCTTAGGTGCAGCTAGAGGGCTATTAGCAAAGATATAGCATTGTTCGATCAGAAAACAGGAGCGGACATGAACGGGTGATACGGTGGTGGTTTTTAAAGGTGTATTTACTGTAGGTGAGTGTGATGCATCATCTTAGTAGTTAACATTGTAGAGGAAGGAAAACAAGCTTTAATGGGGATGGGTGATGTCTGTGGCATACATTAAATGTACGCGGTATCTTATATAAATTGCAGTTAGAGCAAATTTTGCGAGCCAGGAAAGACCGCGTAGAAATGTGCGATCATGAAACTACCCTTGAGGTACAAATGCGTAAACGATAACTATTAAACTACCATCGAGCCACGACTGTCGGGCTGCACGTTTCATTGCTACCAAACAGATTGGTACCGGACGACTAATAAACTCAAGAAACTACCAATCAGTTCCCTTTTCCCCTGGCTACACCCTGCGCAGCCCGGCGAAAAGGAAATTTCTGAACCACTCGTACCGTTCGTCAGGTTAACGCAGATCTGCTTTTCTTGAAACCGGGGGATACGCACAAGAAGACTTTTACCACGTCTTGCAATACACGGAAGGTTACATCTTTCATTATAAGTAGTTGGAGTGCTAGTGTTTAAATGTACTCGGGACTCTTGAAGTCATTTGGCTCATTCTGAAACGATCCTCCGGTGACGCAGCTTATCCGACATTTATAGCTTACTTCATCGGTTAGTAGATTATTGCTGTTGATAATGTTGACGTTTTAGACATTCTCAAACATGGAGCTTTGAACACATTGTAAATTGTTATTTGCCTTTAGTGTCCATTTAGGACACATTACATTACCTCAAAAAATTTGTTTTAATTATACTTGCAAACTTTACTGGATATGTCTACGCATGATCACGCATTAGACGATACATCAAACAATGGTAAATACGGTACCTAGCCATTTCTGGCGCCTCCATTAGAAAATTCTTAAAAATGATGGACAGATGGCCAGTTTGCACTCACTGCGAAATTCATTTGCAGTGAAACTTATTTCCGGAGCCCTCCACTACGGCGTCTCTCATAATCGTATGGTGGTTTTGGGACGTTTAATCTCACATATCAATCAATTAAATAAAACGTACCTTGTCACGCGGTCGTAACGTTGATGAAGGAAGCAGTCGGCGTCTTGAACACTAAACTGTCGATTTTTGGGGAACGTGTGCCCGGAAATTGAAAAACACGACGTGCAAGAGATTCGCACTGTTGACCGATTGCCCCGTGAACAGTCGTCGGTTGTTCACGGTGCAATCTGTGGCGAGTTGCGTCGGTATTTATAAATGCGGCTCGAAACATTCCAACCTTCTCACTGGTGCTCGCCCCGCCGCGGTGGTCTAGTGGCTAAGGTACTCGGCTGCTGACCCGCAGGTCGCGGGATCAAATCCCGGCTGAGGCGGCTGCATTTCCGATGGAGGCGGAAATGTTGTAGGCTTGTGTGCTCAGATTTGGGTGCACGTTAAAGAACCCCAGGTGGTCAAATTTCCGGAGCCCTTCACAATGGCGTCTCTCATAATCATACGGTGGTTTTGGGACGTTAAACCCTACATATCAATCAATCAATCAATCAATCAATCAATCAATCAATCAATCAATCAATCAATCAATCAATCAATCAATCAATCAATCAATCAATCAATCAATCAATCAATCAATCAATCAATCAATCTCACTGGTGCTCGCGTAAGCTCTCGAATAAACTTCACTATTCGTGTCCTGCGCGTAATCTTATCGAAACTATCTCGTACAAGGGCGAGGCTTTTTTAATGTTGTAGCGTGGACGGCGCCGAGCATCGCTAGCATTCCTTCTGGCTGAAACCTGAATGCATGAAATTAAAGTACTAAACATGCATGTTAGTATGTTATACTGCATTTGCAACGCTATATACGCAGAAACTCTAAGCGCATCTTTAGTTGGTTTACAATGCAGTTCAGCACATAGTTAGTGCTTTGTGATAACATAGTCGTGATTCAAAGTTATATATGTGAGCTTCAGAGCGTGCAAAGTAATAGGAGACACAGGACTGAACTGGCTCCCGTCGTCAAACATTAATTTGAACAGAAACACAGCGTCCTAAGACCGCGAGTATTCGTCGTTGTGCCAGTTTGTACAGTTTATCCAATTGTCTATTACATACGACAGCTATCAATGAAGATAAGAGAAGTAGCAAACCCCCCCCCCCCTCCCCCCCGTCCCTTATTTTCCTGCCCCTGCAGATGCGCATATACCGCCAAGTACCTTTCGCTCGCGTTGAAATGCCTTATCAGTGCCATAAAACAGATTTATTTCTGTCATGCTCCCGTTTCCATACAGGACGCGTTGGAATACGCACACGAAAACCACAGTGTAACCGCACCACGAGATAAACCACACGTCTGCTGACACAAGCTAACAGGCAGCCCGACGTCAGCGTGGAAGAAATCAGACACAAACTAGGCACACAACCCTGAAATGAAGAGCCGGGACAAGCCGTAAACCCGAATTAGGAAAAGGCGCAAGTAGGAAAACCTCACCGCTGGAACGCAGCGCTGTTTCTCGCTTCTAGGTAAAAAGCACACAGGGATAACGAGGTGGGTGGTCCGCGACCCACGCGACGAGCTGCACCCATGGGATGGGCAGGCTTTGCGGTTGGAACGAGCGCTCCGGTCGGGAAGCTGCCACTGTAATCTTGTTTGTTCATCACGCGAGACCGAAAGTACAGAGTGTTGGGAGTTTACCCGGATATCAAGGAGGGGTAGTCCCGTTTTCGGCGAAGAGACAGAGAACTATTTACTCGGGCTCGAGTCAATAGATTTCCAGCAGTGGTTCAGCGGATCCCGCACTACGTATGTACATTTTCGTGGTTTGGAAGACAGTCTAACTAGGCTGCCGGTACTCTCCTAGACAGCTGCTCGAGGGACATTAAAGAGAAAAGTTTCGGCAGGTCCCACGCATCTCGGGAATTGACGTTACGCCAAGCATGCGTAGGCAAGGTGACCAAGTTGTGATTTTTTTTTATTAGCAACACGTTAAGAAAGGACTCAAAATATAAGTACATATGCTGCAAGCACAGGCATATGTTGAACAGTTGCAGATGTTTGCACCAGCTGCAACCGTTCTGAGCCAGCTGATTGCATTTGCGCGACGATTATAGCTGGAACAGAAGTATTAGCTCACGAGGACGGTAGCCCTGGACACCACTACATAAATAAACTTCAGCGGATGGCACCTAACTACAATTGAAGCTAACCCGACGTAATAGTTGTAGAAAGACGCATGTAATGTTTATTAAATTGAATAGCCAGCCCTACTACTACAATTGACGTTTCACGAGCATTATGGTCTATTTGAAAAGTAGTTCCGAAACCAGACGTGGCTCCTAGGTAGAATACTTGATTTCCACGCAGAACGCTAGGGATCGTTCCTGCTGTGACCCTGACACTTATTCTTTGCATTCGTGGTGTAAACGCTGCGGAAATCAGCTTTTATTTTTTAACGCTCAAGCTTTAAAATTACCCCTGTGCGTCCTCACCGTTCTTGGGTAGATGCTAAGTGTGAATCACCTGTGGCACATACCCGCTTACCAGTGGCACATACCCGACCGCGGTATGTGCCACTGTCTGGAGGAATGTGTTCGACGACGTACGTGACGAGATGGCTAGATAGACAGATAGACGCCAAAAGTGCTTGCAGTACGCAAAGAAATGTTTCACATTTTTTTTGTCCTCACCAGATGTAACGAAATTACGCAGTACTTTTATCTCAGCAGGAGTGACCTCCCACTTCCTATGAAGAAGTTAGAGCACAGTTTTGACTCTCATATTATTGCAGGTGGATTCATGTCCTAACCTGGCTTTATCGCATAAAACCTCTCTCGACATATATACCAACAGATCTTGCGCGCACTGCAACGAATTCGCTATCCTATACACTATATGCTGTGGCATTGCCCCGGTAGTTACGAGGCACAGACCAAACCAACGAAGACAGGTGGTTAACCACTATCAAGAGCACCAATGTCGGGGCCTATATGTATATGGGACGAAGTCGCCGATGAACTAGGAGGCTCGCGGCCAACTGCGCTCTCGATGGAACGGCAGATGTCGTGCGCACTGCGTTTCTTCGCTACCGGGCGATTCCAGTCGTAGATGGGAAGCGAGGTCACCATTGCGGGGACGCAGCCCGCGGTCAGCAGCTGTGTGTGACGTGTGGCTCAAACCATCACGAATGCCGGGACCCGCAACAAGTGGGTTCATTTCTCGAGGACCCCGGAGGCGGCAGTGAAGGAGAAATTCCTTCAGGCTTGCCAACATTTAACCGATGTCATGATGCGTTGATTGGAGCTTAGTCCTCATCGTCGCACCGAGGGGTGAGAAGAAGGTGGTCTTCTTGTGCTGCAAAGGATATTTCGCCCTCAACGTCATGTTCTAAAGACCACTGTGTTTGAAGTTTCGACTTTTCGCAAGGTATCAATTACGCCACAGATAATCAATTTTGTGACCCTATGACGCCACAGATCATCATGTAATCATGGCGTTACCAGACGTCACATAATACAACTTCACATGGGGACATCATTGTCGCTTTGCCAAAGGCGGGACGATCTTGGAGGTACTGCGAAACCGTGGAAGGTACTGGCCACTTGCTATACCTCCGATCTTGAATGCAAGAAACCGTGGAAGGTACAGGCCGCTTGCTATACCTCCGATCTTGAATGCAAAGGGCTAACCTCCCTGTCCTTGCTCATTTATTCCTCCTCCTCCTTGAATGCAATGCAAACGAACGTCGGGTGCAAAAAGATGCCGGTGGGGGTGTGGGAATCAGTACAATCGACTAAGTAAGGCAAAGATTTATTTAGCCACCGAATCGTCTTGGCCGATCCCCCACAATAGTTGTGAGCCACAGATAAGGAGAACAAGAATTTCATGTACCGGAGAAGGTCTAGACTCTCGCGGCCCTAGTCTTTCGTGTGCTGGAACTTGCCCACTTCTTAAATGCCACTAGTGAATCTACCCACACTCCCGGCTTCAATGCCTTGAGCGGTGTGAAACCGCATTTAGCCCAATACCAGAGAAATCATTAGGCAACTTTAGTTTGTCCGTAGAATTCTTACCGGTCACATTTTTACGATTAACAGAGGACTTGAAGGCAGTATGAGTAGCGACACCTGGGGCATTTTCTCCGTCTGCAATACCTTTGTCAATATTTTCACTAGCGTCGGTGTTCTCGTTAGAACGAAACAATAGGTGTGCTGTGAGTTAACGATTATCTCAGTGACAATACTTTACGCCAGCAATTGAGTAAAGTATGTAATTCGCGGGTATTAGCTTTGTGTGGCTTTGGCTGGGTACGGCAACGTAACTTGGCGCACTTAGCGTGATAAATGACATACTCGTAAGTGGTGTGAAATCTACGGACAGACTCAAGTACACTCAGATTTGGGCCATGTACGGCTCCGGGAAGAAAGCGTAATTTGTGAATTGGTACACGTTTAAGGACAGCCTGCTAGCTTTCAACTTTCTATTAGCTTGCGCGTGAGGCTATTTTTCTTGAAATAACACTAAAATAAGACACTCAGCTGGTTCGAATGGATATATTGTACTCTGAATGACGTCAGTTTTCCCATCATTGACCGCCGCGGTGGTGCAGAGGTTACAGTGCTTAGCAGCTGACCAGAAGGTTGCGGGTTAGACCCCAGTCATGGCGGTCGCATTTTAATGGAGGCGAAATGGTGGAGGCCCGTTTATTGTGCCATGTCAGTGCACGTTAACACTAGATGGTCGAAATTTGTGGAATCCTGCACTACGCTGCCTCTCAGAATCGTATACGGTGTTTTTGGGGACGTTATACGCCATGCAGGTACTATTATAATTTTGCCATCAGTGGATGGTCAATAAAGAAAAAAAAGGGAAACTGAGGGTAGAAGTTTCCGTTTCAAATTTAGCGTCAAAACAACATCACGTGACGTCACGCACCTCAAAAAGCATTTTTCGTATTTTGGCTATACATTGGCTCAACGAAAGTTTCCGAAAATCGGTATGTTAAGGGTTAAGGTTGTAAACCCTTCAGAAGAAGATGTGCTTCGTTTTCGCTGGTTAAGAGGCATGCAGAACCTAGCAGACACCATCAAAATCTATGACGTGATCACGTTTAGTGCCGAAATTTCGAGGTGGCGTCGCCACCAGCATTTTCCTTCGGCGCGCTTTCTCACTTACCAAGCGTCTTCTCACGGCAAGCGAGGTTATCTTGAAAATCAGAGAGTAATTATTTTACTGAGATGTGAAAAATCATAATTATTTTAGGGTCCTTTTAAAGGTCGAATACCGTGTGACTGCCACGCCCCAGATGATCCTCAATGCGCACATCCTATAGCACATGCATCCTTCTTCCCACGGACTTCATTCCTCTCTTTCATGTTTGTCACTTTTCCCCCGGCGACCCTCCCACCACGTGGGTATATACGGCCGGTGTGCACGCACGGAGATCACAATTGGCGTGCTTACGCCCCCGCTATCTCTATTCCCGAATGCACGGTGGTCTTGCTCTAAAACCATCAATAATGCGCTTTCCTCGAAACATGCAGCCGCCACGACAATGACTGTGTCTGCGAAAACGACTGGAGCACGACGGTCCTACACGTTTAATATAAAAATGAATTTCTGAAAAATAAAAGAGAAAACTACCCTGCTAAAACTCAGCTGATCTGTCACGAACAATCTTCTTCCATAAAAAAAAAAAACAGATTTCAAGCGATAAAAGAAGAGGCAGTGCGCGCCTACGCGCATACACTACTAAAAACGTTGCACAATATTTAAATAGCCATATTACTAAATTTCATGTACTTAAGCCGCCACGCACTCGGCTGGTAATTCGGATGACGTGGGTTCAATTAAGCTTGCGGCTTGAATTTTGATGGCGGCGACGCTCGTGACGTGCGATGTCAGTGCGCGGTAAAGGATCTGAAGCCGATGACCCGGCAATGCGCCGAACTAAACACAAACCCTGATAGCAGGCAATCAAACAGGCACCAAGTTGTGCTCCCAATGAGGGCTGCGGAAATAGCGTCTTTTCATTTCTACAATCTCTTTCTCCCTCAATCGAACATTTAGCCAAGTGTCAGATAACCTGTAAAGTAAATTTGAAGTTAACTTTGACACATAGAAAATTACGACCACCTGAAAAAAATATATATTGAGTTTTTGGTTTTGGTTATTGGTTTCTCCTTCACCTAGTTGCACTGCAATGGTGGGCGGGCGTTGATGTCTGTGGCAATAGGTCTTCGACACTTGTCGTTTCAATCTTCGTGACCTATATAATTTGACCACGGTAACTACCATGAGCATCATGATAATGATGTTATCTTGACTGTCACCGACTCGCCTTACCTCGTGGGATGGCCCAGGGGACACTCGTTATTGTAACGTAGGAAAACAACAACAAGATCTGCTAGCATCCAAGATCTGCTAGCATCACAATAAAAGGACGAAAATGATTGATGATTGATTGATTGATTGATATGTGGGGTCTAACGCCCCCAAACCACCATATGATTATGAGAGACCCCGTAGTGGATGGCTCCGTTAACTTTGACCACCTGGGATTGTTTACCGTGCATCCAAATCTGAGCGCACTAGCCTACAGAATTTTCGCCTTCATCGAAAAGAGGAGAAAAAGAAGGTCAGGGAGGTTAGCCAGTTCTCAGACCTGCTGGCTACCCTGTGTTGGGGAAGGGGGTAAGGGGAATAAGAGATGACATGCGTCATTAGAATATAGCGGACAAGACTAGGGAACGGACAAACTATGGGAATTGGTCTCGTGTAAACTGCATCACCACTGAAAAATATTAGAATGATCGAAACATAATTTCCTGCAGCCGCCCAACACAGTTTCTTTTTCGTTTTCTTCAGCTACGGCAAGGCATTCCCACCGAAACACATTGTGAGCAGATGGTTTTCAAATCAAAGAGCTGTAAAGACTGCGTATTTGTTGTAGATACACCGGAAAACTAGGACGGAGCCACGCAAATATATATAAAGATTTGCTGGGGAAGCTTTGCCGCCCTAATTATCTTGCTTTCGCCGGTAGACATCGTGGAGGTCACGCGAGGACAATTTTTTTATCGCGACGTGAGAGAAGGTTCAGTAATTAAAATCATTCAGGCTCGGAAAATAGAATTATGAGCACTTCAACGGACATGCATGAAGTGATGCGAGCTGTCGAACAAGATCACCAAAAAAAAAAAACTAATTTTCGCCGTTGTGTTTGGTAGTAGTCATGCCTTGATTGAGCACACCTTTGTCGCTTATCACGTTTCAGCGAATTTGCCCAGTGAGCTGAAAACTGCTCATGAAGGACTTGCTTCGGGGGTAGGAATATTGATGTTTTAATTTTAAGCCAGCATGGGGCACCAACACACGCAAATATGCTTCGCTGGCGCACGCACAACATAACATCTTTTTTTCATTACCAACCTGCCCTTCGTTTGCATCTATCATGGACGAGCGCAACACAAATAATATAAAACGTGTTCTTTCGTTCTCACACGGCCCCGCCGCAGTGGTCTAGTGGCTAAGGTACTCAACTGCTGACCCGCAGATCACGGGATCACCTTTCACCCTTCCTTCCCCCTCCCTCTTTCTCCCCTTTCTCCTTTTCACCTTTAGGATGTCTGGGGTCTCTGTATCCTTCCTTTCACTAACGTATTGTTCCCGACCACACGGCGCTGCATGGCTCTGGTGGTTCGGTGTGGGCTAAAAGAGCTTTTTTAAAAAGTTTAAGCCTTTAACTACTCAGCGTCTCATCGACAAGTCGTCGTTGAAAGAGGGGCGCCGCGTATTGCCGCAGAGGCTGGCAACGGGTTCAATGTAAATTCTTGCCCGCTTCTGGATTACGCGTGCAGTAGGGGCCTCCCGATTGTGCACAGGGTTGCTGTTGGGCATGTCATGCTTGGCACAATTGATTAGATAGTAAGGTAAAAAAAGAAACAGACGACAGCTGTACTTAGGAAGAGTAGTTACACTTGGAAATATTTTGAGTTGTCCAGTGCCCTTCGCAGCTGCAGTGCCGTGAACTCAGTTATTATTTTCATGATTGCCGTTACTGTCTTCAAATGCTTTAATTGCTGCAAGTGTACCTGCAGTATCATTTATTCTTCTATCGAGTGTATCCCGCCGCCGCCCTTTTCGTGTTAAATCGGTGGATAAGGTACGACTTTTGTTGTTCTCGCTCTCGGTTTGATTTAAATCCCGTCTCTAAGAGCGTTACTGATAGTTTGTCGAATGCATGGTTGAGGACATTGAGATGTTTTGATAGAGGTAGACTTGGGGCTGATTTCGCATGGGCTCTGTCGTTATTCAAACGAATCCTAAATGATATATATATATATATATATATATATATATATATATATATATATATATATATATATATATATATATATATTGTTGTAGTGAAGAAGAGGGGCCTCAGCGGCATTTCTCGGCGCCTCAGGGGCATCGCCTTCTGCGTTCTGCTCTGTAAACAAACCCCGTTACAAGTAGTGGAGTCTGCTGGGTTTCGATCACCCTGGAGCTTCGAAATCGCATTTTACTATCCATTATGCCTACCGACGCAAGTGCCGCTCCAACTCCTCCACAGGCACCACCTACTGTTCTCTGCGCTGGTTATCTGCGTCTGCGAGATCCCCCTGTTTTCTCTGGCACAGAAGACAAGGACGTTGACGACTGGATTTCAATGTACGAGCGAGTAAGTACTCACAACAAATGGGATGACGCCGCAAAGTTGGCCTACGTCTCCTTCTACCTGTCGGACGTGGCCAAGCTGTGGTTTATAAACCACGAAGCGGAACTCCCTACATGGTCGGTCTTCAAAACGAGCCTCACACAAATTTTCGGTCGGCCTGAAGTACGCAAACGCCGTGCCGAACAACGCTTGCATACTCGGTCCCAGCAGCTTGGTGAGAATTTCACAAGCTATATTGAGGACATTCTGGACCTTTGCAAGCGAGTCAACGAGTCGATGTCCGAAGAGCTTAAGATCAAGCACATCATGAAGGGCATGGAGGACGACGCTTTCCAAATGTTGTTTTCTAAGAGTCCTCGCACTGTCCTAGAACTGACCGAGTTATGCCAGAGTTTTGACGAGTTGCGCAGGCAACTTCTTTCCACCCGACGTCCCTCGGTGCTTGACGACTCTTTGTCCAGCCTGTCCACCCTTGGCATAGGAGAAGACCATGCCCTTCTTCTCTCCAAGATCCAAGAGTTCATCCGCGCTGAGGTTGCACGTCAGCTCTCTTTGATGTCCTGCGTACCCGATCAACCACGCAGATTGACGTCTACACTCCGCGACTTCATTCAAGACCAGGTCGCACAAGTTCTTCCTCCCGCCCGTGAACCTTCGCCAGTCACCACACCTCGCACGTACGCCGAGGCCGTTGCTCGACCTCGACAGCCTGCGTTCCAGCCAGCGCCTATGTATTCGCCGCCGCCCTTTTCGCCGCCGACCTATTCACCGCCGCCTATGCCGATACCACCTCGGCCGCAGTTTTCTGCCCCCCAGCCGCAAGTCGGAGTCTACTCCGACCAATGGCGGAGCCACGACAACCGTCCGATATGTTTTGTTTGTGATGGTGTTGACCACGTGGCACGTTATTGTCGTCGTCGCCAGGCTGCTCAGAACATTCGACGAATGCCCTCTTTCGACCCTCAGTTTTTTTCTTCGCCTTCAAGCTCTCCTTCCTCCTCCTTTCCTTCTGATTGTCCACAAGGTCCCACCCGTCGCTCCCCATCTCCACGTCAACGTTCGCTTTCCCCTATGCGTCGCCGTTCCGGACCCACCGACCAGGAAAACTAACGGCCGCAGTTCCCGAGGCACGAACTGCGTCCCCGTCGCCATGCACAAGCCCTCGCACCTGTCCAGCTAACGTCATTCAAGTGTTAGTCGATGGTATCGTCGTCATGGCGCTTGTCGACACCGGAGCCGCTCTATCCGTCCTTTCCATCAACCTGTGCCGCAAACTCCGCAAAGTTCTGACGCCATTATCCGGCCTCTCTCTTAGAACGGCTAACGCACAAAGTGTAACACCTCTCGCAGCCTGTACCACACGAGTTGTCATCGAAGGGATTGTGTGTATCGTTGAATTCGTAGTGCTGCCCTCATGTTCCCATGACATGATACTCGGCTGGGACTTCCTTGCGAATAATAATGCCATCATTGACTGGTGTCGCGCTGAACTTGAGCTATCTGCACTTCTTCATGTTGACGCTCTCGAAGCCTCACCCTGCCGTATTATAAACTGTCTGTTTCCGACGACACCACCGTACCACCGCGCTCTTTTCTGCTGGTGACTGTGTCGTGTGACGCTATCTCCGACGGTGATGTTCTATTTACGCCTTCTGCCCAGTTCATTCAACGCAAATGTTCTCCACTGCTCATTGCTCTCCTTACTCTCCACCATGGCGTCACGAAGACGCTCGTGTACAATACGCTAGAAGGGCCTTTACCTTTATTCTATGGTGAATGTCTCGGTTACGTGCATCCGATCGACGCCCGTCACATTTTTGACGCTACATCTAGTTTACTTTCTACGGACCTCAGCGCACTCATTTCTGACTCTGTTATTGACCAGTCACTCCTTGACGCTTTCCACTGCTCCATCGATGTCGCAACGTCTTCTTCAGAACGAAGCCAGTTGGTGAATCTGCTGCAAAAGTTTCGTACTTCTTTTGACAGCCACGCTTCTGGCCTCAGTCGCACATTGAAAATATCTCACAAGATTGACACAGGAAGCCATACGCCTCTACGGCAGCGCCCCTACCGAGTCTCAGTATCGGAGCGCCGTCTTATTGACGACCAGGTTGCTGACATGCTCTAGCGGGGTAATGTACAGCCTTCTAACAGTCCCTGAGCGTCACCGGTCGTTCTTGTTAAGAAGAAGGACGGCCCCATTCGGTTCTGTGTGGACTATCGACGTTTAAACAAGATCACCCCTAAGGACGTTTACCCGTTACCGCGAATAGACGACGCCCTTGACTGTTTGCAGGGCGCCGAATACTTCTCTTCGCTGGATTTACGGTCTGGATACTGGCAAGTACCTATGGAAACATCTGACCGACCGAAAACAGCATTTGTCACACCTGATGAATTATTCGAATTTACCGTTATGCCTTTCGGCATTTGTAACGCTCCAGCCACTTTTGAAAGAATGATAGACACTATTTTACGACGCCTCAAGTGGAACACATGTTTATGCTACCTCGATGACGTAGTTTTCTTTTCCACCGATTTCGAAACCCATTTAAATCGTCTCGAGCACGTCCTCACACGCCTCACCGACGCCGGCCTTCAGCTCAACCTCAAGAAGTGTCGTTTTGCTGCCCGGCAGCTTACCATTCTTGGCCACGTCGTATCGCGGGACGGCATACTTCCCGACCCCACCAAGCTTCGAGCAGTCGCCGATTTTCCGAAGCCAAAGAGCTTAAAGGAACTTAGAAGTTTTGTTGGCTTGTCGTCATACTTTCGACGCTTTATTAGAAATTTTGCTTCTGTATGTGCGCCCCTTACGGACCTTCTTAGTGACGACAAGGACCTTTCCACCTGGTCACCAGCATGCGACGGTGCGTTCACCAAATTACGCCGCCTGCTAACTTCACCACCTATCCTCCGCCCCTACGATTCTGCCGCTCCCACGGAGGTTCATACTGATGCCAGCGGTGTTGGACTTGGCGCTGTGCTCGCGCAACGAAAGGCAGGGTTTGATGAATATGTCGTCGCCTACGCAAGCCGAACTTTGACGAAAGCCGAGGCTAAATACTCCGTGACCGAGAAAGAGTGTTTAGCTATTATTTGGGCACTTGGAAAATTTTGCCCCTACCTGTATGGTCACGCATTCGACGTCGTCACTGACCACCATGCCCTTTGTTGGCTATCCACACTTAAAGACCCTTCCGGATGACTTGCTCGCTGGGCGCTCAAACTTCAGGAATACGACATCCGCGTTATTTACAGATCCGGTCGTAAGCACACAGACGCCGACGCCCTTTTTCGCTCTCCCATATCGGATGAAGGTGTTTGCCTCTCTTCTCTCGAGCCTGCACTTGCGTCATACGCCTTGCGCAACATGACCGTGGAACAACGAAAGAATCCCTGGATCAGTGGCCTCATAAGCATTCATTCTGATCCTCTCACTCCTTCGCCGTCTCGCGCTCTCCGCCGCCAGGCTAGCTACTTTTGCTTAAGGGATGATCTTCTTTATTGACGCAACTACCTTTCTGACGGTCACAAGTGTCTCCTTGTGATACCCCGCCATCTTCGAGCTGCTATCTTCAAAGCTTTTCACGCAGACCTACAGTGCGCCCACGCAGGCCTCTTCAAGACATACGCTAGGCTTCGACTCAGATTTTATTGGCGTGGCATGTATAACTACGTGCGGAAATTCATTCGCTCGTGTGCTCAGCGCCAACGACAAAAGTTACCTCCCGGGCAAGTCTACCCATCGCAACCTCTTCATTGTCCTAGTCGACCTTTTGATCGCGTCGGCATTGACATTTACGGACCACTACCATAACTCTAGCTGGTAATCGCTGAATTATTATTGCGATAGACCATCTGACACGCTATGCCGAAACAGCCGCGCTGCCGACTGCCACAGCCCGTGACGTTGGAACGTTTCTGTTGCAACGTTTCATTCTGCGTCATGGTGCCCCTCGTGAGCTCTTAAGACAGAGGCCATGCCTTCCTTTCTGACGCCTTGAAGGCATTACTAGACGAATGCCGAATCGTGCACCGCACAAGTACAGCGTACCACCCTCAAACGAATGGCATGACGGAGCGCTTCAACCGTACTCTTGGCAATATGCTGTCGATGTACGTCGCTTCTGATCATTCAAATTGGGACCAAGTTCTCCCGTTCGTCACCTACGCGTATAATACTGCCGTACAAGCTACTACTGGGTTTTCGCCATACTTTCTTCTGTATGAACGAGAACCTTCAAGTACAGTAGACACTATTCTCCCATATAAACCTTATGAGTCCGAAAATACAACTCTGTCCGAAGCTGCTCGACATGCTGAAGAATGCCGCCAGCTTGCCCGCTCTTTTTCTACCGAGGACCAGTGGCAGCAGCAATCCCGCCAGACTGGGGACCGTTCGGCTCCAAACTTCCCACCTGGTTCATCGGTATGGCTTCGGGCACCTGCTACCGCACCTGACCACTCCGCAAAAGTTCTTCCCAAATACATCGGGCCCTATTGCGTTGTAGAGCAAACGTCACTTGTCAACTATATCGTGGAGCCCATCATCCCATCCACAGACCTACGCTACCACGGCCGCGACACTGTCCACGTCTCTCGCCTCAAGCCATATTATGACCCATTAGTCGTTTCTTCTCCCTAGTCCGCCAGCATGGCGTCTTTTTCTGCGGAGAACGATTGTAGTGAAGAAGAGGGGCCTCAGCGGCATTTTTCGGTACCTCAGGGGCATCGGCATCAGCATAAGCTCCTGCTTGCGGCGCTTGGCCGGACGCTGCTGACTGCTTCGCCTTCTGCGTTCTGCTCTGCAAATAAACCCCGTTACAATATATATATATATATATATATATATATATATATATATATATATATATATATATATATATATATATATATATATATATATATATATATATATATATATATATATATATATATATATATATATATATATGGTCAAATTCTTGCCGGAAAATACCGCGCGTGGTAGGATTATAACCCCTGGACCCTCGATCTGAAGGCAAGCATGCTAACCACTTGGCTGTGGAAGGTTTTTTTTTCTTTCATGGTATTTAATATAAAAGTATTTAATATAAAACAGGACGAGAGAGACTGTGATTGATACCCAGCACCTCCACCAATTAAAAAAATGGCAGCATATCCACGGAGTGAATGATGGATAGTGGGGCGAAGCATCCGTCCGTTCATTCGTTCTTGCTTCCGTCCATCCATGCGTGCGTCAGTGTGGCCGTCCGTGTGTGCATCTGTTCGTACGTGCGCACGCTTATCTGTGCGTCCGTCTATGCGTCCATTCGTCCGTGCAGCCATCCGTGCGTCCGTCCATGCATCTGTTTGTGTGTCCGTTCATCCATCTATTCAACACTCCAAGTACCACCATCTCGCATCTTTTCATCATATATTCCTCCTATAGAAGCACCGCCATCCAGCGGGCATTCCAAGGACTGAACGAGAGGAGGCGCACGCACACTTTCTTACGGCTTGCGCTTCCTGTCTACTTCCATCCTTTAATCACCTCGAGTTCATGGTATATACTAGTTCACTTTATTCATGGCAATGCGACCCAACGCTCGCTAAACCTTTCTAAAACCTAGGAGGTTACGCCCAGCGAGTATAACGTACCAACCCTTTTTTTGTCAGATAGTGCTCAATGTACATGCCAATGGCTGCTAAGGAGGAATGAGAGACAGGAGAATTCGACTTTCCAAATCCAAGAGCAGGTGCTGTTTTGAATGAATTGGGAACGACTTGAAGCACTAGGGGCACTATACTATGGGAGAGACTTAATATGTCCCAGTGAAGATGTCTGTATAAAATTTTTTTAACGATTTAGAGTACTTTGTACACTACCATGGGAGGGCAGAATGCCATCCCAGTTACCAAGGCATTTAGAAAGACGTGTGTTTAGTTTTAGGGTAAACAATTTAGAGTACATATACTATAGTATGGGAGAGCTGAAAGCATTCCCGTAGACCTTACACTTGATGAGGCCGTATCGACAAATATTAATGAATCAAAAGAGCACAACAGCTACAATTGATGTTTGCTAGGGTGTTGTGCATCCACTGCTTGTTTAGAACAAATTTTCAACAATTTAGAGTACAAGGTACTCCATTACTAATGGAAGAGCAATAAGCTGTGTGTTTAGAAAAAGTTGTTAAGGATTCAAAGTAGTAGGTACTCTACTATGGGAGAGCATAAAGCCATTTCTCAAGGGAAGCTGAGTAGTGTTTGAAGTTAACGTTCAAAGTGCAAGAGTGGATCTCTGACATTTGTTAGGAGCAGACCGTGTTAGTGAATCCACTGTACTTTTGGTGTTTATATCACGTAGATAATTTCAGTTTCTCATACTTTCTCTGTAATCTTTCTGTTTCTCATTCGCGAGTACCACGGAACGCAACCTTTGGCTTATCTCTCACCATTTTTTTAGTCATTCCGGGACAGTGCGAAAATACCCGTAAACGCGCACGTTAGGTTGTCTGTAAAGTTTGAAAGAATGAAAGAAAGTGGTTTCATTAATATTAAAGCTGAAAGAGAATGGTCATAAAAATATTGTAGTGATTGATTTTTCTGGTAGATTAGTTCGTGCCAGAAGACATTTCAAGTGAACACAGTGATGTAGTCGGGGGTCTGCCCATAAGACCGGCGCAGCCAAAGACCCGGTGAGATGTCGAGGAGAGAGCCGGGGTGCGGTTAACAGGTTAACAGGAGCGTTTATTTAAATTATGTACAGGATCAAGGTAGCGTGATACTACAACGTTTTTGGTAGCATGCCTCGAGCGTCTCGGCGCTCGTGTTTTTAAAGTCCATGTCTTCCCAGGATCCCTTGCAGGGGAAACAACGAAACCCAGGATGGTCCAATCAAATTGTCCTCTTCAACTCCGCCCTCGAAATTGAAGGGTGAAACACCGCCTCCTTCCCAACCCAGGGAAAGAGGGAAGAGGCACGCCCGCTTCGTACCATGGTGAGGAAGAAAACACTGCACAAACATTGCACCAGGCGCACAACACAGCACAGCGCGAAGATGTTGGGTTCTATGTAGAAATCAAGCCCGCAATCCGTTGCAGGGAGGAGTCAACGGCGCCAGGCAACGCCGCGGTTTGTAGAAACGGTGGCATGGCGGCACCACAGAGAACTTGAGAACGCACTCGAACATGGACCTCAGTCGCCTGGTCCATTGTCCGCGGCACTCCGACGAGCAAAGACGTACAAAGATAACCACTCTTTTTAAGCCGCTTTGACTGTAAACAGCCCTTCATAGGCTGTCAGTCGGGTGGGTAAGTTCAAAGGGTTCTACGAGGGGAGACGTCTGCGCCGCGAAATTGCAAGTACGGTTAGCGTGTCGTTGTCGCTTTTGGTTCACCTCTGGGAGCGCTGTCCAGCAACCGTCTCACGTCTAAGCGGCGCCATCCCAGGGAGGCCGATCACAAACAATGACAGCTATTCCGAAAATAACCAGCTAGCTTTATAATAATAATAATAATAATAATAATAATAATAATAATAATAATAATAATAATAATAATAATAATAATAATAATAATAATAATAATAATATAATAATAATATAATAATAATAATAATAATAATAATAATAATATCTGGGTTTAATGTCCCAAAACAACCATATGATTATAACTATAACCATCCGGTGTTTTTTAACGTACACTGACATCGCAAAGTGCAGAGGCCTTTGAAATGTCACCTCTACCGAAATGCGGCCTTGATGAAACCATTTGGTTGAGGTTGCCTCCACCGAGAGACGTAGCTGCACTCTTCATTTCTAGCCACTTCAGTGCCAGTCCGTTAAAGGAACCCTCCAGCATTTTTGAAGTACCTATTTTTTGTGTGTGTTTTGCGTAAACCGATGGCCGGGGATAATTTTAGCGTAGGTCCAAGCACAGATACCAAATCATTTAGTATTTTAATCGTGCAATAAAGTCACCTCATTGCTGCCGACCGTGTCGGCGCACAGTGGCGCTCGCTAGAACTACGCGGGCGGAAATGACGAAGATGGGCGCAGCCTATCACAAGACGCGTAAAGCCTCGCTGCGAAGCAAAAGGACCTGCTCGAGTTACGAAAAGTCGGGGAGGCTCATTTCTAACAGCCTCACCCAGCCGTTCGACCGTGTAAACAAAACAGTGTGGTCAGGCACCACATTGCCCGTTGCTATAATAGCAGCGTCATAAACACATTTAACCGAACAGGGAACCATGGTGTACGAGCTTCCTCTACGTAAGAACTTTCAGCCCATGTCATTGGAGGCCCCCTGCAACGTCACAGCAGAGAGTGAAATGTGGTCATGTCACCCCGCAAAGTTCGGGTTGAGCGTAGGCATTTTTTTCTTGTACTTGGAATTTTTTAAAATTGAATAACTTCGTACTGCGTGCCGCTATCGCTGCCGTTCTTGCTGCACTAATTTGTCCGTGCGTCAGTCTTTGCCTTCCACGAGTAAAAAAAATGGGGGGTTGAAAAGTGTTAGGGCCCCTTTAAAGCTGCTGCGTGTGTACTCGGTCGTGCGACTGTGAAGAGGTTAGAGAGTAATAGCTATGCGGCTGAGAGGGCCGGCGGGCCCAGCGAACAAGCAGAGAGGACAACTGTGCATGCGTGGCATGCTGCCCCAGGCAGCGTCTGTACAGCGCGAGCCGCGCGCCCGTTCATTTCTTGTGCTCAGCGCAGCGGACGGGCGTGGGAGGGTTTTCAAATTAAAGCCTTGGCTCGATCGACAGTAACTTCAGCCTTGTTAAACAGGTGGCGCAGCAATGCATTCAGGTATCGCGCAGCTACTATTCTTTCTTATGTCTTGCGCTTCGCTGCCCCCTCTGCTCCTCCGCTGGGTCCGCTGGCACGCTGAACCACTCTGCTATTACTCGCACAAAATAATATGCCCAAAGATCACGTCTATGTCACAATAAAAATTAGACGAAAAGCTATTACTCACCAATAACGACATTGCTGACTGCGCACCCAATCGCACACGCGCTTGGGTGCGACGTAGAGAGTGACGTAGCTGACGGAGCAGCCAATGGAGACGTTTAGCGTTTCTCGGGGCGAACGATTTGTCGTTTCGTCTAAAGCCATATACAGCTGTCACTGCAAAAAGACGCCGACAAAGCTTTTGTCAGAAGTTAAAAATATTGCTTTGGAGCTTCACACTATGGGCATGGCCGTTACATAAAAAGAGGCGATTTTTTTGGTGTAGCAGCAGTATTGTATTGCTATCGCGCATCCACATCTTGTGTGCAAAAAAAAAAAAAAAAAGTCAGGCCTGCGCAGGACACACAGCACTGTCACAGCGAAAGTTGGAAGAGCGAGCTTTCAGAGCCTTTAATTAACACTGTTTGGGTAACTGCTAAAAGCAGACATTCTAGGTACCCGCAACTGCATAAATAATAAAAAAATTATGCAGTAGGCCGGCATTCACTATGTTATAATTCCTGGTTCTTTGGAGAAGCGTGGTATTCGCTGCACACTTGAAAGGAATCTTGTGCAATTTTTTTATGCAGTGGCTGTCGACGATAAGGAATTATTCCTGAAGTAAGTATGCGGCACAGCTAATAAGAAATCAATAACAAGCTATTGTTATGAGTTGGGACACTGGACGACCCAGTCGTTACGCAATTTGCATTGTGTGACCCCTGGATATTCCTTTGTTGTTCTGATTTTTGTTGTTCTAAAACGCTTTATTACTCACGTTAACGCGATCCTTTTCGCGACTTCAAGCCTGGATAAGGCCAGTTTGCAAACGAGCTGCAAGCACCGGCGTGGCTCAGTGGTATAATACTGAGCTGGCACGCAGGAGACCCGGGTTTGAGTCTCACTGTGTCCTTGGTGTTCTTCAAGCACTTATTTCGTGTGATACTGGTTACGGACACTGGCTGTGGCGGACACCTATGGCTGCTCACGTGACCAATGTTCTGATACCAAAACAGTGTTCGCTGTAAAAAATAAGCACACCAGCACTCCGTCCAAATTGCTAACCAGTGAAAGTTGAAACGTGTGGCCCTGGCGGTTAGCTCTGGGTTCAACACGATTTGGAGCTCAAGCCTTTGGCAATTATTGGTTAGATGTTTGTGCAAAAGGAGGTTAGACACTTGTTTGGCTTGGGTTTACCCCAGTGTTTATTTCACAAGCCACACATTCTGCCTCGCATGACTACGGTGATGGAGGAGTGTAATGAGTGGTTAAATGCGTTTTGGAATGCGTTAATCACAGTGGTTGTTCTCGAACCACATGCGGTCTCAGGTGCCGCATCCGAAGCCAATGTGCCGTTAGAAAACCTCTCGCCCCGCCGCGGTGTTCTAATAGCTGAGGTACTCGGCTGCTGACCCGCGGGTCGCGGGATCGAATACCGGCTGCGGCCGCTGCATTTCCGATGGAAGCGGAAATGTTGTGGGCCCGTGTGCTCAGATTTGGGTGCACGTTAAAGAACCCCAGGAGGTCGAAATTTTCGGAGCCCTCCACTACGGCCTCTCTCATAATCGTATGGTGGTTTTGAGACGTTAAACTCCGCATATCACTCAAAACCTCTCGCGGAAAGCGGCGTTCGCTCCGTCGAACACGCTCCCGCTGTCATCACGGTGACGTCGCAACGCTGCGTTGTTGCAAGAGTTTGACATCGCGAGCCTACTTGGCGGGGATTTGTCTGGAGAAACCGTTTAATATATTTGTTAAATGTGAAGAATTTCTTAGTGAATTTCGGCGACTTTGAGCGGTATCTATCTATCTATCTATCTATCTATCTCTATCTATCTATCTATCTATCTATCTATCTATCTATCTATCTATCTATCTATCTATCTATCTATCTATCTATCTACTATCTATCTATCTATCTATCTATCTATCTATCTATCTATCTATCTATTCTATCTATCTATCTATCTATCTATCTATCTATCTATCTATCTATTCTATCTATCTATCTATCTATCTATCTATCTATCTATCTATCTATCTATCTATCTATCTATCTATCTATCTATCTATCTAATCTATCTATCTATCTATCTATCTATCATCTATCTATCATCTATTATCTATCATCTATCTATCTATTATCTATCATCTATTATCTATCTATCTATCTATCATCTATCATCTATCATCTATCTATCTATCTATCTATCTATCTATCATCTATCTATCATCTATCATCTATCTATCTATCATCTATCTATCATCTATCATCTATCATCTATCTATCATCTATCATCTATCTATATCTATCATCTATTATCTATCTATCTATTCTATCATCTATCTATCATCTATCTATCTAGCATCTATCATCTATCTATCGAAGTCATCTCATCATATCTATCATCTATCATCTATCTGCGGTGTGAAACCGCATTTAGCCCAATACCAGAGAAATCATTAGGCAACTTTAGTTTGTCCGTAGAATTCTTACCGGTCACATTTTTACGATTAACAGAGGACTTGAAGGCAGTATGAGTAGCGACACCTGGGGCATTTTCTCCGTCTGCAATACCTTTGTCAATATTTTCACTAGCGTCGGTGTTCTCGTTAGAACGAAACAATAGGTGTGCTGTGAGTTAACGATTATCTCACTGACAATACTTTACGCCAGTAATTGAGTAAAGTATGTAATCGCTGGTATTAGCTTTGTGTGCCTCTGGCTGGGTACGGCAACATAACTTGTCGCACCCAGCGTGATAAGTGACATACCCGTAAGTGGTGTGAAGTCTACGGACAGACTCAAGTACACTCGGATTTACTCCATGTACGGCTCCGGGAAAAAAAGCGTAATTTGTGAATGGGTACACGTTTACGGACAGCCTGTTAGCTTTCAACTTTCTATTAGATTGCGCGTGAGGCTATTTTTCTTAAAATAACACTAAAATAAGACACTGAGCTGGTTCGAATGGATATATTGTGACTCTAAAAACTTTAACGACGTCAGTTTTCCCATCTTTGACCGCCGCAGTGGTACAGCGGTTACAGTGCTTAGCAGCTGACCAGAAGGTTGCGGGTTCGACCCCGGTGGCGGCGGTCGCATTTCAATGGAGGCGAAATGGTGGAGGCCTGTTTATTGTGCCATGTCAGTGCACGTTAACACTAGATGGTCGAAATTTGTGGAATCCTGCACTACGCTGCCTCTCAGAATCGTATACGGTGTTTTTGGGGACGTTATACGCCATGCAGGTACCATTAAAATTTTACCATCATTGGATGGTCAATAAAGAAAAAAAAGGGAAACTGAGGGTAGAAGTTTGCGTTTCAAATTTAGCGCCAAAACAACATCACGTGACGTCACGCACCTCACAGAGCATTTTTCGTATTTTGGCTATACATTGGCTCAACGAAAGTTTCCGAAAATTGGTATGTTAAGGGTTAAGGCTATAACCCCTTCAGGAGAAGATGTGCTTCGTTTTCGCTGGTTAAGAGGCATGCAGAACCTAGCAGACACCATCAAAATCTATGACGCAATCACGTTTGGTGCAGAAATTTTGAGGTGGTGTCGCCACCAGCATTTTCTTTTGGCACGCTTTCTCACTTGCCAAGCGTCATCTCACGGCAAGCGGGGTTATTTTGAAAATCGTACTTTTTTTTTACTAAGATGCGAAAAATCACAAATAATTTAAGGGCCCCTTTAAAGGCTCGAGTGCCGTGCGACTGCCGCGCCCCAGACGGTCCTCAATGCGCCCATCCTAGCACATGCATCCTTCTTCCAACGGATGTCACTCCTCTCTTTCATGTTTGTCACTTTTCCCTTTCCCACCACCCTCCCACCACGTGTCTATATACGGCTGGTGTGAATGCACGGAGATAAAAATTGGCATGCTTACACCCCCGCTATCTCCATTCCTGAATGCACGGTGGTCTTGCTCTAAAACCATCAATAATGCGCTTTCCTCGAAACATGCAGCCGCCACGACAATGACTGTGTCTGCGAAAACGACTGGAGCACGACGGTCCTACACGTTTAATATAAAAATGAATTTTCTGAAAAATAAAAGAGAAAACTACCCTGCTAAAACTCAGCTGATCTGTCACGAACAATCTTCTTCTGTAAAAAAAATCAACAGATTTCAAGCGACAAAAGAAGAGGCAGTGCATTCCTACGCGCACACACTTGAAAACGTTGCACAATATTTAAATAGCCGTACTATTAAATTTCATGTGCTTAAGCCGCCGCGCACTCGGCTGGCAATTCGGATGACGTGGGTGCAATTAAGCTTGCGGCTTGAATTTCAATGGCGGCGACGCCCGTGACGTGCGATGTCAGCGCACGGTAAAGGACCTCAAGTCGATGACCCGGCAATGTGCCGAAGTAAACACAAACCCTGATAACAAGCAATCCAACAGGCACAAAGCCGTGTTCTAAATGAGGGCTGTGGAAACAGCGTCTTTTCCTTTCCTCAATCTCTTTCTCCCTCAATCGAACATTTAGCCAAGTGTCAGCTAACCTGTAAAGTAAACTTGAAGTTAACTTTGACATATAGTAAATTATGACCACCTGAAAAAAATATATATCGAGTTTATGGCTTTGGTTATTGGTTTCCTCCTCACCTAGTTGTGCTGCAATGGTAGGCGGACGTTGATGCCTGTGGCAATAGGTTTTCGACACTTGTCGTTCCAATCTTCGTGACCTATATAATTTTGACCACGGTAACTACCATGAGCATCATGATAATGATGTTACCTTGACTGTCACCGACTCGCCTTACCTCGTGAGATGGCCCAGGGGACACTCGTTATTGTAACGTAGTAAAACAACAAACAATGAAAGGATGAAAATGATTGATGATTGATTGATTGATTGATCGATATGTGGTGTCCAACGTCCCAAAACCACCATATGATTATGAGAGCCGCCGTAGTGGAGGGCTCCGTTAACTTCGACCATCTGGGATTGTTTAACGTGCATCTAAATCTGAGTGCACGGGCCTACAGCATTTTCGCCTTGTCTTGTCTTGTCGCCTAGGATATTTTCGCCTTCATCGAAAAGAGGAGAAAAAGAAGGTCAGGGAGGTTAGCCAGTTCTCAGACCTGCTGGCTACCCTGTGTTGGGGAAGGGGGTAAGGGGAATAAGAGATGACATGCGTCATTAGAATATAGCGGGCAAGACTAGGGAACAGACAAACTATGGGAATCGGTCTCGTGTAAACTGCATCACCACTGAAAAATATTAGAATGATCGAAACATAATTTCCTGCAGCTGCCCAACACAGTTCATTTTTCGTTTTCTTCAGCTACGGCAAGGCATTCCCACCGAAACAGATTGTGAGCAGATGGTTTTCAAATCAGAGAGCTGTAAAGACTGCGTATTTGTTGTAGATACACCGGAAAACTAGGACCGAGCCACGCAAATATATATAAAGACTTGCTGGGAAAGCTTTGCGCCCTAATTATCTTGCTTTCGCCGGTAGACACCGCGGAGGTCACGCGAGAACAATTTTTTTCTCACGACGTGAGAGAAGGTTCAGTAATTAAAATCATTCAGGTTCGGAAAATAGAATTATGAACACTTCAACGGACACGCATGTAGTGATGCGAGCTGTCGAACAAGATAAAACAAAACAAACTAATTTTCGCCGTTGTGTTTGGTAGTAGTCATGCCTTGATTGAGCCCACCTTTGTCGCTTATCACGTTTCAGCGAATCCGCCCAGTGAGCTGAAACTTCTCGTGAAGGACTTGCTTCGGCGGTAGGAATCTTAATGTTTTAGTTTTAAGGCAGTATGGGGCACCAACCCACGCAAATATGCTTCGCTGGCGCACGCACAACATAACATCTTTTTTCATTACCAACCTGTCCTTCGTTCGCATCTATCATGGACGAGCGCAACACGAAAAATATAAAACGTGTTCTTTCGTTCAAACACGGCCCCGCCGCAATGGTCTAGTGGCTAAGGTACTCGGCTGCTGACCCGCGGGTCGCGGGATCGAATCCCGTCTGCGGCCGCTGCATTTCCGATGGAAGCGGAAATGTTGTGGGCCCGTGTGCTCAGATTTGGGTGCACGTTAAAGAACCCAAGGTGGTCGAAATTTCCGGAGCCCTCCACTACGGCCTCTCTCATAATCGTATGGTGGTTTTGAAACGTTAAACCCCACATATCAATCAAAACCTCTCGCGGAAAGGGGTGTTCGCTCCGTCGAACACGCTTCCGCAGTCATCACGTTGACGTCACAACGCTGCGTTATTGCTAGAGTTTTACATCGCGAGCCTACTTGGCCGGGAGTTGTCAGGAGAAACCGTTTAATTTTTTATTAAATGCGAAGAATTTCTTAGTGAATTTCGGCGACTTTGAATCTATCTATCTATCTATCTATCTATCTATCTATCTATCTATCTATCTATCTATCTATCTATCTATCTATCTATCTATCTATCTATCTATCTATCTATCTATCTATCTATCTATCTATCTATCTATCTATCTATCTATCTATCTATCTATCTATCTATCTATCTATCTATCTATCTATCTATCTATCTATCTATCTATCTATCTATCTATCTATCTATCTATCTATCTATCTATCTATCTATCTATCTATCTATCTATCTATCTATCTATCTTGCCGCTTACGTTTGAGTGCTGTCGTGGTCACCCCATTTACTTGGCGTGGACCAAAATTAGCATGAGAGGGTAAGATGGTTTGACAAATACGACACGCTTGTGAAGACATGAATGATGTCACAATTTTGTCACGTACGTCGTCAAACTCTTCCCGCCAAACAGTGGCACATACCCACGGGTGGGTATGTTGCGCTGGTATGCGGGTATGTGCCACAGGTGATTGACACTTGGAATTTGCTCAGGAACGACGAGAATACACATGGGCAATTTTAACGCGCGAGTGTTAAGAAATACCCGACGTCGGTACCGTCGACCCGACGAGTCCCAGCTAGATTCGAACCCAAGCATTTTGGGTGCCAATGGAGCGTTTTACCACACAGCTACGCCAGGTCTCGGAACTACTTTTCAATTAAACGCTGAAATTCGTGAAACGTTAATAGTGGTTTCAGTGCTGCCTACCCAATTTTATAAACGTTACATATGTACTATTTTGATACAGCCATCACGTCTGGTTAACGTCAGATGTGGTTAGTTGCCATGCGCAGAAGTTGATTTATGTAGCAGTGTCCAGGGCAAGCATCTTCGCGAGCATCAGCGCTTCATATAAGCTTAAGGTGCTGCTAATACGCATGTTCCAGTTGGCATCGTTGCGCAAGTGCAAACAACTGGTTATATAAACAGCTGCAACCTTTTCAACATATGTCTGTGTATGCGACATTTGTAAATTAATTTAGCGCCATTTCGTGACGTGTTGCTCAATAAAAAAATTGCAACTCCGTGAGCTTTCTTCCGCATGCTTCGCATAACGCGGATTCCCTGGTACGTGGAATCTGCCGAATTTTTTCCCTAGCCATACACAACTTTCATTCTGAAAAAAAAAAAAAATGGGCCGAGGATAATACCTTCATGAACGCCTCTGCTGATCTCCTTAAAATCTGAGTGCTAATCTTCGATTCAGACGCATTTATAGCGTTGATCTAGGTGAGACCACTAGTTTCAGACATGCCCGCGAATACCGCGTTTCAAGCAGTATAGAATAATAGTAGCAATTAGATGCTTCAATGAAATCAATGTAAAGGCTAATAAGAAGATCCTTGCTTTAAGTAGTGAGATAATGAGATAATGAATTGTTATAATCGGTTGAAAGAGGAAAGTTTCTTGTCAACAAAACTTGTACATACACAAACTGTTTAGAAAAATTTATTGCTACAGACGTCAATAGTTATTCAACGCAACATATTCTTTTTAGACATACAATAACGATGATGACAAAATAGACTTCATTTACATGAACACGGATATGAGATGATGTGGAAAGAACATGTACATATGATGGTGCACACAAACACAGCCACACAAAAGATGTGCCACAAAAGGACAGATACACATAAGAATATTGTAGCGATGCTGAGGCAGACAGGCTAAAAAACAAGCGTCTTTATTAGGGCGAACTTGTGCCCACGAGTTTAATGACTATGGTCGTCGAGTCCGAGTAGCCGAGAGGCACAGATTCAACTATCTTCCTCTTCCTCGTAGGCCAAGAGCACGAACGAGTGGCGCATGCCAGCCGGGTCTTGCTGGTGCTCTTGCCATGATGATTGCGGCGGGCAACTTGAACGTGGCCAACCTGTCGCGGCATTATCCCCCTCCTCAGACGCATCGTCCCGATGCTTGAGAGAGTGAAATGATACATGCGCACTCTCACTCGTTTTCCGACGATCTGTCATGATAGGGCTTCATGCGGACTACGTGTACCACTTCCGTGGGATTGCGGCGTCTTGAGCTCACGTGTCCCGCGGATCTGACTTCATAAGTGACGTCGCTGATACGGTTGAGTACTTCATAAGGGCCGAAATATCGACAAAGAAGCTTTTCAGAGAGTCCGTGGCGGCGCACTGGGATCCATATCCACACTTTGTCACCGGGATGATAAAGTGCGTCACTGCGTCGCTTGTTGTACCGACTAGAGTCGATGCGCTGTTGACGGCGTATTCGGTATCTTGCCATTTGTCGTGCTTCTTCGGCTCTTTGCAAGAAGTCATCTAAGTCAGGTGGATAGCTGTTTTCGTCCTGTAGTGGTAACATGGCATCCAGTGGGGTGGTCACTCTTCGACCGAATACTAGTTCGAAAGGGGCAACGTGGGTTGTTTCTTGAACGGCTGTATTATATGCGAATGTTACGTAGGGTAATATTTCATCCCACTGTTTATGTTCAACATCGACATACATTGATAGCATGTCGGTCAGAGTTCTGTTGAGGCGTTCGGTTAAGCCATTTGACTGAGGGTGATACGCCGTTGTTCTTCTGTGATCGGTATTTGTCATGCGCATCAGACATTGCATAATGTCTGCAGTAAATGCGGTGCCCCGATAAGTAATAACGACGATGGGCGCACCATGTCTGAGCACTATGTTGTTCACAAAGAACTTGGCGACTTCGGCAGCTGTCGCACTGTACAGAGAGTCAGTCTCAGCATGACGGGTAAGATAGTCTGTAGCTACGACAATCCATTTCTTGCCTGCACATGATGTCGGGAAAGGTCCTAGGAAGTCCATGCCGGCTTGAGGAATGGGGCATCCGGGGGGTCTATTGGCTGGAGAAGGCCGGCTGGTTTTACGGCTGGAGCTTTGCGCCGTTGACATTGACAACAAGTTTTCACGTAGCACTGGACTGATGTGAGCAACTTAGGCCAATAGTACTTAGGCGAATCCTGGCGAATGTTCGGCTCACACCCATGTGTCCAGATGTTGGCTCGTCGTGGCATGCATGCAGAATTTCCTGTCGCCTGGCTGTGGGCACGACAAGTAAAAACGCTTCGCCATTAGGTTCGAAGTTCCTCCTGTAAAGGACACTTCCTCGAAGGCAGAACATGGAGAGCCCTCTGGAGAATATGCGAGGGACGTGAACGTCGAGACCCTGCAGGTGTTGTATAAGCGCCAGCAAATCCGGGTCATCTCGTTGTTGTTGAGCGATTTCGAATGCGTCGACAACGCCTAGAAACGGGAAGTCTTCCTCTTCAGGTACACTTGGATCGACGGGAGAGCATGACAGGCAGTCGGCATCACTGTGTTTCCTTCCAGATTTGTATACGACAGTAATGTCATACACCTGCAGCCTAAGGCTCCATCTGGCTAGACAACCTGACGGATCCTTGAGATTTGCCAGCCAGCATAGAGCATGGTGGTCACTGACAGCTCTGAATGGTCTATCATAAAGGTAGGGTCGAAACTTATTTATTGCCCAGATGACTGCGAGACACTCTTTTTCAGTTGCAGAGTAGTTTGCCTCAGCTTTTGAGAGTTTGCGGCTGGGATAGGCTAACACTTTCTCTTGACCATTTTGCCACTGGACCAGGATGGCGCCGAGGCCGACATTGCTGGCATCGGTATGGACTTCAGTGTCGGCTGTCTCATCAAAATAGGCAAGTATTGGTGAACCCTGTAGCCGTTTTCTTATTTCATAAAAGCTTTCTGTTGTTCGCTTTCCCATGTGAAGGGCACGCCGTCTTTCGTTAGTTTTGTAAGAGGTTCCGCAATCTTTGATAAGTTTTCCACAAATCGCCTATAGTAGGCACATAAACCCAAAAATCGACGCACTTACTTTTTGTCTTTGGGGGTAGGGAACCTCTGAACAGCGGCTGTCTTTTCGGGATCAGGACGAACACCGTCAGAACTAATGACATGTCTAAAGAATCGCAGCTCTTCGAAGCAGAAGTGGCATTTTTCGGGTTTGATTGTCAAGTTCGCTGACCGGATGGCTTGTAATACTGTGCGCAGTCGCTCTAGATGTTTGTCGAACGTTGCAGAAAATACCACCACGTCATCCAAATACACTAGGCATGACTGCCATTTCAATCCCGCGAGGACAGTATCCATCATTCGCTAGAACGTCGCTGGCACGGAACAGAGGCCGAATGGAAGCGCTTTGAATTCGTAGAGGCCATCTGGTGTCACGAATGCCGTTTTTTCACGGTCCCGCTCGTCGACCTCTGTTTTCCAATATCCGCTTTTCAGATCCAAGGAGGAGAAAAACTTTGCGGATCGCAGCTGATCTAGTGTATCGTCAATACGTGGCAAGGAGTATACATCTCGTCTAGTTACACTCTTGAGTTTTCGGTAGTCGACACAGAATCTAAGCGTGTTGTCTTTCTTCTTAACGAGCACAACGGGGACGCCTATGGACTATTCGAAGGCTGGATGACATCATTCGAAAGCATTTCCTCCACTTGCTTCTTAATGATTTCCCGTTCTTTCTGTGACACTTGATATGGATGCTGGCATATAGGCCTCGTGTCGTCTTGCGTTATAATTCTGTGTTTCGTAATTGACGTGCGCTGGACCTTCGAGGCAATTGAAAAGCAATCAGAGAATTCCTTTACCAAGGCGTAAATCTGTTTCTTTTGACTGTCCGGAAGGCTCTGGTTGACGGTCACGGATGTGTCGATGTTGCAGGCCACTGGTCGAGTGGTTGACGTCGTTAAGCTGCATAGTTCGGTCGCCATACAGAAGTCGTGTAAATAGGCAATAGCCGTGCCTTGAGCGACGTGTTGAAGTTCATTGGAGAAATTCGTAAGTAGGACATCAGCACGGCCATTCGTCAAGTGAACAAGACCCCGAGCTACGCAGACACCTTTTTTCAAAAACAGTCCTACATTTGTATCTGCTATGCCTTCGCGGTTGTTAAATGCGTCATTCTCTACAAGCACCATTATACTGCAGCGTGGTGGCACAGTTACGTGATCATGAACAACGCGTAGAGCAGTTAGGCGTCGTTCCTCAGATTCCTCTACAGGTATAGCTCGTTCAGTAGAAAATGACACGCTGGACCTACGCAGGTTAATTACGGCGCCATTAGCTCGCAAAAAATCCATTCCTATAATGAGGTCCCTTCAACATTCTGGTAGCACAATGAAATCGGTAACGTATATAAAGCCCCGTATTTCAAGTCTTGCAGTACATCTGCCAAGGGGCGTAATAATGTGACCACCTGCCATGCGTATATGCGATCCACTCCACTGTGTCACAACTTTGTTTAGCTTCTTCACCATCTTGTGACTTATCACTCAATAATCAGCACCGGTGTCGACTAAGGCATTCAGCTCCCATCCTTCCATTCTCAACCGCAAATCTGAAGTAACGCTTTCGTTGCTGCGCCCATTTACCGGAAATACACCGTCGTCGCCCTCAAGCCATATTGGAGGATCTTCGTAACTGATGTTATCAGCGGCCTCACCTCCACAGGTCGCTTGCTTCAGTTTTCCGGGAGTGGACTTGGAGAGCGATGACCAAGCTGCCTTGAAGGTGCACGTGGTCTGGATGACCGGTAGCGCATAGGCGATGGTGACCGTGACCGATGTTGGCGTAGAGGTGGCGAGTTCTGCCGCGTGGACAAGTACTCCTCAATCTCCGCTGGTCGTTCGCCGTTTCGGGGGCACGGTGCATACGACGGGAAGCCTCTTAATCCAGCCTGTCGGTAAGGGCAGAATCTGTACAAATTACCCGCTTCGCCACAATGGAAACACAGAGGCCTGCGCTCGTGATCACGCCAGACGTCACTTTTCCTGGGCCTAGGCTCCACATAGCGATGCGTGCTACGTGCTCCTGGGGGCAGATAGGTAGCCGTTGGTTCCCGTGGACGAGGTGCGCTGCGTGCTGCAGGTGGGAGAGGAGTCGCCGCCATCGCAACTGCTGCATTGCTGTGTACTGTGGGTCGTCTGAGAACTTCAGCGTACGTTCGGATAGGTCGAACCGGCTGCAGCTCACGCTATGGTTCTCGTATGACTTGCCTCAGTTCGTCACGAACAACGTCTGTAACAGATAGATCAGTTGGAGTCTGGGGCATTTGCAGTGTGCTCAGTTCTTCCCTAATAACTGATCTAATGAGATCTCGCAGGGCTTCAACGTCGTTTCGCACGCCTCCAGAGAATACCTCTGCAGATGTGCAGTTAATATTCCGGTTGTACTGCTGAGCCCACTGTTTCAGTGTTTTTTCGATGGCCGTCGCTTCCGAATAAAACTCAGCAACTGTGCTTGGAGGGTTGCGGACAAGAACGGCGAATAGCTCTTCCTTCACTCCGCGCATTAGATGGCGCACCTTCTTATCCTCAGCCATGTTGTAATCCGCAGGCTTGAACAGACGGACCATGTCCTCAATGTACATGGCAGCACTCTCGTTTGTGAGCTGGTTCCTGGATTGAAGAGCAGCTTCCGCTTTTTATTTTCGGTCTATGTTCGTGAAGGTAGCCACCGCTTGTCGTCGAAATACCTCCCAGGTAGACAACGAGGTTTCATGGTTCTCAAACCATGTCTTCGCGAAGTCTTCCAGGGCGAAGTATACGCGACGGAGCTTCTCTCTTTCGTCCCACCCATTCAAGTGCGCCACTCTCTCGAACAGGTCCAACCAATCTTCCACGTCCTCGTACGAGTCGCCGTGGAATACTGGCGGCTGGTGCGGTTGGCTGATGAACACTTGTGCCGGTGTTACCTGGCTAGTCATAGTGGCGGTGTAAATCGTTTGACTTCCCCTTGGTGTGAAGTGGAGAGGACTAAACTCAGGTGAGTCACCTCGAAGACGGCGACTTGCCCTCTGGTGTACAGGAGTCACTTCCACGGGGTTGACAGGCTGGTCGTCGGGGCTACGCTGTCTTGAGATCGCGGGGCTTCGATTCATTACCCAGCACCTCCACCAGAAATGTAGCGATGCTGAGGCAGACAGGCTAAAAAACAAGCGTCTTTATTAGGGCGAACTTGTGCCCACGAGTCTAATGACTATGGTCGTCGAGTCCGAGTAGCCGAGAGACACAGTTGTTGTTGTTGTTGTTGTTGCCCCTTCGCACTGGCACATACCCACTATGGGGGCACAGATTCAACTATCTTCCTCTTCCTCGTGGGCCAAGCGCACGAACGCGTGGCGCATGCCAGCCGAGTCTTGCTGGTGCTCTTGCCATGATGATTGCGGTGGGCAACTTGAACGTGGCCAACCTGTCGTGGCAATATTGCAAGGTAAACAAGAGGCACCAAATAAATTTGAAAGAAATTTATGTAGCGCGAGGCGAAAAAACGAAAACAGGAAAGAATAGACTGAGAAGACAGAGCGCTCTGTCTTCTCAGTCTATTCTTTCCTGTTTTCGTTTTTTCGCCTCGCGCTACATAAATTTCTTTCAAATGTTTCCCCAACAAGCCCACATCGCCACTATTGTCACCAAATAAAGCATGAATGTGTACATTTCGCTTATTTACATGTTGGCATGCCATTTCTGCCGTCGCATCGACACATCAGCCTACCAATACCAGGCCGGCCGAAAGAACAGCTCCTCCGACAAAACAGACAGCAGCTTCGAGTAAAATCGCTCTAACTTCGTCATCTGTTCACGTCACGCGATACCAAATTTAGTATATGGGGAGCTAGTGAAACGGCCACGAGCACGCTATGAGCATGGTATTTTCTCATGTTCCTACGTAACACGCGTGTCCGGATTATCATGTTTGCACCAGTCATATATTTCGTCGTCCATTAACGTCACGTAACACCAAATTTGGTATATGTGGAGCTAGCAAAACGGCCACGATTGCATCATGAAGGGCCCAATATACACCAATGCAGCGTTGACGCGCACACACCCTGGGCACAGCGACGCTACGTTAGCGGAACGCGAGCACTCTATAGTCTGACGCGGGGCACGACCAGCATTCATCGGGGCGGTCCAATGGGAACCAGCGCGAAATGCGAAATGCTGCAATTCGCACCGATGCGTTACCCTGACACTACGTCTCCCTCTTTTCGTGACGGAGGGACGCCGGACGTGCTGAAACGCGCAAGCGTCAAAGCAACGCAGCGCGGTGCGCTCCTGCGAGTATATGGCAGGACCGGCGCCTGGCGTGGCAACGCCGGTGTGACGCGACGAAATGAACGCCGGCGAGTAGGCGCACGGCGTCACGTCGAAATGTATTGGCGCCTTGACTGTGGCATGTAGTCATGTTGTCACATGACACGAATCTCATGATTATCATGTTTGCACCAGTCACATACCTTCGTCATGCATTGACGTCACATAATACCAAATTTGGCACATGTGAAGCTAGCGAAACGGCCGTGAGCGCATCATTAATTTGGCATGTAGTCATGTTGTTAGATGACACGCATGCCGTCATTATCATGTTTGGATGCGTCGTTTGCCTATGTCGTTCATTCGCGTCGCGTAATACCGGGTTTCGTACATGGGAAGCTAGTGAAACGGCCACGAGCGCATCATGAGCGTGGCATGTTGGCATGTTGTTACATCACACGCATGTCGTGATTTTAATGTTATGGTCTGTCAGTTGTGTTCTCCATGCAATCATGTCATACCACACCCGTCTTGCAACATGCTATGTGAATAAAACCCCCGCAAGAGCTACAGGACCATGAAATGCAAATCATGACATTCATGACATACATATCATAATTTTCATGTTATTACTAGTCGAATATGTTCTTCATACATTCATGTTATGCCATACCAAGTTTGGTATCAATACCGTTATTGAAACGGCCAGGAGAGCTAAAAGTCGTAGGCAGCTAGATAGATAGATAGATAGATAGATAGATAGATAGATAGATAGATAGATAGACAGATAGATAGATAGACAGACAGACAGACAGACAGACAGACAGATAGATAGATAGATAGATAGATAGATCGATAGACAGATAGATAGACAGACAGACAGACAGACAGACAGACAGATAGATAGATAGATAGATAGATAGATAGATGGATAGATAGATAGATAGATAGATTAGATAGATAGATAGATAGATAGATATGCTCAAATTTGCCGAACTTCGCTAAGAAATGCCTCGCATTTAAAACGAATGTCTCGCGTAGCGCAGCACCTAAGGACGTGCCCATGGGTTGTGTCTACAGCGCCATGCTGCTGCCGCCAGGAACGAAGCAGCAGCCAATTGCGCTGAAAGCGTTCACGCAGTTCGCGCTGCCAAGCTCCCATCAGATGAGAAGTCGTTTGTACAACAGTATGTGTGTTTAGAAAAAGTGGTTAACGATTTAGAGTACTTAGTACTCAACTAGGGGAGAGCATTGAGCCATCCTGTGGCCCTCACAGGCTAGACTGCATTGTAAGTGTTCAAGCATTGTTTCGTCGCGGTAAAAATAGGTGGAATTTCATGAACAGAGTAGGTTGATCTGCAACAGATTTGCCAGTAGTAAACCCTGTTGTGGGAGCGGGCGCACAATAATCATTTAGAACACGTAGATTCATTTTCATTCGCCGATATACAACATAAGGCTCCTATTTAGAATTCACGAGTCCCATCGAACGCATCCCTTATCTTATCTTTCACCATTTTGGAAAGCGTGCAGTAATAGCACAAAAATTAGCCGTAAAAACAAATGTTAGTTTGCCTATAAAGTCTCAATGCTAATTACAAAGTGTGTTCGGCGAAAGCAGTCGGTGGGACATACAACGTACTGAGAGGGAGCCTTCGTGTGCGCGCCACCTCGTAGCGCGCATAAGAACTCCCTACTACTCCCTACGTAGTACGTACTGCGTTTCGTGCGGGCGACGTTGCCCAGACTCATAGTGTATATATCTTACGCCATTCTCAGACTCCACCATGTCCGCATCTCTTCGTTATCTTCTTGGCGAAGGGACGCCGAGCATATTCGCAATGCGATTGCTTAAATGCAACAAAGCGTGGAAGACGCGTGGGAGAGTAGAGTGTTCGGAACGTAACGTCGCCAACTACGGCCGCTGTTGGCTCGCGTTAACGCTGCGTCAGTATACGTCGAGCCCTTCACGAAGGAGCTTTACCACGCGCGCCACTGTGCCATCTCGTGACTGCTGAGAGAGTGTGAGGGGGAGAGGCCACAGCTGGCACCATTCCAGGGCAAGGACACAGCGATATACGGATAGACGCGAGTACGGGTCATTGAAGGCTTTCACCTTAAAAATGCGTACTTTTGGTCTTGTATGCGAACGGTGCATTGGTTTACCTTTGTTGGTTCTGTATGTAAAACACAGATGACTTCCAGTCATAAGACTGTTCTTGCTTTAGTACAAACCATCGGCAACTCTTCACCAAAAGCTTTATACTACTACTACTACTACTACTACTACTACTACTACTACTACTACTACTACTACTACTACTACTACTACTACTACTACTACTACTACTACTACTACTACAGCAACAACTACTACTACTACTAAAATATTATAATGGGGAGAGGTGATACATGTAGGAAAAAGTGTTTCAGATTCGTAAACGTCAAGCCCGAGAAGAGGCGAAGCATGCAGTGTGCGCCAGTGTTTTACCACTGAATAGTCACTGCTAGCTGACAACGTGAGAGAGAAATAGGAGGAAAAAAAAGAATCCCCAGCTTTGCTCGCTAAAAGAACGAACTTCATCCACAAATTGGGGGAATAGCGAAAGCGCTTTTGCAATTTCTTCGGTCACATGTGAGCTTCTTTCCTTGAGCCTACCACGATGAGAGCGCACGTAGAGCATATGCGAGGTATCACTTCTAGTGAACCCCCCCCCCCCTTCTTTTTTTTTACAAGGTGGTTACTGACTGACCAAAAAAAAAAACGAGTTAACAGTGAGCTACTCTCGAGAACACGGCCGTTCTTGTCGGTTAAAAAGGGTGCGACAAAGAGCCCTCTTACGAAATGTCTCCTATGAGCCGTTGCAAGGACATAAGGAACAGCAAGAGTCCGCCGTCGCTTTATTTTGAGGTTTTTCCATCGAGACTTCCATCGAGACTGGTCGTGCTCATCGATCGACTGCTCACCTGGGTCTCCCACATCAGGTGCTATTGTCTGCCCACGCAGCTGCTCGCCGCCACCTTCCGTCGCTGCAAGCACGCCAACTTCCCACCAAGAGCGGTTCGCTGCCGTTCGATCACGTTTGTCCGAGAGCACGGCTGTCTACGAGATTGCACCATCTCTTCGTCTTTAAACAAAAGGGCAGTCTGGGATGAGGTTTTGTCTACTGCACGCAGGAGAAGCAAATGCCGAGCCGTTATTGCATCCGCTCGCAGGAGACCGGCTTTGCTGCGCTTTTGCGTGGCAGTGTAGAAAAAAGAACAGCGACAGACGATCAAAAATTTTTTGATTTTAGTACCTGCGCTTTCTTGAAGGTGTGTCGTTTAGCGCCACTTATTGAGTTGAGAGATGTGGCCTGTATGTTTCATCTGTTGTTTTTTTTTCGTTCTTCGACGACTTGTCGTACTTTTGAATTTTCGCCGTGAATTCAGTGTAACAAATCCACTCATTCACACAGCTTTTCATAGTACTGATTATCAATACTCGTTAATTGTTTAGAGCACGATAATTTTACAGATGGTACGTGCGCTTCTTTAAACTTTTTTGTTCCGTCTAAACAGGCTGTTTCACGTTCAGTATACACCAACGGGCCCGCTAATTATCTGTGTCGCGAATAATTTCACAGTGCTGTCACCATCACTTAGAAGCGGCGGTTATCGGCTATTATGCAATCTGTAGGATGATTACTATCAGGATCATGATGACGACAGCGATAAGCTGAGAATTTGTTGGTGCGATAGCTGAACCCAACGAGAAGAGAGCATTAGGAGCGGCGGGAGCGGTCAGATGGTAAACGCAGTTGTGGTCAAACAAAAATAAAGATTGGCTGAGCGATTTAATTCTTTGTGTACGTAAGCGATAATTACTCTTTCTTGTTTTTTGTAAGCACGGTTTAATAATAATTCCTGAAATTTCATGCCGGCACGTGGTTGTGATGGACTGTCGACTCATTGAACAGCGCGGACTGCGCAAATATTCATTAAGAAGAATACCAAATGTCGACATGGTGTGTCGCAGCTAATGGAATGAATGGAATGAAAAAAAAAAAAAACTTTATTTCAGTCCAGCAGGACGCGCTTAGCGCGTAGCCGGTGTAGCCAATCAAATTTAAAATTCCTTCTGTTGTTATAGCCATCGTTCGATAATTTATTTATCATGCATGCTGCAGACCGAGAATTGGTTCGTGCAGGACAGGTACAAGAGGCCGGATATAAGCAAAAGCGCGCGAGCTAATAAGAGAAAATTTGCGGAAGAATGGAGACAAAACACTTATTAACAGCTCGTTTCAAGTCTAAATTAGGAAAGTATTCACATAATAGAGACATACGATAAACTAACACTATATATTGAAGATCTAAGTTACAGGAAATGAACTGAGAGGAGTTGGTGGTGCCAATGTAATAAAATACGCGGGGCAAAGGAAAACTGAGACCCGTTAGTTTTAGCGCAATACGGCGTTAAAGAGTGAACATGACAATGTAGTCTAAGTCTAGTGGACAGAGTAGATACATATGCGCATGGCTCAAGAGCTAATTTAAATTTAGAATAAAAATACCTATGAACCTGTTGAGGAACGGAGATGGTACGGCTGGTGACAAGGCCGTGCCGTTGTCTCAGCTTTTATGTGAACGCGGGCGTAGAATTGGTAGTGGCTGCGACGTCCAGGCGGGTCAGGAGCTAGCCCGTTCTGTCCTGCTGTCTGTCCTGCTGTTCCGTCCTTATGTCTTGAATAGCAATCAAGAGTTTAGATAGAAAGAAGTGTAGATTTTAAGGGCTCATTTTTTTACACATAATATTTATGAAAAATAACACATAACACTGCCAAGGAAAGTATCGGGAATGCTATTAGAAGTAAATGCAATGTAAATGTGAAGAAACACAAGAGGACAAAAATATAACTCACCGTGGGCAGAAACCAAACCTGCGACCTTCGATTAACTTGTCGTATTTTCTACGAACTGAGCTAATTTTCGTTCCTTATCTGTTACTCCTAAATATTTCAAGAAATTATGTCTTGTATATACGTAAAGTAACTGATGAGTTTACTGTTACAGAGAGAATTTTTATGCCGCAATTTTAGAAAACACATCTTGCGTAGGTTCCAGAACATGTCATTAGTTACTGATACGTCAAGATATTGTCGCGACGCGAAGAGGGAGGTCGTATTTGAAGAAGCTGAGAAAGCAGCAGCGGGTCGCTCTTTTTATTTACTGCGCGCCAGAGAGTTCATCGTCTCTCTCGTTGTTGCTTTCTGCATAAGAGCGTGCAGGTGCGCGTATGCACTGTCACCTTCGCCTTTCTCGAAGGACGCACGTGACATTTGCCTCCCTCCGAAAATGACATCGTCCCGATGCGCAACCAAGACGCTCCACTTATAAAAACACAAATATGCACTGGCGCCCACAAGACAAGCGAGAGTTAGCTGGACAAGTAGGGTTTCATCCGGATGACATGCATGATTTCGGGTGAGTGGTTTCGGCGACTGGAACTGCAATCGCTGTCGGGAATAACTTCGTAGTCGACGTCGTTCAAGCGTCGGGGGACTCGATATGGGCCGAGGTATTGTCGCAATAGCTTCTCTGAAAGTCCGCGTAGACGTATTGGGATCCACCTGGTGTGTAGGTTACTAATTTATGTCGTAGGTCGTACCGTTTCGCATATTTGTGTTGCTGGTGACAAATACGCACGTGGGCTAGCTGTCAGGCTTCTTCGGCGCGCTGACCAAATTCTTCGGCGTCAGCGTGAGTGTCGTCACACTCGTGCGGCAGCGTACCGTCCAACGTTGTAGTGACTTCGCGCCCGTGTATTAAACTGAACGGTGTCATTCCGGTAGATTCCTGCCGGGTGGTATTATAGGCGAAGGTCACAAAAGGCGAGATTTCCTCCCAGTTCTTGTGTTCTGCGTCGACATACCTGCAGACCATGTCTTCGAGGGTCTTATTAAGGCGCCCCGTTAGTCCGTTCACTTGAGGATGGTACGCCGTTGTTATCCAGTGAGCTGTATCACTAAGCCTGAGAACCGACTCCAATAGTTCTGCCATGAACGCAGTTCCTCTATCCGTGATGAGAACTGTTGGAGCCCCATGCTGAAGGACGACGTTTTCTAATGAAGAAATGAGCCGCTTCTACTGCTGTGGCCCTAGGCACGGCTTTAGTCTCTGCATAGCGAAACAAGTAATCGGTGGCGACAATGATCCACCTGTTCCCTGTGGTTGAAGTTGCGAATGGGCCCAGGAAATCTATTCCGATTTGGGCGAATGGCTTTGCTGGTACTTGGACGGAATGTAATAAGCCTGCCGGCTTGCCGGGGAGTGCTTCGCGTTTTTTGCAGTCGGCACAGGTGTGGACGGGACGTTTTACAGCAGCAGGTAAGTTCGGCCAGTAGTAACTGTTTTGCAGTCGGGATAATGTTCGAGTGAGCCAAGATGACTGGAGGTGACTTCATCATAGCAGGCTTCCAGAATTTATTTTCGCAGTGATGCAGGGATGACGAGCAAGTATGAGCTGCCGGGGGGAGAAAAGTTTTTCTTGTATAGGACGTCGTTCATCGAGCAAAAAGACGGCAGTCCTCTGGCAAAAACTCGTGGCACGTTATCACGTCGTCCTTCCAAGAAGTCGATAAGCGGAATCAGGTCGGGTTCACTGCGCTGCTATTGTGAAATAGTGGCCGCGTTAATGACTCCCAAGAATGCGGCATCCATAGGCTAGTCATTAATAGCGGCAGGCTCAACGGGTGACCGCGAGGGACAGTCTGAGTCAGTATGCTTCTTCCCGGATTTATAAATTATGGCCATATCAAACTATTGAAGCCAAAGGCTCCAGCGTGCTAAACGGCCGGATGGGTCTTTCAAGTTAGTGAGCCAGAAAAGCGAGAGGTGATCGCTGATGAAATTGAACGAGCGGCCATACAGGTACAGTCAAAATTTGAGAACCGCCCAGACCACGGCGAGGCACTCTTTCTTGGTAGTCGAGTAGCTCTCCTCTGTGCGAGAGGGAGTTCTGCTGACATAGGCTATCAATTTTTCGGTGTTCTCTTGCCATTGTATCAGTACGGTGCCCAGGCCTACATTTCTGGCGTTGGTGTGAAGTGTTGTTGGCGCTTCCTGGTCAAAGTGCGCAAAACCCGGAGGTTTTTGGAGGCATTGGCGTAATTTTTTGAATGCAGTTTGTTCCGTTTCGCCCCAAAGGGGTCATTTTCTCGTGTGAGCCATGTCAAAGGCACCGCAATAGACGCAAAGTTGACGAAAAATTGTCGGTAATAAGCGTAGAGGCCTAAGAAGCGCCTCACCGCTCTTTTGTAATGTGGTGCCAGGGAACTTTACAACAGCGCCAATTTTGCCCGGGTCAGGTCGAACAACTTCGTGGCTGACCACGTGGACTAAGAGGGAAAGTTAACTGAAACCAAAATGGCACTTCTCTGGTTTTAAAGTCAGGACAGCTGAATGTATAGCTTGTAGAACTGTGAATAAACGACTGAGGCGTTTCTCGAATGTAGCTGAGAAGACAATAACGTCGTCTGGATAGACCAAGCATGTCTGCCACTTCAGTCCTGATAGCACAGTGTCCATTAAACATTGAAAAGCAGCTGGCGTTGAGCATAGCCCGAATGGAAGCACTTATAATTCATAAAGACCGTTGGGCGTCACGAAGGCAGTTTTCTCATGGTCTCTCTCGTTGACCTATATTTACCAATAGCCACTTCGCAGGTCCATTGATGAGAAATAGCGTGCATGCCGCAGCAGATCTAGAGAGTCATCTATGCGTGGCAGTGGATAGACGTGTTTCATCGTGACTTGGTTTAACTTGCGGTAATCCATACTGAAACGCAAGCTGCCGTTTTTATTTTTTACCAATACCACGGGGGATGCCCAGGGCCTTTTGGAAGGCTGTATTACGTCATCTTCAAGCATCTTCTGAACTTACTTTAGGATCTCCTCGCGTTCTTTCGAAGCCACACGGTATGAATTTTGCCGGATAGGTCTCGTATTTTCTTCAACAATGATTCCGTGCCGGGTCAGTGGTGTTTGCTCGACCTTCAACGTGCACGAAAAACAATTTTGGAACTGAAGTATCAGCTCTAGTAGGTGCTGTTTATCCGAGGGTGACAGAGTAGAGCAAATGTCGACAAAGGTGTCGAGGCTGGGACATGCGCATCATCCGGTTGCAAAGCGAAGCAATCTCTGGCTTGGTCCATATCGTCGTAGTAGGCAACTGCGGTGCCCTTCTGGATGCAACGGCAGTCGTTGCTAAAGTTGGTGAGCAGCACTTCTGCCTGCCCATCAGTTAGTGCCAGAACGCCTCTCGCTATAGAAACACCTTGCGTAAGCAATAGCATGATTATTCGCTTTTCTATCAACTCGTTACGCCACGGCCGTTCACATAACATCGACACAAGGCCGCAAGATCTCGGCAGGAGCATCACATCATCGACTATACGTAAACGTTGCAGTTGTTCTTCAGTGGTGGCGTCGACGTAAGAATAGGCGGAATACGTGACGATACGTTCTGGAATGATGACAGCACCGTACTCTCGCAGAAAATCCATACCCAAAATCAGCTCTTTACAACAGTCTGGGTAAAATCACAAAAGTGTCGACGAAGCTCGAATCACCGATTACGAGCAGAGCGGCTCATTTACCGGTTGGCGTCATTAGCTGTCCGCCAGCACTCCTTATGCTCGGCCCACACCACGGCGTCTTGACCTTCTTGAGGCGGTCGGCGAGCTCTTGTCGCATAATAGAGAAGTCAGCACCAGTGTCAAACAGTGCTGTTGCCTAGTGTCCGTCTATAATAACGCCAAGGTCGGCACGTATAAATTCGTCGGCATTAGTACTCGTGGTTGTCGTCGTCTTCGTCATCACCGTCGTCATGTCGTCTTTCTGTAGAGCAAGGCGGTCTCTTTGGCGTTTCGGCGATTGACAACATTGCCCCCGGGAGATCACGGCAGATAGTTTCCCTGGCATGGGCTTGGGAAGCGGTTTCTAACACCGTCAGCGTAACTTCGGCGACTCAGGGAAGTCTGACCTCGTGCAGGTGAGGGAGACCGCCAGCGACAACGCGTGGCGAAGAAGCTTGGTTGGTCGGCAGGTGATCAGCACCATGGTCACCGAGGGCCTTCAAAATAAATGAAGCGGGACGAGAAAAGTTCCCAAACCGGGCTATATATATAGTCTAGTTTGATATATATATATATATATATATATATATATATATATATATATATATATATATATATATATATATATATATATATATATATATATATATATATATATATATATATATATATATATATATATATATATATATATATATATATATATATATATATATATATATGAGAGCTGCCCGCTCTTAATAAGTTCACGTGCTACGTGACGCCAAACATGCGCATAAGAGCGTTTTCACACTCGTCGTTTGGCTTATAGATGGCGCTGACTGTCACTCCTACTTCTAAATTCACATATAAACCCAAAATAGTGGATGGAGAGAAGGCCGCTGTGGTAGCCCAGTGGTTAGAGCATCGAAAGCGTTATTCGAAGGTCGTAGATTCGTGTCCTGCTCACGGCTGGTTATTTTTTCATCCACTTTTCTTTCTTATTTACATTCCATTGGTTCCAATAACTTCCCCTGTACATTCCTTGGCATTACTGTCTGTTAGATCTCAATATTATTGTGTTAAAACACGGAAAAACGAGCCCTTAGGTATAGACTCATTCCCATATTATATATATATATATATATATATATATATATATATATATATATATATATATATATATATATATATATATATATCCCAAGCCGCCGCCGGCACAAACAGTGTCCGTAACGGCTATAGTGTGAAATAAAAAAAAGAAAGAATAGCAATGATCCCATAAATTTTTAGCCCGGGCCCTCTGATTGACATGTCGAAAATTCTACCACATAGCTAAGCCAGAGCTTGGAACTCCTTCGCGGAAAATACCCAGTCATCATGCCGGAGAAGGGATGACAATAACGTATGTTATATAGCGTGGCAGAGGAGTAAAATAACAATCAGGGGTCAGAGACTGCGCATTATTTTAGCACGTCAAATGCATTACAAAGGGTCCAGTCGTAAATTTAATAATTATTCGTCATCAGTCACAGCTTAAACAATGTTCACCTTCACAGGTGTGTGGCCATACCGTGGCTCCTGAGAATGACCAATATTGGCATGGTTGGTGCTTTGTTCCTTCACAAAAGTCACGATGATTTATGACGTAGGAGGTATATTGCAGGCGTACAAGTATGCTGGCACTGTACTCTTTGCGCCCTAAGTCATCGTGTAAATCATGACCCGAGAGAGTGCAGAAAGATCTATAGAAAGGCCACTTATCTCTAGCATTTCCTGACTGTGCTGCGTGCACCACGCAGGCTCAACGTTTTTTTTTTTCCTTTTTTGTTTGATTGCCTTAATGGCTGGTGAAGGATATCGAGTTACACGAATCGTACACTGCGCGCTTTTATCCCCGGAAACTCGGGAACAAAAGGCAGTTCATTGCGAGAAGGACGTCATCCATTCATTCTATCATCTTTTTTTTTCAATAATTGCGACGTTTATTTTTGAGTTCGGCCAACGGAAAGTGTGTGTGAGGGGGAGAAGAAAAGAGCGGCTGCGTTAAAGGTTGCCTCGCCTCCATTCCTAATGAACAGCTCGCGCACGCCTGTGCTCGTATACTTCGCTAGCAGTAGGCGGGTTCCCTCTGTGACAGCAAGAATGCTCCGTCTGGCGAATATTGTTGTCTTAGACAATTACATGGTTTTCTAAACGGCCGCAATGTATACAAGGAGTGGGCGATCCACTGAACTACCATTGAAACACTTTTGACGCGAGGTGGAGGAGAAAGAAGAAAAAAAGAAAGGCAGTAAGGTCAACAAGACACGCGCTTGATTTGCTATCCTACGCTGGGAGAAGGAAGTTAAAGGATGAGAAGATAGAGAAATTAAAACGAGCTCGCATCATTACTTTCCTGACTCTACTCCAAAAACAGGTCCATTCATGCGCGAGTGTAAGGCATGCTCAAAGCTGCTACAACCCCTCTCATGTATCTTCGGCCACATGCACGAGATGAACAAACAAGGTTATTCCGGCAGCTTTCCGGCCGAAGAACTCGCTCCAGCCGCAAAGGTCGGCAATCCCGAGGGCGCAGTGGGTACCGCCACCGCATCGTGACCCCGGCGTCTTAGTACCTTGACGCGAGATATAGGGTTGTGCACCCATGGTGTGGTTGTCCTACACCTGCGCCTTTTTTTCTAATCCGGGTTTATGGCTTGTCCCAGCTCTCCATCCCAGTGCTGTCTTCTTGTTCGTGTATTTTTTTTGCGCGTTCCGTTTCGCACAGCCCTGGCAAGTGTTCGCGTTGGCTCGGTTGTGGTGGGTTCTGTGTTTGTAGATTAAGGGTTGCTTGTAAAACGTCAGCCTACGCGTTCTTTATCTCGTAATGTGGTTACACCGTTGCTTTACTACGCGTATCCCAGCGTGTCCTGTTCGGAAACTGGCACACAACCTTATGAATTTCGGTTTATGCTGTTCATATGGCATTTGGGCGGCAAAGAAACTTGGAGGTATATGCGCATTAGCTGTGGAAGGGAGAAAAGAGTGATGGGGTGCATAATTTTTTTTTCGTTTTGTCCGAAGTATTCGAAGACAGGCTAGTTGTGGTGGTGGTGGAGGTAGCTTAGTCTTAGGTATTTTATTATTATTTTGCGAGAAGCAAAGGGAAGATAGTATACTTCAGTTGTATTGACCACGACGTGCCTGGAAAGCATAAACTACACGTGCTACTGCATTATATGGATATTAACTCAGGGAGGCGCTTGGCAATGGTTTCTGCGTATAGCAATGCAACTGCAGTAAGACTCCAGTTTGCACGAATGCATTTCCAAAAAAAAATGTCTTCTGCAGCCAGTGCAAAAAAGCTGTTTGTCTTTTTTTACTTTCTGAGACACCAAATGTGGTGACGAACAATAGTTATCACGTTTTGGCCTCATGCGTGGTCCTGCGAATGCTTATGCTATTGAAGCGTTGGTTTAATTCGAAATATAGAAATTATTAGACCATTAGGAGACTGTAACGTTATGGAACGCGAACTTCAAAAAGTGGAGAATGAAACTAAAGCCAATAAAAACACGAAGCAAAAAGATAATAAACACAAAACAAGCCAAAGGATAGAACACTGAATAGCGCGCTGGTATGGGCTAATAATACTACTTCACTAGAGCAACGAAGTTGCAGATTGAGCCACATAACCAAGCACCGAATACAGATTTTTCTTAAAACAAAACCCTCTTTGCATTACCTTTCGCTTAGGAACATCCACTTGCTTGTCAGTTGGTTGTTCGCTGACCTGTTAAATTGACAATAATTTTGAGATGAGGTTATCGCAAAATAGACCAGTCTAGAAAATGGCACAATAAAAAGCTCGTCTGCTATCGAGCAGTGGGCTAGCAAACTATGTCATTTGTATAATTGACAACGCAAACACGGAGCCTTTCTGAGAGACTGCGTGACAAAAGCAGGTAGCTCGGCGGCAAATCTTGTGCGATCAAACAACGTGTCTTGGAAACGTTTTTTTTAGGGTATGAGTGTAGGACCGTTCTGTTGGCGCTGCAATTGAGGCTATGGATAATGCGATCACGTTACATTACCTCAACGTGTAGGACTTTTCAGCTTCTTTTTCACAATCTTGGTTCGGTATGTCTCAGGGTAGACCATAGTGGTGTGTATTATAAACTTTCACTTAGAGAGAAAGAAAACGCACAGAACAAGTGACATTTAAAGAAAATAAAAAGACTAAGACCGGATAGACCAGAAAGAAATTTTACGCAGTAGCGTGGACTTGGTGGTATGGGTGATTGGTTCATCACATGTTTTATTTATTTATTTCGACATACTGCCAATCCCATCAGGGATTTTAGCAGGAAGGGCGTGAACATAAAAATTCGAATAGGTACACAATAAAGACATACATCGCGATAAAGTACAGAATGAAACTAACAGAATCGGATCGTTTAACAATTTCAGATCAAAGAAGGCATAAAACATTAGTGTAAAGAAAAGTTGTCAGAAGAAAATAAATGCAGCGACTTGGTTGACACATTGGTTGACATATTGGCATATGCATCAAGAAACACAACAAGAAATTACAGCAATAAGAAACTACCCTACAATATGGCGAAGTATTTCAAGGAAGGGCAAATTTATACACACTGAAAAACAGAAACATGTTCAAGAATCAACAGGGCGATTTCTCTTCACCTGGATTCAGTACTAAAAATTGCTTAAAGAAAAAATATGATGACATGATACTTCGCTCGTACATTGTTCACACGAACACCCATATTTAAATCAACCAGGTGATTCCGTTTGTATAATACAAAGTTCATTTTCTACAAGGGTTAGAAATTTTGCTAATTCGGTAGTGCTGGAGATACTCGGATCCAGTTTATTCCATTCATTAGTGGCTAACGGAAAGAATGAGTACCTAAAGCAGTTTGTGTTGAAGGAGTATTCGTTAAGTCTCATTGGGTGTTTTTGGCGTGTTTTTCTAGTTTGATCAAACGTAAGATAGGCGGATACATCAATGTTTAAATGACCATGTATTAATTCATGCATGAATTTTGCACGTGCTAACCTTGTTTTATTCATTAGAGTAAGTAATCCAGCTTTTTTCATTAGTTCAGTCGGAGAATCTGTATGCCTGTACTTGTTGTAGATGAACCTCATAGCTTTCCTTTGTATTCCTTCCAGTTTCGTGATTTGCTGTTTTGTGAATGGTGACCAAATAATATTACCGTATTCCAGTAATGATCGCACAAGGGAAGTGTATGCAAGCAGTTTTAGAGAAGGCGGGGCCTGGCGAAGCCGGTATCTGAGTGTAAACAAGCGGCGTAGTGCAGCTGAAGTAATGTAACTTATGTGTGCATCCCATCTTAGATCTTCAGTTATAATAATTCCAAGATATTTATGCTGACTTACTCTAGTTATGGGAATGTCATTAATGGTGTAAAGAAAATTTGACCTAGTTTTTTTTCGACTTACTGATAAAATTGTACACTTGTTTGCATTAAGTGACATCTGCCATTTACGGCACCAGCAGGAAACATCTTGTAAAGCACTATTTAAAGCTACATGGTCCAACTCTTCAGACGGCATTTTTGGGTATTGACGAAGGGGACAAAGTGGGATACACAGAAAATCCCAACCAGAAGCGCTCTAGCATTTGAGGTTAACTGATGCAATCTTGCGTCCATCTTGCACCGTATGAGGTATATGCTATCGCAATCAGCGAGTTGCGGAACAGCAATTCTTTTTGCGAGCGAAGAACTGACGATAAGCTGACTCATTATTCACCTTAAATGCCATATTCCGGCTAGACTAAGAGAGAGCTCTCCTGTGACATGTTAAGTTTCACACTTTTCTTAACCCTGCTCAATATTTGTGATCGACCGCTTAGAGCGTATTAATGCAGCACCGAGATTGCGCAAAAATAGAGCCACACGAACGTGTGCTTTAATTCGCTCAAATGCTTCGACAAGTTCAAAACAACGAAATAAAGTAAGAGTTCGTGCACTCAGCGTCTATTGGCACAGCATAAAACTAATTAAGAGAACGTAAAAATTCACAAGGTCCTTTATGCACTGACCTTAAAGCCGATAATTACAGTGCGATTTTCAGTACGATGCCATTTTTGATGCGGCGCTGTAGCCGCCATAATGGCGATGTTTTGTCAATTTGGGCTGCTTCATCGCGTGTCTGACGCGCGCCGAACCATGCACATATTTTTGTCGCCGCATCGAACCGTCGGACGGCCGCAGCCAATGACAGCTCGGGAGGCATATGACGTCATGCCTGATGTCTCCTTCTCGCTGTCGCCGCTCTGATCACCATGGCCTAGGCGAATTGATGAAGTCGAACATCGGAGTAATTGCCGACATAGCCTCTTGGGGTGGCATGATAGAAATTCATTAAAATTTGCTTGTGTCGCGAAATAACTCCTCAGTAAATAAAGTGATATTTGAAGTGTGCTGTTTCTGCAGGACACCGTCTGTTTTCAAACAACAAGTGCGATCTCGAGTAGCAATGCAAGACCATTACGCGGGTAAACGCAATGACACCTGCGTATCGGTGAGCTGGCTCACTTCCTTCAAAATTTGCTCTTCACATCGAGAAAATTATTAGCGAGTGCTAACCAATTACATATGAGTACGAAGCTTAATCGTGTTGGCGAAACCAATCGCTTTATGAGGACCTCGCGTGTGATCACGAACGGCGTAGGTGACAGCCGGTGTATGCTAGGCCTACAAATAGGGGTCGTTAGTGACGGCGGGCTGTTACAATGTGCTTGTCGTTCGCGAAGGCGTAGTTTTATTGACTATTTTAATACAGAAAGAAGCGTGGCTTTGCGAAGTTGTTTCTGTTGTGCTTCATAATGGGGATACAAAGCCTTCAGATTATGCATGCCGAGGTGTCGCATGTGGGTGCAGCCTGCGGCTAATTTCTTGGTCGCCCAATGTGAGCTGAATAGTCGTGCGTCACATGCCAGATATTCGGACACCTAAAGATTCGTCGGACACAAGACTGTACCGTCCGTTTCGACCTTAAATGGACTAACGACTCATTTTTCGCGACCAATTTTTTAACGACACAAAAGAAAGCTCGCCCTTACTATTATTAGGAGCCGCCGTAGTTAAACCCAAATACAAGCAGTTATTTTACAAGCAGTTATTTTACAAGCAGAATTTTAAATGCGAAGCATTTTTTAGCGAACTTCAGCGACTTTGAGCGTATCTATCTAGCCGACTACGACTTTTAGCTCTCCTGACCGTTTGAAATAAAAATATCGTTACCAAACTTGGTGTGGCATAACATGACTCAATGAATAACATATTTCACTAGTCATAATATGAAAATCATGATATGTATGTCATGAATGTCATGATTTGCATTTCTTGGTCCTGCAGCTCTTGTGGTAGTTTCGTTCCCATGGCATGTTCCAAAACTGGTATGGTATGGCAGGCATAATTACATGTCGAACACAAGCGACAGACCCTGACATGAAAATCATGATATGCGTGACATGTAACAACATGACTACATGCCACGATCATGATGCGCTCACGGCTATTTCGCTAGCGTCACATATACTAAATTTGGTGTTACAGTACGGGTATGGATGACGAAGGTATGTGACTGGTGCGAACATGATGATCATGAGATGCGTGTCATGTCACAGCGTGACTACATGCCACGCTCATGATGCGCTGGCGGCCGTTTCGCTAGCTTCACTTATATCAAATTTGGTATTACGGGACCAGAATGGATGATGAAGGTACAATACTGATGCAAACTTGATAAACCTGAGATGCGTGTCATGTAACAACGTGACTACATGCTACGCTCATGATGCGCTCGCGGCCATTTCGCTACCTTCACATGTATCAAACTCGGTATTACGTGACGCGAACGGACGACATAGGTAAAGCACACATCCGAACATGATAATTATGACATGTGTGTCACGTCACAACATGACTACATGCCACACTGTTGATGCGCTCACGGCCGTTTTGCCAACTTCACATATGCCAAATTTGGTATTATGTGACATCAATCAATGGCGAAGGTAGGGGACTAGCGCAAACATGATAATCATGAGATGCGTGTCATGTGAGAACATGACTACATGCGACAGTCAAGGCACCAATGCATTTAGACGTGACGCGGTGCGCGTCACGCCGGTGTTTTCACGCCAGGTCCCGGTCCTGCCGTATACTCGCAGGCACGCGCCGTGCTGCCTTCCTTTGAGGCATGCTCGTTTCAGCGCGTCCAGCGTCCCTCCATCACGAAAAGAAGGAGACCCAGTGTTGTATGGGTAACGCATCAGCGCGAAGTGCAGCACGTCGCATTTCGCGCCGGTTGCCGTCGGGCCGCACCCACGGACGCTGGTCGCGCCTGGCGTCAGACTATAGAGTTCTCGCGTTTTGCTAACATAGCGTCGCTGTGCCCAACGTGCGCGCGCGTCAACTCTAGATTGGTGTATATTCGGCCCTGCATGATGCACTCGCGGCCATTTTGCCAGGTCCACATATACCAAATTTGGTGTGACGGGACGGCAATGGATGTTGAAATAATATATGACTGCTGCAAACATGATAATCCTGACACGCGTGTCATGTAAGAACACGGCATCATAGCACGATCACAGCATGCTCGCGGCCGTTTCGATAGCTCCACATTTACTAAATTTGGTATCACGGGACGTGAATAGATGACGAAGGTATATGACACATCCAGATATGATAATCATGGCACGGAAGTGATGTACGGCATCATTTACCTCCATCTCGTAACGTTGTGCTTATTTTAAAGTGACATTTCAAGCTTTCTCATTCGTGCTTCGCATATCGTCGATTCCCTCTGTGCGAGGGAATCTGCCAAATTTTTCGATCAGAAAGGCTCTAAACACCAATCTACGCTGAGAGTCGATAGCGATGCCATGAGCCCTTCTCGTGACTTGTGAAAGCTGTTGTTCTGCTTTCGCAGGAGTTCCTGTACCTATGCTCAACCATTCATACCTTGAGGTTTTTAACTATTTTTTTGAAAACAAGCTGATACAAAAAAAGTCACAGCTATGCCAAAAAGGTGAAGCAATGAGCACAACAGCCACAAACTGGAAGCTAACGCGCAGAATGACAAGCAGATTGAAAGGTTGCCCGCGTTTATCACGCACAAATGATGCACAAAACGTATTGACAGGTACAGATGAACGCGAATAAGATTCTCATTTGTTACTTCGCTGTGTCTTAAAACATCCCCTTTCGTAAACGGAGAGTGCGCAACGATTGCAGTGACCGTTGTGTGCCCGGTAACTACAACAGAATCAATCTAGTGAAATCTCAACGCCAGCCAAGACGTACGATCCTACCCGCCGCAGGATAAAAGCGCGTGAGTGAGCGTCCAATCATCTCCTCTCCGTGGTCCAAAGTACGTGTCAGAGATGAAAGCCACTGCGCGCTCATTGCGCCGTCATGGTGATAATGCCGAAAACACAATATAAAGACGCCGACTAGAGACGCCGACGTAAGACGCTGGCGTTCCACTGAATGGTAATTAATGCAGAGTTTTATAAACGCGCTTGCCCCGGCGCAGTTCCTCATACTTAGTAGAATTGTTCCCTTTACAAAGTGTTACTGCCATACCTAACACGAAAACTAATTTCTTTCACCCAGACAACAGCAAAAACTCTCAGAAGGAAGTAAATTTTCGAGATGTGTACAGACGAACTTACATGATTTTCCTCTGAAGTTCCTACGCCACTCTCTAAGCTTTGCGACGTCCAAACACCATTGCGAATTGTTTCCAAGTTTTGAAGGCCTGGTGTAACCATGATCGACAAAGCTGAATCGTATATATATCTACATGGTAGCTCTAACGAAATGTATATTAAAATTTGAATGCTCTTGATGCTTAGAGTTTTGAACTACTTCGCAAACCATGCAAAGAACGAAAATTGCGTATGAGTCTGCCTTTGTTGACCAAACGCCACTGAATAATTTGTGCCTTTAAAGCGTGCTCTGCCGCACAATCTTGCTTAATGTGGCGAAGCTTGCAAACAGTGTGTGGGGTTATTGCTATTTGCTATTTAAGATTTTAAATGCGGAGCATTCTTTAGCAAACTTCGGTGACATTGACATTGACCATCATCCATCCATCCATCCATCCATCCATCCATCCATCCATCCATCCGTCCGTCCGTCCATCCATCCGTCGTCTATCTATCTATCTATCTATCTATCTATCTATCTATCTATCTATCTATCTATCTATCTATCTATCTATCTATCTATCTATCTATCTATCTATCTATCTATCTATCTATCTATCTATCTATCTATCTATCTATCTATCTATCTATCTATCTATCTATCTATCTATCTATCTATCTATCTATCTATCTATCTATCTATCTATCTATCTATCTATCTATCTATCTATCTATCTATCTATCTATCTATCTATCTATCTATCTATCTATCTATCTATCTATCTATCTATCTATCTATCTATCTATCTATCTATCTATCTATCTATCTATCTATCTATCTATCTATCTATCTATCTATCTATCTATCTATCTATCTATCTATCTATCTATCTATCTATCTATCTATCTATCTATCTATCTATCTATCTATCTATCTATCTATCTATCTATCTGTCTGTCTGTCTGTCTGTCTGTCTATCTATCTATCTATCTATCTATCTATCTATCTATCTATCTATCTATCTATCTATCTATCTATCTATCTATCTATCTATCTATCTATCTATCTATCTATCTGTCTGTCTGTCTGTCTGTCTGTCTGTCTGTCTGTCTGTCTGTCTGTCTGTCTGTCTGTCTGTCTATCTATCTATCTATCTATCTATCTATCTATCTATCTATCTATCTATCTATCTATCTATCTATCTATCTATCTATCTATCTATCTATCTATCTATCTATCTATCTATCTATCTATCTATCTATCTATCTATCTATCTACTCTTATTTCTATTGGTCGTTTCAATAATGGGATCTATAGTAAACTTTTTATGACAAGTCATATTATGAAACGCATGGTATGCATGTCATGGATGTCATGATTACCATGTCATGATGGTCTTGTTTTCTCGCGGTGGTTTTGTTCACTTGACATATTGCAACACTGGTATGGTATGATATAACTGCATGACGAACATAAGTGGCAGGCCCTCACATGAAAATCAAGACATGCATGCCATGTAAGTCAAAACTACACACCAGGCTCACGGTCGTTTCGCTAGCTTGACATGTACCGAATTAGGTATTATGTGACGTGAAGAGATGATGAAGGTATATGAATTGTGCAAACACAATCATGATATGCATGCCACGTAAGAACATGACTACATACCACGCCCATGATGCGTTTGCGGTCGTTTCGCTAGCTTCAGATATACCAAATTTAGTATTACGTGACGTGAACGGACGACAAAGGTACATGACTGGTGCAAACATTATAATCATGGCATGCATGTCATGTTAGAACATGACTTGACACGCTCATGATGCGCTCGCGGTCGTATTGCTAGATTTACATGTACAAAATTTGGTGTTATGTGACATGAACGGACGACGAAGGTAAGGAGACGTCCAAACATGATAATGATGACATTCTTGTTATGTAAAACTTGACTATATGCTACGCTCATAGTGCGCTCACGGCTGTTTCGCTAGCTCCACATATACCAAATTTGGTGTTACGTGATGCGAATGGACGATGAAAGCATGACTCGTGCAAACATGAAAATCGTGACATGTGCATTATGTAAGAGCATGACTTCATACCATGCTGATGACGCATTAGCGGCCGTTTCGCTAGCTTCAAATATACCAAATTTGGTATTACGTGGCATGAATGAATGGTGAACACAAATGTTAGGCGCAAACATGGTAGTCGTGACATGAAGGCCATGCATGGCATAATTTAAAGGACTGCCACTGCTGGTGCTGGTATTGCAAACAATCGTTGTGCCGTCGTTACGCGAATATGGACAGCGTACTTGCATCATATCTAGATACGTGAGTGCGCATAACATTTTTACTTGTGTTTACTCTGTGCTACGTCCGTCCGCCTGGTAAAGTTGTGCTGATTTTAAAGTGATATATCAACCTACCTCATTCGTGCTTTGCATATAATCGATTCCCACTGTACGTGGGATCTGCCAATTTTCACTGGTTAAATTTTAATCATTCTATTTTCTTCCAAACAAAACATGCTACATAATTTTGAGCAACCAAAGGTTCTCATTATATGTCTCAAGCATGAATTATTGCCCAATAATAGCAATTTAAGGAGGGCTGATCAGATAAGTTGTTGAATTTATCCATTTTATAAACAAGTGAGATTAGGATGCAGTCGCTCACATACATTTAAACAATTCACATTCGCTGTCAGAAAAAAAGGGGGGGGGGCTGTTTCAGCAGTGTGCGTTGGTATGTCCAACCACCCCATGATTTGCTTTTTTTACAAAAAAAAAACGCTTACGTAGTAGTGTTACTACCATTATGACGTGCGTCTGGTTAATCTTCCATAATTGTTCTTTTTCTCTCCCATAATTTAGTCCACAGTACATCCCTCTCAGGCTAAATTTTTCAAAGAAATCTGTTTTATATCGTATTAACTGTGTTTCACCTTTATAAGTGTACTGCCTCCATGTACATTTATTTTCGTAATGATTCTTCCGGCTATTCAAAATTTTTGAGTTACAAACCTATAACAAATTAAAGTTAGCTTACTTACAACAAGGTTGTGAAGAAGACCAGGCAAAAATAAAACGGCACTCAGCCACTTTAGGGGAACCTTCCCACATCATCCACTGGGCAGTCTCAATGCGGTAAAACAGAAGTACACCGTATGCAAAATGTGGGAACTAAAGAAGTTCAAAAAAGTAAATAGCCACGGCCAGAATGAATAGCAAAGGTTATTGTGGAAACATTTGAAAAATAAGAAAAAGCAACCCCTGTTAGTTGGGTGGCAGTTTGTTCTCGTCAACTGAACCATTCTGTTTTCAGAGAGAACGTTCCTTTTAACAAACACGAGTGCAGTAGCGGTTCGCAGCTCCACTTCACGAAAAAGTAGCGCAAACAAATCTGGAGCAACGCATCTATCAGCGTCAGCGTTCATATGACTTTCTGCTTTGTTGAGTTGTTCATGCACGCTAGGATAATTTCTCTCGAGCCTTGAGGGGAAGAAGAGATAGCTCAAACAAAAAGAAAGTTATCCGAGTGAGCGAGAAAGCTAGAGTTATTTGAAGAAACATGCGTGGGATAGACAGAGAGGGCGGCCTTGATGAACGGAAGGGAAAGAGTAAAACAAGCCCATCCGCACGCTGATATAACTTTCTTTCTTGTACTGCTTCTGAGGAAAGGAGGACATGGTGCACCTCTTTGAACAACGATTGCGCTGCGCATCCGTTACGCCATCTAGCGCCGAGATTAATTGGAAAAAAAGTTTACCCCCCCCCCCTCCCCATTCGGATTGGTATGCCCACCCTGCTTTCAAGTTGCGTTGCGTGTTAAAGGGACCCAGGTGTTCGGTATTAATCCAGGCCCCTTCATTACGACCTCTCTCATAGCTCGGTTGCAGCTTCCGGTACGTGAAAGCAGACTGATCGATCAGCAGCACGATAAACATGGCCACTCACAGGGCGCAATCGCACGGGCTTGCGCTAATGGAATTACGCAGCGGAGAAGAGGTTCACCCCCGTTATCGCGAGAAAGCTGTAGTTAAGACGAAAAAAGAGAAAAAGAAGGAAACGACTTGAGGATGGCTGTTCTGCGATCAACGTTGCTTCCACTCAAACAGTACTCGAAGGTTGCGTGAGGTTTCCTTAGCGAGGGCTTGGTGTTTGGCAATGCCTGACGCATGCGCTCTAAACATATTTAAACTTCAGTGGTTTTGCTTTTCGTCATTCGGCTCCCCGCTTAGTAGATGATCGAGGTTTATACTATACAGACTCTTGTACAGACTCCAATGACGAATTTTTTAATTCTTTCGCAAGGCTATAAGTGAACACTTTTGTCTTGAGCGTTGTTGCGACTGGGGAGCCCCCTTTGGCGTGAGCGCCGGGACGGAAGAAAGTCCGCCGCCTTACTTTGCGGTGATAAGGAGGGCCGCGAAGACACTCGGCTGTTTCTCAAGCACCAGGAGGTGCATGGTTGCAATTTCTCAAAATAACACGGTTCTCGCTGGTGCCGACGTAGAAATGCGACACATGGCGTCTTTGTGCCCAAGAAAAGACCACGAAGCCGAGTTTCTTCTGAAGATGGAAGAGGGACCTCGGAGCACCACGCTGTGCATTTCCGGCTGATAGGCCCCCAATGCTGAAACGAAGCCCAGCTGTCCACGTACATACCACTAGAGCATTACCTGGCCTGAGGCTGCCGGTTGACAGCGTGGCAGGTTGGCCCGAGCGGCGAGACAATGGACTCGCCACACTCCGTGCCCCGCCACGGTGGTCTAGTGGCTAAGGTACTCAGCCGCTGACCAGCTGGTCGCGGGATCGAATCCTGGCTGCGGCGGTTGCATTTCCGATGAAGGCGAAAACGTTGTAGACCCATGTGCTCGGATTTGGGCGCACGTTAAAGAATCCCAGGTGGTCGAAATTTCCGGAGCCCTCCACTACGGCGTCTCTCATAATCATATGAGAAAACCAACATATCAATCAATCAATCAATCAATCAATCAATCAATCAATCAATCAATCAATCAATCAATCAATCAATCAATCAATCACACCCCACATGCTAGATAGATGATTGCCCCAATGTGACAGCGTCGCAAGAACAATGCATGTGCTTGAATTGCGTGTGTGGGGGGTTGGGGGCGTCGGCAAAATGACCCTCAGGATTGGCAACCTGATTAGATGGAAACGTCCTCCCCTGTTCTCCTAGGTCTGGTGTCTAGGGACTGCGAAAAGGGTGAAAGTGGCGTGTGAATGCCCGAGGATCGGATTCCGTTTTGATCTGTTCGAACTGTAAAATTGTCAATAAACCTCTCGTACGCTTCATCCGCTCTTCAGTCTGGTTCTCTCCAACAGCAGATCTCCCTGAAGACGAGGTGTGCCACGGCCTGCCTGGACGCGAGGAAACCAAGGCAGCTGGGAGAGCTTCTAGTTCGAACGACGTTTTTTTTTTGTTTAGCCACACTTTGACCCTTTGTCGCAAGTACTGGTCATCATTGAGAGAGAGAAAGGGTCCTCTTTGTTTTATGTTTTTGCTTATTGAAAATTATATTGGTTGTCTCGCTGAAACTACATTCATAATACTGTCTGTGTGCTATATGGCAACGAAGTGGGTGCTAAAATGAAACTTCATACATTTAATGAGTGAGAACGGACAGACACTTATGCCAAGGAAATCATAGGGGTTGTTATTAGAAGTAATTGTAATGTAATGGTGAAGAAAGAAAATTGGACGAAAGGATAACTTGCTACTTGTTTTTGACGCTTATTCGTTGGTACAAAGAGAGCCCGTCCTAGAGGTGCTGCTCATCGGTATCTCTTAAGGTCTCACTTTCTTGCGTCACCAGGACAAAGGCGCTACTAAGGATGTGGTAGCAGTCAGCTCTAAAACGTCGTTGAGCTTGTTGATTGCAAAGATAGAGTCTAGTTAGGAAGTTCCAAAATGAGAAAGAGAACCGGCACTCTTGACCACTTGATGGTATCCGTTTATCGCCAACTCCATAACGCGTTTATAAAAAAAAATCTTTGGGTGATGGGTTACCCCCCCAAAAAAAATAGCAAGAAGAATGTTATTGGAGGAGGATGGTCGATTTGTAGTGGTGTACCTGGCTATGAGAGACCTGGTGTGACTACGGTGTCTATTAAAAACAAGGTGGGCATGTGAAGCCGATGCTTCTGTTCTCTGTCGTTCGATTGACGTCTTGGTGGGCACCAGCACAAAACACTTTTGGGTTGATATGCGCGTCATTAGCGAATACAGTGCTACTGGTACTGGCACGATTGTCAGCCTTTAGTTTTTTGCGGCGTAGTTATAACTTCATACGAAAAAGTTCAATTAATTGCGGAGAGTCCGACGTGTTCGAGTAATACAATACTTGACGTAAAATTGGCCTTGCGTGGTTGTGACTTGGAGGTAGTGGTGGGGGTTTGTTTACAAATCTTCACTAGACGAAGTTAAACCAAAGAAAAAAGATAAGAAAAACACGGTAACCACATGGTTAACTAACTAACTAACTAACTAACTAACTAACTAACTAACTAACTAACTAACTAACTAACTAACTAACTAACTAACTAACTAACTAACTAACTAACTAACTAACTAACTAACTAACTAACTAACTAACTAACTAACTAACTAACTAACTAACTAACTAACTAACTAACTAACTAACTAACTAACTAACTAACTAACTAACTAACTAACTAGTTAACTAACTAATTAACTAGCCAACTAACTAACCAACTAACTAACTAAATAACTAACTAACCAACTAACTAACGTACTCCCTCACAAAGCCCGACGAGTGCAGCGTTATTAGCTGTTTAAAGAAAGCAAGAGGAATGTTATATCTGACATAGTGCATCGCAAGCTATTTCAACGCCACCAGTACAAGTTACAGTCTACTTCGCCCTGGCCGAACGTTATAGTTTCTTCTCGTCGACGACGATATTGAACGACGAGGCCAGCCGGTGTCACTCTTGCGCCGGCTCTTATCCCTTCGTTTCACTTCGACGTTTACGCTTATTCACCGTGAAACTTACGCGAAGTAAGTTTTGCTGCGTTGCATAAAAAAAAAAAACAAGAGTAAGGTTTGTGGTCGCACAAAGTGCACGCTCCTGTGCCGTCCTAGTTAGTCCCGTCGGGAATTACTGCTGTATACTAGGGCCTCAACGAAGCGGTGCCCATCAACCGCAAGAAGAGTTTCATGTGTGTACACAGCTGTTCCTCAAGAGCCACAACTTTTCTGTCGCTCACTGTCTCGCTCAGCAAAAAAAAAAGTTTACAATGCGGGCCCTTTGTGTGGCAAACGAATCGGTGAGAACCCGCTCATCTCTTGAGAAGGGCAAAAGACGTTCTCCTTTTATAGAAATGCGAATGCTGCCACCTGAGCAGTCTTGTTTGCCATAGCCCGTGTTTGATTTAAGTTTTGCGAGTTGGACCGAGTCTTGCTTAGTACTTTTTCTATGTTGGAGTCGGCAAATGACAGTCTGCACAACACGAAAAAATAAATAAAGCAGTGCGGAGCCAGTTTTATGGGTACGCAAGCGTGCGGATGCGGGTGGCTTGTCATCGTTCTTGTTTTAATCAAGACAAGCGGACGCCCTCATTGCTTCGCTGTCTCCACCCAGCGTGATATTTCGCTTCAGGTGAAACGTTGCTCGTTCGTATCGAAACGTTCTCTCGACTGTACTGCGCGGCGACATTAAGGAGCTGTGTTGAACCAAAACTGCAATCTTTTTTTTTGCATTATTCTATAACGCGGGTGTGTATTCGAGCTCAAACAAAAGAAGAAAAATAAACTAAATAAGCATGGTCGCGTAAAGTCGCATCAACTAAATATAAACCATGCTATAGCGAAGCGTATTTATGCAGTACACCTTCACAACACCTGGGTGCATATTTTGAAACGATCGCGAAAGGCTCCAGTATCGCTTTTCGTAACGTTGAAGCTGATGTGCTGAATAGTCGGCCAGAGAAACGTCATTACTGCACTGGCCGTTAGTTTTACGAACATCTCTTAACATAAGAGTGAGTGTTCTGTGCGAGTGCAGAGCGACCCGAGTGGAGTGTTTTCGAGTGTATGCTGGCTTCGACGCAGTGGCCAGGCTTGGCTGTGGGTATAATTGAAATTGAAGACGGGTTTAAACAGCTTTCAATGTTTCATGTTTCTTGGTTTAAAGTTCAGTAAATTTCTGACTTCTGTGAAATATATTTTCGTTTAGAGTTCGACCCAGCGTAATTGGAAAGTTCATGCCACCACAGCGACATCGTCTCAACATCTCAATATATCACCGGCGTGCGATAAACCCCGCGAAAAACCCACGGTTCAAAGGGTGAAAATTACAAGCTGGCAAGACAACAATTACTGAAAACACACCAATGTAACTGATACTTTCAGCGTAAAACACTCCGCGCGCATTGACGAAAGATTGAATTCCAGAAACTACCACGTCATTAAATGGATTATGACATGGTCACCCAACAATTTGTGGTATTCGGCGAAAAGCGAAGGGTCGAGTATGCTTGTACACGTGTGAAAACTGGACTGTGAAATATTATTTCAGTCTAAAATAAGCCGTAGAAGTCTCCGGCTGCAAACTCGGCCCACCGCCGGCGACTGCCATTTTGCCGTGGCATGCGTGACGTCACAAACCGAAGGGAGCAGCGCCGTCGTCTGCTACCGAACGGCCCCATCGGCACGCGGTCAGTGTGTTCACTGTGTTGCGAGTGTTGCTTGCCGCGTGGTCCGAACGTGTCGCAATTGTTGCAAAGTGGTACCGGTACCATCGCCATGTCGTCGGTACCGTCATTAGCTCAAAATTCAGGCAATGATTCACAAGCAGCAGGAGCAGCGACAACGCCGTGTACGCTGCGCATTTTCATTTCGACCGCACCGCCACCAGCTCGAGCGACGAAGAAAGCATCGAAAACGGGCCGAACCCAGATGACAACGACCTCGGTGTTGTGGCAGACGTTGCAGATGGCCTATCGCAACGATAAGTTGCTTTATTTCAAGCATTCCAGATTGACAAGCGAGCTTAACGATTAGGAGATGCTGCATTCGCGAGCCACTTTGCGCAATAGAATTCGTAAAACACATAGACTTTTTTTTTGCTATGCTACGTGCATGCACGACTTAATAAGTGGTGGTAACAATGCTGCGCGTACTGACAGTTGCTTTGACATCTATTGCTACGTGCGGCATGTGTGCAAACATTATCTGAAGCGAACACCATGTACTATTCTGTGCGACGCTAATGTTCCTCATGATACGCATCTTGACCGGATCTTTGCGGCACAGCGTCCGGCCGCTGCCTCGACTTTTTCACCGGTATACCGAACTCGCCGAGAAGATGCTGTAGCTGTCTGCCGTGAAGTGCGCTGAGCAAAAAACAGATGCGTCTCTTGCGCACCAGTCCTTCCTGCGCACGTTTATCTCCGAAGCCTTGCGTTTGGCGGGCTTTTTAGGGAACTTGAAGAAGGACGAGATTCACAAGATTGAAGTAACTAGAAGAATAAGAATGGGGTGGAGCACATTTGGCAAGCACTCTCAAATTATGACAGGTAGATTGACACTATCCCTCAAGAGGAAGGTATCTTGCCGGTACTTAGCTCCGGAGCAGAAACCTGGATATTTACAAAGAGGGTTCAGCTTAAATTGAGGACGACGCAGCGAGCAATGAAAAAAAAAGGTAGCTGTAACCTTAAGAGACAAGAAAAGAGCAGAGTGAATTAGGGAACAAACGGGGGTTAAGGATATCATAGCTGAAATCAAGAAGAAGAAATGTACATGGGCCGGGCATGTAGCACGTAGACAGGATAACCGCTGGTCGTTAAAAGTAACTGACTGGATTCCCAGAGAAGGCAAGCGGGTTAGGGGGAGACAGAAGGTTAGGTGGGCAGAGGAGATTAAGAAGTTTGTGGGTACAAATTGGCAGCAGGAAGCCCAGGACCGGGTTAACTGGCGGAACATGGGAGAGGCCGTTGTCCTGCAGTGGACATAGTCAGGCTGATGATGATGATGATGATGAAGAATGACGCAGTACTCTCCCTTCTCTGTACGCTATGGCACCCCACAGCGCAGCATGGGCGACGCGGTGACACTGCTTCAACCGCTGCAAGTCATTAAGTTCCAGTGACACGTTGAATAACGCTGAAACATCTCGATTGCAAGCGCAGCTGACCGCGAAACACAATCGCCCTCCGTACTGCACATCATACAGAAAGACGCTCGTGGAGCAATCGGTTCGTTACGTCACGGATAGAGAGCGCGCCAGTGTTGCCCGACCACTAGACTGCTCGCTCGTTCATAACTAAGTCTCTATAGCACAAAAAACCCCAGTAATTAACTTTCTGCCTGGTCCGGTGGGTCATGTTGTGGGCAAGATTAAAAGCTGAGCTTCCTGCTAAGCTCGAATCCACTGCTTTATTCGGGCCACTTTGAAAGCTGCCGCTATGACTCCAAGTTACCATAATCAAGGCCGATCAGGTTTATCATAGACTAAAGTGGAAATCATTTTTGGCCTTTTAGTACGGAAAAACTTGAATCTCAGAAACGATTTGTCTCACTCATCGCTCACAACAGCTTCGACAGGACAGCGGTGATGACACCTTAATGCAATTAAACGACATTTCTACTTTAGAAGCTCGGAGAAAGTTCAGTCGTCTTTCCTTTCTTTACAATTGTTTGTGTGGTATTGTAAAAAATTGATCTCCCTGACTGTGGTTAAACCGCTCTCAGTACGACGTACTCGTCATGGTCATGAACATGCTCTAACCCCAATTTTGTTGCCCGATCAAATGCTTTAAATATAGTTTTTTCCTAGAACTGTCCGATGACTGGAATTGTTTGCCGTGTGACATCTTTCATTCTAATAAGTTTCTTGGTGACCTTGAGCGTCACCTTCTTTCTTAACCTTTTGTTTCTTTTGCATTGTTGTCTGTTGTTTCCTACAATTACGTTTTGATGTATCCACGCCTGCTTGGGCCAGCACATTGGCCTGCAGTATTGTGAATAAATAAATAAATAAATATCCTTTTCGAAGTCAATTATTTTCCGGAAGCGTAAATGCTTAACCAGGTCTATAAACAGTTTGCTCGTTCCCATCCACAACTGCATCAAGAAGTAACAGCAGAATAAATACATGAACAAGTGATGTATATTATAGGGGCCCCTGTTCAAGCGCTTGCCTGCTCGAATACTACAGGACAAGACGCGAAAGCGTCGCTAGGCGACCCGCACCACAATGCCTACAAGTAAGTCATCACAAGCGGAAAATATTGGCGAAATTTCACTCTGTTGTAACATTGCCTAGCAACATTGTCATTCTTTCGTAGAACAAAATCGAGTGATTGCTGTTGTGACGGAAAACTTCAACTTACTTGTTAGGGTTCCCCAGCGTGCAGTGAGAGTGACCATGGTGCCTCTGTCAGAAGGTGGGGGGGCAAGGAGGACAAGGAGTGCAAGGAGGGCGAATGGCTGGAACGCCATTCTGCGCAACACTGATTCTAGCACAGCACCACTTTGGCTGAACCGCATGAAACATTAAACTGCATAAGGCAGCCGAACGATCGACGTGCCACGACTATATTGATTCGGTTTGGGTTTTACTTTCTGTACATTGTTGCTGCACCCGCTCCAAGCCCTCCTCTATCCTAGTACACTGTAGTGTTGCCGAAGAACGACGAAAAGGAGAGAGATGACAGGAATGTTAACTAATTCAGCATAACCGGTATGCTACCCTTGGCAAGGTACCGCACAGGAAGCAAGTGAACGGAGAAAGACAGGAGAAGTAACACACACACACACACACACACACACACACACACACACCACACACACACACACACACCACACACACACACACACACACACACACACACACACACACACACGTGTGTGTGTGTGTGTGTGTGTGTGTGTGTGTGTGTGGTGTGTGTGTGTGTGGTGTGTGTGTGTGTGTGTGTGTTGTGTGTGTGTGTGTGTGTGTGTGTTTACTTCTCCTGTCTTTCTCCGTTCACTTGCTTCCCTGTGCGGTACCTTGCCAAGGTAGCATACCGGTTTGCTGAATTAGTTAACATTCCTGTCATCTCTCTCCTTTTCGTCGTTCTTCGGCAACACTACAGTGTACTAGGATAGAGGAGGGCTTGGAGCGGGTGCAGCAACAATGTACAGAAAGTAAAACCCAAACCGAATCAATATAGTTGTGGCACGTCGTTCGTTAGGCTGCCTTATGCAGTTTAATGTTTCATGCGGTTCAGCCAAAGTGGTGCTGTGCTAGAATCAGTGTTGCGCAGAATGGCGTTCCAGCCATTCGCCCTCCTTGCACTCCTTGTCCTCCTTGCCCCCCCACCTTCTACAGAGCACCATGGTCACTCTTCACTGCACGCTGGGGAAACTAACAAGTAAGTTGAAGTTTTCCGTCACAACAGCAATCACTCGATTTTGTTCTTACGAAAGAATGACAATGTTGCTAAGCTCGAATCCACTGCTTTATTCGGGGCCACTTTGAAAGCTGCCGCTATGACTCCAAGTTACCATAATCAAGGCCGATCAGGTTTATCATAGACTAAAGTGGAAATCATTTTTGGCCTTTTAGTACGGAAAAACTTGAATCTCAGAAACGATTTGTCTCACTCATCGGCTCACAACAGCTTCGACAGGACAGCGGTGATGACACCTTAATGCAATTAAACGACATTTCTACTTTAGAAGCTCGGAGAAAGTTCAGTCGTCTTTCCTTTCTTTACAATTGTTTGTGTGGTATTGTAAAAATTGATCTCCCTGACTGTGTTAAACCGCTCTCAGTACGACGTACTCGTCATGGTCATGAACATGCTCTAACCCCAATTTTTGCCCGATCAAATGCTTTTAAATATAGTTTTTTTCCTAGAACTGTCGATGACTGGAATTGTTTGCCGTGTGACATCTTTCATTCTAATAAGTTTCTTGGTGACCTTGAGCGTCACCTTCTTTCTTAACCTTTTGTTTCTTTTGCATTGTTGTCTGTTGTTTTCTACAATTACGTTTTGATGTATCCACTCCTGCTTGGGCCAGCACATTGGCCTGCAGTATTGTGAAATAAATAAATAAATAAATATCCTTTTCGAAGTCAATTATTTTCCGGAAGCAGTAAATGCTTAACCAGGTCTATAAACAGTTTGCTCGTTCCCATCCACAACTGCATCAAGAAGTAACAGCAGAATAAATACATGAACAAGTGATGTAATATTATAGGGCCCCTGTTCAGCGCTTGCCTGCTCGGCAACACTACAGTGTACTAGGATAGAGGAGGGCTTGGAGCGGGTGCAGCAACAATGTACAGAAAGTAAAACCCAAACCGAATCAATATAGTCGTGGCACGTCGATCGTTCGGCTGCCTTATGCAGTTTAATGTTTCATGCGGTTCAGCCAAAGTGGTGCTGTGCTAGAATCAGTGTTGCGCAGAATGGCGTTCCAGCCATTCGCCCTCCTTGCACTCCTTGTCCTCCTTGCCCCCCCACCTTCTACAGAGCACCATGGTCACTCTTCACTGCACGCTGGGGAAACTAACAAGTAAGTTGAAGTTTTCCGTCACAACAGCAATCACTCGATTTTGTTCTTACGAAAGAATGACAATGTTGCTAGGCAATGTTACAACAGAGTGAAATTTCGCCAATATTTCCGCTGTGATGACTTTACTTGTAGGCTCATTGTGGTGCGGGTCGCCTATGCGACGCTTTCGCGTCTTGTCCTGTAGTATTTCCGAGCAGGCAAGCGCTGAACAGGGGCCCTATAATATTACATCACTTGTTCATGTATTTATTCTGCTGTTACTTCTTGATGCAGTTGTGGATGGGAACGAGCAAACTGTTTATAGACCTGGTTAAGCATTTACTGCTTCCGGAAAATAATTGACTTCGAAAAGGATATTTATTTATTTATTTATTTCACAATACTGCAGGCCAATGTGCTGGCCCAAGCAGGAGTGGATACATCAAACGTAATTGTAGAAAACAACAGACAACAATGCAAAGAAACAAAAGGTTAAGAAAGAAGGTGACGCTCAAGGTCACCAAGAAACTTATTAGAATGAAAGATGTCACACGGCAAACAATTCCAGTCATCGACAGTTCTAGGAAAAAACTATATTTAAAAGCATTTGATCGGGCAAAAATTGGGGTTAGAGCATGTTCATGACCATGACGAGTACGTCGTACTGAGAGCGGTTTAACACAGTCAGGGAGATCAATTTTTACAATACCACACAAACAATTGTAAAGAAAGAAAGACGACTGAACTTTCTCCGAGCTTCTAAGTAGAAATGTCGTTTAATTGCATTAAGGTGTCATCACCGCTGTCCTGTCGAAGCTGTTGTGAGCCGATGAGTGAGACAAATCGTTTCTGAGATTCAAGTTTTTCCGTACTAAAAGGCCAAAATGATTTCCACTTTAGTCTATGATAAACCTGATCGGCCTTGATTATGGTAACTTGGAGTCATAGCGGCAGCTTTCAAGTGGCCCCGAATAAAGCAGTGGATTCGAGCTTAGCAGAAGCTCAGCTTTTAATCTTGCCCACAACATGACCCACCGGACCAGGCAGAAAGTTAATTACTGGGTTTTTTGTGCTATAGAGACTTAGTTATGAAACCACTAGCCCGATTCATAACTAAGTCTCTATAGCACAAAAAACCCCAGTAATTAACTTTCTGCCTGGTCCGGTGGGTCATGTTGTGGGCAAGATTAAAAGCTGAGCTTCCTGCTAAGCTCGAATCCACTGCTTTATTCGGGGCCACTTTGAAAGCTGCCGCTATGACTCCAAGTTACCATAATCAAGGCCGATCAGGTTTATCATAGACTAAAGTGGAAATCATTTTTGGCCTTTTAGTACGGAAAAACTTGAATCTCAGAAACGATTTGTCTCACTCATCGGCTCACAACAGCTTCGACAGGACAGCGGTGATGACACCTTAATGCAATTAAACGACATTTCTACTTTAGAAGCTCGGAGAAAGTTCAGTCGTCTTTCCTTTCTTTACAATTGTTTGTGTGGTATTGTAAAATTGATCTCCCTGACTGTGTTAAACCGCTCTCAGTACGACGTACTCGTCATGGTCATGAACATGCTCTAACCCCAATTTTTGCCCGATCAAATGCTTTTAAATATAGTTTTTTTTCCTAGAACTGTCGATGACTGGAATTGTTTGCCGTGTGACATCTTTCATTCTAATAAGTTCTCTTGGTGACCTTGAGCGTCACCTTCTTTCTTAACCTTTTGTTTCTTTTGCATTGTTGTCTGTTGTTTTCTACAATTACGTTTTGATGTATCCACTCCTGCTTGGCCAGCACATTGGCCTGCAGTATTGTGAAATAAATAAATAAATAAATATCCTTTTCGAAGTCAATTATTTTCCGGAAGCAGTAAATGCTTAACCAGGTCTATAAACAGTTTGCTCGTTCCCATCCACAACTGCATCAAGAAGTAACAGCAGAATAAATACATGAACAAGTGATGTAATATTATAGGGCCCCTGTTCAGCGCTTGCCTGCTCGGAAATACTACAGGACAAGACGCGAAAGCGTCGCATAGGCGACCCGCACCACAATGAGCCTACAAGTAAAGTCATCACAGCGGAAATATTGGCGAAATTTCACTCTGTTGTAACATTGCCTAGCAACATTGTCATTCTTTCGTAAGAACAAAATCGAGTGATTGCTGTTGTGACGGAAAACTTCAACTTACTTGTTAGTTTCCCCAGCGTGCAGTGAAGAGTGACCATGGTGCTCTGTAGAAGGTGGGGGGGGCAAGGAGGACAAGGAGTGCAAGGAGGGCGAATGGCTGGAACGCCATTCTGCGCAACACTGATTCTAGCACAGCACCACTTTGGCTGAACCGCATGAAACATTAAACTGCATAAGGCAGCCGAACGATCGACGTGCCACGACTATATTGATTCGGTTTGGGTTTTACTTTCTGTACATTGTTGCTGCACCCGCTCCAAGCCCTCCTCTATCCTAGTACACTGTAGTGTTGCCGAAGAACGACGAAAAGGAGAGAGATGACAGGAATGTTAACTAATTCAGCATAACCGGTATGCTACCCTTGGCAAGGTACCGCACAGGGAAGCAAGTGAACGGAGAAAGACAGGAGAAGTAAACACACACACACACACACACACACACACACACACCAACACACACACACACACACACACACACACACACACACACACCACACACACACACACACGTGTGTGTGTGTGTGTGTGTGTGTGTGTGTGTGTGTGTGTGTGTGTGTGTGTGTGTGTGTGTGTGTTGTGTGTGTGTGTGTGTGTGTGTGTGTGTGTGTGTTTACTTCTCCTGTCTTTCTCCGTTCACTTGCTTCCCTGTGCGGTACCTTGCCAAGGTAGCATACCGGTTATGCTGAATTAGTTAACATTCCTGTCATCTCTCTCCTTTTCGTCGTTCTTCGGCAACACTACAGTGTACTAGGATAGAGGAGGGCTTGGAGCGGGTGCAGCAACAATGTACAGAAAGTAAAACCCAAACCGAATCAATATAGTCGTGGCACGTCGATCGTTCGGCTGCCTTATGCAGTTTAATGTTTCATGCGGTTCAGCCAAAGTGGACACACACCACACACACACACACACACACACACAACGTCACAGAACACAGTGCCAATCTTCTGGGTTGAACGGTACCAATATGATTCTGCAGTCGCTCCTGCAAGCCCGTTGTCATTATAAATTTCATCTTTGTATTGTTTGCTTTTCTTCCTGATGACTTTTCAGGATAAGGTTGAAGGGTAGCTGCCAGAGACAACGGTCTGTTGTCAAGGCGAGCGATATCGATTCCGAGTTATAATCTCCGCACAGTGGAGCGAGGGACAGCGGCATGGGGCCGTGAGAATCTTACCAGCATCGGATTTGCTCTGCATCAGCTTTATCGACCAATAGCCAAGCCTAGATGACACATTAAAAACATTCTCTCAGAGCCCTTAAGACTGAGTGGTGTCTACCAAGACGTGTGGCTTAAGGGGCACATTGAAGAGAGTTGTTTTACAAAGGTACGAGTGACAATAGTTACTGCTGTCATTCCGTGCTAAGTACGAGAGGGATACTTGACTTAGGAATGGCGTTTCAAAAAGTACGGGTGCGGTATGTGCGGAGCCGCCTCTCACGAGCCTAGGAGAAAAAAAAATTATAGGACCCTTAAGCTGCTCCTTTAAGACCTGAACGCAAAAATGACATCCCGTTCCCTCGTGTGTACTTGAACTACTTGGTGTATAAATACGTTTTATCGATCAAGAACTTTCAATTGCTTTATTTTATAATGTAATCGATAAAGATGAAAATGGCTTGTGTCAGTGAAGCTTGAGTAATGGGTAGTATGCTTTATCCACGAGCAAATATGTGCGAGAAGCCTTTTGTTAATTGCTATACTTTGCCGATTCCCCTTTGTGGGTGTGCGCCAGAGTATCAAGGATCATCATCATCATCATCAACACCAATTACGTGGTGATATGAGTTATACGCAGTATTGTGTATGCCTTTTGTAATGGGTGACTGGCTTAAAGCACGAAGTCGTTATTATAATTGTATGCTCTTACACCTCGTTGCAACATAGCTTGTAACATCCAATATTGCTACAATATAACATGTACAGTGAAGCTTGTATACAGGATGGGCGTGTTTCATTAACCGTATTTTTAATACATTTACAGGCAGACGAAGTTATTTTAACGGCCTTTCCAAGCAGACGCATGCCTGTGTGGTAGAACGCCTGCTTGCCGCGTAAACGGCCGGATTGCGATGTTCACTCGGACTCAGAAAATATATTCATTTATTATCTCATTAACCAGCTAGAAGCTGTGCAAAACAGGGCGGCACGGTTCATTTCACGTATTTACAGTCGCCCCTCGAGCGTCACACAAATAAAACATGACCTTTCATTACAGCATCTCGACATACGGCGCACAGTTGCCCTCCTGTCTTTGCTTCATAAATATATTCACGCGTCCAGGCCACCACCTTTCCCACTAACAGCACCATTGCGCATGTCTAAACGACTTCACAATCAGCGAAGCATGACACGCATCTTTGGAAAAACAAAATCATTTAATACATCGTCTTTGCCTCGTGCCATAGCACTCTGGAATGACCTACCCGACGTCATTGTCAATTTAACTAATCATAAAAATTTTCGCGAGCAATTAATGATACATCTATCTCAATAGCATTGTATAGCGTCCTTGAATTCTGTTTTTGTTCTTTGTGCTGTTTTGCGGCTGGGAAATTCTTGTTGTTGCTTGAAGCCCCTCTTTGTCATTTGTGCAACCACTGTTATTAGTTCCAATGTTATTACTTGCTTTGTATTTTTATTAGTTATTAGTTGCTCTGTAGTTGCTTTGCTTTGTAGTTTCTTTGTATTGTGGCAGAAGTATCACCCACTAGCATTCTTCCTATGTACCCCCCTTACTCTATGCTCCGTAATAGAGCCTGTAAGGTATTTTTAAATAAAAAGTAAAATAAATAAAATATTTGTATCTTTCTCGATTTTTCGGTCACAGACCAGACGATTTTTTGCTCGCAACCAACGACGCCCGCACCGCAACCCACGCCAACGTTGGATTTTTTACAAAACGAGCCTAGTTTAAATTCCCGTCTCACGCCACTAGCGTGTGCTAACTCCTGTGTCGAGTGCTAACTCCTGTGTTAACTTCGGTGTCGCACCGCTAGCGTTTCTGGCCAAAACGAAGAAGCAGGGGCATTCTTTCCCCCTCTTTTTTCCTCAAAATCATACTGCCACGTGGTTCATGGCCGATCCGCCGTAATGGGTTGAGCCATTCCTCTAGGGTCCAACCAATAAACCAACCAATACCCCTGAGGGGGTATGAACCACACTTGAAACATCATTATCAATATTATCATCATCATCAGGGGTGGCCGACGCCGCCGAGTTTAACCACCGGGTTAGCGCGGAGCGCCAATGAAAGCGTCTACTCGACTCGGAGGCTCGTCACACACTCCCTTCATTCACCCAACGCCTCAACTAAGTTACTCTGTGGCTTCGATGCGCCTAGCATCCCGGAACCAAACATGCAACATGCATGTCAGCGAGGTGCCACCTGACATGCGTACAGCGAAAGGAAACCGAAACCCAAGACACAACAATAAATCAATCGCGTTAGTACACAAATGCTGTTTACTTTTATTTCAACGGCTTCCAGAGCCCCACACCACAGCATCTCTCCTAATCATATCGTGTTTTGGGGAGGTCGAATCCCAGCAATTTTTATATTAATATCATTGCGCTTATTCGAACAGTCTCTCTCCTTGCTTTTTATCATTACGTTTTATGGAATAGGAAGGTGGATAAAGAGAAGAAAGAAGATCACGTGCTTTCGCAGCGCGTGAGCCCACGAGCTTCAGTTCCACCGAGAGCTTGTTGGAAAAGCAGGCAGCCCCGTCTCGACCAGTTCAGGCCTCGCTTTGGAACACTGCTCTACCGAGTAAGTGAACCGCTGGTGTGCGCTAGTGTTTTCTTCTACGTGTAGTACCCCTTTTCTGCTGCATGTAGGTTTTTATATCGACAAGACTGCGTGTAATACATGCTTCCGGAATTCGGAAGTTATATCCCCGGCCGATCTTGGTCTAACGGAAGCCGTTGACTTCGCGCAATGTTTACTCTAAGCAGTGACGACCTGTTTACTGGCGCTCACTATGAGCACCTCAGAACATCAGATGACTGTGCCCAGGTGCAGCACGCCCTTAGTGCTGCATGCTGTTAGCTGACGGGGCTTGTCGGTGTCGGTGCGCAGTGATACGCGTGGACGCTGTTAAGTAATAAAAATCGCTCTGCTTTATTGACAAAAGCATTTTGGGATACACTAGAATTTTATTTTTGTGCGCGTGAGTTGGAACGTATTAGTCGCCCATATTCGTGGATAAGCCAAATCCCGCATATCTCACCGCAAATTATAGTAGTTTCACAACTACGTCTGTTTTTTTAGTAAAATAATAAACATGCTTGTTTTTTTTTCTTACGCTTACGGTTTCAGAGACACCGCAGCACGTGCCTTTAAAGTTGCACCTTCTGCCAGTGCAACAAATGCTGGGCGGCGCCTGTGTCGATATGCAATACCGATTGCCGGCAGCCATCTCTTTATACAGCGGTGTGATGCTTGCGCCAATCTGGACTACTTCGCGTAGTGGTACATGTGCAGATGCTCGTCCCCCGTAGCTTTCCATTAATTGCCAAGAAAAGTCGTCCGCGAGTATAGCAATGAGCCAGTACTCCCGACCCGACTTGTATGATTTACGGGCCGTGTGAATTCCGTAGGTAAACCTCGATCAAGCGTATACTACGTTTAGACAGTTTTCTCCATTACAGGTGACGAGCACGTCTGAGACTCAGACATTATGAACGCCGGCCAATGTCTCAAGCAACCGCGTGGGAGGCACACTCATCGCCATGAAGACGTCGTTCTGTCAGCAAACGGTCACTTAGACACTGGCTGTTTAGACGCTGGCTGTGTGAAAGCTTCCGACATGGGCATCAATGCCTCGACATTACCTCAGCCTGCTTGCGCGCCTGTTTTCAACGTGGCGTCGCCTTCAATGACTGAATTTCCAGGCAACCAGTTTCCATCTTGGCCGCGCCTGCGCTTCGCAAACAGACCTGGCAGCCCCTGTAACGCGGCCTACTTGCCCGAGTTCGACGGGTGGGCAGACATCAAGTGTGAAGAAACACCGAATTTATGCGGTTACGCTAGCGCTCTGTTGAAGCTGAAACGAGCTCGACTCCAGTTGTTCTCGCAGACGGCTTGTAGACAAAACGTTGGAGCGAAAGAAAACATCACCATGTCTGAACCACGCACTGGGCACAGCAACTACAGTGACGCCGAGCAGTACGCGAGGAAAAGAGACCCGTCGCTTGTGAAGCTTGCTCAGGCGGAGGGCCCACATGGCGTCCGTCACACTCCCGTGGTGACGGCCTCCGGGACAGTGTCCGCGATGAGGCCTCCCATGGCTCTTATCACAGGGGATCACGCTGTAGCAGAGGATGTCATCTGGGTAAAGCAGCTTCGCCTCCCTTGGCGACCACAATAGCTGCTTCTATCGCGGCGTCCAAGCGTGCTGCGCGGAAGGACACGAGCGTAGGCACACAGCTCTACCAGGTCACCACGGGGCTTCGAGCCAATCACTTCTGTGGGCCCAATTTCGGGAACCATTCGCCGTTGATGCTTCAGGTACTAAGTCAATGGCGGGTTTGTTTCGGGGATTGGTCCAGGAAGACGCAAACTTTGTCTTCACCCCATGGTCCTCCAAGGCCAATGGTGTCCCAGGACTTTTGGTCGGGGCCTTCATGGTTTTCAACGCCAATCTATCTGCGTCAACGACTTATAGGCTACGGCTTGCGCGCTATTTATAGTTTCGATAAGAATCAAATATACATCTTAATAAAGTACATTATTCGTGTGAAAAAAATTGCAATCGCGGTGTTCATTTGAAGTGACCTCCCATCACCAATACAATTATATGACATCCGGCGTCGCATAGGCTTCTGTTCGCTCAATTGATGGTGGAAATAAAATGAAACATAACTGTTATCTTCTCATCATGCGTATTCGCAAGAAAATTGTTCAGTTTGCTATAGGATACATTTTAATTTGTATTGTGTTTGAAAGCAACAGCTTCTGCGCGCGAAAATTATTGTCGCCTCAAATTATGCGAAAAAAGTGGCATAGTGGTGTAAATTCATTCTGGCTTCTAACGACGAAGGTTTTGTTTAGTTGAGCAACATGATGCTAGAGGTGCGACGGAGCCTATCATTGCAGCTTTGCTTCTAAATGTGTGGGCACATTAAACCGACATGTGGCGCTTCGTGTGTCGCCTAATTAGGAAGCCTTCATGTGCGCGCGTCTCCGTTGAGACGCACGTACATAACGGTTTCATACGCCATTTTCATATTTAATTCCTTCCAGAAGTCTTATAGGTCGCTGTCTTGTTCAGCATGGATGAAGATTTGGAGAAAAACTTAGCTCACACTCCAATGAAACCACTGATACGTAGAAATAGAAAAATATGTAAAGGCTGTGTAGGGAACGCCTTTCACAAACTACCGAAGGAGTTGTCTGCAGCAGATGTTGCGCGAACGCGACTTCATATTTCTCGCAAACTCAAATTTCTCATTACAACGTCTCGCAATGTTTTCCGTGTTACGAAGTCACGAATAATCCTAATTTGCAAGCTTTTCTTTACGCTGAAGATAGCTACCATAACGATTTCTCGCTAGGCCCCTAAACATACGAACTCTATAATTGATATGTGGGGTTTAACGTCCCAAAACCACCATATGATTATGAGAGATGCCGTAGTGGAGGGCTACGACATTTTCGACCACCTGGGGTTCTTTAATGTGCACCCGAATTTGAGCACACGGGCCTACAACATTCCCGCCTCCATTGGAATTTCAGCCGCCAATGCCGGGATTGGATCCCGCGACCTGCGGGTCAGTAGTCGAGTACCTTAGCCACTAGACCACCGCGGCGGGGCCACAAGCTCTGTAGAGACGCCGGTGTGTCCGCCGTATGCGAGAATAAACGTTAGGGATAGCAATTGTGTGCCACCTCTTCTATGAAAAAGCGAAGTGGTTCTTCGTCGCGATTATCATATCCGAGATACGTGTTACTGCTTGCGGGCATCGTAAACGGAGTATGTGCCTTAGTCGTGGGGTAAATTCCACTACGCAACACTGGCCCCCTGAAACTGAATTAAGTAGTTGCCCACTAAACGGGTATGAGCCACAGTAATATGTATGGCCTACGCAAAAAGAAGTATCGTCCTCATAAACACGTATGTTCTACATAAGTGGGGTGAATTTCACTATTTCTATTAAAAGGAAGAAGGTGAGAGTCACCCGAAGAAATCGCGTGCGGTTCACTGTCAGACCACTGTCCTTATCTATGTAATGGTTATGAAAAGTGGTCTGTATACCCCAAAGTCTAATGAATAGCGTTTAGGAAAGAACAGCGATAAAACATACGGGAGCATCTGAAAGAAACCGTTAGATGGTTTTGTACAAACCATTTAAGCCGGTAGACCAAGTACTAGGAGTCAATTAGAGACCAAGCTGAGTTCTCTGCATAAGCTGTGCAACTCATTACAGCTATATAAAGCTGTGAATTGCTGCAAACCTATGAGATTCAGTTTAGTGTGTTTCCAACCCTCCATTAAAAAAACGAGATGGTCTGGTAACGGGACGTCACCAAGACTGCTGATCTGATTGGCTCTGTGTACTGTGCAAAACTTCCATGTACTTAAAGGCATGATGGATTTCCTTCTACGCGGCTTCAAGTGGTCTACTTGTTTGTGCTAGCGAATGATGTCGTCGTTTTTCCGCTGACATCTGCAAGCCATCTTGAGCGACTCTCCGGTATTCTCAAGGTACGCTGCAATGCTGGCTCTCAGCTCAACTTCTCCAAATGCTGCTTCTGCCGTTCCGAAAGAATTGTACTTGGGTCATCTGTTTAATGCCACTGGTACCAGCTAAGCCATGTGAATTTTCCCACAGTGACATAATTTCTTATACCCTTTTCACCTCAATATGCCTGGAGCTTCCTGTTTCATTGCTCATATATGCGCCAGATCATGCGAAGTTTTCCAGATAGTGGGCGTCCTCTCATGAAGCTATTACAATTGATCTCACCTTCACTTGGAATTCGCCTCAAACTGAAGAATTTAGAGCTTATTGCTTCCCTCACAACTTCTCCAATAGTTGCCCACTTTGATCCGACCACGCCGACAGAAGTTCACACTGACGCGAGTGGTCACGCGATTGGTGCTGTTTCAGCTGAGTTCAACATGGAAGTGACTGCGTCATCGCCTGCGCCAGCCGCCCTAGGCCCACTGCAGAGAACTGTTCAAGCATTGAAAGGGAGAGCCCTGCTCTTGTTTTCACTGTTGCTAAATTTAGCCTCTCCCTCTTCCGCCGGGGTTTCTCTGTTAAAACGGGCCATTATGCGCTTTGCTGGCGTTGTTGATCCAAGGATCCCAAAGGCCGCCTCGGTCGTTGGTTGCTCCGCCTCCAAGAATACACCTTCTCGGTCGCTTACAAATTCAGTCTCCTCCATGAAGACCCCGACCGTCTGTCACGGAATCTAATGAATCCGCTAGACGCCCCAGAAGGAGCTATTATGGCTTGCTTCTTATCAATATCGGACTTTTTTGATTTAGCTGATGAGCAACGCCGGGACTCAGCTTTATGACCCATCATGGAATGTCAGAGTTCCAATATTTTAAACACTTCCCTGAATTTGTACTTCCTTCATGACGGTGATTTTTAACGCCACAATGCACTCCTGCGGCTCTGACCGCCTTGTCATCGTGCCTTCCAATTTTCGGGTAGATGTTATCCGCCAGTGTTACGAAAAACTTACCACCGGTCACCTTGGAGTCCCCGGCGTCGTTTTTCTAGCCACGCCTATATGACTCTGCGCGAAAGTATGTCAGCAACTGCGACATCAGTGAACGTTGGAAACAAGCAACAACTTTTTCAGCTATTATTTTGCTATGGCGGATTATCAAATTCTGCGCCAGATCACTGATCACACTCCGGAGATACAGCAAATAGTTGATACAGGGAACTCAGTGCAACCACTAGCTACTGTCGTCCATATCGTAGGATTCAAGCCGCATATGCCATTCAACTCTCCCCTTCCGTGACAAACACCGGGTCGGTGCTTTTATTACGCCGCGAGGTAGTGTCACAAGGAAGTAGTGCGTTTGTGGCTTAAGGTAGTAGACAGTCTCGGTCTGGGAGAAACTACTACGAGCCTTGTTCTCGCGCTGTTCGGAAGCAGGCTCGGTGATCTGCTCGTTCTAGAACCGGGCTCGTCCCTTCGGACTCTTTCGGACGGTGGTTTGGCTGAGCTTTGGGTGAATTTGACCTGTGAAACTAGCTGACGTTGCATATTACTTCTTTAAGCAATAGAATTAGTGCTAATGTCTAATTCATCTCCTGGCCAAGGGCACAGCCCTTGGTCAGCCTCCTTGCCTAATGATGAATTGCCATTGGAATATTTTTTCTGCAGTGGTGTTGGAAGCATCCCTGTTGCGCTGGTGCCCCCGAGTGGTAGATTTATTAGGCTCAACAACCCGAAGGCGATCCAGGTGGAGTTGCAGGTCATGACGCCGCACTTTCAGCTGATAAGTGATGTTCGTCAGTTCGGAAGAGGTGGTTTGGTATGCAGATCGTCAGATCCTTCGTGCGTTTCTGACATCCTAAAATGCAAGACATTTGCTTCGGTCCCGGTAAGTGCATTTATCCCGCCTCATTTAGCGTGCACTAAGGGAATTGTACGAGGAGTCGACTCTACATTAACGCCCGCTGAGACTCTGGAAAAGCTGTCTGATGCTGGGGTCATAGCTGTGTACCGATGCAACCGATTAGTTAACGGTGAGAAAGTCCCCACTGAGTCGGTTATTGCTACCTTTGCCGGCACTTCCTGTCCATCCGAGTCAAAAATATGGCCGCCCATTTTCAGAGTCGAACGTCTCGCTTCTCGTCCTCTGCAATGTCAAAACTGTTGGCGTTTTGGTCACAGTGCAGGGGGCTGTAAATCAAATTCACGTTGCCCCATCTGTGGCGATACCCATCCATCGAAGGAGTGCAACGCCGAAACCGAAAATTGCTGCCTCTGTGCAGGAAATCACGCGGCCGATTATCTGAACTGCACCGCAAGGTCTAATGAAACGCAACTTCTAGAAATCATGGACAGACGTCATTGCTCGCGGCGAGAAGCAATAACAGTTGTGAAGGATAGAGCCTTTGGCTATGCCGGAGTCGCGTCGAGGCACGAACAACTAAGTGAGACGAAGATTCTTAATCTTATTGAGGCTGCAGTAGAAAAGGCGATGTCGAAAGCGCTGGAACACATAGTTACGAGCGTGAGTGAGTGCATCTCTCAAGTGTTTTGCTCACAGATGACACAGCTGGCTTCTGCAGTAGCCGTACCGATGGCCAAGTCGGCACCTTGTACAGTGGAAGAGATACCGAATTTAGCCCCACAGCGACAATCTCGAGAGGAGAAAACCCCAATTTTGTCCGTACCTTCTACGTCGGCCCACGTGGAGGATCAGAATGAAATGGACGTATGCCAAGATTTCAGGCGTCAGAAGCGCACTGGATCTCCTTTAAAATCTCCTTGCCCAAACACAAAACCCAAAAAGGGCAGCGAAAATGCCAGTGCACTTATTAAGGAGAGTATTTTAGAAGCTGCCGTTGCTGAAGTGTTTCGCTCGTCAACATAGATACCTTGAAAGTACTACAGTGGAATTGTAGGTCTTTGATTTCTGCTTCTACTGACTTACTTTGCTTAATTAATCAGTTATATCCGGATATGATCTTATTACAAGAAACCTGGCTTAACCCTGTTAAGAATTATTATTTAAACAATTTCAGAGCATTTCGGTTAGAGCGTCCCTCACTGGGAGGTGGTCTAATTATATTAGTCTCGAATAAATTTTGCCACACAGCAAGCATAGCTTTTCAGCTTATGTCCACAGACTGTGAAATTTTGGTAATAGACCTCTGTCTGCCAGGGCACCACCATTTTTCACTTATAAACGCATATTTTCCAACGGGTTTGCATAATACTCAACAATTAGATACTGCCTTAGCTAATTGCAAGAATGATTTCCTTCTGACTGGTGATTTCAACTCACATCATGTTTCATGGGGATTTCGAACAGACCCTTCTGGTACTCTTCTGTGGGATTGGATGAATAATAAAAACCTTACCTGCCTAAATGATAGACAGCCTACATTTATTCGCGGACGGACACGATCGGTATTAGATCTCACGTTTTGCAGCCCAAGTGTTTCAATAAAGTCTTGGAAAACAATTGATTTCTCTTCAAACAGTGACCATCTTCCTGTATACTTTGAAATCATGTGCTGTGAAAACCTATTGAAAGGACAAAGAAAACATTGATCAATTACAAAAAATTTAAAGACTGCTTGCGTTCCAACATTAGGGCAGTGTCCAGTGGTCAAAATGAAGACCTCAGCAGAAATCTCTGTTCAGCTTTGAAAATCTCCAAGAACACTTCAGAATTTGTAATTGCTTCATCGTCATCCAAAAGTGCCCAAACCTAGTAGATGGTGGAATGATGAGTGCACACGAGATTATAGAAGAAGAAAAGCTGCATGGAAAAGACTAATATGTAATCAAAGTCCAAAAAATTGAAAGGATTATAAGTTCATTGCGACAACATTTAAACGCACTGTATCGCGAGCGAAAGAGCAATATGACCAAGAACATTTCGAGTACCTGTCTAAATCAAATAACAAACGTGCTTTATTCAACTTCCTTCGTGGTAGGAAGAAGACTCCTATACCAGGAAACGTTGACTCAGTAGTTTACACCTCACAGGAACTACAGGAATCATTGAATCAGTTGGCTAACGAATTAGAAAACAGGTCCTCAACGCATCTTCCTAATTCGGCTTACACAACAACCATCTATGACTACACAGAAATATCGACTTCCGAATTAAATCAGGCTATGGAAAGATTGCCAAATGCAGCACCAGGCCCCGATGGAATAACAAATACAATGCTAAAAATACTTCACAGGGAATATCCTAATGATCTGTTTCTGGCCAAAACGAAGAAGCAGGGGCATTCTTTCCCCCTCTTTTTTCCTCAAAATCATACTGCCACGTGGTTCATGGCCGATCCGCCGTAATGGGTTGAGCCATTCCTCTAGGGTCCAACCAATAAACCAACCAATACCCCTGAGGGGGTATGAACCACACTTGAAACATCATTATCAATATTATCATCATCATCAGGGGTGGCCGACGCCGCCGACTGTCACCACTGGGTTAGTGCGGAGCCCTGATGAAAGCGTCTACTCAACTCGGAGGCTCGTCACACACTCCCTTCATTCACCCAACGCCCCAACAAAGTTACTCTGTGGCTTCGATGCGCCTAGCGTCCCGTAACCAAACATGCAACATGCATGTTAGCGAGGTGCCATCTGACATGCGTACAGCGACATGAAACCGAAACCCACGACACAACATTAACTCAATCGCGTTAGTACACAAATACTGTTTACTTTCATTTCAACGGCTTCCAGAGCCCCCCACCACAGCATCTCTCTTAATCATATCGTGTTTGGCGGATGTCGAACCCCAGGAATTATTATGTTAATATTATTGCGTTTATTCGAACAGTCTCTCTCCTTGCTTTTTATTATTACGTTTTATGTAATAGAAAGGTGGAGAAAGAAAAGAAACAAGATCACGTGCTCTCGCAGCGCGTGAGCCCGCGAGCCTCAGTTCCACCGAGAGCCAATATATTCTAGGCGACAAGACAAGACAAGCTTGTCGGAAAAGCAGGCAGCCCCGTCTCGACCAGTTCAGGCCTCGCTTTGGAACACCACTATACCGAGTAAGTGAACCGCTGGTGTGCGCTAGTGTTTTCTTCTACGTGTAGTACCCCTTTTCTGCTGCATGTAGGTTTTTATATCGACAAGACTGCGTGTAATACATGCTTCTGGAATTCGAAAGTTATGTCCCAGGCCGATCTTGGTCTAACGGAAGCAGTTGACTTCACGCAATGTTTACTCTAAGCAGTGACGACCTGCTCACTGGCGCTCACTATGAGCATCTCAGAACATCAGAGAACTGAGCCCAGCTGCAGCACGCCCTTAGTGCTGCATGCTGTTAGCTGACTGGGCTTGTCGATGTCGGTGCGCAGTGATACCCGTAGATGCTGTTAAGTAATCAAAATTGCTCTGCTTTATTGACAAAAACGTTTTGGGATACACTAGAATTTTATTTTTGTGCGCGTGAGTTGGAACGTATTAGTCGCCCATATTCGTGGATAAGCCAAATCCCGCATATATCACCGCAAATTATAGTAGTTTCACAACTACGTCTGCTTTTTTAGTAAAATATCAAAAATGCTTCCTTTTTTCTGACGCTTACGGTTTCAGAGACACCGCAACACGTGCCTTTAGAGTTGCACCTTCTGCCAGTGCAAAAAATGCAGGGCGGCAACTGTGTCGATATGCAATACTGATTGCCCGCAGCCATCACTTTATACGGCGGTGCGAGACGTGCACCAATCTGGACTACTTAACGTAGTGGTACATGTGCAGATGCTCCTCTCCCGTAGCTTTCCCTTAATTGCGAAGAAAAGTCGTCCGCGAGTATAGCAATGAGCCAGTACTCCCGACCCGACATGTATGATTTACGGGCCGTGTAAATTCCGTAGGTAAACCTCGATCAAGCGTATACTACGTCTAGACAATTTTGCCCATTACAGGTTACGAGCACGTCTCTGAGACTTAGACATTATGGACGCTAGCCAATGTCTCAAGCAACCGCGTGGGAGGCGCACTCATTGCCATGAAGACGTCGTTCTGTCAGCAACCGGTGACTTAGATGAAGACACTGGCTGTCTGAAAGCTTCCGGCATGGGCATCAATGACTCGACCTTACCTCAGCCTGCTTGCGCGCCTGTTTTCAACGTGGCGTCGCCTTCAATGGCTGACTTTCCAGGCAACCAGTTGCCATCTTGGCCGCGCCTGCGCTTCGCAGACAGGCCTGGCAGCCCCTGTGAGGTGGCTTACTTGTCCGAGCCCGACAGGCGGGCCAACATCAAGTATGAAGAAACACGGACTTTATGTGGTTTCACCAGTGCTCTGTTGAAGCTGAAACGAGCTGGACTCCAGCTGTTCTCGCAGATGGCTTGTAGACCATACGTCAGAGCGAAAGAAAATATCAGCAACGCCGAGCAGTACGCGAGGAAGAGAGACCCGTCGATCATGAAGTTTGCTCAGGCGGAGGGCCCAGATGTCGTCCGTCACACTCCCGTGGTGACGGCCTCCGGGACAGTGTCCACGATGAGGCCTCCCATGGCTCTCATCACAGGGAATCACGCTGTACCAGAGGATGTCATCTGGGTAAAGCAGCTTCGCCTCCCTTGGCGACTACAATAGCAGCTTCTATAGCGGCGGCCACGCATGCTGTGCGGAAGGACACGAGCGTAGGCGCAATGCTCTACCAGGTCACCACGGGGATTCGAGCCAGTCACTTCTGTGGGCCCAATTTCGGGAACCATTCGCCGTTGATGCTTCAGGTACTAAGTCAACCGCGGGTTTGTTTCGGGGATTGGTCCAGGAAGACGCAAACATTGTCTTCACCCCATGGACCTCCAAGGCCAATGGTGTCCCAGGCCTTTTGGTCGGGGCCTTCATGGTTTTCAACGCCAATCTAGCTGCGTCAACGACTTATAGGCTACGGCTTGCGCGCTATTTATAGTTTCGATAAGAATCAATTATACAGCTTAATAAAGTACATCATTCGTGTGAAAAAAATTGCAATCGCGGTGTTCATTTGAAGTGACCTCCCATCACCAATACAAATATGTGCCATCCCGCGTCGTGTAGGCTTCTTGTTCGCTCAATTGATGGAGAAAATAAAATGGAACATAATTGTTATCATGTCATCATGTGTATTCGCAAGAAAATTGTTCAGTTTGCTATGGGATACATTTTCATTTGTATTCTGTTTGAAAGTAACAGTGTCTGCGCGCGAAAACTTTGGTCGCCTCAAATTATGCGAAAAAAGTGGCATAGTGGTGTAAATTCATTCTGGCTTCTAACGACGAAGGTTTTGGTTAGTTGAACAACATGATGCTAGAGGTGCGACGGAGCCTATCATTACAGCTTTGCTCCTAAATGTGTGGGGACATTAAACCGACATGCGGCGCTTCGTGTGTCGCCTAATTAGGAAGCCTTCATGTGCGCGCGTCTCCGCGGAGACGCGTGCACATAACGGCTCTAAACGCCTAATTTTCATAATTATTAAAAAGTCTTATAGGCCGCTGTCTTTTTCAGCATGGATGAAGATTTGGAAAAAAACTTAGCTCACACTCCAATGAAACCACTGTTACGTAGGAATAGAAGTATATGTAAAGGCTGTTTAGGCAACGCCTTTCACAAACAACGGAATGCGTTTTCTGCAGTAGATGTTGCGCGAATGCGACTTCATATTTCTCACAAATTCAAACTTCTCATTACAACGTCTCGCTTTGTTTTACGCGTTGTGAATTTATGAATCGTCCTTATTTGCAAGCTTTGCCTTACGCTGAAGATAGCTACCATAACGATTTGTTGTTAGTCCCTTAAACACACGAACTCTATACTTGATATGTGGGTTTAACGTCCCAAAACCACCAAATGATTATGAGAGACGTCGTAATGAATGGCTTCGCAAATTTTGACTACCTGGGGTTCTTTAACGTGCACCCAAATCTGAGCACACAGGCCTACAACATTTGTGCCTCCATCGGAAATGCAGTCGCCGCAGCCGGGATTCGATCCCGCGACCTGCGGGTCAGCAGCCGAGTACCTTAGCCACTAGACCACCACGGCGGGGCAAAGTGCTATACACCAATTGCGTGCTGATAGGGGAATACGCGATGTAACGTGTGTGCCTTTTGTAATGGGTGGCAGGATTTAAGCTATCAAGTCGTTATCGTGATGACATGTCACTCGCGATGGTCGCGTACGCTTGTAGCACACAAAAATGCTACGGAATTGCACGTGTAGGAAGGCGTGTGGCGTTTGGTTTTCCAGATATTTTATTTATCTCTGCTGTGGCACGGGCGTCCACAGACGCTGTCGTTCTTGCTGGCGTCGTCTTTTTCTCGTGCTGGCTCGAACACGCGGAGCAGCTGCGGCACAACTTCTTCGTCTTCTCCGAGATGCTGACGGCTTGCCATACCCCCCCCCCCCCCCCTTATTGAGATAGCCCGTGCGCGAAGGAGCGAAACCTATGAGCAGGTTGTAGGCTTTGCCGTTGCGAAGTGTGTTCGTCTGGTTTTTACGGATGGCTTGTGGTCTTCGGGGTCGGCGTCAGTGTCGAGGAAAGCCGGCTTTATGTGGTCAATAGAGACACTGTCTTCGCGTCGAATAAGCAACAGAACGAAATGCTTTACGCTTGACGACCTTAAAGCATCTGTTATAAGGAGGTTGAAGTGTTGGTCTGATTGTGCCATGTCGTACGAAGACGTGGGTGCAGTCGCGGAATGCTCGACTGACGAAACTTGGGCATGAGTGTTGACGTGCAGGAATAGGAAATAGATCTTTCATGGCATTCGTGAGGTGACTGGCATAGTCAGCTACGTCCAATGGTGATACCGGCGACGTGTCAAAAAATTGTCCAGGAGGCCTTAGGGTAGTTCAAAGTACGAGCTAAGCTGAGGAGCAGGACGCGTCCGTACGTATCGTTCTGCGCAGGGCGTAGAGGACGAGTGGTAGTCGCTCCATCCAGGGTATCAATGATTAGGAGGCCATGAGCGAAGCTTTGAGTTGGCGGTGAAATCGCTCAACCATGCCATTCGAAATCGGGTGGTAGGCCGTCGTCCTGATGTGGTTGACATAAAGTATTCGGGGCAAGGCGCGAAAGAGCGCGGAGTTAAATTGATGACCTTGATCCGCTGTGATGGTCATGGGAACTCCGTAGCGGCTTATCCACACGGTGATGAGTGCGAGCAACTGACTCTGCCGTGATGTCAGTGAGGAGTAGTGCCTCAGGGCCCCCCGTGAACCGGTCTACGCAGGTTAGCATATACCGACTGTTTTGCGATGGGGGCGAAGGGCGTTCGAGGTCCAGGTGCATGTGACTGAACCGCGAGTCAGGAGGCGTGAAGGTACCCAGTGGGCTGATTCTGTTGCGCTTGAATTTGGTTAGCTGGCACTTGAGGCAAGCACGTGTCCAGCGGCAGACGTAGATGTTCATTCGAGGCCATAGATACCACCCTGTGATGAGGCGCTGAGTCGCACGTATACCGGTGTGCGACAAGGAACGCAAGGCGTCGAAGACACTGCGGCGAAATGCTGCTTGAACGTAAAGGTGAGGACAACCGGTGGAGGTGTCGCAAACGAGGGGAATCGCGCAGCCTGGAAGTTGGACATCTTTGAGCTTGGGAAAGTTTTCTTGGAGTCGCAACACGTGAAGCTTGCTGTCATCTTGTTGTGCCATAGCCATGGCTGCAAAATCAACTGGTGGGCGCTCATCCATAGTTGCGTTGATTTCTATTCAGGAAAACGCGTCAGCAACGGGGTTGTCTTTGCTACTTATGTGCAGGATGTCACTCGTGAACTCTTATATGTAGGCAAGCTGGCGGATCTCACGTCTGGTGCGGGCAGAGTTGGTAGCGGGTGATTGACACGTAAGCGGCTTGTGGTCGGTGAGGATATGAAACTGCCAACCTTCAAGAAAGTGTCGTAAGTGCTTGACAGCCAAATAGGCCGCGAGCAGTTCACGACTGAATGTGTTATAACGACACTCGGTCTGTGAGAGCTTCCGTAAGAAGAAAGCGACCCGCTGCCAAACTCCGTCGACCAACTGCTGCAAGACTGCTCCTATGGAAACGTCCAAGGTGTCCACTGTGAGCGACCTGAGGCGTCGCTCTTTAGATGCGCGAGGAGCGTTACGTTAGCCAAAGCTTCCTTGATGGAACTGAAAGCTGTTTCTGCATCGCCCGTCCAGAAGGTGGAAGCGTTGGGCCTCGTTTGACCGGATAGAAGTGCGTGAAGTGGTTGCAAGATGGCAGCGCAATGAGGAATAAACCACCCGTAATAGTTGGCAAGCCCACGGAATTCACGTAGCTTGCTCGTACTTGTTGGTCGTGGAAACTGCAGTATAGCTTCCACACGCACAGGTGGTGGAGAGATCCCACGTGAATCTACGTGATGGCTAAGAAAGTCCCGTGAGGAAACGCCCAACTCGCTTTTATGGGCGAAGCTTCTTATAGCGGCACTCATTCGTCCCTCGTAGGCGTTGTAGTGTGTAACAAGTACAACATTTTGACTTCCAAGGTGGTGCCGCAGAGAGATTTATTCTATGCGTTGTTGAACAATAAAAATTAGTGCTCAATGTACATGCCAATGGCTGCTAATGGGGAATGAAAGACAGGAGCATTCGGCTTTTAGTTAACGCGCACGCTGCGATCTCCATTAGCAGCCATTGACATGTACAATGAGCACTATCTGACAAGAAAGGGTTGCTACGTTATACTGGCTGGGTGTAACCTCCTTAGTTTTAGAAAGGTTTAGCGAGCGTTTAGCCGCCGTGCCATGAATACAATGAACTAGAATATACCATGAACTCGAGGTGGTTAAAGCTGGGAAGTAGATACGAAGCGCAAGCCGTAGAAAAGTAACAGCCGAATTCTTCTGTCTCTCATTTCCTATTAGCAGCCATTGGCATGTACACTGAGCACTATGTGACAGGAAAAGGTTCTACGTTATATTCGATGGGCGTAACCTCCTTTGTTTTAGAAAGGTTTAGCGAGCATTGGGCCGCAGTGCCATGAATACAATGAAGTAGTATATACAATGAACTCGAGGTGGTTAAAGATGGGAAGTAGACCCGAAGCGCAAGTCGTAAGAAAGTGTGCGTGTGCCACCTCTCGTTTAGTCCTTGGAATGTCCGCTGTATGGCGGTGCTTCTATATGGGGAATATGTGATGAAAAGATGCGAGATGGTGGTACTTGGAGAGTTGAATAGATGGACGATTGGACGCACAGACAGATGCATGGATGGACGCATGAACGGACGCAGGAGCGGATGCATGAACGAACGCACGGACGGACGCACGTACAGACGCACGTACAGACGGGCGGATGGACGCATGGACGGTCCCACAGAAGGACGCATGGATGGATGGAAGCAAGAACGAATGCACGGACGAATGCTTCGCCCCACTCTCCATCATTCACTCCATGGATATGCTGCCAATTTTTTTCTTCGGAATAAAAAAAAACGAAGAAGTTGCGCCGCAGCTGCTCCGCGTGCTGTCTCGAACACGCGGAGCAGCTGCAGCACAACTTTTTCGTCTTCTCCGAGACACTGATGGCTTCCCATACATGTATTGTGAGGCGTGGGTTTGTAAACCATAAACATTCTTTTCAGTGCATTTACTGGCAGAGGAAGCTATTTTAACTACCTTGCGAAGCAGACGCGTGGCTGTGTGGTAGAACGCCTGCTTGCCCCTGAAAATACTGGGTCGCTCAAATATGGATAGCTTTATTATTTATTTTATTTATAATAACTCAGTTCTTCTGTCACGTGTACATCCTAGTTCACTATAGGCACCCTACAGTGGACCAGAAGGCGTGACGAAGCTTTTTGGGCCGTCTCAGCATTGTTGGTATACCGACCACCAGGGACCCCAAGAAAATGAAACTACCACTGAACACATTGAGACGATGAAGAGTCAATCGGTACGCGACAGTGGACCAGAGGGCACGACGAAGCTCTTTGGGCCGCCTCAACATTGTTGGTTGTGATGAGTGAAGAAAACGACAACGACGGAAGTCCGGGGCAAGGCGCGTGTAATGTGCGCGTGAGTGTCAGCGAATCAGCTGATGACCTGTGGTGGCCCATAGAGGTGGCGTGCCACGATTGGGCCACGGGCGACCATCACGTGGCAGTGGGCTTTGTGGCTGGGGAAGAGCCGAAGCAGCGGCAGACGGGAGACAGCGGGCCGAAGCGTCGGACGCAGGTGATCCAGGTTGCGGCCAGGGAACGCGGCCGTCCACGCTGCTGCCGTCCAGCTACCAGCTGGGGCGGCGTTGCCGGCACGAGTACTGCGTCTCGGGGCGCGGCCTGGCCTGCTGTTCTCTTCCTTGCCGAGGGCATCGCGGATCTCGGCGAGGCGTCTCCACGGTCAGCCGTTCGACACAGCGATGAACGTGGCCTGGCTAATGGTCACGGTTGCGTCGAGCATCGCGTCTCGGCGCACGCTCTTCGCTGGACGGGCCGGCCATGCCCCGCATGGAGCATTGCGTCTCCGATGCGGGTTGACTGCTCAGTGGCCGCACCCATGCCATCAAGCGCCAGTGTCACCAGAGCGTCGCACTTCGGCAAGGGACGAGCGAGATGTTCTGCCGGGCGAGACGCGGGCGTGTGTACGGAGGACCATGGAGCCGGGCGAGGTTCAGGGTGGCCGAGGATTCAGATGCCAGGGGAGTTGCTGCCTGAATCGAGGATTGCCGAGTGGTGCCGAGCCGTACCGAGCGACGCGCCAGCCTCGGAAGTGGGCCGCGAGCTCACGAGGTGCGCACCCGAGGGTACCTGGCTGTGCCCTGGCCAAGGCGACGAACGCCGGTGAGTGAGCTGCCGCACCGCAGCTGTAGCGAGCAGCATTTCAGCACGGCACAAACGGTGCTGTGCTGGCCAGAACCCGCACGTGGAACCGCTACGCCCGGAAGGTGGTCAAAAGCTTGGAAACGAGGTCCGAGGTCGCGCTGGTCAAGGCATCTCCGCCACTGCAGCTCGAGAGTTGAGGCCACGAAGGCAGACGAAGCAGTGCGCCGCTCGAGAGGACGAGTTCCTGGGAGCGTTCCTGAGCCGGACGTGGGACCCGTACGTGTCGGCCAGGTCGAGCTCCGGTGTGTTCGTTCAGGGTCGAGTCCGCCGGTGTTTCTGTTCAAGGTCCAAGGCCGAGACCTGCTGAACGGCTCCTGCCTGGGTGCAGTGGCCGGGAGCAGGTTCGTGGGCGAGGCCTACCGGGTGTGGTCCTCGTGAGCCGTGGCCTGATCCAGGACCTCCGGAGTTGCGACCCTGACTGCTGGGTTGGCCGCGACGTCCGGCTAAACAGCGCTGCACACGGTAGCGTATCCGTGCGCTGTCAGCCGTTCCACCCATGCCATGAAATAAAAAAAAAGTTTATGTAAGTCCTTTCTCGTCCGCTATCAACAAACATAGTGACGAACGTCCTTTAACCATCACATTGGTATACCGACCACCAGGGACACCAAGAAAATGAAACTACCACTGAACACATTGAGACGATGAAGAGTCAATCGGTACGCGACAGTGGACCAGAGGGCGCGACGAAGCTCTTTGGGCCGCCTCAGCATTGTTGGTATACCGACAACCAGGGACACCAAGAAAATGAAACTACCACTGAACACATTGAGACGATGAAGAGTCAATCAGTACGCGACAGTGGACCAGAGGGCGCGACGAAGCTCTTTGGGCCGCCTCAACATTGTTGGTATACCGACCACCAGGGACACCAAGAAAATGAAACTACCACTGAACACATTGAGACGATGAAGAGTCAATCGGTACGCGACAGTGGACCAGATGGCGTGACGAAGCTTTTTGGGCCGCCTCAGCATTGTTGGTATACCGACCACAAGGGACACCAAGAAAATGAAACTACCGCTGAACACATTGAGACGATGAAGAGTCAATCGGTACGCGACAGTGGACCAGAGGGCGTGACGAAGCTCTTTGGGCCGCCTCAACATTGTTGGCACCGACCGCCGGGGATACTAAGAAAATGGAACGCTTGCTGAACACAGTGACACGCTGAAGGGTCAGTGCTCTATTTGGCACGTTTTCAAAGAACGCTTCCGGGGTGCTTACATAATCAGCCGTGACCCTCTTGCTCACAACTAAAGAAGAAAATTATATGCACGCTCCCCCGCCGCGGTGGTCTAGTGGCTAAGCTACTCGGCTGCTGACTCGCAGGTCGCGGGTTCGTATGCCGGCTGCGGTGGCTGCATTTACGATGGAGGCGGAAATGGTGTAGGCCCGTGCACTCAGATTTGGGTGCACGTTAAAGAACCCCAGGTGGTCGAAATTTTCGGAGCCCTGTACTACGGCGTCTTTCATATTCATATGGTGGTTTTGGAATGTTCAACCTCACATATCAATCAATCAATCAATCAATCAATCAATCAATCAATCAATCAATCAATCAATCAATGCACGCGTAAGTTCGGTTTTGCTGCGCCTACTCGCTAGGCTACGCAATGAAAGACTCGGGTTTGATGCGCCTACTCGCTAGGCTGTGTGTTCTGGCGCTACCATCAGATCTCTTAAACTGTATTGTCGGGTGCCTATACCCTTTTTGGCGTGTTTTCAAAGAAGGCTTTCTGGGCGCTTACATATTCAGCCGTGAACCTCCTTCTCACAACTAAAAAAGAAAGTAATATGCACGGGCAAGCCCGGTTTTGCTGTGTCTATTCGCTAGGCTGCACATTGGAAGACTCGGTTTTGCTGCTTCTACTCGCTAGGCTGTGTGTTCTGGCACTAGCTTGTTTGTTTGCTTGTCCTTTTTTTATCCTGGCGCAACCCACCATGGGGGACCTGCCATGAAACAATTGGTGTCTGGCTATTTAAAAGGAAGTGTTCATAATTTCAATTGTTACTTTTTTAATGAATATGCTTTCTTTTGATATTTTTTAACGATGAACTAAGCATTCTATTCATCTCGTCTCCCGAAGGAAATAGCAAATGGCTTCACAAACACTCCTGTGGCTGAAACCCAGCACGGTAGCCCCAAAGGAAAGAAAAACTGGAAGGGATAAATTTAATGTCAACCTTTGAAGCGGTTCGTCCAGAAGTTTTTTCGTCTGATTGGTGAATAATCTCCACGTTAGAAAGAAATGATCAAGAGATTGACATTCATTGCAATGGAGGCATAACGGTGACTGTACCAGGCCAGACATGTGTAGGTAAAAATTCAGTGAGGGATTGGATTGGATTGGATAAACTTTTATTTGGTCCTCCAAAACACAGATCACTGTGTTGCGGGCAGCTCCCACGTGGGGACTGAGATGCTAAGCTCCTCAGCCGCCTCGCGGGCTTGGTGGACAGCCCAGAGCTGATCTGCCAAAGACGAGCTGCGGATTGCCGCCTCCCATCTGGCAGAGGTGATGTGCGATAAATGAGCGAATTTGGTGCACTGCCAGAGCATGTGTTCTAATGAAGCTATTTTCCCACAATGTGGACAAAGATTACTTGGGTATAGGTCAGGGTACATGATGTGTAACATTTTCAAAGTAGGGTACATCCGCGTTTGCAAAAGCCTTAATGTAAGTGCTTGGGGCCGGGTTAGATTTTTGTGAGGTGGAGGGAAAATCCTTCTAGACAGGTAGAAATGTTTAGTGAGCTCGTTATATGTTGTAAGAATTTCCCGGTTATCCCCTTCACCGGTAGAACGCATCCCCGGGGAGGCGCGGTTGGAGAGTTCTCGCGCCGCCTCGTGTGCTGCTTCGTTGAGATTGGGAGGGGAATTGTTGATTTGTCCAAGGTGAGCTGGGAACCAACTCAGAAGATGATGTGTTATGTTCTTGCCTTGCAGTATTTTCAGCGTTTGTTCACAGACCGTCCCCTTGGCGAACGCCCGTAGTGCTGCCATGAAATCACTGTAGACCACTTCAATGTTATCCATCTTGAGTGCTAAGGCGATGGCCACTTGTTCCGCAATTATTCAGTGAGGGACTCGGCATCGTATTTTGGTAACTGCGATCTTGGTCCTTCCAGAGGAACACCGTCGATTCTTCCAACGATAATTGAGGTGAGGGAACTCAGAAACTGACAACGCAGACTTTGCAAAGTTGTCCGATGCGGCAAATTTTTCAGAACGTGCCGCAATTACAAACGCCAACGTCGGCAAAATATACATTATCGGACCATTACATGATGAAAGTGCGAGTGCATCCGCTTGTTCATTTAGAGGAATACCTTAGTGTTCAGGTACCGATACCAAGCGAATAATACGTATATGTCTTGGAATGAGGGAATGAAATATTTCTAAAGAATTTGCAAAATTCGATGCATCAGATCTCGTAAATTGCATTGCCGGGTGCCTGTAGTCACGGGCAAGACAATTTGGCACTCGCAAGCTACGACGCCTACGCGAACACCGATGCCGACGTCGTAATTTGTGCGAGACGAGCTTTTTAACTCCTGTGTTGCACCGCTGAAGTCTCTGACGAAGACGAAGAAGCAGGGAAGCTTACCTAAAGTAACATTTACCAGTTTCTACGTTGCATTCTTGGCCAATCCCCCAAAGTGGGTACGTACCGTGTATCTAGGATAGAAAAGCAAAGCAAAGCTTTGCCGATCCCCATGAACGAGTGTGAGAAATATTTGAGCCATAATTATCATCATCATGACCAGCGCGGCCGATGTTGACGCCAACTATGCACTACCATGGGGTTAGCGCGGAGCACCGAAGAAAGCATTTACTCGATTCCGAGGCTCGCCGAATACTCCCTTTATTCACCCTATGCCTCAATTATGTTACTATATGGCCAAAGGGGTTAAAATGCCATTCACTCAATGCGCCTTGCGGTGCATAACCGAGAATGTAACATGCATTACCGTGCATGCTAGTGAGGTGCCCCCTGGCATGCGTACAGCAAAACCAAAACCGATATTCGTGACAAAACATTAACGCTAGCGTATTGACGCAGAAATACCATTCACTTTTATTCTTTTATCTAACGGTTTGCAGAAACTTCTACTACGTCATCTTATAATCATATCGTCTTTTTGGGATGTCGAACCCCAGAAATTGTTATATTGATATCATTGCGTGTAATCAAACATGTTCTCTCCCCGCTTTTTATTAATTCATTTCTTATAATTTAAAGATGGATGAAGAAAAGAAAGAAGATCACGTGATCTCGCAGCGCGTGAGCCCGTGAGCTTCAGTTCCACCGAGAGCTTGTCGGAAGAGCAGGCAGCCCCGTTTCAACCAGTTCAGGCCTCGCCTTGGAACACCGCTATACCGAGTAAGTGACTCTCTTGTGTGCGCTAGCGTTTTGTTCCACGGGTAGTTCCCATTTTCTGCAGTATTTAACGATTTGTATTGACAAGACTACGATCGAAATATGCTTCAGAAATTCGCAAAGCACGTCCGAGGTCCATGGAACAAGAAACATTTCTTCCTCCGTGCCCAAGCCTAACGGAAGCCCGGATCTTTAGTTTAAGTTCGCTCAGCTCTTACACTAATAATTGGTAAATTGTTTACGGGTGCTCACTATGAGCACCTAAAACATCGTGTGGTTGTGCCCAGCTGCAGCGCACCGTTCATGCTGCTGTTAGCTGACAGGGCTTGTCTGTGTCGGTGTGGCAGGTTCCAGTCATTCCAGTGACGCAGGCGGCGCCACGCGGCTTCCCCCCGAACTTGAAACGTGGTGTCAAGTCTGTGACGCAGTTCGGTCTCGCGGTATTCATAAGCGCTTATTCGTTTTCATTCAAACATCTATGCGTCTCTTTAGCGAGAGAAAGTGTTGTATGCAGGAAAACTAGAGGACCTGACGAGCTTTGCTGCCAGAGATGTTGACTCAGCACCGTCTCGTGCGCCATTTTGACCTACCGTCGCTCCACCTATAGTCGCTCGAATGAGCTGTTAAGAATGCAATAAAAGTGTCTTTGCTTCATGTTTAGGTGCTCTTTGTGATTCAGAAACTTTTTTAAAGTTTTGTAGGCATGAAATGAAACATATTTGAGAGAACTCCTGTGGAAAATTATCGGCAACAAAGTGAAGGCTACTGAGCCAAATCAGGCGTATATCACTGCTAATTGACAAAGTTCCAAACTGCGCCCGTGTTGTCTTCGTAAGATACGAAGTTTTTACTTTTTAAGTTTTTACATGAACTGTTTAGGACACAGCGCAGTGCAAGTCAGTGAGATATTTGTGCTTGTTTTACTTTATACTCTGCCATTTCGCGGTTTTGAACGCGTGAGAGAGTCATTCCATTTGCCAGCGCCCGAAATGCTGGGTGGTGCCTAAATCGAAATGCTACGCTGACTGCTTGCATGCCATCACTTTGTACCATGGTACAAGTCGTGCGCCAAATCAGACTACTTCGCGTAGGTGTACATGCGCACATGCTCCTCCACCGTACCTTTTCCCTTCATTGCTTAGAAGAGGTGTCCGCGAGTATAGCGATGAGCCCGAACTCCCGAAGCGACATGCATAAATTTACGTGCGGCGTAAATGTTGCGTTGAACTCTAAAACAAGTCTATGACTCTCAAGTAAGCGTATACTACGTCTAGGTATAATTTTCTTCATTGCAGGTTACGAGCACTTCTCTTAGCTTTCGTCGTTATGGGCTCTGGCCAACGTCTCAAGCGACAAACACGGCAACCACACTCACCGCACCAATGACGCCGTTCTGGCAGCGTTCGGTGACTTCGATGAATACACACACTGTCTTGAAGGTTCTGGCAAGAGCACCAACGACTTTAGCCTGCATCGGTCTGCGTACGCGTCTGTCTTCAATATGGCGTCGCCTTCAATCGCTCGCATTCCAGGCAACCTGTTTCCAACTTGGCCACGCCTGCGCTCTGCAAACAGGCCTGGCAGCCAATGGGACGCGGCTTACTTGCCCGAGCTCGACACGTGGCCCGAAATCAAGTATCGACGAATACCGGCTTTATGCGGTTACATCTGCGTCCTGTCGAAGCTGAAACGGGCTGGACTGCAGTTGTCCTCGCACCCGAGTCGTAGACTGTACGTCGGAGCGAACAAAGATAACGCGACGTCTGACCCACACTTTGGGCACAGCAGCTTCAGCGACGCCGAGCAGTACGCGAGGTACAGAGAACCGCCAGCCATCGACCTTGGTCGGGGAAACGCCCACATGGTGGCCGTTATGAACCCATTGTGCTGCCCTACAGAACAATGACCACAATGAGGCCTATTCCGGCTGTTCAAAAAGAAGCCTTCCAGCCTCCATGTTCCGGGCTCCAGTGGGTTCTACCACAAGTAGAGAAGCGTCAACGACTGATAGGCACCGGCCTGTGTAATATTTGCGGTTTAGATAATAATCAAATATATAGTGCATTAACGAATTTTATTCGTGCGAAAAAAATTGCAGTCGGGGTGCTCATTTTAAAGGGCCACTTACCACTCCGCCTTTACAGACGAGGGTGTAATTTTCTCCCCTCCTTTGTACACACGATGCATCCTCTTCTCTCCTAACTTGTTTAATGCACGTTTAATCGGTTGTTTGTGCACGATATTAATGCGAGGGAAAAAATGGATGAGCAGTTGCATTGCAGAGCAGTGCAGGAGACAACTCGCATGTGATAATTTGCTTATATTAACAATTCCAGAGCATGTATGCTGTAGACGTCATGGGAAGTACTGTCTACGTCGAAGTAGTGCGTCAAGAAGGACGAGAAACGCCAGGAAAGAATATTGCACTCTCTCTTAATTTCGGGAGCCTAGTGAGTGGCCCTTTAAGAAACAACCCAACAGCCATATCCAGGTCTACCACCCTTACGAGAACATGCGTTACATATAACCTTACCACTTCTGGTGTTGCTAGTATGCCCACGTTACGGTTCGTATTGATTATCTTCGTCATAATCATCATCAACCTAACTACGCTTACTGTAGGGCAAATGCCTTTCCCATGATCCACTAATCAACCCAGTCTTGTGATTTTCGTTGCCACGTTATAGCTGCGAAGTTTTAATCTAATCGTTCCTCCTAACCTTCTGTCTCCCCTTTGTACATTTGCCTTTTCTGAGAATCCAGTCAGTTACCTGCAACGACCGGTGTTCATTCAGCCTTCGTCCTACGTGCTCCGCCCACATCGATTTCTTATTGATGTCCACTATGATATCCTTAACCCTAGTTTGTTACCAGGTCCATTCTGCTCTTTTCTTGTCGGTTAATGGCACGCATTCATAAATAACTGGTTGCGTTGCGCAACTGTAAGTAGCTGGTAATATAGAGCACATGCGACGCGCCTCTTCAACGATGGCCTTTGTACAGCATTTGTACACATATTTAGTGTCATTTAGAAACCTTTCACTCATATAAAAAAAACGCACAATCACCTTCAAACCACATGCTTCACATGACATCTACTCCGAAGTTACGTGGGATCTGACAAACTTGTGTCCTTTTAGGCTTGCTAAGCCTCGAGCGTTAAGCTACCTGGGGATAATCACTGTTATCTCATTAAGCGTGGGTCAGCAAAACTTGTGGGGCTCACTCAGACTCACTCATGCGCAATATTTTGGGCTTCAGACTCTGTTGAAATCGGACCTAATCAAATCTTCCTCAGGCAGACTCGTCCAGACTCACACTAGCAAAATTTCTCCTCAAATAGACTTACTCGTGCTCACACCTCTTAAAATGCTACTCACCCACGTGGAATCACTCGAGTTCCAGTGAGTGGAGTCATGAGTCTGTTAGCCTATGTTTAGATTTTCCGGCAATTATATCAATGCTCTTTAGTGTCAATATCTTACGTAATCAATGCTCTTTTTGGCGGCTTTTGGTATATTACCTTCGAATACTAGTTGGAAAGACTAACAAACACGTAAGGGCATTTTAAAGACAATAGTCTTTCTTGGGGACCTTCAACGGAAATATGTTGGTCCATCTGTCTGTCTGTATGTCTGTCTGTCTGTTTGTCTGTATGTCTGTCTGTCTGCCTGCCTGCCTGCCTGCCTGCCTGCCTGCCTGCCTGCCTGCCTGCCTGCCTGTCTGTCTGTCTGTCTGTCTGTCTGTCTGTCTGTCTGTCTGTCTGTCTGTCTGTCCGCCCTTAACGATACCTCGAACGGCACCAAACGACCAACCCCATCCACAGCGCCCACCAATATTGCTCAAGATTCAGCGTTCATACATGTGCGATTGTCAATTAAAAAGCAATTATTTCATATATCTGAGGCACCATAACAACACATCAATGTTTTGTATGTGTGCCTTTATACTATAGAAGGCACACACAAGTAACTCTAAGGACTGTAGCGTTTATCACGCTGCGCTTACAGTGCGACGCTAACCTCAAAAAGGTAAGTGTTTTCAACGCTTTGCCAAGATGACATGGTGGTGGCACCCAGCAGCGCTTTGCCTTCTACACCTTATTACCTCCGAGACAGGCGCGCATCTTTCTCCGCACACGCGCACGATTTCGTTTTCGAAGGTAACTGCCAGATGGTGCTCGTGTCTAACGTGCCTCGATGCGCCTTTTCGCTTCCGCTACACGCTCGAGGCACTCTAACGCAGCGCCTCCAGAACACCATTCACCAATTTTTTGTGCAGAACATCAAATAAACTTTTTGTTCACTCTCTCTAGACGCAAGACTATCGTCTTTCGATGACATTTGCAGTGTAACATACAGATTCGGGGCCAATTTTTTTTTTCTTGGAAGATCTGACATTATAAAATATATTTTTCAAGAACCTCTTTGGAAGAGTTTGGGGAGGAGGCCAAGGCACCCCCTAAGCAATTCGCTTCTCTAATAAATAAATATCGAAATAATGTTTTACCAACACCGGTTTGGTATACGACGGACTAGATGAGAGTACGAATGTGTTTCCTGGTAAAGCTCGCAGTGAGCTTATGGTCACATAAATCGGAGTCTATAGATTAGCAAAAAGCAAGTGGAAATCACTCAGACTCACTCAAAAATCAAATCTTGCACTTTACACTCCCTTGCACTCAGACTCACCAAAATTCTCCCTGGCTGAACTCACTCGGATTCACACTCGGAAATATTTACTTGAACCGTACTCACTCGCACTGAGACTCACCAAATATTACTCACCCGGGCTCACCCAGGCTAAGATTAGCGGCTTGATCAGAGTCTGAGTGAGTCCGATCGATTGGACTAATGAGTGAGTTTGCTGACCTATGCCAATAACAGAATTGGCCAGTGGTAGGATTGGAAAACAAGAAAACGAAGGGAATAGTTTTGCCAATATGACACGGAGTACATCCAATCGAAATCTACCCTAATCGACATTAAAGTACATAACTTCGATTGTAGAAGCTCTTAGCTTTACGGAAAGAAGCGAATAGCTGTAAATTGATTTGGTTTCTATCTGACGGACAATATTATATATTCGGATAGTCATTGTATACGGGACATGGCAAAAACTGTTGAGGCGACAGAGCATGGCTTTCGAACAGTATATTGCAAGGTATTCCAGGAACACATTTTACAGGGATCAATAAATTACCTCGCTACAGGAATATATTGTTTCGCATATCTCTTTCATGAAATAGCTTTATCTGGGATCCGGTGAATAGGAATGGCGGACCTGTCAGCGCCTAGAGACGGCTGGTGGGAGCTACTGCCACCACACAGCCTTTCTGGCTCAACCGGCTGCTTATAATTGGTCTTGGAGTTATAAACTCAATAACGCCACGCTAGAAGCAATTTCTTGGAGGCTCTCTTTCAATATATATAATAACATTACTTTACACAATATATGCTGAAAGAGTGGTTCTAGCTCATTTGGCTAGCTTGCATCAGTCGCTCGAGTATTTGTTGGTGTTGGAAATAATTTTTTGCAAGAAATTCGCATAGGTTTTTGTTTGCACTCGCCTCCAAGCAAATAAATCGGCTCTTTTCGTAATACACGCTCTATAAGGTGGCTGTAACACTCATCTCTGAGTTCAATATTACCACAACCCCATATACCATCAGCTCCTCCTGCTTAACTGCTCTTCTGTCTTTTCCCACTTTAACCTATTCCTGCCACCATGCATGTTAATATAGCCTATGTCTTACTTAGCTCAGCCCATGTGCTTACGTCGATTTATTGTCCCACGGGTCCCATGAGGCTTTTAACATTTTTGCCCCTTTAGAACCGTCTTTGGCTACACTGTTGGCCTCAGGGCTCTGGGTTCCCCTAAAAAAAGCTGTGATTTGGCCACCAATCCTATTACCAGCCCTCCTGTCCGTCGCACCACTGCACTGAAAGCCATCTTGTGCAAAGGGGCGAGCGCCGGGCTCGTAGACGTCTTGGTTCCCCTCCATTACGCTGTATCCGTGCTGCCGGCTCATACCCTTGATCACACAGTTGGCCTCCACTACCCTCCTTCCATACCCACGAGCCTGCCCCCAGACCTCTGGGACTCTGCATATGGTCACATGCACGTTCCCAGAGGTGTCTCGGATCTTACGCATCCCATCCTCTAATTGTCTCTGAAGTTTCTGATCCTTGCCCTTCAACACATACTCTAGACCAGCGTGAATAATGACGAGAGTTTGGCCCTCCATGCTGTTTTATACAACCTCCTGAGCGTTTGCTAGTGTATCCACCATGCTCTTCCCTGACTGGGCCTCCACCCTCACTCTTTTATCTTCCTTCACTGTCGTGAAGACGCCATCTCAACTCTGGCCACGTTAGAGCCCGCCACCACTAGGACCCTTCCGCACTACAATCACTGGCTTCCTGGTTGTGATCCAGTGGCCATTCAGCGGCTTGAGGAGGCTTTGGCGAAGCAACGGGCAAAAGGTGCCGACGACCCATCTAGCGGGCGCGGAGGCACTCGAGTAACTGTCGCCTAGTCGGAGCACAACATCCTCGAGGTCTAGGCTCTGAAATTATTGGAGTCTAATAGCCGTAATCTGAAGATAGGGGGAAAATCCGCGCACTGGGAGGCCGGAAACTTCCTACACGCCGCATGTGTAAATAAATGTTATTTCTCTCTCTCTCTCCTGTTTCTGACAGCGCCCCTGTTTGCTTCATCTCTTTCTCTCTCTGCCGTCTGTCCTGTGTTCCTGCCCTGCTCGAGGACTGCCGCGCCACCGAGCTGCATATTCTCCGAGCCTCCATGCAATGGCCAGACACTGCGGCCCTCTGACCTGCCGTTTCGCCTGTTCCGCCTCGCCTGTCTTCTCTACGCTACCCACGCCTTCCGTCTCATGCCACTCGGGGCCGGGACAATGCACCATTAGCTCCTTCACCCGCTGTTCGAGCTCGGTCTGCCGTTCCCGTTCTTTTCGAAGGTCCCCCTTCTTTGCTCTAATAGGATGGCGGTTGCCTTCTCCCACTCGTGCGACGCTCCAAGCTCTTTTCGGAGTTCTATCTTCAGCTCCCGTTCCGCCCTAAGCTCCCCCTGAAGCCCCTCGATGCTAGCCTCCATGCGCTGCACGGCCGCCTTCAGTGCCTCGCGCAGCCTGAACACGAAGCTCGCCTTCTGCACGTCTGCCAAACTCGTGAATGCTCTCTCGTCCAAGTAGCACCAGCGCTGTATTCTTCGCACTGCACCAGCTCACTCTCGCCCGTGGTTTTCCAAGCTTCAATAGCCATCACCCACCCGACCATCAGACCGAGCGCCCGACAGCCCTAAGTTCTACCCTGATTCCCCTATACAGCCGCCTCCGTTAACTCTCCTACCTCCACAACTGTTTGAAGCTGCCGCATACACCGCACACACACGTGTTCAATTTCGCTAATAGCCTCTCACTAGGTTCACTCAACGCCTCCTAGAAAAATTATGCCTGGAACGTCACTTAATTTTCAATTGCGAGCCTTTTGCCAGCACGCCATCTCGGAGGCCATGCCCCCTGCCTTGTGTTGCCACCGGCCATGGCGTGAGACCGCTCACCTCCGTACCACTCAGTCACGTGACATTACCGTACCCAACGCCTCCTAAAGAAATATGGCTGGAGCGTGAGCCGCGAACGCACTGTCCTACACTCTGATTCTCTAGGAGTCGTTGACCGTACCGCTCTGTCACTCTACATCACGGCTGCTCGGAAGCAACTGTGCGAGCATTGCTGCGTTTGCTGGGGGCGACCGTCAGAGACGCCGGGCTTCGTACCGAAGGAGGAGGGTAATATCAGAGGGTAAGGCAGCGCGTTCGTGGCTCACGTTCCAGGCAAGATTTTTTTAGGAGGCGTTTGTCCACTTCGTGTTCGGTTCTAGCTGTTTAACAACTAACCGGGTTCATGTTATCGAACGGCCTCAAGAAACTTCTACGACGGCGCTTCATAACCATATCGTGTTTTTGGAATATCAAACCCCGAGAATTCTCAGGTTAATATTAAGTTTATTTGAACTGACTTTGCTATTGAATATTTTGTTTCCTATCATAAAAAGTAGATAACGAAAAGAAAGAAGATCACGTGCTCTCACAGTGCGTGAGCCTGCGAGCCTCAATTCCACCGAGAGCTTGTCGGAAGAGCAGGCAGCCCCGTTTCGACCAGTTCAGGCCTCACCTTGGAAAACCGCTCTACCGGGTAAGTGACTATCTGGTGTGCGCTAGCGTTTTCTTTCACGTGCAGTTTTTTTACTCTTCTACAGTATGTAACGTTTCAAATCGACAGGGCTGCGTTTGATATATGATTGCGGAATTCCCAAAGCATGTTCCAGACACGCCCAGGCCTAACGCAAGCCGCTGTCTTTAACTTCGCACTATGTTTACTTTAAGCAGTGATCACCTGTTTACTGGCGCTCTCTATGAGCAGCTCAAAACATCGGATGAGTTTGCCTAGCTGCAGCACACCCTTCGGGCTGCATGCTGTTAGCTGACGGGGCTTGTCAGTGTCGGCGCGTAATGATGCTTGTGGAATCTGTTTAGTAATGAAACTCACTCTGCTTTTAGACAGAAACGCTAAGGGGTAAACTAGAATTTTATTTTTGTGCACGTGACTTGGAACGTATTAATCGCCCATATTCACTGAACACTTTTCTTAAAGAAGCGAAGGCTACAAAGTCATATCACGCGTATGTCACCACTAAATAATGTAGTTTGCCAACTGCTTCCGTATTTTCTGAGTAAGATATTAAGGATCCTTTTGTTATTTTTTCTTACGTGTGCTGTTTCAGAGACAGCACAGTACGTGCCATTAAAATATTTGCGCTTGTTTTAATTTAAACGTTGCCACTTTGCTGTTTCGGGCACGTGAGAAAGCCACACCTTTTGCCAGTGCATCAAATTCTGTGCAGCGCCTGTGCTGATAACAGCCATCACTTTATACAGTGGTGCGAGACGTGCGCCAATTTCGACTAATTTCCATAGTGGTACATGTCCAGATGCTCCTTCCCCGTAGACTTCCCTTGTTGCCAATGAAGAGTTGTCCACATGTATAGCATTAAGCCAGAACTACCGAAGCGACATGTATTGATTTACGTGCCGTGAAAATATTGTGGTTAACTCGACAACAAACCCGACCCTCGAGTAAGCGTATACGTCTAGCCGATTCCTTCATTACAGGCAACGAGCACGTCTCTGAGACTTCACCGTTATAGACTCTGGCCGATGTCTCAAGCGATCGGTGGGTGCCGCACTCGTCACCCTGAAGACGTCGTTGTGTCAGCAGTTGGCGACTTAGATGAAGACGCTGGCTGTCTGAAAGCTTCCGGCATGGGCATCATCGACTCTAGCTTCCCTCGGGCTGCTTGCGCGCCTGTCTTCAATGTGGCGTCGCCTTCAATCGCTGACTTTCCGGGCAACCACTTTCCACCCTGGCCGCGCCTGCGCTCCCCTGACAGGCCTGACAGCACCAGTGAGGTGGCATACTTGCCCGAGCTCGACAGGTGGGCCGACATCAAGTATGAAGAAACACCGACTTTATGCGGTTACATCAGTGCTCTATTGAAGCTGAAACGAGCTCGACTCCAGTTGTTCTCGCAGCCGGCTTGTAGACCGTACATCGGAGTGAAGGAAAACATCACCATGCCTGAACCACGCACTGGGCACAGCAACTACAGCAACGCCGAGCAGTACGCGAGGAAGAGAGACCCGTCGATCATGAAGCTTGCTCAGGGGAAGGGCCCCCATGGCGTCCGTCACACTCCCGTGGTGACGGCCTCTGGGACAGTGTGTAGAATAAGGCCTCCCACGGCTCTTATCACAGGTGACCACGCTGTACCAGAGGATGTCATCGGGGTAAAACAGCTTCGCCTCCCTTGGCGACCACAATAGCTGCTTCTATCGCTGCGGCCACGCGCGCTGCGTAGTAGGACACGCGCGTAGGCACACCGATCTATCAGGTCGCCATGGGGCTTCGAACCAGTCACTTCCGTTGGCCTAACCTCTGGAACCATTCGCTGTTAATGCTTGAGGCACTAAGTCAACGGCGGGTTCGTTTCGTGGTTTGGCCACGGAAGACTCGAATTTCGTCTTGCCCCCATGTACCTCCCTGGCCAACGGTGTCCCATGCTTTATGGGCGGAGCCTTTGGGGGTTTCAACACCAATGTAGAAGCGTCAAGGACTATTGGGCTATGGCTGGTGTGATACTTATAGTTTCGATAAAAACCAATTATATTGCCTAATAAAGTACTTTATTCGTGGGAAACAAGTTGCAGTCATGGTGCTTATTTTAAGTGGCTTCCCATCACCATTACAATCATATGCCGTCCCGCGTTGCATAGACTACTGTTCACTCAATTTACGGTGACGATCGAATGAAACATAACTAGTATGCCATCATGTGTATTCGCAAGAAAATTGTTCTGGTTGCTATATTATGCATTTTCATTTGTATTTTGTTTTAGAGCAACAGTGGCCGCGCGCGAAAATCATTATCGCCTAAAATTATGCGGGAGAACACGGCAGTGTCGGCCAAATTTATTCTGGTCTCTAACAACGAAGGTTTCATGTCACATACATGTCTTGGATAGTCGAGAAACATGGTGCTGGATGTGCGATGGAGCCCATCTTTGCTCCTGAGTGTGTGTGTGTGTGTGTATGTGAGACAATAAACCAACAAGCGGCGCTTCGTGTCTCACCTAATTGAGACGCCTTCATGTGCGCGCGTATCCGCGGAGACGCGCGCATATAAAAGCTCCCTATGCCTAATTCAGATTTTCTTTCTTTTAGAAGCCTTATAAGCCGCTGTCTTGCTCAATATGAATGAAGACTTGAAGAACAACTTAGCTCGAAAACCACTGATACGTAGAAAAAAAAAGTGTACAGGCTGTTTAGGGAACGCCTCCTACAAACTGTGGTAGCCGTTGTCTGCAGCAGATGTTGCGCGAACGTGACTTCATATTCTTCGCAAACTGAATTTCTTAATAAAACGGCTCGCAATGTTTTGCGCGTTACCAAGTCAAGAATCACCCTAATTTGCAAGTTTTCCCTAACGCTGAAGAAGGCTACCATATCGTTTAATTGTCAGTCCCTTAAACACACAAACTCTATAGGAACGCCGGTGTGTTCGCAGAATCCGAGATTAAACGTTAGTGATTGCAGTTGTGTGCCACCTCTTCTATTAAACAGCGAAGTGGTTCTTCGTCGAGCATTTCATGGCTGGGATACGTTGCACTGCTTGCGGACATCGTAAACAGGGACATCGTAAACGGGTAAAATCCACTAGGCAACACTGGCCCACTGAAAATGAATTCAGCAGTTGCCCACCAAACGAGTATGAGCCACAGTGATATGTGCGGCCTATCGAAAAGGAGCATCATCTTCACTAACACGCATGCTCCACATAAATTGGGTGAATTTCACTATTTCTCTGAAAAGGAAGAAGGTGACAGTCACCCGAAAAAATTGCGTGCGGTTTACTGAAGTCAAACTCCGCCTCACAAAAGAGGCCCCGTTCGTTTCATGGCCGATGCCCCGTGGTGGGTAGCGCCAGGACTCTGAGGAACAACCAACAATACCACTGTCCCGATATATGTGATGGTTATAAAGGTGGTCTGTATACCTTAAAGCCTAATAAATAGTGTTTAAAAAACAACGATAAGACATACTTGAGCATTTGAAAGAAACCCTGAAATGGTTTTGTAGAAACCTATTGGGCCGGTAGACTAAGTAGTAAGAGTTAATTAGAGACGAAGTTCAGCTCTTTCGGGAAAACTGTGTAATTTATTACAGCTCTTTAAAGCTGCGAATCAGTGCAGATTTGTGAGAGACAGCCTCGTGCGTTTCCTACCCTCCATTCAGAAAACGACCTGGTCTGGTAGCGCGACATCACTGAGGTGGCTGGTCTGATTGGCTCTGTTGACTGCGCAAAACTTCCGTGTATTTAAGGGTGTGATGAATTTCCTTCTAGGTGGCTTCAAAAGGTCTACTTGTTTGTGCTAGCGCATGACGTCGCCGATTTTCGCTGACATCTGCAAGCAATTTCGAGCGACTGTCCTGTATTCTCGAGGTATGCCGCACTTTGAACCACAGCTCAACTTCTGCAAATGCTTTTTCGGCCGTTGCGAAATAATTGTACTTGGTCATCTCTTTGACGCCACTGGTGTTCAGCTAAACCATAAACAAGTTTCTGTGGTGACGAAAGTTTTTATACCTCTTCAACTCAATAATCCTGGAGCTTCCTGTGTCTCTGATACCATTTGCGCCGCTGCATCCGGAGTTTTTCCCATATTGCGCGTCCTCTAATGGAGCTATTAAAATTGACCCCACCTTGACTTGGAATTCGCCTCAAAGTGAAGAATTTTCAAGCTCATTGCTGCCCTCACAACCTCTCCAATATTTGCCCACTTTGATCTGATTACGCCGACAGAAGTTTACCCTGACGCGAGTGGCCACGCGATTGGTGCTGTATAGCTCAGCGCCAACATGAAAGTTACTGCGTCACTGCCTGCGCCAGCTGCCCTAGGCCCACTGCAGAGAACTATTCAATCACTGAAAGGGAGTGTGTTGCTTTTGTTTTCACTGTTGCTAAGTTTTGCTTCTCCCTCTTCCGCCGGAATTTCACTGTTATAACTGGCCATCTTGTGCTTTACTGGCGTTGTTCATTCAAGGATTCCACGGTCGGCCTCGATCGTTGGTCGCTCCGCATTCAAGAATACACCTTCTCGGTCGTTTAAAAATCCAGTCTCCAATGGATACGGCAGACGCCCCAGAATGGATTATTGTGGCATGCTTCTTATCAATATGAAACTTTCTTGATATAACTTATAAGCAACGCTGGGGCCCAGCTTTAAGACCCCTCATAGGAAGTCAGAATCCCGCTATTCTAAACACATCGCTAAATTTTTCCTTCCTTCATGACGGGGATCTTTAACGCCGCAATATGCACCCCTGGGGCCCTGTCCCACCTACGGTAGATGTTATCCGCCAGCGTTACGACGAAATTAGCGCCGGTCATTTGGGAGTTAACGGTGCCGTTTTTCTGACCAGTCCTCTATGACTTTGTGCAGAAGTATGTCCGCAGCTGCGACCTCTGTCAACGATGAGAACGACCAACAACTTTTCTAGCTGTTATTTTGCTATGGCGGATCATCCAATTCCTGCACGAGATTACTGATCGCAGTTACAAGATACAGCGAATAGTTGATTCAGGGCACTCAATTCAACCACCATCTACTGTCGTTCACATCGTAGGATTGAAACAGTATGCGCCATTCAACTCTCCCCTTTCGTGATGAGCACCGGGTCGGTGCTTTTACGCCGCGAGGTAGTGTCACAAGGAAGTAGTGGGTTTGTGGCTTAAAGTAGTAGAGAGTCCGAATCTGGAAGAGACTACTACGAAGTGTGAAGTAAGAGCCTTCAGCGAGCTATTGTGTCAGCCATTGTCTCCGCTTGTAACTATAAGTAAATATATGTTTTCTTGCACGACGATATTATGAGAAATATAAGTACGGTTTAATATAATCACGTAATTGAAGAGCTTCTGGAGCATTTCACTACAGCATATTTTATGATGATATAGTGGTTTGGGATAGAAGGCCCTACTCGTTATTATAAAAATGTCATTATACCTATTAGTGCAGTGTTACTCATTACTTTAAATTTCTTTTTTTCTGTTATATAAAAATGGATGAATACACGAAAGAAGATCACGTGCTCTCACTGCGCCAGCTTCATTGAGATACAGATACAGCAGCAAATCACTTCAAGAGACTACGAGCCACCACCTAATGCCACCGAGACCAAATTGTCAGCCCATTGTGTCCAATAAAGTCTTTTCTCTTTCTCTCTCTCAAGTACATAAACACCAAGTGGTGTCTGCCAAGGCATGTGTCTTGAGGGGCACGTTGGAGAGAGTTGCTTTACATAGGTACCAGCGAAGATCTGCATTGGTAATTACTAAACTAATAGATCTGGACTGGCATTATAAACGAATATCTGCACTGGTAATTTCTATCATGGCGGGCTAAGTACGGGACAAGTAACTGACAAAGGATGGTGTTGGAAAGGGTACGATTGCTGTTCGTCCAGAGCCACCTCGCATGAGCCCGTAAGAAAAAAAATTGGGGATCTTTAGAATTTTTCTTCAAAAGTCGAACGCGATAGTAACATCCTGTTCCTAGTCCGTACCTCAACCACTTAGTGCATAGTCTTTATTGTATGATGTTACTCGAGAACTTCAAGTTGTGTATTACAACAATGTAATCGACAAAGTTGAAAGTGATTTGGGACAGTGAAGCTTGTGTATTAAGTAGAATGCTTTAAACCATGAGCAAAGGTGTGCGTAAAATATTTTCTGAATTGCTATACACTAATTACGAAGTAAGATGGGAATATGCGCAGTAACGTCTGTGCCTTGTGTAATGGGTGGCAGAATTTAAGATATGAAGTCGTTATCGTGATGACATGTTGTCACTCCCGATGGTCACGTACGCTTGTGCCACACAAACGTGCTACGAAATGACATGCATTTTGAGGCGTGTCTTTGTAAACCATAAACATTACTTTCACAGCATTTACAGACAGAGGAAGTCATTTTAACTGCCCTTCGAAGCAGACGCGTGGCTGTGTGGTAGAACGCCTGCTTGCGACTGAAAAGACTGGGTTTCGATGTTCACTCGGATTCGGGAAGTTTTATCACTTATTTTGTTTATTGTTAGCTCGATTCTTCGGGTTAAGTGTATATTTTACTTCACTATAGGCACCCGACAGTGGACCAGAGGGCGCGACGAAGCTTTTCGGGCCACCCCAGCATTGTTGGTATACAGACCACCAGGGACACCAAGAAAATGAAATTCTAGTTCAACACAATAAGACGCTGAAGGGTCGATGGCATTTTTGGCGCGTTTAAAAAAAAAGGGCTCACTCGACGCTTACATAATCAGCCGTGACCCCCCTACTCACAGCTAAAAATTAAAATAATATGCACGCGCTGGTCCACTTTTGCTGCGTCTACTCGCTAGGCTACGCATGGGAAGACTCTGTTTTGCTGCACCAACTCGCTAGGCAGTTTGTTCTGGCGCTACCATCAGTTATCGTAAAATACATTGTCGGGTTAACACAGACGCTGACGTGAACACCGACGCCGACGTGAAAACTAGTGCAAAGCGAGCTCTTTAACTCCGGTGTTGCGCCACTAGCTCTCTGAAAAAGACGAAAAAGCAGGGACACTCTTTGCCGATCCCCATGAGTGGGTGTGAGAAATATTTGAGGCATAATCATTATCATCACGGCCAGCATGGCCGACGTTGGCGCCAACTGTACAGCAACGCGGGGTTAGCGCGGAGCACCGAAGAAAGCGTTACCTGATTCCGAGGCTCGTCAAACACTCCCACTATTCACCCTATGCCCTAATTATGTTACTATATGGCCAAAGGGGTTAAAATGATGTGGACTTAATGCGCTTTGCGGCGTGGAACCTAGCATGTAACATCCATTACCGTGCATGCTAGTGAGGTGCCCCCTGGCATGCGCACAGCAAAACTAAAATCGATACCCACGACAAAACAATAACGCTATCGTATTATTGCAGAAATACTATTTGCTTTTATTAGGTTGTCGAAGAACTTCCAGAAACTTCTACTACAGCGTCTCATAATCATATCGTGTTTTGGGGATGTCAAACCACAACTATTGTCAGGTTATCAATATTACGTTAAATCTAACATTCGCTCTCCTTGCTTTTATAATATAAAGGTAGATGAAGAGAAGACAAAAGATCACGTGCTCTCGCAGCTCATGATCGAGCGAGCCTCAGTTTCACCGAGAGCTTGTCGGAAGAGCAGGCAGCCCCGTTTCAACCAGTTCAGGCCTCGCCTTGGAACACCGCTCTACCGAGTAAGTGACTCTCTGGTGTGCGCTAGCGTTTTGTTCCACGTGTAGTTCCCATTTTCTGCAGTATTTAACGGTTTGTATTGACAAGACTAGGATCGAAATATGCTTCAGGAATTCGCAAAGCGTGTCCGAGGCCCACGGAACAAGAAACATTCCTTCCTCCCTGCCCAAGCCTAATGGAAGCCCCAGTCCTTAGTTTAAGTTTGCTCAACCTTTACACAAATGATTGGTAACCTGTTTATGGGCGCCCAGTATGAGCACCTAAAAACATCGGGTGATTGTGTCTAGCGGCAGCGCACCGTTCATGCTGCTGTTAGCTTACAGGGCTCGTCAGGGTCGGTGCGGCAGAATTCGGTCATTCCAGGGACGCAGGCGGAACCACGTGGTTCCCTTCCAACCTGGCACACGCTGTTGAGCCTGTGACGCAGTTCGGTCTCACGGTATTCATAAGCGCTGATTCATTTTCGTTCAATCACATATGCGTCTCTTTAGTGAGATAAAGTGTTGTTTGCAGCGAAACTGGAGAACCTGACGAGCTTTGCTGCCAGAGATGCGTACCTCAGCACCATCTCGTGTGCCATTTCGACCTACCGTCGCTCCACCTATAGTCGCTGGAATGAGCTGTTAAGAATGCAATAAAAAAGGTTTTTTGCTTCATATGTAGGAGCTCTGATGGATGCAAATTTTTTTTTTCATTATTGCACGCGTGACTTGAAGTGCATTATTTGACGAAACTCCCGTGGAAATTTTTCATCAACAAAGTGAAGGCTACTGAGCCAAATCACACGTATCTCACTGATAATTGACAAAGTACCAAACTGCACCCGTGTTTTCTTCGTGAGATACGAAAAAAAGTATTTTTACTGTCAAACTTTTTCATGAACTGAGTAGGACACAGCGCAGTGCGTGCCAGCGAGATATTTGTGCCTTGTTACGTTATAGGCTGTTATTGCGTGATTTTGAACACGTGAGAAAGTCGCTCCTTTTGCCAGCTCCAGAAATACTGGATGGCGCCTGAATCCAAATGCTACGCTTATTTCCAGCAAGCCATTATTTTCTACCATGCTACGAGTCGTGCGCCAAACCAGACTACTAAGCGTAGGTGTACATGCGCACATGCTCCTCCACTGTACCTTTCCTTTCATTGCTTAGAAGAGTTGTCCGCGGGTATAGCGATGAGTCTGAACTCACGCAGCGACATGTATTAATTACGTACAGCGTAAATAATGCGTTGAACTATAAACAAGTCTATAACTCTCGAGTAAGCGTATACTACGTCTAGGTATAATTTTCTTCATTGCAGGTTACGAGCACTTCTCTTAGCTTTCGTAGTCATGGGCTCTGGCCAACGTCTCGAGCGACAGCGCGGCAAGCACACTCACCGCACCGATGGCGCCGTTCTGGCAGCGTTCGGCGACTTCGATGAAGACACACGCTGTCTTGAAGGTTCGGGCAAGAGCGTCGACGACATTAGCCTGCATCGGTCTGCGTACGCGTCTGTCTTCAATGTGGCGTCGCCTTCAATCACTGGCATTCCAGGCAACCTGTTTCCATCTTGGCCACGCCTACGCTCCGCAGACAGGCCTGGCAACCCCTGGGACGCGGCTTACTTGCTCGAGCTCGACACGTGGGCCGAAATCAAGTATCGAAGAACAGCTGCTTTACGCGGTTACATCTGTAGCCTGTCGAAGCTGAAACGGGCTGGACTGCAGTTGTCCTCGCACCCGAGTCGTAGACTGTACGTCGGAGCGAACAAAGATAACGCGACGTCTGACCCACACTTTGGGCACAGCAGCTTCAGCGACGCCGAGCAGTACGCGAGGTACAGAGAACCGCCAGCCATCGACCTTGATCGGGGAAACGTCCACATTGTGGCCGTTATGAACCCATGGTGCTGCCCTACAGAACAGTGACCACAATGAGGCCTATTCCGGCTGTTCACATTTTGGATTGCACTGTGCGAGTGAATGTCGTCGGGGTAGGGTAGCTTCGTGATCCTCGGCGACCACCACAACTGATTCCATCGCAGTGGCCAAACGTGTGGTATGGAAAGGCACGTGCGTGGGCACACTGTTCCATCAAGATTTCATGGGGCGTCGAGCCAGCCACTTCCGTGGGCCTCCCTCTGGAACCTTTCGCCGCTGATTCTTTAGATACAAAGTGAACAACGAAGTGGTTCCAGGGGTTGGCCCAAGCACACGCCAGACTTGTCTTCATCACATAGACCCCCTTAAAAAGAAGCCTTCCAGCCTCCATGTTCCAGGCTCTTGTGGGTTCTACTACAAGTACAGAAACGTCAACGACTGTTAGGCTCCGGCCGGTGTAATATGCGTGGTTTAGATAATCAATTATATATTGCAATAAAAATATTATTGGTGCGAAAAAAATTGCAGTCGAGTTGCTAATTTTAAGTGCCACTGACCACTCCGCCTTTACAGACGAGGGTGTAATTTTCTTCCCTCCTTCCCACACACGATGCATCCTCTTTTCCCCTGACTTGTTGAATGCACGTTTGATCGGTTGATTGTGCACGATATTCATGCGAGAGAAAGAATGGATGAGCGGTTGAATTGCAAAGCAGTGCAGGAGACAGCTGACATGTGATAGTTTGCTTATAACAACAATTCCAGAGCATGTATGCTGTAGACATCCCGGAAAGTACTGTCTACGTCACAGTAGTGGGCCAAGAAAGACTAGAAACGCCAGGAAAGAATATTGCACTCTCTTTTAATTTCGGGAGCCTAGTGAGTGGTCTTTTAAGACAAAACCCATCAGCCGAGTGCAGGTCTACCATCCTCATGAAAACATGCGCTACGTATCACCTTACCGGTGTTGCTAGTATACAACGTTGCGGTTCGTATTCATCATCTTCGGCATGATCATCATCAGGCTAACTACGCCAGCTGCATGACAAATGTCTTTCCCATGATCCACCAATCAACCCGGTCTTTTGCTTTCCGGTGCCAAGTTATAGCTGCTAGATTTTTAACATCATCAGCCCACCTAACCTTCTGTTTCCCCTATCTACGTTTGCCTTTTCTTGGAATCCAAACAGTTACCTCCAACGACCAGTGTTTATTCTGCCTGCGTGCTACGTGCCCTGCCCATGTCGATTTCATATTGACTTCAACTATGATATCCTTAACCGTAGTTTGTTCCCAGATCCACTCTGCCCTCTTCTTGTCTGTTAATGGTACGCTCCATTAAATAACTAGTTACGTAACGCAACTGTAAATAACTGGTAATATAAAACACATGCGATGCGCCTCTTCAACCATGACCTTTGTGCAACATTTGTACATATATTTAGCGTCATTTAAAAACCTCTCACTAATGTAGAAAAAAACCACACAGTCAGTTTCCATCCACATGCTTCACGTAAAATCTACTCCGAAGTTACGTGGGATATGACGAATTTGTGTCCTCTTAGGCTTGCGAAGCTTCAGGTGTAAAGCTACCTGAGGATAATGACGGTTATCTCAATAAGCATTGGTCAGCAAAGCTTGTGAGGCTCACCCAGACTCACTCATGTGGAATAATTTGGGCTTCAGACTCTGTCGAACTTGGACCATATAAAATGTTCCTCAGGAAGACTCGTCCAGACTCACACTAGCAAAATTTCTCCTCAACTAGACTCGCTCATACTCTCACTCATTAAAATGTTACTCACCCACGCGGAATCACTCGAGTCCCAGTGAGTCGTCTCATGAGTCTGTTAGCCAATATATAGATTTTCCGACAATGATGTCAATGCTCTTTACTGCCAATATCATACGTAATCAATGCTCTTCTTGGCGTCTTTTGGTATAGTTCCTTCGAATACCAGTTTTAAAGGCTCAAAAACACGTACGGCCACTTTAAAGACGATAGCCTTTCTTACGGACCTTCGACAAAAAATGTTGGTCTATCTGTCTGTCTGTACATTAGTCTGTCTGTCCGCCCTTAACGGCACCAAATGGCCGACCCCATCCGCAGCGCCCACCAATATATCTCGTGATTCAGCGTTCATACTTGTGCGATTGTCAATTAAAAAAATCAGGAATGACTGTGTATATTTGAGCCACCATAACAACACATCAATGTTTTGTATGTGTGCCTTTATACTAAAGAAGGCACACACAAGTAACTCGACGGACTGTAGCGTTTATCACGCTGCGCTGACAGTCAACGTGATCCTCTAAAAGGTAAGTGTTTTCAAGGCTTTGCTAAGACGACAAGGTGGTGGCACCTGTCCATCGCTTTGCGTTCTACAGCTCCGAGACAGGCGCGAATCTTTTTCCGCACGCGCGCACGCCTTCGTTTTCGAAGATAACTGCGAGATGGTGCTCGTGTCTAACGTGCATCGATGCGCTCGTTCGCCTCCACTACATGCTCGAGGCACCCTAACGCAGCATCTCCAGGATACCATTCACCAATTTTGATGGTGATGATGATGATGATGAGCCTTCTTACTGTGGCGCACACCCACAAAAGGGGATTGGGCGAGAACTGGGCGGCAGGATCTTAAGTAAAAGATTGATGGTTTTTCAAGCACAAAGTAATTTTACACCGAAAAAAATAATGTACAAAGAAAAAGCAATAATCAAAAAAAGGAGTACATCTGAGCAGAAATCGATGCAAGCTATCAGATGCGACTTGAGACAGAGGTAATGGTTGGTCTAAAACGACTGATTATATATATATATATATATATATATATATATATATATATATATATATATATATATATATATATATATATATATATATATATATATATATATATATATATATATATATGTACAAGCTGCCCACTCGGAATAAGTTCACGTGCTACGTGACGCCACACATGCGCATAAAAGAGTGTTTCACACTTGTACCTTGGCTTATAGATGGCGCTGACTGACACTTCTACTTCTAAATTCACATATAAACCCCAAAAAAGTGGATGGAGAGAAGGCCGCTGTGATAGCCCAGTGGTTAGAGCATCGAACGCGTTATTAGAAGGTCGTAGGTTTGATTCCTGCCCACGGCTGGTTATTTTTTCACCCACCTTTATTTCTTCTTATTCATATTCCATTGGTATAACTTCCCCTATACATTACTTGAAATTACTGTCTGTTAGATCTCATTATTATAGTGTCAAAACACGGAAAAATGAGACCTTAGGTATACACTTCTTTCTACACACACACACACACACACACACACACACACACACACACACACACACACACACACACACACACACACACACACACACACACACACACACACACACATATATATATATATATATATATATATATATATATATATATATATATATATATATATACAGGCAGTTTAACATTGCAATAGCTTTGTTTCAATTATGTAGTCAAATACCACAGAGCAGACGTCCCTGTGGCTGTAACCAAATTTAATGCTGCCAAACAATAAAATTATTGCCACATTTAATTGTAATCCTAATTTTTTAAGTGGAGCTACCAGGTATCTTTTCCGCTGATAAGAATATCGGCGACAGAACAAAAAGAAATGATCTATCGTTTCCAATTCTTCGCAAATCTGACATAAAGGTGACCCTTTTGGACCAACGTTATGCAAAGAATAATTTAGTTGCGGAATTCTACAACGCAATCTTGAGTGAGTGAGTGAAACAACTTTATTGACGATCCGGCATAAAGGGGGAAGGGGTAGGGGGATTAAAGCGAGACACTAGCATGCTCGGACGTCCCGGAGCAGCAACCTACTCGCGTCAAACCCGTGGGGGCGCCGTTTCCGCCACTGGCGTTCCAGGATGCTAAGCACGTGCTGGACCACGTCTCTTTGATTGCCTGGCTCTCGGCTGATAATTTTGCTGCTCATGGAAGTTGGCATTACTTCTTGGTTACCCGGCGGTGGTGCACAGTCCCAAAGGAGGTGTCTCTGGGTGGCTCGCGCCTTCTTGCAGTGCTGGCATACATCAGTGGTGTAAACCTCCGGGCAAACGTGCTTTGCCCAGACGGGGGTCCATATTGCTTGTACTTGCAGCTGCCGTAGTGTGGCTGTTTCTCTGCGTTGTAGGTCTCGGTGAGGTCTGCAGTGGTACAGAACGAGCAGACGCAACGCAATCTTGTATAAGTAACTTCCAATTGCCGTGCTGGGCACCACTGTCTATTCAAGCAGCATGTTAGATGTGCGAAATCTCGAAATTTATCCAATGAGTAGCAGTTGGATTCATGCAAACAGAGGTTTCTAAACCTTATCGCTGTCGCGTAAGCCGTATCAGGCAAAATCGGGAGAAGGAGACCACTAAGAGATACTGTGGCTAGTGCATGTGCCATCTCATTGAGATATATGCCATAATGGCCTGGTACCCATAAGAGCGCCAGTTTTTGCAAGTTTGTCGGTATGAGTTGTCAAAACATGTGCACAAGTCTAAATTTGTCTCCTGAAGACAGAACTGCCCATACTGAAAAAGAATCTGAAATTACGACTGCTTCCGATTCACCCATAGGAGGGGGGAGAATTTAGTTACAGAAAGGTAGAGAGGTGGGCCTGAGCTATAGTTTGCTCTGGCCTGCTACTCTACGCTGGGGAAGGGTGAGGGGAGTGAATGACTGATGAATGACGATGGTAAGGTAGAGAGATGATATGTTTTTATTAGGCTGGGTAACTCTACAGACGTGCTTCTAAGAAAGCGATGACGGCTCGTATAACCACATGTGTGCTTATGGCGTCGATCCAAGGACCTTACACAACCTCATCGGTTAATGGTCAACTAATATATCGTCCAATTGAAAATATCAGTTGCTGACGTTCGCTTGCATATGCTGGAAAGTCGCAAAATATATGTTCGAGCGTTTCTGGGAACCGACAGTGACCACAATTGGGACCTGTGTCATTACAGCCAATCAAGTGGGTGTAACGTCTTGTGTAAGCCACACTGAGGCGAATGCGGTGGATAATGCATGAGATGCTTTGCTTTAACTTGTGAGGCATATGAAACTTCATTTCCGGGTCCCATTTGTGCAGCCGCTTGTGCTGGTGTTCTGGTTTCTGCCAGTGCTCGAAGATGGAGTTGCGCATTAGGCGTCGAAGTAGGATGTTAGTATCTTGTCGAGAAAATGTGATGCACACTTCTGGGGCATTATTTAAAGCTCTCTTACCCTCTCTTAGCTTCAGCGTCCGCCTCTTCATTGCCCATTATGCCACAATGAGCAGGTATCCATTGAAATGTTACATGATGTCCATTTTTTGTAGCAATGCCAAGGAGCTCTGCTATTTCAATCGATAAAGTATGATATGAACCTTGTCTCATGAAGCCATTGATGGTTTGAAGAGCAGCTTTGGCATCACACAGTATCGTCCATTTACCAGCGGGTTCTGTCGACATGAAACGTATTGCCTCCCGAATAGCAACAAGTTCCACGGCTGTTGATGTGGTCTTGTGATCTATCTTGAAACGTCGAGCTATCTTCATCTGCGGTACGACAAAGGCTGCGGCTGAGGTACGCGACGTGGTAGATCCATCAGTATATACGTGCGCCACACCGCTGTACATAGTATAAATGTGCAGCAGTGTAAGTTGCTTTAGGCCGATCGATGATACAAGGGACTTCTTCATAATCCCAGGAATTTGAAGTATGATAAGTGGTCTAGGCAGGAGCCACGGAGGTGTCTCAGGAACACGTGGGGGAGAGAATCTTGGCGGTATGATGTTCTCGAGCCGCGATATAGCTCTTGAATAACTGCAGTCTCGGTGGCTGGCAGGGAGGGCTGATAGGGGATGTTGCCTGTGTCGAGTCAACAGGCGAAAGTGGACTCGAAGAGGCTCGCAGAGCGCATGTACTTTGATTGGACAAGCCCGAGCTTCGGCGAGAGTTCCCTTGGTTGATGTGCATTGAGGTAAGTCCAAACATGTGCGCAACCCTTGAGCTTGGATGCTTTCTAGCGTGCTCGCACAACTGGGCTTCATGCTTGAAAGCACGGGCATGCTGTATCGTAAGTACCCTACGAATAAAGATTGGTACAGTTCAAGGAGAGCTGCCTCTGAAGGACCCCATCTTGCTCCGGCCATGATCCGAAGAACGTGGACAAAACTTTTGAGCTTTGACTTCAAGGCTGTGACGTGTTTTGACCTCGACAGATTCCGGTTGAGGATAACACCCAGGAATTTGTGTTGCGCAACAGCACGAATTTCTGTTCCATTTACAGTTAGTGGGTATCTTGTCATTTGTTTTTGTGTAAATGCAAGCCCTGCGCATTTTTCAGATCACATTGTGAGACCCTGGCGACGTAGGTACCTTGCTGGGATGGTCACTGCACGTTGCAGTCGAGCCCGCAGTTGGGAGTGCGTAGCTCCAGAAGTCAAGATGCAGATGTCGTCCGCATATGTGCTCACCTTCACCGTGTCAGGATGTTCAGTAGCAAGTCCAATCAAGGTGATGTTAAAAAAGTGTCGGACTGAGAACACTCCCTTGGGGAACACCACGGTGAATGTTGTAATGGTCTGTATCTCCATCGCTTGTTGACATATACAGGGTATGGTCGCTAAGGTAGCTCGTGATCCGTGCATACAGTCGTCCGCTGATTTCTAGATCCTCAAGCGCATCAAGGATGGCATAATGTAAGACATTGTCGTAGGCGCCTTTAATGTCAAGAAAAACAGCAGCCACTAATCTGCCTCGACATCTTTCCTGTTCAACATCAGAGACCAAGTTGATGACCCCGTCAACGGCGGATCGACCTCCCCAAAGCCATTCATGAACGCAGGAAAGTGATTATTGCTCTCTAAGAGCCACTGTAATTTTGACAATACCATCATTTCCATGACTTTGCCAACGCAGCTGCTTAAAGCGATCGGTCGGTAACATGAAAGCTCATTAGGGCACTTCCCTGGTTTAAGCAGTGCGATTATGCAGCTGCACTTCCACTTATCTGGAACATTTCCTCACTCCCAGGAGGTGTTGTAGTAAAATAACAGGATCTGTCGTGCTTCTGTATCAAGATGGCGAAGTGCATCGTATGTAATTCCGTCCGGCCCGGGTATCGATGAGCGCCGGGAAAGTGAAATTGCAGCGTCCAGTTCCTGCGTTGCAAAAGGCACTTCGAGGCGTTCGTCGAAGTACGGGGGCACAGTGGTGGTAAGAGTTTGGGTCACAGTGTGAGTGGTAGAAACGACAAGGCTACAGTAGTCCTTGGCAACCTCCAATTCACTCCGACCCTGATGTAGAGCCACCACACTGAATGGTCAAGTTTGTTGTGAAGAAGATTGTAGACTTCGTACTATCCACCAGATTTTAGAGAGAGGCTGTCTTGGGTCCAAAGAACCGCAGAACAACCTCCATCGTTGCCTGTCCAGCTTGTCGAGATGCCGAAGAACGTGTCGTTGAGCTTGACAACAGGCTGAGAGGTCTGACGGTGAACTTGTTCTTCTGTATCGCCGTTCTGTGCAGCGACGGATAGCACGAAGGGCCTCGTATTGTAAGTCGATAGCTGATCAATGCAGCGGAATGGTAACTTGTCTTGTTGTGTCACGCAGGGACGAAGAAATGATGTCTTCTACTTCGGATGGTGTAGTAGTGCACTAACAGCTGGTTTTCACAGATGACTTGAAGAGACGCCAGTCTGTCTGATGAACGCAGCGTGTGGCTGAACGGCGGTACCACCTAAACTGAACATATGTTGGCAAGTGATCACTACCGTGGGTCTCTATATCCGTGGACCAAGCTGCAGAAGACAGGAAACTACTGGATACAAATGCAATGTCGAGGCAGCAGCTGTAAGAAGTACCCCGAATGAAAGTGTGTGATCCGTCGTTCAGCACCCTTAGTCCAAAATTACACACGAGGTCACACAAATCTCTGCCACGGCCGTTCATTACAGTGCTACCCCAGAGGGGATGATGGGCGTTGAAATCTCCAATGACAATGTGGGGGCTCTGAGCAGCCTGAAGCACAGACCTAAGGTGATAGTAGTCAATCTTCGCACTTGGATGGATGTATCCTCCGATAACTGACAACGTGTGCCTCTTATACTTTATAGTTAAGCAAACGTAATCATTCGTTGTATGCGACAGAATGTCATGTCGTACGTGCGTCATATCGCGGCGTACACAAACTAGCACCTTGCTTGCACGGTGATCACTGCGAGACCGAAGCTGGACGTACCCAGATAAACGGAATGTAGAATCCATGTTTGGTTCACAGATATTAATAACTGGGAACTGGTATTTCAATACCCACTGTCTGAAATCAGAGAGACGGCCACGTAAACCTCGAGCATTCCACTGCGTAACAAGCATCTGCCGCACGCAATCTTCGAACATCGAGGCCATGTTCGCTTACTGAAGAACAAGAAGAAGTGGCTCCAGCACCTCAAGTAACTGGACAGCAGCTTTAGCCGCCGGAGTGTTTAGACCACTAAGGATCTTGCGCATTGAACCCATCAAATTTCTAAGCATGCTCTTGATGTAATTGTTATCCACCTTGTCGTCCTTCTCGCTGCGTTCAGCAGCATTATGCGTGGAAGGCGTACACGTGGGTCTTGATGGTAAAGAAGGCCACTCCGAAGTATTACGGGCCGGTGGCTGGTTGGCTCGTCCATTCGTCGGCTGTAAAGGTATGGAAGCACAGACATCTTCATTTCTGGCCGGTAAAAGCAAGCGACGAGAAGGTGAAGCCTGGACATTTGATGTCAGTTCTTCAACTCGGTTAGCACTGCTCCCTCGTTCGCGTTGGTGTCGTGAACGACGTGTACTGCGGCGGACAACCCTTGCGGCTTCTCTGTGCGTGGAGTCGTCCCTAACCATCTTCTTCATGATAGTTATTTGGTTCCTCATTTTAGGACAGTCCTTTGAGGTTGCGTTTTGGGCGCCCTTGCAGTTAGGACAATTGGTGGCAGCGTTGCAGTTGCCATCGTCATGAGGTCTGCCACAACGTTTGCAAGTTACCACACCCTTACAAAATGCACTGACATGCCCAAATATCAAACATTTATGGCACTGTAGAGGCCTGGGTACATAAGGGCGTACCGGATGACGCACATATCTAACCTTGACGTGAGTATAGGCAACGACTCAGACTTGAACACTACTTTCACACAACGTGACCGTCCAAAGCGGTGAAAACCAATTACAGGAGCCGTCGAAGAAAGCAATTTCTCGAGGCTTGAGTCTTTAATCTCTTCGTCCACATTAAACGACGCCTATCGTAGTTGCCTTGTCGTACGCGGAAAACGCGCGCACTGGAATGTTTCCCAGCTGGACGATGGCCTTCAGCGTGTCCAGTATAGCCTTTGAAGTAACCTCCACCGACAGGATGTTATTGCGGGTATTTACACGTATTTCCTCAACCTGGCCAGGTGCGATACGTTCGAAATACTCCGACAAGCATTGCCTATTTAGAGTGTTCAGGACGTCTGTCGTCGTTGTCGGCATGTACGAGATCGTGAAAGACCGCATGCTACTCGCCTTTTTCGGTGGCTGTCGAGCGGTCGGTGACGTCCTTCTGATCTTTCTCTTCAGACGGCGGCTTCGAACAGGGGTGAAATCACTGTCCGAGGCCATGCCTTCGGTGGAAGAGCCATCAGAAGCGTAACTGTGCCCCACGTTGGGGCCAAAGCGGTCACTCACATCGGACGCACCCTGATGAGGCGGTCCAGGGCCCAGAAGCTGGGTGGGGTTTTGATCCCCCATTTTACGGGACCACGTTCCCCAGTGTTCTTGTCTCAGATTGCAGAAGTCACAGAGAAAATCGAGAAAACTTCTAGAGCTGAACGCTGGAGCTGTTCTCTGCAGTCACTTCTTCTTCCTCGCCGAAAGGAAGTTTCCGTAGAGCCAGTACAATAGCAAAGAATTCTGCTATGAATATTGGTGTGCAATCTGGGAGTCTAACCGAAAAGGACCAGTCAAGGGAACGTGGGAAGACACCTGCCCCAGCCTTTTCATTTGATACGGATGCATCAGTCGCAATTATGTTGTTCATGTTCACGTGTGCAAAGTAATCCTGAAGCTAATCATTCAAATATTGAACTGGCATGTGCTTTGCGTAAGAGGGATAAATGTTCTCAAATTCTATCTGAAGATCTAAATTAAAGTAACTTGTGAGGGAATATGTTTGATTTTGACGTTCAGTGGTTCTAGCAGCGCTTGAACGAACATGATCTGTGGGTAGTAGAATCGCAATCACCGAGTTTCAAAAAATAAGCTTGGCTCTTTAATAAAAGCATAAAACGATTCTCTCTGGGGCATAGTGTATAGTTTTAAAAATGTTTGGATAGTAAGCATTTTGAATCTATTCAACAATGACGGTAGACGCGCTTCCATGTATAGCACATTGTTAGCAACAAACTTGGGAAGTCCAAGGCACAGTCGTAAAGCTTCCCTTTATAATAGTATTAGCGGTCTCATTTTATAAGTCGCACTGCCCGAAAAAAAGACACAGCCGAATTCTGTGATAGGTATCATGAACATTTTATAGACCATTACCAATGTATTTCTTCGCAACCCCGTTTTTCTGTTGCTGAGCTTGCGTAACCACCCCATGGCTCGTGTTGCTTCGGACCCAATGTGATTGACGTGACTTTTCAAATTTAACGAGCTGTTATATATGATGCCTAAGTATTTGAGTGAATCCACCTGTGGAATCTTTTCTGCGCCATATCAGGGAGATGTTGACAGGATCTCTGAACGAGAACGCTAGAAGCGCGCTTTTGTTCACGTTTAGAGACATTCGAATTTTTTCAAACCATTCCTCTATTATGTTTACGTAATTCTGTAATGTCTGATAAAGTAACTGCAGATCACTGTTTGTTGCAAAGAAAGCGATGTCAACTGCATACACATATAAATGAATATCGCTATGTGTTGGAATTGAACTGAGGAAGATGTTAAACAACACCGGTGAGAGCACTGCCCCCTGTGGTACGCCATGATATTGTCGATATCTGTTAGAAAAACAATTCTTTGAAAGCAATAAATCTCTCTTTCCCTTATAAACTCTGCTACCCATGCTGTCATGTAGTTTGGTAAGTGATACCTTTCCATCTGCTCTACTAGTATTTTATTTTACTAGTATTTTTGCTCTACTAGTGCAGAGTAGCAAACCAGATGCACGTCCGGTTCGCTACCCTGCACTGGGGGAAGGAATGAGGGGATTAAAAGAGAAGAGAGGGAGAAGTGAAGGGCAACGTGTGTGTAGATGTGACCTTGTCCATTGCACGCTTATAAGCGGTCGCGTAGTCCGGTCGTCATTAGAAAACTTAGCAATGCCCACGTCGCTTTGCTGGCCTGCGACGAGTAGAGCCATGAACCAAGAATCTTCTCTTCGGAAAACGGTCTACTGTCTAGTGTTTCTAACGTTTCGCGCAGCAAGTTGCGTTCGCTTGCAAAACGTTCACATGAACACAGTAGATGTTCTATTGTCTCGTAAGTGTCGCATGATTCACATTGGGAGCTATCTGCCATTCCTATGCGAAAAGAGTACGCCTTCGTAAAAGCTACTCCTAACCACAGGCGGCACAGTAAAATTGCATTCCGGCGGGAGAGGTCCGACAGAACTTGAAGCTTTCTCGATGGGTCCAATTTGTGTAGGCGGCGGTTCCCGACACTGGGGACACTCAGCCAAATTTCCGACATTGTGTTAGCGAACGAGTGAAGGCCCCTTGCAGCGTCGGTTCTCGACAATGGAATTGGGGTTGTCTGGGCGTCCAAGTGGGCGGATCGGGCAGCATTATCAGCAAGGTCGTTACCGACAATACCACAATGTCCCGGTAACCACTGGAGCACTACGTCATGTCCTTTCGATAAAACATCGTGAAGCACTTCTCTTATTTCATTCACTAGTTCTTGATGCACCCTTTGTCGTAAAGCTGATTGCAAGCTCTGAAGGGATGCCTTGGAGTCGCAGAACACAGCCGATTTTTGAGGCCGGGCTTCCGCGATATAGCAGCACGTAAGGCGGCAAGCTCCGCTGCTGTGGATGTTGTCTTATGCGATAGTTTGAACTTTATAGTGACCTGGTACGTCGGGATGACAACAGCACCTGTGGAGCTGTCAGCCGAGACCGATCCATCGGTGTAAATGTGGGTCCTTTCGCCGTATTTTTCGTTGAGTAGCGACAAGGTCACCTGTCGTAGGACCACTGTTGAATGACGGCTCTTGTTAGTTATTCCCGGATTGGTGAGGCCCACGTGTGGTTGTTGTAGGCACCACGGAGGTGACGCTGGTCTTGTTGCTGGAGTGAAGCCAAAAAAAAAAGGCATTCTCTATGGGCAGAAATAATCTTTGAAAACATCGCTTGTGGTCTTTGAAGTGGCAACACTGCAACATGGTGACCAGGAAAACGGCAGAGGTGTCTTATGTGGGCTCTCAAATTGTCAGTGGTGATGTATGTTTGAATTGGATGTTCTCTTGCGGTCATAATTGCCCCGTAGGTTGAGGTGCATCACGGCAATCCTAAGCACACGCGTAGTGCTTTGCCTTGCAGACTTTCGAGGGTGTGGATGTTCGTCTTGCACGTACTTGCCAGTAACGGCAAGCTGTAGCGCAAAAATCCCAAAAACAGTGCCATGTATAGCTGCATCATCGACCTTATCGATGTGCCACAAGATTTTCCGCAGAGGAACCGCATGATATGGACGATAGAAAGTAGCCTTTTCTTCAGGTAACTGCAGTGGGCACTCCACGAAAGGTCCCTGTCAATAATCACACCCAGGAAACGATGGTTCTTCTGGTATGGAATATTTTGTCCATTGATGGTAACGGGTTATTGTGTCATGGCTTTGCGAGTAAACACAACCAATGCACATTTCTCCGTTGAGACGGAAAGACCTTGCGTGCAGAGATATGAGCATGTCAGGTGGCAGTCTGCTGGACTCTTGCACGTACTTCTAGACGAGTTACAGCCGAAGTCCATAGACAAATATCGTCAGCATATATGAATATGAGGATATTACTTGGCAGAATTTTATGAAGGCCTACTATCACGAGGTTAAATAAAGTGGGACTTAATATGGCACCCTGAGGGACGCCACGGGAAGTATAGTAATTGGGGGTAGGCCCTTCTGAGGTTTGTACAAAAAAGGACCTTCTCGTCAAATAATCCTGGATTCATTGGAACATCCGACCACCAATTCCGACCGCTTCCAACGAGTCTAGGATGGCTTTATGTGTTACGTTATCATAAGCACCTTTGACGTCGAGGAAGAGTGCCAGTGGTATGTGCTTGAGGCTCTTCTGTTGCTGGATAAATGATGTGATATCAATCACGTTGTCAAGAGATGACCTACCTTGCCGAAAACCCGTCATGCAGTTTGGGTATACGTTGTAGCGCTCGAGGTACCACTCTAGGCGTGCAAGTATAATCCTTTCTATGACTTTTCCTACGCAACTTGCGAGGGCAATAGGGCGAAATGATGTCAAATCAAATGGTGACTTTCCTGCTTTGAGTAGTAACACAAGTCGACTTATTTTCCAATCCTGGGGAACAATGCCCGCCTGCCATGAATGGTTGTAATAGCATAACAACTGTCCCCTGGTCTCCTGTTGAAGGTTGGCTAGAGCGGCGTAGGTGATGCCATCGGGTCCTGGTGAAGATGATCGTCGGGAAGCCACCAAAGATGCGTCAAGTTCTTCTATAGTGAAAAGATTGCACATTTCGGAGATGCGGGGTTCAGGGATAACGCTCCTAATGGTACCAGCGGACAAGGCGGACACACCAGCGATTCGCGTACAAAACTCATTTGCCACTTCAAGTTGGGTGTGGCCTAAATGTGGGGCTAAAGCCATGAAAGGATGTCTTTGTTAGGGAGTCGAGCGCAGGCCACGAATAGTGCTACAGATGCGTGACAACGACTTCCGGGGATCCAATGATTCGCAGAATGATTTCCAGCGTTCTTGTTCAAGTTTGTCTAAACGTCGTTGGACTTTTCTTGTATGCGTCGTGCCAGCCTCAAGTCGTATATTGCTTTCGTCCGCCTGTATCTTCTCTCCGCCCTTCGGCGAAGCCGCACAGTTTTTCAAGTTCAACGTTGAAATCTGAACGCTTGCCGGTGAACGGGAGGAGACAGGAAGCTTCCCTCATTGCCTCTTTGATGACATCCTCCATGTTCTGGTCATGGTCTTCACGGCATGCATTTTCCATGAGTCGCTGAAATTTGGACCAATCAGGTCTTCGTATTGTGGTCTTAGGAGAGATGTTAGTAAGACCCCTTCTTCGCATATAAGTTGGAATGTGGTCACTACCATGCGTTTCGATGTCTGAAAACCAGTGCACTTGCGAACGGAAGTTTCTGGATAGAGTCAAATCGAGGCAACTGCTGTACGTAAGGCCCCGCAAGTATGTAGGACTGCCATCATTTAAGAAACATAGGTCGTGCTTGGAGGCGAATGAGACGAGGTTTCTTCCTTTAGCGTTGATCTTTGAACTACACCAGATTAAGTGATGTGCGTTGAAGTCTCCAGTTATAACCCACGGACCCGTAGTTGTTGTCAGTATGTCTCGTAGTCGGTCTTGTTCAAACCGTCTGGATGGTAATATGTAGACACTAATGAGTGTGAATGACACTTTTTCCTTTTTAACACGTAAACAGACATATTGATTCTCATCATGCGGTTGAACTGTGTGATGCACATGTGTGAATCCTGTGCGAATGTAAACAACCACCTTGCTGCGTTCCTCGCACGTTGAAGAAACGAAAGATTCATATCCTGATAGCTTAGGAGGTTGTTGCACCTTTGGTTCACATATAACTATTATAGAAATACGATTCATGAATATATACTGACGGAATGAAGAGATGCGGGATCTCAGGCTTCTCACGTTCCACTGCAGTATCGACGCTTGTCGGACCTCGTTGCGGAAGGAGAAAATTGGTCGTGCCATGGTTGCTACTGTAGACTTGCAAATACTGGACTTAGAGCATCCAGTACTTGTAGTGCCAGCTAGCCAGCCGCTGACAAGCTGCCTGAGGAGGACACAGAAGTAATCAGAATGCTCCGAACACTGCTGGATGCCATGCGAAATCTGTGCAGCAGCCTGAAGTCTGCACTCGCTCAGAGTAAGGTTACTCCACCTGGTCCAGGTGCTGTAGAAGGTAAGTGCCTCACTACACCCGCTAGTTCCGCTAATGTCACCTCATTGAACTCCTCCCGTGCAATTGTCTTTACTATGCGTTTTCGCATTACTGATCTGAATCGTTATTCTAATCCTTTAGCAACGTTTTCTAATATTCCAGTGTGTTCGCGAGGCGATAGAATTGAAGAATCAATATTGTCTGATGGCGGTATCATTTTCTGGAACGCAAAAATCTAAAAAGTGCTGTTTTGTTGTTTGACTTAGAAAAAAAATCGCTGAATTTGTTAGTGTCATAGTCATCTTTTGCTTTGCGCTCTGTACGTTTGAAATCTGCTGCCACGTATCTATAGTAACACCAGTTTTTTGGGCATTGGTTGTGAATAAGTTGCTTCAGTGCCGCTTTTCGTTTTCTATATATACCCCCTCATACAATCAGCGTTCCACCATGGGCTAAACAATCCAGCTGTGCCTGAGGTTACTGTAAAAGTTGACCTTTTTATTGCTCTTCTCAATACCACACACAGACTCATAGCCCGAATGTCTTCCTGCATGCCCTTGCGAAGAATAAGGGTAGACTTTAAGTCTTTTTGTAAACGCTCATAATTTACAAACGCGCCAATTTTATCAGTTAAAAATATCCTGGGAAAGTTAACATCGAAGCTAATAGGAAGGTGGTTGCTTTTTGTTGCGCAATCTAAAGTTTTCCACGACGTAATATTCAGTGAGGAGCTGGAGAAGGTCAGATCTGTAGACGACTTTGGTTGTCTCCTAATAAACTTAACAGTGGGGAAATTTACACAAGATAAGTGATTATCAACAGTCCATTCCCACAAGCGCCTTCCATTTACATCAGTCTTGAAACCCCAAGACACGTGGTGTGTATTGAAGTCACCAGTTATATATTAAATCCTTCCTGCAGGAAGCTAACATTGCATCTAAGCATCTTGTGTCCAACACTCCTACCGGAAAGTATGCGTTAACGAAAGAAAAGGAGGAACAGCCTGGCAGCGTGATGTCTAATACCATAATTTTATAGTTAGTATCCATGCACAGGTAGTTAATCTTCGCTCTATGACTAAATTTAGTTGATATAAAAATGGCAAGTCCACCGCTGCCGCTAGGTCTGTCTAAACAAAATAAACGATAGTTTTTTAGGTAAAAATTTTTGTCCATTTGTAAGCCAAGTTTCTTGTAAAGTAATAATATCTGGGGAAATTCGCGAAGAAATATACAATAAATATGTGGTAGCCGACCCTACTGATCCTCAATTTCACTGTAATACTTTTAGGAAGCCTATTTTGACACTATAAACCCGCCGCAGAGATTGCTTGACCCAAAAGATGTTTCTTCAAAAATTTTTTTGCAGAGGTTCTCATAAAAATCTGGTTTTGACAGGTATTTTTTTTAGATTTTGATTTCTGTGAGGACTTTTTCGATAGGGTCGATCTGGCACGCTTTAAGGAATTTTGAGATTTCGCATCCATATCTGTGAATTCATCGGAGTCGTCTGATATAGGTTCTTGATATGCCCGCAGTATCTTATTGGAGGGTCCTGCTTGAGGAGATGCACATCGTGTAGGAGCTATCGGACTTTCTGTCCCTGCACAGCTTAAAACCTCCAAATCCTGCGAAGTCTGATTTTTTATAGACACTGAAGCAATGATTTGGGTCATCTGAGATGTTAACAATTCAGCCACGACTCCAATACTACTGCTGGCAAGGCGCTCCATTGCCTTTTCCATTGCTTTCTCTATGGTCTCTGCTATAGATTTTTCTAACGATGCATACGTAGCAATGGTAGGTCATGCTGTTACGCTTGCGTAACCTTTCGAGCGTTTTTCTAATTCAGTCACAGCTTCCCTCCGGGAGCTGTGACTTAATTACAATTGTGCGCCAATTTTCTTGCGCAGAACATCAAATAAACGTTTTTTTCACTCTCTCCAGACGCAAGACTGTCGACGACATTTGCAGTGTAACATGCAGAATTGGGGCCAATTTTTTTTCTTGGAAAAGCTGACAACATAGAATGTATTTTCAAGAACGCACGCACGCACACACACATGCACACACACACACACACACACACACACACACACACACACACACACACACACACACACACACACACACACACACACACACGCACGCACACACACACACACACACACACACACACACACACACACACACACACACACACACACAAACACACACACACACACGCGCGCGCGTATTGTTAGCTTTTATTTGTGTTCTTGTATTTCTGGGTTTTAGATGCGGAGCATCTAATACTCGAGGCTTGTAGTGCGGCGCCGTCCGCAAGCTTCCTCCTCCTTCTTCCACCATCTGTGCATCCCTTCCTCCTCTACACACCGCGCGCGCTTCACTCCTCCACCATCTGTGCACCCTTCCTCCTCTACACACCGCGTGCGCTTCTCCTCTTCACGAACATTCGCTAGGTGTATAATGTAGCGCGCATGCGCCGTCACGCTTCGAGAACATCGGCAGCTGACGCGCGCGCATGCACCGTCGCGCTTCGAGAACATCGGCAGCTGACGTGCGCGCATGCGCCGTTGCGCTTCTCCCCCTTCTCGAACATTCGACAGCTGACAGTGCATGCGCCGTCGCGCTGTATATATACTCAAGGTCGGCGCTCGCTCGCTCAGTTGCCGCTCGTCGGTTGGTTTGTACGGCGCGTCGACGTCCAAGGTCGCGGTGAAATGAATTCCAACGAATCCACAAACACAATGATCGACGTCCCTTCGACCAGCGCCGCCCTTTCGCATACGTGTGTACGTGTTCACTCATTTAACACCCCCTCCTACAACCACGTTAACCAATTTAGCCATCGACCCAAGTAAGTCGCAATTTAACACCCCATTTCACAACCACGTTAACCAATTTAGCCATCGACCCAAGTAAGTCGCACTTTAACACCCCGTTAACCAATTATATGCTCCGCATCCTCCTCAGTGTTCCCCCGAGGGAAGCTGCGGGCAATTTTTTTTTGCGGCCGCAGAACTGCTGTAAGTAATAAGAAGGATGTACGAAAGGTGGAGCCCCAGACTTTTATATATGCGTGCTATATATACCGGGAGGAAACGTGTATTTTTTGACAGTCGGCTTTAAAGGCGTGGTGTCATGTTAGTTGTGACGAAATCAGAACAATTGACTCCATTAGTCACTTTGATCACGCCAAGTTTGGCGTCCGGGAAGTCGAACTGCATAACCATGAGCTTTCTTAGTCCATTTACGAGGCCGTAGCGTACGGGTGTATGTGTCCTGAGCACGCCTGCTTGCGTGCCGAAAGGAACTCGATTGCAATCATGACGCAAAAAGGACGTCCTTTGAACACAGAAATACAGCCAGTGCTTGCTCGTTTGAGACGTCGGACGATAAAAATGAGATCTGAATAGAAAGATATGCACTGAGGCAGGCACATTTCGTGAGCTATTCATAGTATGAACTGCCTTTAGTCGAGGTCGCGCTGTCACGAAAGAAATACGAGGGAAACGCAAAGAGCTAAATTGAAGAAAGATATAACAAACACACGTAATAGAGGCAGAAAATCAGTCACAAATGAAATATTATTTCAGAACGCGGCTGTATAATTCTTGCCGCGAATAAACTTTGGCACCACTTCGTGATTGGTCGAATTTAGCCAAGGTATCTATAAGGGGGAATAGTAGTGGCAAAGTTGAAGTGTGTTCTCTTAAGCTAGGTTTAGCGTAAATAGGGGGGTGTAAATGTAAGTCCTCCTTTCAGATGGTGTTCCCTGCGTTGTTTTTTTTTCTAGCGACGGACGAATAAACTACTACGAAAGAACAGCAGTGTCACTGGCTTTCTGTTTAACACAAAAGTGTTTTATGTCATGGTCCTCCACGGTTACGCTGACGTAGTTCCGTCATGAATATAACGTTGTAAAATAAATCTCGATAGATAGAAAAAAAAAAGGTCACAGCTTCGCCACAAAGGCGAAGCGGTGAATGCGGTAGAAGCAGATTGGAAGGTCACGCGCAGAATGGCAAGCAGATCAAAACGTGCCCCACGTTTCTCACGCACGAATGACGCATGAAACGTACTCACAGGTACAGATGAACGCGAATATAAGCATCTCAGTTGTTACTTGGCTGTGTCTGATAAGCGCGCCCTTTTCTCAAACGGAGGCTGTGCAACAATTTTAGTGACCGTTGTGTGCCCGGTAACGACAACAGAATCGTTCCGACCAAACACAAAGGCTAGCCAAGACGTACGATCCTACCTACTGCAAGATGAGGCGCGCGATCAAGCGTACATCCACTTATTCTCTATGCTGGCCAAACTACGCGTGAGACATGAGAGCCGCCGCGCGCTCACTGCGCCATCTTACCAATAATGCTGAAAGCAAGATAGACCCCCCCCCCCCCCCCCCAAGATTCCTGCCAACAGCGGTAAGTGGTAGATGTAAATAGCTTGCTGTTTCAACATTGAAGGAGGTACTCCTCGGTGGCTCAATGGTTAACGCCTCGCATTCCCGTAATGGAGGTCCCACGTTGAATTCCGTGCACCACAGTCTTTTTTCTGGATTGTTTTTTTTCTTTTTTGCGTTTTCATATATCTATACGTACACATATACGGTGCATGACATCGACGCCGACGCCAACGCCGGCGGCAAAATTCAGCCGAGAGTGCCTATATAATTACTATCGCAATAAAAAAACAGAGAAGGATAGGCTGCGTGGCGGGTCAGGGAACCAGTGACTCCTTCATCTTCATCGTGCGGCGCTACCCACTTGGCCTATAATCATGCGTTGTCGAAGGGGGCAAACAATGAGCGATTTATATGCGCCATATTCTCCAAGCAAGCTGCCCCAGGAGACGAAGAACCTCATTAAAAAGCGTCAAAGCACGAAAGTCTCAAGTACAAACGACAAAATAGAATTGGCAGAGCTTTCGAAGTTGATTAATCACCGTAAGATATCCGATGTAAGAAGGTATAACATGAAGAGAATTCAACACACTCTGAAAAACAGAGGATGTGTCAAAGCAGTGAAGAGGAAACTTAGGATAGGTAAAAATCAGATGTATGCACTAAGGGGAAAAAAAAAAGGCAAGATAACTATCAATATGAATAGGACAGATAAAATAGCGGAGGTGTTTTACAGAGGTCTGTACAGTAGCCGGGACAACCCCGACCTTAATACTATAAGAGCTAGCAGTAACCCAGGTGGCACCCCACTAATTATGATAGAAGAAGTCAGAAAAGCCTTGGAGAGCATGGAAAGAGGTAGAGCTGCTGGTGAGGACCAGGTAACATCAGATCCGCTGAAAGATGGAGGACAGATTGTGTTAGAAAAACTAGCCAAACTTTTTACGAGGCGTCTCCTGGCGGGAAGAGTACCGGAGTCTTGGAAGAATGCTAACATCATCTTAATACATAAGAAAGGAGATGACAAGGACTTGAAGAATCACAGGCTGATCAGCTTGCTCTCCGTAGTACACAAGCTATTTACAAAGGTAATTGCTAACAGAGTTAAGAAAACACTAGAATTCCATCAACCAAAAGAACAAGCACGATTTCGAACAGGCTACTCAACAATCGACCACATTCATACTAACAATCAGGTAATAGAGAAATGCTCACAAGATAGCCAACCACTATGCATAGCTTTTATAGATTACAAGAAGGCGCTTGATTCAGTACATATATGAGCAGTCATGCAGACACTGGAATCAGGGCGTCAGTGAAGTATATATAAAAATTGTGGAAGAAATCTACAGGGTATCAACTTTTACCATATTTCTTCATGAAGAAAGCAACAGAATACCGATCAAGAAGGGTGTAAGGCAGGGGGATACAATCTACCCAATGCTATTTACCGCGTGCTTACAGGAGGTTTTCAGAAGCCTAAAATGGGAACAGTTAGGGATCAGTTAGTAGAGAGTACCTTAGTAACCTGCGCTTCACCGATGACGTTGCATTGCTGAGTAACGCAGGGAACGAATTGAAACTCATGATTATGGAGTTAGACAGGGAGAGTGGAAAGGTGGATCTTAAAATGAACCTACAAAATACGAAAGTAACGTACAACAACCTCGGAAGGGAGCAGCGCTTCGAGATAGGTAATAATGCACTTCAAGTTGTAAAAGACTATGTTTACTTAGGGCAGGTAATAACAGCGGAGCCAAACCACGAGATTGAAGTAACTAGAAGAAGAAAAATGGGGTGGAGCACATTTGGCAAGCACTCTCAAATCATTGCAGGTAGACTGCCACTATCCCTCAAGGGGAACGTATATAACAGCTGCATCTTGCCGGTACTTTGTTATGGAGCAGTAACCTGGAGACTTAAAAAGAGGGTTCAGCTTAAATTGATTAAATTGAGGATGACCCAGCGAGCAATGGAAAGGAAAATGGTAGGTGTAACCTTAAAAGACAAGAAGAGAGCAGAGTGTACTAAGCAACAAACGGGGGTTAACGATATCATAGTTGAAATCAAGAAGAGGAAATGGACATGGGCCGGGCATGTAGCTCGTAGACAGGATAACCGCTGGTCATTAAGGGTAACTAACTGGATTCCCAGAGAAGGCAAGCGGGTTAGGGAGAGACAGAAGGTTAGGTGGGCAGATGAGATTAAGAAGTTAACGGGTATAAATTGGCAGCAGCATGGACAGCACCGAGTTGAACGGCGGAGCATGGGAGAGGCCTTTGTCCTGCAGTGGACGAAGTCAGGCTGATGATGATGATGATGATGATGATGATGATGATGATGATGACACGCCATATCACGTTTGGCGGTCCTCAGAGCTTCGTAACTTAGCGCGTCTTCATTATCAGCGACTAATGCAACAGCCTGATGGCGCGAAGGTCTCGCGTTGAGCGTGCTCTCAAGGTCTTCATCTTATGCGTTTCACGAGTGCAGTCTCCACGGAGAGTGATCTCCCCTGCGCGCGCGCTTATAAGATTCGTGATTTGAGAGAGAATGAAGGTCTCTTCACTCGCCGCCGCGGCCACGTTCACAACAGGGTCATGCTAATCATACAGGAAGTAAAAAGTGTGACAGTTGCTCATATTTGTCCTGCGTATATTTGTGCATTCGTTTCATCAGTCTTTCTGTTTGAATATTATAGCACGTTTTGGATGTCGAGCTGTGACAGTTGTCAATTCACGCACGTCTTGCGTAGGCTCATTTCGTGTGTGCTTTCTGCTTGAGGCTTAAACTGCAAGCTTCGAGCTGGTTGTCGGTTTTCACGTGACTTTGCCATTTGTTGCAACATCATTCATTCCTTCGCCCTTGCGGTGAAAGAATGAACAAAAACGCTCAACTTCCTCTGGGAAGGCGCGTTTCACTTTCGTGCTATACCGATCCCTAGCGAGAGGCATCAGCCACATTTCAGGGGTGAAGCTTTTTACGCCGTGGGTCGTTCCCTCCTCTGTAGGAGTAGTAGTAGTACTAGTATGTCGCAACCTCTAGTTAATAAGTTGCTCTATAGATGGCATTGTGTGTAAATGTCTTTAGAAATATTATGACTAGATGGCGTTTGTGGTTGTGACAGCATATCCACGGAGCGAATGATGAGTGGGGCGAAGCGTCCGTCCATGCATCCGTCTGTTCTAAGGAGACAGACAGACAGACAGACAGACAGACAGACAGACAGACAGACAGACAGACAGACGGGCAGACGGGCAGACAGACAGACAGACAGACGGGCAGACAGACGGGCAGACAGACAGACGGGAAGACAGACGGGCAGACAGACAGACAGACAGACAGACAGACAGACAGACAGACAGACAGACAGACAGACAGACAGACAGACAGACGGGCAGACAGACGGGCAGACGGACAGACAGGCAGACAGACAGACAGACAGACAGACAGACAGACAGACAGACAGACAGACAGACAGACAGACAGACGGGCAGACGGAGGGAGGGACTGTCCGGACAGACAGACGATTCACGGTTTACCGATAAAAACCTCCGACACTTCTCCCTACTCCCAATCATTCACTCCGTAGATATGCTGTGTTTTTTTAATTTATTTTGTCGTTTTGTGTCATTTATTCACAGTTCTTAGCAATTTAATTTCCCAACATCACCACAAGAAGGAGACAACACCGCAAACATCATAATTTTTTAGGAGGACGTACCTTCTCCTATTCATCATAACCCTAGCTTAAGATATGACGCAAAACGGTAAAATCATATCTAAAAAGAAAAGGGAAGTGAACTGCTGTTGGTATTTACGCACATACACTTCTGCCCTAGTGAAAGGATAATATTTGACGACGCGCCGAAAACAGCCACTATGACTCTCACAAAAAAAAAAAAGAAAGAGAAACAGCGTTTTGCTTGGCTCGGTTTACGGAAGGGCAAAATTTATGCAGGCTACCACTAGAGTGTGCGCATGCTTCGAGCAATTACCCTCTCGTCTCAATGCCTTCTCGGTGCCCGCAATGCGGAGGCAGTAAATAAAACGAAGTCGATTCTTTTTTTTATACCAAGCTAACAGTACTATTGGAGGGCGCGTGAGGAATTTTAAAGGGTCAGTCAACAGGCTCCGACTTTTTCTCATACCCCACAAACAAGCTCGCGCATTATTCGTATGCGTGACCAACATCCTTCCGCGCACAGTGACGTCAACTCGGTGATCGGCGACGTGACGCAGTACGCAGCTCGTAGATTGGTCTAAACCAAGTCTCAACAAACCAAAGAGTAATGAAGTCAACGTCGCTGATCGCCGAGTTGAGGTCACTGCGCGTGGAAGCAGGTTGGTCACGCATATTCAAGATGCGCTAACTTGTTTGGAGGGTGTGAAAAAAAAAGTGGGAGCCTGTTGACTGGCCCTTTATTGAGCTATCGAGCCTAGATACAGTGAGAGAGAGAGAGTGTGTGAGAGAAAAAAGAGAGAGACAGTGAGAGTAGTGAGAGAAAACGAACCAGGTATGTCGTTGTTGCATGCAAGCGTTTGACATCACGAGTCAACTCGGTGGCTTGGTTCGCAGGATCTGCCTGCCACTGGCGCTTTCATTCTCGTTCGCGATTTAGCGTGGTTCGGAAGGCTGCCGGGTTATCGGTAACGCAGTCGCCGCAGGCACTCGACCTCCCAGGCCTGCTTTTGTGCCAGGACTGCACCCTCAGCCAGGCGAACGTGAGCTCTTTCGCATTTCTACGGTCGGTGCTCTTCCAGAGTTGTCCGTCGAATCCTCATGTCGAAGGTTTCAGGAGAAACTGATACGCACGTGCTTGGCGTCACGGCTGAGGCGATGTGAACGACGTCATTCAGAACGCGGACAATGGCCCGCGTCCTTGGATGTGACGCTGAGAATGACGTAACTGACAAGACAGCCAATGGAGGTAGCTCGCGATACCGCTGCTGGACTGTTTTTCGTTTTTCCTAGCCATGTACTGCTTCGCGGAAAAGTGCGACAACTTGGGACCTCATAGTCGTCTGTGTGATGCTTCCAGTAGCAAACCGAATTTTCATCGCACACCGAAAATGAAGCGATGCATGCCGCATCGGGGTGCGTACATCATCCTGACCGCAACAAGTTTTTTTTAGAACAATACTTCTGTTGTTAACCGAAATGAAAGCTTATTTGTACAGTTTCCTACATAGGATCATAAGTAACAAAACTTATGGTTTACGTCCACGTGGCCGAGTTGTGCTCCTTCATGTTTTTCTGCTCTGTTTCTTTTTTACTGTTATCATATTTTACGAGTAGAAAGAAACAGGCCTACAGCAGCATCGTGTCCCTATATCAGCGCCGCAAATTTACGGGCGCCAGTTTTACGGCTCACTTTGTTCCGCTTAGCGCCTGAGGCACCCGAAGAATTTCCGGGAAACGTCAACTCGTGGTTGTAACGCGCGCCAGCAAGACGATTCGCCAGGCCTTCTATGGTCAACGTGGCGGATTTTGTAGAAAGCATATAAACCTTGGATATAGTGAGTTGTTGGGCTAGCTGGTTCAACATTTTGCGTAGGGGAGCACTGAATAGGTTGGGAAGAAGGAACACATCACAGAAAAAGGCGCTCGTTGCAAGCGAGAGCCTTTCCTGTCGTGTGGTCTTTCTTATCAATCGATTCCGCAACCTAAGACGAAAAACACACAGACCTGTGTTAACCTGAGTCCGCGCAGTGTTTGAGAGGGCTCGCTCAGGCCACCAAGGGTACAACTTCATCATCACCGTTATCATCATTTTCAGCCTGCTTTTGTTCACTGCAGTATGAAGGCCTCTTCCGTTTACGTTACCCTGTGTGAGCTGTTTCCCATATATGTGAGTTTTGTAATCCCATTTATTCATCTGGCGCCGCCTTGCTCGACTATGTTCCTCGTCCCTTGCATACCGTTTCGTTTCTCTTACTCTGTCCACGTGTTGTATGTGCTGAGCATAACGTGGCCAGCCCGGGTCGTTTCTTTCGTTTGATGTCAACAATAGTATCTGCAACCTCCTTTTGTTCCCTGGCCCATTCTGTCATCGTCCGTTTTCTTAAAGCTACTTATATCTTTTTTCGTTTAGTTAAACGCTGCTGTGTCCTCAAAGTTTTCGTTCTTGATTTTAACGCCCATGCTTCCGCCCCATATGTTAGGATGGGCAGCATGCAGTTATTGTATACTTGCTGCTTCGATGACAGGAGCTGATTTCCTGACAGCTTGCTGTCTGAGTATAGTATTAAGCATTATGAATATGTACTCCAGTTTTCGCCACCAAACCAAAAAGCTAAAAGAAAAGGAGAACCATCTTATTACTTGAATAGTACTTGAACCTGTCGTATAATGAAAACAAAGGCTTATAGCCTTACGTTTAAATCCACAAGGAAGCTTGACTTCATGTTCTTGACTGCTGGTGACCGTCTGGCCGACCCCCTTAGTTGGTACGAATAATCTAAAGCGGATGTCATGTTTGCCCCATCCCATTACTCATATGAACTTTCCCAGCTACTGTGTAAAGTGCATCGCTGTAAGCTTGTATGTTTTCGGAGAAAATGGATACCGAGTGTCATGGAAGCTGCATTCAAAATACTGTTTACTTACCACCTTTGCTCTCAGAAATACGGAGACAAAAGGTAGTTTGTAATAAGTAGCAAGTCATCCCTTCATTTACATTTTCTCCCCATTTGCAAAGCTTGTTATGGCGTTTTTATTAGAAAATAGTCAAGTGAACCTTAGCTGAAACTGAGGAAAAAAACACTATTTTCTGCTACCGACAGTACGATCGGGCCCGACCAAACATTTTTTTTTCTGGAGTGGACCCGTATTCCTCAAATTGTAGAATTTCGTACAGTTAACGGGTACTACGAGCTGGAAGGAAAACGGGTACTACGAGCTGTTGCACGCATGTGAATGCTGGGATATGTCGGATTCGTGCTTCACTCAGATTTGCACGCCCCACGCAGAGGTGAAACACTGAAAGCACGTCTGGCTTCCCCGTGCCCCTTTTATCAAAATGGCTGATTTCGTACTGAAGGAGTGCGTATAAAGGTATTTCTTTGTTATCATTTCACAACGACCACACCATGACAATGGCGCGTCTGATCTAACTTTGAAAATTTCTGCGTCGATGTAGAATTTTACGAAGCGTAATATGAAACGAACGGCTGCTAAACTTGTCAACTACTGATGGACTCCGACTTGTACAATATTTTCAGTTTTGATAATAATGAAATATACAGCTTAATAAAGTGTATTGTTTGTGGGAAAAAAAAAGGCTGTCATCGTGCTCATTTTAAGGGTGCACCTGCCACCACTGCAAAATTATGTCACCCCAAGTTACATACGCTACTGTTTGCTCATTTCATGGTAATGAGTGAACAGAAAAAAACGTGGCAATTATCATGCCATCATGTCTATTCGAAAGAAAACTGTTCACTGAACTATAGAATACGTCAGTTACACTACTCGCCACTTTGGTCTAGTGGCTAGGGCATTCGATTGCTGACCTGCAGGTCGCCCGATCGAATACCGTCCGTGGCGACCGCATTTTCAATGGAGGCGAAAATGCTGTACGCCGGCGGGCTTAGGTTTAGGTGCACGTAAGTGAATCCCAGGTGGTAGAAATTCCGGAGCACTTTACTGAAGCGTCTATCATAATTATGGTGGTTTTGCGACATTAAACACCAACAATTATTACTTCAGTTGAACTTGACTGAACTATTTCATTTAGAAGTATTATTTTGGGAGCCACAGCAGCAATAGAATTGCGTGGAAATCATTCTCGCCATAGGCTCAAGTTTTGCGCAAACGTGGCTGAATGTAGTAAGCTTAGTTTCAACTTCGTACTTAGTTTCGAGTGGACGAAAACGACAGAAAGGTGGACATTTAGAAAAACTGTTGGACCCATAAGCACCACCTTTAAGAGCTGAAAATGGTAGGGATATCTAGTCCCTTGTGAGTATGCTTCAATCACTTAGTGCACGTAGAAAGTTAAATTGTGGATTTTTAGAAAGTTAAATTTTTAGAAAGTTAAATTGTGGATTACGACAATGTAATTGATAAAGTTGAAAGTGGCTTTTGTCAATGAAGCTCTCGCATATGGCTGCAATCTGTGTAATGGGTATCCTGCTTTATACCACGAGCACAGTTGCGTCCCAAATGTTTTCAAAGTTGCTATGAACCCACTATGTGGTCTTAAGAAAATACGCGCGGCAACAAGCGTGATTTTTGTAATTGGTGGCCTGTTTAAAAGAAGAAGTCGTTAGGATGATGCTTGTACCAAGCAATATTATTGCGATATTACACGTTGTATTGTGACACCTGTTTTCAAGCTGCGTCTGGCTTCCCCACGTCCCTTTCCTCAAAATGGTTTATTTCGTACTGAAGTAGTGCGTATTAAGCTATTTATTTTTTATCAGTTCACAACGACCACACCGTGACAATGGCACGTTTTATCCCCACATTCTTTCCCTCAAAATGGTTGATTTCGTACTGAAGGAGTGGGTTTTTATCATTTCAAAAGGACCACACCATGACAATAGCACGTCTTATCTCACTTTGAAAATTTCTGCGCGGATGTAGAACTTTACGAAACGTAATGTGAAACGAACGGCTGCTAAACTTGGCAGACAGTCGACAAGCTCAACGTTCACTCTTGTGACTACTTGTCGTCTGTTTCCTTTTTTTCGCCCTTTGGTTATGAAGTACATACAGGTGAGTGCATGTGTTTTTATTCTAGAATATAATAGGTGTGAACGACATCCGTTTATGAAAGTTTTGTTTTAAAGAAGCTTCATTTGCGCAATCGTATCAGGTTTTAAGCAGATGCATCGCTCACAGCCAGCCGACAAAGGCCTCGAAGACACGTATACCAGCTGCCATTCCCAATGCGGCACAGCAGCCCTTTGAAAGTTCTCAAAGATGATGGCGCCAGATTTATCTGTTGGTATGATGTTCAGAAACCTAATTCATCGAATAAATAATGCGGCATAGGTCACTATTACTGAAATTTGGACTTGGCTCTTATAAACCGGAACACCTCATAAGGACTTGAATTAGTTCCTAAAAGTATTGTAAATCAGAGTGAAAGAACGATATCGGAATATTTTGCGGCAAAAGTAATACTATTCTTGTCCTTCCGTTCGTGCTGTTTTTTTGTTGTTGTTGTTGAATTGACGCAATGGCGATAAGTAGACATGTGGAAGCAGTGGTTCGTCCAGGCAAAAGGCGCGCCATTCTGGACGGTCGGCAGCATTTTCTTGTTTCTGGCTCCGAATGAAGGCCTTCATTAGTTTAGTGAAGCACTTTATTCACTTCCTGCATGTTACCGGACTGGGTTTCCGCCTAGGAGTCGGCCGAGAGAACACGTCTCTGAGCAGCTTCCTTGGCCTGCTGCTTGGCCTTCATTAAAACACATAGAAACCATCGTGAGAGCGCGACTAAAACACAACACACAGAAATTGATAGACGAGGACAGCCGTGGCAGTTGGGCCCTTACGATGGTTTTTATGTCAAAGCACCATCTCGCCCAGCAGTCAACTCTGTTGAACATCATTAAAAACTTCACATATTCTTCTGTTTCTTCTTCTTAGCCCCTTTTATGCAATGCCTCACCGAACCACTTCGCCTTGTTATTCTTTGAGGATTGAATATGTGCACAATACTTTCATTTTAGTTGTCGCCTTGTTTAAGTATACCATCTTGAAGCAAAAGAAGAACGCGACACTGCTGCGCTAAACTCGAAAAGAAATGCAAAAAATAAAGACACACTTGAAAGAAGGAAAATTGGCCTGCTAGTGATTATATTAGAGGTTTGCCCTACGACATCATGTCCTTCAGTAAATACCAATTCGTCAACCAAAAATAAATTGAAGAACAAAAAAACATCACCCGAAAGCAACTGTGGCACAAATGAAACAAACTGGACGAGGCTGCGTTGGTTGTTTGAGTCGCGATTATTAACGTACTGCCGGTTTAATGTATCTCGCTAGATGTGATCCAGATATGTGGAGGATTAGGCTAATTTGTATTTTAAGTTAATCTGAAGTTCCCGTTATAATGACGGATTGCCTCATTTTGATTACAAGTGTTCTAAATGTGAAGGACACTTTGGCGTGCTTCACGTTCTCGGGAAATTCAGGTAGGTATCATATTGTGCATTTCGCGCGTTTAGAAAAAATAAATAATTAAGACGAAATTAGCGCCACTGTTGACTTTCAGTTTCAACAGAGGGGGCAGGTGGAGGGGAGGGGGAATGATGGTCTGCGGTGATATAGGTTTTCTCCTATTGAACCACTCTGTCTACGCTATTGGGTGCCACGGCTTTACGTTTTTAGGAGCTTGCTCCTATTTCTGGGCGGTTGTCTCTCGTCGTTGCGCAAGTGTGTAAGCTAGTGCTCATTGCTGCCTCTAGAAGCCCCGCTGTGCTTTTAGTTCAAAGAGCGCTCACTAGATGGCGTCCCGACGCTCGGTCGTTGTAATTGCGGGAGGGTTAAATGACGTCCTGAAAAAAGAATCGTCAGGACTAGCGACGGCCTTGGCGAGAGGGGTGGATGACATGCGCACCGTGTCCCCCCAGGCGCAAATTGTAGTATGCACAGTACCGGAAGTACCGGTGCGCAACGTCAACCTGCGAAGAGCGGTTGTCGACGCAAACAAGGAGATATGGCGGATTAGTCGAGAGAAGTGTTTCGAGGTAGTGGATTTAAACAGGGAAGTGCACAGGTGGGGTGGATTCCAAAGAGACAGGGTTCATTTCGATAAGAGGCTTGGACACGAGGTGGGCTGGCGACTGGCAGGACGCGCAGTAGCTTTTTTGGGGGGCTCACGGGCCCTTCGGAGTCCGGGGTAGCTCGTAACAGGGAAAACAACCAGGAGGACGCTTTGACAGGTAGAATTGCGAAAAACCAGAAAAAAGGTAAAAGAAAAAGGAAAAAGGCGCGTGTTGCAATTAGTTACATAAACATGCAGGGTGGCAGAAAGAAGGCAAAATGGTTAGAGATTGAGGAGCAGTTAAACAAAGAACAGATAGGCGTGTATGCGGTTACAGAAACACACCTTAGAGACTTGGAAGAGCCACCACATATTAAAAATTATGTTGGGAAGGGTGTAACAGGACCATATCGGAAAGGAAAGGTGGGGGTGTAGGAATGCTAATTCACCGCGGAGCCAAATGGGTTAGAGTGAAACAGACGTGTTCAGAGCACCTCTGGGTTCGGGGCACAGTAGGTGGAAAGGAAACGTGGCTAGGGGTAGCCTACTTGTGGACGGGGAATAACTGCAGAGAAAAGAATCAGGAGATAGTGGATTGCATGAGTGCGGATATTAAGGAATTTGGTAATGGGGCCGAAATCATCCTTCTAGTGGACATGAATGCCCACATACATGACCTTGACGGATATTCAGACACCAATGGGAAGTTATTACTAGATCTTTGCGAGCAACATAGTCTGGAGATAGTTAACACGGGGCCTAAATGTGACGGCCAGATCACATGGGAAGTCGGAAACAAGCAATCAAGTATTGATTATTGTCTCATGACTGAAGGAATTTACCACAAACTGACAGAAATGAGGATAGACGAGGAAGGCATTAACAGCTTGGGTAGTGATCATAAACGAATAACATTACAAATGGGATACGAAACTGAAAATATGAGCATGGAATCAAAGTCTGGCAGCTCGTATTTAAATGAGAAACAATAATAAATATAGCCGCAAGAGTCGAGGAAGAAGTAGGCGAAATACCAGGCAAGGACTGGGAGTATAGTGAGCTGTTACATCTAATGACGAAGGAGATAGGGAAAGAGAAGAAAACTGTTTGCTGGAAAGGAAAAAGGAAGCCAAAAGTTGGTGGAACAAGGAAATCCGGGAGGCGATCGAGAAGCGACGCGAAGCCTCACGGGAGCATAGAAAGGCAAAAAAGGAGAAGCGGCCGCAGGACCAAGTCAAAAAAATATGGGAAATATATTTAGAGAAAAAATCCCTTGTACAGAAATTGGTAGAGGCAAAAATTAAAGGTGAAAGTGAACGCTGGATGACAGAGATACACGAAAAAAAGGAGGCCGCGCCTAGGATTTTTTGGAGCCACATAAAGGCGCTAGGTAGGAAGTCTGTCACAACGCAACAACATATTCTAGATGAAGGAGGAAATCAATTGGAAGGGTACGAAGCGCTAGGTTACATCCAAAAGGTAACAGCCGATTCGTTTCAAAAGAGCGTCCAGGGGATCTCCCCGGTGAGTAAAAGTGTGGCGGAGAAAGCAACAGAGGAAGAGCTAGTACTTGATAATTTCAACTGGAAAAAGGCCGAAGGAAAAATTCCAAAGCGCACTGCCGCGGGTTTAGATGGGATTCCCGTTAGCCTCATTAACGAACTAGGACATAACACTAAAGAAGCATTGTTAAAAGCAGTAGAAAAAAGCTTAAAGGACGGACAAATACCGGACAGTTGGCGACAAAGTAGAATGAACTTAATCTATAAAGGCAAGGGAGAAAAGGACAAGATTCGCTCGTATAGACCACTAACCATTACATCGGTACTATACAGGATGGCGATGCAAGCAGTAAAAATGAAAATAGAAACATGGGCCGAACATAACGATATTTTGGGAGAACTTCAGAACGGATTTCGAGTCGACAGGCGGTTAGACGATAACCTGTTTGTTCTCACTCAGTGTATAGAAATATCCAAAATAGAGAATAGGCCCTTGTACGTGGCTTTTCTAGACATCACTGGGGCATACGACAACGTTAATCAGGAAATTTTGTGGGATATATTGAAAGGAATGGGCATGGGCGACGACTGTATACAGCTTTTGAGGGAGATATACCGAGAAAATACAGTCTGCATAGAGTGGGAAGGAATGCGTAGCAAAGAGAACGTTGAGGTTAGCAGGGGTCTGAGACAGGGATGTCCTTTGTCCCCGCTGTTATTCATGCTGTACATGGTGAGTATGGAAAAAGCGCTAGAAGGTAGCAACATTGGTTTTAATCTGTCACACAAACAGGGCGGCATGATGATTGAGCAGAAGCTTCCAGGTTTATTTTATGCGGACGATATCGTCTTATTTGCGGACAGTCGAGATGATATACAGCAGCTGGCGAATATATGCGGAAGGGAAGGTGAAGCTCTTGGACTAGGATTCAGTGTAACGAAGTGTGGATTGATGGTATTCAATGATCCCTGTGATCAGACGGTGTCCATACAAGGCCAAGAAATACCGAGGGTAAGTGAATACAAGTACCTTGGAGTATGGGTAAATGAGAGTGATAGATACATGGAGGTACAGGAAAAAGCCTCGGCAGCAAAAGGAAAGAGGAATGCGGCAATAATGAAGCACAGAGCGTTGTGGGGATACAATAGGTATGAGGTGCTTCGAGGTCTGTGGAAGGGTGTAATGGTTCCAGGGCTTACTTTTGGGAACTCAGTGGTGTGCATGAGGGCAGAGGTGCAAGCGGGAATGGATGTAAATCAAAGGACTGTGGGACGCCTCGCGTTGGGTGCTCACGGGAAGACGACAAACGAGGCTGTAAAGGGCGATATGGGGTGGGCAGGTTTTGAGGCGAGGGAAGCGCAGAGCAAAATAAGGTTCGAAGAAAGGCTAAGAAATATGAAGGAGAGTAGATGGGCAGAGAAGGTGTTCCGTTATTTGTATAGGAAGAGCGTGGACACACAGTGGAGAAAAAGAACTAGAAGACTCACTAGTAAGTATACGGCTGGTATTGTAAGCCGTATGTCAACAAAGAGCGTTAAGGGAAAAGTCAGGGAGGCGGAGAGGATTTACTGGATGGCAGCTATGGAGAAAAAACCGGCTTTGAGTAACTACCGAAAGGGCAAAAATGAAATAAGGAGGGAGGCATTTTACGATAATTCAAGGGGAAGCGCTTTACTGTTTGAAGCGAGATCGGGTTGCCTTAGAACGCGTAGTTATAAAGCAAGATTCAGTAAAGAAGAAGAACAATGCACATGCTGCGGGAAAGATAAGGAAACGGCGGAGCATGTTCTGATTGAATGTGGAGATATCCACCCAGGTGTACGTTTGGGCACGAGCCTACAGGAAGCCTTGGGTTTTAGGGACAACAATGGAAAGCTGAACACACCCGCGATTGAAATAAGTAAGAGACGGTTAGAGTATTGGTGGCAGAAAATTAGAGAGAAAGGACAAAAATAAATATTGGAAAAATAAAATATGGACAGTGTGCCGTAAATGGCAGAGAACTTAAGCTGAAAATTTACCTTTTTTTTTCCATTAAGATAGAATTTATCGAAGTAGAGGCATTAGGCCAACATAAAAAGAAAAAAAGGTGTTTTTTTTTTGTCGAGCCTGGTGGCATACTTGTCACCACCCCGTTATAAAGGGGACGCTCATAGCATCCATCCATCCATCCATCGACTTTGGATAGCTGTTCCGGCTGTCACGGTGGATGGACGTGTTTTTCGAGCGCTCCGGATCGACTGCGCAGATAAGTGTTTTTGCATGTTTTGAGCTTGTCTTTATAATTATAAGGCAGTGGTTGAAATCTTCGTAGCACTTATTTTATGGTACGGCTTTTTCGGGGGCCAGTCACCAGGTATTTATTAGTTAGTGCGGGTGTGTGTGTTTGAATTTTTTTGTTGTTTTTTTTCTTTTGCCACCCCGTGGGGGAGGTGCGCGTACATTGAACACGCAAAGTTTTGTAGTAGAGCTTAGACTTTCTTTTTTTTTCGTAGTGCACGGCTCGAGTTTAGTAATTATCGAGTATAGGGACAATTGGTGTCTGAAAGACATGGTTAAAAAGACTGTATAGTGTTCAGAATGTTGAGTGGGTTTGAAAGTGAACCCAAGCGTAGAAGCGGATGGAGAAGAGGCTGACGCGAAGTGTAGGCAATGTGAGGTCGAGGAAAAAATGGAAAAAATGGTGGTTGCCCAAAGTGAACTGCTGGTGAGAATCAATGAGCTCGATATTGCGTTGGCGACAGAGCAAGAGAAAACGAGGGCAATGGGAGAAAGACTGAAGTCAACCGAGGAAGCACTAGCGAAGCTGAACAAAGAAGCGGCCTACGGAGAGAACAGTAGAGAACCGGCTACCAGAACGGTGGAGAAGGAAGAGCAAGCAAGTTTGGAAAAAACAGGTTTAGCCGGTTCAACTGTCGCAAGGCACAGCTTCAGCGAGGTAGTGGTAGGGCTGGGAAGGGACAAAGCAGCCGGCGTCACAGGTGCAAGTAGCCCCCAGGTGCAGGACGCTCCAGCTGAAAAGTCACAGCATGTGATAATCGCCGGCGACTCGAATTTAAATCGATGCACAGAAGCCATCAAAGAGAGGGTAAGAGGTGACAAGAGGGTTGCAGTAGGGGCGTTCCCAGGACGCAAGCTTGAAGCAGTCATGAAGCAAGTGAGCGCAAAACTCAAAACTACAGCTGATAGACGAAACCTCGTGATAAATTCAGGCGGTTTAAACGATGTCTTAAATGAAGATACAGCAGGACTAGCAGCCACACTGGCGAAAGGCGTCAATGACATGCGCGCCACTTCTCCTAAGGTACAGGTAGTGATATGCACGATACCGGAGGTACCGGTGCGTGATAGCAACCTGCAAAGAGCGGTTGTCAGCGCAAACCAAGAGATATGGCGGATGAGTCGAGAGAAAGGCTTTGAGGTGGTGGAAATAAGCAGAGAGGTGCATAGGTGGGGTGGTTTTCAACGAGACAGAATTCACTTCGATGGGCGGCTATGTCATGAGGTGGGTTGGCGACTTGCAGGACGCACAGTAGCTTTTTTGGGGGGCAAGCGAGCCCTTCGGGGTGCAGGATAGCTAGTAACGAGGAAAACAACCAGGGAGACTCTTCAACAGGTGTTATGGACAGATACGATTCCAAAGTGGCACCAATGTCTAAAATAGGTAGAGTCCGGGGCATAAATAGACGTAGCCACGAGCGCCGAGCCCAATCAGACATAGGGTATATTAACATGCAGGGTGGTAGGAACAGGCTGAAGTGGGAAGAGATAGAAGAACAGCTAAGGGAAGAGAGGCCGATGGCGTACGGTTTTGTAGAAACACATCTCCGGGACACGGAACAACCTCCGAACAATCCGGACTACGCGTGGGAATATTGTAATAGAACGGAAGGCAGCAGAAAGGGGGGTGGTATTTGGTCATTCATTCATAAAAGTACAGACTGGCAAAGGGTAAAGCAGGAGTGCAAGGAACATATATGGCTAAAAGAGAAAGTGGCAGGTCAAATGACGCTCCTTGGTTTCGTGTACTTGTGGACGGGAGCAAAGGCCAGAGAGGAAAACCAGGCAATGGTAGAGTGTATATCAAAGGACATTCAGGAGTTAGGAAGAGAGTGCGAGATAATTATACTAGGAGACATGAATGCGCACATAGAAGATACAGATGGGTGTACCGACCCGACAGGCAAAACGATCATGGATATGTGTGAAAGGCTTGATTTGATCATTCGCAACAGTACCGAGAAGTGTGAAGGGCAAATAACATGGGAGGTAGGAAGGCTGCAGTCGACGATAGATTATGCACTGATGTCACATAGGATGTATGATAAGGTCAGGGGAATGCACATAGATGAAGGTGGCTCCAGAAGTCTGGGTAGTGATCACAAACGTATCAAGCTAAGTTTTGGAAGAGCAGTGAAAGTGGAAAGGAAACAAGATGAGACACTACAGGAAATTTTTTATTCAGAAAGGCAAATTGAAATAGCCACTAAACAAATTGAGAAAGTAATCCCGGAGGATAATAAGACAGTGTGGACATACACGAATCTAATTAGACTCTTTGAGCTAGAGCTTGCTAAGACGCGTAACAAGTCACCCCGGAAAAGAAGACACAAACCCAAAAGTTGGTGGGATGAGGAAGTTAAGAGAGCCATAGCAAAACGTCAGGAAGCCTCTAGGGAACACAGACATGCTAAGCAGCGGGGTGAACCGACAGATGATGTTCAAAGAAAATGGGAAACCTTTTTTAAGCTGTAGAAGGGCTGCATCCCTTCTGATCAATGAAAAGATTAGAAGAAAGGGAGCTCAGTGGCTGGCAGAAGTACATAAAAAAGATAGAAAAACAGCTGCGAAATTTTGGAACCATCTAAACTCCCTAAGAAATGAGACGAGTCTAGAGCAGAGTTTTATAACTACAGCCCAAGGTGCCAGGCTAGAAGGGGACGAAGCTATTGAATATATAAGAACAAGGGTGACAGAAAAATTTCAACAAAGAAGTACTTTATGCACCACAATAGACAAGGACGAATCTAGTGGTGCAATGGCTCCATTTTCACAACGAGAGTGGGAAAGGGCTGAGAAAAGGGTTCCTAGTAGTACATCAACAGACCCAGATGGCATTCCAATTAGGCTGATAAAGACATTAGGTCCGAAGTCTAAGCAGGCTTTGAGAGAGGCAGTGAGCAAAATAATAATCGATGGTGAAGTTCCCGATGGATGTAAACTTAGCAGGATGAGCATGATCTATAAAGGAAAGGGGGACAATGCTGACATAAACAACTACCGTCCTATAACGGTGACATCAGTGGTCTACAGGCTGGCAATGCAGATTATAAAGGAAATGCTGCAGGCATAGATAGAAGAGGAGGGGGTGCTGGGGGAACTGCAGAATAGGTTTCGGAAACACAGGAGGTTGGAAGACAATCTGTTCTCACTGACGCAGTGCATCGAAAAAGCAGAAAAGGAACACAGGCCCCTGTGGCTAGCATTCTTGGATATCAAGGGAGTGTACGATAGCGTGGTTCAAGATGAATTGTGGGGAATACTGGACACACTAGGCGTGGAACATGTAGTCACTAATCTTTTAAAGAGTATCTATAAAGGTAACAAGGTAGTTATAAAGTGGGAAAAACAGGTATCCAAGCCTGCAGAGGTAAAACGGGGGCTTAGGCAGGGGTGCCCCCTGTCACTCTTATTATTCATGATGTACCTACAAGGATTCAAGGCAAAATTAGAGAGAAGTGGGCTGGGCTTCAACCTTTCTTTAGTCAAACAAGGAAAACTTATTGATCAGGCACTACCAGCATTAATGTACGCAGATGATATCGTGCTAATGGCCAACAACAAGGAAGATTTGCAGAGATTGATGGACATCTGCGGTAATGAGGGAGATAGGTTAGATTTTAGATTCAGTAAGGAAAAATCAGCAGTCATGATTTTCAATGATGACGAAGGTAGTGAGCCTAGGATACAGTAGGTCACGCTAGAGATAACAGATAAATACAAATATCTGGGCGTATGGATAAGCAATGGGACGGAGTACCTGAGGGAACACGAAATATACGTGACGACTAAAGGTAACAGGAATGCAGCAGTGATGAAAAATAGGGCACTGTGGAATTACAATAGGTATGATATTGTGAGAGGAATATGGAAGGGGGTCATGGTTCCTGGGCTGACGTTCGGCAATGCGGTCTTGTGCATGAGATCAGAAGTTCAAGCAAGATTAGAAATTAAGCAACGTGGAATAGGTAGGCTTGCTTTAGGAGCTAACGGGAATACACCAAATCAGGGAGTACAAGGTGATATGGTATGGACATCATTTGAGGGCAGGGAAGCTAGCAGCAAGATAAAATTTGAGAAGCGATTGAGAGAAACGAAGGAGGAGCGTTGGGCTAGGAAGGTTTTTAGCTACTTTTACATAAAGAATGTCGATACAAAAAGGAGGAAGCGAACCAAGAAGTTGACTGGTAAATACTTAGAAAACAGCAGGTGGCCAAACCAAAAAGAACTATCAGTTAAGAAGAAAGCGAAGGAAACGGAGACTGACATGTGGAAAATGGGCATGATTAAGAAGTCTGCACTAGAGATCTATCGAACTTTTAAGCAGGAAATTGCCAAGGAAAGGATCTATGATAATACTCGGGGTAGTTCTCTACTGTTTGAGGCAAGGACGGGAGTACTTCGAACCAAGACATATAGGGCCAAATACGAAGGGGTAGACACAGTATGCAGTGCGTGTGGAGAGGAAGAAGAAACTGCCGAACACTTGATAATGTTCTGTAAAGGGCTTCACCCTATAGTTCAGGATGATGGCGCAGAGTTTTTCAAAGCACTGGGGTTTAGGGACCGGGAGGACAAAATAGACTTTAAGCAAGTAGACTTTAGAAGGAGGTTATCTGAATGGTGGCTAAAGTCAAGGCACGAGTGAAAATTAAACTCTCCACTGCAAAGTACGAATCCTCAAACTCACTTTTTAAGAAAAAATAAATAAACATAGTTTTGGGTTCATTGAGTATTACGGCTTGGTGGCGCTAGCCACCGCCCGATCTAAAGGGTACAGCCTTATCCATCCATCCATCCATTCATTTAGAAATATTATAACTAGGTGGCGTTTGTGGTTCTGACTGCATTTCCACGGAGCGAATTATTAGTGGGGCGAAGCGTCCGTCCATGCATCCGTCCGTTCTAAGGAGACAGGCAGACAGACAGGTGGGAAGACGGAGGGAGGGACGGTCCGGACAGACGGACGACTCACGGTTTACCAATGAAAACCTCCGTCACTTCTCCCTACTCCCAATCATTCACTCCGTAGATATGCTGTGTTTTTTAGATTTATTTTATTCACGTTTTGTGTCATTTATTCACAGTTCTTAGCAGTTTAATTTCCCAACATCACCACAAGAACGAGACAACACCGCAAACATCATAATTTTTTAGGAGGACGTACCTCCTCCTATTCATCATAACCCTAGCTTAAGATATGACGCAAGACGGTTAAATCATAACTAAAAAGAAAAGGGAAGTGCACTGCTGTTGGTATTTACGCACATACACTTCTTCCCTTTTGAAAGGATGATACTTGACGACGCGCGGAAAACAGCCACTATGACTCTCACAAAAAAAAAAAAAGAAGAGAAGCAGCGTTTTGCTTGGCTCGGTTTACGGAAGGGCAAAATTTATGCAGGCTACCACTAGAGTGTGCGCATGCATCGAGCAATTACCCTGTCGTCTCAATGCCTTCTGGGTGCCCGCAATGCGGAGGCAGTAAATAAACGAAGTGAATTTTTTTTATACTAAGCTAGCAGTACTATTGGAGGCCGCGTGAGGAATTTTAAAGGTTCAGTCAACAGACTCCGATTTTTTCTCATACCCCACAAACAAGCTCGCGCATCATTCGTATGCGTGACCAACCTCCTTCCGCGCACAGTGACGCCAACTCGGCGATCGGCGACGTGACGCAGTACGCAGCTCGTGGATTGGTCTAAACCAAGTCTCAACAAAGCAAAGAGTAATGAAGTGAACGTCGCTGATCGCCGAGTTGAGGTCACTGCGCGTGGAAGCAGGTTGTCACGCATATTCAAGCTGCGCTAACTCGATTGGAGGGTGTCAAAAAAAAAAGTGGGAGCCTGTTGACTGACCCTTTAATGTGCTATCGAGCATATACAGTGAGAGAGAAAGAGAGTGAGAGAAAAGAGAGAGAGACAGTGAGAGTAGTGAGATAAAACGAACCAGGCATGTCGTTGTTGCATGCAAGCGTTTGACATCACGAGTCAACTCGGTGGCTTGGTTCGCAGGATCTGCCTGCCACTGGTGCTTTCATTCTCGTTCGCAATTTAGCGCGGCTTCAAAGGCTGCCGGATCATCAGTAATGCAGTCGCCACCGGCACTCGACCTCCCAGGCCTGCTTTTGTGCCAGGACTGCATCATCAGCCAGGCGAACGTGAGCTCTTTCGCGTTTCTATGGTCGGCGCTCTTCAAGAGTTGTCCGTGGCATACTCATGTCGAAGGTTTATGGAGAAACTGATTTGCGCGTTTGGCGTCACGGCTGAAGCGATGTGAACGACGTCATTCAGAACGCGGACAATGGCCCGCGTCCTTGGATGTGACGCTGAGAATGACGTAACTGACAAGACAGCCAATGGAGGTAGCTCGCGTCGCGATACCACTGCTGGACAGTTTTTCGTTTTTCCTAGCCATGTACTGCTTCGCGGAAAAATGCGACAACTTGCGACCTCATAGTCGTTCTGTGTGATGCTTCCAGTAGCAAACCGAATTTTCGTCGCACACCAAAAATGAAGCGATGCATGCCGCATCGGGGTGCGTACATCATCCTGAACGCAACAAGTTTTTTTTTAGAACAATACTTCTGTTGTTAACCGAAATGAAAGCTTATTTGTACAGTTTCTTATATAGGACCCAAAGTAACAGAAAATTATGGTTTACGTCCTTGTGGCCCAGTTATGCTCCTGACTTTTTTCTGCTCAGTTTCTTTTTACTTTTATAATGTTTTACGAGTAGAAAGAAACAGGCCTACAGCAGCGTCGTGTCCCTATATCAGCGCCACAAGTTTACGGGAGCCAGTTTTACGGCTCAGTTTGTTCCGCTTAGCGCCTGTAGGCACCCGAAGAATTTCCGGGAAACGTCGACTCGTGGTTGTAACGCGCGCCAGCAAGAAGTCGCTAGGCCTTCAATGGTCAACGTGGCGGATTTTGTGGGAACCATATAAAGCTTGAATATAGTGAGTTATTGGGCTAGCTGGTTCAACATTTTGCGTAGGGGAGCACTGAATAGGTTGGGAAGAAGGAACACGTCACAGAAAAGGCGTTCCTTGCAAGCGAGTGCCTTTTCTGTCGTGTGTTCTTTCTTATCATCCGACTCCGCGACCTAAGACGAAAAACACATGGACCTGCATTAATTTGAGTCTGCGCAGTAATTGAGTCTGCGCAGACCACCAAGAATACAACTTCATTATCATCATTGTTATTCTTTTCAGCCTGCTTTTGTTCACTGCAGTATGAAGGCCTCTTCCGTTTACGTTACCCTGTGTGAGCTGTCTCCCATTTATGCGAAATTGGTAATCCCATTCATTCATCTGGCGCCGCCTTGCTCGACTGTGTTCCTCGTCCCTTTTGTACCGTTTCATTTCTCTTACTCTGTGCACGTGTTGTATGTGCTGAGCATAACGTGGCCAGCCCGGGTCGTTTCCTTCGTTTGATGTCAACAAGAGTATCTGCAACCTCCTTTTGTTCCCTGGCCCATTCTGTCATCGTCCGTTTTCTTAAAGCTACTTATATCTTTTTTCATTTAGTTAAACTCTGCTGTGTCCTCAAATGTTTCGTTCTTGATTTTAACGCCCATGCTTCCGCCCCATATGTTAGGACTGGCAGCGTGCAGTTATTGTACACTTCCTTCTTTGATAGCAGGGGCAGATTTCCTGACAGCTTGGTGTCTGAGTATAATATAAACATTATGATTATGTACTCCAGTTTTCGCCACCAAAACAAAAAGCTAAAAGAAAAGGAGAACCATCTTTTTACTTGAATAGTACTGGAACCTGTTGTATAGCGAAAACAAAGACTCATAGCCATACGTTTAAACCCACAGGGAAGCTTGACTTCATGTTCTTGACTGCTGGTGACCATCTGGGTGACTCCCTTAGATGGTCCTAATAATTTAAAGGGGATACGTCGTCATATTTGCCCCATCCCATCACTCAGTCGAACTTTCCCAGCTACTGTGTAAAGTGCATCACTGTAGGCTTGCATATTTTCGGAGGGATTGGATACCGAGTGCCGTGAAAGCTGCATTCAAAGTACTCTTTACTTACCACTTTTCTCTCAGAAACACGGGGACAAGGTAGTTTGTAATGAGTAGCAAGTCATCCCGTCATTTACATTTTTGCCTATTGCAAAGCTTGTTGTGACGTTTTTATTAGAAAATAGTCAAGTGAACGTTAGCTGAAACTGAGGAAAAACACCATTTTCTGCTACCGACAGTACGATCGGGCCCGGCCAAACATTTTTTTTTTCTGGAGTGGACCCATATTCCTCAAATTGTAGAATTTCGTACATTTAACTAGATGGAAAACGGGTACTACGAGCTGTTGCACGCACGCGAATGCTGGGATATGTCGGATTCGCACTTCACTCAGATTTGCACGCCCCACGCAGAGGTGAAACACTGAAACCGCGTCTGGCTTCCCCGCGCCCCTTTTATCAAAATGGCTGATTGCGTACTGAAGGAGTGCGTATAAAGGTATTTATTTGTTATCATTTCACAACGACCACACCATGACAATGGCGCGTCTGATCTAACTTTGAAAATTTCTGCGTCGATGTAGAATTACACGAAGCGTAATATGAAACTAACGGCTGCTAAACTTGTCAACTACTGATAGGCTCCGACTTGTACAGTATTTTCAGTTTTGATAATAATAAAATATACAGCTTAATAAAGTACATTGTTTGTGTGAAAAAAAAGGCTGTTATCGTGCTCATTTTAAGGGTGCACCTGCCACCACCACAATAATACGTCAACCCGCGTTGCATACGCTACTGTTTGCTCATTTCCCGAAAACGAGTGAACAGAAAAATTCATGGAAATTATCATGCCATCATGTCTATTCGAAAAAAAATTGTTCACTTAACTATGGAATACGTCAGTTGAACTACTCACCACTTTGGTCTAGTGGCTAGGGCATTCGATTGCTGACCTGCAGGTAGCGCGATCGATTACCGGCCGTGGCGACCGCATTTTCAATGAAGGCGAAAATGTTCTACGCCGGCGGGCTTAGGTTTAGGTGCACGTAAATGAATCCCAGGAGGTAAAAATTTCCGGAGCACTTTACTGCAACGTCTATCATAATCACGGTGGTTTTGTGACGTTAAACACCAACAATATTACTTCAGTTGAACTTGACTGAACCATTTCATTTAGAAGTATTATTCTGGGAGCCACAGCAGCAGTAGAATTGCGTGGAAATCATTCTCGCCATAGGCTCAAGTTTTGCGCAAACGTGGCTGAATGTAGTAAGCTTAGTTTCAACTTCGTGCTTAGTTTCAAGTGGACGAAAACGACAGAAACGTGGATATTTAGAAAAACTGTTGGACCCATGAGCTTCATCTTTAAGAGCTGAAAATGATAGGGATGTCTAGTTCCTTGTGAGCGTACTTCAATCACTTAGTGCATGGTACGTCGCACTGTTTTTTAGAAAGCTTAATTGTGGAATACGACAATGTGATGGATAAAGTTGAAAGTGGCAGTTGTCAATGAAGCTCTCGCATACGGCTGCATTCTGTGTAATAGGTATCATGTTTTAAAGCACGAGAAAATTTGCGTCCAAAACGTTTCCAAAGTTGCTACGAACTCACTATGTGGTCTTAAGAAAATACGCGCGGCAAGATGTGTCATTTTTATGATGGGTGGCCTGTTTAAAAGAAGAAGTCGTTACGATAATGCTTGTACCAAGCAATATTATTGCGATATTACACGTTGTATTGTGACGCCTGTATTCAAGCCGCATCTGGTTTCCCCACGTCCTTTTCCTCAAAATGGTTTATTTCGTACTGAAGTAGTGCGTATTAAGATATTTATTTTTTATCAGTTCACAACAACCACACTGTGACAATGGCACGTTTTGTCCCCCCATCCTTTTCCTCAAAATGGTTGATTTCGTACTGAAGGAGTGGGTTTTTATCATTTCAAAATGACCACACCATAACAAAAGCACGTCTTATCTAACTTTGAAAATTTCTGCGTGGATGTAGAACTTTACGAAACGTAATGTGAAACGAACGGCTGCTAAACTTGGCAGACAGTCGACAAGCTCAACGTTCACTCTTGTGACTCCTTGTCGTCTGTTTCCTTTTTTTCGCCCTTTGGTTATACCGTACACACAGGTGAGCGCATGTGTTTTTATTCTAGAATATAATAAGTGTGAACGAGATCCGTTTATAAAAGTTTTCTTTTAAAGAAGCTTCATTTGTGCAGTCGTATCCGTTTTAAGCAGATGCATCGCTCACTGCCAGCCGACAAAGGCCTCGAAGACACGTATACCAGCTGCCATTCCCTATGCGGCACAGCAGCCCTTAGAAAGTTCTCAAAGATGATGGCGCCAGATTTAACTCTAGGTATTATGTTCAGAAACCTAATGCATCGAATCAATAATGCGGCTAAAATCAATATAGGTCGCTATTGTCGATATTCAGGAATAAAATTTGGACTTGGCTTTTATAAACTGGAACACCTCATCAGGACTTGAATTAGTTCCTAAATGTATTCTAAATGACAGTGAAAGAACGATATAGGAATGTTTTGCGGCAAAAGTAATACTATTCTTGTCCTTCCCTCCATGCTGTTTTTTTTGTTGTTGTTGAATTCACGCAATAGCGATAACTAGACATGTGAAACCAGCGGTTCTTCCAGGCAAAAGGCACGCCATTCTGGACGGTGGGCAGCATTTTCTTGTTTCTGGCTCCGAATGAAGGCCTTCATTAGTTTAGTGAAGCACTTTATTCACTTCCTGCATGTTACCGGACTGGGTTTCCGCCTAGGAGTCGGCCGAAAGACCACGTCTCTGAGCAGCTTCCTTGGCCTGCTGCTTGGCCTTCATTAAAAGACACGTGAGAGCGCGACTAAAACACAACACACAGAAATAGATAACCGAAGACAGGCGTGGCAGTTGGGCCCTTGCAAGCACCATCTCGCCCAGCAGTCAACTCTGTTGAACATCATTAAAAACTTTACATATTCTTCTGTTTCTTCTTCTTAGTCCCTTTTATGCAACGCCTCACCGAACCACTTCTCCTTGTTATTCTTTGAGGATTGAATATGTGCACAATACTTTAATTTTGTTGTCGCCTTGTTTAAGTATACCATCTTGAAGCAAAATGAAGAACGCGACACTGCTGCGCTAAACTCAAAAAGAAATGAAGGAAAAAGAAGGAAAATTGGCCTGCTAGTAATTATATTAGAGGTTTGCCCTACGACATCATGTCCTTCAGTAAATACCAATTCGTCAACCAAAAATAAATTGAAGAACAAAAAACATCACCCGAAAGCAACTTTGGCACAAATGAAACAAACTGCACGAGGCTGCGTTGGTTGTTTGAGTCGCGATTATTAACGTACTGCCGGTTTAATGTATCTCGCTAGATGTGATCCAGATATGTGGAGGATTAGGCTAATTTGATTGATTTGATTGATTTGTGGGGTTTAACGTCCCAAAACCACCATTTGATTATGAGAGACGCCGTAGTGGAGGGCTCCGGAAATTTTGACCACCTGAGGTTCTTTAACGTGCACCCAAATCTGAGTACACGGGCCTACAACATTTCTGCCTCCATCGAAAATGCAGCCGCCGCAGCCGGGAATCGAACCCGCGACCTGCGGGTCAGCAGCCGAGTACCTTAGCCACTAGACCACCGCGGCAGGGCGATTAGGCTAATTTGTATATTAAGTTAATCTGAAGTTCCCGTTATAATGACGGATCGCCTCATTTTGATTACAAATGTTCTAAATGTGAAGGATACTTTGGCGTGCTTCACGTTCTCGTGAAATTCAGGTAGGTATCAATTTGTGCATTTCGCGCGTTTAACAAAAATAAATAAATAAGACGAAATCAGTGCCACTGTTGACTTTCAGTTTCAACAGAGGGGGCAGATGGAGGGGAGGGGGAATGATGGTCTGCGGTGATATAGGTTTCCTCCTATTGAACCACTCTGTCTACGCTATTGGGTGCCACGGCTTTACGTTTTTAGGAGCTTGCTCCTATTTCTGGGCGGTTGTCTCTCGTCGTTGCGCAAGTGTGTAAGCTAGTGCTCATTGCTCCCTCTAGAGGCCCAGCTGTGCTTTTAGTTTCAAGAGCGCTCAGCAGATGGTGTCCCGCCTCTCGTGCGACTCTCGTTCCACTCTCGGCGAGTGCTCTAGTTTGGTAGGAGACCGCAAGATGGCCGCGTCTATATATAGCGTCACTCTCGGCGCGCTTCCTTGCTCTTTCGCCGGACATCACTCAGTGCACGTCGATGCCGCTACCCATTATGAACACTGCAGAAGGCAAAGTGGCGGCGCACAGGGCTCGCAATGCGGCTGCAGCGCGGGCTCGCCGCCAGGCCCCTTCTCGAACTTTGCACTACATCCTTTATTCAAGATCCTTTGGCTTTGTACTTTGCGGATCACAAAGCCGTTATACAAAAAGGATGACGTTCCTCCAATCCTACGTGATCCATAGGTAATTTTTTGAACAAAGTGTATATGCTGCATAAGTATGTAAATATCTCTTGATATGTAATATATTATATTGATATGTAAAAAATAAGCATTGTCTATTTAGCATGTGTATACAATTGTACTGCAACAACTCTCGTGTCACTTCTTTATATGATGATGATTGAACATATATACAGAGAATTCAAGATTTACCGGATTGAACCTCTGGAGCAAGCTCCTTCATCATCACTCACTTCGTGGACATGTGGGAATTTTTTCGAAAGCAAGCCGGAACGCTAAGACATAGAATTACTTCATTTTAATTTTGGTGGTTGCTCAGCGATTGATTAACTTACGCTGAACTATGACAGCAGACGACAGTACGAGCCCTGAAATTGCTCCGTGCTTCAAACAAACATCAGATTCTAAAAATTACACTGGCAGACATCGCTTCGGAAAGCTCTGTGCAAGACACTCAATCTTTTATGAACAGAGACCAACACACTCTAGGACGAAACGACTAGCACACCGTGAAATGGCGCTGCCTCGCCACGACTGCGCAGAGCTGCTAAAATATGGCGTGCTGCGCAGAAAGCAGGAACAAATGAAAAGGAAAACAAAAACCAGGAGAAACGTTGAATGCATGCATGTTGCATGAGACTGAACGTGTTTCCACTAGCATCAGCCCTTGTGCGTGTTCTAAGCGATGCATGCAGTATTACAAGAACATGTAACAGTCTGGCACACGCATACAAAAAAAAAAACAGGGAGGGCGGTGTTTGTTCTCCTCTTAAATTATACAGTGCGTGAGACGGCTATGTTTACACATACGACGAGCAGGGAACATTAGTGCTGTTGCTTATGACCTTTTTCAATGGATGATGAGGGATGGATAAACAGGCGAGAACAGGGCGTGATGAATGTTTCAATATGAAACTTAAAAAAATGTGCTTAGAGCCTCAACACAGGCGTTAGTGAAATAGCATATTATGGCATGTGTATATAGAAGGAAGGCTTATGCATTCTTTACCTTATAATAGAATGTCTGTTAAAAACGGTCGATATGTGTTTTTTGAGAAATGAACACTACAAATATTACAATAATTTAAGTGAACACAATCTGTTCAAAAATTGGAAAAAATATCTCTGACGTCCTTGCTTTATCGGGAGAATGGGGCACGTGAAATTTGACATGTGGGTTGCCTGAGGTACTACTTTCCTTTCTTTCTTTCTTTCTTTCTTTCTTTCTTTCTTTCTTTCTTTCTTTCTTTCTTTCTTTCTTTCTTTCTTTCTTTCTTCCTTTCTTTCTTTCTTTGCGCAACACTCTCTACTGTTTGGTTCCTCCAAAGCGAGCAACATTCCCGCTGCTCATCTCCATGAAGTTTCCTTGTAAGGTACATATAGACGAAAAGAAACGAAGGCACATAAAGTCCATATTGTCACGGGGTCGTGACGTGGCCAAAGACAGGAAACTTCGTGTTGGGATTTAACTGTTTATTTGGGCGAACCTGTGCCCGGTAAAGGGAAAGTCTAATTACAGCAGCAGTCTTGCACAGATAGCAGTCTCGGACTGATAGCGGCGAACGCAGCGTCGGCCCTCGATCAACAACTGACAAGCGGCGAAGCGCGTCGGCATTTATACCCTTGCCTTCGAATGTTCTAGCGTTATCGCTGGCGGTGGCGTAGGTTCCAGAACAATCTGTACCGTTCGCACAGTAGGCGTGATCTTATCGAAATGATCTACTACAGTCCGGAACCTTCTCGAAACCTGCAGGCGCGGTTTGCGCCGAGAATCGTGTGGTGTTTCGGAACGATAACAAAAACCTGTGAAATGGAACGTGGCATTGCCCCCCTCTGAAAAAAGGCATCGTCCCGATGCTTTTAACTAAAGATGAAGGTACAATAATAATGCAAGAAAGTACAATGAATAAATTACAATACAACAAAAACAAAAAAAACACTGTTTCAGTTTGTTAACGTGCATGAAACGGCTTGAGGCGCGCGACATGGACGACTTCAGGTCGCGATCGGCGTCGTTGAGTGTTCGTGATGCCGTCGGAGACAACCTCGTAATCAAGTAGGCCGAGACGTCGAACCACCTTGTACGGTCCGAAGTACCGTCGCAGAAGCTTTTCACTTAGTCCACGTCGGCGTATCGGCGTCCACACCCAAACACGTTCACCGGGATCGTATTCCACGAAGCGTCGTCGAAGGTTGTAACGGTGGCTGTCGGTCGTCTGTTGATTCTTGATACGAAGACGCGCAAGTTGTCGGGCTTCTTCGGCGCGTTGAAGGTACTCGCTCACATCGAGGTTTTCTTCGTCGGTGACGTTGGGTAACATGGCATCGAGCGTCGTTGCCGGGCTCCTTCCGTAGACCAATTTGTATGGAGATATCTGCGTCGTCTCCTGCACCGCCGTGTTGTATGCGAAGGTCACATACGGAAGAATGGTGTCCCACGTCTTGTGTTCGACATCGACGTACATAGACAGCATGTCGGCGATCGTCTTGTTAAGCCGCTCGGTGAGGCCATTGGTCTGTGGGTAGTACGCTGTCGTCCGGCGGTGGTTTGTTTGGCTGTATGCCAAGATCGCTTGAGTTAAGTCGGCAGTGAATGCCGTTCCTCTGTCGGTGATAAGGACCTCCGGGGCGCCGTGACGTAGGACGATATTTTCGACGAAAAACTTAGCTACCTCGGATGCACTGCCTTTTGGCAGGGCTTTTGTCTCGGCGTAGCGGGTGAGGTAGTCGGTAGCTACCACGATCCACTTGTTTCCGAAAGCCGACGTCGGGAACGGCCCCAGTAGGTCCATGCCAATCTGCTGGAAAGGTCGGCAAGGTAGATCAATTGGCTGCAGAAGTCCCGCTGGCCTTGTCGGTGGTGTCTTGCGACGCTGACAGTCCCGGCATGTCCTCACATAACGAGTGACGTCGGTGGTAAGACGTGGCCAGTAGTACCTTTCTTGTATCCTCGCGAGCGTGCGGGAAACACCGAGGTGCCCTGCCGTTGGATCGTCGTGCAGGGCCTGCAGGAGTTCTGGTCGCAGAGCTGAAGGCACCACAAGGAGGTACTTAGCTCGAAGCGGTGAAAAGTTTTTTTTTGTAGAAGACCGTTTCGTAGAAAGAACGACGCAAGTGCGCGCTTGAATACCTTTGGGACTTCGGCGGTCCTGCCTTCGAGGTATTCTATTAGGGCTTTAAGTTCCGGGTCGGCCCGCTGTCGTTCAGCGAAGTCGTCGGTAGTTATCGTTCCCAAGAAGTAGTCGTCATCCGAGTCGTCGGGTAGCGGTTGGTCGAAAGGCGCACGAGAGAGACAGTCAGCGTCGGAGTGTTTTTTGCCGGACTTGTAAATGACAGTAATGTCATATTCTTGAAGTCTCAGGCTCCATCGTGCGAGGCGACCTGAAGGGTCCTTCAAGGTGGCTAGCCAACACAAGGCGTGGTGGTCGCTCACAACTTTAAAGGGCCTGCCGTAGAGGTAGGGGCAAAATTTCGACGTAGCCCAGATGATGGCGAGGCACTCCTTTTCTGTTGTGGAATAATTTGCTTCTACTTTGGATAGCGATTGGCTGGCGTAACTAATAACCCTTTCAAGTCCGTCAGCCCTCTGCACAAGAACGGCGCCAAGACCTACGCTGCTTGCGTCAGTATATATTTCTGTCTCGGCGAATTAGTCGAAATGGGCAAGTAACGGAGGCGTCTTGAGGCGATGTTTAAGCTCCTGGAAAGCGTGTTCCTGTGGCGTTTCCCACTTGAACTCCGAGTCGGCCTTGGTAAGGTTAGTGAGAGGATCGGCGATGCGGGCGAAGTTTTTCACGAACCGCCTATAATAGGCGCACAGGCCCAGAAATCGGCGCACGGCCTTCTTGTCAGTGGGCGGCGGGAAATCGGCGATGGCGGCTGTTTTCCGTGGATCGGGACGAACTCCAGACTTGCTGATAACGTGCCCCAGAAACAAGAGCTCCTCATACGCAAATCTGCACTTTTCTGGCTTCAGTGTGAGTCCGGATGTCTTGATGGCTTGAAGTACAGCTTCAAGGCGCCGAAGATGCTCGTCGAAACTCGAGGAAAACACGACGACGTCGTCCAAGTACACAAGGCAAGTCTGCCACTTCAATCCTGCCAGTACTGTATCCATAACGCGTTGAAAAGTTGCAGGCGCTGAGCAAAGGCCGAAGGGCATCACCTTAAACTCGAAGAGGCCGTCCGGTGTTATAAACGCCGTCTTCTCTCGGTCTCTTTCGTCGACTTCGATTTGCCAATAGCCAGTCTTGAGGTCCATTGACGAGAAGTACTTGGCGTTATGGAGCCGATCAAGGGCGTCGTCTATTCGTGGGAGAGGATACACGTCCTTTCTTGTGATTTTGTTCAGGCGGCGATAATCGACGCAGAAACGTAGGGTCCCATCCTTTTTCTTCACTAACACCTTGGGGGATGCCCACGGACTCTTGGACGGCTGGATAATGTCATCTCGCAGCATTTCATCAACTTGTCTCTTCATTGCCTCACGTTCTCGCGTCGAAACCCTGTACGGACTCTGACGGAGTGGTCTGGCATTTTCTTCGGTTATGATTCGATGTTTCGTGATTGGGGTCTGCCGAATTTTCGATGACGACGAAAAGCAATCTTCGTATTGCAGGAGCAGGGCCTTGAGCTGTTCTTGCTTATCGTTCGGAAGTCTGGGATTGACGTCGAAAGCTATGGGAGGGGCTTGGTTCCTCTGAGCAGGTTCCGCAGAATCGGCGAGGGCGAAAGCACTGGTGGCTTCGACAATTTCTTCGATGTATGCGACCGTTGTTCCTTTGTTCACATGTTTGTACTTATTGCTGAAATTCGTGAGCATAACCGTTGCTTTGCCTCCCCGCAGCTCTGCAATTCTTCTTGCGACGCAAATATTTCGGGTGACCAACAGATGCTGACTGCCTTCAACGACGCCTTCCAAGTCAGGTGATTTAGGAGCGCCGACTGAAATAATGACGCTTGAGCGAGGCGGAATGGTGACTTGTTCTTCCAGCACATTCAAGGCATGGTGTCCTGTCATCGTGCGCGGCGGTAGTGCTTCTTCTGTGAATAACGTTATCGACCTTGTTTTTAGGTTGATGACAGCACCATGGAGGCATAAGAAGTCCATGCCAAGGATGGCATCTCTCGAGCAATGCTGTAGGACTACGAAGTCTGTAGGATAAATACGGCCGTAAATGGTGACTCTCGCTGTGCAGATTCCTGCAGGCGTTACGAGATGATCTCCGGCTGTGCGGATTTGAGGGCCTTTCCAAGCTGTCCTAACTTTCTTTAACTTCGCGGCGAACGACCCACTGATGACAGAATAGTCGGCTCCAGTATCGACGAGAGCAGTCACACTGTGGCCGTCGATAAGAACGTCGAGGTCGCTAGTTCGCCGTCTCGCATTACAGTTAGGGCGTGGCGTCGGGTCACGGCTGCGTCGGCTTGTTCCGCTGCTTCCATGTTGCGTCGTCCGGCCACCTTCGGTAAGTGAGCTTTTGCCTTCAGGGCTTTTCCTGGTTGGGGTTGTGTTCAAAAAGCTCCGTCGCGTCGGCGTTGTCGTTGGAGGATCTTCGGTAGTTCGTCGCATAGCAACCGCACCTCCATCGGTTGCTGCCCTTAGTTTCCCGGATACGGGCTAGGAGACCGGCCCCGCGTTGGGCCAGAGTACTGCCGGGGGTGCGGTGACATGCGGCGGCTGGGCGACGGCGAACGGGAAGGACTTCGTGGTGTCCATTGAGTTCCTGCCAGGTAGTCGGCGATGTCACGTGGCCGATCTGCTGGCTGCGGACGCGGTGCATTGACGGCGAAGCCACGCAGTCCCATCTGTCGGTACTGGCAACGGCGGTATGTGTGCCCGGCCTCGCCGCAGTGGTAGCAGAGCGGGCGGTTGTCAGGTGCACGCCAAACGTCCGTTTTTCTCGGTGCACTGCGCTGGCCCGCTGGGGAACGGTAGAACGTCGGTTGGGGTGGTGGCGGTGGTGGCGTCTGGCGACGGTAGTGTGACGGGGCGGCGTTTTGGCGTGGACGGGGACGAGCGTTGTGGCGCACTGCAGCGGCGTAGCTCATAGTTTCTGGCTCGGGCGGCGGTGTTTCGGGAATTCGAAGCGATTGCCGGACTTCTTCTCGCACAATGTCGGCGATCGAATCTATTTGATTCTGCGCCGAAGGCAACAGTTTGCGCAGCTCTTCCCGCACGATCGCTCGGATCGTTTCACGCAAGTCGTCGGAGTCACTGGCTTGAGCAGCAGCGCATTCTGGAGTCAGGCGACGATTATACTGTCTGGTGCGCATGTCCAGAGTTTTTTCGATGGTGGTCACCTCGGATACTAATTCTTGGACGGTGTTCAGTGGATTCCTCATTAGTCCCGCGAAGAGCTCCTGTTTGACTCCTCGCATGAGGAAACGAACTTTCTTTTCCTCAGGCATGTCTGGGTCAGCGTGACAGAATAGGCGGGTCATCTCCTCTGTGAAAATTCCAACCTTTTCGTTTGGTAGCTGAACCCGGGTCTCGAGTAGAGCAGGGGCCCTCTCTTTGCGAGCGACGCTTGCGAACGTTTGAAGAAATGCGCCGCAGAAGACATCCCACGTTCGGAGCGTGGACTCCCGATTCTCTAGCCAGGTCCTTGCGGTGTCTTCCAGGTAGAAGTACACACGACGGAGCTTTTCTTTGTTGTCCCAGTGGTTGAGGGTGGCCACACGGTCGTATGTTTCTGGCCAGGTTTCTGGGTCTTCAAACGATGAGCCATGGAACGTTGGTGGTTCCCTGGGTTGATGAATGACGATCGCGGGCTGGAACGCTCCGGTTGTCATTGTCGCTGCAGTCGAGGTCATGGTCTTGGTCTTCCGCGCCTTGTCTTGTAGCAGGCCGTACTCCGGTGGGAGACCTTGCTGTCGGCGGCTCGTTCGCTGCTCTTGATTGGCGTCGGTGTCTTCTCCGCGAAGGAGGCTGGGTTCACGGCTTGACGGGGGCGTCCGGTACATGAACGAAGCAGCACCTCCACCAGATGTCACGGGGTCGTGACGTGGCCAAAGACAGAAAACTTCGTGTTGGGATTTAACTGTTTATTTGGGCGAACCTGTGCCCGGTAAAGGGAAAGTCTAATTACAGCAGCAGTCTTGCACAGATAGCAGTCTCGGACTGATAGCGGTGAACGCAGCGTCGGCCTTCGATCAACAACTGACAAGCGGCGAAGCGCGTCGGCATTTATACCCTTGCCTTCGAATGTTCTAGCGTTATCGCTGGCGGTGGCGTAGGTTCCAGAACAATCTGTACCGTTCGCACAGTGGGCGTGATCTTATCGAAATGATCTACTACAGTCCGGAACCTTCTCGAAACCTGCAGGCGCGGTTTGCGCCGAGAATCGTGTGGTGTTTCGGAACGATAACAAAAACTTGTGAAATGGAACGTGGCAATATGTGCCTTTATTTCTTCCTGTCTTCTACATGCTCTACAAGAGAACTTACCTAAGATGAGCTACCAACAAGCCCACATCGCATTTCCCCTAAGCGTCCGTTGCTGCAGGCAACAGCGATGGTTATGAAGCACTATCCAAGCAACCTCGAAGTGGGCTGCGGCGATTTATGCTCGGGTCCACTGAGTTAAGGCACGAACACACTAGCGGCGCCACGCTCTGCCGCGCGCCGCTCGCGAGACGCCGCTTTTCTCTCTTTCTCCCGCTGAGCGTCGAGGAATTTCTACCGCCGACTCAATCGCTCCTTGCGCTATTTCTGCCGCCGCTGCCCAAGCAAAGCGCCAATCAGCGACGTGCGTGGTAGTCGCCATAGCAACGCACGGAGCTTGTTTTCTTTTTTTTTTCGGCTGTCATTTTTCTCACGCCGTCATTTTTTGAAGCACGCACCGTGAACACCGAACGCTTTTTAGAGGAGATTAGACTCTACCCTTTCTTATACGACAAAACGATGCCTGATTACAAAGATAAGGCAGCAAAAATGAACAGATGGGATCTTATAGGATCTATGTTTGGATTGACAGGTAAGTGGCGATTGCGTGGCTCATGGCATGTTGAGCGCGAATGAATTGTATGTTTTATTCACTCATTTGTGCAGGAACTCAGGCCATGCTGAAGTTTAAAAATATTAGAGACAGGTGGATGAAGCTCATGTCGGGAGTCGAGGCGAACACTCGGAGCGGTGCGCCAGGCAATAATGGCAAAATTAAGTGGCCCCTGTTCCCAATTATTGACAGCATGCTGAGGCAGACACCTCACTATGCGGAAAAGTAAGTCATCAATGACGTGCCGTTTCATATTGCAGCGCACACAGGATACCTGTTTCATACCTTCAGTATCTCTGTACCTCCAAAGCGGATGGACCCAATATCATCGCGGCGCATTTCGAGAGCGGTGACGCTGAAGCAACAGCAGACACGCCATCACGGTAACGTTGAGCGTTGCGCGGAGATCGTCGTCGCCTGCCATTGTTCGCACGATTGCACCGTAAAGTCGGAGAGCTCAGAACCAACGCTTCCTAGTACAGGAGGCGTTGTCAGAACAGACGACGAAAAAGCGCGCGAAATCTCGCGAGCTGCGAGGCCGCTCGAGACTGTTGTCACGTGACTCCCACAGATGTGGCCAGCGTGCCGCTTTTCACCGCTCAGCGGCGAAGACGCGCGTCATGCCGCGGCGGCACGCTTCCCGCTAGTGTGCTCGTACCCTTAGTCACGACGTATTTGCGTCACAGAAATATTCATGCAATGCATTTCCGTCGTAGCGTTGTAAGTTGAAGTGACCGTCCAGATGATCGTGGATAAAAAACAATTATTTATTTCGTTTGAGTTATTGCTTATACTAAGGTGGTGAAGTAGATAATTCATAGATCACACACTCGAAATAACCACGTATCGAGGAAATATGATACAGCACGAAGAATGAATCAAACCGACCAAGGAAAAAAAAAAAAACAAACTGCGAAAGCATCGACTAAGATCTCGTAACACGGGAAGCAAGTCGGGAAAACGGGATGATAAGCCTTCTTCGAAGATAGCGCTGCGACAGCTCATATGTGTCGTGCACTGCTTCGGGTTATTCAACCTCGCAATTACAGTTTCTAAAGCCTGCGAGCCTCATTCAGACTAGAATAGCCCGTAAGCGTCAAACGGCATGTTCTCCGAGAACCCATTAAACACAAAAATCGAAGTAGTACTTTTTTTACCACAGGCAGATATAGAGACTTTTCGCAACGGCATGCGGCTCTCAAAAAAAAAAATAACTGAGAACAATACTCATAAAAACAGCCAAATGTTATCAAGTTGATTACAACAATGGAAGCCCAAAGGTAGTTAGAGCATGCTCGATTAACATACTGTGATTTTACCACATTTGGAAGGTATAACAATTATTATTCGGGCCTTCCCCAAAACACAGCAAAAAAAAATAAGTTTGTTGATGCGCGCAATTCTGATCGTGAGCTTTTTATTCTCTCCGACAAAAGAGATCGAGACAGCGCTTTTGATTTTTTCATTTTAGTTTTTCGCTTTTTTCGAGGATGTCACTGCACATAACAGCGAAAGCTGGCAGACCACACGCCAATCTATCAGCAAGCACCACGCTTGACCTTTGCTTCAAGCCCATTATAGGTCCTGAAATAGTCGTAAGAGAGTAAAGGTGAGGGCGTAGCTTTATATTGAATGATACATCGTCCGGGCTTCGTATCGAGAAAGTACTTTTCCCACGCACTATAGTACATTGCGCGCGCAAGCTAGCGCGTATGGGATACGGCGGAGTAATGAGATTTTCTTCTTCGCATTGCACGCGCGTACGCAGTTCTCGCAATTCTATTACGTAGTGCTCTTCAGTAACAGAGTAAGGTCCGTACTATGCGTACTCTAGCTACATGTTTAGTTCGTTAGGTCAACCAGCTTTCCCGACGCGGCTTAAACTGGCGTAATTTATTGAGCATCGCATTGGAATGGCTGATCCATTCGTCCGTGCTCTCTGACTGGAAACGTGAAGAGACCATCAGTGACCTCCTGTGGCGTTGTTCTCGCTTTGTCAAACAACTACGGACGGTCCTGTGCGCCTCAAAACGACTCGATTATCGGCCTTTTCTATATACGGAAGAAAAGTCGGTTAGAAGCGGGTCCTGAACAATCAATCGTCAGCCCCGAAAGCCATGTGAGCTCTCATGCGATAATTGATGGATTATCTTTTGTGGAATCTGAAGTTAAGCTACTACGTGCGAGTAAATTGTGAATAATCGGCAGACTCATTATCTCTTGCTCTGTTAGTACGACGACGACAACTAAACAACAGCAGCAACAAGAACATCTACAAATTGCTAATAAATAGTGTCATCAATAACACTCGTAATAAAAGGGAGTAGAGGTGATGTGGAGGTCATCTCGGCAGAATGCGAGCCCGTTTAGTATTAGGACAGGCTTAGATTATCTTCGGCCTGTTCTTAATAACGTGAGGGAGTTTGAGACTGTACGAGCACGTTGAGCTAGAATGTTGAAGGACTAGTGCGGGAACATGCCAAATTTTGCAGGAAAAGTGCGGGAACGTGTCGAATGCTGCAGGACAAGTGCAGAACGGACAAATTCGGAGAAGTAGCGTTCAAAATACTGCTAGCGGTCACCCGTATCAACTGGGTGCCTTCTTAAATTGCTGTAGCAGTCCGTCAAGTAAACGTGCGCAAAATGGATTCTACCTGTCCGATCTAAAACGTAGGATGCAGTGTAATGAACAGGCACACACAGTGGTGTAGCCAGTGTAGTTTTAACCCCCCCCCCCCCTTTCCCCATCCTAAATTTTCTTTTTCAATAGCAGACAGACCACTGAATGCCACTCGACCACACGTTTCTGCTCGGACTCCATGTCAGATGAGGAGGTGGGCCTCCTCCCGGAAGAATTTTTTACCTGCGCCATTGGACACGCATGTTGCACTCTGATAGCGCATTCATTTCTATGAAGTTTGTAAGTTTACTTCCCCCAGCGAGATAGCAAAGCTGACGCGCATCTGATTGATCTCCTTGCCTTTAAGTCACCTTGCTTCCCCTTTCCTCCTCCTCATTACTTCCTTGTGGTCATCTCTCTATTGGGAAGGGGGGAGGAAGAACAGCTTCACGCGCGTGTGCCTAAACAGAAAGTACATTACTAACACGAATACTGACTGCCGAGAACATTCTGATATACGCAAGTTAAGGTAAGTAATAAGCCTACTAAGTGAAACAAACGAAAGTAGTTGAACGCACAAGAAAACAGGTAGAGAGTGTGAGGAAATGTCGAGTATTTTATTTGTATGCGATTCTAAAATTTCTTACTACTAAAGTGTTCAATAATAGATCCTGTCTCATAAATGCTACCGAAGTCTTTTTTTAGGCTTGAGGGACAGGTAAGTGCAGAGATAAGGACTACGTGAAATTATTTCGCAGCACTACAGTTTTGAAGGCGGTTGTTGCGCAGAGGCTGCATTGCTTGGGACGTTCGCGAGACACGTCACTAGGATTATTTTACCGAGCGTGACACCCACGACAAGTGAGTTCGTTGATAATATTGGGGGAAAGCTTAATGAGGAGGGGTACTTACGTGTCGTGCAGCGTGCAACGTCTATGTTAGTTCTTGGTAAAGCTAACGCGAAGGGGGTAGAGCGCTTAAGCTTTTTTTTTCGGGGGGGGGGGGGGGGAGGGGGATGTATTGCTCCCCAAAACTTGCCCCTAACAATGAACTTGCTCTAATATATTAAGAAAACAAAAGCAGCTTACGCACGTGTACACAAGAAGAAAAGATGATAGATACACGCTGGAACTAGCGGCTGGTTTAATGAAACCGCCCCCATATTCTTGGTAAGGGACCCGTGCAATATGAGCGTGAAGTGATTGAAGCGTATCAAATCTAAAAACGTCGTGCCCAGAAATTCATTATTGCACCTTCGCTATTACTATCAAAGAAAGAAATTGCTCATTTAGAAAAAAAAAAGATTCGCTTACTGGCTCCTTTCTCATCTTTTGTGAATCGCACGTTATTTTTATGTGCGATAGATGCGCGCTTGGCTTTCCACACATTATGTGTGGTGGTTTCATTCATCCTGTTTCTATAGTTGCAGCATGTGTCTCTCGTCTTCTCTTCTTGCGTAGGTGTAGATAAGCTGTCTCGTTTCTTCATGTTGGTAGCAAAGGGCAAAGCAAGAGATTCTATTTTAACACCATCGAAACAAACGAACACTGAAAGTACAGTGAAAGCTTGAACTAAAACCTGAATGTGGCACCCCCGGCGTTGGTACAATCTTTTATTTATATATATTTGGAAAAATATGAGAAGGTACGCTAAGTTAGAGCCGGCTATACCAACATCGTGACAGTAATGTACAAGATAAACACACAAACACGAATAATTAAAAATAAAAAGATAAAACTAATCAGATGCACCATGTACATACTTTATGCACAAGGGCTTACAACGCACAGCATAGTCCACTACATATATCGGAATCACATTGCGCATAGAGTCCTTAGAGGTAGTGGCAAGGTATTATATAAACAAAGGACACTATTTATAGGTGTCACAATTTAAATGAGTCATGTCAGAAATCTTCAAGATATATTTCCAAAAAATAATGGAGAATCTTTCTTTGTCAGTTGTACAACATTCAGACTAGTGAAGCTTCCGCCATTAATGTGCCTAAGCTAGGTAGAACTACGGAAGTTTGCAATAATGTTTTGGGGAAAAAATAATAAAGCTTTACCAACCGCCACCTAATGTTTGTAATAAATAGGGCTTACGGCAAAAAATTCTAATGTCTGTCATCTCGTTTAGGATACACAAATTTACGCATATCGTCACTGCATGAGCTGCGGGCAGGGCAACTGATGTATAGTTCTCAACTCAAACTAATATCTGAATTCAAACTAAGTTTTGAATAAAATGTAGTTATGATCATCTGTGACCAGGTCGGAGTCCGCTAGTGGATTATAAAAAAAAACACTTAATACTTGGAGCCGTTCATTTGCTAAAGTTTCAGTAAACGAGTTTCTGAATGACCTTTCCTTGTCATTATGGAAAGCCGACTTGGAAGTTTACAGTGCTTGTTGCATTCTGAAATAAAAAAAATTTAAAAAATCAGCAAATCCCACGTACCTGGGAATCGACGTTATGCGAAGCATGCGGAGGGATTGTGACCACGTTGTAAGTTTTTTTTATTGAGCGACACGTCATGAAATGACGCTACATATATGTACAAATGTTGCACGCACAGACATATGTTGAAGAGTTGCAGATGTTCGCACAACCAGTTGTTCGCACTTGCCCAACGATGCCAACGGAAGCATGCGTATTAGCAACACCAGACGCTGATATGAAGCGCTGATGCTCGCGAAGATGCTGGCCCTGGACAATGCAACAATAATCAACTTCAGCACATGGCACCTAACAAATATTGACGTTGACCCGACGGGGCGGCTGTAACAAAGGAGTACATACGTAATGTTTATAAAATTGGGTAGGCAGCACGGCAACAACCATTGACGTTTCACGAAAATTAGCGTCTATTGGAAAAGTAGTTCACAGACATCGCGTAGCTCTGTGGTAGAATAATTGACTGCCACGCAGAATTCTGCTTGGATTCGATTTCTGCTGGGACCCGGAAATTTATTATTTGCATTCGTCCGGGGGTCAACGCTACCTATGTAAGGTTTTTCTTAACACTCACATTTATTCTATGCCTTCGTTGGGTAGACTCTACCGATGCCGGGTAGTAACGGGCTTAACGCTCACGCGTTAAAATTGCCCATGTGTGTTTTCGTCGTTGCTGGGTACATACTAAGTGTGAATAACCTGCGGCACATACCCGCATACCAGCGGCACATACCTGCCGTAGGTATGTGCCACTGTCTGGCGGAAAGTGTTTGACGAATTACGTGACGGGATTGTGACATTATTCTTGTCTTCACCAGCGCGTGAAATTCGTCAAACCCTCTTACCCTCCCATGCTAGTTTCGCCCCGCCGCGGTGGTCTAGTGGCTAAGGTACTCGGCTGCTAACCCGCAGTTCACGGGATCGAATCCCGGCTGCGGCAGTTGCATTTCCGATGGAGGCGGAAGTGTTGTAAGCCCGTGTGCTCAGATTTGGGTGCACGTTACAGAACCCCAGGTGGTCGAAATTTCCGTAGCCCTCCACTACGGCGTCTCTCATAATCATATGGTGGTTTTGGAACCTTAAACCCCACATATAGATATATCAAATCCCATGCTGATTTCGGTTCACGCCAAGTAAAGGGGTTGACCACGAGAGCACCCAAACGTAAGCGGCTAGATAGATAGATGCGCTCAAAGTCGCCGAAGTTCGCTAAGAAATGCTTCGCATTTAAAGTAAACTTGTGAAATTGTTTTAATCTCCTGCCTGTCTGAATGGGCTTTCTTAATTAAGCAGGGTTGGCTCCAGACGCCTTCATTTGCCGAACAATGCAGTGGCCGGAATAATGTGCCCAAGCTGAAAGGCACCATTATAACGGGTGATGACAGGCGTGCGTCATCACGTCAACATAGCGTAAGTGCGCAGAGCGGATGGAACTCCTGGGTGTCATGCTCGCATCGTCACTTTTAACTCATGATCAAGTCACGTGCTGTCGGGCCGCATTCTACTGTAAAAGTCATTGTGATGGTGTAATGTGGGCCCAGGATCCGGAATAAATCAACCGGCCGTCAGGTGACTCTGTACACACAACACAGACTTTAACACAACCGATAACTCTTACAATTCACACACAACACACTATAGCGTTCCTTATTTACATGCCAAACGTCCTACGCGCCTCGGCACACGAACTGTCCTACTCGCCGTTATGACTGTTGTCGCTGCGGCGAGGTCGGTCGTCACCGGTGTTCCTTGTGCAGTCACGCTGCCTTGACCGTGGTGAGGTGGTGGTGGTGGTGATGGTGGTGCTGCAGGCCGGTAGATCACCAGGCCGCTGCAGTGCAGGTTAATGGCCCGTCGCCGACATGAGCCGCGGCCACCTCGTGCCACCACTCGGGCCCCAGGACCTCAGGCCACGAACAGACTATGCTGCTGGTCTCCGTGTCAGCGCCGGCCACAGAGCGGGAAGCCAGCTCACCAGGTCCGCAAGGCTGCCGGACACCTGGTTGAGTGACGCAGCCCGAAGCAGGAAGCCAGCTCACCAGGTCCGCAAGGCTGCCGGACGCCTGGTTAAGCGATGTCGCGACCCGAACCGCCGACCAGCAGCTGCCGTTCGAACTGTGTCACGCTCCAACTGCCCGAGCCGCACGCCCCGCTCGCGCTTCCTTTTCCTCGTCTTCGCCTCCAAGGCGTACCGCAGAGCAGAACTGCCGTTCCCTCTTCGCCCCGTCACGGGCCACACAATCCACATCATCACACCACCCCCCACTTAAGATAGTTGTGAGCAACTATTCCCCCAGGCGGTGAGTAGGCAAAAGTGCAGGCGCGTTTGTAAAGAAGGAACAAGTTCACACGAATCCGAATGGTTGTGATCCACACAGCACGTAATGAAAAAAAAAACACACATGAAAAATACACAAGTGGAGAAAGATTAGAGCAATTCAGATGCGACTTAAGTAGTCCGCTCCTACATTGTCTGAGCCTTTTATGTATTCTACGGTAAAGCTGTACTCTTGCATTAGTAAGCTCCATCGTAACACTCGATTATTGACGTGTTTGGCTGACTACAAGTACCGGAGTGGCTGGTGGTCGCACTGAATAATGAAGGGTTTGCCGCATAAGTAAATGTGGAACTTCTGAGCAGCCCACACGAGTGCTAAGCATTCACGCTCTATTGTGGAATAGCGGGTCTCTCTAGGCAGCAGATTGCGACTAGCATAAGCAACCGGATGTAAAATATCGTCCCCAGTGTTTTGCAGAAGCACTGCGCCGATGCTTGTGCTTGAGGCATCAGTACGGAGCACGAAAGGCTTCGAAAGATCCGGTATTTGCAGTATGGGACTTGCGTTGAGCTGGTCTTTCAGCACGGTGAATGCTTTTTCTTGCGTCGGTCCCCACGATACGATGTGATGTTGGCCTTTCTTGGTAAGGTCAGTCAAGGGCTTGGAAATCTCTGCGTAGTTCGGAATGAACTGCCTGTAATAGCCCGTAAGACCGAGAAAGGATTGTACAGCTTTCTTCGTCGTGGGGCGCTTGGCGGCTAGGATCTTGTCCAGCGTTTTCAGCATTGGTTCTACCTTCGCCTCGCCAATGCGATGTCCGAGGAATGTAATGGTACGCCCTCCGATCTCACACTTGCTCGGTTTGATTGTGAGGTTTGCATTGCGGATTCTTTCGAAGACAAGTCGTAAGGCTTCCATATGTTCATGCCATGTGCATCGTCAAAAGAATGATGCACATTCGGCAAATCGCCTAGAACTCTCCTCATAAGGCGTGCAAATATCACTGGGGCAGTCTTAATCCCAAAAACATGTATTTGAAGTGGTAGAGCCCCGACATGCTTGAAAATGCCGTCTTTTCACGACTGTCTGGAGCCATGGGCACTTGCTGATAGCCCTTCGTGAAATCGAAATTCGAGAAAAATTTCTGTTTCCCCACAAGAGTTAGAACAACATCAATTCTCGGAATTGGCTCACTGTCGAAAACCAAGGTCTTGTTCAGCTCCCTAAAGTCAATGCACAACCGTATGGTGTTGTCGGGCTTCTTGACGACAACGATCGGCGCATGATATGGCGACTTTGATTTCTCGATTATGCCCATTCGAAGCATCTCCTGTACCTCTTTTTCGACGTTCTCACGCAGCGCTAGAAGAATCGGGTACTGAGGCACGTGAACCGGCTTTTCAATGACGAGGTCAAGAGAGCATTCGACAAGTTGTGTCTTGCCGGGAAGGTCCGAAAATATGTCTGCAAACTCTTCGCACAATTGTCGAACTTGTTGAAGTTGGTCTGTCTGCAGTTTGGGCGATATCTTGACGTCTGATGCCGTTTGTGTTTGGCATAGACTGAGAGAGGGGATGGTATCCTCAGAGTCGTTGCTCTCACTGTTCGCCTCTTCCCCAGGTGTTGCACTTGTAGTATTCACTGCAGCCACCTGATGAGGATATGTTATTTCTCTTTCCTCATACTTATTCAGCATATTCACGTGGAAGACCTTGATGCTCTGCCCTAAGTCAATTGCATAATCAACATCATTCTTGGCTTCAGCAATTTTAAACGGGCCCTTCCACTGCATGAGAAGCTTATTGGTGTCTGTAGGAAGGAGAATGAGAACCTTGTCACCGGGCCGTAGCCTTCTGTGGCGGGTCTCACGGTCGTAATAAAGCTTTTGCTTTTCACGTGCTTTACCAAGCTCTTCATGAGCGAGGTTACAGGTGTGTTCGAGTCGGTTTCGAAGGTCCACAAGGTAAGTGTACGTTGTTCGCACTTCATCCTCAATGTTCTAGTTCGTCCACAGCTCTCTCAAAACACTCAAAGGTCCACGCACATGTCTGCCGTAGATTAACTCAAATGGTGAAAAGCCCAAGCTGGCTTGCAGTACTTCGCGATAAGCGAAGAGAAGAGGAGCAATGTAGTGATCCCATGACCGCGGCTTCTCCTGACACACCCTTTTGAGCATGGGCTTCAGCGTACCGTTGAATTTTTCGACCAATCAATTGGCCATGGCATGATATGGGGTGGTACGAAAAAACTTTACAGTTAGTAGTCGGCCCACTTCTTTCATGAGTTCCGACGTGAAACTTCTACCTCGATCGGTAACCACTTCTCGAGGCAGGCCCACTCGGGAAAATATTTCAAGGAGGGCTTATGCAATACTGACAGCGTCGATGCTGGGTAGGGCTGCTGCGTCAGGATAGCGAGTAGCGAAGTCAATGAGGGTAAGCACATAGCGGTTTCCCTTATCTGATCGAGGAGATAACGGTCCGATCAGGTCAATGGCGACTCTTTGGAATGGTGTCCGTATGAGAGGCATGTTGCCCAACGGAGCGACTCCGACTTTTCCTTTCGGCGTTGTCCTCTGGCAGACGTCGCACGACTTGACAAACCGTCTGATTTCTTCATGCATACCTGGCCAGTAAAAATCCCCAAGGATACGGTCTGTGGTACGTCGCACGCCTTGGTGACCAGCCATCATGCCCTCGTGTGCAACCTTCAAAATGTGTTGTCGAAGTGTCCTTGGCACGACTACTTGCTTAAAGGTCCTCCCCGTAGAAAGGCGGTAATGTCGATACAGTAGACCAGCCTCTTCAGAAAAGTGGTACGTCATGTCTTTATTGGAGTGAAACTCCTTCCCAATCTTGCTGAAGCAACTCTTCAGACTTGGGTCGTCTTTTTGGCTCTCAGTTTGCTGCACTCGGGTCACTTCTAGTGAACCAACTAGCGGAATCTTCATCATACTCCCCGTCTTTCCCTGCGTCCGGACGACGGCAGAAAGCAAGGTTGACTTTTCCCAGCATGCCGGGATTTTGCTCGAACCAGTTCGAACGGCAGCTACTGGTCGGCGGTTCGGGTCGCGACATCGCTTAACCAGGCGTCCGGCAGCCTTCCGGACCTGGTGAGCTGGCTTCCTGCTTCGGGCTGCGTCACTCAACCAGGTGTCCGGCAGCCTTGCGGACCTGGTGAGCTGGCTTCCCGCTCTGTGGCCGGCGCTGACACGGGGACCGGCAGCATAGTCTGTTCGTGGCCTGAGGTCCTGGGGCCCGAGTGGTGGCACGAGGTGGCCGCGGCTCATGTTGGCGACGGGCCATTAACCTGCACTGCAGTGGCCTGGTGATCTACCGGCCTGCAGCACCACCATCACCACCACCACCACCTCACCACGGTCAAGGCAGCGTGACTGCACAAGGAACACCGATGACGACCGACCTCGCCGCAGCGGCAACAGTCATAACGGCGAGTAGGACAGTTCGTGTGCCGAGGCGCGTGGGACGTTTGGCATGTAAATAAGGAACGCTATAGTGTGTTGTGTGTGAATTGTAAGAGTTATCGGTTGTGTTAAAGTCTGTGTTGTGTGTACAGAGTCACCTGACGGCCGGTTGATTTATTCCGGATCCTGGGCCCACATTACACCATAACAGTCATAATTACACGCTTTTCCACGGCACGCAAATGAAACTTTACCTAAACTACGAATCTGCGTTGATACAATATTAACACTGCGAAGTTTTTGGACGAAGGCCTCCCGGAATTGTGACGCACATAGATCAGTAATAAGCAGAAATAAATAAACTGATGAAATGATGGAATTAAAACAACACTGACAGGTCGATAGACCGATAAGCCGAAGGACTGAGAGACCGGCCGGCAGGCAGACAAGCATATAGATAAATGAATAGGCAGAGAGAGAGAGAGAGAGAGAGACAGACAGACAGACAGACAGACAGACAGATAGATAGATAGATAGATAGATAGATGTGAATCTGATGAAGATGATGCCGGGTGGCTCACCAACCATACATTCTAAGTGGTTGGGTTTAGATGTCACCGACAGCAAAGGTGATACTTGTCGACTTCAAGTCATTGCAAATTCCACCTAAATTGGTACACTACAGTTGAAGAAAACAATGTACGTCCCGTAAGTTTTCCCTGACCTAATTGTCTCTTCCATTCATTTGGGTGTGTCCAAAATGCAAATAAGCCCACTGAAAAAATTATTCTCACAGATTTTACCTAACATGACATGAATATCAATGCCCAATTCGTGGCGTACCTGACATCTCGAAATCGGTTGTCAGTTTGAGAACTCATCGGTTAGGACATTGAATTCGCCATAGCCCGTGTGACACGCGTTTTACTGTGCTCTCGAGATCATGAGAAAATAAGGGTTTTTCCGCCAACAAGTTTCAATGACTGTCTTACCAGACGAGTGGAGCACAAGGAAGTGTTGTTGATACGAACGTTCTGCGAACGACTGGATTAAGTAATTGATTGAAGTTAAAACATGCGACGTGAAAAAGGCGCTCAAGTTTTTGTGTTCTTTCTCTTTCTTTCTTTCTTTCTTTCTTTCTTTCTTTCTTTCTTTCTTTCTTTCTTTCTTTCTTTCTTTCTTTCTTTCTTTCTTTCTTTCTTTCTTTCTTTCTTTCTTTTCTTCATTCCTCCTTGCTTTTTTCTTTCTTTCTTTTTCTCAGAAGTCCTCAAAGTCTATTGCTTCCTTTCTTACTTAGAAGTATGAGGAAATACTATGTGCCTGAACAAATACCCTCGTGCCTCACTGCCAGATGTCGTCTGCAGCTCTCATATGTTTACGAAATACGTGAAAGTAAACGTTTTAAATACGTATGTGGCAGCTATTGTATGCCGGGCGAAGTATAAGTAGTAGCTGAATCGTTGCGGTTTGGTGCCAGACACACCATTGCCTCAAACGGGCACTGCATTCAGCCGAAAGGAGCGCACGCGACAGATGCCCCCTCGTTGACCGCGGGGACCCTAATGGCGGCTTTTGTACCAGTATAAAACTATGGCCGGAGCTACGTAACTAGAAAAGCATTGAAAAACTCTGCTATAGTAGTCACGTGATAAACGACCACTCATGCAGCTTACGTTAGTAATATGCATCCTTTGGTGGTATGGGTCCTTACTCTGTGTGGCTTAATCCATAAAAAGGTTTTGATACTTGGTAACACCCACACATGCATTTACTGGCACTCAGTCATCGCACAACAGTAAGTCAACACGTAGCAGTCAACGACTTGTTCACTGATGTTTTTTAACAGTATATTTATTCACTATATCGAAAACCCCGCCGCGGTGGTCTAGTGGTTAAGGTACTCGGCTGCTGACCCGCAGGGCGCGGGTTCGAATCCCGGCTGCGGCGGCTGCATTTCCGATGGAGGCGGAAATGTTGTAGGCCCGTGTGCTCAGATTTGGGTGCACGTTAAAAGAACCCCAGGTTGTCTAAATTTCCGGAGCCCTCCACTACGGCGTCTCTCATAATCATATAGTGGTTTTGGGGACGTTAAACCCCACATTTCAATCAATCAATCAATCACTATATCGAAAATCGGCTCTCTCAATAAAATTTGAACAAATTTTCAACCACTTATCAATAGGAATTTTCATAAAGAATATGTGTATTCACAGACAGCTTTTCTTGGGAATGAACTGAAGATTACGGAGCCTAATCACGCGTATCCTGCCACCACTTACTGTAGTTCCACCAATGCGTACGAGAGATAAAGTACTCCTTTATTTCCTACTTGTATCTCTCTGAGAGAGGACGCAGCATGTACCAGTTTCATATTTTAGGTACTTCCTTGCATACTCTTCATTCTTGCAAGAGTGAGAAAGTCGTGCCTTTTACGTGCACCACGAAGGTCATCGCTTTCCACAGCGGTACGAGGTGAATGCCGTGCCGAACTGCTTTGCGGAGAAGTACATGCTCTGCCGCCGTAGCTTTCTGTTCATTGCCGAGAAAAGTTAAGCCCGAGCGAATGCCGTGCCGGACTGCTTTGCGGAGAAGTACATGCTCCGCCACCGTAGCTTTCTGTTCATTGCCGAGAAAAGTTAAGCCCGAGCGTACTTCTCTATGCAGACCTTCCCTTTTCCGAGCATGCCAATTTATGACGAATAGATCAACTAGGTTTTTAGGTATTTTTCTTAGCACCTTGTTCTAAATGCTAATATAACAGCTGAACGACGTAACACACATCACCGTAATTCCTGAAAAATGTTACCCGCCAAAGGGACTGAAGCCAGTGCTTGCCTCCACTTTGAAAAAGTGCTGCAGTGGCTGATGACTAGCAAAAGTTTGGCCCCTCGCTGTTGTTAGGTATATTTTAGACGAGATTGTAGAAAAAGGATTCTTGCTATGGGCCAGAATATTTTCAGTGGTTTAATATAGATATCATTGCCTTCGCTGCATATCCCCGTGATGGTAGATTTCTTAAATAAAGCCTGGGACACAATGAATCGCAAGTAGTCACATGTTCATGATGAAAGCTTCAGTAATTTTGCTGCATGCATGATAACAGTTTCTGAGTGCAATCGACTGTACAATGTAGGTAGTGCGGGGGACGTTACCCTGGGACGTCTTTCTGCTCTCCCATAGTAGTGTACCAAGTACTCTAAATAGTTGCCAACTTTCACTAAACACACAAGTCCATGGCGGATTGCCCAAAGAATTGCCTGACGTGAACTCGTTGTCATGGTATTTTTGTCATCTGGGCATCATCAAGTGTGAGGCCCACAGCATGGTTTTATGCTCTCCCGTAGTTGAGTGCCATGTACTCAAAATCATTAACCACTTCTTCTAAACCCACGTTGTCTAGAGGAAGTACACCGCAAACATATAAAGGTACCTATCCCATCCTCCAGAAAATACGCCTAATTACCTCGATGAGCAGCTGGAAAAAATTCACAGGAAAGAAGGCACAGGAGGGAAAGGAAAGGCAGGGGTGTTAACCAATCTTTAGCGACCGGTATGCTACCCTACACTCGGGATAAGGATGAGGGAGTTCGCAGCATATCCACGGGGTCAGTGATGAGGAGTGAGATGAATCTTCTGTCCATCTGTGCTCTCTTTTTTTCGTGCTTCTGTGTGGCGGACGGACGCATAGATGGACGAATGGATGCATGGATCATTTCGAGGCGATTAGCAGTGGCCACCTCTCAGAAATTTCAAAGTGCCTACGCACTACTTAAAGGAAGGACTTTATATCACCCATTTGACTCAACCACCCGTTCCCACTGATTAAAAAGTTAACTGTTTTAGTTTCTCTAATTACGGCCACAATTTCCGTTTGTGCGCATCTGAAGATGTCTTCTGCCACAGTAAAAGTAACGCTGCAGCACGTACACAGATACCTCCATTCTGTAACTATTTATTATTATTGCCCACAATTCCTGAAACGCACTGTATATACAAGTGACCCTTTTGTAATGAACGAGTGCTCTCAAGAACGCCATTATTGCTACAACAAGAAATCTTGAGTTTCTGGTGAACATCCACTTGGTTTCATGCACTTGCCCCTTCGACAGCGAAGAGATATTAGAAAACGTAGCTTCAGGTAGTGATGCGGAACAATTTTGTCATCCCATGAGATAAGTAGGAATCCGGACGTTTGAATATTGCAGCACCACTCGTTAGACAGGTCAGGCACATAAGTTTTCGACAAGAAGCATCAGCGTGACAAGTGCGGTTTCATCATCATCATCATCATCATCATAATCATCATCATCATCATCGTGACTACGCCCACTGCAGGGCAAAGAGGTTTTGTGCTTTCTGCTGTCACATTATACCTACGAACGCTTTAATCTCATCGGCCCACCTAATTTCTGTCTCCCCTTCGTGCGTTAGCCCTCTCTGGGAATCGACTCAGTTACCTTTAATGACCAGCGGTTATCCTGCCTGCGTGCTTAGTGCACGGCTCATGTACATTTCTTGATTTCAACCACCCTTGGCCACGGTTTGTTCCCTGACTCACTCTGTTCTCTTCTTGTCTCTTTTCGGTTACACCTATCGTTTTTTTCCATCGCTCGCTGCGTCATTCTCAGCTTAAGCTGAACCCTCTTTTCTGCTCCGCATAGGTAAGTGTCGGCAAGATGCAACCCTCACATACCTTCCTCTCCAGGGTTAGTGGCAGATTACCATCGATGATTTGGGAATGCTTGCCGAATGCGATCCGCCCCATCCTTATTCTCCTAGTTATTTCACTCTCATGGTTCGGCTCCACGGTTACTACCTGTCCCAAGTACACACATTCCTTTACAACTTTTAGTATCTGTCCGCCTATCGAAATAGGCAGTTTTTTGACGAAACTGTTGCACATTTTTGCACATTATTGTTGTGCATATTAAATTTTCGACTATCTTCTACTTTCACTGCCCAGTTCGGCAATCATGAGCTGTAATCGCAGGTTACTTAGATACTCTCTTTTAACTCTTATTTCGATCTCTTACCAATTTAGGGATCTGAAAACCTCCAGTAAACACATAATGAATAGCATTAGAGAGATTGTGTCTTCCTGCTTTATATGCTTCTTTATTGGGATTCTGTCGCTTTTTTATAGAGAGCTACGATGGCTGTGGATCCACTGTAGTTTTTTTTTTTCATTATGTTCATGTAGGGTTGGTCGATGCCCTGACTCCGTTGTGCCTGCATTACTGCTGATGTCTCGACCGAGTCGAACGCCTTCTCGTAAGCTATGTAAGCTATGTACAGGGGTTGGCTGTATTCCACGCATGTCTCTATTATCTGAATGATAGTGTGAATAGGGTCTATTGTGCAGTAGCCTGTACGAAATTCTGCTTGATCCTTCGGTTTATTGAGCTCTAATGTCGTCTTAACTATTAGGTATTGTTTTTTTGATTAAATGTATGTAAGGACAGGTTGGTGCCAATGCGTGGCGCCGGCTACTCCTCTTCTCTTGCACAAAAGTCAACATCGCACATTCAGTAGCAAACACAAGGCTATACATATGTACATAGCACAACACTTATACATTGTTTTTCTAAATGGTTTGTAGAGAACGGTCAGTTAGCTGTTGACAGATGACAAGATGACAATGATGACAGAAAAACCTTTTTTTTCGGTGAGAACAATTCGTTGCTAACTCCTCTGTTGGCAAATACGTCAGCAAATCACGTTTTTTAGGGACCCTGTTGTTCATTCTTTTGATTCTGTTGACATCATTTGCTCTTCCTTCGGCGCACACGACAATGTCAACACGTATCAGAGCTCGAGCCGTCAAGCTCTTACATAGAAACGAGGGACACACAGCAAGATCGGTGAGTTTTTTAAATCAATTTCGTTGTGCGAAGGGACGCACGTATATTTCTATTTTCGGTACAGCAAAAATAATCGTAATAAGAAACTAAAAATTACTTTTTGTGTCGATTCTGTTATTGATGTGTTCGGCTGGACCACGTTGGCATGAAGAAGCACACAGATAGAAAGAAACCGCCTTCGAGTTCTGGCTATACTACTCTAGTACGTGAACACAGCAAATTTCTAACGAACAGGACAAATAAAAAAAACTGAGCTCTCCGTGACTCATGCAATTTTAATTTCGCCTCAGTGGCTTAAATACTAGATAATTCCGCAGATCTCACATACCTTGAGAATTGATGTTACGCGAAGCGTGCGCTTAGAACGTGAATGTGCTGTATTTTCTTATTGAGCGACACGTTACGAAAGGGCGCTAAATACATGTAGAAAAGTTGTACGCACAGACATATGTTAAACAGTATACTGTTGCGTAACGATGCCTACAGGAACACGGGTATTAGCAATACCATAGGCGGTCAGCTGATATGTAGCGCTTATAGGAGTACGTATGATAGGAGTGCGTATGCACTGTTTTGAAGATTGGTTAGCCAACACTGTTACAACAATGAACGTTTCACGAACGTTATGGTCTACATGATGAGCACTTACGAGACGTGGCGTGACTGTGAGGTAGAGGACTTGATTGCCACGCAGAATACTGGGGTTAGATTCCTGCAGGGACCCCGACATTTTTTTTACATTCGTCGGGGCAACCCAGCCGATACAGGTTTTTTTTCCTAACGCTCATTTGTTAAAGTTACCCACGTGTGTTCTCATCATTCCTGGGCAGATATTAAGTGTCAATCACCTGTGGCACATACCCACCTACCAGTGTCACATATCCACCCACGGGCCCTGTGACCCTACCTGGCGGAAAGTGTTTGACGACCTTCACGACGAGATTGTGACATTACTAATGTCATGACCAGCGGGTCGTTTTCGTCAAAACATCTCATCCTCCCATACTAATCTTGGTTTGCCCCAAGTCGAGGGGTTGATGACGAGAACACCGAGGCGTGGGCGGCTAGACAGACAGACAGACAGACAGACAGACAGACAGACAGACAGACAGACAGACAGACAGACAGACAGACAGACAGACAGCGACACAGACGGACGGACGGACGGACGGACGGACGGACGAACGAACGAACGAACGAACGAACGAACGAACGAACGAACACGAACGAACGAACGAACGAACGAACGAACGAACGAACGCTCTCGTCATCCCTCTTGTCATCCTTCACTCCGTGGATATGTCGTAATTTTTTAACTGTACATCGTGCACAAAAAAATTGCAATAAAACCGCGGAGAATGAGTTACGTTACGCCCGCCACACATGACGCAGATACTTCGAGAAATGTTCTTTTTTTATGCTGTACTAGAAAAGCTTTCAGCCGAGTGATCAGTTGGCCTAGCTTGTAGAGGTTCATCATTTTTTATTGCACTGCGCATGGCGAGATGAGAACGAGGCAGGGAAGACAGTGCAAGTGGCAAGGTATACGTAAACAGGTAGCGTAACTTCCATAGAAGCCCATGAATCCAGTAGTCCACGGCTCGTTGCCACCATTGCAATCTATGTGAGGAGGAGACAACTACCAACAAAAAATAAAAGAATAAAATATGATGCCACAACCGGAAGTGGTAGCAACATGGTGCATTTGCCCTACATGGCACAAAATTCAAAACTTTCCTAACTGCTGACCTTTTACGGGCCGTTATTGATACGTGACTTTATTGCAACCTAATTGTGTCTTACTAATTCTATGCGAGAGAGAAAATAAACAAAAAAAGACTGAGTAAGCAATATTGTTTTATTAACCTAATGATACTTGCATTATGCGCAAGAAACTTAGCAGAGGGTATTGCGAGACAAGTTCTCACGAGCACAAATAGCACAATAGTTCGAAAACTCACGTTGCCCAATCGTCGAAAACCACTGCAGCGAGACAGCCACTTTGAAAATATATATAGCTTTTGCAGCCGCAGAGTTCAGCGTCTCGTTGCTTAGCGTATCGTGTTTACCGTCACTAGAGGCGAGGGCACGCAGGCCGTGCGCCAGCGAAAGCAGTCGGCAGTCACAGGGGCGGCTCTGACCCATTCTGTGAGCTAGTTGAGCTCAGAAATGCTACATTAGTAAACACCGAATAAAAAATAAGTAAACTACTGAAGGTACACACGAAACCACCACGAAAAAGTGAGCGATGCCTCGTTGACTTCGTAAAGCGCAGAACCAAAGAACACGCCGAACTAAACACACGCTCCAGGGCGAAACCGTTGCCCATGTTACCAGACTGCCTGCATGTGCCCGCTGTTTCTGAAACTAAACGAACAATAAAGGGTGCTCAACCACATACCAAAGATTGAAGTTTTATTCAAGTGATCTACTAACTTTTTTGTAACAAATGAAATAAAACATAAAACTATTGAAAATAAACGTTTAAATACTTTTTGTTTTCATTATTTGTCCACTCCTCACCTAATTACGCTTCAATGGTTACGCGGTTGTTGATGCCCATCGCAATGGGTTTCGGACCAGTTTTCGTTCCGCCTTTCGCGACCTATTTGAGGTTGACCTCGCAAGTGGTGCGCATTACCTGTTCTGTGATCTCTGTCTTGTTCTCTCATTGTCGTCCGCAGTGCAACAAGAAATTATGAGTTGTACTAGAAGAAAGCCGATGACGGATAATGAAGAGCCTCATTATTTTCTCGCCACTCGAGATGACGGGGCCCCCGATATATATTCTTGACTGCCGACAAGCACAGGGACTTATACATAGGTGACACGAGACGATGCTGCCAGTGTAACCAAATACGATATTCTTCGCGTCTTGAGCGTAAGCACTTTTTTTTTGCGAAGGCGGATAAACACGCTTCTCCAGAAATGCGAGATGACGGTTCTCGCATGGAGCCATAGACACGTGCCGGACTGTTACTGATTGTTCATAGTGCGCATCTGACAGTGAACATAAATTTTACTAACCTCACGATGCCGCGGCACAATGCCCCACAAGATGTTTCACCTGTGTAGCTCATGTGCGAATAGACGGGAACAAAAAGAAGCTGTTTTCGACAATTGCACCAAATTTGATTAAGCTTTTAGCATTTAAAATATATCAGTTTGTAATCTTTGAAGAAGCAGAAATGCTATGTGAGTCACTCGTTAATTTCTATGTAAAGAAAGCAGATGGTAGTGTATTACTGGGATATTCATACGACAAAGCTTTCTGGAGTAGTGCAAGTAACTATGATTTTTAAAAAAACGGGAAAGCTAATAGGATAATTTTACAACGGGAATCTTGTTGCTACGTAACTGAAATGTCAGAGGTCATCACAAACATTACTGTAACATCATCGATCGTTTCACTTTTGTTCGATGCAGAGACAGGGGAATTAAAGAAAAAAAAGAAGAAAAACAGAGAAAAAAGAAACAAAATGCTGGAGCGTCAGTTCATGTACTGCTCAGCTTTTATTTATTTGTACAGCACGTGTGAGTTTTATACCACTGCAAGTTAGTATACGTTGACCCGTTTGAGTTAAAAATCGAAGGTTGCGTAATGATTCAGCGCACTTCACACTCGTTTTAAATCAAAAGGCCTGAGAAAATTTTCTCAAATTTTAAAGCGCGAGTGTGGCGATTGTTGGTAAGACATTTTTGGTTGTGGAACTTTTACATAAATAAGTGACAATGACCACATCGTTTGTTTCTGTTGTATTCATGCACAAACAGGGATTGGTGAGAGCCGACTATCTGAAAGTAAGGGACTCTTCTCTCAACTAATAAATAAACGAAATAAAGGAAAATGAAAGGAATATTGAGACGCGCACAAAAAGAAAGCATTTAAGAAGAATCTTTTTTTCATGGGCACTTGCATGCTTAGCACATTGTTCCTCCCGGTGAACAAGTCACCCAATACTGCATATAATCATGGGATATTAGAGCAGAAAGATACAATTCAGGAATATTGAACAGCCGATATTAAATTTTATCTGCACAAACATTTCTTTAAACTCCAAAAAAAGGAAACTTTATCATTAAATTTACAATTGCTCTATGAGACAACAAAAACTAAACAAATATAAAACTCTCCGTATCACACATAAAACGTGCAAAATTAATAGCCATCTGAAATATGCCGCTTATATATGAGTAAAAACTTTACTGATTCTTGTTGAATCGATTTCGCGAGAGCTGCATGCAATCGTATGCATCAAATGTATCCGGCAAGAACGAGGCATAAAAACGTGCACAGCTACACCACGAGCTGCAAAATTTGTGATGAGCCAAGTCATGTCAAGTTTAATAAATAGTTCAGTTGAGTTACATGGTTAGCGTTATTACAGCAGGAGGTCCCAAAGTTTCAGAGAAACTGACAGGGGGACCTCCTATGGCTACATGAATCCGGTTTAGGACGCAGGTTAAACGCAGGTTAAAGTACGCAGGTTAAAACCACCCAGTCCTTGCGCAATTCTCCTCTTTTGACAACTCAGGTGATTTTAGCATTCCACCATGCAATACTAAACATGCTAAGAAAGGTCTTTCCGATACAAAATATTTAAACAGTGTTTCTTTCCTCCGAATTGTGTCAAGAGATGTCATGGCTCTCCGGAAGAACACGTGGTTGCAATGAAGACAACCAAGGTTCGATTCTCACTTCAAGCTGAAAGTTTTACTAAATATTTGCATCTTTCTCGATTTTTCGTTCATGCACAAGATTGTGATTTTTTGTTACCAACCAACGATGCCCACACGGATGCCAGTATTTCTCGAGAAACGAGCTCTTCAACGCGACCGCATTGAACTGTAATTTAGAAGACTGAAGCAGTCATTCTCGGTACAGTATTCTGAAATCGTATACTAGTTTACGTTTGTAACGACTTGTGAAGATTCCGGGTTACAACTGGTGACTTTCCCTTTAGCGGAGTCATTAAACGTACTATTAAAATTTTCACCATGACAAACAACAACAAATCTCGGCGTGGGCTTGACGCGACGACGTGGCTGCATGTCTTGAAGGTCTTTGTATTTCTTTAGTTGCAAGACCGACAACTGGCACTATTGCTTTTCTTTCAAGCGCTTCCTGTCAAGCGCTTACATTCAATATTCAGAATACACAGAAAACGAGTCTTAAAAAATTAAACGAGTGTGAACTGAATGATCCTGGCTCAAGCTATAAGTTATTTTGGGTATGCGTACCATACCGGGGCCAAATGCTATCTAGATAACCATTATTTAATTATAGATAATAAACTGAATGAATTAAATTGAAGAACACGTTCAACATAAAGACAGTGGTTCGGGAAGTAGGTGGGTTGGGCCGCTAGTTCAGACTAGCATGTACAGGACTCAGCAACACACCGTGCCTGGCCAAGCAGCGTCGCTGTGGCCTATACCTTTCCCCGCTGCTTATCGAGCTCTCCAAAGCTTCATCCTGAATGTTGGCACCGTAATCTGAAGTGCATCAGCCTTGGAGGGCACGAGTAAATAACCCCACTCAAGGTAGGCGAGATTTGGCCGAGTCCATGAGAGAGCCTATGCTTTTTTCGTGAGCAGCTGGGATCTTTGCTGCACGTGCTTACATCCACCTGGCCTCCGAGATCAGTTTTGGCAGAGAGCTAAACACGAATGAGTTATACGGAGTAACGCAGCAGTATACGTGAAGGCCGACGTACGAGTGCCAAAGCCAGACATCTAAGTGAAGGAATGGGGTCACTTTGATATGTATGCACGCACATGTTCATCATCATCATCATCATCATCATCATCATCATCATCATCATCATCATCATCATCATCATCATCATCATCATCATCATCAGCCTTACTACGTCCACTGCAGGACTAAGGCCTCTCCCATGTTCCGCCTGTTAACCCGATCCTGTGCTTGCTGCTGCCAATTTATACCCGCAAACTTCTAAATCTCATATGCCCACCTAAACGTTTGTCTCCCCCTCACCCGCTTGCCTTCTCTGGGAATCCAGTTAGTTACCCTTAACGACCAGCGGTTATCCTGTCTACGCGCTGCATGCCCGGCCCATGTCCATTTCTTCTTCTTGATTTCAGCTATGATATCCTTAACCCCCGTTTGTTCCCTAATACACTCTGCTCTCTTCTTGTCTCTTAAGGTTACACCTACCATTTTTTTCCATTGCTTGCTGCGTCGTCCTCAATTTAAGCTGAACCCTCTTTGTAAGTCTCCAGGTTTCTGCTCCGTAGCTAAGTACCGACAAGATACAGCTGTTATATACCTTCCTCTTGAGGGATAGTGGCAATCTACCTGTCATAATTTGAGAGTGCTTGCCAAATGTGCTCCACCCCATTCTTGTTCTTCTAGTTACTTTAATCTCGTGGTTCGGCTCCACGGTTATTACCTGCCCTAAGTAGACATAGTCTTTTACAACTTGAAGTGCACTATTACCTATCTCGAAGCGCTGCTCTTTTCCGAGGTTGTTGTACATTACTTTCGTTTTCTGCTGATTCATTTTAAGACCCACCTTTCTGCACTCCTCGTCTAACTCCATAATCATGAGTTGCAATTAGTCCCCTGAATTACTCAGCAAGCAATGTCATCGGCGAAGCGCAGGTTACTAAGGTACCCTCCATTAACTCTTATCCCTAACTGTTCCTATTCTAGGCTTCTGAAAACGTCCTGTAAGCGTGCGGTAAATAGCATTGGGGAGATTGTGTCCCCCTGCCTTACACCCTTCTTGATTGGTATTCTGTTGCTTTCTTTATGAAGCACTATGGTAGCAGTTGATCCCCTGTAGATTTCTTCCAGTATGTTTATATATACTTCATCGAAGCCCTGATTCCGCAGAGTCTGCATAACGGCTGATATTTCAACAAAATCAAACGCCTTCTCGTAATCTATGAAGGCTATGTATAGTGGTTGGTTGTATTCTGAGCATTTCTCTATTACCTGATTAATAGTATGAATGTGGTCGATTGTTGAGTAGCCTGTTCGAAATCCTGCTTGTTCCTTTGGTTGATTGAATTCTAATGTTTTCTTTACTCTGTTAGCAATCACCTTTGTAAATAGCTTGTATACTACAGAGAGCAAGGTAATCGGCTTGTAATTCTTCAAGTCCTAGTCGTCTCCTTTCTTATGTATTAAGATGATGTTAGCGTTCTTCCAAGACTCTGGTACTCTTCCCGTCAGGAGACACCTCGTAAAGAGGGTGGCTAGTTTTTCTAACACAATCTGTCCTCCATCTTTCAGCAGATCTGATGTTACCTGATCCTCACCAGCAGCTTTGCCTCTTTGCATGCTCTCCAAAGATTTTCTGACTTCTATCATTACTGGTGTGGTGTCATCTGGGTTACTGCTAGTTCTGACAGTATTAAAGTCGTGGTTGTCCCGTCTACTGTACAGATCTCTGTAAAACTCCTCCGCTATTTTAACTATCCTATTCATATTTGTAGTTATTTTGCCTTCTTTGTGCATTAGTGCATACATCCGATTTTTGCCTATCCCAAGTTTCCTCTTCACTGCTTTGACGCTTCCTCCGTTTTTCAGAGCGTGTTCAATTCTCTCCATGTTATACCTTCTTACATCAGATACCTTACGCTTATTAATCAACCTCGAAAGCTCTGCCAGTTCTATTTTGCCTCTTGTACTTGAGACTTTCATGATAACGCTTCTTAATAAGAATCTTCGTTTCCTGGGTAAACTCGCCAGTGTCCTGTCTAACTACCCTGCCTCCAACTTCTACTGCACACTCCGTAATGATACTCGTCAGATTCTCATTCATTGTATCTATGCTAAGGTTGGTTTCCTCATTAAGAGCCGAGTACCTGTTCCGAAGAGAGACTCTGAATTCCTGTACTTTCCCACTCAGTGCTAGCTCATTGATTGGCTTCTTGCGTATCAGTTTCTGTCGTTCCTTTCTCAATTCCAGACGAATTCGAGACCGTACCATTCTGTGATCACTGCATCGTACCTTGCCAACCACTTACACATTCTGCACGATGCCTGGGTGTCCACTTATTATAAAGTCTATTTCGTTCTTATTTTCGCGATTAGGGCTCCTCCATGTCCACTTGTGGTTTCCTTGTTTTCGGTAGAAGGTATTCAAAATGCGTAAATTATTGCGTTCTGCGAATTCTACTAGTAGTTCTCCTCTGGCGTTTCTAGTACCGATGCCATAATCTCCTACTGCCTGGTCTCCAGCCTGCTTCTTCCCTACCTTTGCATTAAAGTCTCCCATCAGTATTGTATACTGTGTTTTTACCTTACTCATTGCCGATTTCACGTCTTCATAGAAGCTTTCAACTGAAGCGTCATCATGGCCGGATGTAGGAGCGTATGCCTGTACCACCTTCATCTTGTATCTCTTATTCAGTTCAATTACGATGCCTACCACGCTTTCATTAATGGTATGGTATTTCTCTATATTGCCAGCTATGTTTCTGTGAATTAGGAACCCCACTCCCAGTTTTCTTCTGTCAGCCAATCCCCGATAGCAAAGGACCTTCCCATTCTGTAGCACCGTATAGGGCTCATTTGTCTTCCTAACCTCACTGAGCCTATTATATCCCATTTAACACCTTCTAGCTCTTCGAATAGTACAGCTAGACTTCCCTCACTAGATAAGGTTATAGCGTTGAACGTTTCCAAGTTCAGGTTCCAGTGGCGGCCTGTCCGGATTCAGAGATTCTTAGCACCCTCTGATGCGTTGCAGATCTGACCACCGCCGTGGTCAGTTGCTTCGCAGCTTCTGGGGACTGAGGGCCGCGAGTTATTTGACGTATGCATGTGGGAGGTAGTGGCGAGATACTGCACCAGGGTGGTCAATCCTTCTCTGGTGAGGGAGTGCGTTCCCGGCTGTGGTTACCGGTGAGGCCGCACCCCAGGCCTCGTAATGCAGTTCCATCACCACGCAGTTTTTTTTATCCGGTTGGGAACTGCGCAGCACCGGGATTTTAACCACAAACCTTTTGCACGCGAGGCGGATGCTCTAACCACTACGCAATGTTCACTATAATGATTTAATAAAGTTGGCTTCGTTTCTGCGAATGTGACGATGATTTCGTTCCTATAGGCAGGTGAATTTTTGATGACGTAAGTGGAACTTTGGGCCCTACTCGTCAGCCTAACAGACTGGTTTCACTTGCATGATAATTTGAATGTTCATAAGGAACGTCGTTGTGCCGACTCAGCAAAGCACTTGAAGCGTCCTCTAAGAGCTTAGTCAAAGAATAGGTACGCTGTGAATGTTCTTCACGATTAGTGAGTGAATGGTTATTTCACGAAGTGCTTGCCAATAGTATTTATTTTGTTTTACTTTCCAATTATATTTGCTCTGTCTGTACTTGCCATTTTTTTCTAATTTATACTAGAATGGTTCACCTTACGTTTACTTCGGTGGAGTAGATTTACAAGATCTTTACGGACTTTAAACAACTATGTCGTGGGTGACAATCCTATGCATACTGTACTGCAATAATTCCCGTGGTAGTGTTTCCTCATGCTTTATTTTATTGCCAATTCCGTGAACGATTCATTGTTCTGCAGCAGACAGCTTTGATGCAACGTTACTTCACAAGCTTCCACATTTAATTATACAGTAAAAAGGCATATCGAAATGGGCAAGGTATCTTCATTTTGTTGGTGCTGTATGAGTGACAGTTATTTAATTTAATATATACAGAGGAGTGCTTTCTCTAACAACAACGTTACCAAGAAAGTGGATGAATAAAATATTGCAGAAAAATGTTAAAATAAACACAGAAAAACAGGTAGATAGAAAGAGAGAGATATATAGGTGTCTGGCGGGAAAATATTAATGAATGTGGAAAAAACGTATGTGGCATATACCGGGATGTAAGCGAGTGTTAAGACAAGCGTTGGTGTTTTAAACTTGTTTGTAAATGGTGCTTCCATGTCTGCAGCGTTGTTTTTACTCATCTCATAGTGCAGTCGTGAGCTCTTTCTAGCTGCGGAAGAAAAGAATTACGAGCACAAAGACAGAGAGAGAATGAGAGAGAGAGGTGCGGTTCTTTGCACACTGCATGAAATGATCTGTGTAGAGAATTCAGACGGTGCTTCTGCAAAAGTTTCACCAGCTTGTTTACGACTGCGCGCACGCAATGCTTTCAAGCAAATGTTGCTCGACATTTGCCTTTTCACTAATCGGTGTATTTTGTATGGCTACAAAGCCAAATCTCTGCAGGTGAGATGGAAAGAAAAGGATTTTGTTTAGAGCGTGATCTATCACCTCATACTCCATCGTCTCTTCAGCGGCTCCCTAGCAATACATAAGAAGGGAAAGTGTCCTCAAGAGTGTCCTTTAGATGTTTGAGATGACATGTGGATTGGATATTTCGTAGTAGTTGAGGTGCATCGGAGTAAACTTTTTTTCCATTTTTTTTTTCGCCGCAGTTTTCCCCACCATTTTCGTGTGGCTCTAGACTCGTCACTTTATCTTGTTGCCTCAGTTTTGCTTTTTTTTACGCATAGTTTTCTAAACGTTTGGCAATGTAGGAGATGAACGAGTCAAATTAAAGTCGAAGGCAATTCTTGAAAAACGCAACGGCTTTGTAGATACTATTTCACAGAAATTTCGAAGCATTACATTCTTGAGCTAGTTGGCTCGTACACATAGGAAAAATGGTAATTTACGCAAAGAAGACAGTGATCCATTATTTTCGGATATCCGGCTGGAACGTAGCCCACCTTTATGGCTTTTTACCTTTTTTTACAGCTTAAAGAAAGATCAACGAATACTCGTGTTGACATGTTTGTTGCTAGAAATTCAATATATTAAGATGTTTTGTGTTTTACTTGAATTCAGACGTTAAGTTGCCAGGTGCTGAGCCCATCATTGTAGCGCTCGAGGTATCTCGAAGGGTCGGACACCGCTTGGATCACGCAGAATGGACGGAGAGCTGCCCATAGAAATAACTACTCAGAGTTTTGCGGGATTGACAGTTTGTCTAACTATGAACGGTGATCAGTAGTTTCAAAACTGAGAGCGTTAGGAGAAAAATTTTGACGTCAGCAGCACTGACCCGACGAATACAAAGAATAAACGTCCAGGCCTCAAGAGGAATCGTAAACAAACATTCGGCGTGGCAATCAAGTTTGCTAGCGCGGAGTCACGCCAGGTCTTGGAACTGCTTTTGAAAGAGACCTATGTTCGTGAAACGTCAATTGTGGCTGCCTTGCTTTACATAAGCATTTCATATGTAATGCTTAGGTAATATAAGCATTACAATATGTACTATAATGATTCAGCCATCACGTCGGGTTAACGTCAATTGCAGTTAGGCCACTGAAGTCGTTTATTTAGCACTGTCAACGGCTATCATCCTCGCATGCACAAGTGCTACATATCAGCTCACCGCTTTCCGTTTTACTCTACTCATGTTGCTGTTGGCATGGTTACGCAACTGTAAGCGACTTTTTATACGATACGATTGCGAATGTTCAACTTATGTGTGTGCGTGCAACATTTGTACATATTTTCAGCGTCACTTCGTATGTTTCGCTCAATAGCAAGATAACGCTTGGCAAGGCTTCATCTTCAGCTAGTTAGTATGACATTGTAATGTAGCTGCGCTAAGCGAAACGCGTGAACGAATAACTGCGCACCAGACGTTCTGTCCTCTTGTTATGTTACTCATTCGTGCATTTTTGCTCAGCGCCACTATATTACAAGAAATAATTACAACACTGCAACCTTCTTTTCAGATGCTTCGCATAACATCGATTATCAAGGTACGTGGAATCTGCCTATTTTTGTTTAATGCGCACCCAAACCTCAGTACACGCGCCTTTGCCATTCTCACCTCCATCGAAAATGCAGCTACGTCGTCCGGGATTCGATCCCGCCACGGGCGGGTGAACAGTAGAGCCCCGTAACCATTATACCGCCATGGTGGGTATGTTGAGATAACTGGTCTTGTATATACGCTCCCAAAACAAAGCAGAGTTGCACGAGTAACCGCCATTTCATTCAATCCGCTTTTTGTGGCCTTTATTGAGTTCACTTAGAAAAAGTTTATTTCACCACAATATGCTACAACATTTAGGAAGAGCGACCGTAAAACATTACCAGGGCGATAACATATACGAAGGATCGAATACTATGTACATGACAGAAGAGCACAGAAATGTCCGAGTAAAATAATTGTTACCAACACATGCTACTTGAGACTGACGTAACTATGCAGTTAACCTAAACTGATTGGCACGTAATATGCCCGTTTGTTTAGAAAAAAAAAAGAACACAATGAAGAGTACTGGTGGTTAGAATGACAGGTAAGCACTTTATAGTAATAACTACTGTACGATAAGACATTGGTAAGCTGTCCCGAAAGAGAAGTGTGCAGAATGCGCGCTCTACGTCTGTCATACTGAACGTTTTCATGCAATGTGAACGGAATGACACTCGAACTTAATGATATTCCGCTGGTGCAGACCGGTATTTTATGCAATTATAATAGAGTCACTTTCATTAATTGAACGAGTCGGAGAAATTCATTCACCTTCGAACTTGAATAAAATGCCTGTTCTCGACCAAAAAACAACAACGTAACGTTTTGAATAGAGAGTTTCTGATTTGTGCATTTATGTAACATGTAATTGTGTTTAGAAGAAATGTTTAACGATTTAGAGTACTTCGTGCTCAACTATGGAAGAGCACTGAGCCGTCCCGCTAAAAGCCTTGGATGTTTGTTATAGGGGGCGAAGCTCCTTACGAGTTCATGTTTCAAGGTGTCTTTCACACTAATACGATAACATCTGTACAGAAAGCTGTCAAAATATGTTTTACCAAATATTAGTGCATTATATGTATCTGGCCACTTTTACCCGGAAGCATAACGAACGCGTTTGCTTGCCAAGTTTTGTTAGGAATACTCATCCTGAAATATCTTTCCTCGGGAAAAGCCACCATCTCTTATGTTAACTATAGCATATAGTATATAACGAGGTGATTAATACAAAAGCCTAAGCAGCAAATTGCTTTCACACCATGAGTCATCTAGGTGAAGTTTATACGATACGTGGAAACTTTTACAGACTTATGATTCTTAGCATTAGCGCGGATGAACAACCATTTTCACTCCAGCCGCACTAAATTACGGTACAACGCAGGTGAGGTACAAAACAATGATGGCAATAAAGCCAAAATGAAAACGATGTGCAAATAGTGTAATGCATGTACAACACACAAAGGTTCTTTCTTCATGTTTTCTGTTTTATCGAGTATTGTGGACAAACTAATGAGATCATGTTTCATGAATATTATGTCGCAGTGGTGCTTTTTAGCATCTTACTTCTGTGCAAAAACGCATACATACTTCATAGTCACATGTTAGACTCCTGGCCCTTTTCATGACTGATGTTGAGCAAAAAGTTTTTGACACATAAAGCGAAAATCCCCGCATATCCACGAAGTGAATGATGACGAGTGGGCGATGCTAGGTGCTCAGTTCCACAATGTCTGCGTTGAGTCGCCGACTAGTGTGAAGGATGGGCAGATGAATGGGCGGGCGCACGGACGAACGGCCAGACGGTCGGTGAAAGTGATCACGTGTTCGCTGTCGTACGTTTGATTGAAAAAACTCATCAAGTCTGATTTTACACAAACATTTTCGTTTCCCCTTCCGCCTTTTTGGATTGTGATGGACAACAAGACACGGCCCTAAAGAGGTTCACCTCTGAAAAATGAAAAAAATATGCTATCTCCCGCTAAAAGGAATTATGTGTAGATGTGAAGCAGTCGGCGCCAACGCGTACACTGGCAGTGGCGTTGACGCTGGCGGGGAGATCAAGATGCAGAGGGCGTTTCATCAGAGTACGTGCGCTCGTCAGTTCGTTGTTCTTTCGGCGAAACATGAGCGCTGCAAAAAAAAAAAAATGGCAGCATATCCACGGAGTGAATGATGGAGAGTGGGGTGAAGCATTCGTCCGTCCATTCGTTCTTGCTTCCGTCCGTCAATGCGTCCGTCTGTGTGACCGCCCTTGCGTCCATCCGCCCGTCCGTGCGTGCGTCTCTTCGTGCGTCCGTGTCTGCGTTCATCCATGCATCCGCCCCTGCGTCCGTTCATGCATCCATCCATGCATCTGTCGGTGTGTCCGTTCGTCCATCTATTCAACACTCCAAGTACCACCATCTCGCATCTTTTCATCATATATTCCCCATACAGAAGCACCGCCGTCCAGCGGACATTCCAAGGACTAAACGAGGGGTGGCACATGCACACTTTCTTACGGCTTGCGCTTCGGGTCTACTTCCCACCTTTAACCACCTCGAGTTCATAGTATATACTAGTTCACTGTATTCATGGCAATGCAGCCCAACGCTCGCTAAACCTTTCTAAAACGAAAGAGGTTACGCCCAGCGACTATAACGTAGCAAGCTTTTCCTGTAAGATAGGGCTCAATGTACCATACGAGCACACACCGACGGCAACGAGCATCGGCAACTACAAACCCGTATCGATATGGCTTTGATTATAAAACCATTGCTTTATAAAACACCTGGCGTTGTTCGTTGAGCAGCTGGGGTCTTCTTTTTGTTTTGCTTTAGAAACATCTGGCGTCTTTTCGTTTTGCTTTTAGAAAACATCTGGCGTCTTTCCTTCGTTTATTTCATCAATCAACGGCGTTTTGAACAAAAAATTTTTATTGTTTATTCACGCACAGGAGAAATCTCCACAGACACTACCTTGGAGGTAAAAAATGGCAGCTACTGTAAATGAGGGACAGCAGAAGTTGGTTTTAGGGGCGAAGCTCCTTAGGGCGTGGGCTGTGCGTCCCCTGTAGCCTGTATGTAGCCACCTCTAGTTTAGTTCTTGCAGTGTTCACTAGATGGCGGTACCGTCTCCTGTATGTAGCCACCTCTCGTTTAGTTCTTGTAGTGTTTACTAGATGGTGGTACTTGTAGCTGATGATGAAAAGATGCAAGATGTTATAAACTAGAAAGCGGTACTTGTAGTTGATGAAAGACGCGAGATCTTATAAAATAGGAATGATGTCACATATGGCGCGTGTCATTGGTTGAAGGCAATTGTTCGATTTAGTTCGGCGACGTACGCTAGGGGGAGCGTTGTAATAAAATCCGTTCGCTGTTGGTGCGCGCTCGGAGTCGCCGGATGGATTAGGCTACACAGCGGAGAGAGCGCAAGGCGGCAGCAGCGCACGCTCGCAGACAGAATCCCGATGTGCGAGCGCGCGAGGCAAGGGACATCGCAAGCCATCCATCGTCTAAGAACAAATAAAAGTTGATTTGTGTATATACACACACAGCGTTTCTCACGTCTTTACATGATGATCGACTGGGCGAATTACACGGAAGATTCACAGTTTACCGATGAATCCCTCCGGAGCTTCGCCCATTCATCATCATTCACCCCGTGAATATGCCGTAATTTTTTTTAACACTTCTACTTCTAATAATGTTTCCTACTGGAACATGCCAATGGCTGATAATGGGGAATGAGAGGCGGGAGCATTCGGCTTTTAGTTAATGCGCACGCCGCGAACTTTTTATTGCTCAACAAAGCACAGGAGAAATCTCCCACCGGCACAACCTTGCAGGTCAAAATGTAACACTTGTTGCACACTACGACTACGACTACGAGGGACGAACGGGTGCCGCTTTAAGGAGCTTCGCCCCTAAAAGGAAGTAATACCCGTGACACACGGGCAAAGGTAAAGTACTTTGAAGTAAACCCCTTTTGTCGCCTAAGGGGACCATTTGCAGAAAGGAGTGGCGCTGATGACACACGGCACCGGACTACTGCTTTAGGCGGTGCCTCAGAAGAACGCTGCAGAAAAAATGGCGCTATTTGGGGAAGCAGCAAGATTGGAAATATTAAAAATAATCTGCGCATGTACATCACATTCAGCGACGCCGGAGCATAAAACCGTTTTTTTTATTGTCTGGTGGCTTATAATGCGCATACCTGTAATTTTCTTTCGCTTTTTTGTGTTTTAGCGGCAACTTAAGTTCGTCTGGCAACTATGAACAGTCGGTGTTTTGCTGTTTTTTTTTGTTTTTCTTCCTCGATATGCCAGGTGCCCATGCATGTCGGGTTTTACAGGCCCGATCTTAACACACACTGAACAAGCAAGCGGGACGCGCGCGACAACGCGTAGCGTGAGTGACCGTCTTATCTGAATGTCTGTGTCAAGTTGGCAATTTTGCTGTTAACTTGCGCTCGTGTACGCGGAATACCGGCGTCGGTGAGGATCTCAGCAATCGCCTGGTATACTCCACCGTTGTGCTTTTGCCCTCGCAAGGCGTTCAAATGGTCCTCCCATAGCTTTATCAGTGCCCAGGTCTCCTTTTCAGTCCACTGTACGCGCGGTTTATTCTTCACCGACTGAGCCAACTCCCTTGTTACAAGATACTACGTCGCTGACACAGCAACTGCCGCTGCCAACCCTAACATGATCGCGCTAGCGACGTAATGCAGGCGTTTGAGAGTATGGACAGGCTATAGGCCTTCACTTTTCAACAAATCGCACTGCTGCTGAAAATGAAAACATTTTCTCAGCGCAAAAAAATACTGACAGGGCACCGCAGTGTTGCGACACGTTTTCTTCTATTGATAAATTATGCACACTGTATGCGAGAGTACTGCCTTCCTCCCAGAAAAGTAGCTGCGGGATCTGCTTTTGCGAAAAGGATCTTTGCCGGAAAGGAATTACTCCTTTGTCGTGTGTCACTGCGCCCGAACGCCTTTCCGAAAGATGTCCCCTTGTCTAAAGGACTTCAGGGGGCCCGTGTGTCAGGGGCATAAAACCAGTGCATCATGAGAAGTTTAAAATGAACTCGAGGCCCTAACTGCTCCGCAGAATATTGGCCTCTGTTCGCTTGATGCACATTTTCCTGTTTATTTATTTTTACTCCATCCTTCTATGCTTCAAGAAATGCGAAAACCGTACAGCGTCCAGCGTCAGCGTTCAGCGTTTGTGTCATGGACACAAGAGATGCAAAAATCATCCCGTGTCGACGGTAGGAATTGGCGTCACCATGACGACCCATATTTCTGAAATTTGTGACGTCAGAATTACATCTGCGTGACGTCACTAACACAATTGCTTGGGAAAATATGGACCAGTTTCGGAGCCAGTGCAATACAAGCTGCAGTCGTCAGCAAGCTGAACACGAATGCTCTGCAGCGTCTGCTGAAACAGTCCGATTGACACTGCAGCGTGCTTTTGTGTTCTGTTGCCAAGACGCCAGCCTTGCATGCCGACATAATATCCAAGCATACCGCGGTATGATCTCGGCTACTGGAATCAGTCAACGTAGTCCAGGTCATGCGTTGAGCATTCGCGCAAGCTTGCTGATGACTATAGGGTGCAGATCGCTTACAATTTCTCCGTAATTTCAAACCACGTGAGTTGCAGGAAGCTTTCAGAGGCATGCACCGGGAGATTATTAAATCTACCCCAACGCTACGCCAGTGCTCGAGGTTTAATGATTATTTACTTCTTTCAAAAGTAGAGCGAGCCTTTGATGACAGGCCTTAAACAGGATTTGTTGCAAACATGAAAGAAACGGAAGTACACATTGAAGAGTGTCTAACCTTTCTAAAGAAATGAGACAAAGAGACTTACAGAAAATAGAGCAGCATACAATGAAAGAATCAAATGTAGCCACGTCTCTCTGTGCCGAAAGTAGTTAGAAACAAAAGGAATAGAACACCGAATTATAACATAAAGAATAATACAGTTTCCATTTTCGAGTCGACTGAGGTAGATGCATAAGGTATCTTGTTACCTTTATTCTTTTTTATCCACAATAAAGTCTGTTTTTATTCTTTTCACCGGAGGCTTTGCCATGACACCCAGGCGCATATTTTATGGTTCTTTTGTTGCCATGACTTATTATATCTGATTCTGTTGTTCGCAATTTTTCTAAAAAGACTTGTCGTTTGCTGTCTTACTGAAGTTTGTGTTTGTTTTAATTTCCACGTTTTGATCATAATTCACTTTTTTGCGCCATTCTTGTGATTAAATACCTCGCAAGCAATGTAGTCTTTGTTTTATAATCACTGACTATTGCGTATCTGCGTGTCGAAAATAATTTATGTGCATGCTGCCACGCAACGTTACATGACAAATTCATGACGGTGGTGGATATATTGAGTGACTCGCGTCATGTGTGTAAACAAAACTGAACGAATAATATTCGGAACATGAGATTGTTAGTAAGGCATCAAATTGTTGGAAAAGTAAATAAAGTAGTTGGTCGAAAATAGATAGACTATATTTCTCACAACCAAAAGACCTCTTTTACGTGCCCTCTTCATGCGTACCAAGGTGGGTACATTTCTATACTTCTTCATTCAGATAACAAAACATGGAAAAACAGGCTATGCCCACGCCAGCAATCATAAATACGTGATTTAGTTATATAATTACTAAGAAACAAGAACGTGAAAAAAACGACTTGGCTAAAGTAGGTGTGACGAAGTAGTGGGAACACCTTATATTTCTATTTACTGCAGTGATGGTGTCTGGAGCATAGAGACCAGTTCTTTTTAGCCAAGTAGTTAGACTATACGCAATCACTTCTTCATAACTTTCTTAAAAGACAAAATGAGATTTATCCGTGAGAAAAAAAACATTAAGCCAGCTTCGCACTTGAGATGTCAAGCATGAAGCAAGTGCGCAGCTGGGCAGGCTGGCTTCTTTCTCTTCAATTTCATCTTTTTTTATTTGTCTGTCTTCTCTCTGTTATCTCTGTATTTACGGCCCGCGTTGTTGTTTTTTTTGCTTTCGCTCTTGTTCTATGTAATTCTTTCTCTTTTTTTTCATCGACTATCTCTATCTGCATTTATTTCTTCATATGTATGTTTTTCCCATTGTCTTTTTACGATGCTTTACTCATCTTCCTATTCTTCATCTTCACATCTTTGCTCACTCTCACTCTCCTTTCACGGCCTCTTACTACACTACACAATACAAATATATAATACACTACACTACACTGTATTGTACTGTACTATACTGTATTATACTGTACAAAGCTATCTTATGCCCGGCTAGTGTTCCTAAATCACTGGATGGTTAGCATGGTTTCCTTCGGATTATGAAACTGCGGTTTAGATTCCCACCTGGCCAAGAATTTTTTCTTGCTTCCCTTCTCTTTCTGTGTTTCTTCCTTCCTCTCTCTTACTTCCTCTCTTTTCATCTCTGTCTTTCTCGGTACTCGTTTTGTCGCAAAACAAGTTTACTGCATCTCACGCTGGAGAAATCGCGTACGTGTTCTGAAACAGAATTGGAAGATGAAAAAGGCAATGATCGTGAAAAAGAGGTTGAAGTCAGCAGGGGTCCGTTATTCAGAACAATCTTATCTGTTTTCGCATCGTGGACAAACCACTAGCTCAGCAGCTCCACTCCTAAAAACACTGGCAATCTTAACAAAAACAATTCGGTAATAGCGGACGTGTGCTGGAGCGGACGTTTCGGCAAGTGGACGTTTTTCAACGCTTCAAGTGATTTCCTTAGCGCTTGCGTGAATATGCCTCGTATCCTCCCCTATTATGGCCGAGTTATTACGAAGTGATAAAAAAGTAGAGCCTTGAAGAAATACTTTGGGAGTGCAACCTCATCTGGTGTGCACTTATTATTATCAATAAAACCCCAAAGCCGGTAAATCCTCCCTAAGAATTCTGTCTATGTATTTTGCAGCAGTGCAGTCCATTAGATGTCGAACACAAAAAAAAAGGAAATGACGTGGACAATGACAAAGACAACGCGAAGACGAAGAAGAGGGTACTTTTATGAAGAACTCTCTGTTCTCAAAAGATAAGGGCACGCCCACATTCCTTTTCTCCGCAGGGAGTGCATGTGTGTTTGTCGGCACGAGTGTGCGCGTATGTATGTGTTTGTATTGTTCGTAGGCTATTACTAAACAGCACTCAATAGCTTTAATATGATAGTGTTGCATGTTTCTGTGCTGCGACCCTCTAGGATACGTTCAGATTAGTCGATGTTGCCAACGTAAAGAGATTCCAAGAAATCGTTTATGGAGTACCAGAAAAGAACGTGTGCTGAAAAATTAACTACACTTGACAAGTTTCCCCAGGTCGTTTATTTAAGGGTGCTTCAGAAATCCCCTCCTCAGGGTAAATTTGGTAATTAGTCCTCTTTTCAAGGGGGAGGTGATCAATATTTGTGCCTTGGAAGTACGCGATGTCTACGCCAGAACCCAGTCATCTAGAAGAGTGGGAACTGGGATTAACTAGTTTCGTCATCTCTAGAAAGCGTTAATTTAAAGAAAGAAACGAGAAGGAGTAATGGATGCTTTGGATGTTCTTGCAGTACTTAATTCGCACTTAACGATCTAGACCTCTACGTGCGAGGCGCTTCATTCGATTGTTATGAAGGGGAAGTTTGAAGTTTCGGAGGAGTGCGAAATATAAAGGGAAATAAAAGGGGAAAAGTTTTGAGTAAGTTCTTGGTGCGTGGCCAGTATGCGATTCAGAAGATGGAAGGGCTGAGGAGGGAAGGGGGGGGGGGAATCGAGTTTTATGCCATTGTGTACGCGCGCGTTCCTGACGCCTTTTCTCACTCCTAAAAATGTCCTACTTGCACCAAAGTGATAAAAAATTGAACCTTAAAAATACTTAAAAAGTGTAACCTAATATGGCCTGCATTTAACGTCTCTTAAACAAACCTGCAGAGTCTCAAGCAATCCCAAAACTTTTATGCATGCTTTATGCAGCAGCGTATTCCATTCGACTACGTACGGCAATGACAACGACAATAACGACGAGCTCTAAGAGAAGACAGTCATTTATTCGCGAAATGCGTGTAGTACTGAAGGCTTAGAAGGGCACGAAAATATTGTTGCTCAACAGGTGAACGAACTTTTCTTTCGAAATCGCCTTTTCGTAGTATTATGAGGAATAAATGATTCACTGGAGCATGTTTTCTTGGGCACTTATGTAGCAAGGTGGCGTCTTCAGATATTGCGAGAAGTAACCGCAGTGTCTTGCGTCACGCACCTACCCAACCATCAACACTCAAGTGCACTGTCTAGCATTACTCGACCCGACGGGCAATGTGGTTAGACTAGGTGTTGATCGAAGGACGCGAATGTACTACAGGGAATCAGTCAACCAGCGAGGACGCCCTCCTAGCGCTCTTTGATGCAAGCACGAAATGCTGCAAGAACGCTCGAACAACGTGGGCAAACGCAATAACCGGGGGGAAAATGCACACGCGAATGGCCCGGCGGGTCTGTGCTTGGTCGGCTGGGAAATAGGCCACGTGTGGCGATGTATGTATGTATACATCCGACGTTCTTTCGTTCTGCAGCACCCCGGTGCTGCAGGATGACAGAAACGACGAGAAAAATAATGGAGTCGGGCAGGCGGCGGGGCCGTATCTGGTGCCTAACACCGTGCCGCTGCAGTCGTGTAGTGCCGAGTGGCAAATAACACGGTGCTCGCATTAGTGTGCACGTTAGCCTGGTGTTGCTGCCAGGGTGGGACTTCAACGTCCGATGTAAGCATGCTCGTGTTGCAGTTCGCTCGTCGCCATCAACTATAGCGCCGTCACAATAGTACTGTGAAGTGATCTGCTTGTTCTCCAGGAGTGTAGGAAATCCAATGTTATGCAAAGACTAAATAAGTAATAAGAGAATAAGTGCACTCTAATGCTAGGTGAAACGTAACAAACCCAGATGGCGTTGAAGAACGAAGGGTGTTGCTGGCACGCGTCCGCAGTTAGTATTCGATGAAGAATGACAGACACGGGAGAGAAAGAACGAGCAGAAATAAGGGTAGGATAGGTCGAGGTTGTTCCGTTTGGTTAACCTGCTCGAAGAAAAGAAGCTTGGGGACACATAGTTAACAATCCTGGCGTGAGAGGCGGGAAGGCAGGGGGGGGGGGGGAGGGGGTCAATTGACGCTAGAATAGAGCAAAGCAACCATTAGAAAGAAACAAGAATAAAAAGGAAGACGCAGCTACAATGTAAGACGTGCTAGTATGTAACGTGCTGAAACCACGATATGGTTACGGCGGCCATTACATTGGAGAGCTACGGAAATTTCGACCCATTGTGATTCTTTAACGTGCACACAAATGTAAGCTCATGGCCTCAAATGTTTTGTAAATGAATATTGAACGGTGGTGTCAAGCCAAGTGATAATGAAAGTCACCGCCATAATTGATGTTGCATTCAATAGCTCGGCACATACAATTTGAGAGAAGGTGGTAAATTCAAAAATGTAAACAAGAGAACACGCTTAGACTGACATTTGATGCAGTGGTAGAGCTATAGCCACAAAGCAGTCGAGCTGAGAGAAAGAAGGAAGAATTCGTTCACGCAGTTTTATGCGAATGGCAACGACAAGGTTAGAAGAAAAAGACGCGTATATTCTGTGCATATTTCACAGACCGGACGTCAGATTAGGGGTTGCGTTGTGCTTTTAACACTGCCTTGTGGCCTCTAAAAAGGATCTTCTAGGAACTGAACATATTCTGGTTTGATCTGCCTTAACGACGCCGACGTGGCGAAGGCGGCATAGTTTCCGGTTTAACGGTAACAAGCAGGAAAAAAAAAAGACAATATTAGTAGTGCGAAAACTGGGAGTCCTTTTGTTCTGGCTGAATTACAGCAGGAAAAAAGTCAAACTTTTCACTGCAGTTCTAATGAAGCTTGTTTTCAAAATATTCGTGATTACCTCGAGGCGTTTTAGCCATCCCGAAATGCAGCATAAGTTTCATGACCGGTTTTAAAAAAAGAGCCACGGTAGCGAATTTTTTCGGAATCCTGATTCTTTGAAGAGCCCTTGCTTGAGATTGTTTTGCTTGAAATATTGGTGGAAAAAGAGCTAAAAAGGCTGATTGCTCTTCATGTACACAAGTTAGGCAGTGTAGCCCGCGGCAGGAATAAGCCCCTTAGGAGCATTAACCGAGATTATTCTGGCGTCTGCCTTAGTTGGAACCAGTGGCAGGAACAAACACTCGTGTAGGTGTATACAGTCGAAGCAAAATGTAATCGCTTCATTCTGTTCGTAAAACTTGTATGCCCGCATTCACAACAAAAAAATATTATAAATCAATACGCAACAAAAGCCACAAAACTTGGTATAGTTGGAATGAAGAGATAGTGTCAGGCAAGGAGTGTATAAAAACGGCATTAGCATAGGGCGCTGCTTATGCCTAACGACATTGGCGGTACTGGGTTTAACTTGGTGGTGTGGGAATGTTTGTTTAGAAAAGAGTTAATGATTTCAAGTACAATCTACTTGACTATGGTAGAGCATAAAGCCTTCCTGTGGGCCTCACTCTTGATGGGTTGCCTTGAAAACGTTCGCTGGTTCCTACGACAAAGCTGTTACAGGTAGTGTTTACCGTTTGTAGTTGATAGAAAATTATCACCATCATGACCCAGCTCTCCCTCAATCACTGCCCGAAAATCGCGTGCAGATGAATAAGTGAAGCTGGAAAGTGTTCAGCCTTGCGCAGGCTAGTTCAAGTTGAGTAAATTTTTTGTAGCTTCATGCTTGTATGAATTGAAGCCAGAGACACATGAAAGAGGGGACAGGGACAAGAACGAACTTTCAATTAAATTTATTATTTGTCAACCTTCAAATCTATACTTTTGAAATAACATAGTCACGTGCACATGGTCAAATGGTCAAAAACCAAACAGCTTACAAGAAACCTCGCAGAAACTGACGCTCACAATCAAATAAGGAAATTGACGTGTCGCTAACACAAGCATAGCCTCTTGCAGAAATATAAACAGCTTCCAACAGTTCACATGGTGTGGTATCACTGCTCCTACCCGAAATCTTAGTTGCTCTGAAAATCGGCCAACACCTGCAAGTTTGGCAGTGCGCAGTAAAATGAGCATTCCCGTTATTTTTAAGTGGAAGCTCATGTTACTTTGCACGGTCATTCACGCAACGCCCGTATGGCCCACATAAGAATTCCCACAAGACTGTTTTTAAAGACGATAGTCTTTCTTGGGGACCTTTGACGCAAAAATTTTGGTATGTCTCTCTGTCTATCTGTCTGCACATTTGTCTGTTTGTCCAATCTTAATCGCACCAGGTACTTGAAACGAACGACCCCATCCGCAGTGCCCACCAATGTTGCTCAGGTTTTAGCGTTCATACTTGTGCAACTGTCAATTAAAAAAGCAATTATTACGCACGTCTGGGGCACCATAACAACACGTATCTATTCTGCATGTGCGTGTTTTACTAGAAAAGGCACACATAAGTAATCTTAAGGACCGCAGCGCTTATCATGCTGCGCTGACCATGCAACGCTTACACGAAAAGGCGAGTGTTTCCAACGCTTTGCTAAGACGAGATGGCAGTGGCACCTACTCGTCACCTTGCGTTCTACACCTTGTCACTTCTCAGACGAGCGCGCACACCCTTCTGAGAGCCACGCGCTTCGTTTTCTAAGGAAACTGCCAGATGGCGCTCAAATCTCACGTGTGACATGACTTGAAGCGCTCATTCAACTCCGCTGCACGCTCGATACCATTCACCGACTTCCTTGCGCAGAACATTAAAGAAATGTTTTGTTCACCCTCTCCACACGCAAGACTATCGTCTTTCGAAAACATCTGCAGATTAACATGCAGATACGGGTCCCGTTTTTTTCGTAAGTATACATTTGAAAATGCACGAATAATAAAACTCAGCTGAAAGTTCGCGCTTGTCCCCATCCCATCTTTTCTGCGTCCTTGCCTTTTTTGTGCGCACACCAGTTTATCTTTAAATATGAACCAACTCGTCCAGCTGCAAGTTTTACTGAGCTTCAGGCTCAATTGCGCAATCAACACAAGCGCCACTCGTATATCAAGCAATCGATTCTTCGCTAGACTTCATCTATTCGCGGAGAAATTTCTGTAGTAGAATACTACACTGCCACGCATAATGCCCGACTTGAAATCTTACTGAAGCTCAGTTTTTTTTTCTGCACCATAGTTTCGATGGACACTGGGAATAATGAGGGACCGCTACAGTGCCCCAATCGGCCGTTGTTGTGAGGTAATTACATTTTCCGCTAAGGCAGGTTCTCGCGTGATCTCGTTAGATCATTTGGTTCTCAGCTGAGTTTACGAAAGCAGACAGCAATTGCCCCTGGCGCTGAGTTCACTCGACAAAAGATTCTATTTTTTGCAAGTGCTATAGAGACGCTATTAACAGTTGCGCAAATTGAGTCCGAGTATTCCCGAGGCATAACATCGCTGGGGGTATATCTGGTACCGTAAAAGGAGATGGCCACTCATGCACGGCTCAGGAAGATGGCGACAATAGTGGTACAGTACGCACCACGCGTTTCTTATTTTTATGAATGCGCACCTATAGAGATAGGCGCGCCTCCCTTCGAAATCGGCCTCTGTGCGCTTGCAACATTATTCGGATGAGCATCCAGCCGCTCTTCAAACCAATTTGAAATTCAGATGATGGCTGTCTTGCGCTGAATAGTGATTGTTTTCGAAACATCTTCATTTATCCATTTGATAAGAATAGAAGATTACAATGGCGCTTGTGGTAAAGGCGACGTTGAGAGAAATGGACCCTGACAAGGCCTATGGCACTATACGTGCATTCATCGCACAGAATACTCGCATGCGTGTGGTTAATATACTAGAAAGCGTACTAGCACTCATTGTAGAAATGACATGGAGGCAGTTGTCGAATTCCATAACACTAAACTGACTACGACCTAACGTTCACAACTTAGAACAAAATACATTGTATACAGGAATACAGAAATAATACAGAAGCAATAACACGAAAACAGAATTACTGAAACATGGGTAATAATGGGACGACATAACATAAAAACAACAAATATATAAAGAAACACTCGCATTCACCCATTTACTCGCTGAATTGCGTCTTTAACTCTCAGGGACGGCCCTTGAAGACTGAAATTGAGAACAGACAATGCCACAACGCATGCAAGCAGTGAGTCCATATGAAGCTTTCGGCTTTGCGAATATAGAAAAGTAAACGTCAGTACATTTTTACTATTCCTGCCTCGTCTATAATGTGTCATTCATGGTATGTTCAATCAATGAGAATCTACAACGTCACAGTGTGGTTTCGACACCTTATTTGTCTAACGTCAGCGCATTGTATCATCCCTTTCAAAGTGGTCAAGCTGTATCGCTTCTTGTTTAGTGATATACAGTGACATTTGCCATACGATGAATATAAAATATGCCTCTGCATTACCATGCTATGCCTGATAACCGCATATTGCCTAGTTTTGTAAATGCTCCGCTCGTAAAGTGTGGAGCATCAAAGGGGCCCGGGCTGTCGTCTTATGTCGCCGCTTGGCGTCGCAGGCGGAACCACGCACAGTATAACCACTAATAACACAGTCTTTTATATTACAGTATATAAAGAGGTTGAAAAGGTAAGCTACAGTTCGAATAAAGACCACTTTGATAGCCCCAATCGAAACACCTGCACATCACGAGATGGCGGCATTTACTGCATAGAATTAAACCTGGCACACATTGCTGCTTTTATTCCGGTAGTTCTGTAGTTAGCTTTTTCAAGCCCGTCAGAGTGATCCTAAGAACACTGGATTGGAGGGGAGTGGGGGGGGGGGGGGGGGGTCTTTGGCCACATTATTTAAGATGCAATTTTCCAAGGCACAACTTTCGCTCCAGTTTGAATAAAGAATATGGTTACCACGTGAGCTTCTCCTGTACAAGTTAGGCTGACGAAAAAGGCTATTTGAATTCCAGCTTTTTAGGTAATATGAATATGGAAGACGCCCCATTCCGTAAAACTAAAATGCTCGTGAATGAAAAAAAAACGAGACAATTTAGTAGGAGACTCAGTTTGAGATATGAGCAAGCTGCAGTACTTCGTGGTCAGTGTCCAGTCGCCGTGAGGAAAACTCGGAGGTGAGCGCCCACTGAGTGACCACGTAATTGGTTTCTCACGTCTCAAATGTACGCCAAGTGATCGCTGGGACTTACGAAATGGCTGTGCAATAAGTACAAAAAGGTAACACAATTTAATTAATCTTCGCGCACTCTAAATGTACAAGTGTTATATATATATATATATATATATATATATATATATATATATATATATATATATATATATATGACGTATGAAGTGAAGGTTGGTAGAAGCTGAGAAGGAAGAAGTGAGATTGGAATAAACATGGAGTATGAGCCGGGCCACGTCACCCATTCATCCTAGCATCACACAAGTCGACAGGATGGAGACCTGCCTGCCCCTTCATCAGTCACTCATCATCGACGCAGTTCCCCAGAAGACGCCCTGACCGTACATTGACTACCGAATGATCGCCTAGGAGGACAACGACCAGCACCATGACAGAACCATCGGCTGACCTCGACATCCCCAAGTACACCGGATCAGCGGACGACGGACCCGTACAGGATGTCACAGAACGAGCGCTCAAAAAGGGCGCGCCGCCAAATTCTCGCTACGAACCACCGGAGTGACGCCGCGAGGTCAACGCGGCGTCACTCCGGCGGTTCACTCCGCGAGGTCAACGCGGCGAACCTCCTCACCCCACAACGGCGGCCGAGCAAGCACTGGAAATTTCTACAGGTTTTCCCGCTCAATTTAATCCAAGCGCCAGCCAAATTAATCTAGGCGCCAGTCAATTTAATCCAGCCGCCACTGAAATTAATCCAGGTGCCATTCATTTTAATCCAAGTGCCACTGAAATTAATCCAACCGCCAGCCGATTTAATCCGGACGCCAGCGAATTTAATCCTGATGACATTGTGACTTCAAAACGACTCAGAATTTTCGGGAATGCGTGGAGTGAATAGCTTTGGAGTGAATTTAACAGGGAAAAACCATGAATGAGTGACTCGTGACACAATGTGACTCGCGCGACATTATCTCGCCTATCACCCGCGTAAGCACTATTCACACCTTCGACATGCAAAGGAAACGCCGTCCACACAGTAATAACTTGATACTTATTAACCAGGCCGATGATCTCATCACGAGTGACTTAGGTGACGCCCTCACGCATATCACCCACTCATGCACTGTCTTAACCTCCCGTCATGCATATCAAATGAAACGTCTTTGAAAGGGTGGGATCTTGATACCTAAAACTCGGCCAAACCACCCGATCACCAGTGACTCAGGGGACGTCATCACCCATATCACCCGCACACGTAATTTACTCGCCTACCGACATGCATACCAAACGAAACGTCTTTGAGAGAGCGATAACCTGTTACCTATGACTCGGCCAACTGACTTGATCACTTGTGATTTAGGTGACGTCATCACGCCTATCACCCACGCACGCAATGTCTAACCTGCCATCATGTATACCAAACGAAACGTCTTCGAGAGGCTAATAAATTGAACGTTGTCAATCGGCAGAGTGACGTGAACACTAGTGACTCGTGTGACGTCATCGCGTTTGACACCCACGCACGCAGCGTCTAACCTGAGTTCATACATATCAAATGAAACGTGTTTGAGAGAGTAATAACTTGAACGCTGACACAAGGCCCAGTGACGTCATCACTAGTGACTAGCGTGACGTCATCTCGCCTAAGACTCATGCAAGCACTCTATAATGTGCCTTCATGCATATCAAACAAACCGTCTTTGAAAGGGTAATAACTTGAATGCTGGCACTAGGCCGCGTGACGTCATCACTAGTGACTCACGTGACGTCATTACGCCTATCACACGCACACGCAGTGTCCAAACCTGTCTTCATGCATATCAAAACGAAATGTCTTTGAGAGAGTAATAACTTGAACGCTGTCACAAGGCCCAGTAGACGTCATCACTAGGACTGGCGTGACGTCATCACACCTATCACACACGCACGCAGTGTCCAAACCTGTCTTCATGCATATCAAACGAAATGTTTTTGAGAGAGTAATAACTTGAAATGTCTTTGAGAGAGTAATAACTTGAACGCTGTCACAAGGCCCAGTGACGTCATCACTAGTGACTGGCGTGACGTCATCACACCTATCACACACGCACGCAGTGTCCAAACCTGTCTTCATGCATATCAAACGAAATGTTTTTGAGAGAGTAATAACTTGAACGCTGTCACAAGGCCCAGTGACGTCATCACTAGTGACTGGCGTCACGTCATCTCGCCTAAGACTCACGCAAGCACTCTATAATGTGCCTTCATGCATATCAAACAAACCATCTTTGAAAGGGTAATAACTTGAATGCTGGCACTAGGCCGCGTGACGTCATCACTAGTGACTCACATGACGTCATTACGCCTATCACACGCACACGCAGTGTCCAAACCTGTCTTCATGCATATCAAACGAAATGTCTTTGAGAGAGTAATAACTTGAACGCTGTCACAAGGCCCAGTGACGTCATCACTAGGGACTGGCGTGACGTCATCACGCCTATCACACACGCACGCAGTGTCCAAACCTGTCTTCATGCATATCAAACGAAATGTCTTTGAGAGAGTAATAACTTGAACATTGTCACAAGACCCAGTGATGTCATCACTAGTGACTGGCGTGACGTCATCACGCCTGACACCCACGCAAGCACTCTGTAACCTGCCTTCATGTATATCAAACGAAACGTCTTAGAGAGAGTAATAACTTGAACGCTGTCACAAGGCCCAGTGACGTCATCAGTAGTGACTGGCGTGACGTCATCACGCCTGACACCCACGCACGCGGTGTCCCAGCCTGTCTTCATGCATATCAAACGAAATGTCTTTGAGAGAGTAATAACTTGAACGCTGTCACAAGGCCCAGTGACGTCATCACTAGTGACTGGCATGACGTCATCATGCCTGACACCCACGCAAGCACTCTGTAACCTGCCTTCATGTATATCAAACGAAACGTCTTCGAGAGAGTAATAACTTGAATGCTCTCACTAGGCCTAGCGACGTGAATACTAGTGACTCATGTGACGTCATCACGTCTATCACACACGCACGCGCTGTCCTAACCTGTTTTCATGCATATCGAACGAAACGTCTTTGAGAGAGTAATAACTTGAATGCTCTCACTAGGCCTAGCGACGTGAATACTAGTGACTCATGTTACGTCATCACGTCTATCACACACGCACGCGCTGTCCTAACCTGTTTTCATGCATATCGAACGAAACGTCTGTGAGAGAGCAATAATGTTATACTTATGACTCGGCCAACCGACATGATCACTATTGACTCACGTGAAGTCATCACGACTAACAGTCATGCAAGCACTCTCTAACGTGCTTTCATGAATATCAAACGAAACGTCATTGAGAGAACATTAACTTGAAGGCCGTTGCAGGCAGCGTCTGCTAGTAAAAAACTAACTTCTCGCGCTGCACAGCCGTTCACCAGCTAACTGGTATACGTAGGCACCAGATCGCGCGTTTCGAATTCAGTCAAAGGCGTCTTTACATGGCTTTTGTTTGACGTGACGCTTTTCTTGGCTCGTGTAGATGCGATGGAAGCAACAGTACCTTCAAGCAGCAGTGTGGTACAACCCAACAACAGTGTCACATCGCTCGTTGAGGGCAGCGCTTCTCCTTCATTCAATAAATAGAAATAATGAAGTCGAAATGACAATTAAGCATTTTACAAACCATACTCAATTACGCAACATTCAACCGATACCCTCACCTCCCTGCGACACGTTTACTCAAGCTCGTCGTGTGGGTAGATGTACGCGTCTTTTTTGTTGCTTCTCGTGTTTCGTAGAATGTCTTGAAAATGCGGGCAGCCAGGCCGCAATACTGTGAACGGACAGGCGTTCTACACTAAACAGGCGCGCTTATTCCAAGCACACTAACCTATAAGAAACGGCGTGGCGTAGAATGTAGAAAGGAAGGCACGAGTCAGCCACAGCATTGAATGGCGCATCAGCAAATGGCCAGTTGCAAATAGCAATAGTATGTATCTCAAGAATGGGGACTGCCCTCTATTACAACGGATTTGTTTCACAGGATAACCAGATGAAATAATTGTTGAGCCGAAGGAGTGGTAGACAAATCTTTTTGTAGCAAGCTTTGGAGCAGGCAGACCGTGCGTCTTATGCTTGATTAAGAATATACAGTGTTATGACTATAGCCGAATTATATGCAAACGCCTGTTTCGTTTCTTGTGCTCAAATCGTGTCATTTTGACACGTGAGCACAAATTAGAGGGCGAGGAGAGCTTTTATAGTGCTTTTATAGTGCCTATATATACCTATTTCGGGCGTTGTAGCCTCAATTCGTATATGTGCCTGTAAATGTCAGTTTTCAATATCGATGCCTATATAAACGCTATTTAACCTGAAATTTCGCTTTCAAGTACCACTGAGCCCGGTATTCATGTTACCGGGCAAAATATAGTTTCTGGACACTGTGTGGTGCAAACTACACTTTATTTCACGAGTTACGTTTAGAACTGTCAAACTCAGAAGGCATTTCAGCCAAGAGGGAGGTAGACTAGCCTCTACACATGTATACCATCCATGTCGCGTCGTCTGCTCAGCCTCTTTTCAGTGTGCGCTCAGATGCGTAGGGAGCAGGAGGTGCCTCTGTGCAGCGGCAGGAAGATGAAGAATGAATGCGAAACTGTGGAGAGTCATCAGGCTAAGTAAGGAAGTAGAGTGCAGATAAAAAAAACAATATCTATGTAGTTTTTCTTTTTTGTTTGTCATTTACATGTGGTGCTTCACTGGGTCACCTGAAAATATTTATTTAGGCAGTGGAAAATGGTGCCTGCCCAATGAAAAGGTTTGTGTCACTAGAAATTTTAATTTGATCATTAGAAGCGGCGAAAGCATAATCTCAGGAGGTGAGCTTGAAACCTTCGCCACTAACTCTAAGAAGACTTCGTAAGTCCAATTCCTTCCCCGCTATTGGTATGAAATTCACTCGGAGCTGGAGCATCACATGACGTGCATGAGCACGTCATGCGCGCGTAACCTACACTCGCATGAGATGCCCATGTCAGCCCGTGCGTGCAAGCGGTGTTCTGCCGTCTCGATGTTCTTTTGTATTGTACTGCGAGTTTTTGTGGGATGGATCCCTATCTGCGCGCACGTTTGGAGAGGCTGGCTTGGATAACGTATCCTTACCCCGATACACAGCGTCACACCGCTGCATCTTCTGCTAGGGACGATACACCAAAACCACGCCCAGCGTTGTGAATGCTGGCCCCGACACAATGCGCAAACTGCGAGAACACCAACGCAAAAAAAATGGAGACACCTTAGTCTCGCGTCTCTCTCGATATGAAATAAATAAATAAAACGAGTAGATTTCGCCTGTGTGTTCTAATATTTTTGTAAACTTTCATGCTTCTATTTAGGCAACAGTTTGTACAAATTACACACGTTGTCTCAAATGGTTCTCGCAGTGTCACGTACTACTTTGACATAGGCAGGACCATTCTATCACCTTCACCACGTTGGGGCGCACGTCCATGAGATGAAGGTGAAGCCGTGTTCAGTTTGGCCTATCACCTCTTTATGCCACGCGTAGTACTGGAAATCTTGGTAAATGAGATCTTGAGCGCTCAGTGCATTCATTCCTTTACGCTTCTCAAAACTCTTAAGTTTGTGTAACGACCCTTAAAGTGTTCACAGACAGAAGAAAAATTGAGCCTGTGTGGTTAGGCCAAGTTTATACGCCGCAAAAAAAAATCCTTCTGGCGCCTGGCACTCTGACTATTTGCGCATGTATAGCCCTTCTTAGCTATGGCCACAGAAAGAGACCCAGAAGCACATTTCTACGATGGTGCACACTTAACTGACCATGCTGACATAGAAATGGAGAGACCGTATTCTGCGAACCCCGCGGAAAAACGCATGTTTATGCTAAATCATTACCCGTTTGTACAATTATAAACTAGAACATTTTTGCTTGCTTTCGTGTCATAGAGACAGATACCACACCTGTTTATTGGAAAATTTGAGTTTTGTCAAAGATTATTCTGCCTATATTCACAATTTTGGAAGCCTGAAAGAGTGTTTTGGCCACCTATTATTGGTGCCTAAATCCTAGTTTTTCGGTGCCTATAGAGCTGGCCTCTATAGTTACGACCTACCTGACATGTTTTCGCAACGCCGAAGCAAAGATGATGCCCGTTTAAAACATCTACCGTACCTCAAGAAAAAAATTGTTGTTCTGATAACGTCGAGCTCGTCAAATTGGTTATGAAATGGGTGATGAAAGAGAACTGGGGCAAGTCCGTGAGAAACAAAATTTATTATTATACAGGCAAAGCAATTTTCATAAACACGCACCCATAGATGTGCTGCTGAGCAGTGTTCTACATATCAAGGCAGTCTAGGGCAGCTTGTACAAAAGTGTAATTGTGCCTATCATAAGCGGCACAGTCCACACGCTGGATGTGCTGCATAGAGCGCCCCGCGGCCTCAACCAGCAGAGCACGGCGATGTTCTTTCTTGGAGATCCCTTCCGGTGCCGTGAGGAGATCATCCCTCCGCTCGCTTAAGAATCCCTTTACACCTGCCTTGAACTTTGAGAAGAACTCCTCAATCGGATTGAAGAAAGGGCTGTATGGCGGTAGCCACTTGACTGTGTGGTCGCTTGCCGCGAGGACAGCCTGTTCGGCGCGGCGGTGCGCTGGTGCGTTGTCAAACAGGAACACTGCCTGTATTCCTCGTTCCTGCTGTGAAACTTTACTCGACACTTCTGCAAGAAAGTCGTTGAAGACAGCCCAGTGGACCTTGTCGGCAATTGTCCAGTGGAGAAGGCCATTTGCTGACATGCAGGCTATAACATTTACATTCGCCCCTTTCGCACTAGTTGACAAACGGCATGCTGGAGCACCTCGTTTCGCCCTACCGAAACTGCGCGAGCACCATGCGTTGAAGTTGGTCTCGTCGTCTGCACCGTCGTCTGCATGACTGCCCGTCGTCATGGAGACGACGGGCAGACGTTCTACAATGCAGATGACAATCCCACGCAATAATGAATCGAAGAATTGAAGATACGTTTTATTCGTGTTAAAATACCCTAATGCTGGTTATTTATGAATTAAAGCAAATACTCTAAGTAAAACTCAAGCAGACGACATTGTGTCGTAGCTGTTTTCGGCGAGTCTCTTTCGCACAGACGACATGACGACGTTGTGCGACGCAAGCGACAAGACGGCGTAGTTTCAAGTTTCCGGCCAAGTCATCGTTAGGTGAGCGCTTTTGCAGTCCTGAGAATAAGTGAAAGTTTGCGCTTCGACCACTGGTGCTATGGAAGACCGAGACTCTCGGCGGCCCGGAAGGCCACGGAAGGCGCCTGATGACCCGAAGAAAAAGTACGCTCGCGTTTCTCCTGTAGATCGTTGCCGTATAATAGATGTTCACAGGCGCGGAGGTGATTTAAAAGTGCTCTCCAAACCACTCAAAATCAATATAAAGACCGTGCGTTCTATTGCCGCTAGTGATCGTGACACAACTAAAACACGTGGTGGTTCGTCGAGGAAATTTGGACCGGACGTGGTGGATGCCCTGCAACGAATTGTACAGGGAAACCCATCTTTCACACTGGAACAAATAAAGAGAGCTCTCAAAGATGAGATGTCTAACATTGAAGTGAGCACGTCGACGATTGATCGGCTTCTCGATGGCCATGGTTATTCGGTGAAGCTGCTGACCCCGAGCTCAGTAGATGGAAATCGCGCCGACGTGAAACATCTGCGGTGCCGATATGCCCAGTGGCTTCAGAGCGAGGGAACTACGCTAACACGATACTACATCGACGAGACCAACTTCAAAGTATGGTGCACGCGCAGTTTCGGTAGGGCGAAACGAGGTGCTCCAGCATGCCGTTTGTCTACTAGTGCGAAAGGGGCGAATGTAAATGTTATAGCCTGCATATCAGCAAATGTCCTTCTCCACTGGACAATTGCCGACAAGGTCTACTGGGCTGTCTGCAACGGCTTTCTTGCAGAAGTGTCGAGTAAAGTTTCACAGCAGGAACGAGGAATACAGGCAGTGTTCCTGTTTGACAACGCACCAGCGCACCGCCGCGCCGAACAGGCTGTCCTCGCGGCAAGCGACCACACAGTCAAGTGGCTACCGCCATACAGCCCTTTCTTCAATCCGATTGAGGAGCTCTTACAATTACACAATTACACTTTTGTACAAGCTTCCCTCGACTGCCTTGATATGTAGAACACTACTCAGCAGCACATCTATGGGTGCGTGTTTATGAAAATTGCTTTGCCTGTATAATAATAAATTTTGTTTCTCACGGACTTGCCCCAGTTCTCTTTCATCACCCATTTCATAACCAATTTGACGAGCTCGACGTTATCAGAACAACAATTTTTTTCTTGAGGTACGGTAGATGTTTTAAACGGGCATCATCTTTGCTTCGGCGTTGCGAAAACATGTCAGGTAGGTCGTAACTATAGAGGCCAGCTCTATAGGCACCGAAAAACCAGGATTTAGGCACCAATAATAGGTGGCCAAAACACTCTTTCAGGCTTCCAAAATTGTCAATATAGGCAGAATAATCTTTGACAAAACTCAAATTTTCCAATACACAGGTGTGGTATCTATCTCTACGACATGAAAGCAAGCAAAAATGTTCTAGTTTATAATTGTACAAACGGGTAATGATTTAGCATAAACATGCGTTTTTCCGCGGGGTTCGCAGAATACGGTCTCTCCATTTCTATGTCAGCATGGTCAGTTAAGTAAGCACCATCGTAGAAATATGCTTCTGGGTCTCTTTCTGTGTGCCATAGCTAAGAAGCGCTATACATGCGCAAATAGTCAAAGTGCCAGGCGCCAGAAGGATTTTTTTTTTGCGGCGTATAAACTTGGCCTAACCACACAGGCTCAATTTTTCTTCTGTCTGTGAACACTTTAAGGGTCGTTACACAAACTTAAGAGTTTTGAGAAGCGTAAAGGAATGAATGCACTGAGCGCTCAAGATCTCATTTACCAAGATTTCCAGTACTACGCGTGGCATAAAGAGGTGATAGGCCAAACTGAACACGGCTTCACCTTCATCTCATGGGCGTGCGCCCCAACCTGGTGAAGGTGATAGAATGGTCCTGCCTATGTCAAAGTAGTACGTGACACTGCGAGAACTATTTGAGACAACGTGTGTAATTTGTACAAACTGTTGCCTAAATAGAAGCATGAAAGTTTACAAAAATGTTAGAACACACAGGCGAAATCTATTCACCTTATTTATTTAATTTCATAACGAGAGAGACGCGAGACTAAGGTGCCTCCATTTTTTTTTGCGTTGGAATTCTCGCAGTTTGCGCATTGTGTCGGGGCCAGCATTCACAACGCTGGGCGTGGTTTTGGTGTATCGTCCCTAGCAGAATATGCAGCGGTGTGACGCTGTGTATCAGGGTAAGGATACGTTATCCAAGCCAGCCTCTCCAAACGTGCGCGCAGATAGGGATCCATCCCACAAAAACTCGCAGTACAATACAAAAGAACATCGAGACGGCAGAACACCGCTTGTACGCACGGGCTGACATGGGCATCTCATGCGAGTGTAGGTTACGCGCGCATGACGTGCTCATGCACGTCGTGTGATGCTCCAGCTCCGAGTGAATTTCATACCAATAGCGGGGAAGGAATTGGACTTACGAAGTCTTCTTAGAGTTAGTGGCGAAGGTTTCAAGCTCACCTCCTTAGATTATGCTTTCGCCGCTTCTAATGATCAAATTAAAATTTCTAGTGACACAAACATTTTCATTGGGCAGGCTACATTTTCCACTGCCTAAATAAATAATTTCAGGTGACCCAGTGAAGCACCACATGTAAATGACAAACAAAAAACAAAAACTACATAGATATTGCTTTTTTTATCTGCACTCTACTTCCTTTCTTCCCCTGATGACTCTCCACAGTTTCGCATTCATTCTTCATCTTCCTGCCGCTGCACAGAGGCACCTCCTGCTCCCTACGCATCTGAGCGCACACTGGAAAGAGGCTGAGCAGACGACGCGACATGGATGGTATACATGTGTAGAGGCTAGTCTACCTCCCTCTTGGCTAAAATGCCTTCTGAGTTTGACAGTTCTAAACATAACTCGTGAAATAAAGAGTAGTTTGCACCACACAGTGTCCAGAAACCTATATTTTGCCCGGTAACATGAATACCGGGCTCAGTGGTACTTGAAAGCCAAATTTCAGGTTAAATAGCGTTTATATAGGCATCGATATTGAAAACAGACATTTACAGGCACCTATACGAATTGAGGCTACAACGCCCGAAATAGGTATATATAGGCACTATAAAAGCACTATAAAAGCTCTCCTCGCCCTCTGATTTGTGCTCACGTGTCAAAATGACACGATTTGGGCACAAGAAACGAAACAGGCGTTTGCATATAATTCGGCTATAGTCATAACACTGTATATCCTTAATCAAGCATAAGACGCACGGTCTGCCTGCTCCAAAGATTGCTACAAAAAGATTTGTCTACCACTCCTTCGGCTCAACAATTATTTCATCTGGTTATCCTGTGAAACAAATCCGTTGTAATAGAGGGCAGTCCCCATACTTGAGATACATACTATTGCTATTTGCAACTGGCCATTTGCTGATGCGCCATTCAATTCTGTGGCTGACTCGTGCCTTCCTTTCTACATTCTACGCCACGCCGTTTCTTATAGGTTAGTGTGCTTGGAATAAGCGCGCTTGTTTAGTGTAGAACGCCTGTCCGTTCACAGTATTGCGGCCTGGCTGCCCACATTTTCAAGACATTCTAAGAAACACGAGAAGCAACAAAAAAGACGCGTACATCTACCCACACGACGAGCTGGAGTAAACGTGTCGCAGGGAGGTGAGGGTATCGGTTGAATGTTGCGTAATTGAGTATGGTTTGTAAAATGCTTAATTGTCATTTCGACTTCATTATTTCTATTTATTGAATGAAGGAGAAGCGCTGCCCTCAACGAGCGATGTGACATTGTTGTTGGGTTGTACCACACTGCTGCTTGAAGGTACTGTTGCTTCCATCGCATCTACACGAGTCAAGAAAAGCGTCACGTCAAACAAAAGCCATGTAAAGACGCCTTTGACTGAATTCGAAACGCGCGATCTGGTGCCTACGTATACCGGTTAGCTGGTGAACGGCTGTGCAGCGCGAGAAGTTAGTTTTTTACTAGCAGACGCTGCCTGCAACGGCCTTCAAGTTAATGTTCTCTCAATGACGTTTCGTTTGATATTCATGAAAGCACGTTAGAGAGTGCTTGCATGACTGTTAGTCGTGATGACGTCACGTGAGTCAATAGTGATCAAGTCGGTTGGCCGAGTCATAAGTATAACATTATTGCTCTCTCACAGACGTTTCGTTCGAAATGTATGAAAACAGGTTAGGACAGCGCGTGCGTGTGTGATAGACGTGATGACGTCACATGAGTCACTAGTATTCACGTCGCTAGGCCTAGTGAGAGCATTCAAGTTAGTACTCCCTCACAGACGTTTCGTTCGATATGCATGAAAACAGGTTAGGACAGCGCGTACGTGTGTGATAGACGTGATGACGTCACATGAGTCACTAGTATTCACGTCGCTAGGCCTAGTGAGAGCATTCAAGTTATTACTATCTCTAAGACGTTTCGTTTGATATACATGCAGGCAGGTTACAGACTGCTTGCGTGGGTGTCAGGCATGATGACGTCACGCCAGTCACTAGTGATGACGTCACTGGGCCTTGTGACAGCGTTCAAGTTATTACTCTCTCAAAGACATTTCGTTTGATGAAGGAAGGAAGCAACAAAAAGGGAGAAGGCAGGGAGGTTAACCAGAAAGACATCCGGTTGGCTACCCTACACTGGGGGATAAAGGAAGGGGACAAGAAAGACGAGAAAGAGGGAAGAGAGGGAAAAAAGGGGGTGGGGGAGAGACTGACAGTAATTTCACTGCAGCGTGTAGAAATCTACCGCATGTCAGAGGCGTTCACACAAGCCTGTCTTTCTCAGGAAACGCAGCAGGGCTTTCACTGCCTTGTGGGCTGTCGAGGCATGTGTACGTTGCTGTAATAGCACCTGCACAGAAAGAGGCCGATCATCCAGTCGCCGCATTGCGTTGGCAAGTACTTGTCTCTCTGAGGCAAATCGAGGACAATGACACCGCAGGTGTTCGATATTTTCGTCGGTGCCGCAAACATCGCACGCCGCACTGTCAGTAATTCTGATTAACGTGGTATATGCTTTCGTGAAAGCAACTCCCAGCCAAAGGCGATAGAGAAGCGAAGCTTCACGTCGATGTAGGCCGGGTGGAGGCCGGAGTTGTAGTGATGGGTCGAGCTCGTGCAGTCGTGTACGTCGTATGCTTGGTGTGTTCCACTCGGTCAGTGTGAGACTGCGGGCCAGTTGACGAATCTGCCTCGCCGCATCCGCTCTTGAAAGCGGTATCGGAACACTGTTCCCTTCTTTATGTGACGTGCGAGCAGCATGATCTGCAGAATCATTGCCGCCTATACCACTATGCCCAGGTAACCACTGAAAGACGATGTCATGGCCTTTTTGTATTAACAGGTGGTGTAGTTTCACGGTTTGGTAGGTCAACTGGTCGTTTTTCATTTGATATGCATGAAGACAGGTTACGACACCGCGTGCGTGGGTGTCAGGCGTGATGACGTCACGCCAGTCACTAGTGATGACGTCACTGGGCCTTGTGACAGCGTTCAAGTTATTACTCTTTCTAAGACGTTTCGTTTGATATGCGTGAAGACAGGTTAGGACACCACGTGCGTGGGTGTCAGGCGTGATGACGTCACGCCAGTCACTAGTGATGACGTCACTGGGCCTTGTGACAGCATTCAAGTTATTACTCTCTCAAAGACATTTCGTTTGATATGCACGAAGACAAGTTAGGACACTGCGTGCGTGGGTGTCAGGCGTGATGACGTCACGCCAGTCACTAGTGATGACGTCACTGGGCCTTGTGACAGCGTTCAAGTTATTACTCTCTCTAAGACGTTTCGTTTGATATACATGAAGGCAGGTTACAGAGTGCTTGCGTGGGTGTCAGGCGTGATGACGTCACACCAGTCACTAGTGATGACGTCACTGGGCCTTGTGACAGCGTTCAAGTTATTACTCTCTCAAAGACATTTCGTTTGATATGCGTGAAGAGAGGTTAGGACACCACGTGCGTGTGTGATAGGCGTGATGACGTCACGCCAGTCACTAGTGATGACGTCACTGGGCCTTGTGACAGCGTTCAAGTTATTACTCTCTTAAAGACATTTCGTTTGATATGCATGAAGACAGGTTTGGACACTGCGTGCGTGTGGGATAGGCATGATGACGTCACGCGAGTCACTAGTGATGACGTCACTGGGCCTTGTGACAGCATTCAAGTTATTACTCTCTCAAAGAATTTTCGTTCGATATGCATGAAGACAGGTTTGGACACTGCGTGCGTGTGGGATAGGCGTGATGACGTCACGCCAGTCACTAGTGATGATGTCACTGGGCCTTGTGACAGCGTTAGAGTTATTACTCTCTCAAAGACATTTCGTTTGATATGCATGAAGACAGGTTTGGACACTGCGTGCGTGGGTGTGAGGCATGATGACGTCACACCAGTCACTAGTGATTACGTCACTGGGCCTTGTGACAGCGTTCAAGTTATTACTCTCTCAAAGACATTTCGTTTGATATGCATGAAGACAGGTTTGGACACTGCGTGTGCGTGTGATAGGCGTAATGACGTCACGTGAGTCACTAGTGATGACGTCACGCGGCCTAGTGCCAGCATTCAAGTTATTACCCTTTCAAAGACGTTTTGTTTGATATGCATGAAGGCACATTATAGAGTGCTTGCGTGAGTCTTAGGCAAGATGACGTCACGCCAGTCACTAGTGATGACGTCACTGGGCCTTGTGACAGCGTTCAAGTTATAACTCTCTCAAACACGTTTCATTTGATATGTATGAACTCAGTTAGACGCTGCGTGCGTGGGTGTCAAACGCGATGACGTCACACGAGTCACTAGTGATCACGTCACTCTGCCGATTGACAGCGTTCAAGTTATTACTCTCTCTAAGACGTTTCGTTTGGTATACATGATGGCAGGTTAGACATTGCGTGCGTGGGTGATAGGCGTGATGACGTCACGCGAGTCACTAGTGATGACGTCACGCGGCCTAGTGCCAGCATTCAAGTTATTACCTTTCAAAGACGTTTTGTTTGATATGCATGAAGGCACATTATAGAGTGCTTGCGTGAGTCTTAGGCAAGATGACGTCACGCCAGTCACTAGTGATGACGTCACTGGGCCTTGTGACAGCGTTCAAGTTATAACTCTCTCAAACACGTTTCATTTGATATGTATGAACTCAGGTTAGACGCTGCGTGCGTGGGTGTCAAACGCGATGACGTCACACGAGTCACTAGTGATCACGTCACTCTGCCGATTGATAGCGTTCAATTTATTACCCTCTCGAAGACGTTTCGTTTGGTATACATGATGGCAGGTTAGACATTGCGTGCGTGGGTGATAGGCGTGATGACGTCACCTAAATCACAAGTGATCAGGTCAGTTGGCCGAGTCATAGGTAACACGTTATCGCTCTCTCAAAGGCGTTTCGTTTGGTATGCATGTCGGTAGGCGAGTAAATTACGTGTGCGGGTGATATGGGTGATGACGTCCCCAGAGTCACTGGTGATCGGGTGGCTTGGCCGAGTTTTAGGTATCAAGATCCCACCCTTTCAAAGACGTTTCATTTGATATGCATGACGGGAGGTTAAGACAGTGCATGAGTGGGTGATATGCGTGAGGGCGTCACCTAAGTCACTCGTGATGAGATCATCGGCCTGGTTAATAAGTATCAAGTTATTACTGTGTGGACGGCGTTTCCTTTGCATGTCGAAGGTGTGAATTGTGCTTACGCGGTTGATAGGCGAGATAATGTCTTCGAGTCACATTGTGTCACAAGTGACTCATTCATGGTTTTTCCCTGTTAAATTCACTCCAAAGCTATTCACTCCACGCATTCCCGAAAATTCTGGGTCGTTTTGAAGTCACAATGTCATCAGGATTAAATTCGCTGGCGTCCGGATTAAATCGGCTGGCGGTTGGATTAATTTCAGTGGCACTTGGATTAAAATGAATGGCACCTGGATTAATTTCAGTGGCGGCTGGATTAAATTGACTGGCGCCTAGATTAATTTGGCTGGCACTTGGATTAAATTGAGCGGGAAAACCTGTAGATGGAAAGGGGCGTGTTATGCCGGGTTGAGTCATCTGTCGGGGACGGCCCTCGTACAGTCTCGCGCCTTCGCCCAGCCTTCGCTGCGTATCGCGCGGACGAAATGACGAGAACCTTCTGGAATCTCGCGCGGAAGGTATTTAATCGAGCAGCCGAGGTGAGAGATCAGGAGAAGACGGAAGTTAGCGCAAGAGCGCGTAGGGATTCCGCCGTGTAGTCGGCGAAAGTTTTGTCCGTAGGAACAAAGCAGGAGAAGACGTGAGGTTTCCTGGAAGAGAAACTTCGGAGGAGAAGACGGAAGTTAGCGCCAGAGCGCGTAGGGATTCCGCCGTGTAGTCGGCGAAGGTTTTGTCCGTAGGGACAAAGCAGGAGAAGAAGAGGATTTCCACCTGAGGGGTGAAGACTCGAGCTACAGGCAAGAGTGTGTGTTTACCGCTATCGAGCGAAGACGCGTGGCCACAGCTGCGTGTGTGAAGCCGACGTGTTTCCGGCGAAGGAGTTTGAAGCTTGGAGAGTGGCCAATTGAAGACGCGAGGTTTCCAGGAAGAGAAACTTCGGCGAGGTTTCCTGGAAGAGAAACTTCGAGGGCCGCGGAACGACAACAACACTGGACTTTGAGTGAGTGAATCTCAGAAGAGTATCACCCCGACTTTTGTTCCAAGAACTTTGGACTGAATAGGTTTTCTATCTCTTTAGTCTTTCAGTGTCTTGGTTGTTTAATGCATGCGACTGCATTGTAGTGCGTATTGTTGTCTGTGTCCGTTGTTTCGAGTGTGGCTGTTTGTACTGTGTAGTACGTTGTTTGATTGGTGACATATTGTATGCAACTATTGTGGAGTGTGCATTCTTGTGTATTGTTTTCGATCTGCCATTATTGAGAATATAATTTCGTTTGTTTATCAACTCTCGGCTCTGACTTGTTCTTTGGGCCACAGCCGGCGTCCGCTGGCGCGCCAAAAAGGACCACTTCTAAATTGTCCACGCTTTCGTGGTGCGGCTCGGGGGGCCGATACTTTGGCCCTTGGAATTAGCCCGGCGATCGCCTCCCTAATTAACGGGACCTGTGTGCCAATTAATCTAGCGTCCGCGACAGGACCTTTTGGTGCACAGTGTGTCCAAAGTAGTAAGAAAGAGCCTCGAGGTTGATAGTGCTACCGGAACGATTTAGTGTGTTGTTCAGCGTTCTCGTTAACGAGTGCAGGGGAGTGTTCCAATAGACTGATTGAGGCAGATATTTTTACACGCGGCAAGACTTTATTTGCGAGACACCATGGATCTCGAAAAGTTAGTTGCTCTTGGTGAGAAGATGGGTCTTTCTGGCGCCGAACTACGGAAATGGGTAAGCCAGAAGGAGAAAGAGGCGGTGGAGAGAGAGAGGTTGGCAGCTGAGAGAGCCAAGGAAGAAAAAGCAGCTGAGTTGGAACGAGAGAGGTTGGCAGCTGAGAGAGCCAAGGAAGAAAAAGCAGCTGAGTTGGAACGAGAGAGGTTGGCAGCTGAGAGGGCCAACGAAGAAAAGGCAGCTGAGTTGGAGAGAGAAAGGCTGGCTGCTGAAAGGGCGAAGGAAGAAAGAGAGCAACAATTGAAGTTGGAGTTGGAGAGAGAAAAGTTGGCAGCCGAAAGGGCGAGAGAAGAAAGAGAAGCGGAGATGGCTGAAAGGGAACGGCAGCGGCAGCACGAAATTGAACTCGAGCGGCTCCGTTTGCAACAGCGAAGCGAAACTCCCGTCCAAGCTGGAGTCGAAAGCAGCGAACGGGAAGATCATGGCTTCCGCTTGAACCCAAGCAAGCTGCTCGTAGCGTTTGATGAAAGGAAAGACGACCTTGACGCGTACCTCCACAGATTTGAGACGATTGCGAGGAGCCAGAATTGGCCGGAACATCAATGGGCAACTGCGTTCAGTACTTGCTTGAGTGGTGAAGCGCTCAGTGTGTACGGTAGGCTGACGCCGACCGATGCAGCCAACTATGCAAAGGTGAAAACTGCTTTGCTGAAGTGATTTAGATTTACTGTGGAAGGATTCCGGGACAGATTTCGGTCAGGAAAGCCAGCTGATGGTGAGACGGCTACGCAGTATGCCGCTTGACTTTGCCATTATTTCGACAGATGGATTGAACTTTCAGGGACAGTGCAGGAGTACAATGAGCTTAGAGAGCTCCTAATTAGAGAACAATTTCTTACTAGTTGCCACCCAAGCCTGTCGCTGTACTTGAAAGAGAGGAAGGCTGAGTCACTTGAAGGAATGCTTGAACTGGCTGATCAATTCTTGGAAGCGCAAGGTGGAACTAATTTGGCCAAGGTCAAGAAGGAGTGTCCCGAAGACTCGAAAAATTCGGCACCCGAACAAAAGAAGCGTGCACCAGAGAGTGTTCCGCGATGTTTCCTGTGTAACCGAGGGGGTCATCGCGCGAGCAACTGTCGTACTAACTTTACGAGCCCTACTGTAGTAAAATGTTTTAAGTGTGGTCAGACTGGGCACAAAGTAGACGCATGTCATGTAACGGAGCGAGTCAAACTCACCAGGTATCCTGTGTGCTAGCAGCACCGAAATCCGATGATAATGCCGTCACCGACGGATTCGCAGAATTGAAAAATGGGGAAAAAATTCCTATTTTGGGTGCTGTGGTGACAAAACCGCAAAGAGGTGCTATGAAGGGAATGCCTGTGATATCTGGAAAAGTTGCGGGCAAGAAGGTTACGGTGTTACGAGATACCGGTAGCTCCACGGTTATCGTGCGGAGAAATTTGGTACGGGAAAGTGAATCGACAGGCAGAACGAAACCGGTTTGCCTAATTGACCGTACGGTTCTGATGCTTCCCGAAGCAGAGATTGAGGTTGAAACCCCGCATTTCAGCGGGAAGGTTACTGCTTTATGTATGGCGACCCCCCTTTACGACCTTGTCATCGGAAACATCGACGGGGCGCGAGGACCGAATGATCCGGAAGGTTTGGGAGAAGACCCTAAGACAGAGCCCTCGCCAACCCAGCGACCGCGAGATACAGTGGAGGAGCATCCCGTGACGGATCTCACTAGAGCCCAAGGTGAAGCCGCGGCGCAAGAGACAGCGAATGAGAAGACGATCGTGTCGAATGAGTTCACGTGCTGGGCAGCTGAACGTACGTCGGCACGACCCCAACCGACCGACAGTGTAATGGTGACGGAGTTGGCCAGCCAAGCCCAATGCCGTGACATGAACAAGCTGGTAAATAAACAGACAGGACACGTTGAACGTTATGACCCGTTAACGGTGTCGGAAGTGACAATGATGGCCGAGACGCCACCTCAGATATTCTCGTTGGAAAGGGCTCGCTGAAAAAGAACGTGGAAACACAAGAAGAGATTGAGCGAGCACCGCAAGAAAGGGCGCAAGCGCCGCTCGGAATGCACCGGATAGGTGTCGAGGTCGAATCAGAATGTGTTTGGCAGTGCTGAGTTCCATATGTTGTGTTAATGTTGTGTTATCCTGTGTCACAAGTGTCGAAGTGTTTGTGCTGTGATGTATAGTGTTGTATAATTATTGTAAAGACAGAACTTTGTACGTTTGTATTGTTTGGAATGTGTGATGAAGCGTTGTACTCATGTACCTGCGGTTATATTTCATGTGTGTGAGATTGAATTGTAATGTCCAATCGTATTGAGTGATATATTGTGATAGTGACGTGTCATGAGCGACGGACTATGTTACAGTCTTTGAGAGTGTGGGGACTGTTCGTGCTCGTTTGTGTGGTTTTGAATATTATGAGATAATATTCTTAAAGTGGGGGCAGTGTCGCAGAACGAGCACTCAAAAAGGGCGCGCCGCCAAATTCTCGCTACGAACCGCCGGAGTGACGCCGCGAGGTCAACGAAAAAGAAAGAAAAAGAAAACAAACATCTAAAGTCTCCCCGGGCGCGCGAGCCTCTCCTCTCGGAAGCGTGGCTTCGCCGACTAACCTCCTCACCCCACAACGGCGGCCGAGCAAGCACTGGAAATTTCTAGATGGAAAGGGGCGTGTTATGCCGGGTTGAGTCATCTGTCGGGGACGGCCCTCGTACAGTCTCGCGCCTTCCCCCAGCCTTCGCTGCGTATCGCGCCGACGAAATGACAAGAACCTTCTGGAATGTTCTGGAAGGTTCTGGAACAAGAACCTTCTGGAAGGTATTTAATCGAGCAGCCGAGGTGAGAGATCAGGAGAAGACGGAAGTTAGCGCAAGAGCGCGTAGGGATTCCGCCGTGTAGTCGGCGAAGGTTTTGTCCGTAGGGACAAAGCAGGAGAAGACGTGAGGTTTCCTGGAAGAGAAACTTCGGAGGAGAAGACGGAAGTTAGCGCCAGAGCGCGTAGGGATTCCGCCGTGTAGTCGGCGAAGGTTTTGTCCGTAGGGACAAAGCAGGAGAAAAAGAGGATTTCCACCTGAGGGGTGAAGACTCGAGCTACAGGCAAGAGTGCGTGTTTACCGCTATCGAGCGAAGACGCGTGGCCACAGCTGCGTGTGTGAAGTCGACGTGTTTCCGCGAAGGAGTTTGAAGCTTGGAGAGTGGCCAATTGAAGACGCGAGGTTTCCAGGAAGAGAAACTTCGGCGAGGTTTCCTGGAAGAGAAACTTCGAGGGCCGCGGAACGACAACAACACTGGACTTTGAGTGAGTGAATCTCAGAAGAGTATCACCCCGACTTTTGTTCCAAGAACTTTGGACTGAATAGGTTTTCTATCTCTTTAGTCTTTCAGTGTCTTGGTTGTTTAATGCATGCGACTGCATTGTAGTGCGTATTGTTGTCTGTGTCCGTTGTTTCGAGTGTGGCTGTTTGTACTGTGTAGTACGTTGTTTGATTGGTGACATATTGTATGCAACTATTGTGGAGTGTGCATTCTTGTGTATTGTTTTCGATCTGCCATTATTGAGAATATAATTTCGTTTGTTTATCAACTCTCGGCTCTGACTTGTTCTTTGGGCCACAGCCGGCGTCCGCTGGCGCGCCAAAAATGACCACTTCTAAATTGTCCACGCTTTCGTGGTGCGGTTCGGGGGGCCGATACTTCAGCCCTTGGAATTAGCCTGGCGATCGCCTCCCTAATTAACGGGACTCTTGACACAGGACTGGTTCAACCTGTTCGAACTCCATGCTACCGCTGCATCTTGGTCGGAACGGGAGATGGTTACGAACTTCAGCGACTACGTCACCGGTGAGGCATTCAAATTTTACCTTATTCACATATTCGAGAACGACGAGTCATGGCAAAAAATCAAAGAGGAGATGATTACCCGTTTTAATGACTATGACCAAGACTTACTCATTGCCAACCATTAAGAGACTACTGCACGCTATTGTCAATTTCCAAAGCAGTCCTCAAGCATTCCAAAGTCCAGCGCGAATCGACAAGCGGCTCAAGACAAAGTGGCACATGCGTTTACTTACAGAAGGCCATGCATACATTGGGAAAAACTCAACCGTCAAGCGCGTCTCCCTTGTACACGAAAGTCGGCATTTCCGAAGTCATCGCTTCAGCATATGACACGAGACGTTGCTGAACCACCTGATGCCGTGCACTCTTCGTCTCGCATACGTGGTCCACCACCTGGGTTTTCGTCACGCGGTTCTTCAAGCGCTCCTAACGCTCACCACTTGCCTTATAAGGACACCGTATTCATGGCAGATGACCTGGTGCATCGAAAAAATACTCTGCCAAGCCATTCTTCTTCCGTACGGTTTCATGCATCACCGTCCGGTGCACACACCTCTGAGAGTCTAAACAAAACAGAAGGCTCAAACGCATCGAACGTCGCACGCTACCAGGCGCAAGAACTACTCGCAGTGAACAGCGAAAAAGAAGCCCCTGAAGAGCTTCGTGTCATTTCTACGGCACTACAGACTTGCCAAAATCTGCAGTTCAAACCTAGTAATGCCGTGTCACCTGTGGGGCCCACATGCAGAGCTCACCAATTCAGGAATCGAACAACTTCAGAAGTGCATGATACATCAAACCTCGCAAACAGTTGTCTTTCGGAAGCGCCCGTAATGAACCCCGTCACCGAAGCCTCTGAAGAGCATGCTAGCAATGATGACGCATTACCAACTATGCCAGACAAGCAAGACACCAGTTCACCATTCATCAGCTGTCTACAGGACGCGTCAAACACCGAAGGAAATGAATGCCCCATTCCGGAAAGGGCGCCACTACAGCCATCTCTTGAGCAGCCTCAGGAAAGCAAGCAAAGCCAAGTTCATAAACTAATGCTACAACGAGAGAGACTGCAACGAGGGCATCGACGAACGCAAAATTCAACGAAAGCGCACTCACCAATAAAAGAACATCGGAAAATAAGATCTCTAAACCAAAGACCAATTCAAGATGTCAGACACTTTCACACAAAGAAAGGTCACCAGAGACACTCCCTGCCTCAGCTATTACACCGACTGCACCACCACAGAAAACGCCGAGAAAAACGCGGAAGCACTGCTTGCACACCGCAAGCACTCAGGCACTTCATCACAGTCTGTCAAAAAGCACGAAAGCAAGAAGCACCAGGATTGCACCATTCACGACGAAAAATACAACCCCGAGGACATCCGAGCTGCCGATGCAACAATGCGTTCCAACCTTGCTCAGTCCCCAGAACAGTTCAAGCAGTATTGTCAGTGTTCATGTGTAGCCCACTCTGTCCGCAACACAACAGTCAAGCTCGTCCACCAGAGTCGTCATAAAAATTACCAGACTGCTCCCTCGGCCTTGAAGATTTAGTGAGATTGTGGAACTCCGTCGGCACGTGAAACTGCGAATTTGGCCATTATTTTGTTTATTTTGTTTTCAATTTGTTGTAGTTTCATACCGGTGCCAGCTTTCGGGGGGAGGGGAATCGTGTGACGTATGAAGTGATGGTTGGTAGAAGCTGAGAAGGAAAAAGTGAGATTGGAATAAACATGGAGTATGAGCCGGGCGACGTCACCCATTCAACATAGCATCACACACACACACACACACACACACACACACACACACACACACACACACACACACACACACACACACACACACACACACACACACACACACACACACACACATATATATATATATATATTATATATATATATATATATATATATATATATATATATATATATATATATATATATATATACACAATAGCATTACCCATCGTAGGTCTCTGTTCTCAGTTGGCTAAGATCCGGCCGCCCTTCTACCCTTGTGTCGCATTAATGCGTTGACCCTTACTCCGCTCCATAATAGCACGCTTAAAAGGCACATCCACTCCTCCAAACGCCCTACTTCGCTGACAACTGAAACAATTCAAGCTTCACGATGGTGTTTTACATCGCTATATTTACCACGTTGAAGGAAACAAATGGGTCCCCGTTATACCACGTTGTCTACAACGTCAGGTTCTTGAGACATTACACGATGATCCTGCTGCTGGGAATCTCGGCTATCACAAAACGTACGACAAAATACGCAGTCGGTTCACCTGGCCTGGCCTCTTATCCGCGATTGCCGAATATGTTTTTTCATGTGCCTTATGTCAACGGCGGAAACGACCCACTACTGCTCCTTCTGGCTTTCTCCCACCTCTTCCTGGTCCCACTTTGTAATTCGAAGTCATCGGGGTAGACTTGTACGGCCCCCTTCCCGTGACCTCCAATGGAAATCATTGGATTGTAATGGCTGTTGACCACCTCAATTGTTACGCGGAAACAGCCCCACTGCACGCTGGTACAGCCATTGAAGTAGCCGTTTTTTTCTGCGTAACATATTTTTACGCCATCGAGCTCCACGTGTTCTGCTCAGCGACCGCGGCAAGGTCTTTCTTTCCTCTATTGTTGCTGAGGTTCTACGCGCCACAAACACCATCCACGAGACAACTTCTACTTATCATCAACAAACAAATGGCTTGAGGGAACGCTTTCATCGTACCCTCTCGGACGTGATCGCCATGTACGTTAACCATGGCCACACGAACTGGGACCCCATTTTGCCATTCGTAACGTTCGCCTACAATACGGCTACGCAACGCACCCCCGGCTTTTCTCCATATTTTCTTGTCCATGGCCGCTCTCCAAGTGTAACTCTGAACGTCTCCTTCCTTTGGGCTCCTTCTACCTCAACAGGCCCTTTATCCGCCCAATTTTTGTCTCGCCTCGAGCACTGCCGTCATCTGGCCCGAATCAACACTGGCATCTCTCAGGAAGCTCGCAAGTCTCGCTAGACTCAACTCACCGCGCTGTCACCTTTTCACCAGGAGACGAAGTTCTTCTGTGGACTCCCGTGCATGTGCCTGGCTTATGTGAAAAATTCCTCAGTCGTTTTATAGGACCTCATACAGTGATTGAACAAACGTCCCCCGTTAATTACCGTATCTCACCACTTAACGCTCCCTCCTACCACCGCTGCGGTGGAACAGAAATTGTGACCATTTCTAGACTTAAACTGTGTACACGACGCAATGCCTAATTTTGTCTCTCGCTCGGCCAGGAGGCCGCTTCCAGCGTGACGAGGAATTAGTGTGAGCGCAGTCACCGACTCTTCTTTATCAATTGGACGTGCCATCAACATTTGTGTAATTTCCTCATCTGTAGATATCACCATCAGTGTGTGCCAGCTCGAGCTCGTCTCGAAGAAAGCTCTTTCTCATAATAACATATATATATATATATATATATATATATATATATATATATATATATATATATATATATATATATATATATATATATATATATATAGTGAAGAATAAAGGAGCACACTTACGAAAATTTGATAATTGTTTACTCTACGTTTCGGCCGTGGCACGGCCTTCGTCAGGATTAACAGAAATACGAGTATGTGGCCGCTTTTATGGGCAGGCATGAACACGTCAGTACAAAACACGTGCGATCAGCATGTGAGTGTCACAAAAATTCTTTTAAACAGCCGTGACTACACTACAAACCATTAAAATCTAATACAATAGACAAGATTGTGGGCATCTAAAAGACATTTCTAACATTCACCATTGACGACGAGGATCACGCATGAAAAAAATATAAATATGTGATAACCTTTAGGAAGTATATTATACGTCAGGGATGCTCCTTTAAATATTTCTCAAAATATCGGACGTCAGGGCATCGTAGAAAGGCATGACACTTTTCCTACGCATTCGTTAATGCCGGATAACAGACTGTTGAACTTGTGAATCAAGAACGATTCTCGAATTTCGCGATCATGGTGCGATTTAAAGCCAGATTCCAATGGTGTTACCATAATCTTGTCAAACGAATGAACTGGTAGATGACAATGCTTGGACAATGGAAGATGTGGCAAACTGTTTACGTGTGATTTGTGGTTGTTGAAACGGATGCGAAAAGATGTCTCGGTTTGACCGATGTATTGCATGTGGCAGATTGAGCATTCAAGTAAGTAAATGATGTTGCTGCTATCGCAGTTTAAGTCCCCTTTTATCCTAAGTGAAAAGTTAGATGCCGTGCTTTTAGCAACAGTTGCAGTGGTCATGTGCGCACAAACTTTACATCGGGTTTTTTTACAGGGGTGACAACCAACGGGAGCAATGAATCTAGTCTTGGAAGAAGTTACCATGTCGCGCAAGTTCCTTGATCTCCGATATACAACCCGCGGTGATTCAGTGAAGATGTCCTTAAGCCGATCGCTCTGTGTCAGTATGTTGTAATGCTTTCTGAGTATATACGACACGTTAGGAATAGATGAAGAATGCGTGAGAACGAGGTTGGTTCGGGAAGGTGGCGCTAATCGCTTGTCTTTACTGATGAGCTCTTTCCGATCCAGACATTTTGCCCGTTGGAGAGCGTCGTCAATTATTTGTGAAGGATATTGTTGTTCGGTTAATGCTTTACGGAGCTGGTCACAGTTGCGAGTGAAATCCCTGTTGTCCGAACAAATTCTTTTAAAACGGATAGCTTGGCTGTAAGGGATACTTGTTTTGCAGTGTTTGACATGGCTACTTTTAAAATGAAGATATCTTTGTCGGTCAGTGGGCTTCCTGTATAGGTTTGTCGTTAGTTTACCATTGCTTAAAGCTACATTGATGTCAAGGAAGTTTATGGTGACGGGTGAATAAGAGTGGGAAAAGGAGATAGATGGTTCTACTTTGTTAAAGTCTGCAATGAAAGATTGTAATGCCGCTTCACCATGGTGCCAAATTAAGAAAATTGATGACATTCCTTAATTGATGACATTTTCTGACACAAATCGCCAAGAGTTGTCTTTCTTTTTTTACCAATATAACAAGAGCTGCCCAGGGACTGCTTGACTCTTGAATAACGCCTTTCTGCAGCATGTCATTGACCTGATCGGTGATCACTTGCCTCTCTGACGGGGATACGCGATAGGGTTTCTGGCGTATCGGTGTAGCATCTCCCATGTTGATGCGGTGGTGCATACGGGATTCGGGCAACATGGAATAACACTTGTTTTGAGCGAAATCAAAGACTCCCGCGTAGCGTGTAAGTACCTCCTCAAGGACATTCTGCTCGGAAGAAGGCAACGACTTATTGATCGTACGTTTAATCTCGGCTGAGTAGTTGGGCGAAGTCTGACTGATGGCTGGACACTCTGACACCATTCTGACGTCAATTGTGGCCTGCTCCTCGAACGTTCCCAGTTTGAATCCGGCTGGTAGAACAACAAGCTCTGAGGCTGCGTTGGGCGCCCACAAGCAAGTATGTCCGTTGATGGTTGTAAGGAGAGACCGTGGGACCAGGACATTCTTCTTGATGGCGTTTGCATGATCAGGCTCCACAAGTCCAGTGCAAGGTCCCGAGCAGACATGAGAAGAGCATACGAGTACAAACACTGCTGTCCGACCAGGGATCGTCACATCTTCAGACAACGAAAAAGCATCGATGGGCAGAGTCGGAAAATTGTCAACTATTGCAGTGGGCAACGTACTTTGTAGAAGAATCTCTCCAGTTCCACAGTCAAGCGTAGCGCCGCATTCATGAAAGAGGTTTATCCCTAAAATGAAGTCATGAGTTGCGTGAGCCAGTACAGTGAATTCAACTCGGAAATTTTGTCCACCAATCGTGAGTACAACTGAACAAATACCAACAGAGCATAACGCTTCGCCTCCAACTCCACGAAAAGTTTCTTTACGATTCCACGCGAACATAACTTTGTGACCCAAGAAACGATGTTTGAAACGAAGGCTCATAACCGAAACAGCAGCACCAGTGTCTACAAAAGCAAGAGTATCTACACCGTCTATACACACACGCACTTTGTTCATCAACATCACAGCAGAAGGAGGAATTGGCGAAACTGACCGTCCCACGACCGCACCTCCATCGGTCACACCAGTTAGTTTCCCAGCTGATGCGGGGAAGGTGACCGACGACGTGGAGACGGCGACCAGCGGGACCGTGTCGGAGGCGGCGTCAGGCTTCGCTCGGAGGCGGGGGACTCGCTGCGAAATTCGTTAGGCCATTGCTGTCGGGGACGTGGTCGGCCGAGTGAGAGGTCCAGGTTTCGTGCATACGAGCCGGATACGTCGAAAAACGTGGTGGTGCAGGCGGCCATCTGGGACAGAAGCGCGAAATATGCCCTGGGAGACCACATGTGTAGCAAACGGGGTCTTGTCGGCTTACATTAGCAGGAGCAGAGGTGGCAGAAGTACGCGGAGACGGGTCGTGCTCCGCAGGAACATTTTGTGATGACGCATAGTACTCTTCTGGTAGAGGCCTGGTTGGCGACGGTCGGAGGTCCGCAGCGGCACGTCGAGATGATGACATCTGGTGGTGGCCACGACCCGTCGGGGAAAACGAAAGCCGCGGGGTAAAATCTGCAGTTTATGTGCGTGGTCGGTTTTCCACGTATCGATCTCGCATCCAGTAGGGAGGTGGTTCGGGGCACGCGGCGAACGAGCATTGGTGGTGAATGTCACCTGCTTGAAGTCGTACGAGCTCTTCTCGAACTACCCGACGTACGAGGAAGGGAATGTATTCGCAAGTGGCGACGTCCATACTTGCGACAGTGGGAACATTGTCCAAGCGCCCGAACTTGGGTCGAATTCTCCGGGTCTTCAACGCCTCGAATGCGCGACACTGCTGCCTGAAAATCGAAGGAGTGTTCAAGTTTTCTTTTGTTATCAAACAATTGTACACGTCCTCGGCGATGCCTTTTAACAAATGACCGACTTTGTCTTCGTCAGACATATTTGCGTTGACAACCCCGCAAAGCCTCAATACTTCTTCAATGTAGGTTGTGCACGTCTCGCCGGGCAACTGAGCCCTACGTGACAGCGTTTGCTCAGCTTTCTTTTTCATGGAAATCGTGTCCCCAAAGCAAGCCTTCGGTTACTTAACAAATATATCCCAAGTGGGGAGGAGATGTTCATGGTTCTCAAACCAAAGCAAGGCTGTCCCGGCAAGGAAGAACACTACGTTCACGAGCTTCGCCGGTGCGCCCCATTCGTAGTAGCGGCTCACTCTGTCGAAGTGTTTTAGCCAAGCGTCCACGTCTTCGTCAGTTTTACCTGAGAAAATTCGTGGCTCAGGTGCCCAGTAGTCTGGTTGTCGAGGTCGACGGCCACCTCGTGCCGTGTCGGTGGCACTGGTGGATGCAGCAGCGTAGTACGTCAATGAAATTGCTGTGTCGTCGTTCATGCTGATGTTGTCAGGGGGTAGGCCAGCTAAGCGTCTGCTTCATCGAAGAACTTCTGCTGCGGGGTCCAGGAGGGCAAGTTACCCAGCACCGCTCCACCAAAGCTGTTACGGATGTGATGGGTTTATTTACACTGAAAAAATGTCAGCGCTATACCGTCACTGCCGAATCACCATATACCATCGCTCGAGAGCGTCTGGTCTCTTCTTCTTCCTCGCTCTTTCAGTCCGCGTTACAATATATATATATATATATATATATATATATATATATATATATATATATATATATATATATATATATATATATAATCAGCCTGACTACGTCCACTGCAGGACAAAGGCCTCTCCCATGTTCCGCCAGTTAACCCGGTCCTGTGCTTGCTGCTGCCAATTTATACCCGCAAACTTCTTAATCTCATCTGCCCACCTAACCTTCTGTCTCCCTCTAACCCGCTTGCCTTCTCTGGGAATCCAGTTAGTTACCCTTAACGACCAGCGGTTATCCTGTCTACGCGCTACATGCCCAGCCCATGTCCATTTCTTCTTCTTGATTTCAGCTATGATATCATTAACCCCCGTTTGTTCCCTAACCCACTCTGCTCTCTTCTTGTCTCTTAAGTTTACACCTACCATTTTTCTTTCCATTGCTCGCTGCGTTGTCCTCAATTTAAGCTGAACCCTCTTTGTAAGTCTCCAAGTTTCTGCTACGTAGCTAAGTACCGGCAAGATACAGCTGTTATATACCTTTCTCTTGAGGGATAGTGGCAATTTACCTGTCATAATTTGAGAGTGCTTGCCAAATGTGCTCCACCCCATTCTTATTCTTCTAGTTACTTCAATCTCGTGGTTTGGCTCCGCGGTTATGACCTGCCCTAAGTAGACAACATAGTCTTTTACAACTTGAAGTGCACTATTACCTATCTCGAAGCGCTGCTCTTTTCCGAGGTTGTTGTACATTACTTTCGTTTTCTGCAGATTCATTTTAAGACCCACCTTTCTGCTCTCCTTGTCTAACTCCGTAATCATGAGTTGCAATTCTTCCCCTGAGTTACTCAGCAATGCAATGTCATCGGCGAATCGCAGGTTACTAAGGTACTCTTCATTAACTCTTATCCCTAGCTGTTCCCATCCTAGGCTTCTGAAGACCTCCTGTAAGCACGCGGTAAATAGCATTGGGGAGATTGTGTCCCCCTGCCTTACACCCTTCTTGATTGGTATTCTGTTGCTTTCTTTATGAAGCACTATGGTAGCAGTTGATCCCCTGTAGATTTCTTCCAGGATGTTTATATATACTTCATCTACGCCCTGATTCTGCAGTGTCTGTATGACGGCTGATATTTCTACTGAATCAAACGCCTTCTCGTAATCTATGAAGGCTATGTATAGTGGTTGGTTATATTCTGAGCATTTCTCTATTACCTGATTGATAGTATGAATGTGGTCGATTGTTGAGTAGCCTGTTCGAAATCGTGCTTGTTCCTTTGGTTGATTGAATTCCAGTGTTTTCTTAACTCTGTTAGCAATTACCTTTGTAAATAGCTTGTGTACTACGGAGAGCAAGCTGATCGGCCTGTGATTTTTCAAGTCCTTGTCATCTTCTTTCTTATGTATTAAGATGATGTTAGCGTTCTTCCAAGACTCTGGTACTCTTCCCATCAGGAGACACCTCGTAAACAGGGTGGCTAGTTTTTCTAACACAATCTCTCCTCCATCTTTCAGCAGATCTGATGTTATCTGATCCTCACCAGCAACTTTGCCTCTTTGCATGCTCTCCAAAGCTTTTCTGACTTCTTCTATCATTACTGGTGGGGTGTCATCTGGGTTACTGCTAGTTCTTATAGTATTAAAGTCGTGGTTGTCCCTGCTACTGTACAGATCTCTGTAAAACTCCTCCTCTATTTCAACTATCCTATCCATATTGGTAGTTATTTTGCCCTTTTTGTCCCTTAGTGCATACATCCGATTTTTGCCTATCCCAGGTTTCCTCTTCACTGTTTTGACGCTTCCTCCGTTTTTCAGAGCGTGTTCAATTCTCTCCACGCTATACCTTCTTACATCGGATACCTTACGCCTATTTTTTTTTTCAACTTCGAAAGCTCTGCCAGCTCTATTTTGTCTGTTGTACTTGAGACTTTCATGATTTGGCGCTTCTTAATGAGATTCTTTGTTTCCTGGGAAAGCTTGCCAGTGTCCTGTCTAACTACCCTGCCTCCAACTGCCACTGCACACTCCGTAATGATACTCGTCAGATTATTATTCATCGTATCTATGCTAAGGTTGGTTTCCTCACTAAGAGCCGAGTACCTGTTCTGAGGCGAGACTCTGAATTCCTGTACTTTCCCTCTCAGTGCTAGCTCATCGATTGGCTTCTTGCGTATTAGTTTCTGTCGTTCTTTTCTCAAGTCTAGGCGAATTCGAGACCGTACCATTCTATGGTCACTGCATCGTACCTTGCCAACCACTTCCACATCCTGCACGATGCCTGGGTGTGCACTCATTATAAAATCTATTTCGTTCTTATTTTCGCCATTAGGGCTCCTTCATGTCCACTTGCGGCTTCCTCGTTTTCGGTAGAAGGTATTTAAAATCCGGAATATATTGCGCTCTACGAATTCTACTTGTAGCTCTCCTCTGGCGTTTCTAGTACCGATGCCATAATCTCCTGCTGCCTGGTCTCCAGCCTGCTCCTTCCCTACCTTTGCAATAAAGTCTCCCATCAGTATTGTATGCTGTGTTTTTACCTTACTCATTGCCGATTCCACATCTTCATAGAAGCTTTCAACTGAAGCGTCATCATGGCTGGATGTAGGCGCGTAGGCCTGTACCACCTTCATCTTGTATCTCTTATTCAGTTTAATTACGATACCTACCACCCTTTCATTAATGCTATAGTATTCCTCTATGTTGCCAGCTATGCTTCTGTGAATTAGGAACACCACTCCCAGTTCTCTTCTGTCTGCCAAGCCCCGATAGCAAAGGACGTGCCCATTCTGTAGCACCGTATAGGCCTCATCTGTCCTGCTAACTTCACTGAGCCTTATTATATCCCATTTAACACCGTCTAGCTCCTCGAATAGTACAGCTCGACTTCCCTCACTAGATAAGGTTCTAGCGTTAAACGTTGCCAAGTTCAGGTACCAATGGCGGCCTGTCCGGATCCAGAGATTCTTAGCACCCTCTCCTGCGTTGCAGATCTGACCACCGCCGTGGTCAGTTGCTTCGCAGCTGCTGGGGACTGAGCGCCGTGAGTTATTTGACGTATGCATGTGAGAGGTAATGGCCAGATACTGCACCAGGGTGGCCAATCCTTCTCTGGTGAGGGAGTGCGTTCCCGGTGGTGGTTACCGGTGAGGCCGCACCCCAGGCCTCTTAATGCAGTTGCATCACTACGCGGATTTTTTTTTTATCCCGTTGGGAACTGCGCGGCACCGGGACTTGAACCACGGACCTTTTGCATGTGAGGCGGATCCTTTCGCTTGTAGCTTCGTTAATATTCTGCCAGGAAACTTCTTACTTATAAAGTTGAAAGTCTTTAGGGTAGACCTGACGCTGCTGAAGTTTGATCAGGCTAGATTTAATAGTTCCAGAGTTATTCCGCAATCAATTTAAGCCTAATCACTAAAAAGATTAAATTGGTAATATCACCTCGCAAACGCATTTAAATTTTGTCCGCTTACTATAATAATAAACAGCAACCCATAGGCTACCAGGAGGCCCGATTCCGTACACTCTAGGCCCTTAATTAAGGTGGTAATCAGCAAAAAGCTCATTTCATTAAAACAATTTTTCAAAAGAAGCTACAAACGCCATCGAAAAACAGCTAATGTCTTCTTTTAGAACACAACAGTCCGGTTCTTTCCTTGTAAAAATGTTTTTGATAGCTTAAGGTAACCGGAATATACAGAATTAGAAAGAATTTAACGAGAACAGCTTATAAACGTGTGGCGCCCGCGTCTTCCCTCGCTCAGAGGAGGAGGGTGGCTCACTGCTCGGGAGAAAGGTACGTCCGTCAGATCGAAGTCTTGGACCACGTGTTTTTTTTCTCTTACGATCGCTTTTAACTTTGGTAATAACCTACCAGGAAACTTCTAACTCATACAGTGCAAAGCCCTAGTTGTTGACCTGTCGCTGCTCAAGTTTCATCAGGACAGGAGTAATAGTACCGGAACTATTTCGTGACCAAAATAGAGCCTAATCACTAAAAAGATTAATTAGGTAACACCACCTCACAAACGAATTTAAATTTTGTCCGCTTAATATATTAATAAACAGCACCCCATAGGCTAACCAGAGGCCCAACTCCGTACTCTCTAGGCCGTTAATTCAGGGGGTAATCAGCAGAAGTCTCATTTCATTAAAACATTTTTATATAAAATAACCACAAACTTGACTGATACACCGCTGAAACCTACCTTTAGAACATAACAATCCGCTTCATCTTGTGAGAAAAGTACTTCGATAGCTTTAGCCAATTAAAAGGTATGCAGTTAGAAAGAAGTTAAAGAGAAACGCGAACAAACGTGAGGCGCCCGCGTCTTCCCTCGCCCTCGCTCAGAGGAGGAGGGTGGCTCACTGCTCGGGCAAAAGGTACGCCCGTCAAATCAAAGCCTCGGACCACTTTTTTTTTCCCTTACGATTGCTTATAACTTTGGTATTAACCTACCGGGAAACTTTTAACTCATACAGTGCAAAGCCCTAGTAGTAGACCTGTCGCCGCTCAGGTTTCATCAGGACAGGTGTAATAGTTCCGGAGCTATATCGTGATCAATATTAAGCCTAATCACTAAAAAGATTCATTTGGAAACATCACCTCACAAGCGAATTTAAATTTTCTCCGCTTAATATATTAATAAACAGAATTGCTAATTTTGCGCACTTGCGAATCAACAAGTCCAGAAATGCATCTCTCGTGAGTGATGTGCCGCGTCTACTGACACACACTAACACATTCGGAAAATTCAGCTTAAGACTGTCTCATAACCGTTACTTCTGAATTTAAATAAGGTAGAAGTTCATGGGAGGATCCTTGGAACATGAGCTGGTGCTGGAGCCAAGATTTTGAAAAGCAAACTTATTCAAATGTTGGCTTGAGCAACACACCATTAGAGTAATCTCATTAGCAATCTCATTAGAGCAATCCCCTCGCTACGCTACTGATCGACACACTTGTGGTTGAAGCCACAAGCACTGGCGTACCGGAGCTCCAGTTGAGAAAAAGCTAGCGGTGTGTCACATTCGGAACAAACGATTAACTATCTTGCCCCATAACAACTATTGTACTGATATTACTGGTTACATCGTTACCATTAGATGGTTGTTTAACGCAGTCTAAACGTCCCAAAATGAGAGACGCCGTAGTTAGGGGGGGGGGGGGGCTCTTTAGACCTTCGCCTCGATCAAAATGCGACCCGCGACAGCCAGGATCAAGCCCGCAACATTGAGGTCAGCACGAGCACCGCAAGAGAGAGCTGTGGGTCGAAGGGTCCTCCTCGCAAGCTGACTGGGTTACACCAAAACCAAACACACGTTGCTTTTCAGTAATACGCAAGTTTCCTCACGTCAGCGATGTAGGGCTGTTCCACATTTGTCAGCTCTTCTCTAAAAAGGTCAGGGCTCCGATTTTTTTTAGACGAAAGAAGAAAAAAAAAATGGGGAGGGGGGCGTTATAACAGATGATAGCGAAATTGTCCTGTCACTATTTAACCAATCATGCCAAAGATCATCGAAATATGTGACAGATTGATGCAATGCTGGCACGATCATCGTGCTGCTGATGCTGCTGCGTGACATACACGAGTCCCGTCAACGCTTTTCGCAAGCGAATGTAAAAAGAAATAGCCTGCCAAGTTGAACTCGGGGAAACGCTCATTCATGCCCCGACGGTTGCGCACAGCTTGCGTCATGAAGGTGCACAGCAAATGCCCTTTCTACGCCGGCACCCGGAATCGTACGCGAAGAGGCGCGATTGCGTCAGCTCGGTCAATCTGTACCGATACATGGCACAGGGCCAGTGACTTTCACCGGCGTCATTTCAAGGGCGCTGGCCTGTACTCGCGTCGCACGTGGTAGGGACGGGGGTCAGACGCTCGCGGAGTAAAGGTTGAGAGCAAGACTCACCGCCCAGATGTCGTCTTTCAATCGTATATTTCCGCGCACCGAGGTCAGAACACAGCTGCGACGTTTCAACTGATCAGCTTTGCTTCGCGCACTGTCATACCATACCAGTTTTGCAACATTCCATGTGAACGAAACCACCACAAGAGTTGCAGGACCATGAAATGTAAATCATGACATTCATGGCATACATGTCATGATTTTCATGCTATGACTAGTCACATATGTTCTTCATAGTCATGTGATGCCCTACCAATTTCGGTTATCGATACCATTATTGAAACACCCAGGAGAGCTAAAATTCATAGGCGGCTAGATAGATAGATAGATAAATACGCGTAAAGTCGTCGAAGTTCACCAAGAAATGCTTCGCATTTATCAAGTCAGGCATTATTCCGTAGGTTCGAAGATCGGCCAACCATCTATGCACAAGTGACGGAGGCTCCACGTATTGTTTAGAAAAAAATTTATTCCCACAAACGTCAATAACACTCAACAGAACATTTCCTTCTTAGACATATTCTAACAATGATTCGAGAGGACAGAAAGTTTGCGACACCACATAACGCCACTGTCATGCTGATGCAAGCATACGCCATCGCAAAAAGTCTTCGCACTTGCACTAGGTTTTCCTCGAGTTTTACAAGTAAATGTAGCTTGAAATTGTACCGATCACACGATTAGGCACCACCACTAAAAATAATTTCGATATGCTCAACATCCTTTATTATATCATCACCAAACTCAAAGTATGAAGTGCACATTTCTCGAAGAGAGTGATCCAAAAAAAGCAAAACTACAACACAAGGCACTTCGATATATCGCAGCTCGTGATAAACACCGGGCCCGCATGATTCAGCATCGCTGGTTAATGATCTGTACAAAACGCTCGAGCGGTGAGGGTATTAAAGCTCTCTCCCCTTTACCCTCTCTCCAAAATCACATGATGTCATAGTGGCCCGTGAGGCCACGCTCCTTAGTCAGACGCCTCGTTGTAGCTTTCGAGTTGGTCAGATAGCTCCCACCTAGGAGGATTAAAGAAAAATTGCTGGAGTGGAAGCTCCTATAATGCCTTGCCATCAGAAGTGAAGCCACCTTTTGCCACTGCCAAGATGGCGGAAACATGCTCTTTTCTGATAGTGCCCACTTAAAGATCAAGTGGCTTTGATACGTTATGTAAATGCTACGTTAGTTTTATATTAAAGGATAGTTGTTCCCGACGAAACAACGCACAGAAACAAGTATGGATGACTGAATCTTCAAAAAACTTTGCCTCCAATTAGAGCCTCACGAAGGAAATCTAGTAACTTTAAGACGCACTTGGAGCACTATGTGGCCCGAAAAAGTTCCCACATTAAACTCGTTGGGCGTGCGAGGGAAACGCTTCGTTTTTAATCGCAAAACGGTGATACTTTATCATGCCCCTAGTAAGATGGCCGCCACAGCTGCCATTTTTGCCAGAGGAACGGCTTCACTGCTGCGCAATCATTTCCACTCCAGCATTTTTTTAAATCCTCCTTGGCTTCCACGCGCACACGTCTCCCCTATTGGCCTCGACTATGGCGCCACCTACGTTATGATGTCACTCATAGGATGCCGGGTTGACTTCGTCTGCTGGAACACTGAACTTCCTGCGCTTTTGCTGTGGACACCGTGCGTGCTTCCCTTTGTTTTGAAGCTCAGTGCTTAAAGAAGCAGTAAGAACTGATAATATGGGCAAGCAAGCTACGAATTAGTGCCCTCTGTGGCACTATCGTGTCTTATTTGCATCGTAAAATCGCGAGCAGTGCAGCCATGGGGGACGGAGGGAGTGGTGTCATACTATAGAAATACACTATATAAATAATGGCCACTGGGGCCTTTTCGCGGCCTAGCAAGAAAGGGTCTCACCAACCGCTAGATGGCGCCCTTTTACTCCTATTTTAAGGAATGTAATAGCCTCCTCAGGGAAACAATGAATACCCAAGTTTGACGTCAATATTTTGTAAAGAAGAAATTTTATGAACTCGTGCAATTTTTCATATCTGCTCTACATCATGTTCCGTTTAGGACATTTATTACCTTAAAACAGGAAAGAGCAACGTATGAGTAGAAAGTGTTGTCCTTTTGCATTTGTTTTGTACAAAGAGGCACAATCGTGTAGTTTAGATGTACTATAGGTGTATTCCCACCATTATAGGTATAATATATATATATATATAAGGGAAAGAATTGTATACTTCAGGGCTCGTTTTTCCGTGTTTTGACACAATATTGTCGCGAGCAAAAACAGGATCTGCAGCCAGGAGTTCACCCGAACCGGAGAAACCAAAACGTTCTCTTCTTCTTCGTAGCCCAAAACAGGTATGAGCCACAGCGGCTCGTTCATCAATAGTGGCATTACCCCCTCTCCCAAGAAGCATCGTCTCGATGCTGTACATGAAGCCAAAAAAAAAAAGGAAATGAGATGAAAATTACCATGCAAGCAAAACGAATGGCGTAAGGCGGAATAACATAGTTGGTTGTGGAGTCAAGAGTTAAATGAGAAATAAGAAAAATAGGAAAGAATGTAAGGGAGAGACGAAGAAAGTCAGTGACTCACTGGCGATTCACAGCGCGAAAAGTATGGTTTCAGCCGTGAAACGTGAACGACTTCAGTTCACGGGGTGGAACGGGAACGTCTCAAAGTTCCTTCTGGGAGAACCTCATATGTGACGTCGCTGAGACGTCGTACGAACTTGTAAGGGCCGAAGTAGCGGCGAAGAAGCTTTTCTGAATGGCCACGTTGTCGGATAGGGGTCCACACCCAAACTTCATCACCAGGCTTGAAAATAACTTCACGGTGACGAAGATTGTAGCGGCGTGCGTCTGCGCTTTGGTGATGTTGAATACGGTGACGAGCAATTTGACGGGCCTCTTCTGCACACTGTGCGAATTTGGCGGCATCGGTGCGGTATATTCCTAAGTTGTCGGGCAGGAGCATGGCGTCGAGCATCGTCGTGACCTCGCGACCATGGACTAAGCGAAAAGGTGTGAAACCGGTACTTTCTTGAACAGCAGTATTATACGCAAAAGTTACGTAGGGAAGTATGGCGTCCCAGTTCTTGTGATTGATGTCCACATACATTGACAGCATGTCTGCAATTGTCTTATTGAGTCGTTCAGTCAGCCCGTTTACTTGCGTGTGGTTAGCCGTTGTTTCGCGATGTTCCGTGCCACTTAATCGCAAGACCTCCTGCCGCATCTCTGCGGTGAAAGTTGTCCCACGATCAGTTATGACGACAGCTGGAGCACCGTGACGTAAGACGATGCTGTTCACGAAAAATTGGGTGACATCTGTTGCGGTTGCTTTTGGAAGCGCCTTCGTTTCACAGTAGCGTGTTAAGTAGTCGGTAGCGACCACAATCCACCAGTTTCCAGACGAAGACGTGGGGAAGGACCCCAGCAAGTCTATGCCAATCTGATGAAAGGGCGCCTTTGGGGGGCCTATTGGTTGCAGTAGTCCCGCTGGTCGTAAAGGTGGAACCTTACGTCGCTGACAGTCGTGACATGTGCGAACGTAATGCTTCACAGTCTTTGCGAGACGTGGCCAGTAGTAGGAGCGTTGAATCCGTTGCAGCGTGCGCGTATAGCCGAGGTGTCCGGACGATGGCTCATCATGACACGCACGTAAAATGTCACCACGAAGCGTAGTTGGCGCAACAAGCAGATACATAGCTTGTGTAGGATGAAAGTTCTTTTTGTAAAGCACTCCATCGCGGAAACAAAAGGAGGATATCGAGCGTGCAAAGCTTCGAGGAGGGTGGGAATTGCGTCTTTCCAGGTAGTGAATGAGCGGAATGAGCTCCGAGTCGTGACGCTGTTGCTCAGCTAAGCGGGTTGCTGATACGGCAGAAAGAAAAGTGTCGTCGTCTTCAAGGTCAGTGTTGCATTTCGACCGGTGCACGTGAGAGACAGTCGGCGTCGGTGTGTTAACGCCCAGATTTGTGGACGATGGTGACATCGAAATCTTGTAGCCGAAGGCTCCATCGTGCTAGACGACCTGAGGGATCTTTGAGATTTGCGAGCCAACAAAGGGAATGGTGGTCGCTAACTACCCTGAATGGGCGGCCATACAAGTATGGGCGGAACTTTGTTATGGCCCAGACAACAGCGAGGCAATCCTTCTCGGTTGCAGAATAGTTTTTCTCCGCTGGGGATAACGTTCTGCTCGCATAAGCGATCACGCGCTCTACGCCATTATGCCACTGAACTAATACCGCTCCTAGTCCAACGTTGCTGGCGTCAGTGTGTAATTCCGTGTCAGCGCTTCCGTCAAAATGACCCAGTACAGGCGGAGCCTGGAGGAGGTTTTGGAGGGTGTCGAACGCATGACACTGATCGGGACCCCAAACAAACGAGACACCGTCTTTTGTAAGCTTGTTGAGGGGTTCAGCAATCTTCGAAAAGTTTTTGACAAAGCGCCTGTAATACGCACAGAGCCTCAGAAATCGGCGTAGGTCGCGCTTATTTGTGGGCACGGGAAAGGCGGCAACAGCACGGGTTTTCTCCGGATCTGGGCGGATGCCGGCATGGCTCACAATGTGACCAAGGAACTTCAGTTCTTCATATCTAAAATGACATTTCTCGGGCTTGAGAGAAAGCCCCGCTGTTCTGATTGCCTGAAGTACTGCATGAAGGCGTTGGACGTGTTGTTCAAACGTGTCTGCAAAGACCACGACGTCATCAAGGTAAACAAGACATGATTGCCATTTGAGCCCCGTGAGAACCGTATCCATCATTCTTTGGAAAGTAGCTGGCGCTGAGCATACACCGAAAGGCAACACTTTAAACTCGTACAGGCCGTCGGGAGTAACAAACGCCGTTTTTTCGCGGTCGCGCTCATCCACTGCGATTTGCCAGTAGCCGCTACGTAAATCCATGGAAGAAAAATATTTAGCGTTGCGTATACGGTCCAACAAGTCATCTATCCGGGGTAGAGGATAAACGTCCTTTTTGGTGACCTTGTTCAGTTTACGGTAATCAACGCAAAAACGCAACGTAGCGTCCTTCTTCTTCACTAGCACAACTGGCGAAGCCCAGGGACTGGTTGATGGCTGGATGACGTCGTCCTGAAGCATCTGCTGGACTTGGTCACGTATAGCATCTTGCTCTTTTTGCGACACACTATAGGCGTGTTGTCGGATGGGTCTCTCGGTGGGTTCCGTGATGATACGGTGCTGAGCAAGTGGTGTCTGTTTAACCTTTGACGTTGTGGCAAAGCAGTCTTGAAATGAGCCGAGTAAACGCAAAAGGCTTTCTCGTTGAGACGAAGGTAGTCTCTCGTTTACGCCGAGAGTGCTCGCGAACGCCTCGTCAGGGTGGCCATTCGATGAAAATAAAGCTAACGTGGGCGAACCATCGGCATCGGCAAGTTCTTCACAGTATGCAATGGCAGTGTGTCTCGTTAGGTGGCGATATTCATCGCTGAACTTCGTGACCAGCAGGTGAACATGCCTATTGCTAGGCTGAATGATTCCTCGGGCAACACAGATTTGTCGTGAAATAAGGAGAGACAAATTGACCTCTGCAATTACCGCGTCAGACATGTCCTGTCCCAATTCTACTTCGACAAAGAGGCTGCTTCGAGGTGGGAGAGTCAGAGAATCGTCGGTAACACGAAGTGCTCTTTTCCGGAATTGTGTACTGTCATTTGCAGCGCAAAAAGGATCCTCGAACGACACAAGTAATTCACGGAGGTCGATGACGGCGCCGTATTCACGAAGGAAGTCCATTCCTAGAATGACTGGCCGAGAGCACACGCGCAATACGAGGAAAGAGCCTGCAAATGTCGACGTACGTATACGAATGCGTGCCGTGCACATACCGGTAGGCATCACCAGATGGCCCCCTGCCGTGCGCAACTGGGGTCCTTGCCATGGTGTGGTAACCTTCCTCAGTTCAGATGCCAGTGCGACGCTCATTACGGAATAGTCGGCGCCGGTGTCGACGAGGGCGTTGACAGCATTATTGTCGACGAAGACGGCGATTTCGGCAGAAACGATCTTTCTGCTGTCAGAGAACACTGCAAAACCGGAATGGTCCTCGTCTGGTCGTTGCGTCGAATGAGGGTCTTTTACAGTTCGCCGGGCCGCGACTTCACCCCCAGAAGTCGCCGTTCCTAGTTTCCCCTGCGGGGACTTGGTGACCGGCTCCTGAAAGGAGCGGAAGACGATGAGGGCAAACTGAGTGACGTAGACCGGCGGGGCGACGGTGATCTCCACTGGTGGTGCTGAACAGTTGAAGGTGTTCGCTGGCCCGTGAGATAGGCTTCGATTTCGCGGGGGCGCTCACCGTAGCGCGGGCATCGAGCATCAGGATGGAAGCCGCGGAGACCTAGTTGCCGGTATTGACAGTTCCTGTATACGTGACCCACTTCGCCGCAGTGATAGCAGAGCGGATGGTTATCCGAGGTGTGCCACGTGCTTGCCTTGCTACCACTTTGTCTTGAGGTAGACTGCAGATAGGTGGGTGTGCTCGGGAACCTTGAGCCGTGAGGCGGGCTCGAAGCAGTGGCGTGGAATGACTGCATAGCCTGGTACCTGGGCCGCATAGCAGGATCTGTAGCCGGTGGCGCAGGGGATCGCAATGCCGCTGCGTATGTCAGGACTGGCGCCTCGGGAATCGGTGGTGTGTTTGGGGTCAGGGGTGTGACGGCCTGCCGGACTTATTGTCTGATTACATCCGCGAGGGCAGACACAGGTTGATGGGATCCCACCGCCTGAAGCTGTCGGAGTTAGTCCCGAACAAAACTTCGAATGAATTCTGCGAGGGCCTGTCTCTCGCTGTCAGAGCCGATAGAGCATGCGGTGGCCGGGATCTGGCGTTCGTATTGTGATGACCGCTGCTGCAGCGTACGTTCCATTGTGTTCGCCTCACTGATGAACCGGGCTACTGTCGTTGGTGGATTGCGCACGAGCCCAGCGAAAAGCTGTTCTTTTACTCCGCGCATCAAATGCCTGACCTTCTTTTCTTCGGGCATGGCAGGGTCCGCGCGCTTGAAGAGCCGAAGCTCCTCGACAAACATGGATACTCGTTCGTTCGGCCGCTGGTTTCTGCAGGATATGGCTTGTTCGGCCCTCTCCTTCCTCTCGGTGTTCCGAAAGGCGTCACGGAGCTGACGGCTAAACTCTTGCCAGGTTGCAAAGGAGCCCTCGTGGTTCTTGTACCACGTCTTCGCAGAATCCTCCAAGTAAAAGTAAACTCGGCGCAGCTTGCGAACATCGTCCCATTTGTTGATACAGGCAACCCCATCAAAGTGGTCGAGCCAGTCATCAACATCCTCGAAGATATCTCCATGGAACGGCTTTGGTGTCTGTGGCGCATGAAAAACATGGGCGAGAAGAGAAACATGGGCATCGCTGGTTTGGACCGCCTGGCTTGTCATCGGAGTTGCCATCTTTCTGGGTGTCGATGTCAAGGGACCAAATTCAGGGGGTAACCCATGCAGGCGGCGGCTGCTTCTTGCTCTGGGAGATGTAGCTGTCTCCACGATGGCCGACACAGCCGAAGTACACGTACCCAGCGTCTCCACCAGTAATGTCGCGTGCAAAAACAAGATCTGCAGCCAGGAGTTCACCCGAACCGGAGCAACCAAAACGTTCTCTTTTTCTTCGTAGCCCAAAACGGGTATGAGCCACAGCGGCTCGTTCGTCAATGGTGGCAATATTAATGAGATCTAAGAGACAATAATGCCGAGGAATGTATTGGGGAGTTATTAGAACCATTGTAAAGTAAATAAGAAGAAAGAAAGTGGGTGAAAAAATAATTTGCCGTGAGCAGGAATCGAACATACGACCTCCAAATATATATATATATATATATATATATATATATATATATATATATATATATATATATATATATATATATATATATATATATAACGTGTTCCACGTAATATGTCGGAACACGTAATTACGACGTGACCAAACTCATGTTGCTCACCGTTCGTTCCACGGAGTTAGCTTATTTTTTGTGTTCTCAAATATTGTTCAATTACCTAGCTTTTCAAAAAACAGAGACAGACATAAAATTTCAATGAGAAAGTTGTAGATCGGTTTGTAAAACGTTCGATTAGACAGTTTTGAACTTTATATCTGTTAGGTATTCGTGTTTTTCTGCTAATTACAAAATCCCGCGAAATACAAAAAATACGTGACAAACCCGCTCTGCTCCATAAGTTTCTGCGTACGAACGACCATAGCATTTGCCCATTGTGCTGTATTTGCTGGGCCGCAACAATGGTGGTGGCTTTACGATGAACACGTTTTGCTATCGGCCGCGGAAACAATAACCGCTGTGACTGCTTATCGCTGTCATGAACCGGTGTGATGGAAGCGTGCCATGCTTACGCGGAACGTTAGGGAGCACTAGAATCTTCGTGCGCACTGACTCGCGAGCGGGTTCGTCCCGTGGTTTTTTTTTTGTATTTCGCGGGCATTTGTAATTAGCGGAAAACCAATAGTACCTAACAGATATAAAGTTCAAAACTATCTATTTGGACGTTTCGCAATCTGATCTGCAACTCTGTCATTGAAATTTTTTATCCATCTTCCTTTCATCAAAAGTTAGAACAAGCGAAATAGATGGGTACAACAGTATAAAAACGTCGACATTTAACCTCCTACCAATGAAATCATGTGACAGAACAAACGTTTAACAAAAAAAAACGCTGTCAATGAAAACAAAATAGAAGACCACGATTCGATGCACACTGCTTACAGCGTTGACTGCATGGACACGCGTAGATATTTTTCTTCCATACGGCGATGGTGGCCAATGATATGGCCACTAAAACTGACTGTCATAGTTAGCTGACGTCATCCTATGCTGTAATATAGGCAAACAATCTAGAGTAGTGTCTTACTCTACTAAAGGAGAACACAAGCCTTCCAACAAGCACTCAAAGACAGACGTAGTTTGAGTACTCTACGACTCTAGCTTACTTCATTAGATACCACCTTGAAGAAGGGAATTCTTATTTTACACGTAAACTGTACATATGCAAACGAAAACACGTAAAACAGTATATACATCTTACAAATGAGCACTCAAACACCAACTTATCTTTGTGTATCCGAATGTTACAAGTTAAAGAAAAAACAGAATAACTCGAATCGTTCACCTTTCAGAGAGTCATACGCCTACATACTAGATTGGGCACTTGGCTAGTATGGAACAACCTGTGTGTAGAAAAAAAATCACGGCATATTCACGGAGTGAATGCTGATGAGTGGGGCGAAGCATCTGGGCGTCCGTGCGTCTGTCCATGCGTCCGAATGAACGAACAGACAGAAGCATAGGCGTATGGATGGACAGGTGGAGGGACGGACGCTTGCCTCCACTTATCATCATTCGTTCCATAGATATGCTGCGGGAAGCACTAACGCCATCTAGTTATATTATTCCCAACAGACATATGCACACAACGCCATCAATTGAGCAACTCATAAACTAGAGGTGGCTACATACTAGTACTATAGAGAAGGGAACGACCCACGGCGTAAGGAGCTTCGCACACGAAAGTGTTTAATGATTCAGAATACTCGATACTCTACTATGGGAGAGCAGAAAGCTGTCCCAGTACACCTTAGAGTTTTCTAAATGTACACTAGATGGAACTTTGGCATTAGTGACTGTAGGATCTGCAACGCACGGCGTTTCAGCGAGTCTGGGAATTATGGGTAGTACACGGATTTGTCTAATCTTCACACTTCTGGTTCCGTTTGTGTTAGTGTATCTTGGAGTGTTTTCTCACTAAACAAAAAGCAGCAGTTGTTCAGCGGTTGCACTTCACTACCTTATTCTTTTCTTCACCACCATTTCAAATTGGATAACAAAGTTCAAAAGGGAAATATTCATTTTTTTTTCTTTCGACACGAAACCAAAACAGAGCAATGAACGAAGCCACAAGTGCGATTCGCCACCCGCAAGTACGAAGATTAGGCAAATCATTATACTGCCCATCATTCCCATGGCTGCGGAATGGTCGCAGCGCCAGAGTCCTCTCTACCTAATTTGGAAGCTTTATGCCGTACATAATGTTTAGAAAAATCGGTTTATGATTTAGGTTTTTTGGTACTCCAATATAGAGGAGCTGTAAGCAGTCCCGTGGGACTCACACTTGACGAAGCCGCATCGACAAAAATCAGGGCTATACAATGTGCAAAAGACCCAGCTAATGCTTTTTGTGTTTAGAAAGTGTTCAACGATTTGGAGTACTTCATGCTCAACTAAGGGAAAGCCGTTCCTGCCGTGTCCACGAGCTGAGAACAATGCGAACCCATAACACACAAGAAAAACCAAGAGACTTCTACTCTGGTGTTACAAAATATTCCAAACGTGCTCAAGCGCCTCCATCTTGGACTGTTAACGTTTCAGTTCAGTATTCGTATAAAAAAATGGCCCCGTTTCTGCACGGTTCACTGGAATGTCGTCGAGAGATGATAGTCTTGCGTGTGGAGAGAGCGAACAAAATATTTATTTGATGTTCTGCGCGAGAACAGCGGTGAAATGTATTGCGGAAGCGCTGAGTTATAGTGCTTCAATACGTGCAGCAAAGGCGAACGAGTGCATGGAGGCACGTGATCACCTTCGAATATTGTTTGAAATAATATGCCTGATTGCTTCAACAAAGAGAAATGCCCAGAATAATGTTAATTGCCCCAAGTTTAAAGATACATTACGATTAGGCTTAAATGAACAGGTGGGACAAAGCGTGCAGGCAAAGGCCCTTAATTTATGTCAGCTATTAGGTGCCACTATGATTGAATCTAAATTCAGTAAGCAGTCAACTAGTAGCAGTACTCATTCAACATGGTAGAACCCTGCAGGACCATGATCACGACTATAGGCGACGAAAGGTAGTATTCAAGAAACTAATGCACAACCAGTGTCCACGTAATTGTAAAGACTATAAATATGTTGCTGTTAGATTCAGGTTAAGAGAGCAATAGAAGAGTACAAATCGAGACATTACAGGTATATGTCGGAGACAAAAAATAAAAGATCCCTTTTAGTTTCTTAAGATACAGAAAGATTGTTGCGACCTCAATAAATTTAGAATCGGTTTTTTTATCACCTGCAGAATTGTCGCAGTCATTGAAAGCAATCGGGAAAGGCTTAGAAGATTGCTTTACATCAGTGCTACCCCACCCTTTGCTGGATACAGCAACAGCTAATGAATACAAGGCAACAACACTAGAAGATATATCAGAGTTAGTACAATCACTACCAGCTTCATGTGCAGGTCCTGATAACATAGCTACAGCGACGATAAGAATTGTGTTTGACTTTTCTCCCAGCGATCTCGTTAACTTCATAAATTTTTCTATAGATAATGTCTGGGTGTATTCTGACGGGAAAGTTGCTAAAGTAACGCCACTACTTAAAAAAAAACAGGAAGCCGGTTATGCTATAAACAACATTAGGCCTATTTTCCTCACCTCTAATTTTGTAACGGTAATATAACGCGTTTTATATTGACATCTTGAAAAACAAATAGAGCAAAGTAATGTATTGAGTGAATCTCAAATTGGATTTAGACATGGCTGCTCTATACGGTGTGCGCATGTTGACCTGGAAGCTAGAATTAAACTTGCTCGCAACATAAAGAAATACGCCACTCTTGTGACCTTCGATATTTCTAAGGCGTACGACAGTGTGGAGCACGTCTTATTCATTAGTAAACTTCGAAGTGTTAACGTTCCCGAATATATAATTGCATGCATTCAATTTTTTTAAACGGACCTGCATTTTATTGTTCGCAGAATGACTTATCTTCTCAATAATACTAACAAACAAGGGGTGTTCCTCCGGGATCCGTCCTTTCACACATTTTATTCTATATATTATTAAGCTCTATCCCTACTCACGATAATATGCAAGTATATGTATACGCAGACAATAGAGCCTATTTTTAAGCTTCTAATCACACACACTCGTTGTACCACTTTTTACAATCATATTTAAATGCTATCGAAGCATGGCTTTGTGACCTGCGCATGTCCCTTAATGTTAAGAAAAGTGGTATTCTTGCATTCCCATTTAGTGATGCTGTGAGAATAGCATTAATGTACGGACAGGGCTTGATTCCACAGGTAGACTGATTAAAGTATTTAAGTATAATATACACTGCAAATCTTAATTCAATAGGCGGAAATGTTGTAGGCCCATGTGCTCAGATTTGGGCGCACGTTAAAGAACCCCAGGTGGTCAAAATTTCCAGAGTCCTCCACTACGGCGTCTCTCATAATCATATGGTGGTTTTGGGACGTTAAACCCCACAAATCTAATCTAATCTTAATTCGAGTTCACATATTGAGTATTGTCACGGGGTCGTGACGTGGCCGAAGACAGAAGACTTCGTGTTGGGATTTAACTGTTTATTTGGGCGAACCTGTGCCCGGTAAACGGAAAGTCCAATTACAGCAGCAGTCTCGCACAGATGGCAGTCTCGGACTGATAGCGGCGAACGGAGCGTCGGCCTTCGATCAACAACTGACTATCGGGGAAGCGCGTCGGCATTTATACTCTTGCCGTCGAATGTTCTAGCGTTATCGCTGGCGGTGGCGTAGGTTCCAGAACAATCTGTACCGTTCGCACAGTGGGAGTGATCTTATCGAAATGATCTACTACAGTCCGGAACCTTCTAGAAAACTGCAGGCGCGGTTTGCGCTGAGAATCGTGTGGTGTTTTGGGATGATAACAAAAACTTGGGAAATGGAACGTCGCATTGCCCCCCTCTCAAAAAAAGGCATCGTTCCGATGCTTTAACTAAAGATGAAAGTACAATAATAATGCAAGAAAGTACAATGAATAAACTACGATACAACAATAATACAAAAAAACTGGGTCAGTTTGTTAACGCGCATGAAACGGCTTGAGGCGCGCGACATGGACGACTTCAGGTCGCGGTCGGCGTCGTTGAGAGTTCGTGATGCCGTCGGGGACAACCTCGTAATCAAGGGGGCCGAGACGTCGAACCACCCTGTACGGTCCGAAGTACCGTCGCAGAAGCTTTTCACTTAGTCCACGTCGGCGTATCGGCGTCCACACCCAAACACGTTCACCGGGCTGGTATTCCACGAAGCGTCGTCGAAGGTTGTAACGGTGGCTGTCGGTCGTCTGTTGATTCTTGATACGGAGACGCGCAAGTTGTCGGGCTTCTTCGGCGCGTTGAAGGTACTCGCTCACGTCGAGGTTTTCTTCGTCGGTGACGTTGGGTAACATGGCATCGAGCGTCGTTGCCGGGCTCCTTCCGTAGACCAATTTGTATGGAGATATCTGCGTCGTCTCCTGCACCGCCGTGTTGTATGCGAAGGTCACATACGGAAGAATGGCGTCCCACGTCTTGTGTTCGACATCGACGTACATTGACAGCATGTCGGCGATCGTCTTGTTAAGCCGCTCGGTGAGGCCGTTGGTCTGTGGGTGGTACGCTGTCGTCCGGCGGTGGTTTGTTTGGCTGTATGCCAAGATCGCTTGAGTTAAGTCGGCAGTGAACGCCGTTCCTCTGTCGGTGATAAGAACCTCCGGGGCGCCATGACGTAGGACGATATTTTCGACGAAGAACTTAGCTACCTCGGATGCACTGCCTTTTGGCAAGGCTTTTGTCTCGGCGTAGCGGGTGAGGTAGTCGGTAGCTACCACGATCCACTTGTTTCCGAAAACCGACGTCGGGAACGGCCCCAGTAGGTCCATACCAATCTGCTGGAAAGGTCGGCAAGGTAGATCAATTGGCTGCAGAAGTCCCGCTGGCCTTGTCGGCGGTGTCTTGCGTCGCTGACAGTCCCGGCATGTTCTCACATAACGAGTGACGTCGGTGGTAAGACGTGGCCAGTAGTACCTTTCTTGTATCCTCGCGAGCGTGCGAGAAACACCGAGGTGCCCTGCCGTCGGATCGTCGTGCAGGGCCTGCAGGAGTTCTGGTCGCAGAGCTGAAGGCACCACAAGGAGGGTACTTAGCTCGAAGCGGTTGAAAAGTTTTTCTTTTGCAGAAGACCGTTTCGTAGAAAGAACGACGCAAGTGCGCGCTTGAATACCTTCGGGACTTCGGCGGTCCTGCCTTCGAGGTATTCTATTAGGGTCTTAAGTTCCGGGTCGGCCCTCTGTCGTTCAGCGAAGTCGTCGGTAGTTATCGTTCCTAAGAAGTAGTCGTCATCCGGGTCGTCGGGTAGCGGTTGGTCGACAGGCGCACGAGAGAGACAGTCGGCGTCGGAGTGTTTTTTTTGCCGGACTTGTAAATGACAGTAATGTCATATTCTTGAAGTCTCAGGCTCCATCGTGTGAGGCGACCTGAAGGGTCCTTCAAGGTGGCTAGTCAACACAATGCGTGGTGGTCGCTCACAACTTTGAAGGGTCTGCCGTAGAGGTAGGGGCGAAATTTCGACGTAGCCCAGATGATGGCAAGGCACTCCTTTTCTGTTGTGGAATAATTTGCTTCTGCTTTGGATAGCGATCGGCTGGCGTAGCTAATAACCCTTTCAAGTCCGTCAGCCCTCTGCACAAGAACGGCGCCAAGACCTACGCTGCTTGCGTCAGTATGTATTTCTGTCTCGGCGAATTCGTCGAAATGGGCAAGTAACGGAGGCTTCTGGAGGCGATGTTTAAGCTCCTGGAAAGCGTGTTCCTGCGGCGTTTCCCACTTAAACTCCACGTCGGCCTTGGTAAGGTTAGTGAGAGGATCGGCGATGTGGGCGAAGTTTTTCACGAACCGCCTATAATAGGCACACAGGCCCAGAAATCGGCGCACGGCTTTCTTGTCAGTGGGCGGCGGGAAGTCGGTGATGGCGGCTGTTTTCGGTGGATCGGGACGAACTCCAGACTTGCTGATAACGTGCCCCAGAAACGAGAACTCCTCATACGCAAATCTGCACTTTTCTGGCTTTAGTGTGAGTCCCGAAGTCTTGATGGCTTGAAGTACAGCTTCAAGGCGCCGAAGATGCTCGTCGAAACTCGAGGAAAACACGACGACGTCGTCCAAGTAAACAAGGCAAGTCTGCCACTTCAATCCTGCCAGTACTGTATCCATAACGCGTTGAAAAGTTGCAGGCGCTGAGCAAAGGCCGAAGGGCATCACCTTAAACTCGAAGAGGCCGTCCGGAGTTATAAACGCCGTCTTCTCTCGGTCTCTTTCGTCGACTTCGATTTGCCAATAGCCAGTCTTGAGGTCCATTGACGAAAAATACTTGGCATTATGGAGCCGATCAAGTGCGTCGTCTATTCGTGGGAGAGGATACACGTCCTTTCTTGTGATTTAGTTCAGGCGGCGATAATCGACGCAGAAACGTAGGGTCCCATCCTTTTTCTTCACTAACACCACGGGGGATGCCCATGGACTCTTGGACGGCTGGATAATGTCATCCCGCAGCATTTCATCAACTTGTCTCTTCATGGCCTCACGTTCTCGCGTCGAAACCCTGTACGGACTCTGACGGAGTGGTCTGGCATTTTCTTCGGTTATGATGTGATGTTTCGTGATTGGGGTCTGCCGAATTTTCGATGACGACGAAAAGCAATCTTCGTATTGCAGGAGCAGGGCCTTGAGCTGTTCTTCCTTATCGTTCGGAAGTCTGGGATTGACGTCGAAAGCTATGGGAGGGGCTTGGTTCCTCTGAGCAGGTTCCGCAGAATCGGCGAGGGCGAAAGCACTGGTGTCTTCGACAATTTCTTCGATGTATGCGACCGTTGTTCCTTTGTTCACATGTTTGTACTCATTGCTGAAATTCGTGAGAATAACCGTTGCTTTGCCTCCCCGCAGCTCTGCAATTCCTCTTGCGACGCAAATATTTCGAATGACCAACAGATGCTGACTGCCTTCAACGACGCCTTCCAAGTCAGGTGATTTAGGAGCGCCGACTGAAATAATGACGCTTGAGCGAGGCGGAATGGTGACTTGTTCTTCCAGCACATTCAAGGCATGGTGTTCTGACGGCGTGCGCGGCGGTAGTGCTTCTTCTGTGGATAACGTTATCGACTTTGTTTTTAGGTTGATGACAGCACCATGGAGGCATAAGAAGTCCATGCCAAGGATGACATCTCTTGAGCAACGCTGTAGGACTACGAAGTCTGTAGGATAAATACGGCCGTTAATGGTGACTCTCGCTGTGCAGATTCCTGCAGGCGTTACGAGATGGCCTCCGGCTGTGTGGATTTCAGGGCCTTTCCAAGCTGTCCTAACTTTCTTTAACTTCGCGGCGAACGACCCACTGATGACAGAATAGTCGGCTCCAGTATCGACGAGAGCGGTCACACTGTGGCCGTCGATAAGAACGTCGAGGTCGCTAGTTCGCCATCTCGCATTACAGTTAGGGCGTGGCGTCGGGTCACGGCTGCGTCGGCTTGTTCCGCTGCTTGCATGTTGCGTCGTCAGGCCACCTTCGGTAAGTGAGCTTTCGCCGTCAGGGCTTTGCCTGCTTGGCGTTGTGTTCGGAAAGCTCCGTCGCGGCGTCGTCGTCGTCGGAGGATCTTCGGTAGTTCGTCGCACAGCAACCGCACCTCCACCGGTTGCTGCCCTTAGTTTCCCGGATACGGGCTAGGAGACCGGCCCCGCGTTGGGCCAGAGTACTGCCGGTGGTGCGGTGACGTTCGGCGGCTGGGCGACGGCGAACGCGAAGGGCTTCGTGGTGTCCACCGAGTTCCTGTCAGGTAGTCGGCGATGTCACGTGGTCGTTCTCCTGGCTGTGGTCGTGGTGCATTGACGGCGAAGCCACGCAGTCCCATCTGTCGGTACTGGCAACGGCGGTATGTGTGTCCGGCCTCGCCGCAGTGGTAGCAGAGCGGGCGATGGTCAGGGGTGCGCCAGACGTCAGTCTTCCTCGGTGCACTGCGCTGAGCCGCTGGCGAGCGGTATGACGTCGGTTGGGGTGGTGGCGGTGGCGTCTGTCGACGGAAGTGCGATGGGGCGGCGTTTTGGCGTGGACGGGGAGGAGCGTTGTGGCGCAGTGCAGCGGCGTAGCTCATAGCTTCCGGCTTGGGCAGCGGTGCGTGGGGAGTTTGAAGCGATTGCCGAACTTCTTCTCGCACTATGTCGGCGATTGAACCCACTTGAGGCTGTGCCGAAGGCAAAAGCTTGCGCAGCTCTTCCCGCACGATCACTCGGATCGTTTCACGCAGGTCTCCGGAGTTACTGGCTTGAGCAGCAGCGCAGTCTGCAGTCAGGCGACGATTATACTGTCTGGTGCGCATGTCCAGAGTCTTTTCGATAGTGGTCGCTTCGGCTACAAATTCTTGGACGGTTTTCGGTGGGTTTCTCATCAGTCCCGCGAAGAGCTCCTGTTTGACCCCTCGCATGAGGAAACGAACTTTCTTTTCCTCAGGCATGTCTGGGTCAGCGTGACGGAATAGGCGGGTCATCTCCTCTGTGAAAATTCCAGCCTTTTCATTTGGTAGCTGAACCCGAGTCTCGAGTAGAGCAGCGGCCCTCTCTTTGCGAGCGACGCTCGCGAACGTTTGCAAAAATGCGCCGCAGAAGACATCCCACGTACGGAGCGTGGACTCCCGATTCTCTATCCAGGTCTTTGCGGTGTCTTCCAGGTAGAAGTACACACGACGGAGCTTTTCTTCGTTGTCCCAGTGGTTGAGGGCGGTCACGCGGTCGTATGTTTCTAGCCAGGTTTCCGGGTCTTCAAACGATGAGCCATGGAACGTTGGTGGTTCCCTGGGTTGATGAATGACGATCACGGGCTGGGACGCTCCGGTTGTCATTGTCGCTGCAAGCGAGGTTATGGTCTTGGTCTTCCGCGCCTTGTCTTGTAGAAGGCCGTACTCCGGTGGGAGACCTTGCTGTCGGCGGCTTGTTCGCTGCTCTTGGTTGGCGTCGGTGTCTTCTCCGCGACGGGGGCTGGGTTCACGGCTTGACGGGGGCGTCCGGTACATGAACGAAGCAGCACCTCCACCAGATGTCACGGGGTCGTGACATGGCCGAAGACAGAAGACTTCGTGTTGGGATTTATCTGTTTATTTGGGCGAACCTGTGCCCGGTAAACGGAAAGTCCAATTACAGCAGCAGTCTCGCACAGATAGCAGTCTCGGACTGATAGCGGCGAACGGAGCGTCGGCCTTCGATCAGCAACTGACTAGCGGGGAAGCGCGTCGGCATTTATACTCTTGCCGTCGAATGTTCTAGCGTTATCGCTGGCGGTGGCGTAGGTTCCAGAACAATCTGTACCATTCGCACAGTGGGCGTGATCTTATCGAAATGATCTACTATAGTCCGGAACCTTCTAGAAAACTGCAGGCGCGGTTTGCGCTGAGAATCGTGTGGTGTTTTGGGATGATAACAAAAACTTGGGAAATGGAACGTGGCAGTATATTGCGTCTAATAGATTACGCGTGATTCCATTGCTCAAGCGCACCAGCAATGGTCGAATTGGAATGCGTAGAAAAGCTTTGTTAAAGAGATTGTAAATTACGTCCTCTTCTTTCTATAGAGCGCGAGGCATTGCGCCCACGTTTAGGCATCCCTAAGTTTGTCGCTACTGATGTTCTTTATTATGAAGTACATCTGACCTCTCCATAAACCAGGTTTCACACACAGACTGTTCAAACGTTTCTGAACATCTAAGTCTCCCCACAGAGACGCTCCCAGTCTGTATATACAAGCGAGCCTTACATATTGTTTTATTGTGAGAGGTCTCAACTACGTTACCTCAAATAGCTTATGTGAAAAAACTATTAAAGCCCTTAGAGGTAAAAATCTATGATGTGAGTTTCTCACAAGTACGGAATCCTACGGTAAGAATAGAGTTTAATGATATGTTTCCTAAATATGCTAAACCTTTGCGGATAAAATGTTTGAATGGGTTGCTCGAAGACCATCTCAATAGCCTAAAAGTTCAGTTATAGCCACAGATGCTTGCGGTAATGCCGAGGAAGCAGAAGTGGTCATCTATTCAACAGCATTAGATTGGTCTTATTCACTGTGGCTGCCCGATTTTGCACCGGTATTCCAGGCAGAATTAATGGAAGTGATTCTGGCCACACGCAAGCTCCCAACATATATCTCTTCGGCTGATGTACTGACCAATTTTTTGTCAGTTTGCACTGCTTTGAGAGCACCAAAGACATCGCCTTGTTTATTACTATTTCATACGTATATACCCAATCACGAACATGTTATCCGATTGGTTTGGGTGCCAGATCACACTGGACGAAAACTAAATGAAGAGCTGGACACACTGGTGGCAGAATCAATTCAGGGCCCCGTCCTAAATATTCTAAAACCCTGCTGCCTATATACAATCACGCAATTCAGAAATTTCGGCATACTGCAGGAACACACCAACTCTTCTGTTCTAAATGGCGCAGATTTTCAGCACCTTAAGTTTCAGTGGTAGAGCGCCTGGTGTGCAACGAGACGATTCGAAATGACATTCACTGAATTGCAATGCAGGTTTTCCACCTTTAAACTTTTATTTATACAGACCTTGTTTGTTTCCCCCCCCCCTTGTCACTATTGTACACAAACAGAAACTATAGAGCACTTTTTTACAGAATGCCGCAGGTATCAAAATTTAAGGCAAAATTTTTGAATACCAGCTTTCCAAAAACACGGGCTTGAGCTGTCTGCAACGGTACTACTCTCCCTAGGGGCTTCGGCACTAAGTCATTGCAACAGAGGCATATATGGAGCGATATATAACTATATAAGATAATCAAAACGGCTATCATGCTAATCTTGCAATTGCATTTATACTCATATTTATTTTTGTAATTACTCTATTTCATACATTATTTACTGTATTTTATTTTCATTATTTTTGTTCCTTATTTGTTTTTTCTAACGTATTCATAACTGCCTGTTAGCACGAGTAAGCTTCTTGTTCATATAAAAAAGATGGAGGCATCTACCTCCTTTTTTCCCATGAAATCCCAATGCTTTGCGATTCATGGACGATCTCCCGTTGTGGGTTGAACCATTCCTTTTGAGACCGACCGACCGACCGACCAACCGACCAACCGACCAACCGACCGACCGACCGACCGACCGACCGACCGACCGACCGACCGACCGACCGACCGACCGACCGACCGACCGACCGACCGACCGACCGACCGACCGACCGACCGACCGACCGACCGACCGACCGACCGACCGACCGACCAACCGACCGACCGACCGACCGACCGACCGACCGACCGACCGACCGACCGACCACGGACAACGACTCGCTTGTGCAGTATGAGACATCTCGCTATGCTCTATGCGGCATTTATTATGACTGGAAAGAGCCAACAACCACCAGGAAAACGAGCCCACCTCATTTTTTTCAGCTTCAGGCAAGATATGGTACTTCAAAGTAGTGATAATGAAAGCAATACAAAATTCACAACTCAGCACAAATACCATTTATGACCAATAAACATTGTATATAACTGTACACCGCTTTGTCACTAATTTTCATGCGTGAGGAATCAATGTGAGCGGTGACTTATGGTAACACCAAAAAATCTCACTGCTTCTTCAACTCATCATATCAGCCACTTGGTGAATATGCCAAAATTTTTCCTTTTTGGCTTTTTTTGCAGCGGTGCTGCGTACGGTTGCATATGGCAGTAGGTTCGGGTGGATGATGTCCACGTAGACAGGACGCACAAAAGAACTATTTTCGCGAATTGAATAATTCGACTAATCATGCACTTCTGCTTCGCAAAATTGGACACGTGGACAAATGAAAACAATAAGTTGTAGGATATCACTGACTCGTCGAAATGACGGGAGCAATCGTGCCTCAAAAACGGAGAGCACTTGCATAAGATACGAACCTCATGCCATTTTTGTTATGTTCAAGTAACAGCAACGACTACTTTACATTAAGGGGGGGGGGGGGAGAAAGGGTGTCAATAGATTGACACCTCATAGTCCGCATGCACATTCATATGATTAGCGATCTGAATTTTTTCTATGGCCGGTAAACCATGCGGGGAATACACATAGAGCTTTAATGAAATAGAGGTTCTCTGTGCGGTGCATATACATGTGTATCGTGCTACATTACGCACTGCAGAGTTTGAAATAAGAGCGCGTTTTGAATTCACTCTGACAGCCTTGAATTTAACAAACACCACTTCTAACCATTTGCCCAAAACATGTTTGAGCGTATATTTTATGAACAGTGGTTACTTCTAGATTTACGTGTGTTGCCACACTTTCCTAATATAAAATATTTGGGGATGGTGAATGGTTTTTTTCCTTAAAGTAACACACCTGCCAAGTTAAAGCTTTGCATGGGCTGTTTTTTTTGTGAGTGTGAGTAAAGCAAGATATGCGAGCCCTTCCTTCGTATCTTCTGATTACGTGCAAGCAAGACGTTAGCTTTGCTGACTTCCTCTTTAAGAGAGTTTGTTCAGTTGAGCTCCTGACCTAGGGGTTGTGGGAACAGTTCGAAGGTAAACAGAGACACCATATTGGCTCGTCCTGGCGAAGTAATTAGCGAGTAGGAAGCGAGTGGATTTTCTCGGCATCGATCCGGTGCAGCTCGGCCACTGGCCGGCACCTGGCGGGAAATGTGTTTCTTGAGAAAGGTAAGCTGTTTTCGTGACGAAAGATCACAAGAAAAAATTATCTTAGATGGTAAACTTCTTAGCACCATGCGCATAGTGGCTGTTTCTATTTGTATTAGGACATGTATACTGTGTGGAATAAAGGAAAAGAAAAAGCAGGTATCTGATGAAAAAATCTGGCGGTTGAGTGGCGTGGGAGCTGAAAGAGACGAAAATGACGGAAAGGCTTGCTACCCTTCACGTTAAGAATAAAAATAGAATAAAAAAAGCATCTAGACGCAGCAAAATGTATATCAGCCACGCAAGCCCGGAAGCTGATGAAAGGCTAACAAAAAGCGAAATACAAAGGAAGTCATCTCTTAGAGAAAACCATTTGTAATATTTTAGGTAGCCTCTTACTGCAAATGGTCATCTTTTCCCCTTTATGAACTTTTCTTCACTATGGCTGAAAAGAAAAAACTGACTTACCGCGTTGTGTGTCCGAGTGCTCGTATTTGTTGATCCATTTGCCTTCATGCTGCCTTCTGCTGACCTTGCGTGTGATTCAGGCTGGAAAACTGTGGACCCTAGGTTAGAGTCCTGGACAATGTAAGCATTGTCGTGAAAAGTTTAGGCTTCGGACGGATCTTCACGAGCAAATGTAAGAAGCCTTTGATGTCCCCTCTGAACGTTACACTTGCCATGTGTACTGTGAATAACTTTGTTGATTTTGTTTGCCCTTTAACAAAGGGAATGCCACGGGGCCTGTTTGCTTACCTGAATAGTCCTTTGAAGTGAGAAGGGATTTAAAGTATCAAAATTTTAAGTGTAAGAACCTGTCTTTTGAAACGCAAGATGCAATCTGAGAGAAGGCATATATGGTACGGGAGATTAAGGATAGTGTTCTTTTTTTTTGAGGGGGGGGGGGGGTAGTATAGTAACTGTAGTTTAAACACCGATGATACAGCTGAGCTTTTTTGTGGGTCTGAAATGCTTGTATGTAACTTGTTATCATTCACTACTTATCAGTTTTTTTGTCGTGGTTCACATTAACGTTTGCAGTCTGCTTCACTACTTTGACGCGAGACGTCATTAGAAGTCATTTTCATATGAATCCATGTTTCACGACAAGTAACTTATGACTGACACTAATTAAAGATGTTGCCGGGTTCAAGCAGCTGAGAATTCGCATGAGTATGTCATTCCAGCTTGGGGACGAACGTTGTTACCAGAAGCATTACGAGACATTCGGTGTTCGTCGCATGGCATGGACCTGCGTTTTTTTCGCTTCAGTGTTAGACCATCAGTTTGAACAACTTTCGGGGTCTCATCTCTCAAAAGCACGATATGTATATGAAGGCCGCCGCTGTCGAGCGCTCAAGCAATCTACAATAAGTTTCATATTTGGCTCAAATTGAGCTCGCGTAGTGAAATATGTGTAAAAAACGTGAATGCTTTTCGCAACAAGGGTTAGAACGAGTTTAACGAAATGTCCTGCATTTGAGCGAAAACGAAGTGTTTGTGGATGAGGTAAACTGAATTTAATTTTGAGATTTCAAAACATTTTTCCATTTTTGCGAAAGACTATAAAGTTTCAATACCTTAAAGCACGGATTTAAACGATTCGGTGGCTCATTACCAAAAACAGACACAGAAGCTTCATAGACAGCGTCTGTCAAAAAATACAAACACATGAATGAGTGAGTGAAACAACTTTATTGGGTCCATAGTAGGTGCGAGTTATCTCAACGTCAGTGGGTTAAGCCCAATCGTGGACAGAGTGGATTCACCTGACCCCTCTCGCACGGGCCCATTAGACGGCCAAGATATGAGAGGTCAGGTACTGGGCCTTAACGAGCCTCATTTTTCTCCTAGAATTTTTCGCTTACGTAGTGGTTAATACACTAACGATGATTTTGCAAAAACTGCCCTCACAAACGACTGATACACTAAAAGTGTGAAGTAGTACAGAACTTTTATTCACTTTAGTAAATTATTTCGTGAAATTCATCATATGTTTTTACTTTCTTTTGTTGCTGGTGCTCTAGAGCTGTAAATTTTGTACTTTAGCTACACTATTGAAACTTACATTTTGAATTACTCTGATGGTTTTTCCGTAAATTATAGTGGAATAGAACTGCTTAAACGCCCGATAATTGCAAGCAAAAAAGCCCCCCCCCCCCCCCCCGAAATTGGTGCAGTTAATTTAGTGTATTGAATTTTTGGTTCTTGGTTCTCAATTATTTCTGTATGAGTTCGGTTCCTTTTATTGATCCACGTGAAAAAGGGTTTATTTGCGACTGTTGCGACGGTGGTCCTACGATGAAACACGATCGGGCAAGAGCAACAGTCAAGCAGATGCCGGCGATGATCAGCACGAGCTGAGCGAGAGAAGCCCAGCACCCAGTACCCAAGCGGTGGCGATGTTGCTTGCCAACGATGCGTTTTCTTTTTCACAAGTTGCCCCCGCCGAAAAAAGAGCCATCCTGGTGACCTAAGAGTCTGGAGGCAGAGGGCTATGATGTGGCTTAAGGCGGGCAACGTGGACGATGTCACGTCCACGCCGGCGCATGTCGTCAGATGGGGAAAGTGGCTCGATGAGAAAATTCACCGGCGAGGTTTGCTCCAAAACGCGGTATGGGCCCTCGTACTTTGGAACGAGTTTTGAGGAAATGCCGGGGGTTTGGTAAGGAACAGCCAGCCATACAAGTGATCCCGGGGAATAGCTGGGGCTTTGTGAAGAGTCGGCATTGTTTTCTTTCTGGCGCTGTTGTTCTTGTGTCGTAAAAGTGCGGGCGAGTTCACGGCACTCTTCCGCATTTCGGGCAGCTTCGGACACGGATGGGCATTCGGATGCGTCAGGACGGTATGGAAGGAGAGCGTCGATGGTGTGGGATGGTTCGTGTCCATAAAGAAAAAAGAAAGGTGAAAATCCAGTGGTAGACTGTGCCGCGGTGTTATATGCGAATGTGATGAATGGAAGAATGCGATCCCAGTTAGTATGATTGGATGTCACATACATGGCGAGCATATCGCCAAGGGTGCGGGTAAATCTTTCCGTGAGCCCGTTAGTCAGCGGGTTGTATGCCGTGGTCTCGCGATGAACAACATGGCATTCAGAAAGCAGAGACGTGACGAATTCTGATAGGAAGGCTCGACTTCGGTCGCTTAGTAGTTCTCGAGGTGCACCATGTCGTAGTATGAAGCGATGAAGGATGAAGGATGCTACGTCCCGCGCAGTGGCACTTGGAAGGGCTGCGGTCTCAGCGTAGCGTGTTAAATGGTCCACAGCGACTATGATCCACCGATTTTCATCTGATGTTGTCGGTAGAGGGCCATAGAGATCAATTCCGATCCGATCGAAAGGTTTGGCAGGGCACGGAAGCGGTTGAAGCGCACCGGACGAGTGGAAAGGCGGTGATTTGCGGCGTTCACAGTCAGGGCAGCCCATAACAAATTTTCTAACGAAATTATACATTCAGCGCCAGTAGAAGCGATGACGAATGCGTTCGTAAGTTTTGAAAACTCCGGCATGACCACATTGGGGATCGTCGTGAAAGGAGGCGCAGATTTGTGATCGCTAGCTGCGCGGGACAACCAAGAGCCACTTACGACCTTCGGGGTGTAGTTGCGTCGGTGTAGCAGCCGATCACGAATGGCGAAATGAGCAGCTTGATGTCGGAGAGATCGTGGTACCGCAGTGGTTGAAGATCTAGAGAGACAGTTAAAAAGGGAAGCGATCCACGGGTCCTTCTGTTGTTCACTGGTAAAGGAGTCGAGGTCAAGAGATGCGACGGAGTTGGTACCAGTGGTTCCACAGGCCGAGCCGGGAGGTAAAGGCGAACGCGACAGGGCGTCGGCGTCAGAATGCTTGCGTCCGCTGCGATAGATGACACGAATGTCGTACTCCTGGATTCACAGTGCCCACCGAGCTAGGCGGCCAGAAGGATCTTTCAATGTGGCGAGCCAACAAAGTGCACGGTGGTCCGTTACCAGGTCGAATGGGCGACCGTACAAATAAGGGCGGAACTTGCGAAGCGCCCACACTAGCGCCAAGCACTCTTTTTCAGTGACGCTGTAATTGGCCTCAGCTTTAGTAAGTGTGCGACTCGCATAAGCGACGACGTATTCGGAGTAGCCCGGCTTGCGTTGGGCGAGGACGGCGCCTAGACCAACCCCACTAGCGTCTGTGTGAACTTCCGTTGCAGCTGTTGGGTCGAAATGCCGAAGAATTTTAGGAGATGTTGGCAGACTACGGAGCGTGACAAACGCGACGTCGCAGTCAGAAGACCAGGATGAAAAGTCTGCATCACCGCACAGAAGGCTGGTCAGTGGTGACATGATCGAGGCAAAATTTCGCACTAAGCGCCGGAAGTACGAGCATAGTCCGACAAAACTGCGTAATTCTTTCAGTTAGTAGGTTTCGGTAACTCAGCGACTGCTCGCAGTTTTGCAGGGTCGGGTCGAACACCATGCTTGAACACGATGTGCCCTAAGATGGACAGCTCTCGCGCGGCGAAGCGGCACTTTTTAAGGTTCAGTTGGAGCCCAGCGTTGGTTAAACACGTCAGAACCAGTTGGAGCCGAAGCAGATGTGTAGGAAAATCGGGAGAGAAAACGACAATGTCGTCGAGGTAGCATAGACACACAGACCACTTCAGCCCACGCAGTGTGTTGTCCATGAGTCGTTCAAACGTGGTAGGAGCATTATAAAGCCCAAATGGCATTACGTTAAATTCGTACAGGCCATCTGGTGTAATGAACGCAGTTTTCTGGCGATCAGCTTCTGCCATAGGAACCTGCCAGTATCCAGATCGTAAGTCTAAGGAGGAGAAGAATTCGGCTCCTTGGAGGCTGTCAAGGGCGTCGTCGATGCGCGGTAATGGATAGACGTCTTTCCGCGTCACCTTGTTTAATCGCCGGTAGTCGACGCAAAATGGAATCGATCCATCCTTCTTTCGAACTAGACCGACAGGAGATGCCCAAGGACTGTGCGATGGTTGAATAACGCGACGGCGTAGCATCTCTTCGACCTGGTCGTTGATGACGTGACGTTCTGCAGCAGAGACACGGTATGGTCTTTGACGCAATGGCTGGTGCGAACCGGTGTCAATGTAGTGGTGCACTGCGGAAGTCCGACCCAATTGTGGCTGAGAAACGTCGAATGAATTCGCGAAGTGCTGGAGGAGATTAAGAAGCTCGGTGCGCTCATGGGCACTTAAGGTGTCGGCGATGGAACTCGAGAAGGTGTCACTCGATGAGCATTCCAGTGGGGAAAGGGCATGAAGTTTGGTCGAGGCGCTACTGCACGATTCGTCTGGCATGTTAAGGGATAAAGAGGAATAGAGGTACTCCACTCGACCGAGACATTCGCCGGCAAGTAGCGTAAGCGGTGCAGAAAGGGCGTTGTGGACGAAAATATTGCTTCGGCCCGCAGTGACGTCGAGTGTAGCGAAAGGCAAGGAAACGGCTCTGCAGCTCATGAAAATGTCGGAAGGTGTAAACATTACTGTAGCGTCGTTATGGTCATCGTAGCAAACAAAGACAACAGCAAGAGAGGCTGGCGGAATTTCAGTGTCTTCACGTACGACGAGTTTTGGGGCCCGCTCAAGAGTTTCGTGCAAAGGTTCGTCAGACAGGGGCGAAAATTGAACTTCATTCAGCGCGTGCACAGTCGATGACGGCATGATGATTTGACAGGAAGTCCCACCCGAGGATAACGTCATGCGAGCACACCAAAAGGACGATGAACTCGACAACGTACATAGAGCCTTGGATGAAAATGCGGGCTGTACAGGTGCCGAGAGGTCGAACTGTTTGTGTGCTAGCCGTACGAAGCGATAGTTCAAAGAGCGGCGTGGTCACTTTGCGTAGGGAGCGGCAGAGCTGGGCGGCTATAACAGAAACGGCAGCACCTGTGTCGATGAGGGCAAAGGTAGAAACACCATCGACAGATATGGCGACGACGTTAGCAGGTGAAGTGCGAGGACTTGGGCATTTCGATGACGGCGCAGTTCTTGCCTCTGGAACTGCAGCGTTCAGTTTTCCCGGTTGGAGGAAGCGGGTCGGGGACGCATTGGGGACAGAGATCGCCTGCGAGGAGACGACGAGCGGGGAGAGTGAGTCGGAGTTGGGGGCTGGGGTGACTGAGACTCGGGAAGATTAGTGTAGCCATACTGCGGTGAAGGATAGGGAGCAGGTAGGTGCGTGGGCTGTGGGTCATACGGTAACGGCCAAGTAGCGTTGTGTTGCGATTGGAAGCGACGACAATAATATTGTGCCACGTGTCCTGGAGTACCACAGGCGTAGCAGATCGGTCGATTGTCAGCCGTGCGCCAGGAATTGCTGACTCGCGGTGCGGCCCAAGGTGTCGAAATAGGGGTAGAGTGGGGAGCAAGTGCAGGCATGGGTGGCAAAAGCTGCTGGCGGGGTCTGCTGCGTACCACCTGGGCATAAGTAAGAGGCGCGGCCACGGGCTGCATAGCTGGCGCATAAGGAACAGGCATGGCCACAGGCTGCTGGTGGGCGGCGACGGGAACAGCCTGAGCTACCTCTTCGGCAATAACGTCGCGGAGTGGTGAGGGCAGACGAGAGGACGGCGGCTGCTGCGTGAAGGGAATCAACGACAGCTGCCGAGCTACTTCTTCACACACAAAGTCTTTGATCCCTTGCAGGGTTGTTGAGTAATCAGGAACAGAAGTAAGACTAGATAGTGAGTCAGCGTGTGAGGAAAATGGCCGAGTCAGGGCGCGCTGCTTCCTCAACTCGTCGAAACTTTGACATAAAGTCACAAGTTCCGCAACGGTGGCAGGATTGCGCGCCAGGAGCATCTGAAATGCGCCGTCATTTATCCCTTTGAGGATGTGTTGAGTCTTCTCCGACTCGGGCATGGCGTTGTTCACACGGTTGCAAAGACCAATAATGTCTTCGATGTAACTGGTGAACGATTCAGATGGCTTCTGTGCGCGAGTCCGCAAGCATTGTTCGGCTCTGGACTTGCGGACAGCGGGTCGGCCGAAAACGTAGGCAAACGACGTTTTGAAGATGGACTACGTCGTAATGTCGTTTTTGTGGTTGTTATACCACATTTCGGCCACGTCAGTGAGGTAAAAGATGACGTTAGTCAGTTTGTCCGCGTCATCCCACTTGTTGTTTGCGCTCACCAGTTCGTAGTTAGCAAACCAGTCTTCCACGTCGGTCTCATCAGCTCCGCTAAAGACTTTGGGCTCTCGCAAACGAAGAACGCCGGGGTTGCTGGAGGATGGAGTGGAAGAGCCAGGTTGCGTGTTGTTGGTAGCCATGATGGGAGGTAGCGTTCGGTTGCGCAGCTCCAGGTTTAGGCGACGGCGAATGGCAGCACCCAGGTTCAGGCGACGGGAAATGTCAGCACCCTCCACCAATTGAAAAAGGGTTTATTTGCGACTGTTGCGACGGTGGCTCTACGATGAAACACGATCGGGCAAGTGCAACGGTCAAGCAGATGCCGGCGATGATCAGCTCGAGCCGAGCGAGAGAAGCCCAGCACCCAGTACCCAAGCGGTGGCGATGTTGTTTTGCCAACAATGCGTTTTCTTCTTCACACACGTATATTTTACTGCGCACAATACGTTTATGAGTGAAAACAGTGAATTCCCTAATAGTATTAGAGTGTCTTGAAAATGCTAATTAAGTAAATATATACCGCATATGACATCGAAACCGTTATCGTTGAGCAACGATGTACTGCATGAGCGAGGCCTAAAATGAAGAAGACGCTGTCACACTCAACTGCCTTCAATGTTTTACGATTTGGTAATTTCTTAAATGTCCTGTACCTCATCAAAAGTGCATGCGTATCGGAAGAGTTTTTATGTATATGTAGGTAATCCAGTAGATTAAGCATTACGCTGCTACGGTGACTACAGCACACCGAACATTTTGGCGTCCGCAACAGGGTACGAGACATAGCCAGAAGAGAGAATTGGTATGGCTTCTTCTTTCGTCATTCCTCTACTTCTCATCTGCTCCTGCTTGTTTTTTTTTTCAAGATGCTCAAGCTACGAGGGTTTAAGTAGTTACAGTTCTTTTTTTCTGTTTATTTTGTTTGTACTCGTGTGTTCGAAGAGCATTCTGGCGCCTTCGTCACTGTCGTCTTCACCATACCATTGTTTTTATACATGCCACGTCACACAGCTGCGGCAGTCATACATCGCCAGATATCAACAAATTTGCGCAGTATGATACGCAGGTTCTCACTCCCTAGACAAGTTAATGATACTGGCAGGGTGGCATTCATTTCTTCACGCTTGCATTACCACGTTCGCTTTTTATTTCTTTATTTTTACATTTATTTATGGCACTTACTTTCGAAGAGAGCAGACACGTACTTAATATTTTATTTGAGAGACCGTAGCTTTCAATTTCGCATGATGCTGGACACAGTTATATCGCTCGCGGTGGCGCCATTCATTACAATTATGGTGGTGACGAATCTCGACCTCAAAATGTTTTTTACATTCACCCCCTTCTACGCTCTGTGCGCCTACAAAAAGGCGTATCCACCTTAGCGTCCCCTCGTTTTTTTTATCGAGCTTTTCCTCCTCGAGAATTTTTTAATGCACCTATCTTCGCATATCGACCTTCTTTTCGGGAAGCATTTCTTTCCAGGCAAAAAGTGCACACAGCAAAGAAGCCAGACACCAAATGAATTTTTATATGAATGCGCGTTTTCTTCTGTGCCTTATTCTATGCCGTTGGGAATTGCTGGAGCAGCAGACCCCGCTTCCTTTACGCTTTTTTATAAAACACCACGTCTTGCGTGGACAAGTGTTCTGGACTATGTTTCAGGCTACATTCGCTCACTATATCTTCCTACATGGCTCCGTACTGAGTTGTTAACATTGGCAGCAGTGCTGTCGTTGGGTAGATTTGAAAAAAAAGAGCCAAAATTCAAGCTAGATGTAGTGAAAGTACCCATGCCTTTAACTTTATTGCTAAACTTGTATTAAGTAGATGAAAGCCCTGGAAATTTTCACAAAGTAGACATACCTTTTAGTATGCAAAAATAGAAAATAACAACATATTTCTTTCTATTGGGCTTCAACCCACAGGTGTGTTGCGAACATATTTATTTATTTATGTATTTATTTATTCATTTATTCACTGCAAGGCCAACAGAATCGGCGAGAAAAGCGAATAAAACACTAAAAAATTAACGAATGTAGTGAGTAAAAAAGAAGAATGAACACAGATCCAACAGACAAGTGAGCTTCGGGTTTTAAAATGCAGAATGACCTCGCAGCGAAAACATGAGGGGCGACCCATAGCTCACTGATAAAATAATTGGGTTCTGGAGTACGCTTCGCTGATATATCTTATGTGATAAGCTGATGCGGCGAAACTTTCGGTGTGGTGTGAGACAGTGAGAGGAAAGACGGATTTTCATGGCTGTTATGTTAGCAGTTCGGTTGTAGTGAGAATAAACTTGAAGTTTGACCTGTTAACATTACATGATATATGAGCTTGTATATATTCATAACACGTGATGTGTCCTAAAGCAACATGGTTCAAGAAGTAAATAGGCGGAATGTTAGTGTTCCAGAAGCCAACCAACGTTGCGTTTTCTGACATATGGTTCCATAAATAATATTTTACACCCGTTGGCACCACAACTACATTGTATTAAGTTTTCTCCATATGTACATATTTATTCAGGGTTGTTTTTCCCAGGCCCAGAATAATTTTGGAGCATTTCCACCAACAAGTACGTAAAAACAATAAACTTTTATGCTGCTTTTTAAGTCACAACTGTGAATTCATTGCTACATTTACCACAATAACAGTCCAGCTTCATTTTGGGTCTGACATTTGTTTCGCGGCGCGGTGATTTGGTGCGCGTGAGCCTGTTGCTCGGGCCAAGACATGCATGAACATTAGCTCACTTGACAGAAAAGGTTCAAAACTGTGGTCTATTCTCTGTCTTTATTCAAAAGAGTGGCCACTTGAGCTTGTTGGTTGATTGCATGTTGAAAGAAATATACTATTGCATTTTAAAGGAAATATGCGCTCAGTCTTATCTGACTTCTTTCGGAAAAATTCTGCACACTAAGAAAGCATATTTCTTTGAAAGTAGGCTTTCTTGCTACTTTACCTACCAATAATTAGAAAATTGGCTGCTAAGTGCACCTGAACATAAGATCACTGTAGCCAAAAAGTAGCTGTTTGACCAACCTTTTATTTTCATCGCCAGACAGGGTCCTACTGTAGCTATACTCGCGCAGAGCAGCCTGAAACGACCGCCCGGCTTTGTATAGTCACTTAGTGGTTTCTCTTTTTTTCTCATAATTGTGGTGCTCAAGTTTCTTCAGCGATTATCCAACGATATTTGCACCTTATTACGATGACCGCATGCATTACTTGCAGTCATACTCCACCAGAGTAACTGCCATGCAGTAGCATGTAACAAACTTACGATAACTTGTATATATTTCTCTGAGGTGTTATTAAATGAATAAATATTTTGTTGCTGACTAAATATTAACCAGCACGAAAACCAATGGCAGAGATCACAAAAGGTTCAGCATTAGTGTGCTTGGAATTGGCTGCATTTGCTTGTTTATAGCCTGAACACTGTTCCACTTACCAACTGTGGGGGATTGGACAAGAATACGTATTGTAGCCTGTCGGTGATAACAATACTTTTGTTAACCGATATATTGCAAATGGTATGTAAATTTGCGAAAGCAAAGAGCAAGGATATTAAAAGAAAAAATAAAGAAAGGAAAGAAGTGCTATTTCAATAACAAAATTTTGAAGATTTGATCTAACTAAACCGCTGTAGTTACCTGACCCAAACAACTTTAAATGTCTGCCTTACACTTCATCACATTTTAAAATTACTTTACGAATATTGACGGAGGATTTGTTCGTTTTATTCTTCGTCGTCTTTGGCACTGGGCCACTGATATATCTTGCACTAAGTTGGGTGAAGTACAGTGTTGGTTTAACTAACGCGTCGACTTTCGTTCGTGTTCCTGGGCATACTATTCTACTGTCGCTACGGTAAAGGAACGAGATGGCAACATGCAGACAAGAGAAAACATTGTATTAAGGTGTAATAATAAAGCGGAGACGCATGTACGTAACAGCACATGCTTGCACACTTGCGCTTCCTATTTCTCGCAATGTCCATTGTTGTAAAATCGCAAAAAAGTCATGTCTTCCATATACACAAACAAAGCATGTATTAGGCGATATTAAGAATGCAGGAAGTACCACGGCACAATAAAGCTGCGTAGAACAGCCTACAATAAATTAAAATTGTTATTATGCAAGGGTTACACCATATTGAAAGTTTTCTTTCACAACTAGATCGCCCACTACGGTTATGTAGCAGAATGTAGATGCTTCCATGAAATATGATCACACTGCTTGGCATATTTCCACGATAGATAAATGAGACGCCTCGTACCTTTAAAGTCAAGAGTCCTTAAAGTGTTTCTTTTGTGACAATAGCATGCCGTAGGATACCATTGCGGTATCTGTTACTTTTCTAGAACAGGGCCGGCGCCTATTTACTAGGCTGGGAGCGGGGGGGGGGGGGGGGCGCTCAAGCGAGTTCCTTCAGGGGGCAGAAAGGTGGGGAACCCTGCCTTGTATTTCGACCCTACTAGTCCTTGGGGAAGAAAGGAGGGGACAGACGAAAATTTTGAGTGGACTCCTGCTTCACTTACTTCGGCTCCCACCACCCCTGTTCTAGAAGCCACTGTGCTCTGTGACTGCTGTATAGTTGCCACTTCATAATTTATTCCTGCAGGTTCTATTTCTTAATTTTTATACGTCTGCCTGTGGCGCCCCCATTTCAATGGAGGCGAGATGCTCCAGGCCAGTGAACTAAGGTTTAGGCACGCCTGAAGAAACCCGGACGGTGAAAATGAACGAAGCAATCCGCTATGGCGTCCCCCGAGATCACATGGTGATTTTGGGACGTAAATCACCGACATATATTTATTATACCTTGTCGTGATTACTGATGCTTCCTCCACGAGTCCGTATAATTCAGTGGTTGTACCAAGGGAGAGCAAGGTATGAGTTATACTTACTTTTGCGTCTTTATAAAATGTAACATTTCCTTCTCTTGCTCCATTCTATGTATTGGGCCGAGTGCTACCAGGTGGATAGTGGGAAATTGCGTCTCTTTCCACTACACCCTGAATAGTTACCCATAGTTGTTGTGAACCTAAAGCAGGGTTAAGTTCTCCTAGTTGTTTCGATAACTGACTCTCACGCACGAGTAGAATAAAAAAATGTTGCTGAACTTTATTCACGTAGTTGTTATTTTGTTGCGTCCTCAGCTTCATGATGTCATACGGAGGGATCGGTGTTCCGTCCTTCAGAAATATGAAGACTTTACAACAACTATGTTAGGGTAGCGTCGATTCATATGAAACTTTTCATTTGTAATGCACTCGATGTTTGATAGTGTAGTCTATCTCCGCCGATTCTGGGCAATAGCTATGAAATGGGCAAAGGTATTTTATGAAACATGACGCCAACAACGACATACAACCGGAAAAATAACTGAGGGTCATTAAACAAAAATGAATTGACGTTGTTCCAAGCTGTTTGCTAGTGGACTTAAGTACGCGCTCTCCACTGGCTAACTGGCTACAAGTGCAGTCGTGCCTTGGCTGTGGCGCATGTACTGCGCCATAAATATTCCAGCACAAGTGTTTGCGAGACGTGTTCTACTCTGCATGAAAGGAAAGTGCACTGTGCCTGTAAGGTTCCCCATTGATTCCCTCTCCTAGGACCACACCCTAAAATGTCAAGAAAGAAAATGATTGATTTAATTGATATGTGAGGTTTAACGTCCCAAAACCACCATATGATTATGAGAGACGCCGTAGTGGAGGGCTCCGGAAATTTCGACCACCTGGGGTTCTTTTACGTTCACCTAAATCTGAGCACACGGGCCTACAGCATTTACTCCTCCATCTGGAATGCAGCCGCCGTAGCCGGGATTCGATCCCGCAACCAGCGGGTTAGCAGCAGAGTACCTTAGCCACTAGAACACCATGGCGGGGCAGAAAGAAGATGAGTTTCGCTTGTTATAATCCTGGGCGGGAGATGTTATACAAAAATGAGTATCGAAGTAGGCTGTGGTGATGTCTGCCAGTAAGAGTGTTGTCATTTCGTGTCGTCCAATCACACGTCAGTATTTCCTCATCTTGGCGGCTCTCGTGCCTGCACCCTTTCACGCTTTTATTAGCAAGTGTACAGAACTTCAACATCACTCGATGTCATTTCAGAAGGGACATGAATATATACGCAGGAGAACCCCGCAAGAGAAAAGAAAGGTGCATTTAGAACACGTGGTTCGCGATTTCGATTACTTGGTACTAAACTATGGGATAGCATGAAGCCGTCCCATTGGCATGGAATGGGATTGTGTTTAGAAGAAGTGGTTAACGATTTACAGTACTTTACTACGGGAGATCTGAAAGCCGTCCCTTGACGACATCCGGTATCATCCACTTATACGGGTGTAACAATAGTCAGGGGATTTCATAAATTGAAGAGAAAAAGGACGTAGAACACTCAAATAACATTTGATTCATTGTTCTCGTATAAACGTTCGCAGGCCTCATTTTCTGCTACAGTGAATTCATATCAACTAGTTACACTTTCTACCATACTAAGCTGATGATAACATTTATACGCAGTCTGCTGCTTTTCAATCAATCGTAGGCAAGGTACTTTACATTCAGATTAACTACGCAAATATTTCTAGAACATAAATAAGTTGTTGATGCACATTTTTCTCCTTCACTAAAGTCAATGTATGCAGCACATAGCGGGTCCCATATTACGCATGTGGTAACGTAGCAGCCACGCTCCGACAGTGAGAAGTTAACACATTAATAAGAGCACTAATTGTGAAGTATCGGGCCAATTAGAGAAATGTACTTCACCAAGAACGTTTCTGTGAGGGCCCACTTTCAACTATTCGAAAGTTCGTGCACCGCAAAATAAACTCTCCTGCACGTAATCGCTGTAACTCTCGTCATGCTTCGCTTTGCGGCATTCGTGTACATGTGCATCGTAAATCATGATTGCATCTTAAAGATACTCAATTGTTTAATACTCGCCCCTCGTTTTCATGGAAGCACTTTTCTTTTATTTTTGCCACACATTACGCGAGATGACTACGACCAAATGGGCCCTTTGTTTTCTGTTCCCCTTTTTGAACCGTGCTAGACGAGGATTTTTCAGTTCAAGGTGTATACGCAGAATGACTTGCGTAACTAACTTGCATACGATGATGGATAAGTGAGTGGGTGAAAGCTTTACTGAATATGCCCAGTGGTATCGGATGCTGGTGATGATACAAAGTACGTCTGCCTAGGTGTGGAAAAAAATAGGGACAAATTATTGCGTCGATCTTCTATCATCTGCTCGAACTCTATCATGAGATCCACAAAATAGTTTTCTGTACCTTTTACTGCAGGCCAGAAAATTATGTGCGCTCGTTTCGGGCTTGAATGAGCGTTTATCACCCGATCACTTTTTTTGCCATCATCAATTTTCGCACACTGCAAACTTATGTCAATCGTTCCACCTCCTTACACTTGCTTGTATACAAAAGACTAAATTCTTCGCACGTTTTTTTTGCTTTCTACAAATGTTGGTAGCAAATGAAGAAAATTTTTTAAAGAGTAAAATGCACTTTATTTGAAACAGAAAATCGCTGATTTTCTTCGCTATGCTGACAGTATGAAAGTGCTATATACTCACCTTCAGCATTACTATGAGCCTATATACTTGGATTCATGTTTATACTCGCATCTACTAACAAGTATTCGAAAGCAGTATCGAACATACACCATTTAAATATTTATTGATCAGAGCAGTGAATTATATGATATAGGGTGCCTTGTACTCGCCTCTCCCACCAACACTTCCGATAAAGTTCATAATAAATATATCTTATCTTGTCATATTTTTGAAGGAAAATGTCCTGCACGCGGATTTGATGCCACTTAAAATTCGTATTCAAAGGTACTAATAAAAAAAGCATCAAGAAGACCACCGTTTGCGTGAGATATAGGTGTATAAAAAGCATTGACACTATGATCCAAAAAAATATATCCAGACTTACGTACTCGTGCGTCGGCTCACTGACACTCAGATGGTGTCGTGAGTCTGAGTGATTCCGAATGAGTAATATGTTGCTGAGTTTGAGTGCGAATGAGTCCAGATGATGAACATTTTTGTGAGTTTGAGTTGGAGTGAGTCCAGCTCAGAAAAAATTTCATTAGTGTGAGTCTGAGTGAGTCCTAAGAGCAAAATATATTTCACTAGTGAACCTGTGAGCTACACAGCTTTTTGAAACCTATGGACAAGCGCCTGCTCTAAAAATTTTTGTTGGTGTTCTTAAGTCACCAAAATAGGTGTAATCTTTATTGCGCCTAAATGCTATGTCCCCTGCTATAATTCACGTTCAGGGGTAAAATTTGAATGTGGGTTTAATAGATTACCACACTTCATTTGCGCTTTAACTAGCTCGTAAAAGAAGTCCAAATTGCCGTCAATGAACAATGTTGCAATGTATTGCAACAAAATTAACATCTTTGTGTTTTCGTTGGTGCTGCTGTTGCACGGGCAACAACTTGACTGGAAGAGCGAGTGGTATTTCCAGGCAAAAGGATTTCCCGTTTGTCTTAAACATCTCATAAGCTTGCACGCACGCCAATAGTAGCCTAGTTTATTCTAGAAAAAAGACAGCAACAAACTATTATGCAGGGATCTTGGATCTTGCGCATATAACAGCCGACACATTTCAGCAACAACCAAATGATCTGACGATCGACGACTGCGCTCGTCAATCTCGTTGTATCGAAAGTATCACTTGCTTGTACCGTGAGTATTGTTTGATTTGCTGGGCATAACTTCGCCCAGCATGGGGTTTATTTTTTGCCAGCGTGAATGCCGCCTTCTTCATCGTCAACATCCCGTGAAGATATTCAGAGTGCACTGTTTGGCTCTTTATAGCTCTTCTTTTCTTTGCCGCACAAATACGTCAACGAGTACAGCAGGCACTAGTCGTGATGGACTGGGGCACCGTAAACCTTCCGCTGTGATTGCCTTCCTTGTACTCTGCTGAAGCCGTGCTTTCTGTTTTCTCTATACGTGGACCCAACGAGAGACAAATGACATGCTGGTGCAATTACTGCTCTAACGCTCTGTCGAGTACGACAACAATCTCGTGTGCAGCCATGGCTGTTATGCGTGCAGTCAACGACACGGCGAAGCTAACACGCATATTTACCGAATGCTGTGCGAGAAAGCTGCTTTGTAGGGCCGCGCCAGTCAGCCCATTTGTGGGCTGTGCCGAACAAGCCTGTGGTATTTTTTTGTCTTCTTGTTCCTGTCACCGCGGAGACCAGGCAATCCGAGCCACGTGTTTTGGTGCACATGGAACATTTATCAGCAAACCAATCGGCCGTCGTTTTAGTGAACATGGACTGTCGAGTGCCTGCTGCCTGGAATAGATGTATTAACCTGCGAATTAACTCGATGTGTGCTTTGTGGAGGGGAGGCGCGGTGAGAGAAGGACGACTTTTGTCTAATGAGGTGACATATGGAGATTAATGTTCCTTGTGACTCGGATCATTGCTTACACGGACGCTTCCACAAAATCGCCGCTGCTGTCGACTCTATATTAAGGTGCTTAATCCGGCTAGAATAGAGATAGTAAAAGGACGCTCTTCAATACAACTAGTATGTCTGTGCTGATTTGTGTGTATTCATTTAGGTCATGTTAATGTGGATGAAGAAAGGAGTTAGCTATTAGAAGAGCCTAAGAAAGACAGTGATACACAAACTAGGAAAAAAAAAACGCAGAATAAGTGGGAAGGCAAAGGAGACAGGCCTCTTCGCTGGAGCAAGCCTAATGAAGATGTTTAGATAACTAGAAAATGTTTCTGAATGAAAGTAAATTTAAATAAATGAACCTGTGAATGAATTCATTAGGCAATTAGGTCAAGACAAGTACAGACGACATTAACTGTTGACTTTAGTTGAAGTGCACTCGTTATGATAAAAATCACAATAAATAAAAAAGACGACCACTGGCATTTCAGTCCATGTCATTTGAGCCCACAGTATTAATAAGTTAACCATGAATGATGAAAGGCAAGACGTAACATGTACTGGGCTTTTTTAAGCGCAAATTTGCTTTGGATTTATTTATTAAGGATAAAACGCCACGAGTCCCTCGTAAATATTTCGTCACGAACCTCTGAGTAATATTTCTTGACTATCATACCTTGCTTACTAGACGCCTCATTTCACAAATACTAACGAGGCCCTATCAATGGCAGACTCTATCAAAGGGCGCGGGCTCGATGTGACATTTCTATTGAACAGCGAACGCCTTGTTCGGAGATGAAAGTGCACGTTTGGCCCGAGAATATTGATAGCAAAAGCAATGTGTTGAGGCTACTCGATGTAGGGCTAACTGTATATCGGCCGCATGTAATTAAGGAAATCAGAAACTTCCTAAATTATTTAATAGTTAAAAATGCAGCCAAAATTAGGCATAGACAGGTCTGACTTGGACTTGCCACGCTTGGACATTCACCTTTTGCGAGTCTGGCGGGCTGTGAACAGTGCCGGCCAAAGTATAGAAAGAGGATCGGGTTGCATCTAATTTCATAGCCTCCTTGAAATGGCAACTAATAAAAACCCCACGTAAAAAATCACTTGCCGCAGACGACCTCTATAAATCACTGCATGGGTTACGTCTACAATCAGCTGCATGCTCCGACTGCGTCATGAATAGCGCAGGCTTAGGTGAGGAAATGCATCGCGTTATGCCTATAGTTTCAAGGCATTTTCACACGTTTACATAACACACCAGCCGATATGCTGTCGGAGTGGTCATGACTGCCAAAATTTACTACGCAAGAGTGGCGTCTGCTTTAGCCGCTTTGGCGCGGGAGGAGGCACCGTACTCCATTTTGGTCAGAATGCAACGCCATTCTGGCTCAATGCTAGGCAGAGCTTTTATGACTTACAGATGTGTCTTTAGAATAATACTCGGAGATTCGGTGTTCCATGAGCTCTACTGCGGGAAAGAACTGAGGTGTCCCAGTTTGAAAAAACGTTGAGCGAATGGGGGAGAGCATGTGAAGTTGCGGTTAGGCTAGGTCTAACTGCGCCCGCGTGGGAGCGACCTGCGGTGTCGCCCTAAGAAGTGGCACTTATTTGGATAATTAAATAAAGTTCTTCGTACCGTATTAGTGAATGGGGAGGACGAACAGCCGTTAGTTGCAGCGGCATCATTCGCGACAAAAATCGGCACTCACGAATGTGTCAGGAAGCACATACATATAAATAAGCCTTAGGAGTTGCACCGAATCCACGCACATTTATGTATACATGTAGTGCAGAGCCAGAACAAAAAGCAGAAGCGAGAAAGAAGCAAAAAGAAAACGTGGAATCCCCCCTTTCTCCCCCCTCTCTCTGATTGGTCGTGCTGCCCCCGGCTTTGTTGGCTTCATGAAATTTGGCCCTCCGGCACAAAACCTTGGCTTAGAGCTTACGACCCCAGGAAACAAGGGCACAGAACCATGTAAGAAATACGTCAGTGAATAGTTTTGAAAGTAAACAGATTTCACGGAGACCGTTCTGTATGGGTAAACATTATACAAATAAAAGAAACCCTTGAGCAACTTCGAGTCTAGAGTTTCATTTTAATAACATTAGAAAATAAAAAAAAAATCGCCAATACGAAAACTTCCTATCTATGGAGCCGGCTGTACAGTCGTCCCCCAAGTAAGATACCGAACTAGTACCAAAACGTAGGGCCAGTTTTATATTTCAATATGAAGAACAATAGACCAGGAGGGGCTGAAAGTGTTACTTTATTCATATAATCAATGGCAGTTGTTGGTGCTGTTTCATATGAGGCTTGTCGTTGGCTTCCACAAGCCTGCTGGCTCTTTCGACCAGCAAGATCTGGTTCCAGAGTCCATGGCGGACGAAGCAGTGCATCCCAATGGTTTCTATTTGATTTTGTTTTGTTTGTGTCACCAGCACACACGTTATGTGATACAAGATTAGTATCGACCCACACTATGGGTATGTCCGCCATGATGGAGCTGTGGTCATGCCACTCGGCTGCTGACTCAAAGGTCATAATTTTGAATCCGGCCGTGGTAATTACATATTTATGTAGGCAAAATGGCAGAGGTCTGCGTACACCGCGATGTCAGTGCACATTAAACGTGGCCATACAAAACTTCGGAGCCCTTTTCTACGGGGTCTCTCATAATCATATCGTAGATTTAGGGCGAAAACCGCAATAATAATAATAATAATAATAATAATAATAATAATAATAATAATAATAATAATAATAATAATAATAATAATAATAATAATAATAATAATAATAATAATAATAATAATAATAATAATAATAATAATAATAATAATACGCCATGGGCATGTCAAGAAAGTTTTTGTCGTGGAACTTGTGTAGCACGTGCAAGCTTAAGAAAGTCTCTGGCTCGAGGACACGCAGACCGGTGGCCTGTTGAGTCTCGTTGAGGTGGTGGTAAACAATACTATTTTTTTTCTATACTAGTTTAATGTCGTAGAGTAGATACTTTAATTTATTGTGATTCTGTGAAAAGCAGAACATTATGAAGCCGTTTCGACTGAGTAAAAGCGATGTCATTATCGCTGAGGCTTGTAATTGCAGTCGCGTAAGGTTACGCGGCAACAAATAACATGGCCTCATCTTTAGAGCAGTATATATTAAAGTAAGCGGAATGCGCTGTGTGATTATATAAGGAATCGAATTACTCTAAAAAGGAAGACCCCTGACAGACGTGCTGGCAGCCTGCTGGCTGAACCACACTGTTGTCATTCTCGTCTTCGTTACAGAGACGGGCCTTCTACGTTTGCCTTCGTTATGTAGAAAGCTTGCGCAGAGAAACAAAAAATATATAATACCCAGAGACCACAATAAATATAGGAGGAATATCTACCAACACAATTCCATGCTCTTTATGTGCTTCTTTCCCACTTCTGCTTTTTGTTCTCACTCTGCACGAGCTATCCAAAGTTTAAGGAAGTATAGCACTTGTTTTCTGATCGGATACATTTGGATTTGTTAGCCTTGTATGAATATGTGCCAGAACTCTTTTCTCCACGTGACTACGCACTCTGGATGCGCTAGCAGTACTCTAACTAGGTACTGAAAGCACAGAAGGGTCGAATTTAGGCAGAATATAACGTCTCAGGTCTCGAACTTTCGAGGTCAATGTCCCCCGTACAGACAACAAATCACCTTTCCTTATTTCTACACACACACACACACACACACACACACACACACACACACACACACACACACACACACACACACACACACACACACACACACACACACACACGCACACGCACACGCACACGCACGCACACACACACACACACACACACACACACACACACACATACACACACACACACACAAACTAGTTCTCTCTCGATATCTCTCGCGTGTCTCGTTAAGAGTCACCTCTGAGATGTCATGCCACCACAAGCTGTTCAGCTCTCCTGGCGCTTTTTCTCGATTTACTAACGCCTCCGAGCTTTGTAGCGTTGCGGCACTTTCGCCACTGGTAAACTGATTATCCGTATTCCGGTTCACTCTGCAACCGTCTGCCTGTATCGAATTCCAAGACCGACATGTATAGGTCTTGTCAAGGAGCCCGCACATATTTTATCCATCTGCTGTTCATTGATCTACTTGCCACTTGATTCTTTCATTGTTGCCTTTTAGTTCTCGAGTAAAGCACACCAACGCCCCAGCATTGCCGACTAGTGCTTTCACATTGCTTCAGACCACAAAACAGAAGCCTGTCTTTGCCTAATGTCTCAAAACATGTGATGAGATTTTCGGAACGCTACTTCGCCTTTTTAGTGGCGGCGGCTCGTTCGAAGTGTTAAGTAGTAAATCTTGCGACAGTTTGATGTCAAGGGACACAAGACAAATCTTAGTTTCCCCATCGACTCTTTTGAAATCAGTGGGACGTTAAAAAAATGAACTACGTAACTTTTACCGGGAGAGCGTTGAAGAACTCGTTTCGCAGAAACTCTGGCGTCAGCGTCGAGATGGGCGTCATTGGTTGTGAGCGAAAAATTATCTTGTCCGTGAAAAAAAGCCGAGAAAGATGCAAGTAAAATAAATATATAATAAACGCCAGACCTGCGCGGAAGGCGTAGCGCAGTGACAGCGAAAGCTAGAAGAGCGGGCTTTCAGAGCTTTTTCAAAACACTCATTGGGTAACTACTGCAAGCACACTTGCTTGGTACCCACTGGGCCATAATTATAATTTTTTTGGCAGTAGGCCGGCTTCTCTAAGCTATTTTTGTCATTATACTGAGAAACGTGGTATCCGCTAAAAAGTTGCTAGGAATTTTGTGCCAGTTGTTCATGCATGCAGTGGCTGACGGCGATAAGGAATAATAGCAGAAGTGGGTATGCGCCAAAGTGAATAGCTGAACAACAACAAGCTTTTTTTAATGGTTTGGAGCACTGGAAGACCTACTTGTTACGCTATTCACATTGTGTGACGACTGTTTATTCTTTCGCTTAATAAAACGCTTTACAAGTCGTATTAACGCGATTGCTTTCCCGGCATCAGTCTGCCTAAGGCAAACTTGCCAACAAGTCCCAAGCACGGCGTAGCTCAGTGGTAGCATGTTGGGATGGTACTCAGTGGACCCGGGTTCGAGCCCCACCGTGTCTGTAAAGCGAGACTTTTTTTTCGAATTTCACGCGATATCACAGCTTTCGCTGTAAAAATTTTCTGGTCTGAGGGTAGATCAAATCTATATCATTTGCGTGACAAGCATGTTTTCTATACCGCACAACCACACGTAGTCTTGAGAATCAGCGAAAATAACTTGTACCGCCTTGAAATGCAGTGAAAATACATTTCATGTTTTACAAACACACACGTGCTGTATACAGGCTTCACAATATATCATGTATTATCGCAGTAATATTGCGTAATACAAAGTAGATTGCCTTCGGATATTTTTACATGTGATTATCAAAACAACTACGGGGTTTAAAACAAGTCACTAATTAGATAAGGCACACACATTGCCACGCAAATTCTTTAAAAAACAAGCAGTCAGGAAGTACGAAAACATTTCATGCACATAAATACGCGTGGATTAAAGCATGCTACCCATTCCACTGAGTGCAGTCATAAGTGAAAGCTTCACGGACTAACGCAAATATAAACTTTATCAAATACATTGTAGTCATGCGCAATTTAAACGTCTCGGGTAACAACTTACAACAAAAAACATGCACTAAGTGGTTGAAGTATGCACTAGTGACAGAATAATGCTGTCGCTTTTAACTCTTAGAGGCAAACCTTAGGGAACTCACAACTTTTTCAAGAGCAGCGCACTTTGTTAGTTGATTTTTTCTATTTGTCCTGCTATTGATTTTGCTTGGGTTTTGCTATTGTCATACTAGCTTCTATTGAATGCTATTCTGCGCTTGTGTAGGCTCTGCTCTTGAGCAGTGCAGGAACTGGACAATCTGGACTTGAGCTTACCAAGGCACAGTTGTTCTGCCTTTAGTTTTTTAATTCTCACAATGCATGCCTTAATAATCACTTTAAAAAATTAACGCTTAGCCAAAGCATTTGTCCAATGTCTTTGCAGCTGTGCTCAGATGTGAGTGCACGTTAAAGAACCCCAGGTGGTCAAAATTTCCGGAGCCCTCCACTACGGCGTCTCTCATAATCATATCGTGATTTTGGGGTATTAAACGCTACATATCAATCAATCATTCTTTCTTTGCAGCAATGGCTCACGTTCGTTTATGAAATATAAACCCAGCCGATACAAATGATCACACGCAATGACATGGAGTCGCGGCGCGGCGTCTGTGTTGTTCATACTACCTTGGAGTGGCTCCTGCTTCCTACAATGATCTTCAAGTGAATTTTTCGAGTGCGCGTTCAGCTTTGTTTGTGTCGCATCAGTGAATGTGCCAGGACTATTTTGATGCCTAAACCTGCTGCGTGAGTGGACTATTTCCACGTTTTGGAACGTTTTTTCTCCGGAGCCGGCCACCGCCTGGGCTAAGCCTAACGAGGTAAGCCCACGCCGGCGCGACGCCAGCCGCGTCACTGTTCCCGGGTGCCCTTTTCGCTCTTATCAGGGCTTATGTTCAGAAAAAAAGGAATATCAGGTGGTGGGGGAGGACATAACCCCCGAAGAGAAGACAGAAGACCGAGGTTGGCAGTCTGCAGGCGCCAGAAGAGCTGGCGCGCGCTCGGCAGGCGCTAATCCTAATGGTGCTACTCTCAACGAGACGAAGTCGACAACGGCTGAGGCCCCGCGAGGCCGCAACAGTGGCAATAACATCAAAGCTAGAATCATCCGCTCTGGCCGGATGCCCCAGCTCCCCAGGGAGGATACGAAGATCGTGATTCGGCCCCGCGGAGGCCTCAATATTGTCAAGACCGGCTGCACCGTGGTGGCTGATGCAATCCTGGCGACCACAAGCATCTGCGCCGAAGATTTGCGGGGCGATACGCTATGCCCCAACGTGCAGCAGAATATTATGATTGTCAGCACATATAGAAGGGAAAATGCCAACCACTACGTCAAAGTTCGGCAGATCGTCCTCATGAGCCGAACATACGAGATCAGTGCCTACGAGGCCACCCCTCATTCCACGTGCAAGGGCGTGATCCGAGGTATTCCACTCAAAGACGGCCCGAATGATATTGACAATAAGATCGTAAATGGAAGAAATCCGCTCACCCTGGCAGCCAAGCGCATAGGCAGCACCGGTACGGTAATCGTCGCCTTCGACGGTCATAGAGTCCCAAACTTTGTACGCTACGGCCCCACCCTTGTGCAATGTTCGCTTTATCGCAAGAAAATAGACATTTGCTACGCTTGTGGTCGGCTCGGTCACCGTGCTGATGTGTGTCCCAGCCTAGGCGACGTCGTATGTCGGGGCTGTGGGGCTTCAAATCCTGACGCACAACACAAGTGTACCCCCAAGTGCAGGCTGTGTGGTGGGCAACACCTCACGGCTGACAAGGACTATAGGCAAAGATTCCAGATCCCGTATGTCGTGCGTCGAAGGCGCTGGGAAAAGTATCGCGCCACCGATCAAGGCCAAGCCACGGCACCACCATCACCCTCCCCCCCCCCTCCCACGGATGGGCAGGACTTCCAGCAGTCACGCGGTTCCGAGGGGCCGTTCCAGGCGACGTTTTCTGTCCCATTCCATAGACTGTTCCCGGTCCAGGAGCCGCTCCCGGTCCCGAGGAGGAGCACGGCGCTACAAGTCTGGGAGGCACTCCAGGTCTCGATCCAGGTCTACCGGGCGTCAACAGCAGCCTAGCGGGGTGTCAGCGAGAAGCAAGATGTCGGGCTCTATAACCTGGGCCGACACGGTCCGAGGAGGGCCAGCTGAGGTACTGTCGGGGTCACTACCAGAGCATACGGAGAGAGCGCGCGAGATTTCCGAGCTGAAACGCGAGAACGCAGCGATGAAGGAAACCATAAACAGGCTTATGTCCGAAATTGCCGAGATTAAGAACGCGAGGAACCCACCACCGCAACCCGCCGCCGCATGCGTCGCCGATACAATGCCCCTACCCACGGAGGTGCACAGCACTAAAGCCGGCGACAGCAGCAGTGAGGGTCAAAGTGCTCCCAAGAAGAGGGACGTCGCCTACGAACAGGAAGGTGTAGCGATTCGAATCAGGTCTGAGCTTCGAGACACGCTATCCGCGCTCAGTGAAAGCATCGATAAGCTCAGGGAGAATTTAGCCCCACTGCAGATCACCCTGGCCGCGCAAAACGACCGAGTATCCAAGGTAGAGTCGTTTCTCGAAAGCGTAGTGAAACCAGCTCTGACCTCAACCGCCTTCGTACAGCCCCAGCCTGGCGCTACGGGCCCCATCGTCCACGCTTTTCTTAGCCAATCAGAGGGCAGCACCAGCCCACAAAAGCACCAAGATGGCCAAGCCAAGTGAGACGTTTCTCATTTGGCAATAGAACTGCAGGGGCTTCCCTAGTAAAAAGGCGTCCTTGCAGCAGTACATTCGATGCTCTAGCGAAAAACCCCTCGTCATTCTGCTTCAGAAAACATTAACCCCAAACGTCACACTGACTGGTTACAAGCCCGTCTCGCGTTATTCTGATGGCCGGCGCGACTGCACCTTGGTCAGTAACAAGCTCACACACATCTCTCACGACCTCAAAATGGCCACCAGCAGCGCCGAATATGTCATGACCGAGATTCTGCCGCGCAGCTCGGACCGAAGCAGCATCTTTTTTCTCAACGTGTACAGTAGCCCTAAGGACCGACGGCAGTGCTTCAGGGCCCTCATAAAGAAGGCCGTATTGGCGGGTCCACACCCCCTGGTGGTGGCGGGCGATTTTAATGCTCCGCATAACACTTGGGGCTACCCGTACAATACCAGCAAGGGCGCGGAGCTGTGGCAGAACGCGACGGACATGGACCTGACTCTAATCACCGACAAGGCCTTTCCAACTAGGTTGGGCACCTCATCCTGCAGAGACTCCACTCCCGACTTGACCTTCGTCAAGAATCTCCCCGGTGTACAGTGGGCCAACTCAAACATTGACTTACGTAGCGAGCATTACGTCCTGGTGACGCAGTTCTTAGTGGCCCGAAAGAGGGCACGGGAGTTTTCTTGGACAAACTGGGACCAGTTTCGCAAAGTACGCAACGACCGACCCCTACCTGCAACCAGGCCAAGCCTACAGCAGTGGATTAGCCAGCTCACAGAGGACGTCATAAGTACCACGAAGAATATTAGTACTGACCTTCCGGTTGAAAAAATGGACAGCCGCCTTGCCCACTTGCTCTAGGCCAAACAGTCATTTCTCGCCCGCTGGAAAGGCCAGCGCCTCAATCGCAGGTTGCGCAAGAAAATCTCCGACCTAAACAACACTATCGAGGAGCACTGTCGCGTCCTCTCTAAGCAGCAGTGGGACGAGGTGTGCAACTCGATTGATTGATTTGTGGGGTTTAACGTCCCAAAACCACCATATGATTATGGGAGACGTTGTAGTGGAGGACTCCGAAAATTTTGACCACCTGGGGTTCTTTAACGTGCATCCAAATCTGAGCACACGGGCCTACGACATTTCCGCCTCCATCGGAAATGCAGCCGCCGCAGCCGGGATTTGAACCCGCGACCTGCAGGTCAGCAGCCGAGTACCTTAGCCACTAGACCACCACGGCGGGGCGAGGTGTGAAACTCGGTAAACGGCCAGATGCGTAATGGCAAGACATGGAACCTGCTCAAGCACCTGCTCAGCGAGACTAACACCAAAACTAACCAGCGGAACGTACTAGTGCGAGGCATGCACGAAGCCAAGAAGTCCTCTTCAGAAGAGGAGGTTTTAAAGCAGCTGGTGCAAAAGTACCTCCCTGTCTACTCGAAGCCCGCAACAATGTACCTCGAGTACTCAGGACCGGCCAACACTGAACTGGACGCCGAGATATGCCACGAAGAGGTTCGTCAGGTGCTCCACGGGTTCAATGGGAGGTCTGCCGCGGGCCCCGACGGCATAACTAATAAGACCCTGCGCAACCTGGATGACCGGTCAATCGACTAACTCACCGAGGTCATCAACGAGGCATGGAAGAGTGGGGAGGTCCCCGACCCGTGGAAGGTCGCACGCACCATGCTCATTCCCAAGCCGGGGAGGTCACCCAACTTGGACAACATGCGCCCCATTTCGCTCACATCCTGCGTGGGAAAGATAGCCGAGCATGTGGTCCTCAACAGGTTGATTCGATACCTGGAAGACAATGGGCTCTACCCGCACACCATAATTGGTTTTCGAGCCAAGCTTTCGACGCAAGACGCTATGAAGCTGCTCAAGCTCCAAGTCATCGACTGCAACACTCGAGACATGCGGGCCATTCTCGGCCTCGACTTAGAGAAAGCCTTCGGCAATGTTACTCACTCTTTCGTGTTGCGGTCGATTGCTGAGCTCGGCCTTGGAGTCAGATTCTACAAATATGTCAAATCGTTCTTGACCCGTAGGAGAGCCACCCTCATTGTGGGAGACCTTGTCTCCGAGGAGATCGAGCTGGGATCGCGCGGCACGCCACAAGGGTCAGTGATATCGCCCAACCTGTTCAATCTTGTCATGGTCGGGTTGTCCAAGAGGCTCTCATGTATCGAAGACATTAACCACACAATTTACGCGGACGATATTACCATTTGGTGCACAGGTGGCAGTGACGGGCAAGTCGAGCGCTCCCTGCAGGAGGCCATAGACACCACGGAAGATTACCTCCGACCCACAGGCCTGAGGTGTTCCCAAGCAAGTCCGAGCTCCTCCTCTACCAACCCACTAGGCGAGGGCCCAAGCCCAAAAACTGGCAGCCGATCTCGAAGAGTGGGGGAGGCGCTGCGGTCACCGAGGTGAATGGACGCTCTTCACGTCGGCTCCGTTCTCATAGAATGATTTTGCAGCGAATACAGCCAGGCACCGCTCGGATTTATATACCATCTGATTCTTCTCATCACCGAGAATCCGAAGAGACCATATTCTAAGCTGGGTGATCATTTTTCGAGATTTTACGACCGAAAACCAGCCCCCACCAAGCAGCGTCTACTATTCCTACGACCGGCGCTCCGCGTCGACTGGGGCGGCCTCGCGATAGCCAGGCCTCGGTGTTCGCGCCATACAGGCCGTAATCATCAATAATGGAGGTATCGCAGCAGAATGAAGACGCCACCCAACGGGAAGACGAAGACGTCACCCAACAGGAAGATGACACAGGCAACGGGTGGACAGAAGTTCGAAACAGAAAACGTGTGAAGAAAGGTAGCCAGGAACGCCGTGGTAGCCCTAGCCCTACCCGAACACCTAGAACGCGCGGTGCAAATCTGATATCCCGGATACCCAGAGCCAGCAAAATGCCAAGACTGCCGATAGGCGACTTCAAGATAGTTATAAGGCCAAGAGGAGGACTGCAGCTATCCAAGCTCAGCTTAACGGAGCTAGACAAAGCTGTGTATGAAGCGGCCGAGACCCCTTATGAAGAGAGACGGACACGATTTGTCCGAATAATTTTCAGAACATCTTGGTCGTTAGCACCCCAAACCAAGACCATGCAGACAAGTACCAAGGCATCAAGCACATCAAAGCCAACGACAATTTGTAGAGGTGGGAGCATACGAGACGGCCCCGGAACTCACTGCCAAAGGTGTAATCAAAGGAGTTCCTTTGAACGAAACCCCACGGGACATCCCCGCAGCTACTATTACAGCCCGAAATCCTACAGCGATCGCAGCTAAACGTCTAGGCAATACCACGGCAGTGATAGTCCTTTTTGACGGCAGCAGAGTCCCGACGCACGTTATGTACAGAGGAGTGCTCACACGCTGTTCACTATACAGGAAACAAGTTGAGTTTTGCAAACAATGCAACAGACTTGGGCACAGGAGTGACGTGTGTTGGAGGCCAAACGACAAGCTATGAGCGGGTTGTGGAACACCTGATCCGAGCGAGGCCCACCACTGTCAGCCACGATGTCAGCTGTGCGGCAAGGATCATCCCACGGCTGACAAACTCTGCAAGGCCAAGTTCGAGACACCCTACATCGTAAAACAACGCCAGTGGTTCCGACAACTTCAAGAGACGCTCGAAGAGAACTACCCCCCTACCACCAAGCCAACCGAACGCGGGAGGTCCAAATTCCGGACGAGGGCAACGGATTCGCTCGCAGGATTTCAAGCTGGACGGTTGTGCCCTCGCGATCTCCGACTTCAGCGTAGCTCCCGCCGACTGGTTCGCCCTCCGCGGTCTCCTGACGCCGTGTAGCTCTCGCATTGTGGCACCCCGCCCTTGGACTGCTTCGACCGGATCCCCACTTTCCTATCTCCTTCTTTTTTCCTCTCGTTGGCTGTCTTCTTCTGCTTCTACTTTCCTTCTATTCTTTTTATCCCTCCTTCCCCCCACCCCTATAAGGCACTGCGCCGTGTCGCCTGAAGGCAGACAGAAATTAGGTGCCTTTTTCCTCTTCATTCTAATCACTACCACCACCACCACCACGAGGGCAACGCCTGGGTCCAGATCAAGGTCCTGGTCCTGCGCAACACCCCGCGGCCACACCACCCAGTCTCCGGGACCGAGAAGGCGCACTACATCCCGTTCCAGATACAGGTCTAAGCCAAAGGGTGGCAGTGGCCATCAAGGGAACCCGGCATTCACGGTGAGCTGGTCAGACGTGGCTAAAGGGACGCGCCCTGATCCTTCGGGGGAGACTGCGCATACTGTCAGTGATATAGCGGAGCTGAAAAAAGAAAACGCTGAGCTTAGAGAATTGATATCACAACTTACTCGGGAAATTCAAAGTCTTAAAAACTGCACAAATAGAACTTCTAGTCAAATGCGTTCCGCGGCCCAAGAGCACCTCGAAGAAATGCCAGATAACCGAATGGACGAGGACAGTACCCCGCCACCTCTTAAAAGGAAAGCTCAGGCGTCTAATGACAAAACTACGGCGCAAACCTCGAACATTAATCAAATATTGTCAGAAATACAGAAAGCAGTTAAGGAACAGGCAGAGGCAACCAAAAACCTCTCGCTTGCAATATCCATGATCATGAATAGACTAGATAAACTCGAAGCTAACGTAGCCAATCTCAACCCTAGGACACCTCCGGGACTTTCCAGCTACCAACCTTCCGATGAGCACTGAAGGCAATTCACACTTATCTCAGGGCACCACATCAGTGGCTATATGAACTAATTTCATGAGGCCTGCCTCCTTTCACCCTCCTCCCTTTTCGATAGCCAACTCAAAATAGGGAAGCCCAGAAAAAGGGACTTAATCATTTGGCAGTGGAATTGCAGGAGCTATGAGGGGAAGAGAGCAGTCTTGCAACAACACCTTAGAGACAGAACCAAACCGGGTGTTCTAATTTTGCAGAAAACCCATGCTTTAGCTAAGCTACCGGGATATCAGGTGATCGGCCCCTCAACAGGGGATATTAGAACACTAACCACTTTAGTAAGGAAGGGACTCGTAGCAATCTGCCACGACACCCGCATCACAGAAATTGAACATATACTCGTACAACTTGCCCCTAAAAGAAAAAAAAATATCCGAGCATATTTATTCTGAATTTGCACAGCAATCCCTCACGCATACGACAACGCTTCCTTCTTCTCTTTAAGAAGGCCGTAGATATAGCGGGACCCAATCCACTCGTCATAGGTGGAGACTTTAACGCTCCACACAGTGCTTTGGGATACGGATACACAAGAGCCAAAGGAAAAACGCTATGGCAGGATATTCAAGAAACAGGCTTAACTCTCATCACTGACCTCGACTCCCCTACGCGTATGGGAACTGGGCTTGCAAGAGACACCACTCCAGACTTGACGTTAGTTCGTAACGCGGGGACCGCTAAATGGAAAAAACACATTCGATGATCTGGGGAGTGATAATCGAATATTAGAAATCAGGATAGAAACCATGGCTGCCGCAAAAATTCAGAGACATATTAGATGGACTGACTGGGATAAGTTTCGGAAAGTCAGAAACGCGAAAAAACAAGACCCTATCAGCAATATAGAAGATTGGATCAAAGATATCAATAACGACGTCAGCAAGGCAACGCGAAGTATCACTTCAAGTCCACCCCTAGAGCAGATTGATAGCCGTCTCGCACACATTTGGGAGGCCAAGCAATCAGTGCAGAATAGATGGCGGGGACAAAGGCACAACAGGCCCTTGCGCAAGCGCATAACCAAGCTGAACAAACAGATCGAAGAACATTGTAAGCAGCTAAGCAAACAGCAATGGGACCAAATTTGTAATAGTCTCGATGGCCAAATGAATGCTGGTCAGACATGGCGCATGCTGAAACACCTGCTAGACCCAGATAACACCAAATCAGCACACAAGCAAACCTTGCGTAAACTGGTGCACCAGTATAACGGCAGTGAGGAGGACTTTATCGCTGCGGCTAGCAACACGTACATTCCCGCCATGACTGTCATATAGCACGGACCATATTCCGGAGGCCCGAACGAGCTCTTAGATGAGGAGTTTACTGTGGCTGAAATCAGGGCCGCGCTACAGAAGCTAAACACCAAATCTGCACCGGGACCAGACGGGATCACTAACAGAACACTACGGAACATTGACGACCAAGCCATAGAGAACATCACGCAATATATTAACGAGTGCTGGACCGAGGGCACTATACCAAAACAGTGGAAAAAAGCTAAAGTAATCCTCATCCCCAAGCCCGGGAAACCCCCCGATCTATCGAATTTACGCCCCATATCACTAACGTCTTGTGCTGGGAAGCTGATGGAACACGCTTTTCTAGACAGAATCAACACTTATCTTGAGGAGAACGAAATCTACCCAGATTCCATGTTGGGGTTCCGCACACGGCTCTTCACGCAAGACGCCATGCTGCAAATTAAGCAGCAGATTCTAGACAACAAAACAAGAGATACCCGGGCGATCTTAGGGTTAGACCTTAAAAACGCCTTCGACAAGGCATCGCATACGGCTATCTTACATCAGATCTGCCAATTAAACTTAGGATCAAGAGCGTATAACTATGTCAAGGACTTCCTAACAGACAGAACGGCATCTATCGTAATGGGAGAACTGAGATCTGAGGAAAGGCTTAGGGGTAGTGCTGGTACCCCGCAGGGTTCGGTCATATCGCCAATGCTGTTTAATCTCATAATGATAGGACTCCCGGCGAGGCTGAACTCAATACACGGAATACATCATTCTATATATGCAGATGATATCACCATCTGGGCGTATGAAGGTAGTGACGGAGAGATAGAGCAGAGACTACAGGAGGCCGTCACCACTATTGAGGAGTATCTTGATGGTACTGGCCTCGAGTGCTCGCCAGATAAATCCGAACTCCTCCTCTATCGCCCCACGCTTAAAGGCAGACCACCCAAGGGATACAACCGGGACCGTGCTTACGAAGAGATCCAAATTCACACCAAAAACGGCAGGACTATTCCTATAGTGCAACAAATCAGAGTCCTTGGACTCATCATCGAGTCTAAGGGTACAAACGGTGAAACCGTCAAGAGGTTAGTAACCAAAGTCACCAACGCAATACGGCTAATCAAGAGAGTCACCAACAAACACCAAGGCATGAAAGAGGCTAACGTCATCAGGCTTATTTATTCATTCGCCATAAGTCACATTATATACGTAGCGGCATATCTAAACTGGTATACAGCCGAAAAACTCAAAATCAACGCACTCATACGAAAGGCGTACAAACAAGCTTTGGGCCTTCCAGATAGCACCAGCAACGAAAAACTGTTTCAACTGGGCTTACATAACACTTTAGAGGAGCTGATAGAAGCGCAACAGATTGCCCAGTTGGAGAGGCTAGCCAGCACGCGCACAGGACGGAGTATCCTTGACAAGTTGGGGATAGATTAACATAGGCAACAAGGAAGCAAAGTGTCGGGTTTAAAGGTGATCTGGGAAAAGATCCAGGTCCCCAATCTGCCCAAAAACATGCACCCCGAATTTAATCAGGGCAGAAGAGAAAGCCGCGCTAGAACTCTGCTTAAGGCCTACGGCAGAGACAAGGAAGCGTTGTTCGTAGATTCAGCGGAGTACCCTAGTCACAAATCCTACGTTGCGGCAGTAATGAACACTGACCACAAATGCGTAAACGCGTGCTCCATACGCTCGGATAATTCAGAAATCGCGGAAGAGGTGGCTATTGCACAGGCCATAATTTCCCCATAGTGTAGGTATGTCATCAGCGACTCGCAGTCAGCAATCCGTAACTATGCACGAGGAAGAATATCTCCCGAGGCAGCCTATATACTCCTCCGCAAGGCAAATCTCATATCGGCCGAGGGATTCGAAGAAAGGTATATTATATGGTTCCCAGCCCACACCCCGTGTGCGTCGCTCATTCCCAACCTCAACGAGGAGGCTCCCCGCGTAGCGCGAGGTCTCACTTACCGCACTCGCAATGGAGCTTCACATGAGGTACTGGGAGGAGATGAGTGGTGGGAGAGGGACAGAATGTTTAGGTTCTGCGACATTATTCAATTCTACCAAAAGTCGAGGCGCAGATTTCCACCACCAGGCTCTACATTAGACAGATCTCAGGAGGTTGACTGGAGGCGACTTCAAACTAGAACATTTCCCAATCCGAAGAACCTAAATCGCATCTACCCCGAACTATACCCAGATGACTCGTGTAAACTATGTAGCATGAGACGCGCCTCCCTAGAGCATATGTTATGGGATTGCACAAAGATACAGGACGCCAATGCAGTCTCCCCAGAACAGCTTGGGGCGCGGTGGAGAGCCGCGCTGATCAGCTCAGATCGGACAGATCAAATATGGGCCATCCAGCGAGCGCGGTAGGCGGCTGAGAGCGCGGTAGGCGGTGGAGAGCCGCACCAGGGGCGGCTCTCCACCGCCCCTGGTGCGGCTTAGGCCCACGCCTTAATCCGCTGGTTAAATAAAGTTTGCTCACTCACTCACTCTCGAAGAGTGATATCAAGCTCTACACCGGAGATGGCAGCGCAATACCCAGAGTCGACTCCATTCGGGTCCTCGGCATGACCATCGAGTCCAATGGTTCCAACGGCAAGACTATACTCAATCTCGCCGCCAAGACGGATAACGCGGTTCGGCTGGTTCGGCGGGTTTCCAACCACTACCAAGGCTTCAAGGAAGACAACCTAATCCGCCTGGTCAATGCCTTTGTGCTCTGCCACTTTTTATATGTCGCGGCCATGCACAATTTGCAGCGTGCCAAGCGTGACAAGATCAACGTCTTGCTCAGAAAGATTACCAAGCGTGCCCTCGGTATCCCGATCAGGACGCGCACCGAGCACCTGCTCCAGCTCGGAGTACACAATACGTTGAAGGAGATTGCCGAAGCGCAGGAGCGGGCCCAGCTCGCACGCCTTTCGAGCTCTCAGACCGGCAGACATATACTCCGAGAGCTCGGTCACTCTCCGGCTGAAGTGGACGAGAAGATGAGACAGGTGCCCCATGAGATTCGCGACCTCATCACCGTGGCACCGATACCGAGGAATGTCCATCCCGAGCACAATCGGGGTAGGCAACGGGCTAGAGCTGCCACTCTTCTCAAGCAGATTCACAGTGAGGAGCACAAGGTCAGCTTTGTCGGCGCGGCAGCGTACCGTGGGAGCCGCGCCTTCTCCGTAGTCGTCGTCGACTCCAAACAGCAAATCACCAACTGCGCATCGGTTCACACTGACGATCCGACGATTGCCGAGCAAGGAGCCATCGCCCTGGCCATCCTGGAAGGTGAAAGGGAGGTCATCTATAGTGACACTAGGTCAGCTATTCACGCTTTCGAGCGCGGTGTAATCTTTAAGAAAGCCCTGCGCGTGCTCCAGAATGGTGGCCGCGACGGCATCAAGCACCACGTACTGATTTGGTTTCCTGCACATGTTGGACAGATCCAAGGCGCTCCCCCCCACCTCAACAAGTCTGCCCACGAGGCCGCGCGCGCACTAACCGACCGCGCGGGTTCCGGGCAACGATTCGGGGCCAACGGGGTTGCGGAAAACAGGGACGCGCCTGCTACGTACAACGAAATAACAAAATATTTTTACCTCGTGCGGAGACTATATCCACTCCCTCATCCAAATCTTAATAGGCCACAGGCCTTTACGCTCAGACTACTGCAGACCGACACGTACCCTAACGTGAGATCCCTTCACGCTATTTATCCTGACGTGTTTCCCAATGACGCTTGCCCCGCATGTGGGGATGTATCCACGCTGGCGCACATGCTCTGGGAGTGCAAGGCAATGTACACTAACCCCAACATTACATCGGTCAGGTGGGAGGCGGTCCTACGCAGCTCCTTCCTGGCCGACCAACTTTGGGCTGTCCAGCAGGCCCGCGGAGCGGCCGATAGGCTTGGTCTAACGGTCCCGACGTGGGAGTCGCCCGCTGCGCGCTGATGCGCGGCCTGTAGGACCTCAATAAAGTTTCGCAACCAACCAACCAACGCAATGACATGACAGTGGCTGGACTACCAACTGGTAATTCAACAAAGTGGCACTGAAATATACGCAGTTAATTGTCACACGGCTTTCACACACCGCCAAAGAGCACAGGCCAAACATGCAAAGCTCGTATACCTCTACTACAATTAGCAGAGAACTCAAACTTATCCATCATTACTTTTTTGAGAATATAAGGATATTACATGTAAAAGTGGAATAAGGAAGGAGATTCGGGGGGATGTTAACGCCGACCAAACCCCCCAAAAGTGCCCAAGGATTGTCACAGAACGTTGTGCAGAACTTTGTATGTGCGAAGAATTGTAGCTTTGCATATTTGTTAGCGACTTTAGCGAACGCAAAAAAAGTGCAACTCTGGGTGCACTTTTTTTTTCATTGAAAACGCGTCAGGTGGATGTTTTTTTAGATGTATCATACGTGAACGTAGTATACAGTTACAGAAAATAAACTGCTTTTCAATAAATGAGTATTTTGCCTTCTTATAATGGCAGGGCAAACTTTAGCTGGTATATCACGCTGCAATGTCGTTTCTTCATTGTCGTTTTTGTGCCGCATGTTAGACGCGGCTTCTTGAGAAAAAGTACTTACAATTTTTTTGTTCAGTAGGCATTGGCTATACACAGATTTTATAGTGCGATTGCATTAAAAACAATCTTCACATCTATTTTAGCGATTGAAATTGTCGAAGAATAGCTTTGAAATTTGCCCAAGAAAGAAGGGTTCACGAGAATTGGTAAAAATGTTCCTGGCAATGTCACACGCTGAAAGGCACTACTGCAAGAGCTTGGTGGCAACGCGAAAGTTTGTAACGAAACTGAACAATTTCTCAATGAGGCCACCTGTCCTTCGACATAACCTTGCACGAAGCTGTGCCTTGTGTACTGCTGCTCACAACTGCTGGATAGTTTATCAACACAATCGCTTGAAGAAAGTTGTACATACAAAATACAGCCTTTGAATTAGTTCAGAAGCAAAAAGAACAACGAGAAAAAAAGAAACATCACCATATTCGCAGAGAAACTCTCGAAAGGACAAAGTTCTCGTGAGTCGCAACTCAACAAGATTATTTTTTTTTGCGCATTTCTCATCTACTTCGAATCTTGTTAGCGCGATGTGTTGCTTCTGTTTATTTTCACCTACACAACTCATTTGTTACATCCTATCGCACTTATCCGCCTACGTGGGTCAACGTCACCATGTTTTGCATAAGCAGGACATGTACAAACCAGTTGCGCTGTGTACGCTCCAGTTTGCTTGCTTTTCACGACTTCTTCTCGCGAGATTTGCATAATGTATGCAGGAGACCGCAGGAGAGGAGGTTTTGCATATCGTCGTCGCTTGTCTAAGCTTTTGCATTTATATGCGCTCTAGTACTCGTTCGCAACCTCTTTCTTGTGGCGTGGAACTTTCAGATTTGAAACTTGTTGCCTTAGCAGCACTTACTAGGTTCTTGCTTGTCGAAACAATTTCTCAGACACTTTTCTATTCTAAATTTTAGCGCTTCCTAGACCCGCGAATCTTTCCTGATGCTTTCCCAAGCACTTGAACCATCACTATGGCTTTGCATGCGTGAAGCGTTGCGTGGTTCAAACGAGAAAGCGATAGAGCTTTCACACAGAAAATGGTTTTGGAAGTATGTGTATGTAGGTTTTCGCACCCGATGGAGGAGTTGCGGGTTCGCTCGAACGTGCCTCGCGAGAAACTTCATCTGTCGAAAGGAGAAGGTGTTGGCAATATGTGGAAAAATTTAAGAAGCCCTTCTCCAATACGCGAAATGGAGGCAAGGAAAGCATGGCTGTGCTTGACACTACTGCATTTCTTTCTTTCTTTCTTTCTTTCTTTCTTTCTTTCTTTCTTTCTTTCTTTCTTTCTTTCTTTCTTTCTTTCTTTCTTTCTTTCTTTCTTTGTTTCTTTCTTTCTTTCTTTCTTTCTTTCTTTATTTCTTTCTTTCTTTCTTTCTTTCTTTTCTTCTTTCCTTCTTTCTTTCTTTTCTTCTTTCCTTCTTTCTTTATTTCCTTCTTTCTTTCTTTCTTTCTTTTTCTTCCTGTCTCTCTTTCTTTCTTTCCTTCTCTCTCTTCCCATCTCCCGCTCTCTTTCTTTCGTTCTTTTTTCTTTTTCTTTTCTTTTCTTTCTTTCTTTCATTCCTCCGTTCTTCCTTGACTTCTTTCTTTCTTTTCTTTTTTTCGTTTTTTTCTTTCTTCCTTTCTTTCCTTCTTCCTTTGTTTGTTTGTTTTCTTCCTTCCTTTCATCCTTCTTTTTTACTTGTTTCTTCGAAGAACCGTTCCCGGAACTTCGTTTTAGGCCGGAATTCGTGCCGCGTCTTTTATGTTTTTTCCAGCACTACTCAGTCTCTAAAACGGCCCAACTAAATGACCGTCACGCGGTGACGAAAGCGAGGTTTGGAAAGTTAATTTTCTTAAAGTGGAATTTTTCTGATCTGTGGGATTTTCGGCATCGTTCTACGCGTCTACCGAGAGATTGCCTTCAGTTTGCCAACACAAAATAGTGCAATGAAGCACCCGCACGAACTGTACTGCTTCCCGAATGTTTCACTGAAGTAGCAATTAGATAGACAGGTTCAATGGGTTTTGCTGTCGCCGTCACGTCCCGTATAGAGTCCAAATTCATAATATCCCCCGGCACGTCTTACGTTCTACCCGTGGGTAATAGCACGTCAGCGGGGGACACGAATGCGGATGAAGCAGGTCAAATAAGCCGGCCCATCTCTGCCGCGCGGAAGACGCATGTGAGAACTCCCCTCCTCCCCCCCTCGTTTCCTTAGCTGTTTGAGAGGGGTGGGGTGTTTCCTCCGGCAAAGAAGAAACACCCCACCCTTCTTTAACTACTATAAAAATATGCGAATTGGGAGGGGTGTTGCTCGAGCAGCAACTGTGAACTTTGATTTTGCGGGTGTGGCCGCCATCGCTTTCGCACGTCTGCGCAGACGTCTGCAGAGCTTCAGAGGTCTGCATAATTTTATCGTCAGAGACAGATGCTTAGAAGCTTGTAATAATGTAAGGGCACTCCATAATGATGACATGAGCCGGCCGTCTCGTGACCCCAGCTTCGGAGAACATTGCCGATTGCATGAGTGGGACTACTTGATTAGTCGTCGACATGTGCTGAACAAATTAAGGCTTCGGCTTGGCTTCATTTGAATTTTCGATTTAGAGAGATTACAGCACATTCGGTGTTTACAAGTGTAACGGAAGGGTAAGAATATGAGCAGGTGAATTGGGGCATTTAGGAAAGAGAAAAAAACCAGAGAAAGAAACAAAGAGCCGGCTCCTAAGCTGTGTACTGCGTCTCCGAGGGTTAATAAAACTGGATTCGAGCGGCTTGCGCATGCGCCGCGCGCTGTCGGAACAGCTGACCTTTCATGTCTGGAGCGTAATTCGCCTCATTTTTGTGAAGAAAACAGGGCGTCGGAGGCAGATTCGAAATAAAAATAAAATAAAGCGACAAATATCACAGCCCGTATATCATAATCTTCCCCTCTCCCGAATTTTCTTTCACAGATGCACCCACGAAATATAAGCGGGCTAACGAAAGCTAAAGCTCCGCGAGGCGCATTCATGAAAAATCCATAATCAAAGTCCTCAAGAGGAAACCTGCAAGTCTACTGAACGTTAATTTAGAAGCCTAATTACCTTTATTCGGCTTCTCTAAATTTATTTTCGTAGATGCAAAGTTCCATTGCATAATTGCACCCACTAATGATAAGTGTTGTTTTTCTTAACGAAGAGCAAGCCAGAATTTTAAGGGCTAGGTCGGGGACATCTCATGTCCTTGCACACTTTGTCATTCTTCAAATTCCGGCTGTAAATTACGGTATGATTGCAACTTACGACAATCATTTGTGATAAAAATTTTGTCAATATGGAGGGGAGTGTACCGTTTAGGCGCTCCCTCATGACGTAAGTTAAAGAAGGGAATTTTCATTCAGTTGTGTGGACTTTCGTGGGGAGTCAACTTGTATCACTAATGATCGCTCATGATCACTATACGTTGTTGACATGCAGTGTTTTGAGATGACGCATTCCTGTCGGTGGCGCTCTGCGGGATACCAAATAGGGGTGTGTCACCACGACATTCTTGCATGCGCTGGCTTAAAGCCACACGAGCGCTTTGAGGCAGCGTTGCCTCGAGCCACAAATGGAGGGGCACGAAGAAGCAAACATGACAGACGCGGGGTGTAGCATCGGGAAGGCGTGTCTACCGCATTTCCACGTCAACGCGCTTACACCTACGTGTGACGCAAGCAGCCGTACCCTTCAGGACATGTCCCGGCAAGATAAATTCCTTAACTAAGGTGGACGAACTGCTACCATTGAATGCAGAGCGTTTGGAATGGCACTGAAAAAATAATAAAAGAGGCGTTGCTCCGTCAAAGGAAACGGTGCAAAATAAAATTGAAATGTGTCTTAGCAAAAGTGGTGCAATGTTCATTTTAAATTTATGTACCACGTGTACTGCTGTTTGCTGTGGAGGCGCCTACGTTGATGCCTCAGTTGCACATCTGCCTCCCGGCGACTAACGTTCATGATCAATGTTAAATCTTCGTGGTAAGTGATGTAGTTAAGAAAATACAGCGTACGCGACGACTGCGTCGACAAGCGCATAATCACCACTGCTACTCGGTATGCGCTCGTGAAAAGCCTCGCCGTTTGGGGAGAGAAACAGCGCGCTTTGCGATTTCCAGTAATTAGGTAATGTACACTTGTGCTGATGCTTCAGGAGCGTGCTCGCACTGAAGGTAGCTTGAGCGGTGAACGTTCGAAGGCGTGCCGCTGCTCGCTGCCGTGGTTTTTAAATGCGAAGCATTTCTTAGCGAACTTTGACTTTGAGCGCGTCCATCCATCCATCCATCCATCCATCCATCCATCCATCCATCCATCCATCCATCCATCCATCCATCCATCCATCCATCCATCCATCCATCCATCCATCCATCCATCTGAAAATTATGACATGGATGTCATAAATGTCATGATTTACATTTCATGGTCCTGCAGCTCAGGTGGTGGTTTCGTTCACATGACATGTTGCAAAACTGGTATGGTATGACATTATTCGATGGCGAACACAAGTGACAGACCCTAACATGAAAATCATGACATGCGTGTGATGTAACAACATGACTACATGCCACGCTCATGATGCGCTCACGGCTGTTTCGCTAGCGTCACGTATACCAAATTTGGTATTACGGTACGTGAATGGATGACGAAGGTATGGTAATTGCGGAAACACGATAATCATGAGATGCATGTCGTGTAACAACATAACTACATGCCACACTCATGATGCGCCCGCGGCCGTTTCACTAGCTTCACTCATGCCAAATTTGGCATTACGTGACATCAATGGATGACGAAGTTATGCGACTAGTGCAAACATGATAATCATGAAATCTGTGTCACGTGACAACATGACTACGTGCCACAGTCAAGGCGCCCATACTCTTCGACGTGACGCGGAGCGCGTGCTCGCCGGCGTTGCCACGCTAGACGCCGGTCCTGCCATAAACTCGCAGGCGCGCGCTGTGCTGCGTTGCTTAAACGCATGAACGTTTCAGCGCGTCCGGCATCCCCCGTCACGGAAAGAGAGAGACGCTGTGTTGTCTGGGTAAAGCATCGGCGACAAATGTAGCATGTTCCATTTTGCACCGGTTGCCGTCGGGCCGCACCGACGGACGCTGGTCCCGCCGGTCGCGCCTGGCGTCAGACTGTAGAGAGCTCGCGTCTTGCTAACGTAGCGTGGCTGTGGGCGTCAAGGCAACATTGGAGTATATTGGGCCTTTTATGATGCGCTCGCGAGCGTTTTGTTAGCTCGACATATACCAAATTGTATCTACGCTAAGGTTGGTTTCCTCACTAAGAGCCGAGTACCTGTTCTGCAGCGACCCTCTCAATTCCTGTACTTTCCCTCTCAGTGCTAGCTCATTGATTGGCTTCTTGTGTATCAGTTTCTGTCGTTCCTTCTTCAAGTCTAGGCAAATTCGAGACCGTACCATTCTGTGCTCACTGCATCGTACCTTGCCAACCACTTCCACATCCTGCACGATTCCTGGGTGTGCAGTCATTATACAGTCTATTTCGTTTTTATTTTCGCCAGTAGGGCTCCTCCATGTCCACTTGCGGTTTTCTCGTTTTCGGTAGAAGGTATTCAAAATCCGCAAATTATTGCGTTCTGCGAATTCTATTAGTAGCTCTGCTCTGGCGTTTTTAGTAGCAATTCCATGATATCCTACTGCCTGGTCTCCAGCCTGCTTCTTTCCTATCTTTGCATTAAAGTCGCCCATCACTATAGTATACTGTGTTTTTACCTTACTCATTGCCGATTCCACGTCTTCATAGAAGCTTTCAACTGAAGCGTCATCATGGCTGGATGTTGGCGCGTAAGCCTGTACTACCTTCATCTTGTATCTTTAATTCAGTTTAATTACGATACCTACCACCCTTTGATTAATGCTATAGTATTCCTCTATGTTGCCAGCTATGTTCCTGTGAATTAGGAACCCCACTCCCAGTTCTCTTTTGTCTGCCAAGCCCCGAATGATATAAGCCCCGAATATATGAATGATAATCTGACGAGTATCATTACGGAGTGTGCAGTGGAAGTTGGAGGCAGGGTAGTTAGACAGGACACTGGCAAGCTTTCCCAGGAAACGAAGAGCCTAATTAAAAAGCGTCAAATCATGAAAGTGTCCAGTACAAAAGACAAAATAGAACTGGCAGAGCTTTCGAAGTTGATTAAAAGACGTACAGAATGCGATGTAAGACTGTATAACATGGAGAGAATTGAACACGCTCTGAAAAACGGAGGAAGCGTCAAAGCAGTGAAGAGGAAACTTGGGATAGGCAAAAGTTGGATGTATGCACTAAGGGACAAAGAAGGCAAAATAACTACCAATATGGATAGGATAGTTAAAATAGCGGAGGAGTTTTACAGAGATCTGTACAGTAGCCGAGACAACCACGACCTTAATACTATAAGAACTAGCAGTAACCCAGATGACATCCCACCAGTAATGATAGAAGAAGTCAGAAAAGCTTTGGAGAGCATGCAAAGAGGCAGAGCTGCTGGTGAGGATCAGCTACCATCATATCTGCTGAAAGATGGAGGACAGATTGTGTTAGAAAAACTAGCCACCCTGTTTACGAGGTGTCTCCTGACGGCAAGAGTACCAGCGTCTTGGAAGAACGCTAACATCATCTTAATACATAAGAAAGGTGATGACAAGGACTTGAAGAATTACAGGCCGATCAGCTTGCTCTCTGTAGTATACAAGCTATTTACAAAGGTAATTGCTAACAGAGTAAAGAAAACATTAGAATTCAACCAACCAAAGGAACAAGCAGAATTTTGAACAGGCTGCTCAACAATTGACCACATTCATACTATCAATCAGGTAATAGAGAAATGCTCAGAGTATAACCAACCACTATACATAGCTTTCATAGATTACGAGAAGGCGTTTGATTCAGTAGAAATATCAGCCGTCATGCAGACACTGTGGAATCAGGGCGTAGATGAAGTATATATAAACATTCTGGAAGAAATCTACAGGGGATCAACTGCTACCAAAGTGCTTCATAAAGAAAGCAACAGAATACCAGTCAAGAAGGGTGTAAGGTAGGGGGACACAATCTCCCCAATGCTATTTACCACATGCTTACAGGAGGTTTTCAGAAGCCTAGAATGCGAACAGTTAGGGATAAGAGTTAACGGAGAATACCTTAGTAACCTGCGCTTCGCCGATGGCATTGCATTGCTAAGTAACTCAGGGGACGAATTGCAACTCATGATTACGGAGTTAGACAAGGAGAGCAGAAATGTGGGCCTTAAAATTAATCTGCAGAAAACGAAATTAATGTACAACAACCTCGGAAAGGAGCAGCGCTTCGAGATAGGTAATAGTGCACTTGAAGTTGTAAAAGACTATGTCTACTTAGGGCAGGTAATAACCACAGAGCCTAACCACGAAATTGAAGTAACTAGAAGAATAAGAATGGGGTGGAGCACATTCGGCCAGCACTCTCAATTTATGACAGGTAGATTGCCACTATCCCTCAAGAGGAAGGTATATAACAGCTGTATCTTGCCGGCACTTAGCTACGGAGCAGAAACCTGGAGACTTACAGAGAGGGTTCAGCTTAAATTGAGGACAAACGGGGGTTAAGGATATCATAGTCGAAATAAAGAAGAGGAAATGGACATGGGCCGGGCATGTAGCGCGTAGACAGGATAACCGCTGGTCATTAAGGGTAACTAACTGGATTCCCAGAGAAGGGAAGCGGGTTAGGGGGAGACGGAAGGTTAGGTGGGCAGATGAGATTAAGAAGTTTGCGGGTATAAATTGGCAGCAGCAAGCACAGGACCGGGTTAACTGGCAGAACATGGGAGAGGCCTTTGTCCTGCAGTGAACGTAGTCAGGCTGATGATGATGATGATGATACCAAATTTGGTGTTAAGTGACGTCAATGGATGACGAAAGTATATGGCTGGTGCAAACATGACAACACTGACACGCGTGTCATGTAAGAACATGACAGCCTATCACGCTCTTAGCGTGCTTGCGGTTTCGCTAGCTCCACATATACTAAAATTGGTATCACGTGACGTGAATTGATGACGAAGGAAAACGACACATCCAAACATGATAACCATGACACGGAAGACATGTACCGCATCATTTACCCCCACCCCGTAACGTTGTGCCGATTTTATATGGACATACCCTTTCGCATTCGTGCTTCGCATATCATCGATTCCCACTGTACGTGGGATCTGCCAGTTTTTTTGCTGACGTCACATACTTCACAGAAATGACGTACGTGATTTCTTGGTGGATTACAGCACGGACCTCTTTTATGTTAAAAAAGGCCTTACTCCGATAACTTCAATGCCATTAGAGCACTATTTTTTTGAATCAGAAAAATCACACCATATCCGCAGGCCGAATGCTGATGAGTGAAGCGATGCATACATTCGTGCGTCCGTGTGCCCATCCGCCCATCCGTGCACCTGTCTGTCTGTCGACCCTTCCATCCGCGCGTCCCTCCACCTCGTTGTCTGCTTGCCTGTCTGTCCGTCCATGCGTCCCTCCGTGCATCGCTCTGTAGCGCCTTGGCCAGGTGGCCACGCAGAAAACAATGGCAGCATTTCCACAGGGTGAGTGATGGAAACTGGGGTGAAGCATCCGTCCGTTCATTCGTTCTTGCTTCCGCCCGTCCATGCGCCAGTCTGTGTGACCATCCGTGCGTCCTTCCGCCAGTGCGTGCGAGCGTCTGTTCGTGCGTCCGCAGGTCCATCCGTGCGTCCGTCCCTACGTTCGTCCATGCATCCGCACCTGCGTCCGTTCATGCATCTTTCTCTGTGTCCGTTCGTCCATCTAGTCAACACTCCAAGTACCACCATCTCGCATCTTTTCATCATATATTCCGCATGTAGAAGCACCGCCAGCCAGCGGACATTCAAACAACTAAATCCGCGGCGGCACACGCACTCATTCTTACGGCTTGCGCTTCGTGTCTACTTGCCACCTTTAACCACCTCGAGTTCATGGTATATACTAGTTCACTGTAGTACAGACACACTAACGCCACGACCCTTTCGTCGAAGCTCCATGAGGCTCTGCGGAGCCCCGCTCTTTACGACCAAACTTGGGCGACCCAGCACGCCCATGAGGCAGCGTTGAGGCAAGCCCTTGACGTCCCCTCAAGGGAGGCTTAGGCCCAGCCACCTTAACCTGCTGGTTTCTTGTAATTAAGTTTATTTCTCCTCATCCTATTCATCCATCCGTCCATTCGTTTTTGTTCCCGTCCATCCGTGCGTGCGGATTGGCGCCTTGGCTGTGGCAGAGTGTGGACGCGCGAAGATCGGCTCCTGCTTTTAAGAAAGCTTTCCTGTGGTATTCACGAATTTGTCGCCGAGTTTTCAGTCCCATCGTGTGCCTAAGTTCTCAAGAAATCAGCAGATACCACATTTGTGCTGGCGAGTGGATTTTAAACCGTTTTTGGGACATTTTTACACGGCAACGCCATCGGTGGATTTAAGCCTAACCAAGGAGGCGATTGTCACCGATGCGCCGACCCGGCGCCAACGCGACTCAATGCTCTGCGCGTTGCAGGATCTGCAACTGAGAATGGAATACCAAGTAGATGGAGAGGACATCTCTCCAGAGGATTGCACGGAAGAAATGGGTTGGAAGGAAGCCGAAACGAGACGCTCAAGGAATAAGCAAGCCGCGGTTAGCGGTCCTGCTGCCAAGGGTTCGACCAAGGCTGGCGTTGCGGGAGACGCTCGAGCCAGTCGTAGTAGGTATGACACAAAGCATACAATCGTGCGAGCTGGACGCATGCCGCCACTACCTAAGGACTTCAGCAAAATTGTGCTACGACCAGGTGGAGGATTAAATATCTCGAGAATTGGCACTGGAGCCGTGGCAGACGCGATAGTACTGGCGGCCGGCGTCAAAGAGGAAGGGGCCGTGCAGGACATCATCTGTTCCAACTTGCAGCAAAACATTATGGTGGCAAGCACTCCGGACCAAGACAGAGCTTCAAGATACCTCAAGGTCAAGCAAATTGACAATGGAGGCAAAGTTTTCGAGGTGAGCGCGTACGTCACGGCACCCCACGATACTTGTAAAGGAGTGATTCGCGGGATCCCCGTAAGCGATACTCAGGACATTTTGACCCGAAAGATTGCGAACGCGAACAACCCGCTTGCGCTGCAGGCCAAGAGAATCAAGGACACCGGGATAATCATCATAGCGTTCGAAGGACACGAGGTGCCCAGATTCGTGAGATATGGACCTTCACTTTTGCAGTGCTCCCTTTACTGCAAGAACATCGATATTTGTTACGTCTGTGGAAAGCTGGCACATTGGTCTGACGTTTGTCCGAACCCAGCTGAAACAATCTGCAGAGGCTGCGAGATCAAGAACCCAGATAGCCTGCACCAGTGCAATCAAAGATGCAGGCTGTGCGACGGTCACCATCCCACGGCAGACAAGGAGTGCAAGAACAGGTTCTAAGTTACATACGTCGTCAGACGCAGACGTTGGGAAAGACCGCGAGCAGCCGCAGAAGCCCGGGACGCGTCAATCACATCGAGTCCAGACATCAACGACAAGCAGCTTATTCCAGCCTACGGGACCCAGAGCATCCAGACTACACAAGAACAGGAAAGGCGGCCCCACTCCAGGGGGAGGTCGCGTTCCAGAAGAGGTTCTAGACCCAAGGCCCGCTCCCAATCACGGGGGGGGCTCGAGTCCTCAAGGTCACCATCAGGGTCGGGATCAGCCTGGGCGGCACCCGAATGGCCAGCTACCTGGCGGAAAGTTCGAGATCACGGCTTCACACCCGGGGAGGACGCCTGCAGTTACTTCGAAAGGCAGCTGGGCTGAGCGAGTGCGCAACGGCGGGGCAGAGGTGATGACAGGTAAGCTGCCAGAGCATGATAGAATTGCACAGCTAGAGCAAGAAAACGCGAGACTTACAAAATCGAATGAGAGGCTATCAGCTGAGTTAAAGGAAATAAAAATTCTTCTCACTAAGCTAACCTGCGCGCAATCTTCACAGACAGTTGATGTTCCTGTGGCTGAAAACGTGGGGGACTCAAGAACCAGAAAAAACAGGGCAGTCATGGCAGAACACGTGGAAGCCAACGAAACGACCATGTCAGATATGAAAGAGGTGTTTGACACGCTCAGCAAAGTAGTAGCCAATCTTAGCGAGCAGATGGGTAGGCTACAATCAAGCGTGGCGGCACTGGAAGAGCATATGACTTTGCGCATTACAAAGGTCGAAGCATATATGCACAACACAGCAAGGCCTCCTCATGCACCAAGCTCACCCCTTCGGCCACCAATACTAGTGGTACCAAACCTGTCGACAGGGGCAGCATCGGGCTCTGGCCGCCTATGTGATAACCATGATGGCAGCGCTACGTGAAGCATTTTGAATCTGGCAATGGAACTGTAGGGGTTACCTTAAAAAGAAGGCAGCCCTACAGCAGTATATCAGGAGCAGCCAAGAAAAGCCTCATATTATATTATTACAAGAAACCCTTTCACCGCAAGCAACGTTGCCTGGATTCCGGCCTGTAATAGGGGATACTAAAGGGAGGGTAGTCTGCACCTTCGTATGCAACAAACTAGCGCACGTAACCCACGACCTCAAGATAGAAGCAGGCCGGTTGGAACACGTCTTGGTAGAGATCGTGCCGGGTACTAGCAACCGTCAGAGCATTTTCATTCTTAATATATACAGCAGTCCAAAGGAACAAAAGCAAGGGTTCAAGACGGTTCTAAAGAAAGCTGTTAATACCGCCGGGGAATGTTCACTCGTCATAGCAGGTGATTTCAACGCCCCTCATCATACACGGGGTTACAAGTACAACACTGGGAAAGGAAATCGACTTTGGCAAAGTGCCAGTGGACTTGATCTCACCCTAATCACAGACCCCAGCTTACCAACAAGGCTTGGTACATCTTGCTGCAGGGATTCCACCCCGGACCTTACATTTGTAAGGAACATCAAGAAGGCCCAGTGGATGAACCTTGCTGTAGACCTAGGGAGTGACCACTGCATTCTTGCCACTACTTTCTCCGTGGAGCGTAAAAAGCAGAGAGAATTCCACTTCACAGACTGGGATAAGTTCAGGAAGATAAGGATGGAAAGGGAACAAGATGGCCACAGACAAGGCTTGGAGCAGGGGGACAAATAGATTAAAGATGACATCAAATCCGTCTCCTCCACCATTACCACAGATTTTCCGGTTGAAAGAATGGATAGCCGGCTCGGTCATCTTCTTGAGGCAAAGCAAGCACTACTGAAGCGTTGGAAGGGTCAGCGCCTGAACCGAAGACTGAGGAAGAAGATAGCTGAGGTAAACAGATCAGTCGAGGAACATTGTCGCGCACTATCGAAGCAGCAATGGGATGAAATCTGCAACTCCGTCGATGGTCAGACGCGCAATGGCAAGACATGGAATATGTTAAAGCATCTCCTCAACGAAAACACCACCAAAACAAATCAAAAGCATGTTATCGCTCGAATTTTGCATAAAGAGATAGGGCGCACTAAAGAACAGCAAGTTGTGCAGCGGCTCGTGCGTAAGTACCTCCCAATCAAAAGAGGATTGGCACCACCAAGTAGACAGTACCAGAGCACGCCAAATCCAGGTCTTGAGGGCGACTTTAACATCGAGGAGATCAGAAGAGCCTTGCATGATCTCAATGGCAGGTCGGCCCCTGGCCCGGACGGTATATCAAACAAGGCCCCACGTAACCTTGATGACGATTCAATTGAAACCCTGAGGGATATAATCAATTCAGCATGGAAAGAAGGCAGGGTGCCAGAGCAGTGGAAGATGGCCAGCACGATCCTTATTCCTAAGCCAGGAAAGCCCCCTAACTTGGACAACATGAGGCCAATATCATTGGCATCATGTATCGGCAAGGTTGCAGAACATGCCATACTGCAAAGGATAAACAAGTACTTGGAAGATAACGACATATATACACACAATGTGGTTGGATTCAGGGCAAGGCTATCCACACAAGATGCATTGAAGCTTATCAAATACCAGGTCATTGACAATGAAACCAGAGACGTGAGAGCCATTGTGTGCCTAGATCTAGAAAAAGCGTTTGACAACATCCACCACTCATTCATACTCGAAGCAATTTCCAAGCTTGGTCTGGGGAAAGCCTTCTATGACTACGTATGGTCCTTTCTTTCAGATCGGAAAGCCGTGATGAAGATTGCAGATATCGAGACCGCAGCAATCGAACTAGAAGCAAGAGGCACGCCGCAAGGGGCAGTGATTTCACCAATGCTGTTCAACATTGCCATGATTGGACTGTCAAAGAAATTATCGAGCATTGAAGGATTGAAGCACAGCATCTACGCAGATGACATTACCATCTGGTGCACAGGTGGAAGCGAGGGGCAGATTGAAAGCGCTCTGCAAGAGGCGATTGACACCGTAGAAGACTACCTTCGCCCTTCTGGGCTCAAGTGCTCCTCGAGTAAGTCAGAACTTTTGCTTTATCGGACTGCACGCCGGGGACCGAAGCCCAGGGGATGGAAGCCGTTAAACTAGATAGACATCCACCTCCGTACAAATCAAGGGGATGCCATCCAGAGGGTCGACTCCATCAAAGTCCTGGAAATGCTGATAGAGTCTACCGGCCCCAACAGCAAATCTATAGCCAAGTTAACTCGGAAAACAGACAGTGCGGTGCACCTCATACGCAGGGTGGCCAACAAAAGAAATGGGATCAAGGAAGACAACCTCATCAGGTTGATGCATGCGTTTGTTCTAAGTCACTTCACATACGAGGCAGCAATGCCCAACTGGTCAAGAGCAGAGTCCGAGACACTCAATGTGCTCCTCAGGAAAGTTATCAAGAAAGTCCTGGGCCTACCCATACATACCAGCACCGAGCGTCTGCTTGAGCTTGGCATACACAAAACGCTCGAAGAAATAGCAGAAGCCCAAGAGAGAGCACAGTTTGCAAGGCTATCTACAACAAGGTCGGGGAGAATGATCCTGCAGGAGCTGGGCCAACACCAAATAGCAATCAGACGCAATTACAATGATATCCCTGACAACATCAGGGAGACTATCATGGTATCTCCTATACCGAGAAACATGCATCCAGAACACAACGTCGGAAGAAGAGTAGCGAGGGCCAGGACTATACTTCGTCAAGTCTCAAACGAGGAACGAGGGGTCGTATTTGTTGACGTGGCTTCCTACGCCAATGGGAAAGCGTTTGTGGCAGTGGTAGTCGATGGGGCTGGCCATGTCGTCAACTCAGCGACGGTCAGGACGAAAGACCCAATCATTGCGGAACAAGTGGCCATCATCTTAGCACTCAAGATGGATAACATTGAAGTCGTCTACAGTGATTCCATGGCAGCACTACGGGCGTTCGCCAAGGGGACGGTCTGTGAACAAACGCTGAAAATACTGCAAGGCAAGAACATAACACATCATCTTCTGAGTTGGTTCTCAGCTCACCTTGGACAAATCAACGATTCTCCTCCCAATCTCAACGAAGCAGCACACGAGGCAGCGCGAGAACTCTCCAACCGCGCCTCCCCGGGGATGCGTTCTACCGGTGAAGGGGATAACCGGGAGATTCTTACAACATATAACGAGCTCACTAAACAGTTCTACCTGTCTAGAAGGATTTTACCTCCACCTCACAAAAATCTAACCCAGCCCCAAGCACTTAGATTAAGGCTTTTGCAAACGCGGATGTACCCTACTTGGAAAATGTTACACATCATGTACCCTGACATATACCCAAGTAATCTTTGTCCACATTGTGGGGAAATAGCTTCATTAGAACACATGCTCTGGCAGTGCACCAAATTCGCTCATTTATCGCACATCAGCTCTGCCAGATGGGAGGCGGCAATCCGCAGCTCGTCCTTGGCAGATCAGCTCTGGGCTGTCCACCAAGCCCGCGAGGCGGCTGAGGAGCTTGGCATCTCAGTCCCCACGTGGGAGCTGCTCACGTGGGGACCAAATAAAAGTCTGTTTTGGAGGACCAAATAAAAGTTTATCCAATCCAATCCAATCCATGCGTGTGTCTGTGTGACCGTCCGCACGTCCATCTGCCCATCAGTGCGTGCGTCTGTTCGTGCGTCCGCACATTCATACGTGCGTCAATCCCTGCGTCCATCCCTGCGTTTGCCCATGCATCCGCCCCTGCGTCCGTCCATGCATCCATTCGTCCGTGCAGCCGTCTGTGCATCCGTCCATGCATCTGTCTGTGTGTCCATTCATCCATCTAGTCAACACTCCATGTACCACCATCTCACATCTTTTCATGATATATTCCGCATATGGAAGCACCGCCATGCAGCGGACATTCCAAGGACTAAGCGAGAGGTGGCACACGCACACATTCTTACGGCTTGCACTTCGTGTCTACTTCCCACCTTTAACCACCTCGAGTTCATGGTATATACTAGTTCACTGTATTCATGGCACTGCGGCCCAACGCTCCCTAGACCTTTCTAAAACCTAGAAGGTTACGCGCAGCGAGTATAACCTAGCAACCCTTTCTTGTACGGCAGTGCTCAATGTACATGCCAATGGCTGCCGATTTAAAATGAGAGACAGGAGATTTCGGCTTTTAGTTAACGCGCAGGCTGAATTTTTTTATTGTTTAACAACGCACAGGGGAAATCTCCCACCAGCACCACCTTACAGGTCATAGTGTAAGACTGGTTACGCACTACGACTACGACGAGGGATGAACCGGTGCCGCTTTAAAGAGCTTCGTCCCTAATAAATGAGCCACGAGGCTCGTGAAGTGCGAGCTACGAACAAGAGAACAGCCTAGCTCCGGGCCTAGCTGGACGCTGCTGCTGCAACTCCATCTGCGTCTGAGTCCCAAATGAAAGCTGCGACCACAGCACGGCCTCATCGCCGCCATCTCGTCTTCAGTTCCTCAATATTTGGTGACCACATACCAACGGACATGCGATGGGCGCTGCACCGCAGCTTTCGCGGCCGTGTTCCAGCCAGCTCAAACTTTGCAGCCGCACTTTGATCCGCCTCTACCACCATTCCAGACATCCGGCGTCAAGTCATGGTTCCAAGAGTTCGAGGCATCCTTGGAGCTCAACAGTATCTGGCTCCAACAATTTATGTTTGAGGTACTAGATACCATGTTCCGGGGGACCTCAAACGCAACCTAACGTACATCGCGTGGAGCTTTCGCCCTTACGATCACCTGCGAGACGCCGTGCTCCAGTATGGCGACATCAAACATCCCCTCCTCAAAAGCGACAACACAGTGGCTGACTCATCTTCATGTAAGCCTCCCGCACCACGGCCAATTGACACTACCACCCGGCCAACAGCCTCCGTCTACACAGGTGACGGAGATCACCCTCGCGATTCACTGGGCCCGTCGACCCCGAGGCCCGCCACCCTGGTGCCTCCGGTTCTTTTCTCCGAGGTCTTGGCATTGCCACCAGAGCCACTTCTACTTCTCTTCGTGACATATTCGACGCCGGCCACGGCATCGTACACCATCGGAGTGATTTCAGAATACCATCCTGCTGCACCAACTCCCGATTCGCCGATGATAGGCGAGCCAGTTGATCCGCTTGGTGACTTCTCGGGCACAACCGAGAAGCCTTCCACTAGGACGGTGACGACTACGTACAAGAGAGAGAGAGAGAGAGAGAGAGAATAAACATTTATATTAACAAATGCACACTGAGCCTTTTTTTGGGTGGGGCCCTCAGTTCAGGGCTACATTGGCTTCCTGTAGGGCGTCCTGAATGGTTCCGTCTGATTCTTTGGTGTCCCAAATTGTAATGTCATCTGCATAGATGGCATGCTAGATGTAGGAAACCTGTTGTAATAGGGAAGGAAGTTTAGCCATAGCCACGTTGAACAAAGTGGGCGAGAGAACTGAACCCTGTGGTGTTCCTCTGCCTGCGAGACGAATGACGTCCGAACGAAGGTCTCCAATCCCAATAGTGACCGTGCGGTCAGAAAGAAAAAACCTGACGTAATTGTAGATACGTGAGCCACACTGAGATGAAGCGAGATTGTCAAGATAGGGTCGTGGGAGACGTTGTCAAACGCACCCTTCAGATCCAGTGCCAGAATAGCTCGTACATGGTTTGAAGTGGGGCTATCCAACACGTCCTCCTTAAGCTGTAATAATACGTCCTGTGTGGAGATACCAGGATGGTAGCCGAATAGTGTATCAGGAAAAAAGTGATTGTCTTCAAGAAATGGTTGTAGTCCAGAGGACAGCGCGTTCAAAGAGCTTAGCTACACATGAGGTTAAGGATATAGGGCGAAGATTTTGGAGGGATAGCGGCTTGATAGGCTTTGGAATAACTATGATTTCTGCGTGTCGCCACTCCTGTGGTAGCGTGCCGTTTTTCCAATGTTCGTTGTAAAAAGCGGTTAAATATTTGATGGACTGGTCATCTAAATTACGCAGAAGTGTGTACGCAATCCCGTCTGTACCGGGTGCTGTGTTGCGCTTAATGCTTTGCAAAGCTGCCCTAACTTCTGCTTCAGTAACGTACTCATCTAGAGGCGTATCGTGTACGTGTGGATAATCACGGTAGGCGGGACGGGGGCCCGTGGATACATAGTGTTGCTTTAAGGTGTGCAGCAGAGTGGTATCGTCGAGCCCTGATTTGTAGAGAATAGTGCGGATTGCGTTAGCAGTGTGTGATTTTGTCTGCGTGGGATTTAAAAGAGCACGGAGTATACGCCACGTTCGAGGTGTACTTAGTGAGCCGTTGAGTCGATCACAGAAGTTATGCCAATTGTTGCTAGTGAGAATGTTCGCATAGTCATGTGCCTCAGTAGCTAGCTAGTTGGGCGATTCGGAGACGAAGTTTTCGGTTATGTTTCTGCCGCCGCCACCGCCCTGTCAAACCTCTGTGGGCATCCCAGGGATGTAGCAAATGGCAGTCCACATCCGGCGTTTCTGTTGTCACAGCGATGAGTTTGGTAGCTCTTTGAAAATCGGAGTGAAGTTGTAATATCCAAGCCTCTAGGGAAGGAGAGCCCTGATGGGTAGTTGTACGATTACGCCTAAATGCATCCCAATTCGTTAGTTTTATGATGCGCTCTGGCACACGCGTGGCTGCTACTTGGAGCTCTGTAGTTAGTATATGGTGATCACTGCCTAGATTCACCATGACGTTGCACCAGGAATGGTGACTAACGCCCTTGACTATCGTGAGGTCGGGGAATGTGCCCCTGCTCACACTAATACCTAGGCAAGTGGGTTGATCAGGTTCTGTCAGCAGGGTCATGCGATGAATCGCGAGAACCTGTGCGAGTCGTCGGCCTTTAGGCGTTTTTGTTGCGTAGCCCCAAGCCGCATGGGGGGCATTGAAATCTCCTACAATAACTATTTGTTTACCCAACTTGCATAGTTGTGCAAATAAATGACCGAAGTCATCGTTCCTGGCGTTAGGTGCACTGTAAACGTTAAGCGCGTACATGCTGCTACTAAAACGAGAGCACGGGACTAATTCGAGAAGTACATGTGAGATGGAGGTGCTTTGAAGGGTGTGTTCTATGACAGTGACATGCTTAGAAACTAATGTAGCTGTGCGATGTGGTGTACTGTTCGTTACGTCTGTGTATGTGGTGTAACCCGGAAGCGTAGGGGTACATTGTACTTCTCGTAAGGCTATGACTTCGGGAGTAATCCGCTGCGTCGCAATGAATTGCATTAGAGCTCCGCGTTTCCTACGATACCCCCTGCAATTCCACCGCCACACACGTAGGAGTTGAGGGGTGTCACGCGTTGACCTACGGTTTCTCGCCATGATCATGCAATAGCGGGGCCTCGGTAGTACACGGAGGCATTTCAGACTGTGCTAAATCTTGGTGGAGGGTGGTGGGAAGTGGGACTGCAGCAGCTGCGGCTGTTGGGACGGTTTTTCGGGACGGTGATAGGAAACGGGAGGGGCGTATGTAAGGATGGGGTCACTGTGTTTCACGTGTCGGAGACGTGGTGCGTTTTGGTGCAGATGGCGAAATATTAAGTTGGCCAAGTGCAGCCGATATCTGCTGTTTAATATCCGTTACAATCTGCTGGACAGCAGGTTGCAGGGCCTGCTGGATCAATTGTTGGAGTGGAGCTGTTAGTTCAGCCATAATGCTATCCTTCATTTTTTGCATTTCTACCTGCATCATAGCTGCGAATTTGTTCCTTAAAGAAGTAGCCATTTCGTTCAACGCCTCTCGTGTGCAATAGTGGGATCGTGCCGTAGTTGAAGACATGTCAGGGTGAAGCTGAGTGTCTACTGACATGGGTTGTGGTAGTCTAGGTGGCGTTGGTTGTGGTGTTCTTTCCTGCGTTGATGTTTGTGTGAGGGAGTGGGACTGGTGTGGAGAGAGAGGAAGAGGAGGGAACTGCTCTGCCGAGCTTACCGTTTGTGCTTTTTTGTGGGAACCGCTTTGCTGGCCATGATGATGAGTTGTCCCGTCCGTGTGCCAGCCTTGAGATGTCCCGTCCGTGTGCCAGCCTCCCGGGCTGGCCAGCGAAACCGCTCCGCGATGAGGAGTTTCCTCGCTTGGGCCCCGACTTATCCCTGGAACGGCTCCTTCGCCTGGCTGCACTCCTGGACGCACTGCTCTGCCGTCCGGGGCTGGGAGATGGTGACTGGGCCTTCTTGGTAGGAGTAGCTGACCGGGGTGGTTTGCGTCGGTTCACTGGTGGCAAAAACCGCTTTGGGCAATGTTTGGCAGCCGTCGGGTGGTCGCCACCACAAAGCATGCAAGAAGGGTGGCACTCGTGGTTGTTGGATGATAGTGAATCCCCACACACCGGACATTGCGGTGTGTCAGGAGGCTGTGGGCACACATCCTCGCAGTGTTTTGTTTTGTTGCACTTTCTACAGTGGGGAATAGCCCGTTTGTAGAGGTAGCAGGGAAGAGCCTGTCCGTACGCGTTGACGAAGAAAGGGACTCGCTTGCCACAAAATGTGAGCACCATTGCTCCGGAGTTGCCGAGGCGTCTGCACGTAAGGACCTCGTAGCCCGGTACTTCAACTTCTGTCAGGAAGTCGTCTGGTGTGATTTCATGGCCTATTCCGTTGACCACCCCTTTGCACGAATTATCAGGTGCAATACCATACGAGGTGATGTCGTAGGTTGCTGCGTGGACTGTAATTTTGGTGATTTGTCCAAGTGCCGTGGCGATGTGTTCAGATGAGGTGCTTATTGTTCACACATTTTGATTTTCGTCAACTCGAAGCTTGATATCGGGCTTCTCACTTCGTATATTTGCTGCATGAACTACGGCGAGAAGTAACGTCTTGGGGCTAACCTTGCTTAGATTTAATCCACCATGGTGACGAATTGCTAGCTTGTAGTCCTTGGCAGGGAGCGATGGGAGTCTTGGTAGGCGCGTCTTAGGCCGGCTCTGGCGTAGAGCGGGCTCAGACGGCGTGCTGGGCAGCTGTTGAGTCGGTACGGTATGGGGTTGCAGCTGTCGGCGTTCGTTTGCTCTCTTGGTAACAGTGATCCATGGATGTGCGTTGTGCTCATTGCTCACCTGCCTATCGGCGTCTTGACTGGTCTTCGTATCCATCATGTGGTCCTTGGAGTGAGAGGGCAATGAGTGCCTCTCGTCGGCTGCGACGCTCCCAGAGACGCTCGCCATCCGCTGTAGAGCGGGGCGGCGTTCTGTCCAAGCCGCGTCTCCAGCTTGTTAGGTTTAGCGAGGTGGACCTATTCAAGAACTTTCGAAAGCGTTAAGATGTTTAAAAGCGCACTCACAGGTTGAAGTCCGGTATCGGCTTGACAGTGGTGATGCTAGGAACAAGTTCCTATCATTGCAACAGGTCGCCAGGAAGAAATTCTTGAAAATGAACCTGAGCCGGAGCCGATGTGATTCGCGTTCGTCGCATGCTCTCCCCCATGTACAACGCACCGGGCTAGCCTGGATTTCATCTACCCGTGTATGCTGACAGCCGCGGAAGCAGTCAATCAGCATGGTGCCCTTAATGTGTTCTGCTCGTCACAGGACCTTCAAGAGAATCCCACCGCCACTGGTTCAAATTTCAGTCCTATCACAGTGTCGGCGCCTCCTCTGCACGATATTCCCCTTAATGAGTCTGAGACATGTCAATGGCCAAGTGCCGGAAATGCAAGCGCACCTACCCCAGGTACCCCGACACCTCATCAAGACTTCGCATCTCTCCCGCTTGCGCGTTTCCAAGACGACGAAGGTAATGTGCCCAGAGCCAAAGACACAGGCAATTTTGCACCCGCTCTTTCAATCTAACTCATGGCACACCGGTATCGATGCTTTCCGCACCAACAGCCGGCATTGTGCCGTCGATGTCCTTCACACCACCAGCCCCGCCGTTGCTGCATCTCCATCGCCACCACACCATTTGCGCTGCAGCCCAACACCAACGGTACGCGTCATGCGGACATCACGGCACGTTCCACCACCCGACAACCTATGCGCTTGTGGCAGCACCGTGGACGCCGCACAAAACGCCAGTCAGCAGCATATCACCACAAATTCCCGCGCCTGCGTCGGGGGCCCAAGACTTGCGTAGCCCACCCATACGGCCGACTACCAGCGTTTCCACCAGCAGTGTCCATCACCCACCATCCTCGCCCACTCCGTGGCTGCCAGTGCCACCCACCGGAGCTATGACGCGGATCCTATGTATTTTGAGATGACTCGGACTTCCCCATGGACAACATACGGACTTACATAGTATCTGTCATTCTCGTGGTGAGGGAGGCGTGCGGTGCACGCAGTGAGTTTTGTACGCGGTGTAGAACACCGGTCTCTCGAGTTTGCTTTGTAAACAGCGGCGACTGAGCGTGGCACGTCTTAGTGATTTAACTGAGCGACTTTTTACTCATCAGTTTCTTCCCTTCGCAGGTCAGTGGTTGCTCACATGTTTTAACGGGATTTGAATGGCGTAGGCTGCCTCTCCCAGCCGTTTCACCCCTGAAGAAGCCGAGTGTCGGGCCGGGGGACGCCTGTGCCAATTTGTAACACCGGTGGGTGACCGGCGGTAACGCGGGTTTGAACCCACGACCTCCCGCAGCCGAAGCGGACACTCAACCACGAGGCCACGGCTTGCTTTTAGGGGCGAAGCTCCCTATGCCGTGAGTCATGCGTCCGCGATGTATGTAGTAGTAGTAGTAGTAGTAGTAGTAATAGTAGTAGTAGTAGTAGTAGTAGTAGTAGTAGTAGTAGTACCACTTCCACAGTCGGATTAAAGGAGCGCCACACGCCCACTCTTAATAATTGAGGAGGAAACCCACGCACATTAATCGTGAATAAAAGATTGTTGTTTCTGGTGAAATAACTTACAGAGACGAGTATTGCTGACTTAATCTCCAATAAAATTTGCCATGAATTTGATGTTCACTAAAAAAACTATTACCAGAAGGACGCACATTGAGCACTATCTGACCTGAACGTGTTGCCATCGTAAATCTCGCCGGGTGTAACCTTCTTGGTTTTAGTAAAGCTTAGCGAGGGTTGGGCCGCAATCTCTTTATCACCAGGGCCTCATCAAGGGTGAGGCACCCGGAACGGCTCTATGCTCTCCCAGAGTAGAGTATTTGGTACTCTGACACGTTAAAAATTTATTCTAAACACCATGAACTAGTATATAACTGTGGACTAGATGCACTGAAAAGTGGGAAGTAGACATGAAGTGCAGGCCGTTAGAAAGTGCGCGAGCGCCACGTCTCGTTTAGTCCTTAGAATGTCTGCTGAATGGCAGTACTTCTATATGCTGAATATATGATGAAAAGATGCGAGATGGTGGTACTTGGAGTGAGAAATATATAGACGGACAAACGGGCAGACAGACAGATGCACGGAAGGACACACGGATGGACGGACGCATGGACGAACGAATGGACGCATGAACGGTCGCACAGACGGACGGAAGCAAGAACTAACAGACGGACGGACGCTTCACGCCACTGATCATCATGTGCTCCATGGATATGCTGTGATTTTTTTTCGTACACATGTTTCAAATCGCGCAAAGTGCCTGGAGGGAGCCGATGTAGCGTCGCGCCAGTATTGTTCAGCTGGCCGCGCAGAAAAAGAAGTGAACCACGAGGCTCGTGAAGCGCGAGCCACGAACAAGAGAACGGCCTAGCTCCGGGCCTGGCTGGACGCTACAGCTGCAACTCCGCCTACGCCTGCGTCCCAAATAAAAGCTGCGACCACGGCATGGCCTCATCGCCGCCGTCTCGTCTCTCGTTCCTCAACACGTCCATGTGGTGAACACTGCAAGCACCGTCATATCGCATTTTTTCATCATATTGTTATATTGCAATATAATATAATATAATATATTGCAATATATTAATCAATTAGAAGTACCGCCGTCCAGTGGACATTCCAAGGACCAAACGAGAGGTGGCTACTTACTTCTACTACGCCTACTACTACATACATCGCGGACGCACGACCCACGACATATAGAGCTTCGCCCTAAATTGAAAGCGCCCCTATAGCATAGGTGTAACGTTTTAGGGGCAAAGCTCCTTATGGCGTGGCTTGTGCATCCCTCGTAGTACGTAACCACCAGTGGCACATACCCGAAACAGCGGTCCTTACGATTTTGACCTCCAAGGTGGTTCCGGTGAGAGATTTCTTCTGTGCGTTGTTGAACAATAAAAGATAGTGCTCAATGCACATGTTAATGGCTGCTAAGGGGGAATGAGAGACAGGAGTATTCGGCCTTTAGGTAACGCACACGCTGCGATCCCCATTAGCAGCTAATGAAATGTACATTGAGCACAATCTGACAAGAAAGGGTTGCTACGTTATACTCGCTGGGTGTAACCTCCTTGGTTTTAGAAAGGTTTAGCGAGCGTTGGGCCGCATATTCATGAATACAGTGAACTAGTATATACCATGAACTCGAGGTAGTTAAAGGTGGGAAGTAAACCCGAAGCGCAAGCCGTAAGAAAGTGTGCATGTGCCACCTTCCGTTTAGTCCTTGAAATGTCCGCTGGATGGCGGTGCTTCCATATGGAGAATATATGATGAAAAGAAGCGAGATGGTGGTACTTGGAGTGCTGAATAGATGGACGAACGGACACACAGACAGATGCATGGATGGACGCATGAACGGACGCAGGCGCGGATGCATGGACGAACGCAGGGACGGACGCACGAACAGACGCACGCACGGACGGGTGGATGGACGAATGGACGGTTACACAGACGTACGCAGGAACGGATGGAAGCAAGAACGAATGGACGGACAAATGCTTCGCCCCACTCCCCATCATTCACTCCGTGGATATGCTGCCATTTTTTTTGCTCGTTCATCATAAAACTACATGGACGCCATCTGTTTTATAACATTCTCATTTGTTTATTGCACCAACCACTATCACCTAGCGGTGAATCCTCGAACAAGGTTTCTTCGTACTGCATACATCGGGGACGACCAACGCATCCTCTAAAGAGCTTCGCCCCTAAAACATTGAGCACTCCAAAGCTGAAAAGCTGCCCCACAAAGAGTAGTACGCGATAGAGTAATCAGAGCGCATTCGCATAGCCATTTTATTCGCTTGCCACCTGGCTTTTCTCAGTGAATACCTGAACCATGCCGTGGCGAAAGGAACGTCTTTGCACGCAACATATGCAGTTTAAACTCTCCTAGATCGCTTGGCAATTGCAGTTGCGAAATGGTCACTATGCGTCACGTATCATAATCTTGCGAAGTGCCCACTACGTGTATTACTGGGGCTGTAAGGCAATACAAGCGCTACGCCACTGCTGACTGTTGGTACTATGACTGACAGACCCGGGCTGTCATACGCTGTTCTCCACTATCTGTTATCTAACCTCGTTTAGCGTCTAGCAGGTGAAATCACGTCTATCATTGCCAATCATAGAATGCTCCCGGCCCTCGAGATTAGATTCAAGGGCGACTAGACTTTGCGTTTTCGAATATAGAATACAAGCTTGGTATCCTCTGGGTGAAATCCTTCGGCTACTTGAGTAGATGTGCAACACCAGCAATGGTGGTTCAGTGGTTATCGTGTTTGACTAGAGACCAGAGAATACCAGGATTGAACCTCGGCGGCGACTGCCACTTTTAAATAAAGACAACGTGCTAGAGGACCGCAGATTGCTTAGAATTAGGTTAAATACCAGGTAAAGAGCCCCTGGTGAGAAATATTCTTGGAACCATAGACTTTACACAGCGTCTCTGAATGGTATCGCGGTTATGGGATGGAAAAACTAGTTAATTAATATTTATAGATGTGAGGTCCAAGAAGATAGCGCAACCGCAATCACACAAAGAAAACTAGCCTCCATAGATGCAGAATTTGTGGGGCAAAAAAGCGAACGTACTCAGTAAAACAGATTCGCTGAAGTAGAATGAGTATAAGTAGCTGTGATAGAAAGCACATTTTCAGTACAGATCCTGAATGTGCATGCGGGTAAGAAATAGAATAATCAAATTGCTAGACACAAGTAAGAAGAGTTCAGGTCTCTTGCATAATTGATCTCGAACGCCAGTTGGAGAGCTTTCACAGAAAATCGGGTTTTTCGCCATGCCGAGGCAGGTAATGGGATTTCGTGTTCCTACTGTTTAGAGTGCTCCTCGTGGGACACTGCATTGTCGCAAAAAGACTTGAAATAACTTTGCCGGAATAATTGGGCACAGCGTTCTTGATTGCGATTTCTGCGAAAGTAATTATATATTTTTCAGAACTTTGGTGCTCGAAGGTAAAGAAATAAACAAAAATTGGCAGCTCCCACGTACAGTGGGAGCTGCCAATTTGCGAAGCACGAATGAGAAATGTTGATATGTCACTTTAAAATCAGCACGTCATTACGAGGTGGAAACAAATGATGTCGTACATCACTTCCGTGTCATGATTATCATGTTTGGATGTGTCATTTACCTTCGTCATCTATTCACGCCACGTGATACAAAATTTAGTATATGTAGAGCTGGCGAAATGACCCCAAGCACAACATGAGCGTGGTATGTTGTCATGTTCCTGCATGACACGCATGACAGGATTATCATGTTTGCACCAGTCATATACTTTCGTCATCCATTCACGTCACGTAACGCCAAATTCGGTATATATGGAGCTAGTAAAATGGCCGCGAGCGCATCATGAAGGGCCCAATATACTCCAATGTAGCGTTTACGCACGCGCACGCTGGGCACACCGACGCTACGTTAGCAAATCGCGAGCACTTATAGTCTGAGGCCAGGCGCGACCAGCGTCCGTCGCCGCGGCCCATCGGCAAACGGCGCGAAATGTGACATGCTGCATTTCGAGCCGATGCGTTACCCAGACAACACTGCGTCTCTCTATTTTCATGACGGAGAGACGCTGGACGTGCTGAAAGGTGCATGCGTCAAAGCAACACAGCGCGGCGACGCCTGCGAGTATATGGCAGGACCGGCGCCTGGCGTGGCAATGCCGGCGTGACGCGACGAAATGTACGCAAGCGAGCACGCGCACCACGTCACGTCGAAATGTATTTGCGTAGTCATATTCTCACATGACATGTAGTCATGTTCTCACATGACACGCATCTCATGATTATCATGTTTCATCATGTTTGCACCAGTCACATACCTTCGTCAACCATTGGCGTTGCGTAATACCAAGCTTGGTACACGTGAAGCCAGTGAAACGGCCGCGAGCGCCACATGAGCGTAGCATGTAGTCATGTTGTTACATGACACGCATCTCATGTTTATCATGTTTTCGCCAGTATCACACCTTCGTCATGCATTCACGCACCGTAATACCAAATTTGGTATAAGTGAAGCTAGCGAAACGGCCGCCAGCGCATCATGAGCATGGCATGTAGTCATGTTGTTACATGACACGCGTCTCATGATTATCATGTTTGCCCCAGTCATATACCTTCGTTATCCATTCGTGTACTGTAACACTAAATTTGGTATATGTGACGCTAGCGAAATGGCCGCGAGCGCCTCATGAGCGTGGCATGTAGTCGTGTTGTTTACATGACACGCATGTCATGATTTTCATGTTACGCTTTGTCGCTTGTGTTCGCCATGCAATCATGTCATACCATACCAAGTTTTGCAACATGCCATGTGAACGAAACCACGGCAAAGCTGCAGTACCTTGATATGTAAATCATGACATTCGTGACATACATGTCATGATTTTCTTGTTATGACTAGTCATATATGTTCTTCATACAAGTCATGTTATGCCATACCAAGTTTGGTATCGATACCGTTATTGAAACGGCCAGGAGAGCTAAAAGTCATACGCGGCTAGATGGATAGATAGATAGATAGATAGATAGATAGATAGATAGATAGATAGATAGATAGATAAATAGATAGATAGATACGCTCAAAGTCGCCGAAGTTTGCTAAGTAATGCTTCGCATTTAGAAACTCAACGGAAAGCCTTGTTTTCAGACGTGGGACAATTGCCATGCGTGTCTTGGTACTACAACATGAGAAGTTCATGTACAGTTAGAGTGTCGAACCACATTTATGAATGTTCTAACTAATAATGACAAAGAAAATTAAATAAAAAGTAGCGCTGAATTCAAAGGTTACAGACCATTCGCTAATCTGAAGCAATGGCACAAGGCGATACTGTACAGAAGGAAGGAAAACATTCATTGGAAAAAGGGGTTTATGGTACAAGCCTGCTTGGTCCCATCCAGCAGTGCTGGTTGCCCTCAGCCGGGGACGACACAGGCATTTGGTGCCCTGAGTGTCCTGTAGATCAAACTGATCTGATAATCAAGGCTATCGCTGGCCAGTAACTCCTTTTACCGCTTCGCATTTGTTTGTTCAATGGCGGGCAGGCCGGGAATTGCCCGGCAGGTCCATGTAATACGTATACATGGACCTGCCGTATACATGGACCTACCTTCATACACTAGCGTCACAAATCTCAAGTCGCGTGCGTCCCTCCCTCCCCTCAACAACCGTCGTAAACTAGCAAGGCTGGCATTATTCCATAGGTTTCATTACTCATTATCACCAAACTCCTACGTGACGCCAAAATCGAATGTATACACTCGCACCAAAAACGAACATCAAGTTTCATACCCCCGCCCACGAACTAACACTTTCGCGCAATCCTTTTTTGTTCGGTCAGCCAAAGACTGGAACAATCTTCCCGCTCACGTGGTACAGACCAAAGACCTTGACCAGTTTAAATCGCTGCTTACCGCGCCCGGAATTGTGTAATATCTTCATGTCGTTTTTATGGTTCTCGTTTTTCTGACTTTCATTGTTGTCAGTGCAAGCGAAGTAATGAAGCGTTGCCTTCTGACATCATATTGTTTTCTGTTTTTACCAAATTTATAGCTACCTAGCTCATTGCCGTTGTTTGCATTCTGACTTGTATGTTTGCACCATTGTACTGCTGTGAAGCGCGGTTATCCAAGCTGTTTAAACTCTGATTGGTCCCAATGTAAAACATGTAGCGTGTCCGGCCATGTAGTTTCTTTTATGCTTCTTCACTCATTTATTGTTGTAACGGTCTTGTATATAGTTATGTTGGTAGCACACCTCCCCCTCACCCCTACCCTCGTTTTTTGTTCTAGTCTGTCACTTGTACCACCCCTCATGTAATGCCTCCTTCTAGGAGGCCCTTGAGGTATGAAAATAAATAAATAAATAAATAAATAAATAAATATTAGTTTGGGTTTGTCTTATCGTTCCACTCCGTGCTTACTACCTGTCCTGAGGTACCATACGTATTACTTCACCTATTCTAGTGTCTCATAACCTATTGCAAAGTGCTATTCTATACCGAGACTGTTGCACAACACTGCTGTTTTATGCATATCAACTTTCGACCTACTCTTCCACTTTCTGTGTCCAATTCAGTAATCAAGAGTCGTAAATCGTCTCCAGAGTTACTCATCGCTGTAATGTCATCAGTGAATCACCGGCTACTAAGATACTCTCTATTAATTCTTTTCCCAAACTTCTCAAAATGTAGGTCCTTGAAAGCCTCTCGTAACCACGCAGTGAATAGCAATGCGCAGATTGTGTCTTCCTTCTTTACATGCTTTTTATTAGGATTTTGCAGCTTTATTTATAGAGGACTATGGTGGCTTTGAACCGATATGGATTTCTTCATGTACGTTTACATAGGCTTTGTCAACAGCCTGATTCCGCAGTGCCTGCATGACTAAATGAGGTCTGATGTACACTTGTATGCTCGCTGTCCCTATTGCGCTCGTTCTTGATGTATACGAATGGGAGACAGCTTCTCTTAGTTCAGAGCATTTTCGGGAAGTTCAACAGCCTTCTCGATGACGCGAAGGTACTCACTTACTTTAAACACTATATTTTGACTAGCGTTAACGCATATTCGAATGTTTCGACAATACCGCAAGCTCTCCCATCACTGTGTATTGTCCTGCGCATTCATACCTCAACGGCTGCCTTGTTTGTTTGTTATTCTTATAAATATTCCCTTGATAATTTATTGAGCAGATATCCTCTGTTAAGTAACGACAAAATATAGTTCATAGCGTTAACGCATATTCGAATGTTTCGACAATACCGCAAGCTCTCCCATCACTGTGTATTGTCCTACGCATTCATACCTCAACGGCTGCCTTGTTTGTTTGTTATTCTTATAAATATTCCCTTGATAATCTATTGAGCAGATATCCTCTGTTAAGTAACGACAAAATATAGTTCATAGGGCCATGTTGCCGACCGAAAAATAAAAAAAACTTGTGTATACAGCCCCCCCCCCCCCCGCTTTCTTCCGCTGTGTAATGATGATTGTAGTGGGTCATGCAAATCTCGGCACACACATTGTCAGTGCTAAGCACGAGACGCTCGCCCCGGACTGTCGCTGATTTTGATAGCTAGGCCTACGCTCCTACCTGGTCTCGGATAACAGTTTTGACTGTCTCCGTTCTATATTATAGCTGTTAGTTTCTTTCCATTTTATTCCCAAAACAGTCGTTTGGCCACTTGTCACAAGGAAATAGTAAAGAAAACTTAACGAAATCGTCTCCCCCCCTTCTTCCGCTGTTATTATCTTTCCGTTTTATTTCCAAAACAGTCGTTTGGTCACTTGTCACAAGGAAATAGTAAAGAAAACTTAACGAAATTGTTAGGACGGTTGAAACGGTGGAGCACCTTGGTGCAAAGAATTTCGCATTAGTAATGCTGTGCTTATCGGCATCTGGCCACTACCTCCCACATGCATACGGCGTATCGGCCCTACGCTGTGCTTCTTGTTCATTCTAGATCTTTAGGATAACGAAGAAAAAAAGGGTGCTCTCCAAAGCGAACCATAGTTAACACTAAAATAAGGATGTATATACAAGGCGAGTGGAAAGACTTATTGATGCCAAATACCGTCAACATGTGAGAAACTCTGATCAATCAGAAAGAACCAACCACGCACCAAAAACAGAAAACGTCACATGAACGTAGTGAAACAAAAGAAGTGCCGCAGAAAAAATTCCTTGGTTTAATGGTGGTTTGTTTTATTCGTTTACTTGCCTTCCGTAACGGCGTCTTTTTTCATTTTTGTTGCTTTCATGTAATGTGATGAATACGTTCATTTCGCCACGATTACCGCTTTATTGTCCTTCGGAATGCCCGCGAGACAAGTTATGTGCTTACCGAAGGGCAATCAGTGTCACAAAACGAGCGCTCAAAAAAGGGCGCGCCGCCAAATTCTCGCGACGAAGCGCCGAGAGGTCAACGATAAAAAAAAAAGAAAACAAGCATCCAAAGAGTCCCCGGGCACGCGTCGGAGAGCTCGGAAGCGTAGGTTCGCCGACGAACCTCCTCACATCACGTTGGCGGCCGAGCAAGCCCTGGAAATTTCTCGATGGAAAGGGGCGTGGTGATGCCGGGTTGCGTCATCCGTCGCGGACGGCTGACGAACCGTCTCGCGCTTTCCCCCAGCCTTCGTTGCGCATCGCGCCGACGAAATGATGAGAATTTTCTGGTATCGCGCGCGGAAGGTATTTAACCAAGCAGCGGAGATGGGAGATGAGGAGAAGAAGGAAGTTAGCGCCAGAGTGCGTAGGGTATCCCGCCGCGTCTGTCGGTGAAGGTTTTGCCCGTAGTGACAAAGCAGGAGAAGAAAGTATGCGCCAGAGTACGTAGGGTGTTCCGCCTTGTGGGCGAAGCCTTTTGTCTTCCGTGAAAAAGGAGGAGAAGGAGAGGATTTCCACCTGAGGGGTGAAGACTCGAGCTACAGGCAAGAGTGTGTGTCTACCGCAATCGAGCGAAGACGCGTGGCAACAGCTGCGTGTGTGAAGCCGACGTGTTTCCAGCGAAGAAGTTTGAAGCTTGGAGAGTGGCCAATTGAAGACGCGAAGTTTCGTGGAAGAGAAACTTCGGGAGCAGCGGAACGACAACAACGCTGGACTATGAGTGAGCGATTCTCGGAAGAGTATCATCAGACTTTTGTTCCAAGAACTTTGGACTGAATAAGTTTTCAAACTCTTTAGTCTTTAAGTGTCTTGGTTGTTCGATGCATGTTACTGCATTGTAGTGCGTATTGTTGTCTGTGTCCGTTGTTGCGAGTGTGGCTGATTGTACTGTGTAGTACGTTGTTTGATTGGTAACATATTGTATTCAACTATTGTCGAGTGTGCATACTTGTGTATCGATTTGATCTGCCGTAATTGAGAATATAATTTTGTTTCTTTTATCAACTCTCGGCTCTGACTTGTTCTTTGGACCACAGCCGGCGTCCGCTGGTGCGCCAAATAGGACCACTTCTAAATTGTCTACGCTTTCGTGGTGCGGTTCGGGGGGCCGATACTTCGGCCCTTGGAATTAGCCCGGCGATCGCCTCCCGAATTAACAAGACCAGTGACAATCAGCGATGCTCTTTTATGTCTGTGGTACTTACACAGACAGCGTAATCAAGTCATGGCCTCTATAGCATTCATCAGTGTAGCTTAAACTGTTACTTTACTATAACATAATGATGAGATTAGAAAAAGAAAATGCTGGCAGAAATCATCTCACGGTTAATGTAGACGTGAATGCCATTGGAAATTCATGTTACTGACATCGTCTGAGAGCAGCTGACGTCATTATGACCAGCATACCGACACAATCACTACGTGTATAACTATATAGAAAACTATAGTTAGTGCAAAGGCTCAATGACATTCATATGTGACATGCCTGCGACGTTCCCGAAGTCACTGTTTCGATGCAGTATAACGACAATATTCATTTGCTGGCACAACGCTACTCTCCATGGATACCAGTATATCAAAGGTGACGATATTTGGGTGTGCACCCCATTTGATTGACAGTTCATATCTACCCAGGATCGGCGAGAACAGACATTGGTAATTTAAATGTGAGAGAGTTAGGGTAAACCAGGATATAGAACACGGACCAAACAAATGCAAAGATTGAATGTTTGGGTTCCAGCAGCAATCGAACCCAAGAATTCTGCGTGGCAGTCAAGCACTAGACTCGTCACGCCTCGGAACTTCTTCGGAAGAAAACCGTACGGAAGTGTAATGCTGGCGAAACGTTAACTGCGGTTGCTGCGGTGGCAAATTTCATATGAATCACATATGTACTCTCATGATACCGGCATCACGTCGCGTTAACGTCAATTTCACTTACGCACCTTTCATTGAAGTTGGTCTACGCAGCACTATGCAAGGCCACCATCCTGGCAAGCACAAGCGCTACATATAAGCGTACCGCTTCTGGTGTTGGTAATACCTATAGTGCTGTTGGCATCGTTCCGCAAACACGAACAACTGGTTATATAAAACAAATACGACTGTTCGACATACGCTGGTGCGTACATGATTTGCACACTTCTTTAACGTGAATTCCTAATGCTTCGCTCAATAAAAATACAATTAAATCTCCTTCCCTCCGCATGGTTTGCGTAAAATCTGCCACATTGCATTACGACAGTCACAATGCCAGAAAAAAATAATGGGTGAAGACTGTCATGCGCGCGTGGGCCGTGGGCCACAAGCAAAACGTTGGTGGGCCACTTGTTCGAGACTTCAGGCCTAATACATGCCTAACATGCATGTCGCCATTTTTCACACTCATTTCGAAAGCCAGACGCTCAGGGTAGGAAAAACAAAGAAAGAAAAAGAAGGAAAAGAAGGAAGAAAGGAAGAATGCAGTTAAAAACACAATGCGTAGGCAGGTCTGCGTGAACTAAGAAGCACAAAAAGAAAAACCTCGTTGTTATCACAAAACAAATAACTGAAACACCTCCTAACGCAACAAGTAAGATTTTTTTTAACACTTTCGGCGGCTTGGTACGTCACAAAGCGTATACAAATGGTAATTGCAAGGACAACAGGCTTCGCGAAACAGGAACGCAGCATCTGTTGCCCGCCTAACTAAAGCAAAATACGACAAATGCTTAGTTTAATTATACCTTGTATAAAAAAGTCAGCCTTTTAAAAACAGACATAACATAAAATAGAGAACAAAAGCAATCTCATTGCCTGTTTCTCTGCTTTTGTGCATGTGCCTGAAACTTTGCTCAGCGATTAACCCCTTTTCGCTATAACTGGGCTCTATATAGTTCCAAGTCAAGTTATATTTTTTTTTCGGTTAACTTCCATCATGTGTACGCAGGAAATTCTAACAGATGAAAGTTCCCCGCATAACGTACTCCCGCTTGGAACTTAACTTCAACGCACATAGCGTGATAATCGGATTTGTGTAAGCGGATCTGGTGCCACCGTCTTTTTTGTCGCGTCTTTCTTTTTTCGTTCTTTCTGTTTAGGAAACTTCACCATATCTTGAGCGACACGACGCTTGAGCTTGTTACACACATTGCTCTTGGTACGCTTCTTCTCGGTGGAAAGTTGTCTTGGCGCAAATAATAGCTGGACGTTCACTGTTGTATGTAATTTTTCACAAAACTGTGTAAGGATTAAAATAGCATTTCATTGACAATTTATTGCCTTCTATTCCTAACGAATCGGTGTAGAAGGTGTTGTGAAACTAGCTCCGGGCTTTTCATTATTGCGTTTAGTAGAATAAACTGCCCTTTGATAATTTACAGCTTGTCGTGCAGTAAAACGCCGCTTCGAAGTAGCCGGGTTGCTCAAGTCTATTTTTAGCTACGTAATTTTTTGGGTGAAGCCCCCTATGCCGTGGGTCGTGCGTCCGTGATGTATGTGGTAGTCATTGTAGAAGTAAATGCACATTAATCATGAATAGAGTTGTTTCTGATGAAATAACTTTCAGAGACGAGTGTTGTCTTCATTTCGAATAAATTTGCCTTGAAGTTGATGCTTATAAAAAAAAAACTAGTAACAGAAGGACGCACTTTGAGCACTATCTGACCAGAAAGAGTTGCCTCAATCAACTCACAGCGTGAAACCTCCTTGGTTTTAGCCAATCCTCCTTGGTTTTAGCAAGGTTTAGCGAGGGTAGGGCGTAAGTGCCAAGAATATAGTGAACTAGTATATAGCTATGAACTAGAGGCGGTGAAAACTGGGAAGAAGATACGAAAAGCCAGCTGTACGAAAGTGCGCGAGTGCCACGTCTCATTTAGTCTTTGGAATGTCCGCTGGACGGTGGTACTTCTATATGCTGAATTTATGAGGAAATGATGTGAGGTGACGGTACTTGGAGTGTTCACTACATAGACAAACGAATCGATGGACGGACAGACAGGCAGATGCACGCACGGACACACGGATGGATGAATGGTCGCATCGGCGTAAACAGGAATGGACACATGGTTGAACGCAGAGACGAGCGGACGCACGAACGGACGGAAGCAAGAACTAACGGACGGACGAACGCTTCGCCCCACTCATCATCATGCACTCCGTGGATATGCTGTGATTTGTTATCACTATTTCTTCTTAAAATCCACTTTGACATTTACCCCCCCCCCTTCTTTTCTGTTGTGGTAGATATTGCCATATGGTTGCGACGGCGAAGATTATGATCGCAGCTGGTAAAGATCAAGCTTCTCATTCACCGAGCTTGCACAGCGAAAACTACTGACTCAAAACTGCAACGATATCAGTGCACAATGTTTCTGGTCGGCGAATAATCTGTTCACCAGAGAAATGCTTCCGCTTTTTTTACATTCTTTATTGAAGCTTGCAGTGTTATCGATGGTGCTGGTGTTAGCTGAAAGACAAATGCATGGCTTTTTCGCGCTGCGAGTACACTCACATCAAAATATTGAAATATTATTGAAAACGTGCTTAGACATTTTAGCGTAAACTAATCAAGGCAGTGGTCATCCATGTAACGAGCTGTTTACGTAAAAATAAAAGAAGAAGAGCGTGTGACCATTAGCTCTCTTCACTTTACGCAGTCTTTTAAATGTGACTAAGCGTTTTTTTTTCTTAATGAGGATCTAACATTGATTTTTTATCACCAAACTTAGCGGAACATTTCCATTGCTCACACTTCAGCAAGGGAGCACTGCTCGGGGCACTTTTAGATGTTTAAGTCTGCGGCTTCATGTAAATTCTTTCAGTAAAATTCTGTAACTTCACTTGGGGGCACCTACGTGCTTTTGTCGTTCTTTTGAGCAAAATTTAAAACCCCGACCACTCAGCATAATGGTGAAACTTTCGACTAGTAAAGAGTTCATAGTTCATTAGGCAGTATTTGAAGAGTGCCATTTGCTTTTCGATACAATGCCTAAGGCCGAAAGACCGAAAGCACCTACCGTGAAGCAGTTTTTTTTTTGCAGTGCATGAATGATTTGAACTATTTGGTTGAGTCCATACTGCCTTTTTCTTCTAGATTAGGTAAAACTAACGCAGACAAACCTTAGTTATCCTCTTAGTCCCTCCTTTTTCACGTATCTTTTCCCCGGAGCTTCGACTGGCAATTTATATAATTTTGCAGTCAGCATTTAACTAAAAAAGCCTCTTTTTAGTGCGCCCGTGTGATAACAGTAATAAATATCATTCAGGTCACATGCTTTGAAGGAATTACTATTACTATCCTAGGATAAGCATGGCAAGAGAGAGAGAGAGAGAGAGAGAGATAAATAGAGAGGAAAGGCAGGGAGGTTAACCAAGCTTGTCTCGGTTGGCTACCCTACACTTGGTGTGGGGGAAAAGGAAAATAATAGAACGGAAAGAGATAGGATTGAACATGAGTAAGAAAGAGAAGCATGAATAGTCAGCTCGAGACTACACAGCACGGTCTCGCACAGTTGTTTCACAAACGTTCGTGAAGTCTGGTGGTCCTTAAAAAGTACAAGAGAGCATGGCAAAGTTGTATGCGTGGTTGGCACGTGGTGACGACGCTGGTGAAAAGTCTTTAGGCGATGCTTAGCTTGATGCATTCGGCTACTAATAGGCTCCACCGATCACGAGAATTATGGTAAAGCTTCATGAATGCATGCATGCTGTGTTGAGTTGCATACTTCTGTGCAATTCAACCATGCAAATAAAGTACTGGAGAAAAGAAAAAATTGGCCCTCTATTGTATCCCTTTACGTCATTCGTCTTTGCAGTGTGCATATACGAATTAAACGCGCTTCAGCGCGCAAACAAAAAATAAATAAATTTAAGGTTGTTTGAGTCATTGTTCTGGGTATCAGGCATGTTGGGGTACGGTGTTTTAGATTCGTATCGATCACATGATCGAGCTTACTTACCCTTGGAATATATAACGGTACAATGTCGCTCTACGTGTCACAACACTCGTCATTGAATTCTCAATTTCATGTGTTCTCTGGCATGTATGAATAAATCATTATTATATTGGCACATGCCACACGGTATTAATCACTACGACATAGCACAGTGCAGTTTTTGTCGCTGCCAAGCCATTGGAACATCATAGAAAGTTCCTTGCCATTGTTAAATCCTAAATACAAGTGGGGAATCTACGTGGGAAGTGAATAAACCAGATGTAGGCAGAAGTAGAAAGAGCTCACTCGAAAGCTTTAACAATCGAAGCAGCGTCATCCACTGGCTCCAACTTTCGGTGCCACTAAAAGCCGTCATGCGCTGCCATATTTCACAGGCAAGTTCCCGATGAAAAGAATCATTCCGCAGGGGCTTCTCCATTCGGAGGCAGCTTTTCACGAACACCAGTGATACCGCTTCTTTCAGCCCGTCATGGCAAGAGTGGGCTGACGACGCGGTACTTCGCCACAAATGCGTAGCACGGAAAAAACTACACTTTGCGATCCCGCATGACGACATGGCCTATTCTGGCACAGTGAACAACACCCACGTACGACAAGACTGACCCGAAACGATGCCGCCTAACGCTGCCAAAATGTCTCGCTGGTACTGCTGGCTCTGGCTTTGGATTTAAGTAGCCACCACGAATACTTGTGAAGTTTCGGTTTTGTTTTAAGCATCATGCAACACTTTTGCACGCACAGTTAGTTCTACCTTTATTCAATGTAATCAAAGCGCAGGAGATGAAGTGCGCCCTGTGTGGGGGCCTGTAAGGAGTACGCGGTGGGAGGGGGAGCAAGTGAGTGTGAAATATGCATCGCCTTCCCTGGAGGCTAGGGAAAGTGCGATGAGGCTTAGTGATCAACGCTTGGACGTGGCCCACACAAGCTATCATGCACATATAAGTTAGCTGTCGGAGGTGGAAATTGTAATTTTACACACTGTACTTCTGACACTGCACTGTACTTCTGATAGTGTTATCAGTGTTTCTGAGATGCGTTAAAGGTGACCTTGATAACAGGTCCACGCTGTTAACACGCCAGCAGTACGGTGCACCTTTCAATGCTCGTCGAGCTGGAGTTGTTCCCAATCGGCTGTGCATGCAGCACCACGCATGCCTAATTCATTAGAAAGCGCTATCTTTCTGAAATGCATGCAGTATTAGCAATGTACAAACCTGCTCTATAAACATTTGAAAATTCTTTAATTTACCAACGCTGCCAACGTAAAACAATGTCATAACTGTAAATGTTTCACATATAAAGGGCGAAACGTAAATGTATCGCATTCAAACTTTAGGACGCTTTCATATTCAAAGTCTTTTCGATGCAGTCTTTTGGCAATACTGTAGCTGTGTCTATGACACAACATATGCGTCCTTTCACAATTTATCAGCGCATGGTCATAATCTCGACCAATAGGTTTTGGTACATGCAAAACAGGTGAGAAGTGTCTTGTCTACTTCCAGTGAAGGTTTATTTTTTGAAAAATAACCTTGAATATGTATATTCACTACTGACTTCCTTGCAACAATTATTTCTTACCTTTCGAAAAAGGTGTTCAAAAAAAAAAAGGTGGCCAACAGCTGCCACAAAGAGAGGCAGGCAGACGCGCCTGCGTTTTGATTCTTTTTTTAAAGGGTATACACAGGATGAAGTCTATGGGAGGATATATTCTTCCATCCTGCTACGTACGGACGAAGCTCTAGTCAGTGATTTAACAAGATTGTCGGTTCGTATACCTGTGCTGGTGTGTTGTGTGCCGCACAGGTTCTATAGAAGTAAGCAACGATAACTTTCACCGCGCGACTTGCTCCCAAGTGCGCTTGATGAATGACAGCTGAACACTATAGTATTGCACCCCTGTGAGAGCATGTCTGCCGCTGCCGGGTATTGAACCAGTAGCCTCGTGACCACCATTGGCCCAGGATGAAACCACCAACTTAGGCTCGCATGTGAATGCGATTGTAGTTTTGCATTTACTGATGCTCACTATGTAACGATGCACGTACAGATTAGGTCAAGTTCAATGACAGACGCTTCCAAACGATGTGAGTAACATATATACTCGATCAAATATGTTGACATTAACGGTGAGATGATTTATGTTAGCATTCCCCTGTTTCATCTCGTTATTTTAGTGTAGTAACAGTTTATGCTAAACTAATGAATACTATTGAGACACGATGTAACTACGCCATCTGTGTAAGCTCCACGGACATAAGAGAGCGCCGCTGATTGCCCTTAGGGGAGCGCATAGCTTGGCTCCTCGGTGTTTCAGACAGTGATAGGGCAGAGAGTAAGCATGTTTCTCTATGGGGATAGCGGAAAGAAAATTTATTCTTTACATTACACAAAACAAAGAGAGAGAGAAAGACCACCAACACGAAGGACAAGTAAACGAGGAAAACGAACCGACATTAGGATTTTAACCTGGTATTTAAAATTTGTCGCGATTTCAATAAGGTAAAATCTAACTAATCTCTTCAGAATTTCTCCTATCAGGTTAATAAGGCAGTATGAAATAAAAGCTCAATAACGTATTACTTGTAGTTGAAGTTTGATTTATTACGTATTATTGCCATTTCAGTTCTTATTTTAGAAAAAAATTCGGCAGATCACACGTACCTGGGAATCGACATTATGCGAAGCATGCGGAGAGAAGGTGAGCGTGTTGCAAATTTTTTAATGAGCGACACGTCACGAAATGACGCTAAATATAAGTACAGATGTTGCACGCATTTACATGACCAGTTGTTGGAACTTGCACAACAATGTCAACTGGAACATGCGTATTAGCAACGTCCGAAGCTGATATGAAGCGCTGATACTCGCGAAGATGCTGGCCCTAGACACTGCTCATAACTCAACTTAAGCGCATGGCACTTAACTACAGTTGACGTCAAACCGACGTGACGGCTGTTTCAAAGGAGCGCACATGCAATGTTTATACAATTGGGTAGGCAGCACTGCAACCACTACTGACGTTTCACAAAGATTGCGTCTATTTGAAAAGTAGTTCCGAGACCAAGCGTATAGCTCTGCGGTAGAATGCTTGATTGCCACGCAGAATGCTTGGGTTCGATTCCTGTTGGGACGCTGAAATTCATTATTGGCACTCATCTGGGAGTCAACACTTACCATGGCAAGTTTTTCTTAACATTGACAGTTATTCTTTGCATTTTTCCGGTTTACGCTACTGATGTCGCGTATTTCTTAACGCTCGAGCGTTAAAGGGGTCCATGTGTGCTCTCATTATTCCTGGGTAGATACTAAGTGTCAATCACCCGTGGCCGATACCCGCATACCAGCGGCACATACCCGCACGTGGGTATGTGCCACTGTCTGGCGGGAAGTGTTTGACGACGTACGTGACGGAATTGTGACATTATTCATGTCGTGACGAGCGCGTCATATTTGTCAAATCATGTTAACCTCCCCTGCTGATTTCGGTTCATACCAAGTTAAGGGGGTGACCACGGGAGGACCCAAACGTAAGCGGCTAGATAAACAGATAGATACGCTCAATGTAATCGAAGTTCACTAAGAAATGCTTCGCATTTAAAAAAATGCCCAGCATTCTTAAAATGCAAATTTAAAGTCTCAACATCGCATTCTTGGCCAATCTCCCAAAGTGGGTGGGTGCCATTTATTGAAGAAAAAGAAATAAACAAGGAAGCCGATGCCTTCTTTCGTCTTCTTTTTCTTTGCCATACCTTCAGACGATGTTTTCCGTTTGCTGCGTGCAACATGTTATTCCTGACTGCTGAAAGGTTCTCAGATCTTTAAGGTCCTTGACGTCGGTAAGCACTTCCACTTACCTTCAATTTCGAATTAAAGTAGAAAATCATTCGCTCTTAATGACTTGTTTCCTTTTTTTTTCTGCTAGCCCCAAGATCTACAATGACCAAGACGCACTGTGCATGGGAGATGTGTACAGAGATGTAATGCGAGATTGTTGCGCCAAAGAGCGTAGGTGCTTCGGGTATAACTTAATGATCTCGTTAATATGACTTTTTGGTTGCTGTGAATGGCACGTTGGAAAAAATATGAAAAAAAGAGGGGAACGTGCGTACAGACGGTGAAGTAATAACGAGTGTACAGTAATGAAAAATGAAGGGAGAAATTGCGGCAATGCCAAAGCTGTCGCAGACGCGTAAGTGTGGCCTAAGATATAAAGCCTAGCTGAGGGGCTCCACAGGCTATTCGTATAGTAATGGAGAGTCTGCTAGACTTTCCAAGAATGCTCTGCACTAAGCAATGCAACGTTTTATTTGTACATACAAAATGAACGCTTAGTGTTAAGTATAGGTACAATGCGCAAATCAGACACACGTGACTTCGTGTGGATGCATTTCGCGCTTCGCCAACGTACGCACCTTGGAAAGAAAGAAGAGTGCCATAGTCTGTAAAGCTTCGCAGAAGTTTTTTAATAAAAAATACAATATTGGATAAATGACATGTTCGTAAATATCAGTGAATGAGAAATGCGTTGACCCGAAAATCCTTGTTAACATAGTTGGGTAAGTTGGGACGTAAACTTCACCCTGGCGTTTCACCCCGTCCCCCTCGGAAAGCAGACTTTATTGCCATTTGCCTTGAATAAATAAAAAAAAGTTCAAAGTAAGCGCCGTTACGGTGTATCTGTTCTTAGTGATTGTGCTTATCGCTTCTACGCACTTAACAAAAATAACCACAAATGAGAGCAAACTGCTAGTCCTCCAACACAATCTCTCTTCTGTTTTTTTTTACTATGTACCAGTCAGAGTAAAAGTTCATTCGTATACACCAGAACACAGCAAGCTCAATGCTTGCTGCCATATTAAAAAGCGCATGGTGCCATCTGGTGCAAGCGCGGCGAAGGAACGCCCTCAACTGCCACGCGAGAAGACGCTCTGCAAATCAAACGCGAAACTTCACAACCCGAGTGCGGCTGTAATTATGTTTCGCGCTGTTCCTGTGCAGGAATTTTACGCTGATTTCGTGTCAAACGTCCAGGGGACCTTTCTCGACAGTCCGGAATGTCTGCAGCATATGAATTGCAGGCTACCGAAGCAACTTCATCAGGTACGTATTATGTGACTGAAAGAAACGCGAACAGCGTTAACTGCGGCGTGCCTTGGCTGTAACAGGGCAGAATTTGTGCTGTAAGCCGGCGTCAACTGAGCGCTGGAATCTGGCACCAAGTTACACTTATGCATCGCATGTGTATGAATTGCCAGTCCTGCCGGGCACTCGGAACACACACGCGGTGCAAAAGTGCCAGCTAAACCGAGATTTCAAAATGCTACGGTGACGCTGTTGAAAGCACATGTAGATTCACCTAGTGACAATCAAGGCATGTCGAAGTTTGACCGAGTGCAAAGTCATGCTTTCTGCAGCGTTCACATCTCTTTTCATCGTGACAGTAGGCCGTTACAGTTGTACTAAACTTGAGGGGCGTGCATCCACGCGTGAGTCGTAATACGTGTATAATATTTACGTCACAGTGTTAGCGAATCGGCTTATCTACCTTCAATATCACATGAGGACTTACGATCTATCATTTTCAGTTTGAAGTGTAAAAAAATCTGTTGGTATTGATGGTGTTTCTATAACTGACCTGCACCGTAGATTTGAATACACCCATGAAGTTCTGCTAGAACTACTAAATCGCGTTATGTCTTGTGGAGAAATTCCCATAAACTTGAAAACATCAATAGTTAAACCTCTACACAATTTTGGTGCGTGTGATGAACTTGTGAATTATCGTCCGATATCAATTCTGCATTCTATAGCACAAATACTAGAAAAACATTTGTTGTTAACGATGACAAGCTTTCTCGATAGCCACAACATCTTATCGCCTTGCCAGTATGGTTTTCGACAGGGGAAAAGCTCTCAGACGCTATTGGAAGACTTCTCTGATCAGTTGAATGAGGCGTTCGATAACAACAAAGTTACCTGTGCGCTCCTTATTGACTGCAGCAAGGCTTTCGATAGCGTCCATCATACCTTGTTATTGGATAAACTTTCTTTTTCAGTTAGGGTTTAGGGGTGCTTTCTGGTCTTTGTTGGCAAATTTCCTCCAAGGCAGGCGTCAACTTGTACCCGTTGAACAATCTCACAGCGCGTTCCAAATCATCAAAACCGGCGTTCCACAGGGATCAATTCTTAGTCCGCTGCTATTCAATATTTTTGTAAATGACCTTCACAGCGCGATACCGGCTTCTCTATATCAATACGCCTACAACACTGTGATCGTGACGACTGCAAACAACTTTTATGAGGCGATTACTCTTCTTTAGTCAGCTGCCACTAAAGCCATGGATTGGTTTCGAGATAACCTTATTAATATAAATGTGTCTAAAACTAATCTAATCTGCCTCCATAATCCATTGAAGAAAGTAACCCTTGACTATCCTTTCATTTTGCATTGTTCTGACTGTTCATCCTGCTCTTGTAGTCCATCACAGTATTCATCTGTTGTGAAATACCTTGGCCTATACATTGACAGCGACCTTTCCTGGAATAGTCATCTCGCCTATGTTTGCAAAAGACTTCGCGCTGTGTCATGTCTATTATATAACATAAGATACAACATGCCGTTTTCAGTGCGTAAGATGATAGCACACGCTTTAGGTTACAGTATACTGCGTTACGGAATAACCATTTACGGACACTGTGCTGTGCGATGGCACAATAGAATAAACAGAATATTGCGTTTGATTTTAAAAAAATATGTGTTACGACCTGAACATTAATTCTGAGAAATACATTTTCAAAACGCTGTTTATGCCAAACTTCAATGATCTGTTAATTCAAACGGTTGTTTTAAAACATTTCTGGTCCAAAGAATTCCTGGTTCCGTATGTTACTTCTCATTCTTTAAGGCCCAAGGTAGGTGACTGGAGGCCGCGGTCTTCAACAAAGTATGGAACTAGAATACGAGCCCATTATGTACCAACCTATTTCAATGTACTTCCCCCCAGCATTTTTCGCACAAAAACAAAATACAAATAAAGAAACTGCTACGGCGTATCTGTCTACAATTGTAATGCATGTGTTATTTCATATACACTCATTCGCAAGCATGATGATGCACAATCATCCAGTGTGGTACTTTGCTTAAGAAGCATTTGCTATAATTCTTTTTTTTCTTTACACCTTTTCCCTTTCAATTGCAGTAACTATTGTATAATGCTTGTAACTATTGCTTGTATGCCCTGTTGTTTCGAAGCTTATATTCACGTTGTGTTTTGTCCTATCATCCCTCTTATGCCATGAAATACAATCTTGTAACGCGTCCGGTTTGTTTTGCTGCCTGCCAGGCTCTGCCACTCAAGCCACCGATTGGCTTTGGCAGGCCTAGTCACATGTACTGTTTTATGTGAAGAAAAATAAAAATGTATTATTATTATTATTATTATTATTATTAGGGAGATTTAGAATAGCGCACGGCGAGCCCTTGCGGTCCGCTCGCTGCCACGGCGCATGCGTCGTAACGCGAGTGGGCGTTCGCGGCCTGCGCGCAGAAAATCTGAAATAGAGTGCGGCCATCGCGGCCCGCATGTGGCCCGTAAACACTGATGATATGTGGGGTTTAACGCCCCAAAACCACCATATGATTATGAGAGACGTTGTAGTGGAGGGCTCCGGAAATTTCGACCACTTGGTGTTTTTTAACTTGCACCCAAATCTGAGCACACGGGCCTACAACATTTCCGCCTCCATCAGAAATGCAGCCGCCGCAGCCGGGATTCGATCCTGCGACCTGTGGGTCAGCAGCTGAGTACCTTAGCCACTAGACCACCGCGGCGGGGCGCCCGTAAACACTGGATTCGAGGCTACGGTGTCACTGCGATCGTGCGTTGCGGATTGCAGCACGGCAAACGCTACTCTAAAGCTCATATGGCACCCGCTACGCCCGCAACGCCCGCGGCTTTTGTAAACGGTATTATAAAACTCCCTATTGACATGCGGCCTGCGAAAAATTATGGCAATAGTTTTGTGTCGCATACTACAAGCATGCTGCACGCAAATCACTGCTGTAAAGTGGAACAGCTTGAGTCACGCTTGAATAAACGCAATAAGTATACTTATACTCGTACACTTCACTGGGCTCGTAGTTTTTCCTGACGATGGCGAATATATCATATAGGGCAACCGAGCTCAGCAGTTTTAGTTGTGGACGGAAGTCTGTGCGATCTCAAAACACCGAACCGGCACGATTCCCGAGATGCGCTGTGAACTTCACAGGCAGTGCTCAGCAATATCTTCATTTCGCGCTGGTTATTGTCGCATCAGTTGATAGCGCAGTGGTACCCAGATGACATTTCATAAGCAGGCGCAGCGTTAACAAGCACTTTTTGCAATTTTAACTCCCAGAGTCACTGCATGTCATGCTAGCAAGGCGCGCCTTGGCAGTTACAAAGAAATTATGAAGTCTCTGGAAGCGAGGGTATATCACCAATGGCGCCTGGGTGCGAGATAGGCGTGCTCTCGTCTATACTAACTGAGTCTTTCAATAGAGAAATGGTAGTGGGTACCTACCGAATAACGTTGTTAGCTTGTATAGTCGGAGTAGTTTTTTGACTCCACCCTGACTGCAATGAAACCTTCTGCTCTATGGCTCACATGCTCTAGCGATGTCTAGCGCTGCCTAACAACGTTCCTTCACGCGAAACTGAATGTGAGGAGGCCATAAGAAGTACGGAACTCAACAGGCAAATTGAGGCAGTCCAGAGGGCCCAGGAACGGGCGGAGTGTCACAAAGTTCTGTCCTCTACGTGGGCGCAGCGAGCCGTTACAACGGCCCGTCGTTAAAGCGTCCTGCAGTAACTATACCGGTTCTAATAAAGTTCGCTGTTTGTCTGTCTGCCCCCTATTGTGATAACAGCCACTGTCTAGGAACTCTCGACCATGTCCTGTGCAATTTTCCAGACATAGAAGATCACCGGACTCTCGAGTGTGCCCCAAGGAAGCTGGATAGTCGACTCTTTACTCCGGAAGAGATTTTGGGAACGTAGCCTTCAAATACTTCAGCCTAGAAAGCCACAAGAGCCCTTCTACAATTCTTGAGGCCAACGTCACTGTGCGACCGCCTGTGAAGCCTGAACGAGTGTGTGTTATGTGCAATGTCTGTCTCCACCTGTCTCTCTCTTTTCTCCCCCATCCCCCTCTCCCCCGTGTAGGATAGCAAACAGGACTTGGTCTAGTTAAGCTCCCTACTTGTCTGATATTTTTTCTTCTTGTCTCTTCTCTTCTTGCCGCTAGTACGAAGTTTACCAACAATTTCTAAGAGTTATTTCAGTAGGTAAGAATAAACTGGTGTGGTCACAATTTTAGCCATAGAAATTAATCATGTAATCAACGTTGAATTACGCCACAATCAGGACAAACACAAAAAGATATGTGGTCGTGACGCTGAGGTTTGCAGCAGCCAGCGTATTCAAGACTGAACTGTTTTTCCCGGCAAATTTGTTTTCCCGGAATCAAAATGCGTTGTGAAAGTGATTCGTATTGTACACTGATAGCCCCGGGAACGGTCGTCGACCGTCAACAACAATTCGATTCCGATAGTACTTTGACTCTTCTGTACTCTGACAACTATTACTCTAGCAGACGCTATTTTCTGTGAAACTAAAACTATGCAACGCTTGTTTCCCTAGATCCGGTGACGCAATCACACGCTGGCTTAGTTTCAAAAACATAGCGAGGCATTTTTCTTACCACTTCGATGTTGTACCGGTAACTCTACAGGAAGCAACGACGATTGATCACAACAGCTTATTTAGGGGCGAAGCTTCTTCGCGTGCGGGTCTTTCCCCCGTAGTAGTAGTAGTAGTATGTTGTAGTAGTAGCCGCTTCTAGTTTGTTTCAAGAGTTGCTCAGTAGGTGAAGTTTTGTGTATATGTCCTTGAAAACAATATCACTAGATGGCGTAAATTCACAGCATATTTCATGGAGAGAATGACAGTGAGTGGGTCGAAGCGCCCATCCGTCTATCCATCCATTCGCCCATTCTTTCGTCCATCTGCCTGCCCGTCACAGACAGACAGACAGACAGACAGACAGACAGACAGACAGACAGACAGACAGACAGACAGACAGACAGACAGACAGACAGACAGACAGACAGACAGACAGACAGACGGACGGATGGATAGATAGATAGATAGATAGATAGATAGATAGACAGACAGACAGACAGATAGATAGACAGACAGACAGACAGACAGACAGACAGACAGACAGACAGACAGACAGACAGACAGACAGACAGACAGACAGACAGACAGACGGGCGGGCGGGCGGGCGCGCGGGAGGGCGGGCGGATGGATGGATGGACGGGCAGACGGATGGACAGAAGAACAGACGGACGGACGCTTCGTCCCACACATCATCATTCACTCCGTGGATATGTTTGTTACCACTGGCAGTGTTCTTCGTAGCCCTTTGCGATTCGGAGCAGAAACGAAGTATCCGTAGCGTCCAGGCTCGGAGGCTTGCGTTCGTATGTGGACGGATAGGTGTGCGCAGGATTACCCACCAAGAGGAGGAGGAGGAGGCTATGGGTTGGCACAGCCCCCCCCCCCTCCTTTCTTTACGACACCAAAGTATGGCGCAGACTTTACAACCCCCCTTATGTGACTAGCAATGCTCCCTCCCTTCATGGGCAGGCCTATGTGAAGGGCCGCTTCATTATACAAAAAACACGTGGCATCTAATCCACTGTGCGCGACCCCTGATGATGCTGCGAGGTAACAGAGTGCTTTTCTCACTTGTTTAGGCTCTGCCGTTTCCAGTTCTAGTGAACGTGTGTAAGTTGAGGCTCAACTTTGAGACGCGACAATGTCACTAATCTTTGAGAAAAAAAACTAAGAAAAGTTATGGTTTTCACGGAATTTACTGGAAACAGCAAGTGACACTGACAGGCTGATAAAAACCGCCAAAGCAGAGAGCTTCAATTTTCGTGCTGACAAACTCAAACGGTGGTCACATATCATGTGATATGGCTCCCCACGTAGTAAAACTGCAGTGTGATATCTTTTTACTACGTGCCTCAGAGGAGGGGGCAAAACCATGCCATGTACTATTTTTTTCTCTCAAACTTCAGATAATAATGTTAAAAGTGAGGGAGTTGGGAGCGTCTGGTCACAGTCTGGTCTAACTGTTTTTACAGTGTAGGTGAACAATTGATTCATGAAAAAAAAAAACTGGTCCGTGTCTAAATTCTTTGTTACTCGCGATTTTACTTTTTTACAGCTTCTCATTTTCTATAGTGGATTACACCATTAACACGCGCCTTGGCTAAACCCCCATCATACTATCAGAGACATCGTAGCTGAGGCATTTGAAATATTCGATCATCCGGTGCTGATATCCGGAGAATACGCACTACCCGGAAACGCGAGTGTCTTGCCTTCATTGAAAGGTGACGGTCGGGGCCGGGTTAGAACCGGTAACTGTCTTCTCCATAGACGAGCACAGTAATTGGCGCAACATGGCAGCGCACGTACTTGTTACCTCTTTGAGCCTCCACCAGGCCCTGATATTCTATCTTGTTTGGACATCTGTACTAAGTAGACTACGTAAACGTTTGTGATCAGCAAGAGGTTCACTAGCTTCGATTACAGTTCTCATTTTAAATTATTTTTCGCTGTCATCCATAACAGGAATGTTAAAGGAAAGTGTGATTCGCCGTCATAGATATAGGTGCGTGCCTTGTTATATTGTGGTACCGTGACATTCTTACCATGGCTGAAAAACAAGACTTTTCAGTGAATCTCTCCGTCATTGCTGTCTCTTGAAGCGTGAAAGTGCTGAAAAGTATTTTATCGCTTTTGCAGGAATCACGATAAAGGAAAGGTAATTGAGTTAGTAAAATACAGGTAAAAACTACTCAAAAATTTACGCTTGCAGCAAGGCAACGTTTCATGAGAAACTCGTTAAAAGGCAGAAACGCGAAATCTCATTACATGTCTCAGCGAAGCGGAAAAACAGATTTTCTGGACAGCCTTTCTTGCTTGCGTCTGACAGCAATAATACAATAAATGTAAACGCTTTTTCGGGGCTGCTAGCAATTCAATAATTCCAGATCTGGCTTGCATGCGCAGACCGGGGGCTGGGCGGGAAGAATGATTTCTGGGGCATCTAAGTGTGCTCGTTTTCCTCGAACGAATTCATTTGGCTAAGTGCGTTTACTTCTTTCCGCGAAAGCTTCATATGTGAAGACTAGTACCCTCGATGTGCGCCTTTGGTTGCCCTATACGTTATCGGGCATCACATCTACTTATATTATTCAAAGGGGTCCTTAGATCCGCGAACTACGATATTATTATGGGAGACGCTGTAGTGGATGGATTTGAAAATTCTGATAAACATGGGTTCTTTAGCATACACCTAAATGTAAGAACTTGATCCGCAAGCGTGTTCCCTCCATGTAAATGTAGACAGCCCCACTGGGATTCAATACCGGTGCCTTCGTGCCAGTAGACAAGATCCGTAACCCCTGCAGCACCGCCTCGTGTGTTGCGCATCTGATTGATTGATATGTGTGGTTTAACGTCCCAAAACCACCATATGATTATGAGAGATGCCGTAGTGGAGGACTGCGAAAATTTCGACCATCTGGGGTTCTTTAACGTGCACCCAAATCTGAGCTTACGGGCCTACAACATTTCCGCCTCCATCAGAAATGCAGCAGCTGCAGCCGTGTGTTGCGCATCTACTCATCTATGAGAGGTACACCATCCGAAAAATATTAAGCTCGAATGGCATATATTACTCACCCAAGCTGTTCATTGCAATGCATCTAACCGGAAAGGCACAAATATTCCAAACACGAATATACTGCACGTGGGTTTACCTGCGTGAGGCCAAGCGACCTGACACAGGGAATGACGGGTGACTGTGTACGACCACCCTGAACTCTTAAGTGCGCCACACTTCAAGGTCAAGGTACAATTGATTGTCATCATCAGCCTTAGTACCAGCAAAGTCTGTAGCCACACGTGTGCCACCTTACAGGCCTTGAAGACCCGTGGTCGGGGCTTCACAAAATGACGAACTATGGCGTCTAGTTGCCGCTTTGCAACTGTGACTTAGAAGGTAATCTAGCATAGTTGTAAACTGCCAATATTACGTGCAAGCATGTTCCTGTCCTCACGACATAGATGAGGCGTCCACTGAAAAGAGTAATGAGGCAAGCTAATGAGAAGACGATGTGAAAGAGGCCCGATTCAGCTATAGCGGCCTGCTCTTGAAAGCGAAACTTCGGAGTGATCGACCTTTTTTTTTGCCTCAAAAAAAAAAAAGGCAGATCCGACGTACAGCTGGAATCGATGATATGCGAAGCACCAATGAGAAAGATTGCTATGTAATTTTAAAATCAGCCCACCATTACGTGGTGGAGGTAAATTATGCCGTACATCACTTCTGTGTCATGATTATCATGTTTGGATGTGTCGTTTACCTTCATCATCTATTCACGTCATATGATCCAAATTTAGTATATGTGGAGCTGGCGAAATTACCCCAAGCACGTCATGAGCGTGGTATGTTGTCATGTCTTACATGACACGCGTGTGAGGATTATCATGTTTGCACCAGTCATATATTTTCGTCATCCATTGACGTTACGTAACACCAAATTCGGTATATGTGGAGCTAGAAAAACAGCCGCGAGCGCATCAAAATCGTTTACACCCAATATACTCCAATGTAGCGTTCACACACACGCACGCTGGGCACAGCGACGCTACGTTAGCAAAACGTGAGCACTCTAAAGACTGACGCCAGGCATGACCGGCGCGACCAGCGTCCGTCGGCGCGGCCCGACGGCAACCGGCGCGAAATGAGACCATTGCTGCATTCCGACCCTTTTCCCCTCCCCTGTACTGAGTAGCAAACTGGTTCTTCTAGGTTAACCTCCCTGTCTCTTCCTTTTATTTATTTCTCTCTCCCTTCGCGCCGATGCGTTACCCAGACAGCGCTGCGTCTCCCTCTTTTGGTGACGGAGGGACGCTGGACGCGCTGAAAAGAGCATGCATCAAAGCAACGCAGCGTGGCGCGCGCCTGCGAGTATATGGCAGGACCGGTGCCTGGCGTGGCAACGACGGCCTGACGCGACGAAATGAACGCCGGCGAGCACGCTCACCGCGTCACGTCGAAATGTAGTGGCGCATTGACTGTGACATGTAGTCATGTTTTCCTATGACACCCGTCTGATTATTATCATGTTTGCACCAGTCACATACCTTCTCCATCCACTGGCGTCACGTAATACCTAATTTCACATATATGAAGCTAGCGAAGCGGCCGCGAGCGCATCATCAGTGTGGCGTGTAGTCTTGTTGTTGCATGACACGCATGTTGTGTTTATCATGTCTCGATGTGTCATTTACCTATGCCGTCTGTTCGCGTCGCTAATACCAAGTTTGGTACATGCGACGCTAGTGAAACGGCCGCGAGCGCATCATGTGCGCAGCATGTAGTCATGTTGTTACATGACACACATCTCATGTTTGTCATGTTTGCACCAGTATCATACCTTCGTCATCCATTCATGCCCCGCAGTACCGAACTTGGTATAAGTGAAGCTAGCGAAAAGGCCGCGAGCGCATCATTATCGTGGCATGTACTCATGTTGTTACATGACACGCATCTCATGATTATCATGTTTGCACGAGTCACTTGTCTTCGTCATTCATTCACATACACTAATACCAAGTTTGGTATATGTGACATTAGCGAAATGGCCGCGAGCGCATCATGAGCGTAGCATGTAGTCATGTTGCTACATTACACGCATGTCATCATTTTCATGTTATAGTCAATCGCTTGTGTTCGGAATGCGATCATGCAACACCATACCAGTTTCGGAACATGCCATGTGAACGAAACCACCGCAAGAGCTACCGGACCATAAAATGTAAATCGTAACATTCATGATATACAAATCATGATTTTCATGTTAAGGCTAGTCAAATATGTTTTTCATACAGTCATGTTATGCCACACCAAGGTTGGTATCGATACCATTATCGAAACGGACAGGAGAGCTAAACGTCGTAGATAGATAGATAGATAGATAGATAGATAGATAGATAGATAGATAGATAGATAGATAGATACACTCAAAGTCGCGGAGGCTTCGCATTTAGTAGTTACTTTTGACACTGTATAGTTATCTGAGTATAGTCCTCTTTAACAAGAAACTTTTTTATTTTAAGGTACACCAATACTTCAATGACAGCAATTTTGTCAAAGATGTGACATCGTTAACCTGCTCGCAAAGAAATACAACGAAAAAGCTTTCTGTATTTGAATGATCTGGAAATCAAACCCGTGACCTCCTGGAACAGGACGATAAAGAGTCGGGTGTTTTGACCACTGTGCGCCACCGCCGCTCACGCAGGACACCTTAAAAACGTGCCCCGCAGTCTTCACATCGTCTCTTTGTCACAGTGGTACTGGTGATGTGGGGTGGTGTCACCGTCTTAGAGAGATGAAGTACTGCATCACGCTCTAGCGAGCACCGCCAAGACACTTCAATTCGAGTATTTCCGCGATGTCCAACCGGCCCTAATTCTGCTCTTAAACTTGCCTGTGTTTGTTTTAGTTATTTGCTTTTAGCGGGACGGCTCACTGCTCTCCCTTAGTTGAGTACGAAGTACTCGAAATCGTTAAACATGTTTTCTAAACACAATGCAACTTGTTTAGCGTCCGTCAGATGTTCACGGGACGGCTTTCAGCTCTCCCATAGTAGATAGAGTACCTGGTACTCTAAATCGTTAAAAGCTTTTTCTAAACACACACGAGTTTTTGTCGCATAAATCAGCGCCCACACTTTTAGCGGGACGGCTCAGTGCTCTCCCAAAGTCAGTACGAAGTACTCAAAATTGTTAAACATTTTTTCTAAACACTCATTCGATGCTGCTATTGTAGCTGCCTACTCAGTGTTGCGGATGCTCTCTCTCCGATTTCCGCCCCATTTCGTTTCAGTACAGTGTTAGTGCACGCTTCCTTGCAATGAGACACATCAGGGGTTGCGGACGCCTTGGCACGTTCACGGCTTAAGCTACAAGCGCAGACAAAGGACACGGACAAGAGAAAGTCACATTCAAAACAACACAGTGTTAACTTTCAACAAACGTTGATTACACGCAGATCCCCCTAGTGTATGTAGTCCACCATGCCATACGTCACATGTGCATAGCTTTCACATGTGATGTATAGCGTGGTGGAGTACATACACTAGGGGGATCTGCGTGTAATAAACTGTTGTTTTGAAGTTAGCGCTTTGTTGTCTTGAATGTGCCTTCTCTTGTCCGTGCCCTTTGTCTGCGCTACCATATATTATCATGCTACCATACCAACAAGCCCAAATCGCCACCGTCATGAAGCTGCAAGTTCTGCCTCTGACGTCCATGAAGCGTCGTGTGGTAGTGCGTGCATCGGCAGAAGCGTAGATTGCTGAATTACTGTTCTTCACAAACCAGAGCGCTAACAAAACATGGCACAGAAAGAGACTAGGACAAGCGCTTGTCCTGGTCCTTGTCTGTCCCGCGTTCTTATTTGCGCTCCGATTTCTAAAGAGCGATGAACAACCAACATGCCCAGACGTTCTCCCGTTTACAGATTAATTACTGGACAGCACCCAACTTGCCGTTTCTCTGCTCAAATGACCCGACGATGCTTTTCGTCAGCGCATGCCGAGCAGTACTAGAGGTCATGTGCTTGCTGTTACCATCTTTGTATACGCTGTGTCATGATTTATTTTAACTGCTTCAACCACCAAAAGTCTTTATTGTTAATTATTGAAGGTAGTCGTTAGCATGGGGATGTGCCTAGAGATATCAACGTGGGGTTATACAAATCTAACCCTATTAAAGAAGCAAAACACTGGCGCAGATGTTGCAATCAGCGTGTATTGAAAAGTCAACTATTTTAAAATAACACATTTTCCTTTCGGGTTGTATCAATTCTTATGACTAAGGGATCCACCATGTGTTTCCTAATTTCCTTAATTGCCATTTGAACAATTTTGGGATACTTATTTATGCTAAATTTGCTTTGACAGAATCAATTACCAAAGCATTTGACGCAATTTCGCTCGAACTCATTATTGTAAGTTTAAAAAATGACCACATTTGCACTTTCTTTATAAGTAATGGTGAAGTGTGGAGACATTTATAATGTTCTCATATTACTCCTGAATATTCTAGCTGACTCTTGCTAAAAAAAGAAACACTTACCCCAGCAGGGTCCAATTAGGAAGTGCTATTTTATATGTACAGAAATAAAGGAAGCGAAGGAATGAAGTAAAGTCAGTGAAATTTCCTAATCAACCTTGCGGTTATTTGTGGGTTTTCTCTTGCCGGTCTTGATTATGAAATTCCCTCGAAGGCACCGCGCAGAATTTCAGTTTTCACTGGGTCGCCAATTGTTTGCTCGAAAAACGTTGTGATAGAGGAAGAATGCCGAAATCGGCTGCGAGTTCTCTTGCTTCATAATTTGCTTATACTTTCATGTGTCCGCATCGTCTTGTTTTTATTCGCAAGAATGACTCGAATTACGCTCCAGTTATGAAAGGTTCGCTGTTCTGGCTGCTCGGAACGCACGCGAGAGTTCTTCGAATCCAGTTTTAATAACTATGCTGGAGATGAAGTGGGCCGCCCAGGAGCGAGCGCTTTGGGCACAACACACTTCATCTCGCCCACTCGTTTTCTCCCGCCTGCCTTCGCATTCGGAGACACCGAACGAGTCACAATCGCTCGAAATCTGAAATTTAAATAAGCCAGGACGGTGCTCAAACTCGTTCAGCGCACTTAGAAGGGTTTCTTTTTTGTTGGTAGAAATGGGGAAAAACGTTCATATTAGGACCTTGACGCTAATAAATAGCCTACACTGCTATCTGGCAAAAGAGAAGAATGACAGGAAATATTTCCGTCGTTTCACTTATTCGGTTCAATTTCCACGACGGAAAATTGCGTTTATACAGAAGGTTGCACTACAGCGGAAGGATATAATTACGTACAGGAAGGAAGCTATGTTACACGAGAAGTACAAAAACGCCCCCGCGTAAAACTTCTTCCGGTGTCAAGAGTTTAACGAGGTCGCACAAATATGACGCCCGTATGCACAGAGAAAGGGGGTGTAGTCCGATTTCAATGTCAACAATAATATCAAACTTTCCGACGAGAAAACTTGCTGTAAATAAAGTTCGGACAACAGGGCGTCTCTAGACAATTCCTGGATTCTTGACACACTTTCTTTGATGGCTATTTGTCACCCAACTTCCTTCAAAACGAAACACCAGGCTTGGGAGGGACAAACAGCACAATGACAGCGTAAGTGCGAGAAGCGACCTTCTACGAGGCCGTGGTAAACTATTTTAAAACGCTGAATGCAAGTACAGCGCAAAGCGTTCAGATTTTTAATATCAGCACGTTCATAGAAATACAGTCATATGTTCTTTCATGACCGGTGGTGTGTGCAGCTCAGCACTGCGACAGTTTGTTGTTTATAGCAGCCAATTACAGGCAGGGCCATGTCAACATCTTGACATTCTAGAATAATGACACTTGTGTTGCTAATATTAGAACTGAACTAGAAAAATTCTTTCATATTTTTCAGCATTTGCCAAAAGCACGCTGTCCGTTGGCTCTGTGGTCAACATTTTGCGAAAAAAGACTCAGATTGGTTGAAGGTCATGTAAAAGTTAGTAGGATGTTTTACTCTATTTGCAGGAATTTGAAGGAGGAAATGTGTGAAATCAAGAAAACATTACAATTTTTGCAGGTCAGGTCTACTTGATTACGCATGTGTATCATGGGTTCCCACCAAGACTATCCTATAATTAGAATCTAAAAACTTCAAAAACCAGCGGCAAGGTTTGTTTCAAGTAATTATAGCCCCTACGCCAGTGTTTCACGAATGAAGGCCACATTGAGATGAGATGTGGTACGAGTACGTAGACAGAAACTATGACCTAGATTGTCGCACCAGATACCTCACTCTAACACAGAAATCAATCATCAAAGCTACCTTGTTCAACCACCTTACACATCCACTCACTGTGATAATAGCAAAAAGATATCTGATTTCAAATGCATATCTAACACCTTTTTCTACTTATTCTTTTCAAGAACAATGAGAGAGTGGAACAGTTTAACTGACGACTTAGTAACTATAACAAATAACAATTTATTTTTTTCATTGCTGTAAAATTGTTCTTGCACTGTACAGAGTGCCCAAGCTATCTTTAGCCAGTGTTCAAAAATATGCCGACACACCCAATTACGTGTTGCTGACCGTTGCCTGAAGTTAGTCAGACTATTTTTTGTGTTCTAAAATATTGTTTATTTAGATAGGTTAAATAACGCTTTGGAAGGAATCAAGATATAAAAAAACATTTTAATGAGAAAGTTGTAGATCGCTTTGCGAAACGCTGGGTTAGACAGTTTTGAACCATTATATCTGTTAATTGTTAAGATTTTTTTGCTAACTATAAATGCCCGCGAAATACAAAGCAGTACCACGTGACAAACGCGCTGGCACGTCTCCACACGCCGTGATTCTGGTGCTCTCTTCCCTCGCACCGGTTCATGAGAGCGATAAGCAGTCACAGGGGTTATCCCTTTTGTGGCCGATCGCACCGTCGAGACGGCACAATCGGGCAAATGCTATGGTCGTTCGTACGCGGAACAATAGAGGGCACTGAATCATCGTGCACACTTGCGCGCGAGCTGGTTTGTCACCTCGTAGTCTTTTTTTTTTATTTCGCGGTCTGTTGTAGTTCGCAGAAAAGTATTAATAATTAACATATATAATGTTTGAAACTGTCTAATCAGACGTTTTGCAAACACAATGTACTACTTTTTCATTGAAACTTTTTATCTATCTTCGTTACTTCAAACGTTACTTAATTAAACAGATGTATTTAAACAATATTTTAGAACATAAGATAGTCTAACTCCAGGCAACGGTCAGGAACATGCATTTGGTCGCGTCGTAATTGCGTGTGTCGGCATGTTTTTAAACACTGGCTAAAGATAGCTGGGGCAACCTGTATATGTACTAGGTGTATCGAAAATATATTTCTTGATCCATACTGCTGCTTTGATAAATGAGATGGTGGTTGGTGGTTTGTTTTATATAATTGTTATGTACGTTTACTGCTTATTTCTTTCTACTGATTATGTTTTCTCCCCCCCCCCCTGTAATGCTTAAGTGGTGACGTAGAAAATATGTAAATAAATAAATACATAAATAAAAGAAAAGGGTCACAGCAGTAAGACTTAGTCCTCTATTGCAGAAATTCTCGCACGCCTGTGCTCGTACATACACTGCAGCGCAGCTTATTTCACCTTTTGTTGTTTAAAATAAGCTGAAGCTACATTGCAGAAAGTGGCTGAAGTGTTAACGTGACTCTACTTAACTACTCTGCTTGATTATGAAGTGTCAACTTAACGTGACTCTACTTAGTTGTGATATACACCAACTTGAAAAGCTACATGTTTTTTTTTCAGAATGTGTGTTAGCTCTTCCAGCTCTTGCAACACATTTCCGGTGGGCGGCCTCAATAATGATAAACACCTAGTGTGAAAGTACTCGCGTTCAGATTTTCTGAGCTGCATAGAAGCTTTGGAGAAGAGAGAGAGAGAGAAAACAATTATTGAAAGAAGCTTGTGAGTGAAGGTGGGAGGGTCCCTTATTTCAGGAACCCTCTGGCTTGGACAGCCCGCCGAGCTCGAGCGACGAGTTGACGCTGCTCGACCAGGTCCGGCTGGGAGATCGCAGCCTCCCACGCTTCACTGAGGAGGTCTTGGTGCGCATCTGGTGCTGCTGCTCGTAGTCTTGGGACGCTTACTTTGCACTGCAGTAGGAGGTGCGCCAGAGTGTGTGCCACATTGCAGTGAAGACAGATGTAGCTGTGCAACGTTGGCCTCATATGGTGCAATAGTACACCGTGTGTGAACGTGTTGCTTTGAAGACTCCTATAGTCAGTCCCTTCGTCTCTTGTGAGTTTTGGATGTGGCGGGGGGTATAACTTGCGTTCGAGCCGATAATGTTGCAGTAATGCATGGTACGTTAGTGGTATGGCTTCTCTTGTCTCTGATTCTGTTGTTGAGTGGGAGGTGCCTAGGATCTTGTATGGGAATGCCCGGTTGACGCTTTCGCGGGCTGCGGTGTGTGCCGCTTCATTTCCCTCGAGACCTTCATGACCCGGAATCCACACGATGCATGTGTAGGGACGAGGATTGTCCATGCGCTTTAGTAGCCTAATCGCCACCGTGGAGACCCTGCCTTTCAGGTAGTTCCGTGCCGCTGTTTGTGAGTCGGTAAAGACCACGATGGGATCCTCACTCGTCTGGGTGGCGAGTGCTATAGCAGCCTCTTCAGCTGTTTCCGCACGTTTGGCGAGGATAGTCGCTGATGCCAGTACCGCTCCCTTGTAATCTGCGACGGTAATCGCGAAGGCATTACGTCCCAGATATTTGGCTGCGTCCACGTATCGCGCCTGCGGGTCATTGCCATGTTTTTTCCGGATCATGTTAACCCTGGCGAGCCGCCTTTCTCATTGATGTTGAGGATGCATGTTCCGAGGGATCTGCTGAATTTCAAGGCTTTCTCGCAGCTGTGACGGTATTTTGCCTTTGCGTTCTTCGTTGGGTTCTAGGGTGGTCTGGTATCCTGTGCGTCGAAGGACGGCTTGCCCTGTGAGTGACAGCTTGAGTCTCTCGACCTGGTTGATGAGGTGTGCTTCGGTGAGTTGTTCCCACGTATTATGAACTCCCATGCGAAGCAGTCGGTCAGTGGAGGCGGCTGGCGGCAGTCCTAGGGCAAGCTTTGTAGCCTTTCGTATCAGCAGATTAAGTTTTTGTTTCTCCGCTGTCTTCAGGTTGAGGTAGGGAGTTACGTACGTTATGAGGCTGTAAAGGAGAGCTTGTACCATTTTTAGGGTGTCGTGCTCTTTGAAGCCACTGCGGCGATTAGCCACCCTTCGGATTAGGTGGGTGAGCTGTGTCACAGTGTTCTGCAGCCGGGGTAGGGCAGCGGAGCCAGACCCATCTTTATGTATGTGTAGTCCAAGGACTCGAAGCGTGTCAACTTGTGGTATTTGGACTCCATGTAGAAAGACTTGTGGGTCAAGAGGGTCGTAGCTTGGTGGTCTACCCCGGGTGCGTGCCGCAAGTACTAACAGTTCCGACTTTTCCGGAGCACATTGGAGGCCGCAGGTCTTGAGATATTCTTCAGTGATGTTAACCGCCTCTTGAAGTCGGTCCTCCTGTTCACCCGTGCTTGAACCTCTTGTCCACATAGTGACATCATCGGCGTACAATGCGTGATGTATCCCAGGAACAGCGTCCAAGAGACGTGGGAGCTTAAGGAGGGCCAAGTTGAAAAGCACTGGTGATATCAGTGAGCCTTGCGGCGTGCCTTTGTTAGGGAGTTGAAAAAGGTCGCTCCTGATATTCGCAATCCCTACAGTGGCAGTGCGGTTGGTTAGGAAAGCCAGCGTATAGGCGTATGTCTTGGCACCACAGCCGACATCTTCCAAGCTACGCAGAATGGCTTCGTGGCTCACATTGTCAAATGCGCCCTTTACGTCCAAAGCTAGAACAGATGACTTACTGTGCTTGCTCAAGCGGAGAAGAATATCTTCCTTTATCTGCAACAGAACGTCTTGTGTGCTGAGCATTTGGCGGAAGCCGAACATGGTGTTCGGATAGTGACCATTGTCTTCGAGATGTGTGGTGAGCCGCTCGTTTACCATGTGCTCAAAGAGTTTCCCAGCGCAAGATGTAAGGGAAATGGGACGAAGATTCGCAATCGAGATTGGCTTGTTTGGCTTGGGTACCATGGTCACCTCTGAGTGCTTCCAGGCTTGTGGTAGCTCGCCCTTCCTCCAGCAGTCGTTATAGCGCCGAAGGAGCGCCGTCAACGCCCGGGGCGGTAGCTGTCGTAGGTGCTTATTGGTCACTCCGTCTTTTCCCGGGCTCGTGTTGCGCGTAAGCTTAGCAAGGGCCGCGTGTAGCTCTGCCAGCGTGAAAGGCTGGTCTAGTGCTTCGTTCGGTGCTCCTCGGTACTCCCTGGGCGTCTAATTGTTGAAGGAGGTAGCTTGCTGGTTAACCGAGCCACAAAGTTTTGCTTGAAGTTCTTGGAGTAACTGGCGCTCTGTGCCCTCATAGTAGTGTATGAGCAGCTGAATTGTATTGATTTGGTTAGTTTTGGTGTGGGTGTCGTCAACCAGGGCTCGAAGAATGTGCCAAGTCTTCTTTGTGCTCAATGTCCCTTGAAGTTTGTCGCAGAAGGACCGCCAGTTCTGGCTCGCAAGGTTTTCGGCGTACTCCTGTGCCTGTCTAGTGAGTACGGCGATGCGGCGCTTCAGCTTGCGGTTGAGCTTTTGCCGTTGCCATCGTTTAATAAGTGATCTTCGAGCTTCCCATAGGTGAAGGAGATGATTATCGACTGCCGGATTGTCCTCGTTCAAGTGTATCGTTTTGGTATGTCCGTCAGCAACACTTACAATACTGTTTAACCAGGCTTCAATGTCTTCGATAGTCGAATCATCATCAAGCTCATTCCTGTAGGCGGTCCAGTCCGTGAGCCGAGCTTTTCCTTTGGAGAAGAAGAAAAGAAAGTTAGTGTGTGACTTAATTGAGCAAGGCTAAGGTGAAGTTCGCTGATACCAGCACGCTTAGTTTTTTTGTCCTTTGAAGGAAGCAAATGTTAGGAGTAGTCGGCGTTTATCATTCGCTTCCTGAAAGAGCAGCCAAAAAGTTCTTGGATGAACAGCCTATACGAAGCTGGGGCTTGTGTTTACGTTAATCATGGAGGAAGACTGGCTGATATGGCAAACTTTATACTTTTGCGCCTATATTACTGAAACTCGAGACCATAGTAGAAGACAGTACGAACACGTAGAAAAAAAGTACGCAGTAACAATACGGTACTAATATTCTGAACCTCGAAAAGAAAACATCCCTACAGTATAGTGCTATGCCAATTATAGAGCGATAACGGAGCCTGCTTTCTTCGCATATATTCAAAATAAAAGGTATCCACTGATGGTCTGATATCAAAGAGTAAAAAATGATAAAAATGAAGTTGGCCGGAAGAAGTGCGGCACAGCTTAACATATTTATGTGGGGCGATGTATGAGGGAGAAAAAAAAACTGGAATCTCTCTGTCTTTTACATTGTGGTTCTTGTCTTTGCTTATGATCTTTACATTGAGCTGTAGGACCTGTTTAAAACAGAATTGACAATGAGCGATTTATTTCCGGCGCAGTTTAAAAGTCATTCAAATCGCGAAAACATCCAACCTATATGTAGTAACGAATATATATATATATATATATATATATATATATATATAGGGGGGAAAGAAATGTATACATAAGGGCTTGATTTTTCGTGTTTTGACACAATAATAATGATCTGTAACAGACAATGATGCCAAGAAATGTATAGGGGAAGGTATTAGACCAGTTGTAATGTAAATTTGAAGAAAAGTCGGTGAAAAGATAACTTGCCGTGAGCAGAAACCAATCCTGCGACCGTCGAATAACGCCTTTGATGCTCTACCACTGAGCTACCACGGCGGCTGTCCCCCAGCCACTTTATTGGGTTTATATGTCAATTTAATCGTGGAAGTGTCAGTCAGTACCATATGTAGCACCGGAGGTGAGTGTGGCACACTCTTTATGAGCCTGTTTGGCATCACGTAGCACGTGAGCTTATTACGAGCTGGCAGCTGACCAATAGTGCCTCGTATACAACCTAATGGCACCAAGTATGCCAGTACGAGACCCTTGTTAATGAATAAGGGAAAGAGTGTATACATAAGGGCTCGCTTTTTGTGTTTTGACACAATAATGATAAACTCTAACAGAAAATAATGGCAAGGATTGTATAGGGAAAGTTATTAGACCAATCATAGTGTAAATGTGGAGAAAGAAAATTCGGTGAAAAGATAACTTGCCATAAGCAGGAATCGAACCTGCGACCTTCGGATAACGCGTTCGATGCTCGAATGCATTATCCAATAAAAAAAACGCTTGCGTTACTTGAAAAAATTACCTACTGCATATATAGTATAGTGGACTAATTTTAGAACTATTGTGGTAATTGTTGAAGCGTTAATGAGGCAGTCGGGGTCAACCACGTGGGGCATCACACTGCGCTGTTTTAAGTTGCGTATGAATTGTGTTTTCAGTTTTCTTTTTTTTTTTGAATAACAAACGAGAGAGAGAGAGAGAGAGAGAGAGAGAGAGAGAGAGAGAGAGAGAGAGAGAGAGAGAGAGAGAGAGAGAGAACTTTATTTGCGCATAACGCGGAGCATTCCGAATGGTCGGGCCCCTATTCCAGGGCTCCGCTGGCTCTAGCCATCATCTCAACCCGTTGGACCAGCCAGCGCTGATCAACAATGGCCGAGCTGGACAGCAGCGCCTCCCATTGTTCCTCTGTGTTGTTCATGTTGTGGTGATCTTCATTGTGATGCGTACACTCCCACGTGGTGTGAAACAGAGTTGATGTGGCCCCACACCACGGACGTATATCTTTGTATGCTGTGGGGTAGAATGACAAACGCATGACAAACTGCATGACAAACGAACCCCGCGGAATATGAAAAGGACCACGGGACAGCCGTCCCAGCCGCATCGTAAAGCAGCGCCCCAAAGAAGCTGATTGAAAGCGATTCCTTTGCCGATCACGGATCAGAAGAGACAACGCATCCACTTGGTTGTGATAGGGAAGCAGGAGCAAGATACGAGGATTATCAGCAATTCATTCCTGTCAGTTATTAATCACTTTTCTTACCCTTCTCTCAAGGCTTACTGATATACTTGATAAGAATGGCTTTTGACAGCATGGTCGAAGCGCAGCCTGTACCACGGACGAGTCTCTAAAGGTAACGAAACAGACGTAGAATATTTCGAAATTTCAGTTTGGCAGGATAAAAAAAAATGAACGAAAGTTTGACAACTGGGACTCAACAACACGTATACATCTTAACCTCCCCACTGCTTCCTTCTATTTTCTTTTTATGTATATTCACGCAATACCTGTTCCTCTCTCACTCGTCACAGTAACCCCTTCTCCACTCTTTCACCCCCCCCCCCTGTCTACTGTTGCTCCTCCCCCTCCTTTGTTAGAATTAAGGAGAGGGCACGAAGCGTAGATACGCTTGCGCTAAAGAAATCATTTTGTTCTAGCCTTCAGGAAGAAATACCCGCTTGTCAAAACGTCGGCTCAATACAGCCCCTGTTTATGGATCTTTCATTGTCCCTCTTTTGTGACACGTAATGAAATAACCCGTTCCTTAGTCAATGTTGCTTGAGAATATAAATCCTGGCTACGTCAATCAAAGGTAATGCAAGACCCGATTAGCATTTTCCGCGCTCAACAAACCTCGTGGTTTATAGTGAATAGTCGCTTCGTAGCAATCTATTTTTTCACTTTCTTAAATCCACAAGACATCATGTTTATCGATGCATCATCATTATCTATTTCATCATCACAAGCCTGACTGTTCCTACTTTGAAGCAGTGGCCTCTTCCAGATTTTGCCAATCTAAATGTACCTATCCTAGCTGCGACCACGTTATTACCGCTAACTTTTCAATCTCATATACCTACCAAACTTCCTGTCTCCCAACCACGTGCCGGCCTTTTCTTGAATTATATTCTCTTGTTATTAGTTAAGAGTACTTATCTTGCCTTTAAGCTACGCATTGTGCCCTGATTTTTTTCTTCTTGATTTCACTTAAATGTCTTTAACAATCAGTTTTCCCTGACCCGCTGTGCTCCCACCTTGCCTCTACAGTCTAACCTCAGAGTTAACCACTATCGCTAAGCAGAAAGGTACATATCTTGTGCATCTCACCGCTACAGACCTACGTAGCAGAAACTTGAAAGATTGCGAAGAGAGCTTAAGGTAAATTAGGGACGAGGCAGGGAACCATGGAAATACATTAAGGCTACGCTTAAGCGACAAACGATGCATTCAAGCAAAAAAAAAAAAAGAACGAAACGGGTGGCATGGCCGTGACGTCCAATCCACCTCATTTGCTACGTACTCCTATGGGGGACCCCACTTCTCTTGCTTATTTGTACCTGCTAGATGAAAACAAAACCTCTCCTTCATTATTGTTATTATTTTTTGCTCAACTGCGGAGAACAGTGCCCCGGGAGCTTCGTACTTGGGGTAGATAAGGCGTAACCTTGTTGACCACCTGTACCTGAAGGGGTGCTGTTGTTCATAACGTGGTGTGTGTGACCCCGCAAACCTCGAGGGAAAATGTACTTCTTTTCCTGGCACGCTTTCTTTTATCCTTCAAACATTTTCTTTCTATTCTCGCTTCTTATTCCCTACATCAGCATCGATCGCTGCCTGCCTTTTCTTTATGGTTCGCGTTTTTGGGGAGAGGCGGGGGAAAAAGAGGGGAGGCGTAGGAACTTGGATATTGCTTTCCCGATTGCGTGCCTTCATTCCCAGAGAAAACCTTAATTTTTCCTCCATAAAGTGATATCGTTGACCTTCATTTATTTATTTATTTTTGGCGTAACACGTTCCATGCGTATGTAGCCGAAGTTGAACACAACGTGAAGATGGTAGAGTATCTCAACCTCATTTAGGGCTTAGTAAGATTAAGGCAGCACAAGCACTTGTGCTCTACTTTTTGTGTCTCAGAGTAAGTTGTGAAACTTTCTTTCACTCAGAGCTCATGTTGCTTTCATGGGTAGCACAATGTCTCGAAAAAAAATATATACTTTTAAACCTACTGTTGCGAGTGGGGTTTGTGGCACTGGAGATACGGGATCAAGATGTCGAGGCAGGAAAAAGCTGTACTTCGTAGAGAGGGTTTATTTACATTATTTACATGGCACGGGCTCTTTTGCTCGAAGCTCTACATTGAAAGCTCTACATTGAAAAAGGTTGTCTGTTGAGCAAGCTCCGTGAACCAGTAAGCAGCCCGCGAGGGTTGATTAAGTACATTCATATCTCCCCAGATTCCTAGATCGGAAAATAGATCCATACGGCACTGTCCAATAACATGTCCCGCAGCACACACGGGTGCCATTATGCCGGCACCGCCCCCAACAAACACACATACACAAACCAAACACGTGTATGGTCCCAGTGATGCGGCCTCCAAGGGTGATGTGGCCTCCAAAACGGCAGTCGCGGTCTAGGCGCCTCCCAGGGGCTATGCCGGGACATCTGTTGCTGGTTTGAGCATCGGCGGCTCATCAGTCAGAGACGCACAGCGTGATGACCCGACGTCCATAATCGGCGGAAGCTCGGCATTGTGGCTTTTACCGGGACACGAAGACGCCACGTGTCGCATCTCTATGCTGACCCGAAGGACAGCGGTGCTCCGTAGAATAATTTCAGCCACGCAGCGCACCGCACACGGAAACAGCATGACGCCTTGGCGCTGCTCCTCATCTCAACAAAATGAGGCGGCTGCCTTTCATCTGTTCCGGCGGCCGCGGCAAAAGGGTGACCCGCCAAACGCAACGATACTTAAAATTCAAACGTGTTATTAAAACTAGTATTTTTTGGTGCAGTAATCACGGTAATTTCGCGTCTTCATAGATTCCGCGTCTTCATAGAAGCTTTCAACTGATGCATCATCACGGCTAGACGTAGGCGCATAAGCCTGTACCACCTCTATCTTGTATCTTTTATTGAGTTTAATGGCGATACCTACCACCCATTAATGCTTTAGTATTCTTCTATGTTGCCAGCTATACTTCTGTGGACAAGGAACCCCACTCCCAGTTCTCTTCTGTCAGCCAAGCCCCAATAGCAAAGGACGTGCCCGTTCTGTAGCACTCTATCGGCCTCATGTGTCCTTCTAACCTCACTGAGCTCTATTATATCTCATTTCATGCCTTCTAGCTCCTTCTAGCTATTCGGGGTCCTCTCATGCAAGGGGGTGCTCTCATGATCACGCCATAATTTAAGTAAGCCAAAATTAGTATGGGGGGGGGGGGGTTTAACGAATACCACTCGCCGGTCATGAAATGAATAATGGCCGAATTCCGTCGCGCATGCCATCACATAAAAAATTGTGGCACATACCCGGGGACGGGTATGTGCCACTGGCATACATGTATGTGCGACAGGTGTTTGACAGTTTATATCTACCCAGGAATGGCGGGAACACTCATGAGTGATTTTAACACATCATCGTTAGGAAGAAGCTGCCATTTGCAGCGTTAGCCGGACGTTTGCAAAGAATAAATGTCATTGTCTCAGAAGGAATCGAACTGTAGCATTCTGCGTGCCAATCAAGCATTCTACTACAGAGCTACGCCATGTCTCGGAACCACCTGTCTAAAAACTCTAATGTTCGTGAAACGCCAGTTGCAATTGCAGTGCTGACTTTTCAATTTCGTAAATATTATATATGTACCCCTAAGGTACAGCCATCAGGTGGCGTTAACATCAATTGTTGTCAGGTGTCCTCCGTTTTAGTTTATGTAGCTGCGTGAAGGGCTACACACCTCGCGAACAGCAGCGCTTTATGGCAGCTTACCGCTTCTGGTGTTGCTAATACCTGTGTTGCTGTTGGCATCGTTACGAAACTGTAAACAACTGGCGATGTAAAAAAATTGGCCGATCCCACGCACAGTCGGAATCGATGACATCAGAAAGGTTGATATGTCACTTTAAAATCAGCAGGACGTTACGAGACGCATGGATGTGGTATACTGTAAACAGAAGTATAAATAATATGAGCACTCAGGCAACCTAGATAAGATGAATGTATGTAGTTTGGAGTCGCTTAACGACCACACCACTAACGTTTGCAATACGAGCCCCAGAAGCGTTACGCATGTAAGTAATGCTAACATCACGTGTATGTCATGATCATTATGTTTGCGCCTAGAATTTTTGTTTATCCTTCATTCACATCTTGTAATACTAATTCTAGTATGTGTGAAGCCAGCGAAACGGCCACGAGAGCGCTATGAGCTTAAAATATGTTCATTTTTTTCATGACATGCATATCATGATTATCATGTCTGGATGTGTCATTTCCTTCATCGTCCATTCGTGCCACGTAATTCTAAATTCGGTATATGTGAAGCTAGCGAAACGGCCGCGAGCGCATCACTAGCATGACATGTAGCCAAGTTCCTACATGACATGCATGCCGTGATTATCATGTTTGCACCAGTCATATACCTTCGTCATCCATTCACGTCGTTTAATGCCGAATTCGGTATGTGTGAAGCGAGCGATACGACCATGACCGTGCTATGAGCGCATGACAAGTAGACATGACTTACACGACATGCAGGTCATGATTTTCACGTTAGGGCCTGTCACTTGTGTTCCTCATGCAGTCATATCATACCACACCACTTCTGCGATATGCCATGGGAATAATAGCACCGCATCAGCAGCAAGATGATGACAACTAAATGATGAAAGTCATGACATACATGTCATGCTTTTTATGTTATGACTAGTAACTTATGTTCGTATACACTCGTTAAGCCATACCACGTTTACTATCGATCCCATCATCGGAAGGGTCAGGAGAGCTTAAAGTCGTAGGTGGCTACATAGATAGATAGATAGATAGATAGATAGATAGATAGATACACACATACTTACATACATACATACATACATACATACATACATACATACATACATACGTACGTACGTACATGCATACATACATACATACATACATACATACATACATACATACATACATACATACATACATACATACATACATACATACATACATACATAGAGATACGATCACAATCGGCGAAGTTTGCTAAGAAATACATCGCATTTAAAACGTATGCAGCTGTTTAAGATATGTCTGTGCGTGCATTTGTAGGTATCTATAGCGCAACTGCGTAACGTTTCACTCAATAAAACGCCAGGCCTGCGCGTGAGATGCAGCACAGCCACAGCGAAAGCTAGAATGCGGCCTTTCAGAGTCTTTTCTAAACACTCATTGGGTAAGTACTGCAAGCACACTTGCTTGATACCCACTACAGCAATGTTAATAAATTTTTTTGGTTGAAGGCATTTGCTATGCTATTTTTCGTCATTCTTCTGAGAAGTGTGGTATACACTAAACACTTGCAAGGAATTTTGTTTCAATTGTTCATGCAGTGGCTGACGGCGACAAGAAATTATGGCTGAAGTGGGTGTGCGCCACAGTAATTAGGTGAACAAGGAGTTTTTGTAATGGTTTGAAGCATTGGGCGACCCACTCGTTACGCTATTCACACTGTACGACGACAAGTTGTTCTTTTGCTGTTGTAAAACGCTTTATTAGCCGTATTAATACGAATATTTCCCAGTAAACACCGCTATGCAGTAAAGCAGCAAAGAGCACCGTGCGTTTCTGTGAATAATTTGGAGCTTATATAAATTTTGAGATAACCAGAGGATGTTGGCTGGGTACGTGGGCGCTAACTTCCTCGATGTTTGTAAATATTCGTTGCAATGAAACACCAGTTCGTTATTTTGGTGTGCCTCTTGATAACCACCGTAATAGTGGCCCTCATTGGACGTCCGCCATTACCTCCATCCGTCGAAAGGTGTTAACTTGGCAAGGGTGGGATCTTTCAGTTTTTTCGAGAGCTAAAGCATGCAACATCTTTCATGCATCAAAGCTTGCCTACATTCTACAAGTGTTGCATTGCTCTCACGTACATATCCAGGCGTTCCACCGAATATTTGCCTGATTAATTTGGAATGCTTCATGGAAAGCCATGCGAAGAGACAACCTTTTTCTTCCGCTTAATAAGAGAGGGATGGGGGTCTTAGTCTTGTGCATTTGTTTGCACGACAACTAGTGATGCGATCTTTTTACCTTAAGGATGTGTGTCACACATTTCTTCCACCTGATATTTGCCTGCTTAATTTGGAATGCTTCATGGGAAGCCATGGAAATAGACAACTTTTTTCTTCCGCTTGATAAGAGAGAGAGCGGGGGGGCTTAGTCTTGTGCATTTGTTTGTACGACAACTGGTGATGCGATTTTTTTTTTATCCTAAGGATGTGTGTCACCAGTTTATTTTGGCTGTTATCCGGAATCGACTTGCTTACCACTTCCCTTTTCGTTTTGTCACAAGAAGAGTGGCTGAAAACTCGCAATTGTTGGGTTTCTCGAAAGAGATTGTAGAGGCGCTGCAGTTTTTGAAAGCCAGATTCACTTCAGAATACTTATACACTGTATACAGTACGACACTCAGTGTTGTACTTGTCAGCACCCTTTTCCCTGAACCTGTACACCGACAGCCATATTTATCTCAAACTGGTCATGATGTGTTCTACTGTGTGCATGAAATGAGTATATCGCCAGCAGCAAAAGCGTTTTTCAAGCTACACACCTCCACATTACCTGTAAAGACGTGGCTTCATGAAAAATGTATATACCTGTCCTGGTCTTTAAATTGTAGACACTGCAATGAACCTGAAGCAATAGAGCACTGTTTTATTCTTTGCTGTGATGCGTGTCATTTCTGGGACATTCTTAAGAGAACCATCAAAAAGGAATTTCATATTGCAGCTCATAATGTTGGGTTCCTACCATTCAAAAAAACCCTTTAACAATAATGCTACATGCGATTTAAACATGTTATTGGGCCTTTACTCATTATGGAGGAGCCGTATGATTCACAGACATGCTGAGACACTTCGCTCGACCAAGTCTGCTTTCCGAGAAGGGGCAGCCAATGCGCGTGTGATGCAGAGACTTTCTACCCAGTTCCGGAGTGGCTTGGACTTCTGGACATGTGTGTTTGTTTACCAGACTTTTGAGGGTTCGTTGTATTGTAAGAAATTGTGTCTTGTGCATGTGTGTGCGTGAGCATATATTTGAAAGAATTCATTGTATAACTTTATATCACGTCATGTGATTACATTATTTTTATGCATTGTATAGAAAAACAAACGGCGTAGCTCTGTGTTAGTATACAGGGGCTGGCACCCAGCGGACCCTGGTTCGAGTCCGACTGTGACATTGGCGCTAGGGTTTCTTCCGATTTCGTGCGCTGTTGCTACGGACACCTGTGGCGGCGGTGGGCAACTACGGTGGAGCGTGACCCGAGTTGTGATCTCATAACAGTTTTCGCTGTGAAAAAAAATTGCAGCACTGTCATCTCGCATGTGCATGCTTCGCAAAACACCGATTGCCAAGGTACGTGGGATCTTCCGAATGTTTTCTCATGGTGTCACGTGAACAGCCTACGGAAGAAATGAAGCAGGCCTAATAATGAACTCGTAGTTTGTATCTCATAGAGGTTGTTTAGGGGCTCTTTATTACTCTCCACTGACATACGCAATCTGCCCTTCACGTAACACCGCTGCGGCAGCTTTCAGATTCATCAACGTTTACATCCGGGTGCCTTGATGATGACAAAGTGCGGACATTACTACATTAACCCAGAAACCACAACAATCTAAAGCAAATATAAAAAAACTGAAAGAGCAAGCATGAGATACATAGCGAAGAGAGAAAAAAATAGGTGTAAAAGATAAATGGATAGAAATAAAAAAGATGCAAAGCAGAAATTAAAAGAAAAGATCAAGAGAAAAAGCAAGTAGAAGCTAAAGAGAAAATCTAAAAGAAAAGCAAAGAGGGTTGCCGAACCCCGCAAATTCTTCCGGCGTGGAACCTGTATAGGGCGAAGCTGCTTTTACTGCCTACCGGTTGATAATTAGACAGTACATGATGCCCGGTCTCACACAATTACAAGGAAAATAATGGTAAGAACAAGCACCATATTTCACTGTCACTTCTGTTAGCTGTCACCATCCGTCACTCTGGTTTTTGTGCACTTGCATACTATGAATGAGGTAGAGCACATCGATTTCTACGTGTAAGCGCTCTTCCATCTGCGGCTGCGGCTACACATATTGCACACGAGAACCCTCTCTGAACAAAACTGGTGCAGATATCGACAACCTGATCGAAAGACAAAACTCGAGAGCACTCTTGAACATGCACTGCACTTCACGGTAGAGCAGGTAGGACACGAGTTACCCCTCTGCGAGGGCGTTGCGCCAAATCGACGTTAAGCGCTGAGCGCATTCAGTGAACATAAAAGGAAAAGAGTGCTTGGTCAAGCAGGACAACTTTCATGTGCTTTGCGGTTTTCGACAAGTGCGGGGAAGCGTTCTGGCTCATTTAGGTCGAACTGAAAGTCCACATTATGTGTCATATTCACCGATAAGAGCAAACAGAAACTAAGGTGTAAAGACTACTGTTATACGTTTCCCATTTATGGTTTGATATGACACAACTCAGTGCAGGTAATATTACTTTAAAAGCGTTCTCGCATGTAAAACCAGCCCCGACGTGGTGGTCTAGGGGCTAAAGTACTCGGCTGCTGAACCGCAGGTTGCGGGATCATGGGTGCACGTTAAAAAACCCCAGGTGGTCAAAATTTCCGGAGCCCTCCACTACGGCGTCCCTCATAATCATATGGTGGTTTTGGGACGTTAAACCCCACATATCAATCATAGTTGCGGGATCAAATCACGGTGGCGACGACTGCATTTTAGATGATGGCGAAAATGCTGTAGGCCTATGTGCTCAGATTTGGATGCACGGTAAAGAACCCCAGGTGGTTTAAATCTCCGGAGCCCTCCACTACGGCGTCTCTGATAATCCTATGATGGTTTTTGGACGTTAAACCCCACATATAAATCGCATGTAAAAACCAAAGGAAATGCGAGAAAAACCTCCTCATAACGTGTTCAAAAAAGATGTATAGCTTTTGAATAAGGCTAGGGAATACAGTAGTTATTTCTATTGATACGTTCTCAAACAAGCGAATTAGCCCACGAGTCATCTCTAACGGGTTCTTATGCTAGGTTTTCCTTGCGCCGGCGTTTTCTTCTGACTAATGTCAATGAAAAAAGGAACAAGGACAATAACGGCGAAATTGAAACTTGGTGCTTGCGCGCCCTACAACACGTTCACGCACAACACAAATATCGGATTGCCACTTCGTCACATCGGGGTGGTCGTACATACCTTTTTATGTGATCAAAACCCAATAAAGTCCTGCAATCTTGACGATAACCTCTGCACTGCCACACGAATCCACAGAGCACACAATGGAGCGCAGATAACTATAACGTGAAACAGCGACTGCATAAAGGATGACGAAGGCAACGATGCTAAGTTCACAAAGATGGCAGATATCAACGACTCAGGCGAGAGCAACCCAATAGGTGCACACATGCATGGCCTTTCGTTTTTCTTACAGCGAAAGGTGTTATTAGATCGAAACGCAGGTCATGCGTGGCGCCGTTGTTGTCTGCCACTGCCACCGGTGTCCGTAACCAGTATCGAAATGAAAAAAAAAACATGAGTAAACAAAAAAAAAACACACACACCCGATGACACAATGGAAAAGGAACCCGAGTCCATTGCATGCCGGCCCAGTATTCTACCATTTAGCCACGCCAGTGTTTGGAACTTATTTCTAAACTGGCATTAGGGAAACTTGTCTGGAAAAGAATGGCATTAATACAAGCAACAAAGCGTTTTAGAGCACCAAAGGAACAGCCAGACGTCACGCAATGCGAATTGCACAACGACTGGGTCGTCCAATGCTCTAACTCGTTAGAAAACTCGTTCTTGATCACCCATTAATTTTGGCACATACCAACTTCTGGCATAATTCTTCATCGTCGTCAGCCGCTGCATAAGAAATTGCACAGTATTATTAAAAAGTGTGCAGTGGATACCACGCTTTTTCAAAGAATGATAGCATAGTGAATGCTGGCCTGCGACAAAAAACTTATGATTATTTATGTCGTCGTGGGTACCCAGCAGTGTCCTTGTAGCAGTTACCCGAAGAGTGTTTAAAAAAGGCTCTAAGTGACCGCTCTTCTAGCTTTCGGAAGTTTCAGTGAAATGACAAACATTATCCTTCCTTCTTATTAATGAAAGCAAGAGATGGTCACTTTTTCTTGTGAAGAAGAAAAAAATCGTATGGACCAGTGCAGGAGGAAAGCTTCTTCTCTCAAAATGACTAGTTCTTCGTTAAATGTGTCAAAGTTATTAAGAGATGTAACAGAAAAAATATGGCTCCCTGCAGGCACCTATGCAGGTGCGCCAGTCCTCTTCGCTTCCGCAATAGAAAAGCACCAATACACATTATGAACTCTACCAAAAGGTCTCTATGACGCGACTGCCACTGCGTACTAACACAAAAAGTGCTGGTCACGAAACGCCAGAAGAGGGTTTCCGTCCGGCCACATCGCGGACATGAGGCGGAGGTAACCGCACCTCATGTCGCAAGGTGGTTGGCCGTTGGCAACGCTTGACATTGTCTTAAACAAGTGAAGCCTCAGACTTCAGAGGGTATGGGGCGTGGTTTTTATGATGCAGTGTCGTTTCGAGCGGCCTGTTCACGCTGGTGATCATTTAAATTTCCACGGCAGTTCCTGCAGTTATATCAGTATGGGATATATTCATCAGTTTTGTCTGCTAAATGTGTTTAGAAAAAGTGTTTAACGATTTAGATTACTTGGTACTCTACTACGGGAGAGCAGAAAGGCGCCCCTACCGAGGAACAAAAAGACTCAAAGAGTGTAATGTAGTCTTGCGAAAAAATGGCACAGAATTAGTGGCAACGACTCATACTAACGAGTCTATACCATACTATGGGAGGGCTTAGCAGTACCCTGGATGGAAGTTGATTGTTCAGGATTAAACATGTGTGTTTAGAAAAAGTGGTTAACGAGTACTTGGCACTCTACTACGAAGACTGTCTGTTGAACTGTACTATGTGTGTGCTTAGAAAAAAGTTAAAAATTTAGAGTACCAGGTACTCTACTATGGGAGAGCATAACGCCGCAACGTGGGCCTCGCACTAACATGTGTTTAGAAAAGGAAAAAAAAATTGGCAGCATATCCACGGAGTGAATGATGGAGAGTGGGGCGAAGCATCCGTCCGTCCATGCGTCTGTCTGTGTGACCGTCCATGCGTCCATCTGCCCGTCCGTGTGTGCGTCTGTTCGTGCGTCCGTCCCTGTGTTCGTCCATGCATCCGCCCCTGCGTCCGTTCATGCGTCCATCCATGCATCTGTCTGTGTGTCCGTTTGTCCATCTATTCAACACTCCAAGCACCACCATCTCGCATTTTTTCATCATATATTGCCCATATAGAAGCCCCGCCATCCAGCGGACATTCCAAGGACTAAACAAAAAATGGCACACGCACGCTTTTGTACGACTTGCGCTTCGGGTCTACTTCCCACCTTTAACCACCTCGAGTTCATGGTATGTACTAGTTCACTGTATTAATGGCACTGCGTACCAACGCTCGCTAAACCTTTCTAAAACCAAGAAGGCTATGCCCAGCGAGTATAACGTAGCAACCTTTTCCTGTCAGATAGTGCTCAATGTAAATGCCAATGGCTGCTAATGGGAAATGATAGACAGGAGAAATCGGCTTTTATTTTCTTACGGCTTGCGCTTCGTATCTTCTTCCCACCTTTAACCACTTCGAGTTCATTCATGGCATATACTAGTTCATTGTATTCAAGGCAATGCGGCTCAACGCTCGCTAAACCTTTCTAAAACTAAGGAGGTTACACTTAGCGAGTATAACGTAGCAACCCTTTCTTGTCAGATAGTGCTCAATGTACATGCCAATGGCTGCTAATGGGGATCGCTGCGTGCGCGTAAACTAAAAGCCGAATGCTCCTGTATCTCATTTTTCATTAGCACTCATTGGCATGCACATTGAGAACTACTTTTTATTTTTGAACAACTCACAGAAGAAATCTCTCACCGACACCACCTTGGAGGTCTAAATGTTATACTTGTTACATACTACAACATTTACGAGGGACGAACGGGTGCCGCTATAAAGAGCTTTGCCCGGTTTGCAAGTGCTAAGGACATCCCTGATCATTTTACGTCAGGAGCGTCCGTCAGTAGGAGTTATGGTGCCCGTCGCGTCTTGGACACCTTCGAAGGCGCTTGTCTTCGACGTTGTTGTCCCTACGGGGACTAGTGCCGAGACCGTCGTTGATGCGACGGCCTCAATAGTTGGCCTCTCAGAGGTATACTGCGTGCAGCATCAGGAAGCTCGAAACTTCAAAGTCACCGTGAAGAGCATGGCCTCCATGTCTCTAATCTTCAATGCTGGCTGCCTGCTGATTGGCGGCGAGCGTGTTCAAGTCGTTCCCGTTGGCCCACAAGTGACCAACGTCGCCTGCCCGTTCCTGCCGTCGTTCGTCTCAAACGAAGTTCTCGTCCAAGCGTTATCCCCAAATGGCAAGGTGTTCACTGTCCCCAGTGGTTTGATGAGCGGGCGACGCGGCGTACTCACTGGAACGCGGTATGTTCGAATGGAGATGAACGCCGCCAATCCTGTGCCGAACTATCTGCGCATCTCCGGTCACCGTGCTACGTTCGACTACCGTGGTCTGCAGCGTGTATGTCGAAAATGCGACTCAGGGGACCATCTACGAGCCCAGTGCACAACACCGTATTGTGGTCGCTGCGGTGTGCACGGCCACGTTAGCGAAGGATGTGACCGCCCGTGTCGACGCTGCGGGGACGGCCACCCAACTGTGGTTTGCCCTGTCCGCCGCTCTTACTCAGACGCTGCCGCTGGTGCCTTTCCACCACTGACACCGGCAACGGAACCAACTTCCGACTCGGGGGACGCAGAGGAGGTCACCGACGCTGTGCTGGCCTGACCCCTACAAGTTCCTTCAAACGTAGCGCACAACGAAAGCGCGATTGTCGATGTGACGCTTGGCGCGTCGGCCTCCCCGTTGGTGCAGGAACCGTGCGCTTCGAAAGACGCAACGCACTGCCCTGCAAACGGCGTCGGCGTCTCTCCTCTGACTCCACTTGATGCTCAGTGCGCAAATGACCCCAGTTCGCAGGCTGCTGCTGTTGGAGTTGACCCTACGACCCCTGTTATTTCGGAAAACAGGGGCAAAAATACCACAGCCTATTCTGTTGCGGCTGCTCTGACCATTCAGACATCGCCTCGTACACGTAAGAAATCGCCCACACAAAGGGTGCCTACACCGGCCTGCCGAGACGTGGACAGTGCTGCCAGCATCAAGGATGTGGATCCAAGCTTGCCGGCGGCTCAGTCCCTACCTCCACAGGACATGTCTTCGGAAGACGGCTTCAGCCTGGGACTAGATAGTAGCATCGGACTGTCTAGCCATGCCGATTTTGACGTCGACATGGGAGCTCCACGTGAAACAAAGCGAGGGCATACTTCCAGCTCTTGCCCCGATGAACGCAGTGATGACCGTAGTAAATACCAACGGTCCGAAAAACCTCGACCCTCTTCTGGAGGGTCGAATAGTGCGTTCTAATTTGGTTGAGGAAGTGTCCCCTGGACACTTTCTAGGACACTGTCTAGAACTATGCGTCCAGGTTAGTCTTTACTTATTATTATGGCTACTACACTCCATATTATTTCATTGAACGTTCAGGGTTTTCGCAGTCCGGCAAAGCAGGCTGAAGTGATAAGTGTCGCCCACGCTGCAAATTTTGATGTTTTGTGGTTCCAGGAAACAAATTTTTTTTCCCGCTATCCGACGTGCTTGCTTTTAAAAGAAAGTTCAACCTAGATTGTTATTTTTTTTCGCTACATCTTGTTTTACGGTAGTAGGTATTATTATTTTTAATTAAGCTCTATTGCGGGATCATCATGCTTTTTACGATGGCATGGGCAGGGTTTTGGTTTTAGACTGTAGCTACTTTTCTTTCAGATTAAGGATACTGTGTGTGTATGGGCCAGCGCAAGCTGGACAGTCTAATGACTTTTTTAGAGACCTGGATGTGTTTTTCCTTGACGGTCGTGATACCATTCTGATTGACGACTTAAACTGCGTTCTAAATACACGAACTGATGTACAAGGGCCTGGCTGGGGCCGGTCTGCTTGGAATTCATGCAAGCTGCGACGCCTTGTCCACCACTTTTCATTACTGGACGCGCACAATGTACTTCACGGAAATACCTTTGTTTGGACATGGCGACGCGGACCATCCTCCTGCTTGCTCGACCGGGCTTATATCCCACGAGCGTTAGAGGCGTTTGTCTCCGATTTATGCGTTCCGTCCTTCCCACCTTCTCCTGTGTCCGTATCTGATCATAGGCCTATTGTCTTGAAGCTCGAAGTTCCGTTTTCTTTAAAGTGTGAATACACTTTATAGGCGGCCCCAAACCATCCACCGCCGTCGGCGGCGTCCGCAGTCTTCTCTCTATCTTTAAAAGAAAGAGGACTTGGCGGGCCGCAGCGCGACGCTCTACCGAATAAGCCACGGACGCGATGCTGATATCGGTGTCAGCAACGCGCCTTATATCTTTAACGCCGCTGCGCGCGTCCCCCTCCCCCTTCGCTCGCTCCTCCGCTCTCCTCGCTCGCTGCAGCTGCACGCGCTACCCTCTCTCTCGCGCGCCCGCCTTCTCTCTCAGTCTCCCGTCGAGAGCGGGTCGTGCGATGGATGTCCCGGAGGCAACGCTACCATCAACAACGAATGCAGTACAACCGAATGCCAGCACTGCACCCGTCGTTGGAGGTGACGGTACCGCGGTGGTTTCGCCGACGTTCGTGAGACCGAAGGGTTCGTGAGACCGAAAGGGCTCGTGAGACCGAACGTAAGCGGGCGAAGCGTGCAGCGGATGCCGAACTGCGTGCTCGCGAGGCCGAGTGCAAGCGGGCGAAGCGTGCAGCGGATGCCGAACTGCGCGCTCGCGAGGCCGAGGACAAGCGGGCGAAGCGTGCAGAGGATGCCGAACTTCGCGCTCGCGAGGCCGAGGACAAGCGGGCGAAGCGTGCAGCGGATGGTGAACTGCGCGCTCACGTGGCCGAGATGAGGCGTCAGCATCGAGCCGCGAACGCGGCCCAAGAAGCGGAACGACAACGCAAGCGTCAGGCGGAGAAGGGCGATGAAGGCCGGCGTCAAGACGCCGCTCGCAATCGTCAACGGCGAGTGGACGTTCCCGAAGCCGTTCAAGCCAGTGAACGTGCCGGGCGGGAGAGGGTGCGAGCCCTGGACTTCGCTCGTCCGGACGCGCGTTTGAAACGCGACTTTGTGGATCGCAGCTTCGGTCACAGCTGCGCCGTGTGTGACCGGCTGTGGTTCGATAACAACCTGAGCTGCATTTGCGGCTTGAGGAAAGCGACCAACAGGTTGAACGCGTTGCGGGTTCTTTGGAACGAGTTCGGAAGACTCGTTCCAAAGCATCACTCGTTCCAAAGCATCACTCGTTCCATAGCATCACCCCGTGCGAATGCACGGGGTGATGCTATGAGGGGGAGTAAAGTTAAAATCCGTTGGCATTCGCCAGTGAGTTAACGTAAACTCCCCCGTGTGATCAAATTGCGATTCCCAGGAACCATTACATCATAAAGGCACCATAGTGTGATTAATAAATATAAAAGTGCGAATTAATAAATACCCCTCATACATCACCCCGTGCATTCGCACTTAACCATGTTCACCCTCGGGGAAATGCTTGGGAGTTTTTTTCGGAAAAGCCATGGCGTCTTGATGTTCGCGTCCTACAGGACGCGCGCTCAAGATCAGATTTGTCATGCGCAATACGTGTGTCAATCACGGCGTCTGGTCCTGAAGCTTGGGATGCGCTTAAAACACAGTGGCGCCTGCGCTGCGCAGTAGAGTGACGTTCGCTTCGTCGACGCGTTTCTGAAGAGCTTGCTGATACTACGATGAAGTTACGCATTGCTTTGCGCGCCGAGACGCGTTCTACTCTGATGCGAGCGTGGCAGCGTGAACTGCGTGAACGCTTTCAGCGCTTGAGATCTGCTTCGTCCCTGGCGGCAGCAGCATGGCGCTGTAGACACAACCAATGTGCACATCTCGAGGTGCTGCACTACGCGAGACATTCGTTTTTTGGGCAATCACAGCCATCTATCTGTCTCTATGACAGCACAAATACTACCTGCACAGCGGCTTCCTACGCGTGAACGATCTGTTTTCTTGGCGCATTTTGAAGCAATGTCGTGTTCGGCCTTGCGGACTAACTATGATGAAACACCGCCAATGCTTCGAAGTTTGCCCCGTATTCCTCAAGAAGCTGCAGATTGTATGCACTTCCCTCCGTCGGCTGAAGAGGTAAAAGCGGCACTGAAATCTATGAAACGTGGAACGGCCCCTGGGCCAGACGGTTTTCCTGTTGAGTTTTACTTGACATTTTGGGATGAAATTTGTGCTGCCTTTACCGCGGTTATCCGGCGATGCTACGAGGACGGTGTCTTTCCTTCAAGTTTCGATAGGGACGCATTGTGGTCATTCCAAAAGGTGATGCTTCCTCTGTTAATCCTGAAGATTGGAGACCTGTCATGCTCCTCGACGTTGACTATAAGACATTCGCGGCGGTAGCCGTTCAACGTGTGAGGGGTCTGTTGAACACCCTGGTAGGTCATCACCAGGCTTTATCAGTGCTTGGACGAGAAATACACAGCTTGTTATTTACCACACGCGATATCATAGCCTATATTCTGTCGCAATATGCGCGTGGTATTCTTGTGTTTTTGGACCAGGAAAAGGCGTTTGACCGACTAGAGCACGCGTATATCAATAATGTGCTCCCAGCGTTCGGCTTTTTTCATTCGTTTGTGGAAATGATTAAAAAATGGCAGCATATCCACGGAGTGAATGATGGAAAGTGGGGCGAAGCATTCGTCCGTCCATGCGTCCGTCTGTGTGACCATCAATGCGTCTGTTCGTGCGCCCGTCCCTGCGTTCGTTCATGCATCCACCCCTGCGTCCGTTCATGCGTCCATCCATGCATCTGTCTGTGTGTCCGTTCGTCCATCCATTCAACACTCCAAGTCCCACCATCTCGCATCTTTTTATCATATATTCCCCATATAGAAGCACCGCCATTCAGTGGACATTCTAAGGACTTTTTTTTATTGATATGATATATAAGGAGATGTTGGCGCACCATTATGGCAGCAGCTACTCCTTAGCCGTTGATTGAAACTTGAACACGTATCTTGAAGCAAAACATACAAAGCAGTGCATGGAAAATAGGAAACTCGTGCACAGATATGCAAAGACACACTTATACGCACATATCACAACATAATGGTAAGTAAATGTTCGATAGTCAATGTAAGAAGTCTCTGGAAATGTCCCTCGTTTATATTCGGTCCACCAGCACAGAACAGCAGAGCACACGTCTGGTCCTTATAAAGATGCATTCGCTCGTATGTACATAATAGTCGACACGTCATTCATTTCACAACACACACGTGATGGGTGTCACATGATACTGTACATAATATGTACATGTGTTACAAATGAAAGTTTGTTCTTTGTTAATACTTATCAGCAATCCCGCTGTCTTGTAAAAAAACTTTTTAATGCTTTTAAAGCGTAGGACTGTAAAACTCCAGTTGGCCACGGGCCCAGAAGTTTTTTCATGCTAAATGGTCTGCGGTCCAATGTGAACAATTCGGACTTAAGACGGTGTCTCGGCGTGTCATGATGAGGACAGTCTATAAGAAGGTGACAGACGTCTTCATCTATAAATCCACATTCGCATTCCGGAGTTTCAACTCTGCCGATTCTGTGCAAAAAATGTTTTGTGTATGCGGTACCTAGCCTCAATCGGTGAATTAGAGTTTCCGTCCTTCTATCTAATGCCAGCGTAATTTTGAATTCAATGAATGGATCGATGGGATATAAATCGCAGCTCTTTGTACTTTGGTCAAACCAAGCGGTTTTGCTCATTCTGAAAGTTGTATTCTTTATAATACTACGCAATTCATTTTTCAAAATTGGTAAAGAAACAGTAACGTCTTTACGATGTGCTTGTCGTGCTGCTTCATAGGCAGCTGTGTTTCCAAGAATGTTGCAATGGCCAGGTATCCACTGGAATTTGATCTCATGTTGCGCCTTCTTTGCTTTGGTGAGCTCCTTCAGTGTTTCGTATGTCATACTATCACTTATTACTGTCCTGTTTGTACTGGAGAGTGATCTTAATGCGGCCTGTGAGTCACTGAAAAGTACCCATTTTGTAGCGTCTGCTACCGAGTTTATAAACTTTAGAGCATACAGAATAGCGAAGAGCTCAGATGTAGTAGATGACGTCACGCGACATAATTTAAACGATTCCTGAATATTGAGCTGTGGTATGATAAATGCCGATGTTGAAGACGTTGTAGTACTTGAGCCATCTGCGTAAATATGTATGTACCCTGCATACCGCATGTGTATCTGATAAAGCGCTAGTTGTTGAGCAGCTTGGATGAACATGTCTCTCTTTCTGATAATGCCATCCACTGAGAATTCAATGCTTGGTATTACAAGCAGCCATGGAGGATAGTCCATTTCAGAGCTCCAAAATTCATTTCTGGGTAATATATGTACATTACTCTGTATATCGTTATGAGCATTGCTTTTATCTCTTAGTAAAATCTCCAGTGCCAATGGGTGGTCCTTGTGTTGCGTCTGTAAGCGAAAAAAATGGCGGCATGTTTCAATTGTTCTCATTACTGGAAAGGGTGGTTGTCGAGTCTCTGCTATGACAAGGCTGCTGGAAGTCGCTCGTGGAACACCTATGCAGACGCGCAGTCCCCTAGCTAATAGTCTTTGAAGCCGCTCCTCTGAAGTGCGGGAAAGGCCGTGTAACACTGCTGCAGAATATGCAACGTTTTGTTGTATTAAAGCATTGTGAACAGCGAGCATGAATGATACAGATCCGCCCCATGATGTCCCAGCAATTCTGCGGAGTATATTCACTAGCGTATTCACCTCGTTTTCGAGTTTCTTTATGTGAGGTGCCCATGATAGCTGCCTATCAAGTATTACTCCCAGAAACCGATGCTGTGTCACAATCATTAGTGGTTCTTCTTCTAAATTGAGATTGAAATTTTTTGACTTCTTACGGGTGAAGGGCAATACAGCTGTCTTTGCGTGCGATAGAATCAATCCTCTTTCTTTTAAAGAGTTGTTGATAATATTTATTCCGTCTTGCAATGCAATCTGAATTAACCATATGTCCATGCCAGATGTCCAAATGCACACGTCATCTGCATATAAGGAGTATTTCAACCTGGAAGGCAGTCTTTTAGCTAAATCAGCCATAACACAGTTGAAAAGAAGAGGGCTGAGTATACTTCCTTGTGGCACTCCCTGTCTGACGTCGTGTTCTGCACTTTTTCCTTTGCTCGTCTGAATGAATATTTTACGACCTGATAAAAATTTAGATACCCACCGCAAAGACCTGCCGGAAAGTCCGAGCTCCAACATACTCAGCAGAACATGAGTGTGACTTACTGTGTCAAATGCCCTTTTGATGTCCAAGAACACTGCGACCATCAAACTACCACAGGCGCGTTCATGCTCCGCATACGTTACTAAGTCCAGTATTGCATCAATTGTGCATCTCTGTTTTCTAAAACCTGTGAAGTAGTTGGAGAATACACCAGTTCTGTTGCACCACCATTGAAGTCGCGCATCAATCATTTGTTCCATTACCTTACATAGACAGCTTGTCAGACTGATTGGACGGAAGGATTCAAGGTTCAAGGGCGTCTTAGCCAGTTTTAAGATCGGAATGATGCGAGCAGACTTCCAAGACTCGGGTACAACTTATTGCGTCCACAGATTATTGTAAATATCTAAGAGAATAGTTGTGCCTGTGGGCCCAAGGTTCTTTAGCATATTGTACGTAATGCCGTCTGGTCCAGAGGTCGATTTTTGACGACATGATGCTATAGCACAATGCAGCTCCCTTAACGTAAATACAGGGTCTAGTTGAGGATGCTGGTCCTAAAAGGAAGCATTAACTTTCTGGCTGGCTAACGCGACAGAATTATCAAATAAGGCACATTGTGATGCGGCGGGCCTACTGATAAGTTGACAAAATTCATCTGCTACCACAGCTTCCAGTTTGTCCAAGGCTACAGCAAGAGCACGAAATGGGAAGCTCTTCGATACAGGGCCACTAAGTGCTCAAATTACAAGCCAAATTCTTGGAACAGGTGTGTGGGGAGAGAGCGTGCCACAGAAATCACGCCAGCGTCGTTTACCTAAATTTTCTAGACGTCTGCGCATTACACTGTGAATTTTCTGTGCATTTTCGTATGCTTCTAAACTTCTGCTGCGTCGATATGCCCTTTCTGAACGTCCTCTGATGGCTCTTAGATGTTCATACTCTCCATCGACTGCAGCATAGTCTTTTGGAATCGGGACTTTCTTTGTACAATTATTCGCAATATCTTGCAGAAATTCAGTAAAGCTTTCAACTATCGTGAGTTCACTATTTTGGTTTGTTAGGTGGTACCGAAAAGCTTTCAAGGTCGTCAGTTTGCTGAAGCGTCTTGTGTCATCTTTTCGCAAGTAGGGGTGATTTATTAGAATGGGAAAGTGGTCACTCCCACGTGTTTTACATCCGTTGTCCATACCACACCATTCACTAGATTTTGGGAACACAAGGTTACATCGATGCAACTAGAGTAATTATGCCCTCGGACAAAAGTTGGGGAGCCGTCATTTAAAATTGTCAAATTGCATTTGTCTGCGGCACACTCAACAATGTTCCCACGTGCATCACATCGATCACTACCCCAGATTATGTTGTGCGCATTAAAGTCTCCGCATATAAACGTATATGAATTAGAAATGTTGAAGATATTTGTTAGCTCTTCCACCGAAATGCGGCTTGAAGGTTGTAGGTAAAAACTGATCACTGTTACGCACTGCTCACCAGAGGATACTTTGCAAGCGACGAATTCCGGGAAGCCCGAATTACTGAGTGAACTTGGTGAGAAGGTAGGTCCTTTCTGACGCACAAATGCACTCTGCTAGGACCACTTCGACGAGATGACTTATATATCACGTAGTTGGAGAGGCGGAAATCATCATTCATTCCTGCCTCTTGGATGCAAAGTATTGGAAAATTATACTGCAGAAGGAGTTTACGGAAGTCAGCACACTTCCTTCGAAGACCATTGGCATTCCACTGGTATATGGAGACATCTTTGTGGCGCTTGTTCATATGTTACTTGTCGCAAGTTTGACCCGGATTGTTGACACAATAGTGCTTCCAGAGGCAGCAGGGCTTTTACTTCTGGCAGGTTGTTAGCTTCCGGTAGAGCAGACAGGATTGCCTTAAGTGCTGCGAAAAGCATTGGCAGGATCAATTGCATGACTAAACAGAGGCACGGTCTCCATTGAGTGGTTGATTTTCTGAGGCTTGTTGAGAATGACGTGACGTTTCGATGTTGTAGTTGGGGCGAACACTGGCACTGTCGGTTTTGCTACTTTTCGGCAGAGGTCGAATGGGCCTTCGCAGATTTGACGCGTAGGTTGGGTTACTTGAAGGTACTTCTCGTGAGTGGTCTCTCGGGTGTGCTCTTGGCGGCTCTCTTGGCGGTTCTCTTGGCGTGCTTGTCGGCTGTTGTTGCGGTGGCCGCTGCGGTGGATCACGTACAGGACGAACAATCTCAAGGTTTGAAGATGGTTCATTGGGGCGTGGTTTTCTTCCATGAATGAGCTCATGCCGACGCATTTTTGCAGCAGCTTTACTTTGCGGGCAGCCTGAATATGAGGCAGCGTGATTACCTGCACAGTTTGCACACTTAGGCTGAAGAACTGACTTGCACTCCTTATGATGGTGTTCTTCTGAGCAGATCTTATACCGGCATGTGTTACGGCAACTTTTCGCCATGTGTCCGAATCGCTGGCAGTTATAGCACCGAAGTGCTGGACCAAGATATTCTTCCACTGGGTGACTGGTGAATCCTAAGTAGATTCTTCCTGGAATCGTGCGGTCATCTCGAAAAGTCAGAATCACTGAGTGAAGTGGACGCGACGTTACTCCTCCATCTTCCTGGCGGTAGTATTTTATTTGCCGTCGCGCCGATGTAACCCCGGCATCTCTCAAGTACTCTGGGAGTTGTTCATCTGAATACTGCAGAGGAACATGTTTTACTTTCCCAACGTTCCGAGTGTATGACTCTGGGATGAAATGCTTAACTTCCAGGCCACCTACATTTGAATGCATCAGAAGACGCTTGGCTGAACTTAAGGAAGCAACGCTGACACTGAAGCTTCCATCTCTGGTCGTTCTGAATGACTGCACTTTTTCTTTAGCAGCGGAAACTACTTCAGCTGACACTCGATTGGGGTTCACTTTCCAGAAGCTAGCACCTTCAGCTGTTGGACGAAAGACGACTGGGATACCCTCTGCTCGTTTCTTTTGACAAGTAACCAACGTAAATGGTTCATCTTCGCCCATGTCTTCTTCATCACTTAGGTAATAGGTTGACGTTTTATCGTCGAGAGGATTCTCTTCTAAGCGAAGTTTCTTGCTCTCAGCTTCATCGTCTTCCATTGCTGCTGTGCTCGCTGGAGCCATTTCGCGGTTGTGAATTTGCAAACGTGCCGGCTTTATGATGCTTGGGCGCACCTGTAAGCCCCCAGGCTTTTCATTGTGTCCTGCAGTATCACTCATGTGATTTAACGCACTTGGACGAGCATAAGGCTCGTGGCGATGGCTACCAACCACCGTAGTGGTCGTGTACTAGCCAAGTCTTTGATAAGAGAACCTCGTACCTGTAGGGTGCCGAGCCCTCGAAGTCTTCACCGGACGTCTTGTTGGCACACCGTGAAGAAATGGATGTCAGCGTAATAGTCCAAGAAAAGAGCAGAAATTGAACAGTGCACAGAAACAGCGACTCATTCCAAGGACCAAACGAGAGGTGGCACACGCACACTTTCTTACGGCTTGCGCTTCGGGTCTACTTCCCACCCTCAACCACTTTGAGTTCATGGTATATACTAGTTCACTGTATTCATGGCACTGCGGCCCAATGCTCGCTAAACCTTTCTAAAACCAAGGAGGTTACGCCCAGCGAGTATAACGTAGCAACCTTTTCCTGTCAGATAGTGCTCAATGTACATGCCAGTGGCTGCTAATGTGAAATGAGAGACAGGAGGATTCAGCTTTCAATTTCTTACGGCTTGCGCTTCGTATCTACTTCCCCCCTTTAACCACCTCGAATTCATTCATGGTATATACTAGTTCATTGTATTCATGGCCCTGCGGCTCAACGCTCGCTAAACCTTTCTAAAACTAAGGAGGTTACACCCAGCGAGTATAATGTAGCAACCCTTTCTTGTCCGATAGTGCTCAATGTACATGTCAATGGCTGCTAATGGGGATCGCAGCGTGCGCGTTGACTAAAAGCCGAATGCTCCTGTCTCTCATTCCCCACTAGCAGCCATTGGCATGTACATTGAGCACTATTTTTTATTGTTAAACAACGCACAGAAGAAATCTCTCACCGGCACCACCTTCGAGGTCAAATGTTATACCTATTTCGAGTATGTGCCACTGGTGGTTACGTTCTACGAGGGACGCACAAGCCACGCCATAAGGATCACCGCCATCCGATGAAGAAATCAAAGGCGCATTAGACGCAATGAAAACGGGATCGGCCCCAGGGCCTGACGGACTCCCTGCAGAGTTTTATATACAGTTCTGGCCTATCATTTGTCCAACTATGTCACGCGTCATTCGCAAGTGTTTCCAAGATATTACACTCCCAACTTCTTTCCACAAAGGCCGTATAACACTAGTTCCCAAGAAAGACCCAATGTCCACGCGACCAGAAGATTGGCGCCCTATTACCCTGCTCAATGTAGATTACAAGCTCTTGGCTAACATTTTGGTGCGCCGAATCAGTCCATTTCTTGCGACATTAATCGCTCCCCACCAGGTCTGTTCTGTTCCGGGCCGAGAAATACACACCCATACGTGGTTAACGCGTGACATCATTCAATGCACCATTAGCCGATGTGCGCAAGGACTGTTGGTTTGATTAGATCAAAAAAAGCTTTCGATTTCCTAGAACATGGCTACATACTAAATGTTTTACATGCATACGGATTCCCGGATTAGTTCATTGACCTTATCAACGCGATGTACACTAATTTAGAAAGTACCCTTTACTTAGATTCCCGTGAGAGTCACGCATTTCGAGTCACGCGTGGGGTCCGTCAAGGGTGTCCCCTCTCCCCAGTGTTATTTATCCTTGCATTAGAGCCCTTCTTAAGGGCCGTTGAACATCACCCGCAGATTCGTGGCTTACCTCTATCCGGTAACACTCAAGTAAAAGTCGCTGCATATGCAGATGATATCACTCTATATGTACATAATGAACAGTCGCTGCAGCATGCTCTTGATACATTCCATGATTTCGGTATTATCTCCGGTGCAAGGTTAAACTTTTCTAAAAGCCAGTATTGTTTTATTGGCAACCCCAGTGGTCGTATCAACATCACGTCGCCTTTACAGTGGTCTGCTGAGATTTCAATACTTGGAGTTACTTTCACTGTATTTCGTATACAGGATAGCATCTGGTCATCCGTTGTACAAACTCTTCTAAATGATATCAAAGCAGCCAGGTACTTCGAATTTCCCCTCTTGGAACGCCAATACTTAGCTCAAACGGTGTACCTAGGAAAATTTTGGTACCTTTGCCATTCTGTTAAACCACCGCTCCACGTCTGCAGGAAAGTGCAAAGCTGCATCAGTTCATTTTTTTGGTCTGGTGGCACAGAATTGTTATCGCGTCCAGCGTTAGCTCAACCGCGAGATCAAGGCGGTTTTGCATTCCCCGACGTTTCCCTCACGGCTTCTACATTGTGCCTCCACACTCTATTGCGAATACTAAGCAATGATGACATGCCCGCTCAGACACTGGCTCGTTACCATCTGGGGCCATCACTACGTGTCTTCTTGCCGGATAGCCAAATAAACAAAGGTCCACAATCAACTGAATTACCATCTTTGTATCGAGCCCTTCTGGCATTTCACCGACGTTTGGAAGCTACGTGCCCAGAGATAGAGGTGGCCGATTCTAAAGTGGTGGACACAATGGCCGCCCTTCTACGGCCCTTGGTGCCCCAGCATCGTCAGTCTGTATTGAACCACGCTTGGAAACCAATAACTGCCGCAGTGTTGCCAGGGCATCTCAGAGACTTTGTCTGGAGGTTAGGCTGGGGCTTGCTCCCCACGCGAGATCGGTTGCAGCGATGGCAGGTGGTTCGCACTTCCACTTGCCCCAACTGCGTCATGGTAGAGACCAATCGACATGCGACGTTTGAATGTGTGGTTTCCCGTCTTTTTTGGCGTGCGGTTAATGCTGGTTTTCGGGGACAGGGTGTGCGAACTTTCGTCTCCAACGGCCGATTTCCGCGTAGCCGCTTCTCCGCTCTCTTAATAGTTGCGGGGCTGTTCGGCCTTTGGAGAAACCGATGTGAGGCCGTTGCTGCCAATTGCCGCCGGCGTGCCTTGTGGCCAGTACTGGGGAGATTGAGATGAGAGATCCTCGCGTTCCTCTCCGAAGAGCTTTTCTTCCTCGGGGAGCAAGAGTTTCTGCGGCATTGGTCGTGCCCTTTCGTCAAGGTGGAACACGAAAGAATACAACTCATTTTTCGACCGACTTGGTGCTAAGCAGCGGCCGTCGAGTTGTTATATATGATTTCATTTGTTACAAATTGTGTTTCATTTGGATATATTGTGTCGTTATACCCTTGTATCGTTATATCACATTGAATTTTTGTGTACATGTATGCCAACCTAATCATGTATATTAGAGCAAATGTCTTCACTGTAACGTAGTGATGTTAGTCGTGAAATATAGATGTGCAGAAGTGTATGTGCCCTGTTACTGGAATGGTATAAAGCCTTTGTGTTCTGTACATGCTGTAAATAAACTTTTTCTAAACAAGGATTGTGCCTGTTATACAGACGCTTGTCTCTTAGGTTTGTTGCGTCCCATGAAAGAATAAACTTTTTCTAAACAGGAGCTTCTTAGCGTCTCACGTCGTCGTTAGCGTCTCACGGCGTCTCTGGGCTGGCGGACGCCCGTCATGGCAATGCAGCCCCCGAAGAAGGCGCTAGCCTTCGACGTAGTCGTCCCCGAGGGGACTAGTCCCGAAGACGTCGTTGACGCGACGTCTTCAATAGTAGGAATCGAAGAAGTATACTGCGTTCAGCACTTTGTAGGCCGGAACTACCAAAATACCGTCAACAGTGAGGCCGCACTGGCCCAAATCGTAGACGCGTCGCACCTCATCATCCGAGGAGAGCGCGTCGCCATCGTACCCCTGGGACCCCAAGTGACCCAAGTGACCGTCCTTTTCCTGCCGTGCCACGTACCCAGCGAAGTCCTCGCACAAGCACTCTCTCCCTACGGGAAGGTGCTGCACATCACCAAAGGACTCATGGGATCGCGCCCAACCGTGACCACTGGGACGCGATACGTCCGCATGGAAATGAAGGCTTCGTCACCGGTGCCCAACTACCTCAAGGTCGCGGGACATCGAGTAACATGTGACTATAAAGGCATCCAGCGAGTGTGTCGTCGATGTGGAGACAGTGGGCACTTCCGTATGAACTGCACAGCTCCGTTTTGTGGAAGGTGCAGCGTTTATGGCCACGACGGGAAAGGCTGCTCGCTGCCGTGTCGCCGTTGTGGGGACCCGCATGCCACCGTGGCCTGCACCATCAGGCCATCGTGTTCCGAGGCGGCATCCAAGGATTTCCCCCCACTTCAACCAGGAACGCCATCTAAGAACAAGTGCGACGATTCGTCAACGCGAGCCGTGGTAACCGAACACGACCAAGGTGTGCCAATCGCGACGCTGCACCAGACGCCCACTGCGTTTCCAACGATTCCGGGCCTGGTAATCTCTCCAGGTACTGAAAACTTAAGTTCCCTGCGTCCCGTGGCCATTTCTGAGGAATCGCAGGCCAAGCCCTCGTCAGACGAAGTGCCTCGTGAGGACGGCGTCTCGGATGGGAATATTGCATCTGAGGCTTCTCGCGTTGCTGCTCTGTCGACAACAAGTTCTGGTGTCATCGAGGAGTCTACATCTCAAGACGACGACGCCTGCATTTACGAGGACTCCAACAGCACCGCAAGTGAGGCGCCCCTACAAATTGACGTAGACACCAGCCCCAGTGACATAAGCCAGGACAGTGGAGACGTCTTTGTACCATCCTCGCTCAAAAACCCGGACACCAAACGCCCCCAGATAACTACTCGTGACTTAGAAGCCCCCACCAGAGACAGAAGTTCCCTGCGGACTTCGATGCGATCCCGGAAGCCCCGAGCCTCCGGTGGATCGCCTGGCCGGAAAAAATGACTCAGCCACTTGCGGGGCATTGGCTCCCGCACCTGATAAAGGTACCCCTGCATTTGCGTGATCCTATACTATGTTTTCATTTTCCTCATGGCTCTTACTCTAAAAGTAATTACTTTTAACGTTCAAGGTTTCCAAAATCCACAAAAACAGGCTGAGGTATTGGCTTTTGCACGTTCAGTGCACTGTGATTTGCTGTTCGCGCAGGAAACAAATTTTTTCAAGCTTTCTGATGTACTCGCTTTCAAGCGTGCGTTCAATTTTGATTGTTTCTTTTCATACGCCAGCACGCATTCGACTGGCGTCGGAGTCGTTATTTTTAACCGAGGTCTTTTACGTGACCATCATGTTTCCTTCGATGCCTTCGGACGCGTGCTGGCGTTCGACTTCACCTTTTTCTCGTTAAGAATAAGATTTCTTGCCGTGTATGCCCCAGCGGCACGCGAGAACTCAAACGCGTTCTTCCAATCTCTTGATGCGTTTCTTTTAAATTCCCGACATGTGGTACTTTTAGGGGATTTCAATTGTGTCTTAGACTCACACGCAGACGTTCGAGGTCCGAGTCGCGGCCGGTTAAACTGGAATGGCAGAGAACTCGAACGTCTAGTGCAGTAGTTTGCATTGAGTGACATTTGATCAAAGTGTGCATGGCAGTAATTATGCCTATACTTGGCGTCGAGCAGCGTCGAGCAGCCAAATTGATCGCGTGTATGCATTCCCTAGTTTCATTACCTACGTTCACGACACCGGGGTAATGTCATTGCCACCGACACCAGTATACATTAGCGACCATCGGCCGGTTATGTTCTGTCTCCGCCTGCCAGCGGGGACGCCAACGGTTCACAGACCATGGCGTCTCGATTGCCGCGTCCTCCAGGACTCTCAGGCTACAGAGAAATTATCCCGAGCGTTACGCGCATCGCTCATTGGGGCCGATGTAGCTGATTGGAATCGCTTCAAAGAAGAGTGGCGGCATCATTGCAGTGCGTCGGGCAGAGGACTTTGCGCCCGTATGTCGAAAGATGCGTCATTGTTAATCCAGAAGATACGCATTGCCAATCGAGATCCCAGTCCTTCCACTGTAATGCGGGCATGGCAAGAGGAGCTCGTTGAACGGTACCGGCGTATTATGCGCGCTTCTTCACTCTCGGCTGCAGCTTGGCGCTGTAGACGTGCACCCTGTGCGCACCCTGAGGTGCTAAGGTATGCACGCAGAGCTCTGCTTTGTCCACCAGGCTCGCCTGCCCACTCGCTGAACTCTATCACCCCAGCTGCTGCGGGTACGCGCGACTTTCAGGAATTCACTCAACACTTTGAGTCAATGGCTAAATCTGGTGCTAATGTCTGTTACCCAGGATCCGTTTCTTCGCATCCTCTGCTAACAGATTTACCTCATGATTCCAACATGTCGAATGACGTCCTCCTATCACCGCCATCCGATGACGAAATCAAAGGCGCATTAGACGCAATGAAAAAGGGATCGGCCCCAGGGCCTGACGGACTCCCTGCAGAGTTTTATGTACAGTTCTGGCCTATCATTGGTCCAACTATGTCACGCGTCATTCGCAAGTGTTTCCAAGATATTACACTTCCAACTTCTTTCCACAAAGGCCGTATAACACTAGTTCCCAAGAAAGACCCAATGACCACGCGACCAGAAGATTGGCGCCCTATTACCCTGCTCAATGTAGATTACAAGCTCTTGGCTAACATTTTGGTGCGCCGAATCAGTTCATTTCTTGCAACATTAATCACTCCCCACCAGGTCTGTTCTGTTCCGGGCCGAGAAATACACACCCATACGTGGTTAACGCGTGACATCATTCAATACACCATTAGCCGATGCGTGCAAGGACTGTTGGTTTCATTAGATCAAGAGAAAGCTTTTGATTTATTAGAACATGGCTACATACTAAATGTTTTACATGCATACGGATTCCCGGATAAGTTCATTGACCTTATCAACTTGATGTACACTAATTTAGAAGGTACCCTTTACTTAGATTCCCGTGAGAGTCACGCATTTAGAGTCACGCGTGGGGTCCGTCAAGGGTGTCCCCTCTCCCCAGTATTATTTATCCTTGCATTAGAGCCCTTCTTAAGGGCCGTTGAACATCACCCGCAGATTCGTGGCTTACATCTACCCGGTAACACTCAAGTAAAGGTCGCTGCATATGCAGATGATATCACTCTATATGTACATAATGAACAGTCGCTGCAGCATGCTCTTGATACATTCCATGATTTTTGTATTATCTCCGGTGCAAAGTTAAACTTTTCTAAAAGCCAGTATTTTTTCATTGGCAACCCCAGCGGTCGTATCAACATCACGTCACCTTTACAGTGGTCTCCTGAGATTTCAATATTCGGAGTTACTTTCACTGTATTTGGTATACAGGATAGCATCTGGTCATCCGTTGTACAAACTCTTCTAAATGATATCAAAGCAGCCAGGCACTTCGAATTCCCCCTCTTGGAACGCCGATACTTAACTCAAACGGTGTACCTAGGAAAATTTTGGTACCTTTGCCATTCTGTTAAACCACCGCTCCACGTCTGCAGGAAAGTGCAAAGCTGCATCAGTTCATTTTTTTGGTCTGGTGGCACAGAATTGTTATCGCGTCCAGCGTTAGCTCAACCGCGAGATCAAGGCGGTTTTGCATTCCCTGACGTTTCCGTCGCGGCTTCTACATTGTGCCTCCGCACTCTATTGCGAATACTAAGCAATTATGACATGCCCACTCAGACACTGGCTCGCTACCATCTGGGGCCATCACTACGTGTCTTCTTGCCGGATAGCCAAATAAACAAAGGTCCCCAATCAACTGAATTACCATCTTTGTATCGAGCCCTTCTGGCATTTCACCGACGTTTGGAAGCTACGTGCCCAGAGATAGAGGTGGCCGATTCTAAAGTGGTGGACAGAATGGCCGCCCTTTTACGGCCCTTGGTGTCCCAGCATCGTCAATCTGTATTGAACCGCGCTTGGAAACGAATAACTGCCGCAGTGTTGCCAGGGCATCTCAGAGACTTTGTCTGGAGGTTGGGCTGGGGCTTGCTCCCCACGCGAGATCGGTTGCAGCGATGGCAGGTAGTTCGCACTTCCACTTGCCCCAACTGCGTCATGGTGGAGACCAATCGACATGCGACGTTTGAATGTGTGGTTTCCCGCCTTTTTTGGCGTGCGGTTAATGCTGGTTTTCGGGGACAGGGTGTGCGAACTTTCGTGACCGACGGCCGATTTCCGCGTAGCCGCTTCTCCGCTCTCTTAATAGTTGCGGGGCTGTTCAGCCTTTGGAGAAACCGATGTGAGGCCGTAGCTGCCAATTGCCGCCGGCGTGCCTTGTGGCCGATACTGGGGAGAATGAGAAGAGAGATCCTCGCGTTCCTCTCCGAAGAGCTTTTCTTCCTCGGGGAGCAAGAGTTTCTGCGGCATTGGTCGTGCCCTTTCGTCAAGGTGGAACATGAAAGGATACAACTCATTTTTCGACCGACTTGGTGCAAAGCAGCGCCCGTTGAGTTGTTATACATGATTTCATTTGTTACAAATTGTGTTTCATTTGGATCTATTGTATTGTTATACCCTTGTATCGTGATATAACATTGAATTTTTGTGTACATGTATGCCAACATAATCATGTATATCAGAGCAAATGTCTTCACTGTAACGTAGTGATGTTAGTCGTGAAATATAGATGTGCCGAAGTGTATGTGCCCTGTTACTGGAATGGTATGAAGCCTTTGTGTTCTGTACATGCTGTAAATAAACTTTTTCTAAACAAGGAGCTTCGCCCCTAAAACACATACACTGGCCTGAAAAGCACACTAGTTCTGGATGGCTGGAAAAGTGCCGCTTTTTCCATAACACGTGGGATCCGTCAGGGATGTCCATTGTCTCCTGTGCTATTTGTCCTCAGCCTTGAGCCATACCTGCGTGCTCTTGACGCGGATTCACGTGTCCGGGGTCTTGCGCTTTCTGGTAGCGGTGTCATGAATTTCGCATCTTTCGCTGATGATATAACCTTGTACTTTTCAGATGAAGATAGTCTTTCACGCCGCCAGCGTGTATTTTCCCAGTATGGCGACATGTCAGGTGCAGCGTTGAACATCTCCAAATCCAGGTATTTCTTCATTGGCTCTCCAAGCTCCAGGCTTAGCACCGGTTTCCCTATTCAGCCGGCTGCGTCCCTTCGCATTTTAGGTATTTTGTACAACCACTACGGCATTTGCGAATCCGTTTGGTTAAACGCTCTCGAAGAAGCAAGACTGAAAATTCAGGATGCTCGGGATTTTGACTTCCCGCTTCTTGAGCGGAAGTACCTGGCGCAGACCGTAGTTTGCGGTGGCATTTGGTACCTTTCTCACGTCGTGCAACCATCTTTACGTATCGTGCGATCACTGCAGTCTGCTTTGTGTTCCTTTTTTTTTTGGTCAGGCGGCACTGAGTTGGTCTCTCGCGTGGCACTGGGACAGCAGCGTTCTCAGGGAGGCTTTGCTTTCCCTTCAGCTTCTATATGCTGTCGGCTGCTGGCACTGCGCTTCCTTTTGTGCCTAGTGCAGGGGGAGGAATCTCCCGCTCGAACGCTTGCATATTACTTTCTGGGTACTCACCTTCGGCATTTGATGCCTGATGTGCAACTTAACAGGGGACCGCAGTCAATAACACTTCCTGCATTTTATACAACAACTGTTGCATTTTTTTTGCCATGTCAAGTCGAGCTGTCCTGGCATAGATGTTTTGAACAACGACATAGTTGAGACAACTGCTGCTTTGTTGTTTCCGTTGGTCCCGCCAGACCGCCGTGCTCGCTCTAGACGGGTGTCTTGGAGCACGTTAACGGCTTCTTGTGTGCCTGGACACCTTCGGGACTTGATGTGGCGCCTGGGATGGGGTGTGCTTCCCACTCTCGACCGCCTCAAAAAGAAGAGATTGGTCCAGTCAGCAACATGTCCGAACTGCTCCCTTCGGGAAACAAATCAGCATTTTCTGAGGCATTTCGTGATTGCTCGCATTCTTTGGAGGGCCGTACATGCCGGATTTCGCCGCCGCAGAGTAAATCGCTTCGTTTCTTCTGGGTGTTGTTCGCGAGGCCGCTTCGCTTGTCTTCTCATTGTTGCCGGCTCTTTCTGCTTCTGCCGCAACCGCTGCCGTTGCGCGCTCTACCCGATCCTAGAGCGATTGTAGTCGGAGCTGCTGTCTGTTTTGTCGGAGGAGCTCTTTTTCCTCGGTGAAGTGGAATTTCTTCGGCACTGGTCTTGCCCTTTTGTGTCGGTCTGTGATGGACGAGTGAAACTTGTCTTTTGGCCAGCCTGATATTGGCAGGCTGATGTGTCGATGCGCCCGCAGAAATGACATGCCAACATGTAAATATGCAAAATGTACATCTTCATGTTTTATTTGTGTCTCTTGTTTATTTTGCAAGTATTTTTTGTGTTTGTTTTTGTGTGAACCATGTTCTTTTAACGACATCTCATATCCATGTTCATGTAAATGACGTCTGTTTTGTCATCATCGTTAGAGTACGTCTAAGAAGGAAATGTTCTGTTGAGTGTTACTGACGTTTGTGGCAATAAATTTTTTCTAAACAAAAGGAGGTAACCACTTAGAGTACTTGGTACTATGGGAGACCATGAAGCCGTCCCATAAAGCCATATATTGGCAGGACATGTGCGTTTAGAAAACGTGTTTGATGATTTTCAGTGCTTCGTACTCAACTATGGGATCGATTGAGATAACAAGAGGGGCCGGGAGGCGATTGTCATGGAGAAAGAAAAAGACAAGAGAGGACACTCCACGAAACCTGGCCTCAGGAAGTGCGTCACGACTACGTAACGAACTAGTGCTCTCACCAAACGTCAGAGGACGCAAGCGCAAAAAAACAGTTATAATAAATGCAACAGAATTGTTTTTACAAAATAATAATTATACGCCCAAATCTGGCATGTTCTTTATACATAAAAACAATTTATTCAACACACCTTACGCGATTATTTTTCTTCAGCCGTACTGAGAAGCGGCTGGAGTGAGACGATGTGCGGACGTGTTTCGCATGAGCTCCGGCCCGGTGACCGACTATCGGCGGACGCGCTTTTTTCTGGACTTGCTGTCAGTGGGCTCGTCTGCAGGAGGTTGCCCTGTACCTACGGACACCACTCGTTTAGGCAAGTTTGTCCCCGTTTTTGGAGTTTCCGAGATTTTCCTATCAACCCCGCGGTGGCAAGGTTAGGCCTATCTCCTAGGCCAAGCCTGGCCTGGGCCGCGTCGCCCGGTGTCTGACTTGCGCCCGGTGACCGTGGGCCTTGTTGGGCTGAAGATGGAATACTACGTCGAAGGGGAGACGATAACACCCGAAGATTTTGAAGCGGGACAGTGGGCTCCAGTGCTGAAGGCCCAGGACCGATTTAAGAAGACTCAGCATGGCAACAACGCCAAGAGTAAGCCTTGAGAGACGCAGGCCGGCAGCGACGGGCGCAAGACGCACGGAGCGCAGCAAGTCAAGCGGGGGAAAGCGCCGGTATGGAAGAAACGCGGACCGTTTCTCAAGTTGCCAGCCTCGGATTTCAAGATTGTGTACAGGCCCCAGAACTGGGACTTGAGTGTTGTGACAGCGAGAGAACTCGGATGTGCACTGAGAGCAGCAGCGCGTTTAACGAGTGCGATTGCCGCGGAAGAAGACATTGTGCGGGTTAATGGCACAAACAACACGTTGATGGTGAGCACACCGTGCATAAATCGCAGTGGGGCATATGCGACTGTGAAGACGCTCAAGCTGGGTGATCGTGACCTGCCGGTTTCAGCGTTTGTGGCGCCGTTGGAGAACTCCGTGCGGGGAGTGATTTACAATGCTTATGATGGATGCCCAGTGGAAGAAGTTCGGGCGGGATTCCTGAAGAAGAATGAAGGCATAGACATTCTGGATGTGAGACCTCTGGGAAAGTCAAAGGCGATTCAGATTACGTTCGGGGGAAAACGCATACCCCGGCAGATCACTTACTGGAACTGTCTGTGCGCTGTGATGCCGTGCAAAAATTTAGTCGAGACCTGCTACAACTGCAGACGAGTTGGACATCGAGCGGACGTTTGCTATCGTCCGAAGAGCAACCTATGTCACCGTTGCGGGAAGGACCATCCTGCCCCGCCAGAAGGAGAGCCACCTACATGCACGCCGGACTGCATCGTGTGCCATGGTGCGCATCACACAGGGAGCCGGAACTGCAAGTTTCGCCTGGCTCGCAAGCCACCGACAGGCCGGCAGCAGAGCATCGAAAGAGAGAGCGAAGCTGGCAACGATAAGCGGTCCTCGAGGGCCACGGAGCGGTCACCGAGGGGTAAAGAAGGCAGAAGCAAAAGCAGGGACCGGTCGAGTTCCTTCCCGCCATTGCCAGGGCGCGGGGGCGGCCAAGATGGTGGACGAGCATCCAGTACCAACAGCTGCGCACGCGACACTAACAAAAAGGTGAGCTTGTCAAGCACGGCCTCCCAGAACGAAACCACTCGAGAGAGGGAGTTAGCAGCACTGGTTCAGCGACAGGGAGACTTGATTAAAAGAATGGAAAACAGAATTGCAGAGATGGAACGTGCACTTAGAAACGACCAACGGCAGGGGACACAGGCACCAACAGTGCAAGGCCTACAGAAAGCGACGCAAGAGGCGTCTGCTCGCGTACAGGAGAGTGCAGCTATGGAAGTGGAGAATCGGGGGACAGTGAAGAGACCACTGCCGGGGGATGAGGTAGCTAACGCAAAACGATTAGCCGAAACGTCACCAGTAGACATGCCACAGCCTGTTTTTAAGGTCATTAGTCTTAAGTCGGATGTAACAACACTTGCGGATAAAGTAGGCAAACAAGGGAAAAGACAGAATAGGTTGGAGGCTCGAGTAGAAAAGATCGAAGCCAGATTAGACACAATAAAGGAGCGTCTCGGCATGCTCTCCAATGAATTTAGGGATTCCCAAACCCAGGTCATGGGCATGTTTCAGCAGCTTCATACTCTATTGGAGGCAAGACTGCCTCCCGTGGGTGGCCAAGTGCCATTAGTCAACCTGGTGCCTCATCATGGCGCCTCGCCAGCAAATTGAGGTTTGGCAGTGGAACTGCAGGGGCTTTCGTCAAAAGCGGGGTAACCTGCAGTTGCACGTACAAAATATGGACAGTAAACCAGACATAATAGCCTTACAGGAGGCTAGTGGTTCCGTAAAATTACCTGGATTTAAGGCATTTACAGCGCCAGGAATTGATTCAAGGGGCGTATCACGCGTCTTCACAGCCGTGCTAGTCCATCGCAACATCACTGCCATTCAGCATTCCGTAGATAGCAGCAGGGAAGACTATGTCTTGCTTGAGATTTTGCCTAAACGAAAGTATGAGAAGAGTCTGTTTTTACTTAATGTGTATAGTTCTCCAAAAGATAAAGGATTGGGCTTGCCACAACTGCTGATTCAAACTCAACGGTTAGCAGCTCGCGCTTCGCTTATAGTGGTAGGAGATTTCAATGTGCCTCACCCGGAGTGGGGTTATATTCGAGCCAGCCCAAAGGGCAATCGGCTTTGGCAAGTTGCCCAGGATCTGCGATGGACGCTGTTAAACTATCCACAAGATCATACGAGGATAGGCAATAGCATAAGCATGGATACCTCCCCAGAACTTACGTTTTTTAAAGGCATCAGTAATGCAAAGTGGATTAACACGGGACAAGCCCTAGGAAGTGATCACTATATCCTTTCCACGACGTTCAGTGCTGCGAAGAATAAAGACAAAGTGAGGGGGCATAGAATTACAGATTAGGACAGATTTAGGAAAAACAGAGCAGACACTGTAAACGGGAAAATTAATGACCTGGATGCATGGGTACAGGCGCTCAAGGAGGATGTAAATAATACCACGGTAGAAGTGCCAGTCGAGCAGGAGGAGTTTACCGCTGACTCGAGACTATTACACTTGTCGGAAGCGAACGAGAGTCTCTTGAGAAGGTGGAAGAAGCAAAAACATAATGGCGTCCTTCGCAGAAGGACTGCCAAGTTAGAACGTAAAATAGAAAATTATACAATTGAGTTGCACGCCAAGCAGTGGGGCCAGATTTGTGATCGCATGAATGAACAGTTTGGATGCAAAAAGACATGGCAGCTGTTAAGGCATCTTTTGGATCCGGCAGCAACAAAATCGGCGCAACGGGGACAAATGACTCGGTTAATGCATCAATATGAAGGCACAATTGGAGAGTTTATACAGGAACTCCGGAATCGGTACATAACTGATGGAGTAGACGGTTGCTTACCACACTACTCGGGGGTGGAAAACTCAGACCTAGATGAAGAGTTCACAATTGCGGAGGTGGAGTTTGCCATGGGGCAGCAAGCAGCGTACTACGTCTGCCGCAGGTCCGGACGGAGTTACTAATAAAATGCTGAGAAACCTAGATTTCAAATCGGTCGGGGCGATCACTGACTTGATAAATGAGTATTGGGTGGCCGGGGAGATCCCAGCATAATGGAAGCATGCTAGGATTATATTTATTCCGAAGCCAGGCAAGAAACTCTGCTTGGAAAACCTGCGCCCCATATCGCTGACATCATGCGTGGGCAAATTGATGGAGCACGTGGTTCTCAACAGGCTTCAGAATTATGCAGAGGACAGGGCCATCTTTCCCCCAACTATGATAGGTTTCAGGGCCAATTTGTCCACACAGGATGTCATGATACATTTAACACATAATGTAGTCGATCCCGGGCATGGCACGGGCACCAAAGCTGTATTTGGGCTTGACCTGAATAAAGCTTTCGACAATGTTTTGCATGAGGCAATATTGAATAACCTATCGGGAATTGGCCCAGGGGTCAGGACATTTCGCTACATCAGATCATTCTTGGAGGGCCGAACCGCAGAAATTTCAATAGGAGATATCAAATCGGACTCATTCACGTTGGGAGGCAAAGGGATGCCACAGGGTTCAGTTTTGTCACCGTTCCTGTTTAACATCGCCTTAATTAAAATACCGTCGAGGCTGGAGGAGATACCGGGACTCAAACACACATTTTATGCAGATGACATTACTCTATGGGTAACCAGGGGTAGTGACGCGCATCTGGAAGAAACACTGCAACAGGCAGTTAATATTGTCGAAGAGTTGGCAGGGGAGGCGGGACTTTCATGTTCTCAGCCAAAGTCCGAGCTCTTTGTGGTTCGGGACAAACCTAGAGGGCTACATGCAAGACACTATGTTCCGCCACCGCCGTTAGAGGTAAAGGTAGGGGGTAGGCCGGTAGCTGAAGCTCAAACGATTAGAATTCTTGGCCTATATCTGCAAACTAACAGGAAGAATAGGGTGGCCCTTGAAAAACTTAAGACCGCGGTCAATGCTACTGTCAGGCTAATCAGAAGAATCGCTAACCGTAAGAGCGGGGTTAAAGAAAAAGAACTCTGTAAGCTGGTACAGGCGTTTGTGCTCAGCAGGATTACTTACGCGACACCTTATATAAAGTTGGATGCCGCAGAAAAAGGTAAGGTCGAGGCCATGATCCGGCAAGCTTACACGGCAGCGCTTGGGTTGCCTAACAACGCGCCTAGAGAAAGGCTGTTAAAACTAGGGGTACACAACACCCTGGATGAATTATGAGAGGCGCATCTGGTGATGCAGCACGCTAGGCTTTCGACAACCAAAGCGGGCAGGATTATATTGGAAAGGATTGGCATTGGAGCAGAGGCTCCCACTGGGGACACTAAAATTCAGGTGCGGCGAGTGTTACATAAGGCCCTGTACATAAAACCTTTGCCCAAAAATATGCATCCGATTCACCATACGCAGCGCAGGCAGGCAAGAGCCAGAGCTTTACACGTTGAGTACGGCGAGTACAAAGCGGCAGTTTATACAGATGTTGCGGAATATAAGAACAAATACACTTTTGTGATTGTGGTGGTGGACAGGCGGGGGCGCTTGGTCGCCTCTGGATCGGCCATAACCCGCTCCTCGGAAACTGCAGAGGAAGCGGCAATAGCGCTAGCTATAACTAATTCGCAGTCAGATTTGATTTTCAGTGATTCAAAGACAGCCATCCGAAATCTGTCGAGGGGCAGAATATCGGCGACTGCTGCACGATTTCTGCATGGGGCCACGGGACGAGAAATGAGAGAAATAGAAATTGTCTGGGTACCAGCACACTCTGGGAACCCTGGGAACGAGGCGGCTCACCTGAATGCTCGAGGTTTCGTCAGCCGGGTAGGTGAGCCGCCAGTTCCGGGAAGGTCCGCGAGAGATGGGCTGGTGTCCTTTCATGACATAACGAATCATTATAAACTAGAGCGGAGGTTTTATCCGCCCCCGCACAAGCGGTTTACTAAGGCGCAGGAATGCGTCTGGAGAAAACTGCAGACGCGATCTTTTCCCAACCCTTACGTGTTGAACAAAATGTACCCGGACGAGATTAAGCCGCTATGCAAATGGTGTCAGGCTGTGGCAACATATGATCACATACTTTGGGAATGTAGCATAGTGCCGCCACCGGTGGATATTATGCGTGATCCCTCTCTTGAGCACTGGGAGGCCGTGTTGACCAGCTCAGACCCAGTCGTCCAGTTAAGGGTCGTGGAGTAGGCCACACAGGTCGCCGCCAACCTTGGGTTGATGGTCATCTTACACGGAATCATCCATCATCCTCAGTTGCTTTCTGACGAAATAAAGTTTTTTCATCCATCCATTCAGCCGTACTGTCATAAACACCATCCACCCAGCGACAAGCCCATGCATGACTGACAGCGGGAAGCTTTCGTCGCTTTCGTCAACGTTGGCTGCGTCGGCGTTTTCGTGCGTGAGATAACAGGTGAGGCACGTTTTCAAGCGAAGCTTGTTGAATGACATGTTGTTGGGTTTGTTGGGTCATTTTTTCAGAAAACGGTTACACCTGCGCGAAAAGACACCATGCAACAATCATAGAAAGATGCACACACACACATTGCGCTTCATGTGTGCGAGTTTGTTTCTTACGTGGCGTCTCATTCACGCAGTTGTAACCTTTTTCTGAAGCTTGTAAGGACGGGGAGGTTCGCTAAAAAGAAAGTTTGTGGCTCTATGCGGCGGCTAAACGGGAAAATTGTGCAACGTATGCAGTATAGCAAATGCGGCACGGCGTCAAGCCGAGGCGACGCGTGCTGCGTCTGCCACGGACGCGAGCGTCTGTGCGCTGAGCATAGCTGGGCAGCTGGGTCATAGGCTCGGTGGCTCGGTGCAAAATATTGAGAAGCGTTCGCTGGGCCTCGCATGCTTCACGACGCGTTTCCCGAAGGCTCGGAACACGAATAATTTTTGGTGTGCCGGAGGCAAACCTGGACTAGCCAAGTGGCCATCATCCTCGTTTCTTCGCTAGCCTTGTGCCACTAGTGCAAGCTGCCCACAAATATTTTTGACGTTTCCAATATAATTTTACCGCACAAATTTCAACTACGATTTTTCTTCCCAATGTACTGCTGATACTGCGTACGCACGAAGGTGTTCTAAAGTTCCCAGGCCGCGATACCATTGCATTACAAGGGATAGCGGCCCGGAAACTTCTGAAGATCTTTGTACGTGGTCTTGACGTCTATCCTTGTAAGTCACAGTTTTATGGGTCAGAGATGTATCACTGGTTTTGTATTGTGCATCGATTAGCTAATCATTCAAAGGGGTTTGCTGGTACACTTATGACGTGCACATATCTTTTTCGTAATTTGACAGCCAAGCATCCACTTACTAACATTTTCAGACCGCGCTGATGCCATGCCGTCCGGCGGTTCAAGCTACGGCAGATACTGCTGTGTATCGTGGTGCTTCAACAATGGCACAACCCACAAGAAGCCTGGGACGAGTTTCTTCCGCATACCACGGGACGGCAGGTGTGTTAAAGCTTTTGTATGGTTTGCATGTCTTTAGGCTTACTGTTCCTACTTGCTCAGTGAGGGTAACAATAAAAAATCACTATTCAAGCACTTCCCCTTTCAGCTGATAGTTCATTGACAATGCAGGATGAAAGCATGGTTGCAGTATGCTGGACGCGATGATCTGAGTAAGCCGGCCAGCCTATTGTACACAACGTACAGGGTTTGTAGCGACCATTTTACTGCTCAAAGTTTTATGGACCCTGGGCACACAAGGCTTACAAGAATGGCTGTTCCCAGTGTGAAACCAGCTGCACCATGTAAGTGATTGACTGAAAATCAAATATGTGCAATAGCAGCCACTTGTATTGAATCAGTGGCGACAGTTAACCACGAAGATCTTTGTAGCCGATGGAGAAACCTTACTAGAAGTAACACTTGGAAAGTGTTAAATTTTGTGAATTGTGAACTATTACCTTCCTAACAGCAGCTTTACATTTCTGTCGTTTTTTGATGCTTTTGACCTGCGCAACTTGTTTTGAAAGACTTTAAAGGGCTATTTCACGTTATCTTCAAGCCTGAGTGCACATGTACAGTCGCGGCCACTGTTAGAGCGAACGCGGCACGCGTGGCCGCTCTCTTCGGGCCACCAAGCGGGCGCCGCGCGAAGTATTGCGGCGCAAGCGCAATCAGTGCCAGAGGCGGAGTTGGCTGCGCGTCGTCTGCTACGGTGCCTCCCACTTCGCCGCACGCGCTCTGGTCCAAAATACTGTAGCTATGGAGCTGGATAAAAAGTATTTGAACTGGGTTATTTTGGCGCGGCGTTCATGCTACAACCAGTATTCGGCTTCGAATTTCAGACGTTCGTTTTTCTCGCAAAATGAAGTGGTCGCTGAAATTTCACTTGGTTACAAAAGAAGCACGTGGCATAAGATTAACAGAGTGTGCCTTGGATGCTTGGCATGTCAAACAGCGTACTTAGGCGACGAAAGTTACGCCCACTTTTGATAAAACTCTGCTCGTTATGAGTTTAAAAGGAGCTGCATGTGTTCTTAGTGTGGTATTTCGTGAAAACAATACCTTCCGGCATGGCCAGAGTTCCTGAGAGTGAGCGCTGGGAAATCGTCGAGCTTTATTTCAAGGGTAGGTCGCCGCGAAAAATCGCCGAAGCGACGGGAAGAACGCTCAAGACAGTCAACAGGATCGTAAGAGCATTTAAATCTTGCCGCCGGATCAAGGATGCTCCGCGGAAGCCGAGGTCTCGAGTTACGACTGAACAAGAGGATACTTGGATCGTTGCGGCGGCAGCCGTGAAGCCAGGTCTCTCTGCTCAGCAAATCAAAAATACCCTCGGCTTGAGAGCATCCGTGACAACGGTCAAGCGACGCGTCCGGGAAGCGGGTCTGAAGAGCAGGATTGCAGCCCAAAAGCCTCTTCTTCGCGCTCAGAACAAAGAAAAACGGCTGCAGTTTTCTCGACAGCATGCGCAACGTTCAACTGAGGAGTGGAAGCAAGTCATCTTCACAGACGAGTGCACGTTCACTACATCGTGCGATCAGCAAGCCCGTATTTGGCGCCCTGACAACACCCGGTAAGCTACACGAGAATGTGTTTTTGTAAACGTGCTTTTCGTAAGAAAGAAATGTCCTTCCAGCATGGGCTTCCAATTTTGTACTGTGAATACGTTTAAATGGGTGTGTCATTCCGTTCGCATGCACACATCTCGAGACTCCCGGATGCTTTCGTTTTCATGATGATTATTGATTATGAGGTTTAACGGCCGACACTACACAAGCAATGCGACGCGTCGTAGGCGGGGGGGGGGGGGGGGGGAGAGGCGCTCCGGAATAATTTTGACCACCTAGGAATCATTAACGTGCACCCAAATCGTTTAAAAGAACGCAGTGACGACTTATGAGACTGCGGTTAATCGTAAAGGCATTTAAAACACTGCACGTTTAAACATAGCTTGAACAAGTTCGTAACGGCTTCAGCTATCTGTACGTTTCCGTATTTTATGCGTTCACAATCGGTAGTCTAGACACCCAAATGTTCTTTTCTTTTTTTCCTTGATGCAGGTACCAGCCAAAGTTCTTACAAAGAGTCTCGAAAAGCGGAAGGTCAACTGTAGGTGTTTGGGGCATGATCACAAAAGACGGTCTTAGAACTCTTGTGAGAATCGACGGTAAGTTCACAGTGAACAAGTACTGCGAAATTTTGACCACAGTGGCCCATCGCGAACTTGCAAAGGTGCACTTCTCCGGGGCTGGTCCTGTATTCCAACACGACCGTTCGCCTGTGCACACTTCGAAGAAAGTTGAAGCCCTACTACGCCAGCTCAACATCGCGGTTCTAGAGTGGCCGCCCCAGTCACCAGACTTCAATATTATTGAAAATATTTGGGGCCAAATGAAAGCGGCACTCGCATCCAAGCCCTTCCATGGAATGTCAAGGGACAGCCTTTGGAGAGCAGTCCACGCTGAATGGGAACGCCTTAAGCTGGATGCCACCCTTGTGGATTCGTTATACAGTTCCCTGCCACGTAGGATGGCTGCCGCGATTGCCTCCGGGGGAGATGCAACCAGGTATTAAAATTCGCGTTCGTCATTAGTTCGGACATTGCACCCTGCTGCCTCGATTGTCTCCGAAAGGAAGGAGACCATCATCTAAGCTTCATCTGCAGCCGTGGTCTTGGCTTCATCGTATATATAATAAATCTGAAGCACAGATTTATCAGTATCTCTTGTTTGTCGTGTGATTTTTTTTACTTCCTTAGCATGCCAATTATGAAACCCACCCTCTGTGATAAAACGGAACTTTTAGAGGTAAAAGGCGCAGTTAATATTTAGGCGTACAGCATGCCTGCGCGCTTTCATAACTGCTTTATAGTAGTATCTATTGACGCGCCATTGCTACAGGGTTTGTGTATTCCAAAGCGCGCGCGCAATCTAGGTTTTGAGGCGAAATGGGAGGCACCGTAGCAGACGACGCGCAGCTAACTCCGTCTGTGGCGCTTTTTGCGCTTGCGCCGCAATAGTTCGCACGGCGCCGGTCATGGCGCTCTGCAGAGCGCGGTCACCCACTCCGTGTTCCCTCTTACAGTGGCCGCGACTGTACATATACCTTTCATCAGTGAAAGCTGGCACTGTTGATAATTCCAAAAATCACAAATTACTTGTTTCCTAGTTGATGCCTTCTCTTTTCTTCCACGTTCGACCAATTTATGCGTTTGAAAGAGCTGTTTAAGTTTCCCCATGATACAAGATTTGTAACTTGTACCAACTGCACATATATGCAGGTTCTCTGAGCGTCGCTTCAAATAGTGACTGTGACATGACTACAGAAGCTGCACTGAAAGGTGCGGATGAGCTTCAGTTTGTGTTATTTTAAGCCTCTTACTGACACATTGTCATAATTTCATTTCTTCAGGACCTGCGGTAGAGGCTTCAAAAAGCGGCTCCCACACATTGAGGTGCCCCGATGAGCAGGGTGTGTTCACTGTCGCGATTTCTTTTTTTTTACCCAAATTGACTGTTGACCAAACCTCTGCAGGTGGCAGCTTCCTTGTAGCTGGTGAAAAAATTTCTGCTGACTTCGTTTTGCCGGAGAAAACCTTAACCAGTCGTTTAGCTGTCACAAAAGGAACTTGTGTGACCGGTAAGTTGTATGTTCACTTCAACACCAGAGTGGATTGATATAGAGACTTCCGCAGGCCGCTCGCAAGATTGTTCCGACACCACTGTCCGAGGCTCTGAACAAGCTTCACAAGACCCTCCAGAAGATCCAGAAGACGTCTCCGCCAACAGCTCGACGCCTGAGTGCCCTAGAGAAAATGGTGACTATGCTTTTATTGCAGCTGTTTTTAATGTGCTATTTTATGTTTAGGACATTCTGAGGAAACTATTCTCAAAAGGACACTACGTGTGCACTTACAAAATGTAAAGGTGGGCTCTCAGTGATTTTCATTTTTTTGTGCATTGTCAACATTGTGAATGGTTTGTTTTTAGGTAGTGGAATCGAAAACTTTGCACCACAGAATGTTGTGCACCTTGGGTCTGAAATAGCGAGAAAAGTGCTCGTATGGGATTAGTTCTTCTTCGCTTTTACATCCATTTTTTGTTTGTTGCAGTGCGTTCCTGTGTACCAGCGACAATGTCTCCATCAATGAAGTACAAGCAAACCATTAAACATCTGCAAGCCAAAGTAGCAGCACAGCGGAAAACTATCAAAAGACTGCGCAGACAGCCTCACCAAGCACCGTCATCGACTTCAAAGGCCCTTGGAGTTATCCGACCACACGTCACCGAGGAGGTTTTTAAACTTCTTTCTGCACATGTTCGCTTGAGGCCCAAACGCAAGGGCAAGCGGTTTCCCGTGTGGTTCAAGAAATTCGCTCTTCACTTAAACTTCCGAGGTCCGCGAGCATACCGATTTCTGGCTCCATATTTTTCTTTGCCCTCCCGGCGTTCATTAAGGAGGTGGCTAGCTAATGTAAAGATGACTCCAGGCATAATTCCAGGAATCCTTTCTTCCATTGCAACAAATACTCAAGCTTGGAATGAACGGGACAGAGTGTGCGCTTTAGTTTGTGTGTTTAGAAAAAGTGGTTGACGATTGAAAGTACTAAGCTTTAGTTTTCTACGAAATAGCACTCAAAAAGAATTTGTACTATGATGCTGCAAGAGACGTTGTACAGGGTTTTACAGATGATGGCACTCATCGCACTTCAACCATTGCTGATCGAGCACAGGTTTTTATTCTTGTTGGTGTTTCGAGAAAGTGGGTTCAACCGGTTGCTTTTACCATAGGGCACACATCAACACCATCATCTGTTATGCATAACTTGCTGGTGTCACTCATTTTGGAGCTTAGGAGCATTAATATTGCAGTGAAAGCAGTCATATGTGACCAGGGCAGTTCAAATGAAAGTCTCGCTAACCAACTAAGAGTGACTGTAGCAAAGCCTTTTTTGAAGTTAATGGTGAGCGGGTGTATTACATTTTTGATTAAATTAAATTGTTGTTTTAATTAAATGTTCCGCATTTAATTAAAACAACGCGCAATAATTTCCAAGCACACAAGTTATACATTGAGGATGACATCGTTAACTGGTCGCACATTGTAAGCCTTTACCAATCCTCGCATGAGTTGCGGTTGCGATTGGCTCCAAAGTTGACTGAACGGCACGTTCATCAGAAACCTTTTTCTAATATGAAGGTCAGCAGAGCAACTGAAGTCCTCAGTCCATCAGTTTCGATTGCTATCACAGCAATTGTGTATGCGAAGGTGCTGCCTGCCTCGGCCATCACTACAGCTCAATTTCGTGATCGTATGGACAGGATTTTCGATGCCTTGAACAGTTCGAGTAAAAAAAGAACTTCGCAAAAGCTGCGGCATGCAATCATGAAAAATGATTCAGAGCTGATTAACTTCCTCCGAGGGCAGCCTCCCTGGATTGCATCATGGCAGTTTGTTGGCAGACATCAACCACAAACCATCATAGGTTGGCAAATTACAATTCAGGCTAATTGTCAACTATGGGACGACCTCTCTAAAAATTACAATTTTGAATACCTGTTAACACGCAGGCTTCAACAGGATCCTCTGGAGATCATATTTGGCCACATTAGGCAAAAACAGGGTTGCAACACAAACCCCAATGTAGCACAATTTATTTGTGGCCTGAAGCACATCTGCATAAGAAAACTCTTCAAGCTGTCAGAATACGGAAATATCGAGGATGATGAATGTGACCTCCTCCAGGAGCAGCTCTTGCCATTCTCCCTCACCAGTGCGTCTCTTGTGGATAAGGAGGAGTGTGCACAGCCACAGCCTGACGACTTTTCCGCTCTAGACTATCTCTCTGAACTTGCGACCAACATTCACTCCGATAGTATCGATGACTCCACTGCATATTATGTAGCCGGTTTTCTCATCAAACACTTCCTTCGGAATGCATGTGACGGTGTCAGTTGCCCACAGTTACTGAAAGACGACAGTGAGACGCTTAAGGGTACCCACCAGTATTTCACAATGCTCAAAGCATACCACGTCCCCAGCAAACTTTTTGGGAATCTCACTGTGCCATCAGAAGCAGCTTTTGCATACGTACAACAACTTGAATCTCACTTTCTTGCCATGATTGAGGCCACTACACATCACCTGAAAGTGTGCGATGTTTTTTATCACCATCTGTCAAGTGTTGGCGATTTTCATTTCTGCTCTGCTGGGTGTCGCGCGAAGTTTCTGAAAATGTTTTGCCGGTTTCGTTTGTGTTGGCATGTGCGTTTTGTGAACCGAAACTTAGATAGGGTTAGGTTCCAGTCTTCAATCTCAGGCATACAGCTTGACAAGTTCAAAGGTTAGCAATTAGCGGCGGGTTTACACTAAAGTATTCGAGTTGAGCCGAATCTTGCAATAGCTTTGTTATGTTATTACTTCGTTACAGCAGACTTCATTATGATCTTATATGCTTATATTCAGTTCAACTGGACTAACCACTCCTTCGTTGCATGCATTGTTTTGGTTACCCACTATGAGGAGTAGGGACACTGTGTACTAGCTCGAAGTGATTTGCATAACCTTAAAAAGAATGTTGGGTATCCTGTCTGTATTTTTGTAGCAAATGCGGGTGAACTGTACCCTTTACTGTGGGTCGCTTGGTCACTGTGTTATGCTTTATCTATCCAGCTCAAGTAATATATCGATAACAAAACCGCTTGTTGAAATGTCTTCGAGCGGGTAAGGAACACAGTATGAAGTGGGCACGGTTCACGTTATCACGCTTTTCGTATTTTAGTTTCTCATCAACCTCCTCATCTCGCCCATCAAAATTTTCAAAAGAATACCCAAACTTGTAGTGTTTGATGCGGCTGCGGACGCTGCCAGTTTATTTTTATATAGCTTGTGAGTGATAACGTACGATGTAGAGCCTCTGTGAAAAATATTGAGCCAAAGTGGTTTCCTTGTGCTATTTATTAGCCCTGTAGTACCGCTCTCGTAGCACCAATTAAGGTCCACAATTCTGGATAAGTGGCGACTACAATCTATTTTAGCTCGCAAGCGTCACAGCAACACCCTGACGCAAATCACTTGGGATCTTAAGTTTTTGAGGAATGCGGCGCATAAGAAGAGCCACAAGACCTGCCAGTGTTGTAGCATAAAGTTTGTCTTTCACGTAATGAGCAAGCTGCAAAGCCCTACCTTTCTGAAGACAAGCAGGCATCAAGTCTGCTTTTTTTTTTCATTTTGGGCTAGCTGTTCTTAAGCACAGCCAGCACACTGCACCTTTGCCTTTCTGCTATATTGTGTCGTGTGGTTTCTGTGTGCTCTTTTTTTATATGCATTATTTCGGTTAACCCTTGCGTGATTCGCGACATTCATTACTGCGTATATGTTACTTCTTCCTTCTTCATCAGCATTGTGCGCTGTGTTTTTGCCATAGATTCTTACTTACCCACTAGGCCTGGTGTGTCATACTTCACCAGCTTCTCGGCTTCTGCCAACTCTAGCGATGTGTGCGTTGTCTGTGTTCTCTCTGTATTTGTTACAATAATTGTTAGAATTTATTTGTAAGGCGAGAGGCATTTGTTGTCTACCTTTGTCATATTGTGCTTTTTATATTCTCAGACTCTACCTTGCCTTTGAATAAAACATTGCGGATACTCTGTCTCTTTGACTGATATATACATTGATCACTTGTTCCAAAATAAAAACACAAGCGCGATGAATAAAACCAGTAGTGAATTATCATTACCTGCATCTACTTTTATTATGAACTTAATCGAAATAAAAATTACGTCACGACAAATTCATACGAACCACTAAACAAAACAAAACAGGGAATCGCTAAATCAAAACGACCTACAAAAACTATCCATATGGGCGATGAAAAGTGGTCCGAAATCATGAATTTTCGTCATAGCCAAACGTCGGTTACGCAAAGTAATTCAAAATTTGCGCCAGTGAAACCGAAACAGGAAGTGCACGCCACTTGCTCTCACCAACCACCAGGTGTGCTAGGGTCGATTGGGCCGCTGGGGTCTACGGGAGTGTCCTGTCCACTCTTAACCTTTTTTTTTTTTTATTTCTCTATGCGATTGTGCTTAACGATTCAGAGTACTGGGTACTCCACTATGGGAGAGCATAAAGCCGTCGCGAAATTTCCTGCACCAGCACTAATGAAGAAATCAACATTTATTTTCGTGGCACCTTAACCACACTACCACATCTACAAGCTACTTTTCAGCGCCTACTCAGTAGCTCTGGTACCACACTCATTTTTCATTGCACAATTTGTCTATAAAAAAAACAACGGTGCTAGTAAGAGTGACATAAAAGTTTGCTGGTCTTTGCACGCATAGTATTTAAACTAGCATATCAAATATAAGATGTTCTAATAAAACAGTTGGCCATTATATACGGGACATTTTCTGCTGCCGCCACAGTAGAACGCTCCAATAAGCGTGAATAGATAGAGAAACCATCGTTACAACGAGGTTTGCCAGTTCCGCGTATACAATGAGCTGACTAAGGCTCTTTTTTTTTTCTTTTTTCTTTGTGGAGTTTGCACGGATAATTTACTAGACTCATGTCACGTTTTTCTGGAGGGAGGGGAGGGAGATCAACATTTTCCAGCAAATGTAGCGTTTCTAGATATTACTTTCATCGCTATAGCCTTTTTGTGCATAGACAGATATAGTTGTGCGTCGGCAGCAGCCTCCCGGTCGCAGCCTCTCATTTCGAAAGCCCGGCAGGGTGCGCCCAAACGGCTGCTGCGGACGAGCAACTAAATTTATCTAATGACATTGAGTAGTTGAATGCTGAAGGGAAACAGACGCCAGTGAAATCTATAATTAACGTTAATCATGGATTCGCATTAATCAAAGATGGGTGAGTAACGTGAGCCATGAACAGGCAAACCAAATTCTTGCTCTACGAAATAAGTAAAGAGTAAGAATTGAAAGCTGGGCAAGTCAGTGGCAGTTCTTAAATATATTGTAACAAAGCATAACAATGGCGTGGGCTATCATGGGGTTTGTTCTGTTTTTCTCTTGGTACGCGGCGTCCATGGCTGCACTGTGTTGCAATAAACAAAGCCATTTTTATAAGTGCAGAGCATTTCTTAGTCGCACGATGTCGCGCTTCGGCGTGGGTGGTGGCGCCATCCACACCCCCACTGCGCATGCTCGCGTCTTCTGCGTCCCGGCGCAGGAACACACCCGCGAAACTGTCACGTTCTTCCCCCCTTCTCACCGCACATGTCCGACGCTGGCAGCGTCTTCTAGTTAAAAAACGGCTGCTCACGTTGCACAACCATTCGCACGCTCGGAATTCAGTCGAGCGTGTTTTTGCTTGCCTTTCGCTTCCCATTGAAAGCAACGCTTCTCATTCAATCATTAAATAAGAATACTGAAGACGAAATGCCAGTTAAGCATTCCCGAACCATCCCCGATTACGCCACGTTTACGCGATACCGCCACCACTCTGCGATGAATTTATTCGACTTCCCCCCGTGGGAAGATGCGAGTGGCTTTTTAACTGCGAATGCACTTTATAAGCGACCCTGAATCCGCCGTCCACGGTGCGCCTCCTCCTCTCCCCTAGCAACGGCGCGAGGAGCGGAGAGGAGCGTCCGTAGCAACAGCGCAGCGACATCACACACCACGTGATTGTGCGGAACCCGCCCTCCGCTCCATGGCTGCGTGCAGCCACGATTTGCTCGAGATCGGCAAGTCGTCATAGGTATAGATCCATCGCAGGCATCAACCTCGATTACGATACCTACAACAACGAGTACAACGCAATCGAATGCGAGCGTTGCACGCGTCGTTGAAGATGTCGCGCCGGTTGAAGACAAGACAGCGCAGCGAAGTGCCCGTGATGCCGATCGCAAGCGGGCGAAGTGGGCCGTGGACATAAACATCATTACAGTGTGAATTTGCTCTCACATATACGCGTAAACTCAGCAACATTTCCCGAGAGGGTCTAATGGTTCTTGGGAATCGCGCACACGGCGGAGTTTACGTTAACTCTCTGGCGAACAGCAGCGGATTTTAACTTTACTCCCACTCATGGCATCACTCCGTGCATTCGAACTTAACCACCCTCAGGAAAATGCTTGGGAGTTTTTTTGAGAGCGCATCCCTTAGTAACCTGGCTTGCCATTCATTCATACATCTCAAGTTGCATCATCACTCTCACAATGAAGCGCAAAATAAAGGTGCATAAGAAGCCTAACAATGATATAATGTAGCCTGAACTAAATGAATAAAACATAAATTAATATAATCAACGGAAATAACCATTCAGTAATCGCAATAACGAAATTACAATCGTTGAAAACGTTTTTCAACGTGTGACTAACTCCGGCACCGTGCAAAAACAGGTTCCACCCCCTCGCTAAGCAAGCAATCATTACTCTCACCAGCTCCTCTACAGCACTGCTTTTGGCGGCGAAACCTGATCGAGGTTGCTGCAGACACCAAGCACCATAGCCCAAGCACCGTAACAACGGGACGCCAATACAGTGCAAAAAAAAAAAAAAATAGTGACATGTACGTTCGCGAATCTCCCTAAGATGATTTCACTGGTGCCGGGAGAACAATATATACATGCTTACGATAGCGACATCTATGGTTTGATAAATTCGGCAGTGGCAACTCTACAGACGAGTATGGCCGGTTGCCTGTGCTACGCACTGCCTCATGTTTCGCAGTTGGGGAGCTGCACTCAGCGTGGTATTGATAACTACACTGATTGCTATAGAAATATTTGCCTCTCATTCGTTCTTATGCCCTTCACCAACCTCACATCCGCCACAGAAAAGTATGTCAACGAAGTATTTGTGCAGCTCAGCGTAGGGCTTTCTTTTGTTAATGAAGCTTCGTTTTGGAGCACGGCTTGCAACCCGCGTTTTCGTTGTATGAAAAAGAGTTACCATTGAACTACGCGGCCATGCTTGCTTAATGCGAAATATACTAAAGCATGCAAATGCGTTCTTGTTCTACCAGCAATGCGAAAGCGAAATGGGAAGCTGTACACTCACTGTGGACGCTTCGTTGCAATATTTCGTGATAGTAGACTAAAAGAGGTATGCGGGGTAACTCGTAAGGTATATATGAGGAATTGTACATTTCAAGAGAATTTAGTCTTTGAAAAATTTGACTTCCTTAACCACGTTTTCACGATCGAGTGTTCATCCTTTCGATGGGATTTTAGAGGTTAACAAACGCTGGAAAGATGAAGAAAGACGCCATGCCGATACCGTACTAAAGCAAAGTTCCAGGGATGACCTGTTTCGAGAAAGAAAGAAAGAAAGAAAGAAAGAAAAAAAGAAAAAAAAGAAAGAAAAATCGCTAGATCCTACTAACAGTGGGAAGCACGAATGCGAAGCACGAATGAGGAATATTCATACGTCACTTTCAAATCTCCACGTTACGAGGCGGACGCAAATTATGCCGTACATGACTTCCTTGCCATGTTTATTATGTTTGGACCTCTCATTTACCTTCACCGTTCGTTCGCGTCGCTTAATACCAAATAAGGTATATGTGAACAACGCCTCCTAGAAAAACTGTGCCTGGAACGTGGCTCTCTCTTCAATTGAGAGCTTGTTGCCAGCATAAAATCTTGGAGGCCATGCCTCCTATGGCGTGTTGCGACCATCCACCGCGTGGGACCGCTCACCTCCGTAGCACTCTGTCACGTGACATTACCATACCGCTTAATCATGTGACATCACAGCTATTTGGAGGCAACTGTGAGAGCGTTGGTGTGTTCGCAGGGGGCGAACGCCTGTGGGGGGCGACCGCCACAGGCGTTCGCCTCCGTACCGGAGGGGGAGGGTAAAATCCAATGGTAGGGCGGCGCGTTCACGGCTCACGTTCCAGGCATTAGAGAGTTTTAGTACTGCGGAATGGTGCTACGTACGCATCACGCAAGCGCCTTGCGTTACGTGGCGTCGTTTGACACTAATCGGCTTTTAGTACGCCGTAGTACCCGCGTACGCAACGAGCGTGAAGCGTGTTGCGTCATCTGGTAGATCAAAATAGAAGTACGTGTTCTTGACAGCCAATGTGAGCCAATCCAAGTGTTATAGCCAGATTATGGCCATATTTTAAGCCACAGAGCCGGTCGGTGCTTGGCTTCGATGCCACCATTTTGCAAAACGAAGTCTCGCGCTGTCGCGAACTTGTTCGAGAGCGGCGCGATCACCTCATACGTACGCACGCACGCATCTCATGCGTGCGTACGTAGCGGCTGCGTACGTAATGCGATACGTGCGCGTCGTGGTCTGCGCATGCGCACTACGCAGAACGTGGCGTCCTTACGTACGCAACGCCGCCACGTACGCAGCGTACGCAGTACTAAAACTCTCTATTATTTTTCTAGGAGGCGTTGATGTGAAGCTAGCGAAGCGGTCGCGAGTGCTTCATGAGCATGGCATATGTAGTCATGTTATTATATGACAGCTGCGCTTGCTACGACACACAGCGATGCCAGCTCCGGATGGTTTTGAATCAGATTGACCCCGGACCATTTTGTGTGCAGAAGATAGTAGGACCTTGGGCATCTGCCTCAGTTGCGCAGAAAGCAACTAAAGCACTGCTACTTCACCTAAAGTCAACAAACCTGAGCGACCGCTTGTGGACTGTGTGTGCTCCCCGAGTGTGCTCATGATTGTGTGTACCTTCTCATCTCCCTGCAACATCTTTTCTCCCCTTTATCCCTTCCCCAGTGCAGGATAGCAAATCGGATGTGCGTCTGGTTAACCTCCCTGCCTTTCCTTGCATCTTTATCTCTCTCTCTTTCTCTCTCTTTTATTATATGACAGGCATCTCATTGTTATCATGAATGCACCAGTCATATACCTTCGTCATCTATTGACGTCCCGTAATATTAAACTTGGTATATGTCAAGATAGCGAAACGGCCGCTAGCGCAGCGTGAGCGTGGCATGTAGTCATGTTGTTACATGACAGGGCATCTCATGATTTTCATGTTAGGGTCTGTCGCTTGTGTTCGCCACGCAATCACGTCATACCATATTAGTTTTGCAACACTTCATGTGAACGAAACCACCGCAGGAGCACCAAGACCATCACATGCAAATCAGGACATTCACGACATGGCATGATTTTCATGTTATGACTAGCCACTTATGCTTTTCATACAGTCATGTAATGCCATACCAATTTTGGTGTCGATGCCATTATTGACACGGCTAGGAGAGGTAAAGCTCGTATTTGGCTAGATAGATAGATAGATAGATAGATAGATAGATAGATAGATAGATAGATACGCTGAAAGTTGCCGAAGTTCTCCTAGAAATGCTTTACATTTGAAAGAAAGAAAGGAAGGAAGGAAGAAAGAAAGAAAGAAAGAAAGGAAAAAAGAAAGGAAGGAAGGAAGGAGGGAAGAGGTGCAGTGTGTCCTGCACGCCCATGTCAAGCTTCACTTGCTTCCATATCCCCGACCGAGGAATGGCTCCCGATTTTTTTTCACGTATGGTTACCCTGTCCCGCTTAGTTGATGGTTACCAAGAAACTTTTAAACCCAACCAATAATCCTCACTTGTGTATGAAAACTCTCGATACAGAATGAAGCACTAGGGGTTCACTTATCAAAACATCTGCTTCGTGAAAGGTCTATCACTTACTCGTTTTCGCCCCGCCGCAGTGGTCTAGTGGCTAAACTACTCGGCTGCTGACCCGCATCTCGCGGGATCGAATGCCGGCTGCGGCAGCTGCATTTCCGATGGAGGCGGAAATGCTGTAGGCGTGCGTGCTCAGATTTGGGTGCATGTTGAGGAACACCAGGTGGTCGAATTTTTCGGAGGCGTCCCTCATAATCATATTGTGGTTTTGGGACGTTAAACCCCACATATAAATAAACCATTCACATTCTCGTTTGCAGCTCACAACGCTTTCCGCCAGGCAATGCCATAGTTACGCTGAAAAAACCCAGAAAGCGTAAGCCAATGAAGCATTAAAATGTACTAAAGAAACGTGTCTGACAAATTGGTTCTGCAACCGAAAATCTAGTAAAGGCTCCTGACGCAACAAGTTCCAAATTTGAACTATGCACGTCACAAGACACAAGAATCAAAGTAGTGCAAGAGCGCGCATGCAAAAGCGTCGACAAGCCGCCGCGGAATGCAAAGCGGGCTCCTTTCCCGCGACGTTCCGCGTGCATTAGGCAAATATAGCGAGCTGGAATCGCGAAAAACAACCAAGCAAAGTGGAGAGAATGCAGTGGAGGGAGACAGTGCAGCCAGCCGGTGCATGTCTTGCTTATGGAAAACACGACTGCGTTGACCCACGTGGGCGCAGGAGAAGTATGCGAGCATGTAACGAAAGAACTAAAAAGCAAAAAATAAGCAGTAGTGGCGCGTTTCGACTATACAAGATGTAAAGTAGATGGGAAGTGAACAGAGAACAATGTTGGCGAGTGGCACCTCAATCGAAGTTTCTTTTGCCTGTATGCACATTGTGCTGAAGTTTCTTTTGCGTGACTGTTCGTTCTGTACTTCTTCACAATTTCAGGGACTGTATGATGGTGTACATACCTAATGTAACAGCAGAGAGTGGCTGTAGTTAAGGTGCAAGTTTGTGCCAGCCAAGGACGAATAACATGTGTCTGTGATGACAAATAAATTAGCTTTTTTGTTAACATTTTATGTTCCCACCAAAAGATTCTGGTTAGCATTCCCACCAATGTAAAAATAGGGGGAGGGGTGAATCGCCACCGACTGCTTTGCTATCATATTGAAATCGCGGCCGGCTGTTTACGTCACGTGGTTTATCAGTCAGTGCTGCATATAAGAACGGCTTCCCTTGAAGCGGAAAGGTTTTCGGCTTTCGCGTTGCGCGAAAATCAGTCTTGGACAGATTGTTTAGTTGCGAAGCAGCTTATGGTGCGTCGTCGTAGCCACGCCGGTACTCGGATCGCTCACTAGATGGCTCTGCGGTAGAGCGCTCGCTCCACTCCGGTGCGTGCTCTGGCATGAGTGAAGACCGCTAGGAGCGCTGCGCTGCTCTGTATTAGAGCACTGCACATGTCTGAATTTTAAGCCTCGGCCCAGCCCGAGACCTAACTTGTTTAATCTTATTAGCCCAAGCTTGGCCCGCTCACACAAAGTGAGGTGCTGGCCTGGCCCGTAAATGAGAAAAAAATGTGGGCCCACGCGGTCCGGCCCGTGCCAACTTCAGATCAGGCCCGACATAGGCTCGAGTCAATCGTCTAGGTGGCGTTGCCTGAACACGGAATCAATAAGACGACATTTTAAACGGAAAATATGTGCGCTTTGGTAGTGCATGCTTCGTTGATATTTATACTTCATTACTGCGGTGATTTCGTGTACAAAAAAGATCACGGTGGAAACAGCTCAGCTGATATACTGGGAGCAATGATTGTATGCTTGGCAGTGGTACACCATGCCTCCCTTCTCTGCCAATACTACGGAGATGCAATCAAGACATCGACGGACCCCCGCCTGGTCGGCAAGAATCACTGAATATAACGAAGAGGACACCGATCACAAGAAAACAAAAAAGCGTGAAAATTGCGGGAGCCAGAAACAGATTACTGTCCACTATTATTGCGAACAAGGCTCCCGTTCTGTGTGCCGAAACATCAACTACAGGAATCAAGCGCCTTTTGCAGCCTATATTGTTGGAGGAAACTGCTTTGCAGCGGGAGTTTAGTTATAAAAACAGAGGAGAGAAGAAGCAGATGGCTCTCTTTTCTTTTTTTACATTGTGTCCTATGAAAGTTTAAGTCAAGCTGTAACGACAAAGGCAATCATGCACATTTTTTTTTTGTAAATGTAGCGCCTGTCTTGAGCATAGTAACCATTTGCCACAAAAAGAGAAACATTGATAGAAAGCCTAATTCATTACGTCTTTGTAAGGACCCTAAGACAAAAATTATAATGAACCATGGGCGACACTTGTGCGTTTAGAGATATTCGCGACTCCAGCAATTTATGCGGCACCTAGCGGTAACATAGGGAAGCTGTGTATTGAGGTCCAAACAGTCCAAGTGCGAGTGCTATAACGTAGGAGCACAGTAGGATGGTGCCACCCTGGACAAAAAAAAAAAAAAATGAACAGCCAAACAGATTTCTTTTTTTCAGATGAGGCACCAGTGTTAACTTATTAACTCAAACCTATTAAATGGCTATTGTATCCCGTGACTACATGTCGCGGCGGCGCTCGAAGTATGTAAACAAATTTCGCAGAAACGTGGTGTGCCATGTGCTTTATACACACAATGCGAACATTTCAAGAACGCCGCTCACGCTTGCGGGACCACAAGATGCTCCACGTCAACAACCCGCTCATCTTCTGCAAAGCAGCGTGAAACACAATCACACTTCAAAAAGCTCAATACTTGTGTTTGCGACAGCGTACGTGGTAACCTCCGTGAATCCGCCATGCTGCAACACCGCAGCGCCCTCTCATTTTCATTTCTGTTGCGAAAACGTATACGCACCTGAAAGTAAGAAAAAAAAAAAACGGTCGTACCTTACTTTTCGTCTATGATACCAGTGCTACAGTGTATACCTTCAAGGATATTTTTTGGGTGGCAAATTTTAAATGTTGTTCCTTTACGTGTCACTGTACAAAATACTAAACTATCAAAAAGCACTGAAGCGCCATGCGTTGCACGTCCCATAGACATTTGCGCCGGAGTCCACTCTAGTGTATTTATAGGAAACTCAATGAATTGCAGCGATTAGGTTTTTTTTCTTATCCTACTTAATAGGCCTATAACGATAACTAGAGATCGGAATATATGCCGGCGTCTATTTAGTTCTTTGCGTTCATATATTATCTTACTTTGATATATAAGGACGAATTAGAGGGTAACAAGGGCTTTTATAGCGGTGTTATGATGCATATAAATGCCTGTTTCTGAAGTTTGTGCTTATATTCCCGGGCATGTAAACTCCGCTCTTAAAAATCGGTGCTTATAATAACGACCTTTAACGTAAAATTGGCCGTTGGAGTGCAGTTTGAGATGATTCTTCCTGGTACCGGACAACATTCACGATTTAAAAGCCATGTGGGATTTGACGTAGTCCCATACTTCCCCCAACTTCCGAAAAATCGCTATACTCAGCGAAGCGATCTCGGTAGTAGAGCGAAAATTACGGAAGTGGGACATCAGCATAGTGGTATTATACGCCAGCAGTCGGGCAGATTGCAGCCGATGTCAGTGAAAGTTACAGTTTTTCTTGCTCGCAGTTTGGCCTTTAACGATATTATTATTAAACTCTGTCGAAAATATTTAAACAAACGTTATTTGATAGTGAAATATGGTACCATTACAATCACTAATGAAGAGAAAATGGTGGTGACTATAGACCCCAGCACGACCTTAGCCGTGCCGACAAATTTTGCTCCTTCCAGCAGAGATGACAAAAAAATAAGGAAGTCCACACGAATGAGGAAGTTGGCACATCGCTATAAACTAACCAGCTGTTTTGTCACTTACGGCGAGACTGTTTTACTTTACGCCTCTTTCTCTTCACCTCAGGTACGTATCTATGTGTTTACGTTTGCCTTAATCGCGACTGCGTCGGGAGTTTATTCTCATTGCTCGGGTGTGGACTGGGCATACAGGTGCGGTATTTCCATTAACGCTTTATGGGAATTTCCACCTTGTGTGCCTCTTTAATATCTAGGCGTTTATCGCTTACGCTGAACCTCACGTGGAGCTCATGATGTACAATAAGCAAATATAGTTTATAACCGAAACGTATGGCTTCAAAGAGAATGAATAAAGAGCGCAATTACATCGTCTAATTGTTAACGCTGTTGCCCCACCGTATGACTGCTTTGTTTAGTTAGCAACCTCTTCATTGTTCGGATGAAAATGGAGAAACTAGTAGACCACGTCCAGTTTGCTACCCTACATGTGGGGAGGGGGGAACAAGAGAGTAAAACACAGAGAAAAAGAAGGAGAGGAGTTCCGGATTGCACATGCCACACACCGCGTGCAGGGTTTCACTGGCGGTCGCTCAGTAATATGGCCTACAAGAATTGTAGAACGGCTCGTGTTGCTTTCTGGAAAGACGTACAGCCGCGGCCACGTCTGTGTAGAGCACGGGGAGCCGGTTTTTGCTCCGCGGGACAAAACTTCGGGGCAGTGCCGGGCTCTGAAGTGCTGCATCAGAAGCATGTGTGGCCTAGCTGCCAGGCTGACCACATCAGAGCCCGAAACTGCCTGAAAATTTTGCCCCGCCAAGCGAAAACCAGCTTCTCACACACGCTACACAGACGTGGCCGCGGCTGTACTTTTGAGACTATGCACGCAAAATCTATTCCGAAGTAAAGGGACGATCATACAGTATCCTAAAGGCACAGTGGATAGTCCGGCGATTTTGTTAAAAAAATGGCAGCATATCCACGGGGTGAATGATAGAGAGTGGGGCGAAGCATCCGTCCGTCCATTCGTTCTTGCTTTCGTCCGTCCATGCATCCATCTGTGTAACCATCCGTGTGTCCATCCACCCGTCCGCGCGTGTGTCTGTTCGTGCATCCGCCCCTGCGTTCGTCCATGCGTCCATCCGTCCGTGCAGCCATCCCTGCGTCCGTCCATGCATCTGTCTGTGTGTCGTTCATCTAGTGAACCCTCCAAGTACTATCATCATGCATATTTTCGTCATATATGCGTCCGTCTGTGTGACCGTCCGTGCGTCCATCTGCCCGTCCGTGCGTGCGTCTGTTCGTGCGTTCGCACGTCCATCCGTGCGTTCGTCTATGCGTTCGTCCATGCATCCGTCCCTGCGTCCGTCCATGCGTCCACCCGTCCGTGCAGCCATCCATGCGTCCGTCCATGTATCTGTCTGTGTGTCTGTTCGTACATCTATTCAACACCTCAAGTTCCACCATCTCGCATCTTTTCAACATATATTCCCCATATAGAAGAACCACCATCCAGCGGATATTCCAAGGACTAAACGAGAGGTGGCACACGGACACTTTTTTATGGCTTGCGCTTCGTGTCTACTTCCCACCTTTAACCACCCCGATTTCATGGTATATACTAGTTCACCGTATTCATAGCACTGTGGCCCAACGCTCGCTATACCTTTCTGAAACCTAGGAGGTTACGCCCAGCGAGTATAACGTAGCAACCCTTTCTTGTCAGATGGTGCTCAATGTACATGCCAATGGCTGCTAATGAGGAATGAGAGACAGGAGAATTCGGCTTTTAGGTAATGCGTACGCTGCGAATTTTTTGTTTAAACAACGCAGAGGAGAAATCTCCCATCGGCACCACCTTGCAGGTCAAAACGTGAAACTGGTTACACACTACGACTACTAATACGAGGGATGAACGGGTGCCGCTTTAAGGAGCTTCGTCCCTAAAATGAATGAATAGACGGAAACATTTCATCAAGTGAGAGGTGACGCCGTGCATTTACTCACCCATGTTCGCGCTGCTCGTGACACTGTCCGAGCCGCTCAGTGCATACGTGACCCATGCAGCAACTGATGGAGGGTGGCTGCGATGGGTCTTTTACGTGAGGACGAGCCTGGGGCTACCACTTGCTCCGTGGGGCTACCATTATCTGCAAATCTGGAGACGCAATCAAATGAGAGGCTACCCAATTCTTTAGCTTACCGAGGTGATACCTGTCCAGGCTCTTAGTGTTGGAAAAAATTGCGTTTCCATGTGCTTTGAGTTTGATTTGTTCATGTTTACTCATGAACTCATTATTGATTATCACTTTATTTACCAAGTCGTTGTTTTTCTTAATTACGCTTGGCTGACTGTAACTTTGAGCCCTAAATCACATAAACTCAACACATTGGCATCGCTACCAAAACTTCACCTTAAAAAACAAACGTGCCCTCTCTTCCTCAAACTGGACATTCACTGTTAAAGAGCAATGTTATTCTGGGTTCGCGTCTATTAATAAAGCCTGCGATCAGTATTTGAGAAGTCTGAGGAATATAGCCTGGAAGATACGGCACGGACGAATTGCGAAAAAAAAAACAGTTTGTTGGAGCGCCATCGGTACGTATGTACAAAAAACAGATGATATGATTGAGATGTGGCGTTCAAAGTCCCAGAGCCACCATATGATTCCGGAGAGAGAGAGATAAATAGAGAGTAAAGACAGGGAGGTTAACCAAGCTTGGCTCGGTTGGCTACCCTACACTTGGGGTGGGGGAAAAGGAGAATAATAAAACGGAAAGAGACAGAAAAGAAGAGGAGTAAGAAAGAGAAGCATAAATAGTCAGCTCGAGACTACACAGCACGGCCTCGCACAGTTCTTTCACAAGCGGTCGTGAAGTTTGGTGGTCCTTAAAAAGTACAAGAGGGCTTTCGTGGCTTTGCGCGTATGGGAAGCCGTCAGCCAAGGTCCGAGGATCTTCTCTTCTATAATCGGCTGTGAATCCAGCTGACAGAGCTTGGCTTCCATAATACGTCGTTCGGTCTGGTATGCTGGGCAATGACATAGAATTTGCTCAAGCGTTTCCTCACAGGCGCAGATGTTGCATGCCGAAGTGCTCGCCATTCCAAGGAGACGAGAGTACGAATTCGTAAATGTCACGCCAAACCTCATGCGACACAGTAAAATTTCAGCGCATCGTGGGAGCCCGGATGGCAAACGAAGTTGCAAGTTTGGGTCGATCGAAAACAGGTGCGTGTTGAAGAAACCTGGTGTATTCAATTGTAGGAGAGATATACGGCGAGCAAGTGATTGTAGTAGCCTTGCAGCGTCCGTTCTCAAGAGTGGTATGTCCGCTGGTCTTGGTCATGAGCCGATCGAGCAGCTTCATCCGCGCGGTCATTGCCGAGGATTCCGCAATGACTCGGCAACCACTGAAATACAATATCGTGACCTTCCGCGAGCGCTTCGTGGTAGTCGTGCCTTATCTAATATACTGATTGTTCATGTAACCCGTGCTGCATAACAAACCGTAGTGACTGTAACGCTGACCTGGAGTCGCAAAAGATGGCCCATTGGTTAGGTTGCTGGCGGAGAATGTACTTTACTGCACCTTGAAGTGCTGCAAGCTCTGCTGCTGTCGACGTCGTGGTGTGAGAAAACTTGTGCTGAAGCAACACATTTTCAGATGGAACAACCACTGCTCTTGTGGAGCTGTTGGAATTAGTGGAGCCATCGGTGTAAACATGTATGCGGTCGAAGTACCTTTCGTCCAACAGACGCAAAGTCAATTGCTTCAGGGCTAGCGTTGACATGAGTGCCTTCTTAAAGATTCCAGGAACGGATAAGCGCACGTCAGGTTGACGAAGACGCCATGGCGCAGTTGCTGGATGCATCGCAAGTTTGAAGCCAGGCGGTAGTATGTCCTGATGTTTTGTCACGATACCGCAGTACGAAGAATGAGGCCTCCGAGCTGTCAAACACGCTAAATGATGTGACGGTAGGCGTGATAAATGCCGAATGTGCACTCGCAGCGTCTCGACAATGATGTGCGTTGTGACCGGTTGTTCTTGTGCAATAACAATAGTTTACACTGTCGATGAGCATCTTGGAAGGCCAAGGCATGTCCGAAGTGCTTGGGCTTGAACGCTTTGCAGTGCACGGATGTTAGTCTTGCACGTGTTAGACAGGACAGGAAGGCTGTACCGGAGAGTTCCGAGAAAGAGGGCTGTGTAAAGTTGCAACATGGAGTGAACGGATGGGCCCCATGATTTTCCGGCGACGAACTTGAATACATTCTCAATGCCAATGAGCTTTTTTTTTTCAGGTATGTGACATGCGGGCTCCAGGTTAGGTCACGATCTACGATGACGCCTAAGAATCTATGAGTGCTCTTATATGGGATTGACCTGCCATCGATGCACAATGAGTAGAAAGACATCGGTTTGCGTGTAAACGCCACGGCTGCGCATTTTTCTGTGGTGATAATCAAACCTTGCTGGCGAAGGTATGTCGATGTCATTGTTGCCGCTTTCTGTATTCTTGCACGCACTTGAGGCCGTGTCACGCCAGACGCCCAAATGCAGATATCGTCAGCGCAGAGAGATATATAAGCCGTCTGTGGCAGCATTTCGCTGAGCCCCACGAGGACCAGGTTGAAAAGTGTTGGACTCAAAACACCACCTTGTGGCACCCCACGAATTGTGAAATACTTATTCGTAGACCCATCTTCAGTTAAAACGAACATGATCTATCCTGATGATATGGCTGGTTTTCGATGAGGTCGGTCCTCAGTTGATAGCGTTATTAACTTAGTGACCTCTTTTCAGGATCAGAAAGCTCAGAAGCGGCTGTCGGTAGCTCTGTTCTTAGACGTGAAGGGTGCCTATGACAACGTGACCCACGAGGCTGTTCTCAATGCTCTTGAAGCAGCTGAACTTGGAGGTCGTGTCTTTCGATGGGTAAGAAGATATGATTCCGGAAATTTTAACCACCTTGGGTTCTTTAACGTGCACCCATATCTGAGCAGACAGGCCTAGAGCATTTTCGCCTCCATCGAAATCGCAGCTGCTGCAGCTGGGGTTCGATCCAATGATCTGCGGGTGAGCAGCCGATTATCTTAGCCACTAGACCTCCACCGCGGGGCTACGTGCCAGAAACAGCCAAAGGATGCCATTGTGCATGAGCAGTCCTGTACATTTTGCTTGTTTGGCTAGTGTGCATACCATTGAATCATACGAAATGTTCACATCGAAATTAAACGTCTACTTCACGTTTTTTTATCCTTTTACTGGCATTAGTGTCATGTTCTAGCATGTTTTTAAATTTGTTTTTGGTGGCTCAACCCAGCATTGCTTGAAACTTCGGCAGCTTCTCCCAGTATTGCTGGAATTAGAGCAACTCTTCAAGAAAATCTAAAAAACACTCGCTTCTTATTTATTCACAACCACATGAATTGAACGCGCATTTAGGCCAAGGAAGTCCTAGGTCACATTACGTTATCTTTGATGGCTGATTGCTAAGTAATTATTGTCTGTGAGAGGTGAAGCGTTCAGTTCAGTTCACACCGACTGGAAACGATATTTTGCGCCCAGTTATGTAATTACAATTTGAGTCATAACTAGACCCCTACAGTAAAAAGTCAACAATAAATGTCTGCTGTGAATTCCTTGGCCTGATCGTCCATAATATTGATTCACAGATTAGTGCAATTAAACTTTATTTAGTACACAAGGTTTTTATTTGTACGAGTACCTACAGTGGAATTACCTCACTGAATAAGCTTGGTCCATCCTCCTACTGTGCGTCTCTTTCGGGGTTTGTTACATTGTCTCTTTTAAGGTCTTTCAATAGCTCTCTCTTTCCTTCATGCAATATAGCTTGCACTACAAGAACACACACGTACTAGTACACATACACTCGTTTGATTGAAGAGGGTAATTTCACTCCTTCTTTTCCAGCCGGATTAAGAACATCGAAACAAGGTCAACGAACGCGGGGATTTCGCAGAAGCGTAACCGAGATCCGAGTCACAAGGAACACTCAGCACTACATGTCACCTCATTAGGCAAAAGTCCTCTTTCTCCCACCGCTCTCCTCCTCCACTGAGCACACACATTGAGTATTGGCGGGTTAATGCGGCCACTCCTCGCAGCAGGCCCTTGACAGTCCGTGCACACTAAAACGACGGCCGATGGGTTATCTGATAAATGGTCCACGCGCACCAAAACATGCGGCTGTGATTGCCTGGTCTTCACGGTGAGAGGAACGAGAAGACAAAGTACTGCAGGCCTGTCTCGCACAGCTGAACCAGGACGGCCCAACGAAAATACATTTCCCGCTTCTCGTTCGGCAAACACGTGTGTAAGCATCACCATGCAGTTGCCTGTAAACATATAACAGCCGTGGCCACACTGGCGCTGGTTGTCGTAGTCGTCAGGGCGTCAGAGCTGTAATTGCGCCAGCACGTTGTTTGTCTCGCGCTGGGCCCTGCATGAAGAGAATAGAAGACATGGCTTTTGCAAAGAACAGTGAGGGAAATCGTACAGCGGGGAGTATACGGTGCCCCATTACATCCTGACTGCTTCCTGCTAAATTAGTTGACATATTTCAGCAAAAACTATTAGAGAAGAGTTATATGTTATAGCGGTTCCTATCTATCTAGGAACAGTTCTTCGTTGATAGCGTCAAGATAAAAGCAGGTGTATGCGAGTGTTAAAATGTCTGCATCATTCTCATATAAATAATAAAAATAATAACATCCGAGGTTTTACGTCCCAAAACCACGAGATGATTATGAGAACCGCCGTAGTAGAGGGCTTCAGAAATTCGGACTACCTGGTGTTCTTTGACGTGCACTGACATTGCAGAGTACGCGGGCATATACCATTTTGCCTCCACCGTAATGCGACCGCCGTGGCCGGGATCGAACTGGAGACCTTCGGTACAGAAGCGGAGCACCGCAGCCACTATTCCACCGTGACGGACCATCATCTAAGTAAGAACACAACTCATTCTTCTTGGCCAGTACGCTTCGAGCTTTAGCGAAAGACAGAGATAAAGATGGCGACTTCAATAGACTCCGCTCACTCCGCTCAATAGACTCCACTCAATAGCTTCTAGCTATTTTGGGAACAGCGCAGCCATGTTGCTAGAATGATGGAAGACATACGTGTTAGTGTCAATGCGAGGCTTGCCAACAGATAGCATGAAGGGTTTGTATCGAGTCTTTACGTATTCCAAATACCTGAGCGAAAGCTTGTCACGTTTTCGTACAAAAAGCCTTCGCACATATAAAAATGAGTTGCCTTAAGCTTACCCGCATTTGACAAAAGCAGCTCTTTGGCCTTGGGAAATGAGAACTTGGCAATAATTTGCTTTCGCATACCTGTGCTATATCTCCCCGGCTTGTCCACACACTCTAATTGTGGACTCATCCAATTGTGGATTTCATCTTTTGAGGCAGCCCAATTGTCATTAGGGTAAAGCTACAAGGCCATAAAAAAGAAACTCTGATCAATACTACCTATTTTCTGCATCTGCACACTTATTTGCTATTTTCAATAGCTCGTTCATGACGTAGCCAATAATGGAATCAAAAGGTGTGGTCACAGACAGAAAAACATGGCTTTTTTTTTTTCAAAGAAACTCACCTTGGTACTTAAACTCTAAATTTTGTTGTTTGCCGCTTTCAATTTGTCGGACATGGCACGAAGGGCGTCAGAATCTGCCCCAGCCCCATAAGCAAGACGAACCACGTTAGCCTTTGCAAGCATTTTTACTTCACGCTTCCGCTGATAAATTCAGCTGAAGCGCAATTCAGCTGTTTAATAAGCATCGAAACTTACCTTCACATAATGCATTTCACAAGCGCAATAGTGATTGTGTCGGCCTCCTATTCATTTACTGGACCAAGATTCGATTCGACATCATCGGCAAACATTAGTAAAAGTTTGCACATACAACCACACACATAAGCACAACATAAAAGTTGCTTCAAAACCCTCCTATGCTCTGATGGGCACGACACCCCAAGGTAGCAACGGTTGTTACTTATAACACAGGAAGCGTTATTCGAGTAACCAACCTGAAACAGCAAAGGCCGCAGGCATGCCATACTTCCCGCGGCGTCGAGCGAAAGCTAACCAGTCGCACACTGACACCTATGCACACCACTTCACAGACCAACCATCGTGATTAAACAGGTTTGTTGCCAGTCGACTAAGAAATTTCCATCCAACATTGGAAAACTGCGAGTAACTGTTCTTCAGTCCATCGGTACGGTCAAACTACATATGTCGCGACACTGGGAACGCAAAGTGTTAAAAAACTATATTGCCATATCAACGCCCATTGACGATTGAAGCGTGACTAGGCTAACAACCAAAACCAAAAGCTCGATACATTTTTCTTTCAAATAGTCGTAATTTTATATATGCCCAAGTTAACTATAACTCTACATTTACTTTATGGTTTATCGGAGATTTGACTAAATAGTTGATTGCCCCATTGTTCGGTCAAGGGCCTGAAATGCGTAGGGGCGTATCTGGGCAATCTGCAATCAGGGCTTGTATTTGGTTCGGTGCATTGCCGGGTCAACGAAGCACCGCTCCCATTTGCGTGCTGGTTTCGTGAGTACCTTCCGTAGTTTATTTGCTTATGAGCTGTTCACTGGCGTGATATTTCATAGCTCGAATAGCTCTCAGAAAACGCGTGAACCACAGCCCCTGTGACAGCTGACTGCCTTCGCTGGCGCATGGCTTTTGGTGACGGTGAATGCGACATGTGAAGCAATGAGACGCTGTTCGCCATGGTTGCCCAAGCAATATTCTCGAAGCTGCTGTCTCGTCGCAGTGGTTCTGCTAGATTGGTTAACGCGAGTTTTAGAGCTATTGTGCTATTGTTATCATAATTTATTCATCTGCAAAGTTTTTAGTGCATATTAGAAGTACGCTATATGGTTAATAAAGCAACCGTCCTTCCTCAGTATTTCGTGCTGATTATCCTTTTCTCTTGCGCACACAATTAGCGAGCCATAAAATTCCATAAAATTGCATTGCGTACTTAAAACGGCGCGTTATAGGTCAGTAATTAAGAAAGATGAACAAGTTTCGCGCTATGTAGGGCAAATGCACGACGGCACTACCGTTTCTGATTGTGACGTCAAACTGAATTTTTATTTTTTTGTGCTGTTAGTTGTCCCCTCCATACGTAGGTGGTGACAGTGGCAACCAGCCGCCAACTACTGGACACATGCGCTTCTATAGAAGATACGCTACCAGTTTACATATACCTTGCGACCGGTGTAAGCCGAGACGAGTCGGATACTCCGGTGAGCGCAGCACTGTTAAAGTCGGTCAGTCAACCAGGAGGCGTTTCACGGCAAGCGAAATCCTTCGCAGCGCGAGGAATGGGTGTTGAACGCGGTGAACTGACACTGAAGCGAAACAACGCAAGCAAGAGGCACTGGAGCGGAGACGCGGCAGCGCAGGGCTCCAGGACCAAGTTAAGACAGGCACGCCAACATTCAAGAAATTGCCAAAGCTACCGCCGTTGCCGAAGGACGATTACAAGATCGTCATTCGTCCAAACCAGGGCCTCCCGCTAAGAAACATTCTGACTCCTACGCTTGCGCAAGCAATCATCGAGGCATGCCAAGCTGGCATCAGAGATGACCATTTCATCCTTAGAATCAACCCAGGGTCAAACATAGCGATTCTGTCGACCAAATATGAGGAAGTGGCGGACAAAGTGCGTCTGATACGCGCCCTTGTGCTTAACGGCAGGGCTCACGCTGTCCGTGCATACGCCGCAAATGGAGACGATACTCTGAGAGGGGTGATTCACGGCGTACCGATGAACACCTCAACCGAAACTCTCATGGCGCACCTACGTGTCAGAACGCACGGTGTGGAGATCATCACTGCCAGAATGATAGGCACAACGAAAAGCGCAGCCATTACATTTTTTGGTCCAACGCTACCTCGTACCGTCTACTATTACGGGGGTGAACTCCGCTGCTACCCCTTCCGACCTACGATTCAAGTCTGCAAGGTCTGCCGAGAAAAAGGACACCGCGCGGACGTTTGCCCGCATCCGGATCGCCCCATTTGCCGGCTGTGCGGACTGACTAATCCAACGGATGGACATCCGTGTTCTATTAGTTGCGCCTCGTGCGGGGAGGCTCACCCCACAGGAGATCCAACTTGCAAAAAAAGACTTAAGCAGCCGAAGCCTAAACAGCCGCAAGTACAAGCAGGCCACAGTGATAAGCTTCAACAGGGCACTAGCAACGACCCACCGAGGACCAAGAATCTCCGCTGGTTCTCCTCTGAAGAGGAAGAAAACGCCTACAAGTCAGCAGATGACAAGCACAGTTCCCGGTCGCGTTCACGGTCCCCGGGCAGAAAGCCGCACCCGCCATCCAAGAAGAGCGCGCCAGCACCGACTCAGCAGAACCTCCACCGCAGTCCTCCAGGAGGGGGAGCCAAAGGCAACGGCGGGGATCAAGGATGCACCCAACAGGCATCATCACTTCCGGTAAGCTGGGTGGAAGCCGTGGCTCCCAAGTCTGCATGTACTCCCCCCATCACACAAAACGTACACTGTCAAGCAGTAATCGCTGAAAACAAACAGCTTAAGCAACGCCTTGACAAATACGAGAACAAAATAATGTGGCTCGAAAAACAGCTGGCCCAATTAATGGGAGCCACCCCGAAAACTACAGTCCAGGCCTCTCAAAATCTAACTAGCCACCCAAGCGAAAAGCTACGGGACAATGGGCACATCCAACCGCAATCGACACCACCACGAGATCCTGTAGCCAATATAGGAACAGAACAAACAGCGACAAACCCCACTTTACAACAACAACTGCAGCTAATGCAACAGCACATACTGCAGCAAACAGAAGCCCAAATGAAACAGTTCTTTGTCGAATTTCAAGACCTGAAGCGATACGTTCATGAAAGCCTCGACAAAGAAACGAAGCGTCGACGTAAGCAGAGCCAAACGCGGTCCCAGGAGTCCGACGCCAAAAGCATGCTTACCTCGGACGCTGAAAGCACACCCACCTCCTCGCATCATGGCAATTAACCGACGCATAGCAAACGAGAATCTCACTATATGGTCCTGGAACTGTCGTTCCCTGCACAACAAGCACGCTACATTCACTCTATACATAAAGGCGGCGCTGGTTCCTCCTGATGTAATCTGCTTGCAAGAGGTGGGAACTAGGCCTAAAACAGTTTCTGGCTACAAACTATACATGGATCCAAATACACCTAAGATTGCGACACTCGTCCGGAAAGAATTGGCAGCTACATGCATAACGGCACCGAACGAAGAGACGCAACACCTTATCGTAACGCTCTGGCCAGCGAAGAAAGGACGCCCGAGGCAGGTTATATGTAACATATACAGTCCCCCACAAGACAGAAAAGCAGAATTCAGCAATATCTTCCACTATTTGAACAACAAGCTTCAACCACGCGACCGCTTGATCATCACTGGGGACTTCAACGCTTGGCACACCACATGGGGTTATAGTGCAGACAGACCCAAAGGTACGCGACTTTTAGAAGCGATACAGCGCTACGACTACACACTCCTCACGACACCGGGCATACCGACTCGTATAGGAAACAGTGTCAACAGGGACACCACTCCCGACCTTACCGTAACCAACAATGCCGCGACCATGCGCTGGAGTGTGCTGGACGACAATCTGGGCAGCGATCACAATATTGTGCAAATAACATATGAAACAGCTCGACTGCGACGCCCGCTCGGAAAAGCCAGACTGACTAACTGGACTAAATATAGAGAGCAACAGGAAATAGACGGGCCCAAGCCAACAACTATAGCCCAATGGACACCGTACATTAAGGGTCTCTATGACAAGAACACCAAGATATATCAAACAACTACCGACGCACCTGCCATTGACACCCACTTGACACATCTTTGGGAAGCTCGTCGAGGCCTCACGAAACGGTGGCGCCGACAAAAGCTAAATAAGAAACTCAGACTCCGTATAGCGAAAATCACGGAGGAAGTAAACGCATACTCAAAGGAACTTTACAACAACAACTGGCGCACCTTCTGCGATTCCTTAAAAGGCACATTAAGCACGAAAAAGACGTGGAACATCCTACGGAGTCTTTTGGATCCCTCTCCAACAAGAACCGAAACAAACGCTACCCTTCAACGGCTAGCTGGGGAATTTCAAGGTGATCCGGATCAGTTAATAGAAGAGCTGAAACAACGCTACACAGGAGAACGCAAGCGAAACGTTAGCCCAACACCCAGTCAAGAATACAATGGAGAACCCAACACTGAGCTCGACGCCCCCATAACCTTTGCTGAGGTTTATGCAGCGGCTCAAAGCTTCAAAAGAAATACAGCACCCGGATTGGATGGCATTACAAATGCCATGGTACGGAACCTCAGCGATGAAGCATTACAAGCCATCACAGACCACTTTAATCAGGAAGTCTGGACACCGAGTGGAAAGATACCTGCAGAATGGACACTGGCACAGGTTGTACTCATACCTAAACCAGGCAAACGGCGAAGCCTTGATCAGCTACGACCAATTTCTTTAACGTCATGCATTGGCAAGCTCTTCGAAAAAGTTATACTCACTCGCCTTGAGCAATAGACAGAAGAACGGGGGCTTCTACCAACATCTATGTACGGATTTAGGCGAGGAGTGTCTACCCAGGATATCTTCTTACTGCTCAAAGAGGAAGTGCTTAACCCAGCGCCAGGTAGTCTCAACAATCTACTCGTTGCACTCGACATCGAAAAAGCATTTGATAATATTGCGCACTCTACCATACTAGACGGTCTTGCAGCCATTGGATGCGGACAACGCATATTCAACTATGCCTCTGATTTTCTTGGAAATCGCAAGGCGCAGATTGGCATAGCTGGTACCAAATCATCACCATACGACCTCCCACTGAAAGGCACACCTCAGGGCTCCATCTTGTCTCCATTTTTATTCAATATCGGCCTCCGGAAACTAGTCCTCCAGCTGGAGACTGTACCAAACCTGGGCTGTGCCTTTTACGCGGACGATATTACGCTATGGGCAACAAAGGGCTCCTATGGAGAACGACAAGATGTACTGCAAACCGCTATAGACATGATTCAAGGCTACCTCACTGCTGCAGGCATGTCGTGCGCACCAAGCAAATCGGAATATTTGCAAATAAGACCACCACGCACTCGGTCCAACCGTGCACCAGCGCTGCAGCTAGAAATTGCCGGACAGATCATCAACAGGACCCCAGTAGCTCGAATATTAGGCATGCACGTGCAAGAAAACAACAGCGTAAAGACTGCAATAGGCAAACTCAAACACACCGTAAAGAGTATTGCATCCCTTATAGCTAGAATTGCGCGAAGTAATGATGGGATGACAGAGGCCGACACGGTACGCCTTGTACAGGCCTTCGTTCTCAGCCGAGTCACGTTCGCTCTTCCCTTTCAATCAACACGCAAGCCCGAAATAGAGCAGATTGACAGACTCATCAGAATTGCGTACAAAGCAGCATTGCGACTTCCGAACAGCACAAGCACAGAAAAACTCATGGGACTCGGCATGCATAATACGTATGAAGAATTGGCCGCCGCCACGCTAATCGCACAGCGAGAACGACTCACCACTACGCTCCAGGGAAGAACACTGCTACAGAGGCTGGGATACCCTCTCACCCCTCAATATTGTGGCGATGAGACAGTCATTGCACCCAAGCAAATACGTGATCAAATAATCGTGGAACCAGTTCCAAAAAACATGCACCCGCTCTACAACAAAAAGCGCCGTCAAGCGCGAGCACGAAAACTCCTGCAGAGAAGTAGCGATCCAGACGTTTACTTTACCGACGTCAGTCTTTATCCCGCGCCACCACAAGGCTCCAGAAAACAAGCATATGCATTGGCAGTGACTAACCAAAGCAAAGTCGTGGCCTGCGCGTCCCTACGCACCAGATCAAGTGCCACCGCAGAGGCAGCAGCCATAGCCTTGGCAATCAGAGAAGCCGAAAGAAGGGGGCGCTCAGCGTATATTTTGACAGACTCACAAGCTGCATGTCGCTTATACCTTAGAGGCACACTTCCAAGGTGCGTCACTGATATTTTGGGGTCCATGTTGATGGAGGCACATGGCGTCACTTGGTGCCCAGGGCATGACGGCCTGGGGGGAAACGAGGAGGCAAACTGCGTAGCTCGCGGACTTACTGGCCGAGACGCAGGACTCTCCTCAGGACACCTCACAGGGCATCATGAAGAGCAAAGTGTAACAAGCAGGCAGATATTGGAAAACCAACGCCTTACAAGACGCACGTACGCCCCTCCACATCCGAACTTAAGCAGCCAACAAGCCCGGGATTGGCGCCGCCTCCAAACGAACACATACCCCCACATATCAAAACTACACGCAATTTTTCCACATATATACACAACAGGGGTATGCCCATGGTGTAGTAACCACACAGCCACACTTACACACATAACCTACCAATGTACCGAGCGGCCAGCCAATGCAGTATCTAGGTTGGTGCGCTCACTACAAACACTCACAACGTGGTCTTGGGAGGCACGGCTTTCCGAGCTGGCACTGGGGAGCCAACTGGTGACCCTAGACCAGGCCCGGCGAGCCGCTGTGGCCAGTGGGGCTCTACAAGAGGGCTCCACCCGGGATTAGTCACGTAATTTTAATTCTTCAATAAAGTTTATTCTCTCTCTCTCCTTTTCTTTGCGCACACAATTGGCGAGGCATAAAGTGCTATAAAATCGCGTACTTAGAACGATGTATTAGAGGTCAGTAATTAGGAAAAAATTCGAATTCTGCGCTATGAAGGGCAAATGCACGACGGTTACCGTTTCTGATTGTGACGTCATACTGAAGTTTTATTTTTTTGCGCTGTTAGTTGTCCCCTCCATACGTAGATGGTGACAGTGGCAACCAGCCGCCAACTACTGGACACGTGGACTTGTATAGAAGATACGCTACCAGTTTACATATACATTGCGACCGGTGTAAGTCGAGACGAGTCGGATACTCCGGTGAGCGCAGCACTGTTAAAGTCGGTCAGTCAACCAGGAGGCGTTTCACGGCAAGCGAAATCCTTCGCAGCGCGAGGAATGGGTGTTGAACGCGGTGAACTGACACTGAAGCGAAACAACCAAAGCAGACCAGGAGGAGCCTATAAAAGACCGCCCTACACTGCTCAGGTAACAGTGACCTGAAACAGCAAAGGCCGTAAGCATGGAATCCTTCCCGTGGTGTCGAGCCCGTGTGCATAAATTACCCAAAATAAGTAGCTGCTAGTTGATGGCGCGAACAGTCTAATTGACCCATCGAGCCTCCGCGGCGACCGTCAAATGTTACGATGTGCGGCTGCCGGCCAGAAGGCGCGTGCTTGAACCCTGCCGAAGCGTTAGTATTTAGATGGAGGCAAGAGACCCGCTTCTTGTACAACGGGAAGACACGTTAAATAAGTGTAATTGGTCTAAATTATACTGAACCCTAATCAGCAGCAAGTCTGATAATCATGTGGAAGTTTTGTGACGTAAAAGTGCCGAAATTATTTTGCGCTTGCACGTCCTTTTGCGCTGCCCCGTCGGACCCAGCGGCAAGATTGCGACCCCCTCTCCCTTCAAGGCGGTAACGCGACAGCCGGTAATTACCTTGAAAGGGGAGGGGTTGTAATCTTGCCGTTCCATATCAGCAACGAATGATTGTTTTGCTCACCGCGAGATGACGTAAAAGAAGAGATTGTGGTTGCTCTTGCTGTCGCTTGACGGCGCTGCCAGCAGCCGCCGGAGCGCGCAGGCCGCGCGTCGCCGTGTTCCCTTTCATAAAAATTCACAATGTACTAATTGAGTTTCTTCTTTAATGGGTTGCGAGCTCTGTTAGGTCTGCTGAGCCCTTGAAGTAGTAACTGTATGTTCAGTGCGTCAACGGTTGTAGCTATAATTCAATGTTTTTATCAAATGAAAAAAAAATTGTAAACACCTTGGGGAGCGTATCTAAGTCAGCACTAATTATGTGATCACCAATGATGCCCACGAGAACAATACCGAGTAGTCAATAAAGATACGTAGGAATTCCGGTGATTATGAAGAACCCCTCAAGGTGAAGCATGTCAATACACCACTCGAGAAAATGTTTAATTTGGGTGAGTTAGTTTATATATTCTGAATAGACAGTTTGGACAACAAGAAAATGAAGGCTCGAAAAAGGAGGAGCACACACTTGGTGGAAGTGTTGGCTCGTATTGCCTAATGTAGACTACGGGCTGATCGCCATTTTCATTCAGCCTCATTTCTGAGATTGAGCAATTTATCAATTTCTGCTGTTTTTTCTTTCTCAATTGCTTTGCGTTAAGCACACACCAAATATAGCTATCCGACTACGTGAAATGAAAAAGTGTAAACGCTAATGCATTAGCATTCGTGAATTTGCGAACGAAGCTTCTAATGAGTTTGAGAATCCGGTGGCGGCGTCATAGTCGCACGTGACAAAACCGGATCCAGTGGCGGTTGAGAAATGAAGAGGTTCACCGTGGTGGTGTAATGAATACGGTGTTCGGCTGCTGACCCGAACGACGCGGGTTCGAAACCGGCTTTGGTGGGTGTATTTCGATGGGGGCGAAATGCCAGATTCCCATGCACTGTGCCATATCAGTGCACGTTAAAGTTCACCTGAAGGTAAAAAATTTCCGGAGCCCTCCACTAACCATTGTCTCTCATAACGAAGTCGTTGTTTTGGAACGTTTTATAAAACACCGATATCTCCTTCGTCCACGTCACGGGGTCGCGACGTGTACGAAGGGAGCAGACTCGATGTTGAGATGAAACTGTTTATTCTGCTGAACTTGTGACCAGGAAACTGAAGGTCAGAATACAGCAACACTCTGAAAAGCGGTGAAGAGCGTCGGCAGATGTCGTCGAATATTCTAGTTTTATCACTAGGCATTGCGCAAGCTCAGGAATAATCTCGAATGTTCACTTCTTTCGCGCAATCTGAACAGAACGATCTACAGAACAGAACAGCCGCAGTGCCATGAATACAGTGAACTAGTATATACTGAATTCGAGGTGGTTAAAGGTGGGAAGTAGACCCGAAGCGCAAGCCGTAAGAAAGTGTGCGTGTGCCCCCTCTCGTTTAGTCTTTGGAATGTCCGCTGGATGGCGGTGCTTCTATATGGGGAATATGTGATGAAAAGATGCGAGATGGTGGTACTTGGAGTGTTGAATAGATGGACGAACGGACACACAGACAGATGCTTGGATGAACGTATGAACGGACGCAGGGGCGGATGCTTGGAAGAACGCAGGGACGGACGCACGAACAGACGCACGCACGGACGGGCGGATGGACACATGGACGGGCACACAGACGGACGTATGGACGGATGGAAGCAAGAACGAATGGACGGACGAATGCTTTGCCCCACTCTCCATCATTAACTCCTGGATATGCTGCCAATTTTTTTTTGTTATGTAAGAAAGTGCATGTTTGTGGGAGACCACGTTTGAGGCCTGGTGAACCTGAATGCAGCGTGACAGTTGGTTTTCGAGCAGAGGGCGGAGTGCCACCACTAGTGTGTGTTATCACAGGTCGCTGATAATTTTGTTTTCAAATTATGAGTACTTTGACGTTGCCCGTATAACGCGACGTCACCCGTTTTCTTGAAAGAACGTATCTTCCTTAAAAACAACAAAATTGCACAGCGCATGTTTGTAGCATATATTTGACGAACGCCAATAAGCAATACGTTCGAACGAAATGCCCAGATATTTGATGGAGCCTCGCTTACTTTTGCAGACTACGTAATTTCCTGGCGGGAGGTTTAGTTCCATTATACGTCTAACGTTTAGAGCTATAATGAGCCCAATTATCAACGTCGAACATAAAGCCATTGCCTACCTGAGAGTCGACTGTACGCTATAATATGTTTGCACATTATGCATCATACTTTGCTTTTAAAAACTGGCAACTGGCCGCCGCAAGCATAATTGATGTCTTACTTCTGTAATACGTTCGTGGAATGAGGATTTTCTTTCCTGCTGCATTGATGACCGTGGTGATAACAGGAGCGATCTATACACTTTAATGCCACTCAAACATTCTCATAAAAAGCTCATACAGATCACTGTCAAGCATCAAAAGATTACAACTGTGACATACTAAAAACAAAGCACTTTAAAAACAAAGCACTTAATTCATAACCCAAAGTCGACCAACGTATACATGCTGCCTTTCAATTTCTATTACTCTACTACGTGACTGAAGCCTCAATATTTAGAACCAACGTGACATAATTAAAAAAGCTGCGCCATTTTCCTTGTGCAGACAAACAAATCCCAGCCTACCTCCAGACTGAATGATTATGAGTGGACTGAAGCGTTCGTCAGTCGGTACGCGCTTCTGTCTGTCCGTTAGTTCTTGCTTCGTTTCATCCGTGTGACCGCCCATGCGACGATCCATGTGTCCGTCTTTCTGTGCGTTCATCCGTCCGTGCATCAGTCTGTGCGTCCGTCTGTGCGTTCGTACATTCGTCCACGCGTCCTTCCATCCATAAATATAGTGAACACTCCAAGTAGCGCCATTTCGCATGTTTTCATCATATATTCATCATATAGAAGTACCGCCCCGTGTGCTCAGATTTGGGTGCACGTTAAAGATCCATAGGTGGTTTAAATCTCTGAAGCCTTTCACTACAGCGTCTCTCATAATCATATGGTGGTTTGGGGACATTCAAACGCACTTATCTGTCTATCTAGAAGTACCGCCATCCAGCGCACATTCCAAGGACTAAACGAGAGGTGGTTACCTACTACTACTACGATGACGACTACCACTACTAAAACTGCTACTACTACAAACATCGCGGAAGCATGACCCACGGCATGAGAAGCTTCGCCCCTAAAAAGCCGTGTAGAACTGCTGGCGAAAAAACCTAAGGGCCGGCTTGGTTTGGTCACAGCAGCACCGGTACAGCAGCGCCGGCATTTCTTACGTAAGAAGGCGACGCCCATTATGCAAGGGCAGCAGCGGACTTCTCAAAAGCCTATTTTCCCGCTTATCTTATACTGTTCAGCACGCATTGTACTTTCGTCGTGGGTAACTGGTAAAACTGGGTGCCGCTTTATGGAGCTTCGCCCATAAAATACAATAATAAATCGCAGAGAGAAGAAGACGAAGAGGAAGTGATCCTGTTCAGGCCCCTGCGTGTTCCACGTCAGGGACGTCCTCCTCATCTAGCCATGGCGCCATCGACGTCGTGGACGCCTTCGAAGGCGCAAACCTTCAATGTTGTCGTCCCTGTGGGGGCTAGTACAGAGACGCTCGTTGACGTGACGGCCTCAATACTTGGCCTCTCAGAGGTACACTGCGTTCAGCACATGGGAGGCATGAACTTACAAGTAACTGTCAAGTGCATGGCTCCCATGACTCTCATCGTCGACGCTGGCTACCTGGCCATCGGTGGCGAGCGTATCTCTGTCGTTCCTGTCGGCCCGCAGGTAACTAACGTCGCCTGTCTGTTTTTACCAGCCTTCGTCTCCAACGAGGTACTCGTCCAGGCTTTGTCCCCATACGGCAAGGTATTGACTGTGACCGCTGACGTTATGAGCACAAGACGCGGAGGTCTCACAGGCACACGCTATGTCCGGATGAAAATGAGTCCCACAAATCGCGTCCCCAACTATCTTCGCGTTTCTGGTAATCGAGTCACCTTCGACTACCGCGGTCTGCAACGTGTTTGTCGTCGGTGTGGCTCTAGTGGTCATTATCGAGCACAGTGCACAGCACCATTCTGTGGTCGCTGTGGTGTGCACGGACACGAAAGCGAAGGTTGTGACCGCCCCTGCCGACGTTGTGGAGATAACCACTCTACCACCGTCTGCCCTGTGCGTCGTTCATATTCTGATGCTACTGCGGGGACCTTTCCTGCCCTACCGTCCATGTCACCAACGGCAACAGATGAACGAGAACCCGGAGCTGTACTAGAAGAACGCCAGAATCCGATTCTGAGAGCTCCATTAAACGATGAAGAAGTGTGCAGCTTGGCCAACCCGAGCGCGCCACGTCTGCCAATCTCAGCGATAGAAACAGCCACCGCGATTGACCTCGCGTCTGTCCGAGGCAAACATGTCATGCCATGTTCGACGTCGGCGCAAGCCGAGAAAGAAACGCTGGTAGGCACCGAGGCATCGGACTCATAGTTAAACGTAGTAGCTGAGTGCCCAGAAGACGCTGACGTTGCGAGATCTACGAGCGCTGGTGTCGCGCCAGGAGCAGAATTGAAACCGAATGAGCAAAGCCCATTGGATCATTCGGAATGCCAGGCTCGTGACTTCCTTGGGCACGTAGCAAGACGCCATGGGAGTTCTTTATTGACGCGTCTCGACAAGCAATCCATGATGAAGGTCGTTGGAGGCGGCGACAACGTTAACGCTGCAGCCCTACCACCATCTGATTCGTCAGACAGCAGCTTCAGCCTCGAAGTCGACAGTAGCATCGGACTCTCTTCTAGCCCAGACGGATGTGACGTGGAAATGCAAGCCCTGCGAAAGGTCAAGCGTGCCCACAAGTCTGGCACCAGCTCGGACGGCACCCAAGATAGCCGCTCCGAGTTCCAGCAACCGAAGAAACCTCGATCCTCTTCAAGAGGGTCGAATTGTGCTGTGTAGTGTACGTACTCCAGTTCCCCCGGACAGATCCCCGGGGTATACCGAATCGAATAACACGACCAGGTCAGTCACCCAGCTTTTTCAATATGGCTGACACCCTGAAAATCCTTTCTCTAAATGTTCAAGGGTTCCGTAATCCACTAAAGCAAGCCGAGGTTATCAGCATAGCCCGCGCCGAACATTGTGATATTCTGTGTTTACAAGAAACAAATTTTTTTCACCATTGGCCACGTTCGTGCATTCAAACGCGCATTTAATTTAGACTGTTATTTTTTCTTCGCGACATCTCGCTTCTCTGGAGTTGGAATTATAATTTTAACCGCGCTCGTCTGCGCAATCATCATGTTTTCTATGACGGGTTTGGATGAGTATTGGCTTTTGACTGTGTCCTATCAGCCTTCAAGCTGCGTGTTTTGTGTATTTATGGGCCAGCTCAAGCAGCGATGTCTAACGATTTTTTCCGTGACCTGGACGTATATTTTCTAGACAGTCGTCATGTCATACTCACTGGAGATTTTAATTGTGTATTAGACACGCGAGCTGACGTGCAAGGTCCAGGATGGGGTCGCTATGATTGGAACGCGCGAGAGCTGCGTCGCCTATACCCGGCGACAACTTTCTGTGGCAGCACGGCCAAGGCTACGTGGGCGGAGCCTATGCACATGTGCTACTGCGCCAAGTAGTCCAACCGCTTCAACGGGTGTTTCGGTTTCGATTTCTCGTGTTTGCTCGCGTTTCGGCTCGCGTTTGCTCGCGTTTCGCTGCAGGAAACGCGAGTCGCAGGAAACGTGAGTCGACGGAAGCCAAAAAACCCCCAAAAAACCTGAGAGAGCGTGAAACGAAATTTTTTCTACTTCGCAACGTTTTTATTCACTAATTAAAAAATAAATCCGCGAAAAATGTAAGTGACGAATGGTAAAATCTTAGTTACCCAGAACAGTATACAAACGTTTTCGTTGAGGGACTACATGCTGTGGCGCAGTAAGACAAGCGTGCTTCGGCTCCGTAGCCTTGGCTGTGCTGCCACAGAAAGTTGTCGCGGGGTATAGTGCAACATTTCTTTTTGATAGATACGTACAGACAAGTGCGTGGACCACAGTATGCTTGGACTTGGCGGCGTAGCACGTCGTATAGTCGTTTGGATCGTTTCTATGTGCTGAGCGCGCTCGCTTCTTATGTATCGCACTCTGATGTAGTAACATTACCATCATCGCCTGTTTATATATCAGACCACCGACCAGTGACGCTCGAGGCTCACTTTCCCTTTTCATCATCAGTGAAACCTTGGCGTCTTGACATCCGCATTCTGCCCGACGCGCGTACACGCTCCAGTTTATCTAGAATCTTGCGCGCCTCTCTTTTGGGATGCGGTCCGGAGGTGTGGGACGCGCTCAAGACACAGTGGCGTTTACACTGCTCAGTAGCAGGGCGGGCCTTTAGACGCCGTACGTCCGAAGAACTAGCGGACACTGCCGCTTGTGGCAACAAAGCTGCGTATTGCTCTACGGGCTGATCGACTAACTCCCTTGATGCGCGCATGGCAGCGAGGGTTAAGGGATCGTTTTCAACGCCTCATTGAAGCTTCGTCATTGACAGCGGCTGCTTGGCGTTGCAGACGTAATCCATGTGCTCACCCTGAAGTTCTACGCTTTGCGAAAAGCTCGCTTCTCAACCCGTCGACTCGACTCGGAACTCCGGCGGCCAGATTCTTACACACTGCGTTGCCGCCGACACGTGATTAATCAGTTTTCCTAGCTCACTTTGCCAACATGGCTCGTACGACAATGTCATCACATCGCGGTACCACCGAGACAGCCACAATGTTAAGTAGGCTCCCTCAAATTCCATCTGAAGTAGCTGAACAACTATGCACAAGTCCGTCAGCTGACGAAGTGAAAGAGGCACTGTCTTCCATGAAGCGGGGCTCGGCTCCCGGGCCGGATGGGTTGCCTGTTGAGTTTTATTTAACGTTTTGGGACGACATTGGTGCTCTTTTCACCTCTGTTATTTGCCGCAGTTTCGAGAACTTTGATTTTCCTGATAGCTTTCGCGATGGTCGAATTGTTTTAATACCTAAACATGACCCATCGTCAGTTCGTCCAGAGGAGTGGCGACCAATAACGCTCCTCAACGTTGATTATAAAATTTTCGCGGCAGTTATCACTCGGCGTTTGAGAAGCCTGATGCCCTCCTTAATAGGTCATCATCAGGCGGGCTCTATTCCTGGAAGAGAAATCCACAGTCTCTCCTTTGTTACGCGCGGTATAGTTGCGTACACGTTAAGAAGATCAGCTTGGGGACTCTTGGTTTCACTTGACCAGGAAAAGGCATTCGATCGCCTCGAACATAGCTTTATATTTAGCGTATAGGCAGCATTTGGCTTCTCACAAAACTTCGTTGAGCTTCTCAGAAACGCGTACCAAATTATACGCAGCACGTTGTTTCTTGATGGTTTAGAGAGTGCGCCATTTCCGGTTACCCGTGGTGTTGCCAGGGGTGTCCTTTATCCCCTGCACTTCTTGTTCTCAGCCTCGAACCATTCCTTCAATCGCTAATCGCTGATCCTTACGTTAGAGGCCTTCCTCTTCCAGGTAGTGGAGCCGTGACAGTGACAGCATTTGCTGATGACATCACGTTGTACTTGAAAAATGAGGACAGTTTATCCCGTAGCCTACGACTTTTTACAACGTATGGCACGATTTAAGGTGCTGCGTTAAAATTTTCCAAATGTCGGTATTTATTCATTGATTCCCCAGACGCATGTCTAAGTTCCTTTTTCGGTCTTCAAAAAAGTGACTCTATTCGCATTCTGGGGCTTGATTATACTTGCTACGGCATATCAGCCTCCTTGTGGAATTCAGTAGTCGAAGATGTAAAACGACACGTCCGGGAAGCACAAGAGTATGATTTGCCGATGCTCGAAAGAAAGTATTTAGCACAGACGGTGTTTTGCGGCCGTGCATGGTACATATCTCATGTCTTACAGCCCCCATTACGAATCACCAGGTCGTTGCAATCCTTCGTTGGCTCTTTTTTCTGGTCAGGTGGAACAGAGCTGGTTTGCCGAGCAGCTCTTGGGCAACCGAGAAACTGCGGTGGATTCGCATTCCCATCCGTCTCTGTTCGCTGCCGGCTGCTTGCCCTACGATTCTTACTTAGGTTGTTGCATGGTGATCAGTGCCCCGCGCGTGATCTTGCCTGCTATTTCTTAGGCAACAAGTTACGCTATTTACTACCAGATGCACGGCTTAATTGTGCACCGCAAACACTTCACCTGCCTGCATTTTACTCAACGGCAGTAGCATTTTATCGACACGCGCAGCAGGTTTGTCCCGATGTGGACATTCTTGAAAGCCGCATTGTAGATACAACGGCGGCCCTTCTGCTTCCTCTGGTTCCTCCAGCCCGTCTAGCACGATCGAGACATGTCTCGTGGAGCGCGATAACGGCATTGATTTTGCCTGGTCACCTCCGTGACTTTATGTGGCGTCTTGGATGGAGAGTTCTCCCAACACGGGGCAGACTGGAGAGGTGGGGCATGGTCCCATCTTCCACTTGTCCTAACTGCCCGTTACAGGAGTCTAACCAGCATATGCTGCAGCAATGTGTCATTGCAAAGGTGTTTTGGAAGTCAGTTAACGCTAGTTTTCGTGGCCTAGGTGTTAATCGCTTTGTAACATCTGGTCGCTGCTCGCGTAGTCGCTTTGCACGCCTTCGAATAGCTGCGGGTGCTTTTTGTTTATGGCGTAATAGCTGCGAAGCTGTTGCGGCAGGTCATCGTCGTCGTGCTCTTTTTCCGATTCCGGAACGCCTCTACTCTGAACTCTTATCGCTTCTGTCGGAGGAATTGTTCTTTCTTGCGGAAGAAGAATTTCTGCGACAATGGTCGTGCCGCTTTCTGTCCGTAGTTGACAGACGCGTTCGATTAGTCTTCCATTTGGCCTGGTTCCTATAGCCAGGTCACCTGACAATGTCTAATTGGTGCATGTAATCAGTATGTGTTTACTATTTTTATGTGTTTGTGTATGTCCCGTATGGGTGTGAGCTCTTCTATATATGCACTTCATTCTAACGCTGTAAGTTATGTAACTTTTATGAATATTGATACCTGTTGTACATAATTTCTAACGTCTTCATCAAGTCTTGTAAATTCTGTACATATATCATCATGTACATTGTCCATATTGTGATTAGTGCATTTATGTAGTGTATATAGAGTTATTAGTACAATGGACTATGGACATCTTACGGACTTGAACACTTTTGTTTAAATGTGTAATGTATGTTGTGCTTTGTCTTTCGTTTGTTATTGTGCCTGTTATACAGACGCTTGTCCTTTAGGTTTGTTGCGTCCCATGAGAGAATAAACTTTTTCTAAACACAACTGGCAAAACGTGCAATGGAACAAGGCACAAAAGTAGTCTGGCAACAGTAGCAACGAACTGGCTCTTTGTTCGCTACCTCCGTGTGAGCGGGGCACGTCTGCGGGGAATTTCTTCCGCAGGCAGACATCCCTAAGCTCCGCCTTTATCGTCCGCGGATGCCTCAACCGCTTTGGAAATGTTACAGAGAGCACAGGCGCCGATAAAAAAAAAAGAAATTCGAAAACGGAGAATTAACCTCTTGGCCCCCCCCCCCCCCCCGCCTTTTTTTTTTGCGTCTCCGTCTGTCTGCGTTGCAACGTTTCTGAGCCACGTTTCATTGTAGCCGGGACATGAACGCATGGCTCAAGCCCATGGATGACGGACCCCCTCCCGGCATAGAGAAAGGAAACAATGAGGAGGGCACATTGCGCATTGTGATACATAAAGAAAAAGAGTATGAAGGAAAGAAAGCAAAGGAAAGAAGAAAACAAATAAAAGAAAGAAAAAGCAAGAAAGAAAGGCAGAAAAAGAGAAGAAAAGAACAAGAGCAAGAAAGAAAGAAAGAACGAAAGAAAGAAAGGAAGGAAGAAATACTAAGTCAAGAATGCACACATGACACTTCGCTTGCCCCAAGTTTCCCGTTAGGCGAAGTGCTACGAATTTCTTTTACGTAGTTCTCTTTTGTTCATTGCTCAACCAGTAATGCAAAAAAAACAAAATGAATGCAGAAAAGTGGGAATGTGAGAAGGTGATGCGACAATACAGACAAAAGAAGCCCTAGAGGTGAATCTAGTGGCCATTCAGGTTTTGGAAACGTTCTCGTGTATTTTTTTGTGGGACACTTACCCTCTAACATCGCGTGCCTCTTGTTTGGTTTACTGGTTGACGAAAATTTTTCTTCTGTGTTTCTTCACATTTATTTGCGGCTCTACTGACACCTCGGCTTAGTTTAACACTGCGTGTCTCGTTTCGCTTGCAGTCTTCTCTACAGTACCACGGTTTAAAACTAAAAAGAGAACCGACCTCCTTGCTAGGAGCTCTCTTTTTCTGTGATAACACTCTTGTTTACATACACTTGCAAGTATTCCTAGTATTTTTTAGCGAGAAGCTTAAAACCGACTGTACAAATCAAAAGAGGTAGGTTTAGCTGTTATGTTCTCAATGAAGGTGCCAGGAACAGCTACGAAATCTCTAGAGCACTTTTGCGATAGCGAGGCTGGAAGTAATATCAGAACACACACACACACACAGACACACACACACACGACGAAGAAAGAGAAGAGGCTTGACGCACACAGGCTCCACTTTTTTGCTGCAAAAGGTCAGCTATTCTGTCTTCTGGCTCTCTGAATTTATTCAGGGGTTGCTACGAACACCTTGGGACTCCGTTCGACACGGACTCGAGGCTCTCTCAGTGGCCATTCGGCCGCTATTACCAGTCGTACTATAGGCCACCGGCTGCCGGTTCCAACATGGCTGGCTCATACCCGCTCGGGTATGTCTGAGCCACAGGCCGTTTCTGTACAGCCTCCAATGGCAGGCAGTCACCCTGGTCCGGGGGATTCGCCTCGAATGAATCGTTCGACATTTTCGCCGGACGGGGGACAGGGCGCTGCTCGATGTATATTTGCAGAATGCGCCAGTTACTTCCGTTCCCGCAATCCCCGACGTTCCCGACATCCAGTTGCCTGCTGCAGCGGGTGAAGCGCAAAATGCAAGGCTGCCTGCCGAAAGTGGTCAAATGACGCAAGCTTCTTTTCACCGCGTGATCGCACATCAGAAACAGATCCACGATATTTTATTCGATGCCTCATGTAAGGTACCTAATACCCATAGGTCCCAGATCATTGGTTTGCTCCGACAAATTGTACAGAAGTGTGCTGATATCCGAGCAATTGCAGAAAACCAGGGTGGGCGAATGGACAAACTTCGTCACCAGTTGGCCCTGTCGAGACATTCGGCTTCTCTCGGTGCGGCACTCTCGGCTCCTCGGCCTGTCCAAACGGCCGTGACTTATGTGGTGGCAGCCGCGCGGAGCACGGCGCGTCCTACCGCGGTCCCGCCCGTTTGGCCTGAGACTTGTTCTCACCCTGTACTGCCATCGCACTGGTCTGAAATCGCTGACCAACACACAACGCACACCACCAGGCGAGAGCATGAACATATTATGTTTCTAACCTCACTCATTCCGTTTACCAATCCTGCCAATGAGGTCACGAAGATTATTAAGTCAAACATTGAACCTATTAGGGAAAACATTGGCGAACTGACTATCAGAAAGACACGTCATGGATTAACAATATTAACAAACGACCATAACGCTATTACTAGGTTAAAAAAATGCACTTGAAAAGAACGCAATCACAAGCATGTCATTGTCAGTCCGATTGCCCCAAAAGCGAAAACCTCGCGTCAAACTCACTGGTGTAGACTCCGATATTCCAGCCGCCAACATCATCTCACAGCTAAACATGCGCAATCCGAACCTACATTTGGACCCGACCACATGCCGAGTGGCAGTATCGTACAAGGAGCGATCGGGCAACTTCACACATGTGCTCGAAGTGGATCCTTCCACCTGTCGCTCACTGCTTGCTCAGGAACGAGTTCTTCTCGGTTGGACAGCATGTAGCGTGAGTGAGGACTTTCATGTGCCATTGTGCACATATTGTGCAACGTACGGCCATACAAGAAAGTCCTGTCCTGTCGCCAACGAACCTGACAAAGTGGTGTGTACAAAGTGCACGGGTACACATCTTGGCGAAGCATGCACTCTTAGAATGAACGATCCAGGAATTGTTTGCAATGAATGCCAAAAGGTCACAAGACATAGTTCTCATCCAACTGGACACGAAATGTGTCCTATATTACGAGAACGTGTCGCCCGCATGAGGGCTAGAACAGACTATGGATAATCCAGGAGGCGTGTACATCAAAGAAGGACGCAGCGGCCTCTATAACGTGCAGTGTTATTTACGGTTTCCTGCATTAGTGCCCGCATCCTTTTCGACTCATTTATATGAACTACATGGAGGTCGCTGCTTTTGCCGCTATTCTTCTAATTACGGCATATTCATACACGAAATTACACCATATGACACACACTTACAAGTAACTACACATCCCACAAAATTACACGGTATTTCTTTCCTCAAGATATTTGCTGGTTGCGCGGGTCACACTGCAATACATGAAAAAAGGCTCCTTACAGCTTTTCGCATTTTTGTTTGAGGAAAGGCGTTGCGCTTGTTATTTAAAATTGATCAAAACTATCGTGACTCACAGCAATAACTTAAAATTTTTACAGGCTAATCTAGACCATACACGTGATGCCACAAAATTATTGATAGAGCACATGACGCAACAACACTTCAATTTCGCCTTTGTGTGTGACCCGCACATCCGTGCAGGCACTGTTCAAGGCATACCACACACCATAACAAAGTTCCACGCACCAAACAATCCTCGCGTCATGCTTCTAGTGCACAACACTAATTTTGACTTCTTCCCTTTACACGTAACAGATTTGGTTGTTGCAGTAAAGTGTGAAAGCCTTGACCAAACATTAATACTGATTGCTGTGTATGCACCGCCGGAAAGACCTATTGACCCAGTTCTGGATGAGTTACAATGTGTGGTTTCATTGATTACAGATTGTACTGTCATCATAGCCGGAGATTTCAATTCTAAGCATAGAATGTGGGGGCCAGCTAAAGGGGATGTTCGAGGCTCTCAAGTAGTCCAATTCGTGACGGCGAATGACTTAGTCATATTGAACAACCCCAACTCCCCTCCAACTTTCACAACTCCGTATGCAGATTCATGGATTGATTTAACCATGATTTCGCATGACCTCACTCGCGATGCTTACCATTGGAAGATTCTCCAAATTCCTACCCTCTCGGACCACAACTACATTGAATTCTCGTTCTCGCAAGCACATACCAGCAGTGCTAAACGATTAACTAATCTAGGAAGAGCGATAATTCTTAACAAATTAAAGGACGATACTTGGTTGACAAAGATACTCGGCTGCAACATTGGGTCACCTGAAGCCCTAAACATGGTTATAGACAAGTTTTATGCGATATACTCCACTTTAGGCCAACGTTACTCAAGACGCATAACATCGCGTAGTAATTTAGGTAATGGTTGGTGGACACCAGAATTTACTATTGAACGTAAGCGTGTTCGGGCTATGCGACGACGATACCAGGGAACAGCTGACCCCCTCCTTCGAGACATGTATCGCAAATTGTACGTTGATGCATTCTCAACCTACAAGGACAAAATCAGGAAAGCAAAATCATCGTTTGATAAAGACATTTGTGATTTTCTCACTAAGAAATGTTTATATGGTGATGTTTTCAAAATCGCATTTCAAAAACACCACTAAGTAACTTTTCTTCCTCCTCTAGATTTACCTAACGGCACTCGCACAGCTTCTGTAATTGAGTCCGCCCGGCTACTACTCGATACATTGGTAGTAGTGGACAGCTGTTCTGAAGACAACATGCACCACACTATCATGCGTAACATTGCGGCTAGTCCTTACCCTTGGCATACTTCTGACCCTCCTTTTAAAATATCTGAGATAGAGTGCGCGTTGAAACAGGGTAATTCACACTCTGCTCCTGGACACGATAGATTAACCTACTCGTTCATTAAAGCATTATTTGAATACCATCCTCCATTTTTCTATTTTATCTTCAATACCGCCTTAAGAATCGGACACTTCCCACAGGCTTGGAGAAGAGGGAAAGTAATATTCATACCAGAGCCAGGACGTCCGCTCAATTCGCCTAATGCATATAGGCCAATAGTTATGAACTCTGTATTCAGTAAAGTATTAGAAAGACTCTTAAATGCTCGTCTGTATTATTTTCTGAACAATAATAATCTTCTTCACAATAATCAATACGGTTTTACGCACGATAAAAGTGCTAATTTAGCACTATACACACTGCGAAGCAAATTGGCTGCATACAAGGCAGCCAAACTTCCTACCATACTCATATCTCTTGATTTTGTAGGAGCATTCGATAGTGTTTGGCATCCTGCAGTCTTGAACTTTTTACGCAAGCACAGGTGTCCACAAAACTTGTACTTTCTACTTAAATCCTTTTTATCGAACCGCACTGTAACTTTTTCAACCAACGTTGCAGAAGAGGCAGTTCGTACAACAATTGGCAGCCCGCAAGGATCCCCTATCAGTCCGCTACTGTGGAACATAGTAATGTACAGCTTACTCAATCTTTCCGTGCCACCCGACGTACACATACAGGCGTACGCGGACGATACAATCATTGTTATCACAGATAAGTCAAGACTCCGATTACAAGCAAAGGCTGAGCATGTCCTGGCTTTGGTATCTGGTTGGGCACGAGAACAAAAAGTTACCGTAAGCGCCGAGAAGTCGTTCTTCGTGTTCTTTAATAACGGACACATGGGTACATCAAAACGCTGCCCATCTATCCGCATGGATGGCATTTTTCTCAAACACAAGAAAGAAATTAAGATTCTAGGCGTATTATTTGACCCCTCTTTCAATTTTCATGCCTACATTGACTATATTAAAGGAAAGGCTGAAGTGTCCACGTCCCGGCTTCTCGCATTTGTTAAATCGCTCCGTTCATTAAAAAGTACACTCATTAGACGACTCTACCGTCAAGTGATATTGCCCTCTCTCACGTATGCATCTCCGGTATGGTGGCCTATGTTCCCATCAAAATTCATTAGGGCGCGAGTTTTATCAGTTCAGCGAACCGTCTTAATTTCCTTAACAGGTGCATTTTACACCACACGTACGTCATCCCTACAGATTCTCGCTAACGCGCCTCCGTTACCACTAGAGTTGGACAGACAATCTGCAGAATTTTCCGTATTCATACTCCGGAACGTAACTTATTATGTTGTAAAAACATTCAAACCGGCTGACATACTATATCTATGCAGTCCGTGGGCTCATCACCCCAGTAAAAATATATAAATTTACTTTCACTAAACTCTCACCATCACAAGAAGCGGTTATTTTCAAAACAAAAGCCATTCACGTATACACTGACGGCTCATACACGTCCTACGCGGCGGGTGTGGCGTATATTGCTTTGACAAAGGATGGAAAAATTATAACTGTTATAAAATTTCAGATCCGCAACGCTTCAAGCGCATACGACATGGAACTAATAGCATTCCAAGAAGCCCTTCATTTCGTTTTTACAAACAACTTTAACACGCACCCACATTTACACAGACTGTCTGTCGCTTCTAATGAAGCTTTTAAGTCTCACTGATAACGATGAAAGAATTCGGAACATTAAGCTGCTTCTTAACCATATAATCTCGTCAGGCAAAATTATAAAATTGTTTCATGTACCTGGCCATATGGGAATTTGGGAAAATGAGCTAGCAGACGCTGCAGCTGCATTAGGAGGGAAATCGGGCTTCGTGCGTTACGCCAAAATATCTATTTGGTCAGTACGAACTCAGTTTCATAAAATCTTGAATTCATATTGGCACACCTATTGGCAGACTGAGGGACCTGAGACAACGCTATTTCATTGGATCACAAGTCCGTGCAAAATTCCTCAATGGTTCCCGCCTCCTAAAAACCAAACACACTTATTATATGGTCACGGACACTTTCAGTATTATCTTCATCGATTCAATATAACTGCATCGGACAGGTGTATGTGTGGTGCACCTTGCTTGAGCGAACAACACTACTTTAATAAATGCCCAAACACGCAACACATTGTGACCCATTTACGTGTGCCCAAAAGTGATACAACACTACCTACGCATTATTATGGGCTATTGACCAATAGAAAATCTCGCGCGTATCTACTTCTGTTAGTGACTGTCATGCGCAACTCTGTTTCTATGACATCCACATGACACGTATTAGCTACCAACACTTTATCAGGACGTCGCTTCATACTCCGAATCACCTCCCTATCACAACTTTTGCGTGAATGCTCTCGATTACAGTCGCAGTTATGCCAACACAGGTGGGGAAAAACCTCAGCGACTGATAACGATAGCATCACTGCTCCATTTTCCCTAAGTACTCGAACCATAGCATTCGCAACGCTTGCGCAAGTACCTAATCCTGCCCCCCCCCCCCCCTTTTTTTTTTAAAGCTTGTTACTATTGCGAACGGCGCCTTGTCTAAGTTCGCAGCGGCAAACAGGCTGCCCAAGGTTCCCTGCTGCATCGCTGGTTGGAACGACAGCCCGACGTGCCTGGCTACATGACTCCTGGTGAAGAAATGGGCTTCGACATCACAGAGGCCACTGCTACCATCCTCGTCAACGTTTACCCATCCTCAAGACCACTGGCTCACATCCCACTTCGTTGTTTGTTTTTGAACTTTCTGCATTCAACGACAATGCATTTAAAATAAACACACACACACACACACACACACACGCACACGCACACGCACACACACACACACACACACACACACACACACACACACACACACACACACACACACACACACACACACACACACACACACACACACACACACACACACACACACACACACACACACACACACACACACACACACACACACACACACACACACGAACTCCAAAAACTCAAGGGGGGGATGTACACTGCTGCTGCATATCGACCTGCTCATTCCTGAGAATCTAACTAGTTTATTTATTACAGTTTAATGCTGCACTCACTAGGATTTACCCATGTTGTTTTTTTCAACTAATTGGCTTTTTCAAATAAAAATAAAAATTTGGGAAGTTTACCCTCTTCATTTTTGTTAGATTGGCTTGAGCCCGTTATACCTCCTGGTGGTACGGGCTACCCCCTTTTTCCTTTTAGTTATTTTTACATATAGGGGGCGGAAAAAGCACACACACACGCACACACACACGCACGCACACGCACACGCACACGCACACACACACAAACACACACACACACACACACACAGACACACGCACTCACACACACACACACACACACACACACACACACACACACACACACACACACACACACACACACACACACACACACACACACACACACACACACACACGACTCCTGGTGAAGAAATGGGCTTCGACATCACAGAGGCCACTGCTACCATCCTCGTTAACGTTTACCCATCCTCAAGACCACTGGCTCGCATTCTACTTCGTTGTTTGTTTTTGGACTTTCTGCATTCAACGACAATGCATTTAAAATAAACACACACACACACACACACGCGCGCGCGCGCACGCACAGACAGATGCACACACACATACGCACAGACACACGCACTCAACACACACACACACACACACACACACACACACACACACACACACACACACACACACACACACACACACACACACACACACACACACACACACACACACACACACACACACACACACACACACACACACACACACACACACACACACACACACACACACACACATACACACACACACACGCACACACACACACACAAATAGTTCTGTCATTTTGTCGCACACAAAAATATTTACGAAGCCCCGAAAAACTGCAAATTTCTTCCGCATGAAAATAAGCGGCGCAAACCTTATGGGTTGCAAAAGGTGATGGGGATTTTCAGTAGTCCTTTTCAATATTTTGGTTGTGGCTTATGTCAATTCTTTTTTGAAAACTAGCACAAATGTGCTTAAAATGTTAATTTGTTTTGTTTCAAACCTCCTTTCGAAAAACAAGGTAGCTTCAGGACACAACGGCTTATCTTTATTTAGGTATTGAGAAAGGGGTGCGTACTTGTAACTTTGAATTACTACGAAACCCTTCACGGTCACTTCGAATATTTTGAGGGCAAACGCGTTCCAAACAAGGGTTGCGTACGTTTATGTTCAACGCATTGGTGAAAAAACAGCGTGACTTTTTTCAATCTGGGAAGCTGATATGTAGTTCCACAAAGAAGCCGTGGTCAAATTATATCGGTGGCAAAACATGGAACAAAAATGTCGAAAACATATTGCCACCGTCATGAACGCCCGCCGACGATTAAGTGCGACTAGGTGAGGGGGTTAAAATAACCAAAACAAATACTCAATGTATTTAGGTGTCAAATTGTCGTAATTTTATATGTGTCAAAGTGAGCCATAAATTACTTCATGGTTGATATGACACTTGGATACATGGCTGATTGCTTCATTTGTTTTTCGAGTGGCATAAATAGGGGCGTATCCAGGCAGTCTGCTATCAGTGCTTGAATTTAGTTCGGCACATTGCCGGGTGAACGAGGCATCGCTCACTTTTGCGTGGTGGTTTAATGCGTAACTTGCGCAGTTTATTAATTTGCTTGTGTGCTATTTACTGGCGTCACATTTATGAGCTTAGCTAGCTCACAGAATGCGTAGATAGTCGCTCCTGTGACTGCCGACTGCCTTCGCTGACACACGGTCTACATGTCCTCACATTTGGTGATGGTGGACGCGACACGCTAAGGAACGCGACACTCTACTCAACGGTTGCCAAAACGATGTTCCTAGGCTGCTGTCTCAATCACGGTGTAGGAATCCCAGCGCGTTCAGGTAATGTCGGGGCCGTTACAGTTATCTGCCAGCTTCATCGGTGCCTTCTTAGATGGTGCACCGACAAGCGGTGATAGCCGTCTCGGTCTCGGCAACATGCTTGGCAGAAACGTGTATTCTGCTGATTTAGTATTTTTGTTGTTATGTGTGACCGCACTGTTTTGAAGCCAGGGTTTTTTGTTGGCGTATGTTTCATTCTATTCTATCAACGATAGTGGCATCATATTGCAGAAGTGTTCTCTAAATGGCTAGAACGTGTTTTGTACCGAATCGCCATGCTGGCTTCAAACTTTTGCGGGGCGTGTGCCTCTCTTCAAAGCGCCGTCTGACATTGATTGTCGGACGGTGATGGTTGACCTAAATATGTGAATTCGCATCGTAACATCTAGCCATGAGCAAAGTGGAGAATCACTAGGCGTGTGCTTCCCAGCGCTGATGTTTTTCGCCAATTTGGTAAGCTTTCTTACTCGTATTCTGTATCTTACTGCCAAGATTCAACCAGCACCTTCGCGGTGCACCAGGCACCACGTCTCCAGGGCGCCGAAGCCTTATGTAGGGCTGCCGCGACGTCTGAAAGCTTCGGCTACTGGTGGCGGCCATTCTTCCCAGCGCCCATCAGATGAAGACGGAGTGATGAATGCGTCTGAACAGCAAGATAATTTCGTGTTTCGCGGACCCGAGGAGAACTGTGACGGCCCCACGACGTGACCCCCCGCCAACGATGAGTATGTTACTCCAAAGACGATGTGAACTGATAATCAAAAAGATTACAGTAATGCAACAATAATTGACTCCGCGGGAATGAACTGTGATAGTGAAGCAGAAGACAGGCCTCTCACAACAGTCCCGTACAAGAAAGCGTGACCAGCGGGGATACACGTAATTTTCAAGCTGACAGACCCTATCACCTTATTCTGGAAAGTCAATCCGAACAAAATGGCCAGCGAAGTATATAGTATCTGCTGCTAAAGATGAAGTGCAGTAGTTCCGTGTCAACAGAGATGGCAACTTTTCCGTAAGTGTCTCTACAGCTACTGCATCCACCAGACTTCTTGAAATAACACATGTTGCTGGTCTTGAAGTCACACCGTATATACCGCAGTCATATGTGAGAAACCTAGGAAAGATTAGACAAGAACCAGTGCAATACAGTGAAGATCAACTGCTCGAATATTTAAGAGACAGCGGTGTAATCTCAGTCAGGAGACAGACTAAATGGCGCCGTGGTGAAGATGGTTCAGCAGAGCCACATTTACCCGGCAGTGCAATTTTTGAGTTCTCCCTCTGACAAGCCACTGTCATCTCGTATTCCCCTAGGCTTCACAATTCATCCGACAGAATAGTACCTACAGCCTACTACACGATGTGTTGCAACTGTCAACAATATGGACATGTTGCCAAATTGTGCCATGGACAACTTCGCTGCAAAATTTGTGCAGGAGCACATGATTACAAAGAATGTACATCGAGGAATCATTCGAAATGTGCTAATTGCAATGGATACCACGTAGCGTCATATGCTGGTTGTCTGAAACACCAGGCGGCTACTCAACTAAAGAGACAAGAAATTTTGCTTGGAAGAGTTCCAAAAAAGGGATACTTTGTTCGAATTCTGAAATATTAGATACACTCCCTATGACTTCAAAATCACAGAAGCGTGCATCACCACTATCGTATGCGATGGTAGCCAAGCCTGATTCAGCTAAAAAAAACCAAAGTGCAACCAAAACGAACCATAGTGGACGATCACCAAGCGTTCAAGGCAGACAAGCGACAGCAGGACGCCAAAACAATCAGCAACTCAAGATAACCAAGCGTGTACATATTTTACCTCGTGAGAGCCTAAGGCACAAGTGCAACGTGCACCGAAAAGAAGTGATGTGGATATGGTTATGTCAAAGCTGCTCCTTGCTTTGAAGGCAATCCTGCGTGCATTTCCACAGGCCAATGACCTACCAGAGGTGAGCGCAGTCCTTTCATTGGAGCTTCTAGCAGTACAAAAAAAAGTTATTGTATAGCAAAATAGCTCTACGAATGGACAACTGTTTCCGCAACACAGCTGTGTTTCAGTGGAATGCCAATTGGCTTAGGTCCAAAAGTGCAGACTTTAGGAAGCTGGTTGCTCAGTATAACTTCCCCGCTCTGTGCCTAAATGAAAACAACGTTGGCCCTGACTTTAGGATTTATAATTATGTGACATATGCATCAAGAAGAAATCTGGGCTTGACCAGGGCCCTGTTATGCGTACGGCGTGACATACCCTTTTTTGTTTTATACTCGTTGGGCTCGGACGTGCCAAAAATTGTAGGGTGAAAAAATTCAATTACAGAAACTTACCATCACCGTAATTTGTGTTTATTTGCAACCATCGACACGAATCTCCGAATCATACCTGGTTTATTTATGCGGTAAAGCCCAGGGACATGCCCTTATCTGAGGAGATAATATTGCGCACAATACCACGTGGGGCAGTACTCATACCGATTCACGTAGGAGAACGTTTGAAAGAACAATTGATCGATGTAGAGTTGTTGTACTGAATGATGGATCAGTAAAATATTTAGGAGGTTATAATTATGCCAGCTGTCTAGCTTTAGCTATAGCCTCCACTGAGATTGCACGAGATATAAACTGGTGTACAGACCTCGAAACACGAGAAAGTGGCCATTACCCAGTTATCATGCAACACCCAAGAATGCAAGTGCAATCGTACACATTGATTTCAAAGCTAATTGACTGGAAACTTTTTCGTGAACATACTGGACGTGACTTGGTGGGAGTTAATAAACTTGATACAATTATGTCCTTCATTAAAAGCAGTTACTCCCGTGCGACAAGGTTTACAGCTGTCCCAGCAGGCCACTCTAGTTTAGATGCAGAGTGGGAGCGCCTACGAGCTATTAGATGACGAGCATAACGTCGCTATCGCCGCACTGGGAGGCTAGAAGATTACAAGAAGATTCAGGCCACACACATGCAATCTAACTGACACATGCAAAAGTTAGGTAAAAAAATGGCACAATTTCTGCCACTCATTGACCCCATTTACTCCACTTCCAAAAATCTGTCAAACAATCACTGCTTTAAGTCACCCAGTATCCCAGCGAAACCTATTCAGAGCATTGGCCATAACTCTTGGATTATCCGAACGTGATGTTTCTAATAAGTATTGCGCAATGCTGACTAAAACTGGCCAATTGGTTCACAACAATACTGCACTGCCTAATTCTGTAGAGCAGAAAATACAAGATGCATACGCTTTATCGCATGCTCAACTGGATAACACGTATTCTCTTCTAGAGTTGCGTACTACTCTATCGCTGGATATATAACGAGATGTGGACGAAGACGTACGTTCCAATGTGTTGGAAGGTCGCGAGAATCGTCCCACTGCTGAAGCTCGGTAAATCACCGCCTTAGCTTGACTCTTTCCGACCAGTCAGCCTCACTAGCTGTGTATCTAATGTCATGGAAAAAATCGTTGACAGAAAATTACAGTGGTGGATTGAAGCTAACAACTCTCTTACAGAACAGGTGGCTTCAGACGACGGCGATGCACCATAGACTGCGTATTCAACCTCGTTGCATTTGTGGAGCATGGGATGAGCTGTGAAAACATGGCTGCTGTGGCATTCATAGATATTCTGTGAGCCACCTTTCTGTGTTGCACGGGCTTACCTCACTAGGTGTTCATGGTCGTATCCTTCAACATATCGCCAACTTACAGAGTAACAGACAAATATAAATTTCAACCGATAACGGAGAAAGCGATCGCTTCAACATGAGCAGAGGTGTACCCCAAGGAAGCGTTCTAAGTCCCCTTTTTTCAATGCTGTAATGGCAAGTCTTCCAGAAGTACTGCCCGAAGCCTTAAAGATATCCATGTATGCAGACGACATATGCATATGGATGTCCCACAAATCACTGGAAGTGATCGAACATCGGCTTCAACAAGGACTAAATGCAATAAGTGATTACCTCAAAGAGCGAGACATGCAGATTTTTTGACGCCAAATCAGTAGGTCTGCCGTTCACGAGAAAGACAGTGAAAAATTTGAAACTTTTTGCGGATGGCCAGAAAATTGAAATCGTACGAAAGCATCGCTTCCTTGGCGTTACCTCAGGTAGCCAACTCAGGCGGAGTCAGCATATTGCTGATCTAGAAAATCAAGTGAACTGCACCACAAATGTTATACGTCGCATCGCAGGAACAAAATGAGGCGGTACATCAACTTCTCTACTCCACGACCATTGTGCACTAATCCGACAGAGAATTGCCTAACTCTGCGCCAGTTCTCCACAACATCTCTCAGACGTCTCTACGCCGACTTCAGCTGTTACAAGCACGTAGCTTACGCATATGTCTGGGGGTTCCACAGGCAACATCAAGTTCTCTGACTCTGGCAGAGGCAAGAGAACCACAATTTATAGTAATTAGAAACGTGGAGACATGTCGGCACCTTTTTCCTCTATTCAAGCAACACCTTCTCATCCGCTTATATCCAACATCATCAACCATGCCAGAGCGCAAATACACCATGTGTACCAAAAGTACATTTCGCGGCTTCCTGTGTCGACACATTGGCCACTGGACCAAAACTACCCGCCATCGCTGCTTGAGCTACCAACTATTGAAACGCGAATAGGACTTCGCAGCGAACATGAAGTGCCAATCATTGCCGCACAGCAGTTGGCATCACATCATCTATTTGACAGGTACCAACGATACACTCACATGTACACTGACGGCCCGTCACCAAAGAGACAGCGACATCAGCATTTATGATTCCGGAATTGCACGAAGAATATGCACCTTGGTTGGGCCACCTCTCCTCTTCAACAACGTTGGAGCTCGTAGCGATTTCGCTAGCCATAAGCTTTATTGAACTGTCAACGACACCAAGAAAAACGGTGGTAATTACAGACTTTTTGACAGCACTCGCATGCGGGGAAAATGCCATTTTAAGACACATTGATATGTGTATGGCATACGCTATACTAAAAGAGCTTTCAGAAGCTACGAAGTCGAATCATCGAGTGACATTTCAGTGGGTTCCCAGTCACTTCGGAATTAAGGGAGATGACATGGCGGATGAGTTGGCGAAAACCGCTTATAATTCTATGCAAACATATACATGCCTCATTCCGGTATCTGAATATGATGTAAATAGAATTTTGAGAACAACAAAACGTGAATTATGCCTGTCTACCTGGTTCACAGACAAAACAAAGGAATCGATCCTATATTCTGTTGATCCTAATCTTCAACACCAATTAGACCGTGACCTCCCAAGACGAATCGACACACTCATACATCGCCTACCACTCGGAACTGCTTACACAAAGCACTTCCTACTTCGTATTCATCGTAAAACATCGTCAGCATGTTCATGCGGCCACGACCACGAGGATATCTGTCACCTCTTGCTCGACTGTCCGAAACACGAAACACACCGAAGGCGACTAGAACAGAAACTCCATAAGTTAGATCCCGAGCGGCCATTTGCGTCGAATAAAATACTAGGTACATGGCCACCCAAAACATATGGCAAAGCAATGAAGGTGCTGCAACACTTGTTCGAAGAAACAAAGATTTGTTACAACTACTGAGCGGACAAAAGTTAAAACTGAGCGTGGCCTCTGTGTGTTTGTTCTACCCATAGGAGAACTTTTGCTCTCACCCATGTAGGACTGTATATATGTGTATATAATATTGTTTTTTTTATTCTCTTTATTTGTACCAATAAAGTGGGAAAGTGTAGCCGTCACCAAGCAACGATGACAAACACTTCTTAGTTTACTTTCTATTCCTATAAAAACAATGCTTTAGTGAGATGTATATGAAATAATTGCGGTGTTCGAATATTCATGTATTTCGCAGAACAACTGCATTGCTCCTGTGTGCTTGATATGAAACACTTGAGAATTTCAAATATTCATATCGCGTTCACACTGAACAAGCGCAACTATGCTTCGACTATTTTCTGTGTAAATTAAAGCAGTGATACGCGTGAAATACATTTCTGGTGCAGTAATGGTTCTCCTTTAATGGAGCGGTAACAATTATTAATGGTGGTTTACGCTCAAAACGACAATTTTATTACATGCTTTATGTGTGTCCTCAAAGCTTCAATTTCAATATGGGTCTGCACGAGGTGGTCTTTGGCTAAAGCTATAGTCGCCACTGTTGAGGCACCCTGAGGCAGACCTAGACATATTCGAAGCGCTTGTGCCTGAACGCTTTGTATCATGCGTTGACTTGTTTTTGCTGGTGTTTGATAATGCAGGCAGACTGTATCGTAAAAAGCCAAGGAAAAGCACCCTGTACAGTCATAACATAGCATTAGGCTGCATTCCCCAAGTCTTTTCAGCGAGGAACTTGAAAAGATGGCATATGCCTGTCAATCGCTTTTTTAAATACGGCACATGAGGGCTTCATGATATGCCGCTGTCGACTATGACAAAAAAAATTTGTGAGATCGACTATATGGTATATTTTGGCCGCTAACTGACACTCTGTAATTCGACATGGGTTTGCGCGTAAATGCCAGAAGAGCGCACTTTCCGGAGGCTATTTCCAGGCCTCGATTGCGGAGATACAAAGCAGTTGCAGTAGCAGCTCTCTGTATTCTCGCTCGTAACTGCAGGCGAGTTACCGCAGATGTCCAGATGCAGATGTCATCAGCGCATGTTGATAGATAAATATTGTTTCGTAGGTGCGTATGAAGAGCGATTAGTGTTATATTGAACAGCATGGGGCTCAGTACACCACCCTGATGGCCGCCACGACAACTGAAATGTGCAGACGTATTCCCGGCCTCCTTACTCACAAAAAAGGATCGTATTTGGAGATAACTGCGTATCCACTTAAACATTCGGCCACCCACTCCAATCTCATCTAGTGCGGTAAAGACGGCTGCATGTGTGACGTTATCATAGGCTCCTTTGACGTCAATGAACAGAGAGGCGCGAAGACGCTTATGACCTTTCTCGTGTTCAACGTACGTGATTAGGTCGATGACGCTATCGATCGATGATCGACCACGTCTAAAGTCAGCCATGGCATTTGGGTATATCTCATGATACTCCAAGTACCACTCGAGTCGGCCGAGAATAATTCTTTCCATCACTTTACCCATGCAACTAGCCAATGCGATCGGGCGATAGGAGGAGAGTTCCAATGGTGATTTGCCAGGTTTTAGCAGTGGTACGAGACGACTAGTTTTCCAACTTAAGGAGACAGTGCCCTCTAGCCAACAATCATTATATAGCTGAAGTAGAGCTATTCTCTCGTGCTCACCCAGATTACACATGCCTCTGTAGGAGATTCCGTCAGGTCCTGGTGCGGAGGTACGTTTGCATGAAGCGAGTGTTGCCTTGAGCTCCTGAATGGTGAACGGGAAGTCCATACAGGAATCATGAGGTGGCGGACAACTGCTGGAAAGTGGTGAGCTGCTAAGTGCTGTAGCTTGCCCTGATAATCCTGCGCAGACCTCTTCAGCAACGTCCACATCTGGTAGATTTTGGTAAAGGGCTAAGGCCTTGAATGGTGACTTCTGAATGAGGGATGACCGCAAACCTCTTACCGTCCTCCATATTTGCGATAAAGGTTTACGAAGGTCGAGTGACTCGCAGAAAGTAATCCAGCGTTGGAATTATAGCTTGTCCAACTGACGTTTGATCTTCTTCTGCATACGTCTAGCAGTCCGTAAATCTTCTATGTAGTTCATGCGCCGGTACCTTCTTTCAGCTCGTCGTCGCAAGGCTCGAAGCCGCTCCAGCTTTATGTCGATGTTCATGATTCTTACAGGGCATGGAATCATACACACAGTCTCTTTTACAGTGCTCTTAATGGCCTCTTGTAAATCGGATATGTGTTCTTGGCATTGGTCTTCCATACGAGACTGAAATTTTTTCCAGTCCACTTTTTTAACCATATCGCGCACTTGGAGGCGACAATCCTCTTATCTTGACGTATGTTGGGATGTGATCACTCCCATGTGTTTCTATATCCGTAATCCATTCAGTATGTTTCACTAAGCTTCGTGAAACAAAAGCCAAATCGAGACAGCTACTGTATGTGGAGCCACGTAAAAGTGTAGGACTGCCATCGTTCAGTAACCAAAGTTTGTTGTCGGAAGCAAAAGACACCAAGTTTCTGCCCTTCATGTTGGTATTCTGGCTTCCCCACAATGTGTGATGAGCGTTAAAATCCCCGATGATAACACACGGGTCAGGAGTTAGCGATATGATGTCTCGTAGTCTTCTTTTTTGACTGAACCGGCTTGATGGTGATGTTGAGCCTCCTCTTTTTCACTCTTAAGCATACGTATTGGTTTCCGTCATGAGGTGGTACAGGTTGAAGGATGTAAGTGAGTTCTCGGCGAATGAACACCACTGCTTTCAGTAATAGTAGACGACATAAAAGGTTCGTATCGTGAGAGTCGTATTGCACTCGATAAGTTCGGCTCACAAATGACGATTACGGGAAACATATTGACGTGCATAAATCGACGAAAGTCACCAATGCGCAATCTTAGTCCCCTGGCATTACACTGCAGTATTGCTGCGTCACGAACCTCATCCCTGAAAGACAGTGGTGGGTTAGCCATGGTCTACTCTAGGGCTGCTAGCACTGGACTAAGCGCGTCCAGTACTTGAAAGGCACTTTTGGCTGACGGTGTATTCATGTCGCTTAACAACACGCGAATGGTGTCCACTAATGATTTTAGCATCACCATCACGCGATGATCTGGTTTCCCGGCCGTTGGAGCATCTTGTGCTTGTTCTTGAGGCGGCTTCTGTGGAGGCTCAACAGGTCGTGTAGGCGGCTTCTGTTGAGGCTCAATATATTGTCTAAGCTGAAAGGAAGCCATTCCTTTGGTGAGAGAGATCTCCCAGCCTCTTCTCTTTCAGCGCAGATGTTTGCCATGCTAGGAGCCGCGCCTGTCGATTTCACTTGAGTTGCTGACTTTCCCATTAAATTTAGCACGGTCCTTCATGAGGACCTTCGACAATGACGGCGCCTTCGCCTTACTTTTTGCGCAGCTTCTCTGTGAGTCGAGTTGTCTCGCACCATTTGCCTCAGAATATAAATCTCTTTCTTAATCTGAGGACAGTCCTTGGATGAAGCACTGTGAGCGCCGTGGCAGTTGGGGCATTTCAACGTAGTTGCACTACAGTCGTCTTCTGAGTGGTGTTCAGCGCATCGGGGGCACAGTGCGGAATTTCTGCAAACGCCCTTCACGTGGCCAATCTTCTGGCACTTGAAACACTGCATAGACTTCGGAATAAATGGGCGAACCTGGTGACGAAAATGGCCAACCTTCACGTAAGAGGGAAGACAGTCGCCCTTGAATGTTATTCGCACAGAACGAGAGTTGCCTAGGTGACCAGCATGCACAATGACGTTGTTTTCACACACTGGTTTATCAGTACAGGAAAATCTTCATTGGTGATTTCAGGGTCTATATCATAGATAACTTCTGTTACAGTGTCACCATTCGCTGGTATGATGGATCGGACTTTGATGTTTCCCTGCTCCAACACATGCTGTAGCGTGTTCAGTGCACTCGGGTTCATCACGTAGATTGCCAAAATATTCTTCCTTGTGTTTATCCTGATGTCCTTAATCTCGTTAGGCACAATGTTTTCAAGGTACAAGGACAGTGCTTGCCCGTTGAGGATGCGTACATTGGCAGTAGTGATCTGCGGCACAAACAAAATGGAGTGAGGCCATCGCTGAGGCGCTGTCCTCACAGTGGCTGTACTTGATCCCAATGAGGCGTTCATGATTCTTCGTTTGGACTTGCAGTAGAGCACAGGTTCGAAGCCGTCTTCGGAGGACTCGTCGTTTGATGCATAGTACAGCTCGGTGTCCTCGCTCTCACTAGATGCACTACCATGCATTCTTGAAGCAACTCCCGTGGATGAACTGGTACCCCGCGGGATTTCTGGGGATTGTACATCCATCACCGCGATGTAGGGTGCTGGAGACCCCACTGTTGCGCTGTGGAACGCAGAAAATACAGCACAGACCGTAAGATGTGTTCCACAAGAGAAGCACTTCGTCTTCCTTTGCCCATATGCTAAACGAGAGGTGGCACTCGCGCTCTTTTTTACGGCCTGCGCTTCGTGTCTCTATCCCACCTTTCACCGCCTCTAGATAATGGCACTGTGACCCAACCCTCGCTTAACATACCAAAAACCAAGGAGGTTTCACCCAGTGAGTTCAACGTGACAGCCTTTTCTGGTAAGATAGTGCTCAAAGTGCCCCCCCCCCCTGATACTAGGTTTCTAGTAAAGATCATTTTCAAGGCAAATTTTATTGAAGAATAAGTCACCAATACTCGTCTATGTAAGCTATGTCATCAGAAACAACTATCTTTTTATTTATGATCAACGTGTGTGGGTTTCCTCCTCAATTGAAAAGGGTGCTCGCGTGACGCTCCGCTAGTCGCGGTAGCAGGTGGCTACCTACTACTACTACTACTACTACTACTACTACTACTACTACTACTACTACTACTACTACTACTACTACTACTACTACTACTGCAACTACTACTACTACTACACACATCGCGGATGCACGACCCATGGCATAGGGAGCTTCGCCCCGAAAAATTGGCAGATCCCACGTACCGTGCGAATCGATGATATGCGAAGCACGAACGAGAAATGTTGATATGTCAATGTAAAATCAGCACTTGTCAAAGTGGAGGTAAACGATGCAGTACATGAGTTCTGTGTCATGATTATTAGGTTTAGATGCGTCGTTTACCTTCATGATCTATTCCCGTCACGTGATATCAAATTTAGTATGTGTGGAGCCAGCTAAATGGCCGTGAGCACGCTATGAGCGTGGTATGTTGTCGCTTTTTTACGTAACAAGCGTGTCAGGATTATCATGTTTGCACCAGCCATAAATTTCGTCATCTATTGACGTCACGTAACAGCAAATTCGGTATACGTAGAGCTAGCAAAACGGCCGTGGGCGCATCATAAAGGGCCCAATATACTCTATTGTATCGTTGACGCGTGCACACGCTGGGCACAGCAACGCTACATTAGCCAAACACGAACACTCTAGTCTGACGCCAGGCGCGTCCGGCGTTCATCGGCGTGGCCCGATGGCAACCAGCGTGAAGTGCGACATGCTGCATTTCACGCCGACGCGTTACCCCGACAACACTGCGTCTCCCTCTTTTCGTGACGGAGGGATGCCCGAGACGCTGAAATGCGCATGCGTAAAAGCAACGCAGCACGTCGCGCGCCTGCGATTATATGGCAGAACCGGCGCCTGGCGTGGCAACGCCAGCGTGACGCGACGAAGTGAACGCCCGGAGCACGCACACTGCGTCACGTAAAATGTATTGGCACCTTGACTATGGCATGTAGTCATGTTCTCTCATGACACGCATCTCATTATTATCATGTTTGTACTAGTCACATACCTTCGTCATCTATTGACGTCACGTAATACCAAATTTGGCATATGTAGAAGCAAGCGAAATGGCTGCGAGTGCTACATCAGTGTGGCATGTAGACATGTTGTTACATGACACGCAGGTTAGTGATTTTCATGCTAGGGTCTGTCGCTTGTGTTCGCTATGCAATCATGCCATTCCACACCAGTTTTCCAACACGCCATGTGAACGAAACCACTGCAGGAAATTCAGGAGTATGAAATGTACACCATAACATTCATCTCATACATGTCATGATTTTCGTGATATGACTATTCAAATAGGTTTTTTATAAAGCCGTGTTATGGCATATCAAGTTTGGTATCGATACCATTATCTAAACGGTCAAGAGAGCTAAAAGTCATAGGCTGCTAGATAGATATATAGATAGATAGATAGATAGATACGCTCAAAGTCGCCGAAGTTCACTAAAAATGCTTTGCATTTAATAACAATTCTAACTCCACTGAAGCGAGATGTCGTGAAAGAAAAGTAACAGTCTAAATTAAATGCGCGTTTGAATGCACGAACGTGGCCAATGGTAAAAAAAAATGGTTTCTTGCAAACACAGGAGATCTCAATGTTTTGCGTGGGCTATGCTGATAACTTCGGCTTGCTTTAATGGGTTACGGAACCCTTGAACATTTATAGAAATAATTTTCTGGGTGTCAGCCTTAATGAAATGGTTGTGAATTACTGACCTGGTCATGTTTTTCGATTCAGTACCCCGGGGATCTGTCCGGGGAAACTCGAGTGCACACACTACACTGCACATTTCGACCGTCTAGAAGAGGGTCGAGATTTTTTCGGTTGCTGAGACTCCGAGCGGCTATCCTGGGTGCCGGCTGAGCTGGTGCCAGACTTGTGCCGGCTGAGTTGGTGCCACTTGACATCTCACGGGGCTTGCATTTCCACGTCACAATCGTCTAGGCTAGAAGAGAGTCCGACGCTACTGCCGACTCCAAGGCTGAAGCTACTTTCTAACGAATCAGATGGTGGTAGGGCTGCAGCGTCAACGTTGTCGCCGCCTCCAACGACCTTGATCACGGATTGCTTGTTGAGACGCGTCAGTAAATAGCTCCCATGACGTCTTGCTACTTGTTCAAGTAGGTCGCGAGCCTGGATTTCGGAATGAGTCAATGAGCTTTACTCATTCGGTTTCAATTCTGTTCCTGGCGGAACACCAGCGCCCGTAGACCTCGCAACGTCAGCGTCTAATGAGCACTCAGCTGCTATATTCAACGATGAGTCCGATGCGTCGGTGCCTACAAGCATTTCTTTCTCGGCTTGGGCCGACGTCGAACATGGCACGGCATGTTTGCCTGGGACAGACACGAGGTAAACTGCGGTGACTTTTCTTGTCGGTGAGATTGGTAAACATGGCGTGCTTGGATTGGCGTAGCTGCACACGCCTTCTTCATCGTGTAATGTGGCTCTCAGAATAAAGTTCTGGCGTTCTTCTACTACAGCTCCGAGTTCTTGTTCATTTATTTCCGATAGTGACATGGACGGTAGTGCAGGAAATGTCCCCACAGCAGCATCTAATTATGAACGACGCACAGGGCAGACGGTGGTAGGGTAGGCAATCTTCCACAACTTCGGCAGGGGTGGTCGCTAACCATCGCTTTTGTGTCCATACACACCACAGCCACCACAGAATGGTGCTGTGCGCTGTGCTCGACAAAGACCAGTAGAGCAAAACCGACGACAAACACGTTGCAGGACCGTGGTAGTCGAAGGTGACTCGATGACCAGAAACGCGAAGATAGTTGGGGACGGAATTTGTGGGACTTATTTCCATCCGGACAAAGCGTGTGCCTATGAGAACTCCACGTCTAGCGCTCATGAAGCCAGCGATCACAGTCAATACCTTGCCGTATGGGGACAAAGCCTGGACGAGTACCTTCGTTGGAGACGAAGGCTGGTAAGAACAGGCAAGCAACATTAGTTACCTGCAGGCCGACTGGAATGACAGGGATACGCTCACCACCGATGGTCAGGTAGCCAGCGTCGACGATGAGAGTCATGGAAGCCATGCTCTTGACAGTTACTTGGAAGTTCATGCCTCCCATGTGCTGAACGCAGTGTACCTCTGAGAGGCCAACTATTGAGGCCAGTCGCGTCGACGATGGTCTCCGGACTAGTCCCCGCAGAGACGACAACGTCGAAGGCCTGCGCCTTCGAGGGCGTCCACGACGTTGAAGGTGCCATGGCTAGATGAGGTGGACGTCCTTGACGTGGAACACGCAGGGACGTCAACGGGATCGCTTTGTCTTCGTCTTGCCTGCCACGCAAACTGGACCCGTTTCTCAAGTGGTTAGAAAAAGTTTATTCTATCATGGGACGCAACAAACCTATGGAACGAGTGTTTATACAACAAGCACAATAACAAACAAATGACAAAGCACAACATACATGACATATTTAAACAAAAGTGTCCAAGTCCATAGGGTGTCTCTAACCCACGTTACTGATGACTACATACACTACATATATACACTAATCACAATATGGAGAATGTACATGACGATATATGTACAGAATTTACAAGACTTGGTGAAGATGTTAGCAAGTATATACAACAGGTATTAATATTCGTGCAATTTACGTCAAGTGATCCATGTGTTTAGATAAAGTGGGTAACAATTTAGAGTACTAGGTACTGTACTATGGGAGAGCATATAGCCGTCCCGTGGGCGTACAATGTCAAACGTGAATGCTTGTGTAGGAAACGTTGTGTTTAGAAAAAGTGGTTAACAATTTAGAGTACTGGGTACTCTACTATGGGAGAGCATAAAGCCGTCCCGTAGGTGTGATGAATCTTCAGGTTAAGGAGGCGAGAAGAAAAGATTAACCCATGATCAGGACGAAACCATCATTGTTTTAATAGAGCACGTATGAGACGCTGCTGTTGCCTAAGTACAGCCACAATCATCTCAGAAGTACAGGCTTTCATCTTTGATGAATGTATACTTTTTTCTTCATTCAGTGGAGTTGGTTAATAATTGAAACATTACGCTTGACTTGAAACTTTCAAGGCTGAGAAACATTATTCAAGACGTTATCCTTCAAGTATTGCATGTATTTGCAGGTCATCAGCATTCTTGAAATTGTACACTTGTTCTAGTATTTCTATCGCATAATTTTGCCGCCTTTCTGCAAACGTATTCAAAAATATCTGGCTACATCTAAGTCAAACGTATCGCAACATTTGTTGTAATGGAAAGGACTAGGCATCAATACCAAGGAAAGTATATACGAGATGTTAAATGTAGTACTTGTAATGTATATATCAATGAAGACACCATCTCTCACTGAAGAGGACCAGGAGGCGATGCAAAGCAGCGCGGGGTGGTGTACACCGCGTTTACATCGCTGTGACTCTGTGTTTCCGGTATTGTTTTAGGGGCGAAGCTCTTTATAGCAACAGCCGTTCGTCCCTCGTAGCTGTTGTAGTATATAACAAGTATAACACTTTGACCTCCAAGGTGGTGCCTGTGAGAGATTTTTTCTGTGCGTTGTTGAACAATAAAAAATAGTGCTCAATGTACTAGCCAATGGCTGATAACCGAATAATGAGAGACAGGAGCATTCGGCTTTCAGTTAACGCGCACGCTGCGATCACCATTACCAGCCATTGGAATGTACATTGAGCACTATCTAACAAGAAAGGGTTGCTACGTTATACTCGCTGGGTGTAACCTTCTTAGTTTTAGAAACGTTTAGCGAGCGTTGAGCCGCAGTGCCACGAATACAATGAACTAGTATATACCAAGAATGAACTCGAGGTGGTTAGAGGTGGGAAGCAGATACGAAACGCAAGCCGTAAGAAAATAAAAACCGAATTCTCCTGTCTCTCATTTGCCAATAGCAGCTATTGGCATGTACATTAAGCACTATCTGACAGGTAAAGGTTGCTACGTTATACTCGCTGGGTGTAACCTCCTTAGTTTTAGAAAGGTTTAGCGAGCGTTGAGCCGCAGTGCCATGAATACAATGGAGTAGTACATACCATGAACTCGAGGTGGTTAAAGGTTGGAAGTAGACCCGAAGCGCAAGCCGTAAGAAAGTGTGCGTGTGCCACCTCTCGTTTAGTCCTTGGAATGTCCGCTGGATGGCGGTGCTTCTATATGGGGATTATATGATGAAAAGATGCGAGATGGTGGTACTTGGAGTGTTGAATAGATGGAGGAACGGACACATATACAGATGCATAAATGGACGCATGAACCGACGCAGGGGCGGATGCATAGACGAATGCAGGGACGGACGCACGAACAGACACACGCACGGACGAGCGGGTGGACGCATAGAATGTCACACAGACTGACGAACGGATGGACGGAAGCAAAAACCAATGGACGCACGAATGCTTCGCCCCACTCTCCATTATTCACTGCGTGGATATGCTGCCAATTTTTTCGTTAATGTTGTTAAGGAAAGGGAGAGCTAGAAGAGGAAAGAGGAAGGAAATTTCGGCACATGGTTCATGCATTTACACCGAAACCACTACAATGCCACGAGTGTCAGAATATGGGTCACGTGAGCGGAGTTCGCAGGAACGTGCTAGTTTACCCCCGATGTGTGGAGCTCCACAGTGCTGATTCCTGCTGAGCAGCGATCCTGAAATATCCCCAGTGCCACAGATCGCATGAAGCTTCATCAAGAGACTGTCCGGCAGAGAAGAAAGAATGAAGCGTAGTAAGACAGATGTTAAGAGATGGCTCAACGCAGAAAAATGCCGCTGATATTGTCAGAAAGTGAGAATGACGCTCCCGTTACCCGATGAAGGTCCAGAAAGAATGCTGCTGCCCCATCTGGACCATCCCCGCAAAGTAATAATCCAGTGGACTCACAGTTACGACCACTGCCGCCACCCTCACACCAACCAACGTCTTACAGACGGAGTGTGATAAACACGCACAGGAGAAGAAGGCGGCAGCAGGTGTCACGTGCCCGTCCTTACCAGCGCTACGCGTCCACAGAGGTCCGACTCAAGATTCTGCCAATGATCTCTGAACCGAGGACCTACATGTCATCGTTGTGTTGAGGTCATCAATTCGCACTATGCTCACACTTCTCACTGGATTGAGAACCCGATTGGATCGAAGTGCATCGCGAGCTCAGGGCACCCTGGAGCCAGTGCTTGAAAGCCTTCTTCAACGTCGCGAATTGCAGTGCGCTTTAAGACAGCCAAAGTCAATCCGATCTGTTAATGCTTGCCACTTTATCCCCTTCTGGACATGCACGGTACACGCGCTGTTGTGCGTGCTTACCTTTTGCTTCCTTTTCTTCTCTCCTTATTTATATTTTCCTCCCTTTCACCCTCACTCCATGAGTTGTGATCCCGGTGCAACCTGCCTAAACTCCCTGCCTTTCCTTTCTTCTCTCTCTCACCGGTACCTGTGGTCAAAGTTACGAACAAAATAGTTTGTGGACCTTCTGTCGTCACCCACGACCATATAATAGAAGATCTGCAAGATATTTTGTTCATACTTTTAGCAGCACTAAGCAGAATGCTTGTAGTCCCGTCCTGCGGAATACCTCCGGGCATCCTCAATAAAGTTTTTACAGGCTTAGGTTTTGTAATAACATGAAAGTTTCTCACAGGACGCATTCGGAGCGTACTCTTCATGCGAGAAAACCTAGTGGTAGTGCATTTTGAAATGGTTCATTTTTTCCCAGTGACCTCACGTAATAAATGAAAATAAATTAAAGAACTTATTCTAGGAAAACTAATGGCAGAGAAAAAAAGTTGGAGTATCTGGAAGGTGTAAGTAGTATTTACAATGCGTCTGCACACGAATTCCGTTAAAAAAGGAACGATCAGAGTTCTAGGGAATGCATAGAGTGTTCATTTTCTCAAGGCGTAAAGATCGGTTCGTTGTAGGCGTGAGTGTATGCTTACTTGTCTTTATGTTATTGACGAAGCACTTCATCGTAATTGGCCCGATGGTTTACTCTTCGGGATGCTCTTAATAATGTCCAAATTCTGACAGCCTATGTGCGGGTACTTCGTCGGTCAAAGCGTATTTTAGGACGTTATTTGTACTGTTTATGCGAAATTTTAAACAGGAAAAAAGTATGCCTGAAGCATTTATATGAACGTTCATGATATGTGGTGTTTTTTTTTTCAAAAAGAGCCAAATGCAGAAACCAATACTATAGGCTAAGATTCACGGGAGCGTGAAGTGCGCCGAAGTATTTTTAACTTCTAAAACAGTTTGAACCAAAGAGGACAATTTCTAACTGTAACTTTTACTCAAAAACAGTTTCTAATAAAAGAATTGAGCCTGATACTGCAACAGCTTCAATCAAACTGAGCCAAATTCGTGAAACCAGCACTATGCTAACAACGTGAAGAAAACAACCAACATGATCTTGTTCAGTCTGTTGCCCCGCCATGGTGGTCTAGTTGCTAAGGTACTCGGCTGCTGACCTGCAGGTCATGGGATCGAATCCCGGCTGCGGCTGCTGCATTTCCAATGGACGCGGAAAGGTTGTAGGTCAGTGTGCTCAGATTTGTGTGCACGGTAAAGAACCCCAGGTGGTCGAAAGTTTCGGAACCCTCCACTACGGCGTCTCTAAAAGTCATATAGTGGTTTTGGGGCGTTAAACTCCACACATCAATAAATCGTCCAAACTCTTTTATTTGTGGCCTAGTTTTATTGCTAGTGTGTTTACGTCCACAAATAGTTTTACTTGTACAAGTTGAGATTAAAAAAAAAAAGACGTGATACTCTATCACAACATTCGAATATTAAGAGTAAGAGGACAGCTTTTCTTCAACTTTTCGCTCCTTATTGTATACTTTTAAGTTTAAAGCTACAGTAATAACTTCACCACATTGCGCGTAACGCCACCTTTTGTGCATTGGAATCATCCGCTGAACTCCACTCGTTTCTTCCAGAACCTTGATCCATTACTCCAGCTGCAGCTGCCATCAAGCACTTCGTGACGTAATGCTGCAATGCTGGGGTGGTGCTGGGTCAGCGTAGTCTTTACTAACGCATTCAATTATCTCATTAGTACGGCTGACTCCCCCAACTGTGATAACTGCGACTGCAGAGAAACTTTTGGCCATGCCCTGTACTACCATCCTGACTTTCAACAGGATCGCTGGACTCCCCAGTGTGCCTTTAGGAGACTGTAAGATCATCTCTTTTACTCAGGAAACTGAAGATCTTGGATGCATGGCATTCAAGTATACTTTAGCCTAGATAGCCACATGAGTCTTTCTATAACTCTTGAAAACAGCATCACTGAGGGACCGCTTGTGAAACCCTGAACTGAGTGCGTGGTGTTTTTAGCGCATCTCTTTTTCACTCTTTCTCTCTCTCTATTCTTCATTTACTCCCTTATCACCCTCTCCCCACGCGTAGGGCAGCAAAATGGACGTAGTATAGTTGACCTTGCTACCTTTCTTATATTCTTTTTCTCCCCCGTAGGTTGCGGGATCAAATATCGGTCACGGCAGCCACATTCTCGATGGAGGGGAAAATGTTCGAGGCCTGTGTACTTAGATATAAGGGCACGTTAAAGAACTCCAGCTGGTCAAAACTTCCGGAGTCCTCCGGTTCGGCATCTTTCATGATCTTATGGTGGTTTTGGGACGCTAAAGCCCAACACCTATTATTGTTATATTTTTTTCTTTCTCTTACTTCTGAATATCGACATTAGCGTGCCATGTATTAGTATGTATGGTCCCGTATCGTTCTTTCTTCGTCGACCCAGTTTCCAAGTAGCACGCAAAAGGTTTACAATATGTGGCATGTAGATTGTTTTTCTATGACGATTTGAGGTATTTAATAAAATACGCTGGCGAAAAAATTGTTTGGGGAGGCCTGACCATATTGTCTAGAAGAAAACAAGTGCGGTTTTCTCAGTTTCAGTTAAAGAGCATTTGACTCTTATAGGGGGGAAAAAGGCTATATATATGTTGTGTTAATCACGTTGGGAAACATACTGTGCTTTCGATTAAAAACGAAACGGGTTGTTTCGTTTCAGAAAAAAATAATTCACAAGAAATAATTGCGCTTCGTTCAGCTTAGCTTGACATAAATTTTATTTAGTTTGTAAGAATTCGACGTAGAATAAAGGAAGGTGCTCAAACGCAACGTTAGGTGTGCGTTGTCTTTGGACAATCAGAAGTTTGTTTCTGTGGGTTGTATTCAAGTTTACTGCCGCCTGCATTTCTGTATTCCTAAAAACGGACAATAGAGGCATCAAGTGCGCACACTGAAACTTGACTTTTGCAACAATATTAAAACAAAACACTTTGCTGGATAGAAATATTACTAAATATTGCACTACTAATGATCGACGTTGTAATTACGTTAAGTACACTTGTCTTTATGTTATTTTTTACCACAGTGCGAGATTAGGAGCAAGCCGAAAGGAATAAGAACGAAACTCAATACATATTTCGGCCAACGTGGTGTGAGGCGCAGCGATGGACTGCTGCAAAAGATGAGAACGAAGAGCAGCAACAAACATGGCTGACGACGATTACACTGGTGTCATGGGTTTTGCAACCTCTGCCGCCGTCATGCCAGTTATTTTACAGTAAAGCGACCAACAATCTAACACGACAATAATTCAACTTTTGAAAAGTCAGAAAGGGCAATCGTAAATGATTGATATCCTTGAGCGAGGCCTCAGTTTAGGCGGCGCCACCCTACAGGTAGATCACAGGGCTATGGTAATAAGGTCAAGAGATCAATGGGTAATCTCTTGAAAAAAAAAAGACAGAGCAACGCGATTCTGTGAAAGAACACCAGCTACCAAATGAATAAGCCAAAGTCGACAACTTTGTACAGAGCCGCGGATTGCTATATAAGGAGCGAAAATTGCATAAACACAATCCAGCACACCAGTCCACTCAAGACGTAAAATGCCCCGACTGAGAGTCAGGCTGGCGCCAACAATCTCTAGTGATTGCAAAACAAGCCCACAAACACCAAAGAAAACGTATTAAAAAATGAAACAAAATGCAGCCGATGTTTGACTTCTTGGCTGTATGTACGGCACGCCTGGAAATAAATGGTCCATGAAAGGAAAACCGATATTTCAAGAAGAATATATCTCAACATCGAAGCAATCGCGGTGAGAAAAATGCAATAAAGGAATGAAGGGGAAGTGTTGGCGCATGGGTGTTCTTCTAGGCACAAGATCTGTGGAAGGCGAAGATAAGAACATAATATATTAAGGATTCAGGACCTCTGTAATTGTAATCTATGGCACCACCGCGAATAATATAACTGTCTCCAGAGTCATCAAAAAGCGAGAAGTGCGGTTCCTCGAAGAAAATATTGAGTATGAGCATGCTTTCTTTCAAAGCCATTCCCAAAGATAATAGTGAAGATGCCCCGCCGCGGTGGTCTTGTGGCTAAGGTACTCGGCTGCTGACCCGCATGGCGCGGGTTCGAATCCCGGCTGCGGCGGCTGCATTTCCGATGGAGGCGGAAATGTTGTAGGCCCGTGTGCTCAGATTTGGGTTCACGTTAAAGAACCCCAGGTGGTCTAAATTTCCGGAGCCCTCCACTACGGCGTCTCTCATAATCATATAGTGGTTTTGGGACGTTAAACCCCACATATATATCAATCAATAGTGAAGATAAAGAAAGGAAGATAGCTTGGAAACAACAAGCGTGGAGTATTGGTTGCCACCTCACCAGAAATATCCCCATCTCGTGTGAAAACCTGCGTCCTCTACTGCGCACATTTGTTGAAATCCTGCCATACTTCATTGCCGCAGGTACTCAGAGATTTAGTGTGCTTGCGAACAAAAAGCTTCCGATGGACATGCGCTCTACGGTGCTGGCTGGTGAGGTATGATAAAATATACAAGCTTTACCCACAGGTGTAACATTAGGTGCACTTGCGCTTTACAGTGTCTTATCTTAATTTTAAGTTTCGCTCATCTTACGCCTCGTTATTCAATATTTTTGTCGAATCTGTGCGCTTATTTCTTATATTGAATTATTCGGCACTCTTTTTAAGATGTCTTAATACTCTAAAAACTTGTTACTGTTGCGAAGATAATCACGGGTGGTGCAGAGTAAGCATTTTGCATCATTGAAGTCAATGTGAACGATGATAAAAAAAGTGACAAGTAGGGAATGATAACAAGTGGGTGATTGTGTGATAAGATTGTCTGTACGGGCAAAGTGCACTGTCATATGTTTGCTGTTTGAACTACAATTACAATTCCTAAAAAAAACATATTCTTTTAAGAACTGTCAGTGTCACAATTAAGTAAAAAAACATTCCGCGTCTCAGAAAACACGTTCATTCACTTAACAAGTGCTGTGAAGCCTGAAATTCTTTCTACCTTAAAGGCACGATTCAGGTAGGCGAACAGACTGAGCTGTGTCAACTTTGTTGTAGGGCACACGCAAAGAAATTTATAGATACTCCACGCATGACAGATGACATGTGTACAGGTCGCAACAAAGACATTAAACTCCAGGTTGGCGCAAAGCTTCATATTGCGCGAAATCGTTTTCCAACACCAGGACTCGAACCTGGGACGAAATAGCTTTTTCTCTGTGGTCGCAAATCGATCTCAGTTACCCTAGAGGTGAGCAGATCACAGCCCGAGAGTGAATGAATCGACAACTACGAGCAACGCCACATATCAGTCTCGACATCTGAAGAGCATAAAAACAACAACAACAACAACAACAACAACAAAATCACAGCATATCTACAGAGTGAATGATGATGCGTGGGGTGAAGCGTCCATCAGTCCGTCTGTGCTTGCGTCCATCCATTCGTTCTTGCTTCTCTCTGGGCTACCATTCATCCATCCTTTGGACTGCCCGTGCGTCCGGCCCTCTGTCTGTCTGTCTGTCTGTCTGTCTGTCTGTCTGTCTGTCTGTCTGTCTGTCTGTCTGTCTGTCTGTCTGTCTGTCTATCTGTCCGCCTGCCTGCCTGCCTGCCTGCCTGCCTGCCTGCCTGCCTGCCTGCCTGTCTGTCTGTCTGTCTGTCTGTCTGTCTGTCTGTCTGTCTGTCTGTCTGTCTGTCTGTCTGTCTGTCTGTCTGTTCATCCCTCCGTCCGCACGCTCATCTAGTGAACGCTCCAAGTACCACCATCTCGCGTCTCTTCATCATATATTAATTATATGCAAGTACCGCCATACAGTGGACATTCTAAGAACTAAACAAGAGGCGGCTACTACTACAAACACGGGACGTATGGCTCATGTCGTAAGGAGCTTCGCCCCTTACGCGGAGTATGTGTACATCAGGAGCCACTGACCTCTAACCTCACTTTGATCCTCCGCCACGTGCGCTGGCCCACCGATCAGAGCTCGTGCACAGGTGGAGTTTGCACATTTACTGTGGCTGACTTCACCTGTCTGTGGGAAGCTATTGGGTTCGCGACTCCTGGAATGCGCTGAGAGGTGTGCGTAGCACTCGAGCACTGGCATTTCTTATGGCAATGTGTAACGAATGCTACTTGCGACAACTGCTTATAAGCAAAACTTCAAAACCAAGTTTACATTGCCCCAACATGACAGTACTTTGAGCGCGCACTGCGCAATATCTTAATGGCGGGTGAATTTTTGTTTATTTCTTATTTAAGGAGAAGGAGAGCGAAGCTTTCTATAGTTTGCATTCTCCTCAGCTGCCTCATCATTCAGCCACCTGATTTTCATCATACATGCTTTTTTAGGGGCGAAGCTCCTTATGCTGTAAGTTGTATGTTCCGTGTCGTCGTCGCAGTAGTAACCAGTTTGCATCCATATATAGCCAGTAGCCATCCGTTCGTCCATTCGTTTGTGCGTCCGTCCGTGCACCCGTCTGTCCGTCTGTCCGTCCGTTTGTCCATCCTTCTATGCATCAATCCGTCTGTGCGTCTGTCTGTGCGTTCGTCTGAGCATGCGTCCATCCGTCTATGCGTCCATCCGTCTGTGCGTTCGTCTGTGCGTTTGTCCGTCTGAGCATGCGTCCGAGCGTCCATATATCCATCCGTCCATCCGCTTCGTCCTACTCGTCATCATTCACCTCTTGGTTATGCGGTGACTGATTCTGTTATTAAACACAGCTTATAATACAAACAAAAGCGGCCACATCCTGCATGGTCCAAGCCTGCTGACCAAGGAGGTTACCTTTCAGGATCTTTTGTCCCTGTGACTACTCGCGATGAAAATAGCGGAGCTTTCGTTTCCTGGCAACACATCTGCCACCAGGGGCCGTGACATGGCCGAGTTCTACCGTATTGATGCAGAGAAAATACGCTCGCTCTCTATTCACTAATTGCGTCGCCAGGATGTGGTGGCTCTGTTTACCGAGCTGTTCCCGATGGGCCTACTTCAATAGCTAAGCTAAACAAACTTTGAGAAGGCGGGAGTCAGCAAACCTAACAACTTGCTTAGAAGTTCTCTGCGCGTTATCGTATTATACGCACGAAGTGCTCTCTATCTTCTCGCTGGATCTATGCAGAAAAAAAAGACCACACGCGTAGCTTTACTTCCGCAAGGCGTTGCTTTGAGAGCCATTCCACAGCCCTCGTGTTTCTAAATAGGAAAGGCTGTTGGTATACACACATCTAGAAGTAATCCGTAAACGAAACTTATGTCAACACGTGTGTTTGCCGAAACATTTGAAGCGTGTTTTTGAAATTCAGAGATATAAATGTGAACACAGTGTCCCTATGTTTCATTTATTCATGGTTCATATCTGGGGTATAACGTCCCAAAACTACCATATGATAATGAGAGACGTCCTAGTGGAGGAATTCGCTAATTTCTACCACCAGGGCTTTTTTTAGAGTGCACCCAAATCTGAGCATATGGGCGTACAGCATTTATTTTTATTCAATGCAGCGCGTAATGCACAATGCCCATATATACAGAGTGTTTCAAGAAACAATACAATATTATTGCAAAATCAGCAGGAGACGCTATTTTCTCGCTGTGTTCGCAGGTGCTTTTTATACTGTGGCAGGCATCTTAAGGTAGTCGAATACATCAATTGAAACAATATTAGAAAATTTTACTAATCAACTTTTTAATTAGTGAGGTTAGGCAGTTAAGTGGAATGATGAAATTGGAGTCCTTCATGCGAAGAACCGACTGCCGCTTTGAGATTTCGGAAAAGCGGCCTATAGTAATAAGTGTGAATTAATATTAATAAAGGTCCCCCGAATTATGGCGCGAAAGGGAAAGTGAAACTCGAAAGAGCGCAACTGAAATGAAGGAGCTTTGTTGTATCAACCACCAACCGACTTTGTTGTGTGGGTGTGTGGTTTGCGTTCGCAATTACAGCACTCATTGTGCGCGTACGTAAACGAACGGGGAAGGGCTGCACCCCTGTAAACGTTGTTTTGAACAATGACGCCATTGTATTTGTCTGCATGTTGCGCTCATCGGTCCTGTTAGAAGCTATTGGGTTCGTGACTCCTGGAATACGCTGAGTGGTGTGCGTAGCACTCGAGCACTGGCAGTGCCTGTTGCAATATGTAACGAAAGTTATATTGCTACAACTGCTCATAAGCGAACTTCAAAACACAACAGTTTACATTGCCCCAACATGACAGTGCTTTAAGGCACACTGCGTAGCATCTTCATGGTGGGCGAAATTTCGTTTTTTTTTCTACTTTATGGAGAAGGAGAGCAAACCTTTCCATCAATTGCATGCTTCTGAGCTGCCTCGACATTCAACCACCTGATTTTCATTATGCAGGCCACAGGCTAGAGTGAACTAGCTCAGGCAGACCTCTCTCCTTTCTAATGAATTCCCACTGTGCCTCAATCTCTCATCGGTCCTTTGATTTCGGCTTCACTACAGAATTTAGGAGAACTTCAATAATTTTCCCTTATTACTGGAGGCAACTTTTCCAAAATCCCAAAATGACAATTGGTTCTTCACAAAAACGACATTGATTCTCTCATTTGACCTAACCACACAACTCCACTAATTAAGAAATAATCAATATAGCCCAACTAATTACTGTTTTAAATAATGTTTCAACCCTTTTAAGAAGCCTGCCACTACAAAACAAGCAACTGTAAAGACAGCGAGAAAATGGCGTCTTTTGATGATTTTTAAACTATACTGGAGACATTTTTTTAAACAACCGGTATATCCGCATGACTGAGTTGCTTATTTCAACATGTTTCACTTCGCAATATACGGAAACAAGAAAACAGTAGCTTAACAGCCCAAGATAGCAGACCGAGAAAATGTTATGGAAAATAGCTTAGGCATATATATTTCTTTCTCGGAAAAGTCATGGAGCACGCAGTTCTCATTAGAATAACCGAATTTCTCAAAGACCATGGCGCATTCCCGCACACCATGCTAGGGTTCCGCCGCAATTTCTCCGCACAGGATGCACTACTTCAGTTAAAGCACCACATTGTTGACGACACTACCAACTCCACCAAGACGATTCTTGGCCTGGATATAAAAAGGCCTTTGATACCGTGAAACAACAATCGATACTAAAACAAGTTGAGGCATTAGGTCCACGTTGTGAAATGTACAATCGGATATGTGATTTTCGTGCAAGCAGGTGCACAAGTGTTGTCATCGCCGACAAAGAGTAACGAGATTTTGAGATGGGCTCGACGGGCAGGCTGCAAGACCCCGTAATATCGCCATTACTTTTTAATTTAGTGGTATTTAAGTGCCCCAAACGAGTGCTTAAAAAAAAAGAGCGCGCTGCCAAATTCTGGCGACCAAGCGCTAGAAAGGTGCCTCAAGGTCAACGATAAAGAAGAAAACAAGCATCCAAAGCCTTTCTGGGCACGCCGTCTTTCCACCCTCGGAAGCGTAGTTGCACCGACCAACCTCGCCTCATCGGCGGCCGATAAAGCCCTGGAAGGTTCTCGAAGGAAAGGGATGTGGTGATGGAGAGTTGCGTCACGTGTCGCGGATGCCCCTCGAAACGTCTAGCTCTTTCCCCAGCTTGGCTGTGGATTGCACCGACAAAACAATGAGAGTTTTCTGGAATCTAGCGCGGAAGATATTTAACCGAGCAGCAGAGATGGGGGAAGGAGGAGAAGAAGGAATGTTGCACTAGTGTACGTAGGGTTTTTCCGCCATGTGGGCGGAGCCTTTTGTCCCCAGTGACAAAGGAGGAGATGAAGAGGATTTCCACCTGAGGGGTGAAGACTCGCGCTACAAGCAGTAGAGTGTGTCTACCGCCAGCGAGCGAAGACGCGTTGCAACGGCTGCGCGTCGGAAGCCGACGTGTTACCGGCGAGGAATTTTCATGGTTGGAGAGCGGCCAATTGAAGATGCCAGGTTTCCTGCAAGATAAACTTCGGGGGCAGCGGAACGGCAACAGCGCTGGACTTTGAGTGAGTTATTCTTGAAAGAGTATCATTCAGACTTTGTTTCAAGGACTTTGAACTGAATAAGTTTTCGAACTCTTTAGTCTTTAGGTGTCTTGGTTGTTCGCTGCATGTGATTGAATCGTAGCGCGTATTGTTGCTTTTGTCCGTTGTTTCAAGTTTGGCTGATTGTACTGTGTAGTACGTTGTTTGATTGGTGACATATCGTATCTAACTATTGTGAAGTGTGCATATTTGTGTATCGTTTGATCCGCCATATTTGACAATATAACTTTGTTTTGTTTATCAACTCCCGGCTCAGACTCGTTCTTTGGACCATAGCCAGCGTCCGCTGGCGCACCAGATAGGGCCACTTCTAAATTGTCCGCGCTTTCATGGTGCAGCTCGGGGGGCCAATTCTTCGGCCCTTGGAATTAGCCCAGAGATCGCCTCCTTAATTAACGGGACCTGTGACTTGAGGCTACCAAAAATATTGGAAGTACCCTGATCGTATCACACTATATACGCGGACAACATCCCCCTCTGCGTTCCCGGAGGAGGCTGTGACAGTCACGTCGAGACAACGCTACAGGTGGGAGTAGACAAAGTTCACGAGTACTTGCAAGGAACGGGCGTCGAGTGCTCAGCAACCAAGTCCGAACTTTTAATCTACAATCCCACAAGCAGAGGCCGCAAAACTCCACGTGGCGAGAAAAGGGAATCTTTCAAAATACGCGTTCTGTTGGCAGATGGCTATCCCATACCACACGTAGACAGAATCCGCAATCTGGGTTTACACATACAGGCAAATGGCCATAATGGTGAGACTGTGCGCCGACTCCATCATTCAGTGGACGACACGATCAGACTCTTGCGTCGTATCTCGAATAGACGTAACGGTCTGCGCCAACACTGCGCAATCCGTCTCATGAACGCCTATGCAATAAGCCGAATAACATACGTTGCTCCTCACTTCAAGTGGATAGGCTCAGAAAAAAAAAAACAAAATCAACTGCGTGATACGAAAGGCTTTTAAGAGAGCCATCGGCCTCCCGCTCAACGCGAGCACCTAAAAATTTCTAGAACTAGGACTTCACAACTCACTCGACGAGTTCATCGAGGCCCAAGACGTTGCGCAATGCGAATGCTTAACAAAATCAAATACGGGTCGACACATCCTAGAGTCGCTGAGCATCAGATATCACGCTAAGCAAGGAGAAAAGGTGGAGGTCCATGCCTCAGTCCGACGACCGCTTGATCGTTCCGCCGATTCCTAGAAATATGCACCCGACGCACCACATCGCACGGCGTAACGAGCGTGCTAGACAGCTTCAAAAGAAGTTTGGTAACAGTACGCACGTGGTTTGCGTAGGAAGCCGCGAGATATGAAGGGGGAAGAGCGCACGCAACTGTGGTCGTTGACCATCAGGGCAGAGGCCTCGCGAGCGCCGCGGTGACAACGGGACACATGCAGGCGGCCGAAGAAGCCGCGATAGCCTTAGCACTCACCGCAGCGCCGCATGCAGAGATTGTGATAAGCGCTCTCGGCGGCAGTCCGCAGTTTGGCGCGCGGCCGTGTCTCGCGGGAAGCGGCACGCATCCTTCAAATGTGCGGAGATGGCGACTCGACGTCGCCCTCACAACTCCCAACTTCAACGGTTTTCCTCTTATGGACCCCGGCACACACAAGCATTCCGCTAGCGGGAAACGAGGTGGCCCACGCCGCGGCTCGCGGTCTCACTCGCCGAGCCGTGGCTCACTATGTGACCGCCGTCTCTGACTCCGAGAGCGGGATGATGCATCTGCTAAATCAAGACACTTTGATAGGCACGCAGCAACAAGATTCAGAATGGTCAGGATGTGATCGTCTTACAACGTTGCGTGACATCACCCAACACTATAGGCTCGAGAGGCGTAGGTTCCCGCCACCGCACGAGAAATTAAACAGGCGCGATGCCGTAAGCTTTCGCTTGCTCCTAACCCGTTCCTACCTTAGCCCGGTTGTTCTACGCCACCTGTACCCGAACCTATACCCCACCGATATGTGTAAAGCGTGCGGGCACAGAGCAACGCTGAGCCACATGCTATGGGAATGTGCCGGCGAAGACAGTCGTAAACGCCACCAATCGCGATGTGCCTATAGCGGCCGTCAATACCAAACCACAGAGAGCTTCGAGCTCACTAGTTTCTGCCGCCGCCCCGGCTGCGGGAGCCGCGGGAGACCTTCTTCGTCGGCGTCGCCGCCGCTGGGAGGCGGCCCTCCAAAGCCCAGAGATGAACTACTAACTCTGGGCTGTCCGGCAGGCCGAGGATGCCGCCCGAGTCCAGAAACTATGAGCCGCCACCTAGAGCCACCGAGACTGAATTGCCGGCCCATTGTGTTCAATAAAGTATTTTCTCTATCGTCACCGAAGGGGCCCCGCCACGGTGGTCTAGTGGCTAAGGTATTCAACTGCTGATCCGCAGGTCGCGAGATCAAATCCCGGCTGTGGCGGCTGCATTTCCGTTGGAGGCGGAAATGTCGTAGGCCCGTGTACTCAGATTTGAGTGCACGTTAAAGAACCCCAGGTGATCGAAACTTCCGGAGCCCTCCACTACGGCGTCTCTCATATTCATAAGGTGGCTTTGAGACGTTAAACACCCCAAATCTATCAATCAATCATCAATCGATACCGGAGGAATGCGCCAACTGAAGAGTTTCAAATGAAGCTCACATCATCACACCTTAAACATCACAGCATGTTTTCTCTCCCACGATGTTCGTTTTCCGACGCAGAAATGATCGAATAGTCTTCCTAATCGGTTGGGCAAAAACTATCGCTCAACGCACCTTTCGGCCGTGGACGTGATCTACAATGACCTGGCCATCTACAGCTTCGTTGTGAAAAGACCTCCATGCAATTGTCATGTCAGACTAAGCGTCACATTCAGAAATGTAACGCGTGGGAGAAGTGTACAATCGCATCAGGCTTTCCTGTATGAGGCTTGGGTTACGCGCGGTTGATCGCCAACGGCCAGCTCATTACGAAGGCCTGACCAACGACCTCCTGGAGGTCGTGGTCTGACCTACCACTCGTCATCGTCATTCGCATCATCAAAAAAGCGTAGTGGCTCGTGCGACTTCTCAGCTTCGATGATGATAATGAAAAAGAAGAACATCATGATGATGATGAAGTAGCCACATCAGATGGCTTTCATCTTTCAGGCGTTTTAGGCGAATGTTTGTGCGTCTCCGACGACGTGCGTTTGAGATAAGCTGTGGCTCTAACCCCATTGTTAGAGTCTTCACTTGAACTCGAATTACCACCGCCTTCAATCACTGAGCTTTGAGACCAGCGCGTTTGAAACGCTTTGGGCGTTTGTGCTGCATTGGCACCTCCTAAAGCAGCACGTTGCAAACGCATTTGTGTTCCATTGAAGGCGCTGGCAAGTCATGTTCATGTCAAAGAGCGCTTCCGATGTAAATACGGGGGTAAGTTGTACAGCAAAATAAGTTCCCTCTGGCTTTTAGCGTTCAAATCGCGCGAAATTGTCACCGTCCGTAGATTGAATGAAACTAGAGGTATACACGGGTACGCATTTCCCTCCATATTAGGGGCAAAGCTCCTTATAGCGGCACCCGTTAGTCCCCCGTAGTATGTAACAAGTATAACATTTTGACCTCCAAGGTGGTGCCGGTGAGAGACTTCTTCTGTGCGTTGCTGAACAATAAAAAATAGTGCTCAATGTACATGTCAATGGCTGCTAATGGGGAATGAGAGACGGGAGCATTCGGCTTTTAGTTAACGCGCAGGCTGCGATCATCATTAGCAGCCATTGGCATGTACATTGAGCACTATCTGACAAGAAATGGTTGCTACGTTATACTCGCTGGGTGTAACCTCCTTAGCTTTAAAAAGGTTTAGCGAGCGTTGAGCCGCAGTGCCATGAATACAATGAACTTGTATATACCATGAATGAACTCGAGGTGGTTAAAAATGGGAAGTAGATACGAAGCGCAAGCCGTAAGAAAGTAAAAGCCGAATTCTCCGCCTCTCATTTCGCATTAGCAGCCATTGGCATGTACATTGAGCACTATCTGACTGAAAAAGTTTGCTACGTCATACTCGCTGGGCTTAACCTCCTTGGTTTTCGAAAGGTTTAGCGAGCGTTTGGCCGCAGTGCCATGAATACAGTGAACTAGTATATACCATGAACTCAAAATGGTTAAACGTAGGAAGTGGACTCGAAGCGCAAGCCGTAAGAAATTGTGCGTGTGCCACCTCTCGTTTAGTTCTTGGAATGTCCGCTGGATGGTGGTGCTTCTATATGGGGAATATATGATGAAAAGATGCGAGATGGTGGTACTTGGAGTGTTGAATAGATGGACGAACGGACACATAGACAGATGCAAGGATGGACGCATGAACGGACGCAGGGGTGGCTGCATGGACGAATGCAGGGACGGACGCACGAACAGACGCACGCACGGACGGGCTGATGAACGCATGGACGGTCACACTGATGGACGCATGGACGGACAGAAGCAAGAACGAATGGACGGACGAATTCTTCACCCCACTCTCCATCATTCACTCCGTGGATATGCTGCCATTTTTATTTACTTTTTAAACAAACGTAAACATGAATTGTGTGTTTTACATCGCTAAGAGTTCGATGGAATTCGACTTCGCCTGATAAAAGTTGGAATCACAAACCCATTTTCCTTCACGTGAATAACAATAAAGTCATAATTTACTTTTCTCGGCAGCAGTTGGCATACGGGATTGTATTTAACACTTGTTGATTCCCATGGTCATGGCGGGGGGAGAGAACACGGACCGCCGTGAAGCCGCTGTGTGCAGACGGACTGACTGCGCGTCTTCGTTTCGCCCGAGGCAAGGTTCGGCCGCCTCGAGTTCTAGGTCAGCTCCTTCAAAATCCTGTTGCCCTCTCCCAAGAGTCTTTTGCGGGCAAAAGATTAGCCTTTCTTCCTGCCACACATGTGCGCAAGGTGTTATACTGAACCTTTAGCAGCGCCACAACCGTGTTGGGTCCGCGCCTGGGGAACTTATTGTGTTTTTCGGTACCATACAGGAGGCCCGCTCAGGAGGCGGCTTTGATGAAAACATTTTGACGTGCAAATTTACGAAAAACGGGGAAGGTCCATATTCCAGGACATCTATGGCAGCCTCTGCGACAGTTCAGGCTCGCATAACGAGCGCCCGCCCGGTATACCTCAGGGGCGTCTTCGCGAAGGGTACCTCCCCACTGCTCCTGGGTAAAAGTGGACCGAAGAATTGGAGGTAGGGGAAGGGAAGTAGGTGGCGGTGCACTCTACGGTAACGTGAAAAGTTGTGGGAATAGCGCCACAGCCAGGACAGGCATCAGTATGAGTCGGGTATATTGTATGCATAAAGTATAAGATTCGGGAAAGTTCGAGTGTAGTCGCACTGTCTGGCACAACGTGTTCTTGGCAAAAATTCACTTTAGAACTGATTATTGAACAAAGCCCCTTTGAGAAAGAACGCTCATGTCAGGAACTAGGAACAGAGACCATCATTTTTCAATATACTGCGCTTAAATATCTAAATATATGTGGTTTCGGTACCACAGTTGAGCGTTTTTGTTTACTCGCATATGAAGTTTTAAAGAAGGTGAGTTATTGTTAGATGTGGCCGGCTGAAAAAAATTGATGACATGTTACCCTACATGTAGTTCTTGAAAACGATAGATATTAGAACAGTTGATAATGCATGAAGCTATGTAATTAGGCACGAGTCTTCCTGCAAGATATTACACAGCAGTGCAAGAAACACGCAGAAAGTTACTTTAACCTTCTCAGTCAAGTTCATTATTTTTTCCTCCTCCAGTGTAGCTTTCTGCAGCTCACGTGGTTTTCTGCTGCCTCTAGTATCTAACACGCCTTTTACCGACCGACACTGACAAATGATAACGTCTTGTTAAGACGTTCTATGAAGTCACTACGACATCATGATGACATCACAAGCTTTCTCGATTTGGGGTGTCTTAAAACTGGCACGTAACAACGTAATGGTATGAGTTTATCACTGGCTGTGGGTATTGAAGCTTGAGAAGACAGATGGGGCTTGCGAAATATCGTATTAGTCTCATTAGTACAAGCACCTACATAGCCTTGCACTCTTCTGGCTAGCAATAATTTTCACACTTATTCTCACGTTGCAGTATCCTTTTAACTTTCTTTCTTGCGTACAGAAATCTTGTCTCTTTTTTCGAGATACATGGCTGTTAGTATTAAAGACAGATGTCAAAAGAGAAACAATCAAAGTGTACTGATTGAGTTTCACAAGGTCACTGACACTTTCTTAAAACATACCCGAAAATGCCAACGAGCAAGGAGAGTAGACGTGCGCGTTTTAAGTAGGAACCAGCCGACTAAAGAGCGTAGTATACCGGACATAGCAAAAGTTCCCGGCTGAACTGTACCATGCCATCATCGTCAGACGTTGACTCCTAATACGGGACGGCTCTCAGCTCTCCCATAGTAGAGTACTAGGTACTCTAAATCGCTAACCACTTTTTCTAAACACATTCTCTTAAACAACCGCTCCACGTCTGTAGGAAAGTGCGAAGCTGCATCAGTTCATTTTTTTGGTCTGGTGGCACGGAATCGTTATCGCGTCCAGCGTCAGCTTAACCGCGAGATCAAGGTGGTTTGGCAGTCCCCGACGTTTCCGTCACGGCTGCTACATTGTGCCTCCGCACTCTAAGCAATAATGGCATGCATGCTCAGACACTGCCTCACTACCATTTGGGGCCATCACTACGTGTCTTCTTGCCGGATAGCCAAATAAACCAAGGTCCCCAATCAACTGAATTACCATTTTGTATCGAGCACTTCTGGCATTTCACCGACGTTTGGAAGCTACGTGCCCAGAGATAGAGGTGGCCGATTCTAATGTGGAGGACGCCATGGCCGCCCTTCTACGGCCCTTGGTGCCCCAGCATCGTCAATCTTTAATGAACCGTGCTTGGAAACCAATAACTGCCGCAGTGTTGCCAGGGCATCTCAGTGACTTTGTCTGGAGGTTGGGCTGGGGCTTGCTCCCCACGCGAGATCGGTTGCAGCGATGGCAGGTGGTTCGCACTTCCACTTGCCCGAACTGCGTCATTGGTAGAGACCAATCGACATGCGACGTTTCGAATGTGTGGTTTCCCGCCTTTCTTGGCGTGCGGTTAATGCTGGTTTTCGGGGACAGGGTGTGCGAACTTTTGTGTCCAACGGCCGACTTCCACGTAGCCGCTTCTCCGCTCTGTTAATAGTTGCGGGGCTGTTCAGCCTTTGGAGAAACCGATGTGAGGCCGTAGCTGCCAATTGCCGCCGGCGTGCTTTGTGGCCGATACTGGGGAGCATGAGACGAGAGATCCTCGCGTTCCTTTCCGAGGAGCTTTTCTTTTTCGGGGAGCAAGAGTTTCTGCAGCATTGGTAATGCCCTTTCGTCAAGGTGGAACACGAAAGGATACAACTAATTTTTCGACCGACTTGGTGCTAAGCAGCGCCCGTTGAGTTGTTTTTTATGACTTCATTTGTTACATATCGTGTTTCATTGCATCTATTGTATCGTTATACCATTGTATCATGATTTCGCATTGAGTTCTTGTGTACATATATGCCAACATTGTCATGTATATTAGAGCAAATGTCTTCACTGTAACGTAGCGATGTTAGTCGTGAAATATAGATGTGCCGAAGTGTATGTGTCCTGTTACTGGAATGGTATGAAGCCTTTGTGTTGTGTACATGCTGTAAATAAATTTTTTCTAAACACAGGAATATGGAACTAGTAAAACAATCTTTGTTCAAATTTTTATTGGCCTAGTCAAGTGTGAGGCCCTCGGGGGACGGCTTTGTGCTTTATGTTCTCCCGTAGTAGAATATCAAGTACTGTAACTTGTAAACAACTTTTCTAAACACACAGCCTCATAAAGGCCTTTATCCCACACTCCAGAAAATGCACATTGTTTTGTGGACTTACCTCGACGACCAGTTCGAAACACAAGGTGAACAGCTATTCCTTCAACGATGACACAAACGTCTTTTCAGAGCAAAAGAAGGACAGTTGGAGTTTCCAGTTGTTCTGTGCTAGCGAAGCTTCAAATCTAGTACGCAGGCATGCATGAAATTATTTAAAATATGAACAATATGATCCGTTTTATTGTTTCCTTAACCTTTCACAATCGAATACACAGAGATGAATTGATTTCAATGGTCATTTGTAAAGTGTGTGCTCTATATTTACTTGTTTTATTGTTTAGTTGGTTTATGTACAAGTTAAGTTTACAACAAAACTTCCCCTTTTCAGCTTCCATGGCAGAGCGCATACAATATTCGAGTGCGTTCACTGTTCGTTATAAACGCATACACTGCCAATACCTGTGTTTTTCGGGGTCTATGTGCACCACCACGAAAAAGCGAAAAAAAAAATGCCGCCCACATCTTCCCACATGGGGAGCTCGAGTAAATGCGTCGCAAAGTAGAGGGGGGGGGGGGTATCGTGTGAATTGTCCTAATTAGGTATGGTTCGCGAATGTTAATTGTTTTTTCGCCTTTATTATTTTTATTTATTGAATGAAGAGGAAGCGTTGCCTTCAACGTCAAGCTGGTCAAGCGAAAGCCAAATAAAGACGCCCTTGACTGAATTCCAAACACGCGATCAAGTGCCTACATACATATACGGGGTGACTAGCAATGATTTCACAGCACGAGCAGTCGTTTTAGGGGCGAAGCTTCTTAAACCGTGGGTCGTGCGTCCGTTATGTATGTAGTAGTAGTAGTAGTAGTAGTAGTAGTAGTAGTAGTAGTAGTAGTAGTAGTAGTAGTAGTAGTAGTAGTAGTAGTAGGTAGTCACCTCTAGTTTAGTCCTTGAAATGTCCGCTGCACTGCGGTACTTCTATATGATTAAAAATTGGCAAATCCCACGTACACTGGGAATGAATGATATGCGAAGTACGAATGAGGAAGGTTGACATGTCACCGCACAACGTTACGAGGCGGAGGCAAATTATGCCATACATGACTTCCATATCATGGTTATCATGTTTTGAGGTGTCACTTACCTTCGCCATCTATTCCCGTCACCTCATACAAAATTTGGTATATGTGGAGATAGCGAAACAGCCGCGAGCCTGCTATGAGCGTAGCATGTAGTCATGCGTCACATGACACGCATGCCATGATTACTTTGTTTGGACGTGTAGTTTACCTTCCTCGTCTATTCACGTCACGTAACACCAAATTTAGTTGAGCTAGCAAAACGGCCGCGAGCGCGCTATGAGCGTAGCATGTAGTCATGTTTTACATGAGATGCATATCGTGATTATTATGTTTGGACCTGTAATTTATATTCATCGTTCATTCGAAACGTAATAACAAATTTGATATATTAGAAGCTAGTAAACGGCCGAGACCACGCTAAGAGCGTAGCATGTAGCTATGCTTTACACGACACGTATACCATGATTGTCATGTTTCGACGTGTCATTTACCTTCGTCGTCTTTTCGCGTTACGTGACACCACATTTGGTATATGCGGAGATACTGAAATATCAGCGAGTGCATCATGAGCGTGGTATGTAGTCATGTTGTTACATGACACGCACCTGATGATCACGTTTACAAAATTCCCATATTTTCGTCATCCATTCACGTCCCGTAATAACAAATTTGGTATTACGAGACGTCCGCGATGCGCGATGTAGTGAAGCTGGCGAAATAGCCGCGAGGGCATCATGAGCATTGCATGTAGTCATGATGTTGCATGACACGCACCTGATGATTATATTTGCACCAGTCATATACCTTCGTCATCCATTCTCGTCTCGCAATACCAAGTTTGGTATTTGAGAAGCCAGCGAAACGACCGCGATCGCATTATAAGCGTGGCATGTAGACATGTTGTTATATGACACGCATGTCACGATTTTCATGTTAGGGCCTTTCGCTTGTGTTCGCCGTGCAGTCATGTCATACCATACCAGTTTTGCAACATGTCATGTGAACAAAATCGCCGCAAGAGCAGCAAGATCATGAAAGGTAAATTATGACATTCATGGCATACATGTCATGATTTTCCTGTTATGTCTAGTCACTTATGCTCGTCATACAGTCATCTTACGCCATACCAAGTTTTGCATCGATAACATTATCAAATTGGCAAGGAGAGCTAGAAGTCGTAGGCGGCTTGATAGATAGATAGATAGATAGATAGATAGATAGATAGATAGATAGATAGATAGATAGATAGACAGATACGCTCAAGGTCAACGAAGTTCGCTAAGAATTGTTTCGCATTTAATATATGATGAAAAGATGTGAGATGGCAGTACTTGAAGTGTTCACAAGACGGATCGATGGACGCACAGCCCGACTCTCGGACACACGGACTCATGAACGGATGGACGGCAGGACGCACAGACGGAGAAACGGCCGCACGGACAGATGCACGCACGGATGAACTGAAGCAAGAACAAACAGACGGACGGAAGCACGGATGGACTGATGGTCGCTTCGCCCCACTCGTTTTGATTCACTCCGCGGATATGCTGTGATTTTTTTTAATAGCAGAGACTGCCTGCGTCGGCCTTGCTTGGTGAGAGAAGGGGGGGGGGGGGAAGGAGCGACAGTTTCGCGGGTGCTTTCCTGGGCCGGCACGAGAAGCGAGCGTGCGCAGTGGGGGTGTGGACGGCGCCGAAGCCGGTGGTGGTAAAAAACATTTATTTCAGAAAAAGTATACTAGAGAGTGCCGACGTGGCCCATCGGCGTGCTAGAGTGGCAAGACCCTATTCCGGGACGCCAGTGGAGCTGGAAGCTGCCCGTGCGCGCTCCACCAAGGAGCGTTGTGCAGCCAAGGTAGAGCAGCCGAGCAGGTGCTAGCCGGAGTTTGACATTGTGTGACTAAGGAATTCTCCACATTTAAAACGACGGCTCGAGTCATAATCGAAGGTAGCCGTTAACTGGCATTCGAGCGTTCTACTAAAAACACCAGGCCTGCGTGGAACGCGCCGCACAGTAGCAGCGAAAGCTAGAAGAGCGGCCTTTCAGAGCCTTTCTCAACACTTATTGGGTAACTGCTGAAAGCACACTTGTTGGTACCCACTACGGCATTATTATTAATAATGTTTGGGTAGTAGACTAGCATTCGCTATGCTCTTTTTCGCTATTCTTTTGAGAAGCGACGTGTTTGCTAATCACTTGCAAGAAATTTTGTGCCAATTGATCGTGCAGTGGCTGACGACGATGAGCAATTATGCCTGAAGTTCGTATGCCCCACAGTGAATGGGTGATCAAAAACTAGCTTTTATAATGAGTTGAAGCATTGGATGACCTACTGATTACACTACTCGCATTGTTTCATGCCTCGTTGTTCTTTTAGGGGCGAAGCTCCTTATGGCGTGGCTTGTGCGTCCCTCGTAGAGCGTAACCGCCAGTGGCACATACCCGAAATAGCGGTCTTTACGATTTTGACCTCCAAGGTGGTTCCGGTGAGAGATTTCTTCTGTGCGTTGTTGAACAATAAAAGATAGTGCTCAATGCACATATTATTGGCTGCTAAAGGGGAATGAGAGACAGGAGCATTCGGCCTTTAGGTAACGCGCACGCTGCGATCCCCATTAGAGCTATTGGTATGTACATTGAGCACGATCTGACAAGAAAGGGTTGCTACGTTATACTCGCTGGGTGTGACCCCCTTGGTTTTAGAAAGGTTTAGCGAGCGTGGGGCCGCATAGCCATGAATACAGTGAACTAGTATATACCATGAACTCGAGGTGGTTAAAGGTGGGAAGTAAACCCGAAGCGCAATCCGTAAGAAAGTGTGCATGTGCCACCTCCCGTTTAGTCCTTGAAATGTCCGCTGGATGGCGGTGCTTCTATATGGAGAATATATGATGAAAAGATGCGAGATGGTGGTACTTGGAGTGCTGAATAGATGGATGAACGGACACACAGACAGATGCATGGATGGACGCATGAACGGACGCAGGCACGGATGCATGGACGAACGCAGGGACGGACGCATGAACAGACGCACGCACGGACGGGTGGATGGACGAATGGACGGTTACACAGACGTACGCAGGAACGGACGGAAGCAAGAACGAATGGGCGGACGAATGCTTCACCCCACTCCCCATCATTCACTCCGTGGATATGCTGCCATTTTTTTCTGTTCTAAAATGGTTTAATAATCATGTTAACGCAATTCCTTTTTCAACATCAACCCTGCCCAAGGCATGTTTGCAAATAGGTCCCAAGTACCGGTCTGGCTGAGTGGTAGCATCTGGACTGGCCCACAGCGAACCCGGCTTCGAGCTCCACTGTGTTCTTGGTACTAGGCTTTTTTCCTTACTTCGCGATAGTGGTTAGAGACACGGGTGGCACCATCGGTGGCAGACTACGACGCCACGCGTAACCTAAGGTTCATCTCATAACAGCTTTTGTTGTTAAAGCTACGCCGGACCTTGAAACTGATTTGTAAAACGACATCATGCAGTTGTCATGTGAGGTTAGTATTCGCGTGAACAGCTATAAAAATGAAAATTGGGGGACCCTTAAGCTTCGCCATTGGGAGAGGAACGCGATTGCAAAATCCGGCCCCTAGGGCACCCTTCAACTGCTAAGTGCATACTTATTAATATGTGTGGTTACATACACACGCACGCACGCAAACACACCCACAGTAGATTGGACCAGCGCGCGCTATTGTTGCCGAATGGGCTCGTTTTTATTGTGGCACCTGTAGAACAAAATGCGGTAAAGGGTCCCTCAAAAATTTTTCTGTAAAACTTTTTCAAGCAACCTTGAAATGAATTAACTAGCAGAGCTTATTGCCTCACAAATTCAACGTCGCAAAGAATTTAAGAATGCATCCAGTGTGAGTGGAGTTACAAAGGTTTGTCGCATGCTGCAATTGCATTATATCTTCTCTCGTCCGGACAAAAGCGCTGGAAGCTAAAGCAGAGAGGGTGGCAGGGCAAAGAAAGTACCGCACCCCGTGACCTTGAGCACCTTTTGTTTCTTCGAATGCGCAAATTTTTCAGTGTGATCGCGTGCGCTCGCGTGGACAATTAGCGGCCTCCTGCGGCTATCTCGATAACTTGAGTTTTGGGTCACAGACACACACGCGGTTTTTCGCTCACAACCAAATGGGCCGACGCCAGCGGCGGGTTTTCTGTGACACGAACTCCTTAACGCTGTCGCGTTAATATTACTTGTGAAACGAGTGCTAACAGCAGTACTTTAGTGTTTAATTAACATTGATACAGGTGAACTTGCGCAATGTCTATTATCGTGGGTGCATCTCTGTTAACGGTAACTCATAAATGTCTTTCCCCATGATCGACTTCGCATTCCTAATGAATAGACACACCCTTGTGGTCATAGATGTTTGTGGTAGCTGTAATAGTTAACGGTGAGCGGAAATAGAGAAAGCGATGTGACAGCCAGAAGGGCGTGACTGATTGGACCACGATTATGGCAAAGGTCGCCTACTCGCAGCATGTTGGAGTCATTGAATGCCGCTGACTAAATGAAGGCGCGCTTCTTGATTAAAGGAAACAAAAATCACAGCATATCAATGGAGTGAATGATGGTGAGGGGTGCGAAGCGTCCATCCATTCATCCGTGCTTCTGTCCATCTCTCCGTCCGCCCATGTTTTCATTCGCCTGTTCGTTCTTGCTTCCGTACATGCATACATCCGTCCATCCGCGCGTCCATCCATCCATGTGTCTGTCTGTCAGGCTGCCTGCCTGCCTGCCTGCTTGGCCCCGCCGCGTTGGTCTAGTGGCTAAGGTACTCGGCTGCTGACCCGCAGGTCGCGGGTTCGATTCCCGGCTGCGGCAGCTGCATTTCCGATGGAGGCGGAAATGTTGGAGGCTTGTGTGCTCAGATTTGGGTGCACGTTAAAGAACCCCCGGGTGTCGAAATTTCCGGAGCCCTCCACTACGGCGTCTCTCATAATCAAATGGTGGTTTTGGGACGTTAAACCCCACAAATCAATCAATCAATCAATCAATGCCTGCCTGCTTGTCCATCCGTCCGTCCATACGTCCGTCCATCTGTCTGTCTGTCTGTCTGTCGGTCTGTCTGTCTGTCTGTCTGTCCGTCCGTCCGTCCGTCCATCTGTCCGTCCGCCCTTCCAGACCTACTGAGTGAGTCATCTAGGTGGGACAAACGTACGGCATAAGGAGCTAATTTCTGTCTTCCTAATCTGACGACACGCCGAAGCTTCTTATGGGAAATGGGAGAAGGGCATGAAGAAATAGTAGGAAACAAAAATAAAAGAGAACTCTTGCTGCGCACGAGCGACGAAAAGATGAGTGAGTGAGAAAACTTTATTGTCGATCCGTCATAAAGGGAGAAGAGGTAGGAGAATTACAGCAAGAGTACAACGTGCTCGGACGTCCCGGAGCAGCAACCTATTCGCGTCAAAACCGTGCAGGTGCCGCTTTCGGCGGCTGGCGTTCCAGGGTGCCAAGAATGTGTTGGAGCATGTGCTTGGCAAGTGCCACCGCCGGATAACTAAGAAATAAGGCCAACTACCCTAAGCAGCATTATCATTAGCCAAGAGCCAGACAACCAAAAAGAAAGAGAGGAGATTAAGGAATGATGGGAGACACGGTAGATGAAATCCGAGGACTGGACACAACTCAGCGAGAGCAGTACAGCGTTAGGAGGTTGCGGGCGACACAATCGCTCAGCACGGAAACCTGCAAGCGAGTCCAGCGGGGAACGCAATGCCTCTCGTGCCTGCCTTTTGGCCAGCTGCTATTATTCGCGGGGCGAGCAGAAGTCGCGAACGCGGAGTTCACTCTAAACCAGGCGAAGCCGGCGGATGTTCCAGAGGTAAAATTTCGAGAGTAAATAGCATTAGAAACAAATGGCGGGCAACTTTCTGACGGATGAAACCTCAGACCTGCTGAAGCAACGTGGACTGGTCAGACATGGTGTCGAGACTGCACAGTGACTCGCCACCCAGCGGAAGTTGCCGAGTCAGGGCGCGTTTCTTCTTTAGCTCGTCGTAGCTTCGACACAAGCTGATGACCTCGAAAACTGGGCACGGATTTATAGCCAAGAACATTTGTAGTGCACTGTCGTCAAGGCGACCTGAAGGATCTTTTAGCGACGCCAACCAACAAAGTGCATGGTGGTCGGTCACAACGTCGAATTTCTGTCCGTACAAGTAAGGACGAAACTTGCTTAACGCCCAAACGATTGCGAGGCATTCTTTTTCAGTTACGGAGTAGTTCATCTCCGCTTTTGTGAGCGCGCGGCTTGCGTATGCGACGACGTACTCTGGAATACCGGGCTTTCGTTGCGCGAGTACTGCTCCCAGACCAACGCCACTGGCATCTGTGTGCACTTCAGTGGGGGCACTTGGGTCGTAATGGCGTAGAATCGGTGGGGACGTAAGTAGGCGGCGCAGTGTAAGGAAAGCTTCGTCGCATGCCGGGGTCCAGTTAGAAAGATTAGCTGGACCATTCAGTAGTTGTGTAAGTGGGGCTATTATTGTTGCAAAGTTGTGGACGAAACGACAAAAATACGAGCACAAGCCGATGAAGCTCCTAAGTGCTTTGAGTGAAGTCGGCTTCGGAAAGTCGGCTACGGCTCGAAGTTTGTCTGGGTCGGGGCAAATTCCATCCTTTGACACAACGTGACCAAGTATAGTTAGTTGGCGAGCCCCAAAGCTGCACTTCTTTAGGTTAAGCTGGGGGTTTGCCTTGGTAAGACACTGAAGAATGGTGCGCAGACGGTCGACGTGGGTAGGGAAATTAGGAGAAAATACGATAACATCATCGAGGTAACATAAGCATATCTGCCATTTAAGGCCGCGTAAAATGCTGTCCATCATTCGCTCAAACGTTGCAGGTGCATTGCACAGACCGAATGGCATAACCATGAATTCGTATAGGCCATCCGGCGTAACGAACGCTGTTTTGGCACGGTCACACTCTGCCATCGGAACCTGCCAGTAACCTGAATGTAAGTCCAGCAAAGAAAAGAATTCGGCACCTTGTAAGCAATCGATAGCGTCGTCGACGCGGGGAAGAGGGTATACATCTTTCCGTGTAATTTTGTTCAGTCGCCGGTAGTCGACACAAAATCTAATCGAACCGTCTTTTTTCTTCACTAGCACAACAGGTGAAAACCAGGAGCTGGAAGAAGGTTTGATAACACCGCGCTGAAGCATATCATCCACCTGCTCTGCAATTACACTTCGTTCCTTGGGTGATACGCGGTAGGGGCGTTGCCGCAAAGGAGGGTGCGTTCCGGTGTAGATTGTGTGAGTGACGGTGTTAGTTTGACTCAGTGCCTTTTGAGGAAGGTCAAATGAATCTCGGAATTCATGCAGAAGGGTTATTAGCTGGTCTCGTTGATCCGGAGGAAGCTTGCTGTCAATAGAACGATTGAAGATATCCGAGGAGTAGTCATCGCGCGTAAAAAGAGGAGTAACGGCGTTCAGTTGAAGTTGCTGGCCAGGGTCGTGGGACTCAATAGGCACAATAACGTTGTCATCAACAGGATGAACATAGCCCAGTGTTTCGTGAGCTCTTAAGGTGAGAGGGCATGAGCTAGGATTGCAAACGACAATTCCGGAAGTATCTTGGTGAGGTGGCAGAACGGCGTATGGCAGAGACGTACCGTGGCGGCGACTGAAAACGTCAGATGGGGAGAACACAACGGTAGAGCCGGACAATTCAGTACAATTGACGGGGACAACGATGGCACTAAGAGGAGGAACATCAACGTCGGAAGCAACAAGAAGCTTGCCTAGGTGAGTGCGCTCATTGTCGGTAGATGGTGCATCTGAAAACACGGATAATTACACCTGCGCGCGAGCGCAGTCAATTACGGCGTGGTGGCGTGACAAAAAATCCCATCCTAGTATCCCGTCGTGGACACAAGTGGTCAACACGAGAAACTCGATGTGGTACAGGACGTTCTGAATGTTTACTCTCGCCGTACATGCTCCGACTGGTCGAATTGGTTGCGCACTCGCGGTATTCAGCAAAACGTCGGAAGGCGGCGTCGTTACTTTTCGTATCGAACGGCAGAGTTTCTGACTCATCACAGATACGGCGGCACCCGTATCAACAAGCGCAAGAGTTCGTAGACCTTCAACAAACACTTCCAGAACGTTTGTGGGGGACGGGCGAGGACATGTACAATGCGACGAATTCGCAGCTTGTGACTCCGGAGCTGCGGCAGTCAGTTTTCCGTCTCTACAGGGTTCGGTCGGTGACGCAGAGGGGACGGAGAACGGTAGCGGCGTGGTGAAGATGAGCGACGGGGACCGAATAATCGGTAGTCGGCAGCAGGGCGGTGGTCTAGTCTAGTCAGCAGGGCGGTGGTCGGTTGGTGACGGGTCACGTTCCACTGATTCTCGGTCGCATTGACGTGGCAGTTCTCGTTGCGCGTTGTACGGGGCCGGTAAAGAGTAGTCAGGGTACCTTGGAGGTGCAGCCGGGCCCATTGCGAAGCGCCGGCGACAGGAGCGCGCCACGTGACCTGGATATGCGCATGCGTAACAGATCGGGCGATTGTCAACTGTGCGCCAAGGGTTTCCGTTATAGCGCTGTTGTGTTTCTGGAAATGGCGTCGTTGATACTCGTACAGGCTGGGGAGTCGGCCCAAGCGGAGGTCGTGGCGGCGTAGCAGCAACAGCAGCGTGAGTCAATGGCGCGGTGACGGGTGCTGTCTGAGAGACGGATGGCAATGCCTCAGAGACCTGCGCCTGTATTACCTGCCTGATGGTGGGCGCGAGACGCTCAGAAAAGGGTTCCGTTGCCGGTAGATACGAGAGGCACGAAAGTTGTCGGGCCACCTCCTCGCGCACATATCGTTTGATTTCGGACTTGATTGTGCTGTGGTCTCCACCTAGGCTCAATGCCGCGAGAGTTTCATCGGTAGCCGCTGGACGCCGTGTCATGACCCGTTGTTTGCGCAACTCCTCGAAGCTCTGGCAAAGAGTGGCGAGTTCGGACACGGTACGTAGGCCCTTGGCCAGCAGCATCTGGAAGGCGTCGTCGTATATCCCCTTCAAAATATGTTTGATCTTGTCTGCCTCGATCATTGAAGGGTCAAGGCGCTTGCACAAGTCGAGCACATCCTCGATGTAGCTTGTGAAGCCTTCTCCTTGAAGCTGTGCGCGTCCCCGTAGGCGCTGTTCGGCACGGAGCTTGCGTACCTCGGGGCGACCGAACACATCGGTAATGCGTAGCTTAAAGGCACCCCAAGTGGCGAATTCCGAGTGGTGGTTGTTAAACCAGAGACTCGCCACCTCTTTCAGGTAGAAGGGTACATATTGCAGCTTCGAAGGGTCGTCCCACTTGTTGTTTGCGCCTACCTTTTCAAATGTCGACAGCCAATCTTCTACGTCTTGCTCACCAGTACCGTCGAAAAAAGGTGGATCGCGCACGCGTAGCGCAGAGGGCACGATGACCATCGGAGGCTGGGTCGTACCTTGCTGGGTGTTTTCTTCAGCCATGCCTGGGATGGCAGGTAGTTTCCTGTTGCGGAGTTCCAGGTTGAGTTACCCAGTACCTCCACCACTCTGGAACGGAGTTTATTGGTGCAAGTAGTACTTGAACAGCAGGTCTATTGATGCGGAAAGCGGGCAGCAGCAACCGACACAGGAAACACAACGCTCGGGGGAACAGCTCACGCTTGGCTCCTCTTGCTCCAGGCGTGACCCACTGCGGCGCATATTCTTCTTCCTCTCTACAGCTGGTTTTTTTACCCTGTGCTCCTCTTTTGATTACCCATCGCTGTTTGAGCGGAAACAGATGACGTAAGGGAACTATTGTGATGACGGCACAGTGGACGTTCTGTGCAAACTCCAACACAAATGCACAAATACGGGACGCGGAAGTTCCGCTCTGGCAGTATCACCCGACTATAGCGTGTTTTCTGAGGGGCGCCTCACGGTATTTGCCGCCCGGCACTATACGACCACAGCGACACTGAGTTAGGCGTCGGGCCCGCACATCTGCCCATTTCATACTCCCCCTCCCCTTCGCTTTCTTGTCTTTCATCCTGCGGCGTCGGGGCATCCAATGAACATCGAATGCACGTCGCCACACGTGGCCTATTTACCAGCCGACTAAACACAGACCCGGCGAGACCTGCGCGTGTGCAAGGTGCTCATAAAGCTGCACTAGGTTATTGCGTTAACCCGCGTTTTCCAAACATAGCGTGAGGACAGCGTTGTTATGGGTGAGTGGTTCGATCCAGTACATTTGCGTTGCTTGAGGAACAGCGTGTTTTACCATAATGCAAGCCACGTCGGGTTGCACTATCAAGCGTTTGGCTGTTAAAAGGTAGCCAAGTGCGTAACGCAAGACATGGATGAGACCATTTTGTAGTGTGAAAGCGCACAGTATCTTGAGGCCGGTCAAAAAAATCGTCTCTTTGAGGACGTTAAAACGAGGTGATTTTTCAGAAAAGGTTGTTTAATTGTTTGCAAATGATATTACCGCATCTTTTTAGTGGTATGTACTACACAAACATTTTCAGTAAAATTACTCCCATCCTCTTATTGCTGTTATTGCTGTTACCACTGTCATTACTCTTGATTGTTCACGTCTAGAATGCCCTGCAGCTCAATAAATGTAAAAAAAAACTGAAGAGTCTGAAACAACCCTAGAGAATCTGTAGAGACAATAGGTCTGGTTTAGACCGAGTTACACTTCTAAATTATTGGAAAAATGCTGTATTTATTCACTTTGCCCCAAGAGAAAAGTTTTTAAGGACGAAAAGAAAAGTCACAAATGCATGAACCCACACAAATCTAAAATTTCATTTTTATTTTTTTTCTCAACCCTGTCACTATTCGAAATGAAACAGCGGTGACGTTCCAGGGACTCAGCCAAAACCTTTCTCTTCTATTTCTCTTCGTTGCTTCTTAGAAACTTCAAAGTTGCCCGAAATTACGATATTACAAAACACCTCGTATGTGGAGGCCTCGATCGCTAGCTACGAATTCTATACTCCGGGAACAACCCACGTAGCCATCACTCATTCTCAGTTCTGTTAAATAAAGAGAGAAAAAATCTCCCGGAATGACAAAAGTATTTTTGCTCCCGATTCCACGTTCTTGTAGATGGTTGGGGTTTCGAGCAGACAGCGCCTACTTCCTAGGCATAAATATTGATGACCCTTTCTTTGAACAGAGCCCTCAACGTTGAATTTAGCCCGTCAAGAGGATTACTAAAGCGTCCCACGATAAACGACTTGAGCAAACAAGTCAGTCAATCAATTTTTGAGCAACCGTTCGACTTTGGAACTATATACGCTATTTTCATCGAAAAGCACGCGCCTTCTTCGAATACAAATACCTTAGTTATCACCTAATCTAAACGTATGCGAGAGTGCCACACAAGCTTCATTTGTTCGATGTTTTTTCGATCTTACCGGCCCATAGCACGTGCCTTTCGCAAACCACGCCAGAATGTGTCGTTGCGTTCTAGTTCATTTTAGAATAATCTATGAGTCTTGAGCGTGCCAAAACAAACAGCTGAGCCTATTTTCGAATGAACACGGCTGCCGCTATAAAAAGGCAGTCGTGAAAACAGCAAGCTAATGTCACGTTTTCTTGATTTCTGAGGATTGCATGTACATTTCTTGAAATACCCTGTATAGGATACACAGGCCACGCCACAGAGCATTCGACCAAATCGTGTTTACGATTGTACATTGGCTACCTACTGAGACTGGAGCCAAATATGAAAAGGAAACCCATCGAAGCATAAACGTTGGTTATAGCGCTGAAGCAGGCATCGCCAAATCCTAACCGCTCAAGTAAACTTGTTGAGATAGTTGTGGCATGTGACAAGAATTACAAGTGAGTGACGCGCGCACTCGTTCACACACACACACTCACTCACACACACAAACACACACACACACACACACACACACACACACACACACACACACACACACACACACACACACACACACACACACACACACACACACACACACACACACACACACACACGCGCGCGCGCACGCACGCACGCGCGCTCGCGCACACGCAAATAACATTTAGGTGCGGTTCCAGTTCAACTACGCTAAATGGAAACAGCCATACTCAGGTTGTTTCTTTCAAACTGTATTTTTGTCTTCCCAACAATAGTGTTTGCGCACGCAAAACAGCGAACCTCTTTCGTGCTGCATAATTTTCTTGGCGCATACGCTGCCGATCAACAGCCGCATTTTTCGTGCTGATGATTGATCGGTCAGCTCTAATGTACTGGAAGCTGCAACTGAAAGAGGTCGTAATAAATGGGCCCAGAATAATACTGAGCACCTGGGCACCTTTAACACACAGCGCTACTTGAGCGCCAACTGGACAAAGCGATTCTGTGAAAATGTGGTTGCCCTGATGTTGAGGGTGAAACTTTGCGTCCAATTATTATCGGCACTATACAGCGTAATGGATGTCCAGCGCAAGTGTTGCTCAATGCTGATAAGCGGTGTATCGCAACGTGTATTTGAGTGCTGCACCGAAAATAAAAGAGAAAAAGTGTGCGACAGAAGCGTGCTTTATCTTATCACCTGTGTTACGGAGGGCCATAATCTCGTATACTTCTATGCATCTTTCTTTAAATAGTTCTAACGCTCTTTCCATCATTCACATATTTTTTTGTTTGGGCTCTCTCTTCTTCTCCTGATACCTTACGGGAAATGTGTCAACCACGCACTAACAATTTAACATAGCTAAAAGAATAGGAACTATGACGCTGTTAGATGCGTTGCTCCGGGTTCGTTGTCGGTGCTTTTTCGCAAAGTTGAACGGGAAATTGCTACTTCAGCCACGTGGGTTGGAAGGAATGTTAGCCCTAAAAACAGAATAATTTACTGAATCAAAATTGACTGAGGCCTGCCTCATACATATTGCTAATGTGAACCTTGCAATTTTCGAATATGAGGAAGATTCATTACGAAAGCACATCTACAATTACATGACAATTGTATATATAAACGTACAGTGCAGGGGTGAAACGCTTTAAAATATATTTTTGAACTAAATATTTTGAAACATCAGGCTGTGAGGGATGCGCAGCTGAGAGAAATATAAGAGTGTTAAAGGCGGTGGTACAAGTAATAACCAGACGCACGTCACAAAGGCAGCCAAACAGCTGCATTGGCTTTTTTACTCTTTTGAATTAAAAAAAAATGCTAGGTGGGAAGGCTTGGCATACTTACTTTATATGATTCTTATTTTAGAGTGGAATACTCTAACTCCCACTTGAAATGCAATTATTGATTGATGATGGACCTTTGAGCATAAATTCAAAGATAAATTATTCTGCGATCTGTAAAGCGTTAGATAGCAATGATCAATAGGCCCTTATGTTGTTTATGAGCTTCACGATAGTCAGTGCATATTTGAAGCAGAGCACGCTTACAGGTGCAAACCACCGTTGAATTTTTTGATCAACAAAGGCTGATGCTTTAGTCGCCTTCGTGCATTGCGTGCTTTGCGAAATTGGTGAAAACTATGTGCATCAAGAGTGCAAAACTTTTAATATACAATCCGCGAACCAACGTGAAGCATGGTTAGAGTTCGTTCTAAAACTATGAAGCAGCTAACCATACTCTTCGGTTCTCGGAGTGATTTTCGTAAAACGATGTTGGTACTTCGGAAATAAGTTCGCATCACTTTTATAGGTAGCGAATACCAAAATTATTGATTCGTAAGTATTCTTGCTACTGCTTAGGTGAAAGATATGCGTTTGCATTTGAGTAATGCCAATCACATTTCAGCAAAGGCAATGCTCGGCTAAGGACATGAAACTGTGGAAGAACTAGTACGCTCTTTTGTCAATTTTAAAGGAACACTAATGAGAAAAACAACTTTTCGCGCATTAGACGTCATAAAATCAGTAAAACTGCCTCATAGGTTTATATTGCAAAATAAATAAGTGGCCAACGCGAAAGTTGGGCATACTAAAACACACCGTGACCACAGCCGGCTTCATGAGGCTCCTTTCTTTTTCCAGGCAGTTAATTCAGTGAACTCAAATATTTCAATATAAGGAAGTGAGCGTACAGAAATATCACTCATTTATTTAATGTATACACGTTAAAATACGTCTCTTTACCCTCATGATTCCTTCTTTAGTTGGACGCTCGTTCATTCTCATAAAATAGAAAAATATTGGTTAATGATTACCCATTGAGCGTGACAATATTGATAGCGAGAAACTTTCTTTCATGAAGATCTTGATGATTGTAATATGTAGAAGAAAGTTTAATGATTATACTTGAGCTGTAAAATGTTAGCAAAATACAATAGACCCTATGGTATTCGTGATCTTCACCACAATTAGTGTATACATGCGGCAGAGCACGCTCTACAGGCGCAAACTACCCTTCATGGGTTTGTCAACAAGGGCCGACGCATTTGTTGCCTTCGTGTGTTGTGTACTTAGCGAAATACATGAGGATTTTGTGTATCAAGAGTACGGAAATTTTATTATGCAGTCCACGAACTAACATTGAGCTTAGAAAAGTTCGTCCTAAAACTTCGAAGCAGCTTACCATACTCGTCCGTTCTCGCAATGATTCTGGTAAGCGATGTTGGTACTTCGGAAATAAGTTCGTACCATTTTTTACGTAGTGACTATCAAATTTGTTATTTCCTAAGTGTTCTTGCTCTCGCTTAGGCGAAACATGTACATTCTCGTTTCAGTAATTCCAATCACGATTCAGCAAAGGTAATGCTTGGTTAAAGACATGAAACTGTGGAATAACAAGTGCGCTTTCTGGTCTATTGTCAAAAGACACTAAAAAGAAACACAACTTTTTGCGTATTAGACGTCATAGAAGCGGTAGAACTTCTGTATACATTTTTTTTGTTTTTCTAAAATAAAAATGGGGCGGACGCGAAAGCTGGACATACTAACACACACTGCCACAACAGCCGGCTTCTTTCTTTTTTCAGGCAGTGAATTCAGTGAACATAAATTAAAAAAAGCGAGCGCACCAAAATATCACTTATAGATAGTATGAATAAATCTTAAAATTTACGTTTTTTCACTCTTTATTCATTTTTTTAGAGTTGGACGCTCGTTCGTCCTCATGAAATAGCAATTATTGGTTGATGATGAACTATTGAGTATAGTTTGAATTATAGTGAAAAACTTCGTTTCGATATTTTAACGAATGTAATATGTAGAATAAAATTTTGACGGTTAATCGTTGAGCTGTAAAAAGTTAGATAACAAAAATCAATAGGCCTTTTATGCTCTTTGTGTGGCAGTGCAAGCTCCGTGCGGCAGAGCACGCTTTACAGGTTCAGACCACCCTTGATTTTTTAGTCAACAAAGGGCGACGCTTTTGTTGCCTTCGTGCTTTGTGTGTTTTGTGAAATGAATGAATATTCTATGCATGAGGAGTCTCGAAGTAATGTTATGCCGTCTGGAAACCAACGTTCAGCATGGTTAAAGCTTGTCCTAAAACTTGGAAGCAGCTTACCATACTCTCCGGTTCTGTGAGTGATTCTCGTAAAGCGATGTTGGTACTTCGGAATACAGTTCGCCTCACTTTCTAGGTAGCGAGTACCAAATTAGTTGATTCGTAAGTATTCTTGCTATTTCTTAGGTGAAAGATATGTGTTTGCATTTAGGTAATGCCAATTACAATTCAGCAAAGGTAATACTCAGCTAAAGACTTGAAACTGTGGCAGAACAAGCGCTCTTTTCTGTCAATCTTGAAAGGACACTAAAGCGAACAACATTTTTTCGCATATTTGATGTCATAAAGGCAATAAAGCTGCAACTTACGTTTTTTTATTTTTGTAAATGAAGTGTGGCCGACGTGAAAGCTGAATATACTAACATACACTGCCACAACAGCCGGTTTTTTTATCAGGTGGTGAACTCAACGAACTTGAATCCATAAATATAAGGGAGCATGTGTACCAAAATATCTCTCATTTACACGATGAATAAATATTAAAATATATCTTTTTCTACTCACAATTACCTTTTAAATGTTGGACGCTCGTTCGTCCTTATGAAATATCAATTATTGGTTGATAATGAACAATTGAGCATAATTTTAATGTTGTCGAGAAACTTCGTTTGATCAACATTTTATTGATTGTAGCATATAGAAGAAAATTTGACGGTTATTCTTCAAACTGTAAAGTGTTAGCAATAATCAATAGTCTCGTATGCGGTTTGTGGGCTTCACAACAATTATTCTGCACGTGCAGCAGAGCATGCTTTACAAGCGGAAACTACTCTTGATAACTTATTTTTTGTCAACATAGGCCGATGCTTTCGGTGCCTTTGCACTTTCTTTGGTTTGCCAAGTAGATGAGGAAATTATTTAATAAGCAGTCGGCAAACCAACGTTGAGCATGGTTGAAAATCATCTCAAAACTTGGAAGCAGCTTACCATAGTCTTTGGTTCTCTTTGTGATTCTCGTAATGCGATGCTGGTACTTCGCAAACAAAATCGCAACATTTCCTAGGTAACGACTACCATATTAACTAATTCATAAGTTTTATTACTTTTGTTTGGGCGAAATATATGCGTTTGCGTTTCAGTATTGCCAATCGCCATTCAGCATGGGTAATGTTCGGCTAAAAACATGAAACTGTGAAGGAACAACTGCGCTTTTTTGTTTATTTTAAAGAGACACTAAAGCAAAAAACAATTTTTGTGCGTATTACAGGTCATAAAGAGAGTGAAACTTCCACATACGTTTTCATAATTTTCTAAAATAAAATTGTGGCCAATGCGAAAGCTGTACAAACTTACACGAACAGCAACAACAGCCGGCTTCTTTTTTTTCAGGCAGTGACTTCAGTAAACCTAAATATTTAAATATACTGGAGCAAGCGAACCAAGTTATCACTTATTTATACTATAGATAAAGCTTTAAAATTACGTCTTCCGTTCAGGATTTCTCTTTTTTTAGAGTTGGACACTCGTTTTCTTTTCATCAAAGAGCAAATATTGGTTGATGATGAACCATTGAGCATACATTTATTGAGAGTGAGAAGCTTTGTTTCATCAAAATTGTAATGAATGTAAAATGTAGAAAAAAGTTGGCGGTTAATCTTCGAGCTCTAAAGTGTTAGATAGCAAAAAATCCAAAGGCTCTTATGTTTTTTGTAGGCTGTACAACAGTCAGTGTATAAGTGTGGCAGAGCACGCTTTGCAGGTGCAAACTACTCCTAATTTGTTAGTCAACAAAGGCTGACGCTTTCGTTGGCTTTGTGCTTTGTGTGCTTAAATAAAGGTTATGTACTTTAAATGTAGGAAAATTTCAATATGCCATCCACAAACTAACATTGAGCTTGGTTAGAGCGCGTCTTAAAACTTGGAAGCAGCTTACTATACTCTTAGGTTCTCGCAGTGATTCTCGTAAAGTAATGCTTTTACTTCTGAATGAAGTTCGCATCATTTTTCTAGGCAGTGACTACCAATTCGCTGATTCGAAGGTGTCCTTGCTGTTGTTTAGGCGAAACATTTGCGTTTGCGCTTCAGTTTTGCCAATCACATTCCAGCAAAGGTAATGCTCGGGTAAACACATAGAACTGTGGAGGAAGAAGCACGCTTTTTTGTGTATTTTAAAAGGACACAAACAAGAAAAGCTTTTTTTCGTGTCTTAGACGTCATAAAGACAATAAAAAATGCCGCTTATCTTTTTTTGAAAAATCAAAATGTGGCCGACCTCAAAGCTGGACATACTAACACTCACTGCCACAACAGCAAACTTCTTTCATTTCTCAGGCAATGAAATCGGTGAACCTAATTATATAATTATAAGAGAGTGATTGTACTGAAATGTCACGAATTCATACTACATACATCGTTTTCCATTCAAGATTCTTTTTTTTAATTGGACGCTCGTTCGTCCTTATGAAATAGCAATTATTGGCTGTTGGTGAACGATTGAGCGTAAGTTTAATGATATCGGAAAACTTTGTTTCATATATTCTATTGCTTGGAATGAGAAGAAAATTCGAGGGTTAATCTTTAAGCTGAAAAGTGTTAGATACCAAAATACTAGAGGCCCTCATGTTGTTTGTGGGCTGCACCACAGTCAGTGTATTACTGTGGCGGAGCATACTTTGCAGGCACAAACTCCCCTATTTATTCTGTCAACAAATGCCGACGCTTACGTTGTCTTCGTACTTAGTGTGCTTCGGTGATGATTCTGTGCATCAAGAGCAGAGAAACATCTAAACACTCCGCGAACCAACGTTGACCATAGTTGGAGTTCGTCTCAAAACTCGGAAGCAGCTTATCATACTGTTCGGTTCTCGCAGTGATTTTTGTAAAACTATGTTGGAACATCGGAATGAGTTTCGCATCATTTTTTAGGCATTCACGGCCAAATTAATTGATTCGTAAGTGTTCTTGCTCTTGTTTAGGCGAAAAAAATGCATTTACGTTTCAGTATTGTCAATCGTATTTCAGCAAGAGAGAGAGACAGAGAGAAAGGAAAGGCCGGGAGGTTAACCAGATATTGGCATCTGGTTTGCTACCAAGTGCTGGGGGCGGGGAAGTAGGGGCAAAAAAGCGGAGGTAGATAGAGAAAAAAAACGCACCCGCATCCTTGTGAAAACGAAAACACACACAGGAAGGGCGTCCCAGCTATAACTGTTCAGTAAGGTCGGTCGATCGCAAAAAGTGTAGTAGCACTTTCAGGGCCTTCTTCTGTGAAGTTGCATCTTGTCGATATTGTAGAATTCTTTGCTCTGACAGAGGTTGATTATCTAATTTGCAGAGTTCCTTGCGAAGGCATAGCCGTTGTTTACTATACTCTAGGCAGTCACAAAGAATATGTTGGATCATTTCTTCTTTGCCACAGTGACCACAGGTTGCGGTGTCGGCCATCCCAATGCGGAAAGCGTAGGCGTAGGTTAACGCAACGCCCAACCGCAGCCTATATAACAAGGGTCTGGTCTGCTTGGCAAAGCCTCGATGGGACTTGAAGAATTAGCGTAGGGTCAAGCGAGTATAGCCGGGCATTCTTGAAGTGTGGCTGATTCCATTGTGATGTGGTTTGCTGGCGAGCAAGCCTGCGGCGCTTTCGTGCAGCACCTGTCCTAGAAAGTGGTAGTCGTAGTTTATGATCTTCTGTCTGGGCTGAGCGGGCAGCTTGATCGGCCCTTTCATTGCCGATGATTACGCAGTGACTGGGTCACCACTGAAATGTAATTTGGTGCCCTTTCTAAGTCAGGTGGTGTATGACCTCTGCTATCTCTAGTACCAGCTGCTCGTGTGGTCCACGGCGTAAGGCTGATTGTAGAGACTGCAGTGCCGCCTTCGAGTCGCAGAAAATAGTCCACTTGCGTTTAGGTTGACCAACGACAAATTGTAACTAAATTAATGCTCGGTTAAGGACATGGAACTGTGGTGGAAAGAGCGCGCTTTTTTGTCTTTTATAGAGAGACTCTAAAAAGAATTTTTTTTCGCATATTAGACATAATAAAGACAGTAAAACTGCCGCATATGTTTTTTTCATTTGTGTAAGATAAAATTGTGGAATCTAAAGGTGGACAGACTGACACATACTGCCACAACAGCCGGCTTCTTTTTTTTTTCAGGCAGTGAACTCAGCAAACTGATATCTTTAAATATAGTGAAAGAAGCGTACCAAAATATCGCTCGAATCACTCATTTCAATAGATAACTCTTAAAAATTACGTTTTTTTACTAATCACGATTCCTTTTGGTAGAGTTAGACGGTCGTTCGTCCTCATGAATCAAGAAATATTCGTTTATAAAGAATCATTGAGCATAATTGTATCAGTGAAAAGCATTTATTCGTCATAATTCAAATGAATGTAATATGTAGAAGACAGTTTGACGGTTAATCTTTGAGCTGTAAAGTGTTAGTAAAAATTAATAGGCTCTATAACGTTTGTGAGCTTCACTGCAGTTAGTGTATTAGCGCAGCAGAGCACGCTTTACAGGCGCAAATTGCCCTTTATTTGATTATTTTTTTGTCAACAAAAGCCGATGCTTTCGTGTCCTTTGTGCTTTGCGTGCTTTGCAAAATACATAAGGATTTTGTGCATAAAGAGTTGGGAAATTTTTATGAGCAGTCCGCGAATCAACGTCAAGCATGGTTGGAGTTCGTCTTAAAACTTGGAAGCAGCTTACCATACTGATCGGTTCTCGCTGTCATTCTCGTACAGCGGTGTTGGTATTTCGGAAATAAGTTCGCATCGATCTCCTAGGCAGCGACTACGAAATTCGTTGATTTGTAGGTGTTCTTGCAGTTGTTTAAGTGAAACTTGTGGGTTTGCGTTTCAGTTGTGACAATCACAATTCAGCAAAGGTAATTCTCGGCTAAAAATATGAGACGGTGTAGGAACAAGCACGCTTTTCTGTCTACTTTAAAGGGCCACTAAAGAAAAAAAATGTTTGTTCACGTATTATTAAGGCTGAATAGAAACATCCTGAAAGCTCCGCTCTGACTACGGCAGGACGTTCGGTAAGCGTAATAACAAACAAAAGAAAAATATGGGTGGAGACGCCACTTTGAAACTTCCGCACCAAACATCGTGACATCATAGTTTTTGAAAGCGTCTACTGGGTCCAGCATAACTTTTAATGATAAAATTGAAGTACAGTGTCATTTTTGGGTGTCATAGGCCTTACATACAGAAAGTTTCATTAAACCAATGTTGTACAAAGTCGAAAAATATATTTTGAAAGTTTTATTGTCACGCGCGAACATTTCGGCGCAAAATATCAAAACAAAACACCCCTCTCTGTTTCCTCTGCTAATGATTAACTTATGATAATGAAACCTGTGACCTAAACTTTCTTAGGGTGCAGTTTGTCAATCTAAACCACGTCGTTGCTCCTTTTCAGTGTTCTTTAGGCATTATTCCGCTGTTTCAGCTCGACGCTATCTAATAGAGACAAACTGCGCCAAACTGAAATTTATTTCCTGTTTTTATTATTGCACACGTTTTCACTGAGTGTTCTTGCAAGTTAATATGGTTCTATATTACGCAGTATTGACGGTGTGGCAATCGGAGGTGAGTTGTGGATACGAAAGTTCGAACAGAGGTGTACTTTAAAGAAGCATAAAATAAAACGTTCGTCAGGAGTGCTGTTTCTTGGACTAGTTGGCATATTGTACTTTATTTCAGATGCATAAGCAGCCTTCAGCAACATAAAAGCGCGCATGAGGCTATAGAGCCACAAGCTAGCATCAAAGAAGACACATGCGTCACATGATCATTGATTGTTTTTTTTTTCGCAAAACAAATTCCTGTACTTAACTCTTGGTGAGATAGCATGCGTCACATAGTGTAAGTTGTCACGTTTAAATGTAGGTGACGGGCTCCAATAAACTTCGGTTGCTACGGCACTTCAGTTTATAATTTTATGTGTGCCTCACTTGAACCTTGTCTTCTGCCAGCACCTCCAAAATAGAGTATAACGCGAAGGTTTATCATTTCAGCACCTCTAGTCAACGAACAATGAGCCCTTTATGCCTGTGACTGGAACTAAGCGATGGTGGGGACTTCCTGTGCAGTTTGATGATCACATAGTTCCTGGAGTCGCATGCCATGTGAAAAGCCAGACAAGTGTCTTCAGCTCCTAATATTTCTCTCTGACCGGCGCTTATCCTACTTCATCCATGAATTTCCCCTGGTATACGCATGTTCTCGCAACGTAAGTGAAAGGTTGTACGCATAATTGTATAAGACATCCACCACCGTCTACTCTACGAGATACTGACCCCACGTCTCATTGAAGAAGCTGAAAGGGGTCCCGCATGCGCTATCACGTAATAGGATCATGAACAGGCAGGATCTCAGTGCCTCTTTGGCGCCTCATATAAGGAAAGCGTTTAATCGACACGTTGTTTTATGGTATAAGTATTGGTCATCGAGTCACCGCCTCATGGTACGCAGTCTCAGGGAATGGCCCAAGTTTTTGATGTATCATTTTAACGATTGGTCTGATTTACAGTACACTGATTGAAAGCAGCCAACCTTCTCTTACTCCATTTTCAGGGCCATTCCATTTTCATATAACAACGTCTCCAGAACATTGCCAACTTTAGAGGTTAGAAAACAACGAACACTAAAAGCAAGGGGTTTTTCCAATCTACCAAATAATCCCAAGGAAGTTTTTTTTTATCCAGATCAAATCTGTAGCTGCTTGGTTGGGTGGCTCTATGTACGTTTCCCTGTCATGGCACGGTAGGAGTAGTACATAATGGCGCCCCCTTTACCGTTTTATTCCTTGACTGGTTTTACGTTTGTTTTCTTCTTGTTTGGTGTTTTTCTCATTTTATTTGGTTTAATTCCGCATCCTCGTAAAGTTTGTGTCCCACCTCTTCTTGGCAGAATTTCTCTACATAATCATGCTCGTACCTTATAAAATAAGCTTTCGTATGGTCAAGCATGAGATGATACGAAAGTGTGATGGCAATGTTTTTTCACAGTCATTGGTGCCTCCGTTAGAAAAAGAAGAGGTGAAAATTAATTTTGCATGGACAATTTGTTACTGTTTTGGAGAAACATTTATTTATATTTGTGTATGGCATTACAGTTACCACGCTGTGCGCAAAAGCTACAGCTGAACGCTTTCCTGGGATAATTAAAAAGGCAGTTGCACACGCAATGAATGTTTCTTGAAGACATAGTTGTTAATTGAACTGAGATATAAGCACTCCCGCTCCCTTCTTACGAAATAAGAAAACATGCAAGATCAAACTGCAAAACCCCGAGTAATCATATATTGAAGAGAAAATTAAAAAAAAGTATGCCCTGTTACCTCTTCTATTACCTGTTCTGATGCACATATACCTCCAAGTTTCTTTCTTGCTGAAACACCTTATCAGCACAAAAAAGAAATTTTGTGTTATTGCCAAGTTTCCGGCTAGGGCACGCTGGACTGTGGGGAGAAAGGCCGCAATGTAACCACGTCATGGGATAATCCCCACGTATGCGGAGGTTTTACAGGTAGCCCGTTGACAGCAAACACCAAATCAATCGCGACCGAAGCAACGTGCATTGCTTCCGGTTGAGCAAGAGGGTACTACGGAAAAAAATACACGGACAAGAAAGACAACACTGGTATGAAGAGCCGAGACAAGTCATAAGCTCAGATGGTTTTCTCGGTGCGACACCTCACAGATAAGTCGCACCAAGTTGTGATGCGTGCAAATTGACTTACTCTAAGCACCACCACTGCAATTTGTACCGCAATAGCTTGCGAGCACACATTGTATTATATTTTATATCGCAAGAAAGAGGGTGTAGTAAAATGCTAGCCTGTACATTTTCTTAGTTTTATTCGCACTTATAGTTTTATTGACTGTGTTTCATTTTACAGTAGCATAATGACGTTACATTTTACACGACAAAAAAAAAAAACAGCTACCCATTCTTATGCAACCAATTTTCTTGGAATCCTTTTTCTTAAAAACACATGAAAAAACTAAAGAGAGCCGAAGTATGTAGGAATGGCTGTTTTAGTTCAACTATCGTGAAACTTTCATAGAGGCTAAGCGTGCAATGTTTTGAGAGAGATTTCTTTGACGAAGCACGAGTGGTGCTAAGCCTGAAACTGGGCATCTAGGGAAGGGTGTTACGTACTCCTAGCGTCATTGTAAAACATCGTCAAAATGCAGTTTGACCTCGAGTTTTCAAATGCGAAGCATTTCTTGGCAAACTTCGGCGACTTTGAGCGTATCTATCTCTCTTGCCACTTACGTTTGGGTGCTCGCGTGGTCACCCTCTTAACTTGGTGGGGACCAAAATTAGCATGGGAGAATAAGATGGTTTGACGAATATGACGCGCTTGTCAAGACATGAATAATGTCACAATCCCGTCGCGTACATCGTCACACACTTCCCGCCAGACAGTGGCGCATACCCACGAGCGGGTATGTGCCACAGGGGGTAGACACTTTATATCTACCCAGGAACGATCAAAACACACATGGGCAATTTTAACGCGCGAATAAACACGAGCCATCGGTGCCGTCGACCCGACGAATGGAAAAAATAAATATCAGGTTCCCAGCTGGAATCGAACCCAATCATTCTGCGTGGCAATCAGGCATTTTACCACAGAGCTACGCTAGGTGCCAGAATTATTCTTTAAAAAGATGCTAATATTCGTGAAACGTTAACAGTGGGTGCAGCGCGGCCTACCCAATTTTCTAAACATTACATATGTACTCCTTTGACACAGCCGTCACGTCGGGTTACCGTCAATTATGGCTATGTTCATGCACTAAAGTTGATTTATGTAGCAGTGTCCAGAGCCAGTATTCTCGTGAGTATCAGCTCCTGATATCAGCTTCTGGTGTTGCTAATGCGCCTGTTCACGTTGGTATCGTTACACAAGGGTGAACCACCGGTTATATAAACATCTGCACCTCTTGAACATATATCTGTGCGTGCAACATTTGTATGTATATTTAGCGTCATTTCATACACCTCGCTCAATAAAAAAAGCAACACGGTCATTTTCCCTCCGCATGCTTCGCATAACATCGATTCCCCGGCCCGTGAGATCTGCCAAATTTTTCTTCTTCTTCTGTAGATGCCTGGTTTGAATTCTCTATGACATGCAGTAATGGATATTTTAGCTTCCCTGGAGTTTCGGGCTTTTTGGGGGGCTAATTGTCGCCTTCCTCTTTTCTAGTGGACAGGAGGCGAGTCATCACAGTCACCCCACATACTAAATTGCTGTCGAAGGTTAGAGCGACGGACTGATTTAAGGACTGAAGCACGCATTGGAACGGTTGTAACTGTACAGCAAACACCCATATGGCCGCAATGCTGTATATTTAAGTATTTGTGTTTTTTTAGCTCTTGATAAATTCATTTCTGCTCACATGGTCAGAATCTGTAAAGCACGTGCACTCTGTTTTGCGTTGACTACAACGTCTATGGATTCGTTTGGGCCGCAGAATTCTGGACACTGAATCAACGCAATGAAAGCGGACGAAGTTCTTCGCCCCGTGTGCTAATCTTGTCGAAATAACCATTAGGTGTACTCAACTTTTCCTAACATAACCTTGCCAACACCCACGTGAAAGTGCCTCTTCCGGAGGCTTCACTGATTTGCACAATGTTCAGAGACACCGAGTGAGGCATAAGTCCTATACACTCAGCCTTGGGCCGCAAGGCGGCAACAGTATCGCCGCACCATTTATGAAGGTCCGTTCGTACGTTTCATGCGTGTTGTCTGCGCTATGGCGTTCAGGAGGCGTTTCGAATGTCTTTAGTCATCCAAGTCACCGTAATTATTACAATTAAAAAGCGTGAAACAAGTTCATTAACCATGTGGCGAGTGTACGGACCTCCAAAGTGGTGACCCCGCCGCTAACACTCGCCGCGGATGACGTCAAGTGCATACTTTCTATACCTTTTTTTCACACTACTCCGTTTTATGCCGTTGATCCACCACGGCTGCACTGACGTATTTCCGTCACTGATGTGACGTAGTAATATGCGTATAGCAGATTGCAACAAAAAAAAAGTGAGAGAAAAAGTCCAACCAGTAACCTCTCGCTCCACAGCGCGTATGAAAAGCCACTAGGCCCAAGAGCACACGTTGTTCAGCTCGTAAACAGTGAGCAATTTATGTACACCATGTACCATCGGCAGCCCTCATAGCTTGGAAATTTCTGCACCTTTTCGTCATGAGTAGCGAGATGGCGCGAAGGCACGCGTTGGGTGCACGCACTCTAAAAGTCTTGGCCACACGCCACCCAGCGCGTTTTAATACGCGCAAGCCTCCGCATGGCACATGGTGTGGTCAAAGCGCGTACAAATGTTCTCTCACGTGATCGCTCACTCACGCACGTGCTTACCTCGGGATTCAGGTGATTTGTACCTCTTGGGCTTCTACGGGAAGTTTTATTGAAAGGAACAGTGGCTAAAGAGAGCGCGATAATAACCTCGCTGGCTACCTCGGCCACGTTTACGAAAGGAGCACGTTGTTTACACACGAAGCAGTAAGAATCGTTACAATTGTTTGTGCTCGTCCAGCGTGTAATTGTTCGTTAAATTGCGCCTTCCTGTTTTTCGAGCTGCGACGGCTACTTTTTTGCGCTCGTAAGTGTATGTTCATTTCCTGGGTGATGTCTGCTTGAGGTGTGCGCTGCAAGTTTAGAGCTGCTTGCCGTTCTTGCGCGACATTGCGATTTGTCACTGGAGTTTCATTCTTTCGCCCTTATGACGAAACAATGCACAATGTACGCTCAGTTACCTCTGTGAAGACACGTTTATAGGTAGTAATGTTTGAGGCTTTACATCCAAAAACAAAGATATGAATATGAGAGACGCTGTAGTGGAAAACTTCTGAAATGTTTCCATCTGGTGCTCTTTAATGTGCACTGACGTAGCACAGTACATGGACCGCTACCATTTCGCCTTCATCGAAATGCAACCACTGCTGCCCGCACTGCACCCACGACGTTTGAGTCTGCAGCAGTGCACCGAAGCCACTGTCGCTCTGAGGCCGACGAAGACACGGTACACTTTCGTGATATACCGATTCCTAAAAAGAGGAATCATCTTTGTCCTTTTTACCTTTCAATACTTGTTTAATCTTGCTAACTGTGACATAATTGGTACAAACACTTAGACCACTAACTGTGACATGCTTTTTCCTACCGCGTGTGTAGTTGGTACTTGCAGCTGAGAGTGGGCGATGTCACTGAGCTTGGTGCGTGAGTTGATAGTTTGGCCTAAGTACGCCACCTACCAAGTGATGGTGTGCATAGCTATTGCCCCTGTTCTTAAGAACGCCGTGGATCGTTTTCTCTATGGAGCCCGAGATCAACTTCTTGACTGCCGATCTATAATCCAAGCAGATTTGCGTTTCACCCTAATATATGCTGATAACATTTATTAGGTTTCTCACGAGAGCATAATCTTTCAATGCGGGCTTGCAATTACGTGCGCACTAAAGCATGAGCAAGCCAGAATATAAATGCACATGTAAGACTGCAACGTGGTCCTCTGGGTGAGTATACGTAGTTCGTGATTCCCTTCACGGACGCGAGTTAATTAAAGAACTGGTTTGAAACAACCCTAACCTACCTATTTACCAAGCGCATCACGTGCACGTGTGGAAGAGCTTCTACAAGAAGGCGTTGTGACGAAGTATGGCGAAGCGAGGCACGCCACCACACTTAGTTAAAACAAAGGCCCCCTGCCTAAACAGATTTTCGGTGTCCTGTGTACGAGTTTGCATGAGGAATCTGCACTGAGCTGTGGTAGCCACTACATCGGAGTGTAGGATGCATGCTGTGCGTGAAAATTGTGTTCTTAGGCCAAGTCGTAAGCACGTCTGGTGTTTGCTCCCACGAACGCAAAGCAGCGGCCATCGCTGCCCTCCTGCCGCCCAACGACGCCAATTTCACGGCTTGTGGGACCATTGAAAACACTTCAACGAGAAATTCTCACGCATCGCCCAGAGACTGACTCCGCTAACAAAGACCGACGTGGAATTCAAGTGCAGAGCGGTGTAAATCGAAGCTATTCAAGAATTGTAATGATAGTTGCAGACAATTCCAGTATTTTGACATGTCGGTCCATACTCCTTCGCGGAACACTACATCGACGCAGGCGGCGTAAGACTCGGTGTCTTTCTTGTCCAGAGAGCTGACGGAGTAAAAAGGGCTATAAGTTATGCTAACCTGTTGCTATGCAAGAGAGAAGCCAATTATACGTCAGGGCACTCAAACAAGCTAAAGATAACTTCGTCTCTAATGTATTGCCGTCAATGTTAAAAACAAATGTAAAAAAGTTCTGGCGCGTTATCAATCCCCCAAAAGATAATTACATCTTATTGCAAGACTCATCTGGTGACACAGTTCCCATCAATCAGTGTGCAACAGCCCTCAACAACACATTTGCTGCCCCGTTTACAAAAACATCTGATGTTCCACTTCCTTCCACCTTTTGCTACAATCACCTCCCCATGCCACCAATTTTAGTAGACATTTCTGGTATCGCTTCCCTTATCAACAAATTAGGCAACCATTCTTCCCCTGGTTATGATTCCATTAATAGTAAATTTTTAAGAAATACTGTAGAAATTAGTTCCATCATATTAGCCAAGATATTCCAGCAATCACTCGACACTTCTACTCTCCCATCTGAATGGAAAATCGGGAAAGTTGTTCCTATTCATAAATCTGGTAGTAAAAGTTCCCCTGCTAATTATCGTCCCATTTCCCTTACCAGTACGTGCTGTAAGCTATTAGAGCACATCATATTCACAAACCTTGTAAATTTTCTTGAAAGTAATTCCTTCTTCACGTCATCTCAGCACGGCTTTCGTAAATCATACTCCTGTGACACACAACTGGTATCATTTACTAACAGATTACACCGCATTTTGGACAACTCATCACAAGCTGATTGCATCTTTTTAGATTTTTCCAAAGCATTTGATAAGGTATGTCATAAACTTTTACTTCACAAACTAAGCCAACTGAAACTTGATCATAACGTGTTTAAATGGATTGAATGTTTTCTCACAAATCGCTCACAATTTGTTTACGCTAACGGGTATAATTCTTGTTTCACTGAAGTACACTCCGGCGTTCCTCAGGGATCGGTAATTGGACCTCTCTTATTTCTAATTTATATTAATGACCTTCCCTGCCACATTAAATCCAGAATTCATTTATTTGCTGATGATTGCGTTATTTTTCGTGAGGTAAATAACATAACCGATTCGTGTACTCTTCAATCAGACCTTAACACTGTTAATAACTGGTGCCGTACATGGTTAATGGAATTGAACATAAACAAATGTAAAGTCATGCGCGTGTCCCGCAGTGTTTGCAGTCAATTTACTTACTACTTAAACGACATACCTCTTGAATCTACTAACTCGTACAAGTACTTAGGCGTCCACATAACATCCAATCTCTCTTGGGCAATGCACGTCGAACAAATAACCAACAAAGCTAACCGTACGCTTGGATACCTACGCCGTAACTTTTCCAAAGCTCCATCTTCATTGAAATTAGCCCTGTACAAAACATTAATACGACCTAAACTAGAATATGCTTCTTCGATTTGGGATCCCAGCCACATTAATTTAATTACATCACTTGAGCTAGTTCAGAATAATTCCACACGCTTCATATTATCGAACTACAATCGCACTGCCAGTATATCTGCAATGAAAAATAATCTGTCCCTGCCTACCCTGTCACTTCGAAGAAAAGTTTCCCGCCTATCAACTTTTCATAAATTGTATCACCACCCCATCTTGCGCGAAGAACTTATTTTGCAACCCCAGTATTTTTCCAACCGTGTCGATCACCGTCACAAGGTTGGAATTATCACTTATCGTACTAACACAGCTGCGCAGTCATTCCTGTCTCGTTCTTCTCGCGAGTGGAACCACCTTCCTCCTGAAATTGTTGCTATTAACGACAACCATCTTTTTCGTGATGCCGTAGCTAACATTGTATACGCAGGACCTATTTAATGTATTTTTGTTTGTACGCTGACTTTCGCTTATATTCGTACTAACGCTGTATTTTTCCCTCCCCACCATGTACCATGTGTTATTCAATGTAATCCACTCCCCTCTGTAATGCCATTTGGCCCTGAGGGTATTATAAATAAATAAATAAATACTGCAAAATACAAGGCGTCCCTTGCCATCATCTGGGATACGTCAACGTTCCACCCGTATGCATCTACGGCAGGCCCTTTAAAGTTCTGAGTGACCCTTCCCCCGCATCCCCACCTTATGTTTGCTAGCTAAATTATGGACTCTTCAGGTAGTCTTGCAAGATAGTTCAAAATTCTACATTACCATCGTTTAAAAGTCCGGGCGAATGCACTTTGACGCCCACTGCTTGCCTCGCGTCCTCGTAGACCCACCTCCACAGGATGACCAGGGTGATGACAGGTTCGTGGGAACCATGGGAGCCTACGATTTCGCGGAACGACAGCGAACCTGCCCGGACCTAAGGGGCCTTGTTGAATACTTCAAAAATAAAACCACAATTGTTCCGAAGACAGTCAAGCAAGGACTGGCGTCATAGTTTTTTGTTTTTTGTTTTGGTTTTTGCGGATGAATAACATTTCATCTTTTCAAGCCGGTTGCCTTTTCGTGGCACTTTCAGCATTGAGACCGTAAAGGTGGCAGGCCCTACACGACAACCCTATGACTGGAGGCCGCGGTCTATCCCGTAGGCTCGCAAAAGTAGAGACAAAGTACTACTAGCCATGCCTTGCTGAAAATGTCACCCACTACGTAAAGACGTTCCCACTTTGTCAGTAACGCAAGACACAACAGACAAGGCCAGCAGGTGGTCTTTAGGTGATCAAAACACTTCACTGACAATTCCAGCAAATGGGGAGGGACCTTCCGGGGATGCTTCCGGCGTCGCCCTGCGAAAACGAATGGACCACCGCAGCTGCCGAGTACCCAGCTCATCTGCTGCACCGAAACAAAGGCCCTGCCCAAAGGCAGCGCCAGCCCATACGCTGTGTGTGTACTGTATGACAGCTGGTCACGCGATGCCAGAGTGCTTCAGCAAGTGGCTTCCTTGTCTCATATCGCACAGAAAGAGGATGAATGTTTTTTAAGGTGGAATAAAAGAAGACTTTGTTCGAACACATGAAAGATACCACAGGGTATAAGACGATATAACAGCACTACTGGAAATAGCCTGCAAAACCAAAGGCAAGAACCTCAGTCAAGTGCGTGAGGCTTCATTGGTCGTGCACTAGCTGGCGCACATGACTTCCCCCAAAAGAAGGATCGAGTTAAAGGGGTGTTGTCTTTCCCTTGATTTTGCTGTATGATTGCAAGCGTCTATTTCCAATATGTTTTACAGCGAAAGCTTTTATCAGACGGCAACGGCAGTGGCAGTGGGGCAGTAGTCCACCGCCAGGGCCCGTAACCAGCGGCGGTCTTTTTCTTTTTTTTACCTTCGAGCCAAGTCTTATGAAGTGGGTCGACATTTAGTGTGAATTCAGCCGCTGTCCACGTATCATAGGCTTACCAGATATCCTGGTGTGTAAAGCTTTTATTATAGTTCAACGTAAAATAGACAGGTACGTCACTACACAAACGTCCGTATTATAGAGATGAAGTCGAAGGGTGTCTTTCGTCGGTGTACTCTTGCGGTCACAAGTAACGCCGGACTACATCTTGCCGACTGTGAAAAAGCTTTGCAAGTGTTGTAGTAACTTCTATGCCACGTTAACAACTTTTCCTTGCAGGCTTGAAAAGCATGCTTTCAATGAGCCCTAATATGTATATTGAAGTATCAAACATGTCACCGATTGCCCCACGGAATTCCAGAGCCAGATATCAGGATGATGATGAAATATACAACAAAAGATAGGATATAAAAAAAACGATAATGAAGCTTGGCGTGTTACATGGCAACAGCGAAGAACTGCCTTAGGTACGAGCACGACACACGTTCTCGAAAGACAAGGTCTGACGCTTAGCGTAGTCCCCCACTGCACTACACAAGGTTTGAAACACTTCACCGTGTGACGTCGAAGGCAGATGAGTCGATGCGTTGCGTTGCGTCTTACGCCGACATCAGCGATGACTCAGGCATGGTCGGAGCGGAGCGTGAGGCAGAGTCGATGTGTGTCAAGCACGTCCCGGACAGCCAGTAGTAGGCCCAGGTCTGGAAAACGCCCGGATCCGAGTACAACGGACCGGCGCCGGCTGCTGGATCACACGGTAGAAGGGAGCCAGGCTCGTGCGGACCACAGGCACAGGTAGGCTTCGGGACCACGACCCGACGAGCGCTTCAGCCTGCCACTCTTTCGTTCGGATCCTTCCTCTCGAACGCCCCGTCCTCGTCTTCTTCCTCTCTCTCCCATGGCTTGGCTTGACTTTGACGACACGATTCCGCCTTTTCCTTGTCTCATCGTCATCTTCGTCGGCGCACGGCACAGCACAAACTCACAAACATCGCGCACCAGATGAACCTACCGCGCATATCATGACAAAAGTCCCCCCTTTCAAAAGTTTTTTCTTTTTAAAAAAAAACTGTCCAAAGTGCGCGGGAGACAAGACTTACGACAAACAAATGTACAGAACTGTTGCACCAAGAGAATAGTCTGTCTGTGAGAGTCCCTAGGCATATGGTACATTATTACATTAATGTTGTATAGCTAGCACCTACACCTGTAGCCTGCTCATATAATCAGCACCTACGTTCTCTGATCCTTTGATATGCTCAACGCGAAAGGTGTACCCTTGCAATGCGAGACTCCAGCGCAAGATCCGGCTGTTCAAATGCTTGGCTTGAGAGAGGTATCGTAGCGGTTGATGGTCAGTCTGAACGACGAAGCTTGACTAGTGACTTCTGGTTGACGTTCTTCGTAGCGCTTGAGCATGTTTATGTGAAACATTTTCATGGTGTGCCCAAGGTCCAACCAATAGTCGTGGTCATTCTTTTTTCCTGTAACCGGAAATGGCCCCTTCCAGTGCATAAGAACCTTGTTTTCCCTGGTTGGGAGCAATATAAGAGCCCGGTCACCAACTTTGAGCTGTCGGGTTTTGGAGGTTCGGTCATAATACTTTTTTTGCGAGTGTTGAGCTCGGGAGAGATTCTCTTGAGCCAGCTTCAAGGTGCGTTCAAGACGTTCTCTCAGATCAAGCACGTATCCGTAAGTAGTCTTGATATCTTCCTCTAGGTCTTCCCCTGTCCAGAGTTCCTTCAATATATCCAGGGGTCCTCGGACGTGCCGGCCGTAGATCAGTTCAAACGGCGAGAAGCCCATACTGGCCTGAGGTACTTCTCGATAGGCGAATAACAGCGGCGCAAGAAATCGGTCCCATGACTTCGGCTTCTCTTGGCACAACTTGCGCAACATCTGTTTCAAAGTGCCGTTGAACCTTTCGACCAAGCCATTGCATATCGGGTGGTAAGGCGTCGAGCTCAAATGTCGAATAGCAAGCAGAGCATTCACCTCTTCCATCAGGCCTGACGTGAAGCAGGATGCTTGATCACAGAGGATCTCCCGTGGAAATCCTATTCGAGAGAACATCTCCAGTAGTCCATCTGCTACTGTTGCCGAATCAATTGCTGGCAAAGCCACCGCGTCCGGGTACCGAGTGGCGAAATCCACAAGGGTAAGAATGTACCGATTACCCTTCTTTGAAATCGGCGTCAGAGGTCCAATGATATCAACGGCCACACGTTCGAATGGCGTGTCAATCAAAGGCATCCGTCCAAGAGGCGCCTTGCCTACTTTGCCTTTGGGATATGTCCTTTGGCATGCGTCGCATGATTTTACGAATCTTCGTACCTCCTCCTGTACACCGGGCCAATAAAACGACTCCAAAACTCGGTCCTTCGTCTTCTTGATACCCTGGTGACCAGATATCGGTGATTCATGTGCCAAGTGCAACACATGGACACGCAACGCCTTTGGAACCACCGCTTGTTGAACTGATTTACCCGGAGTCAAGTGGTAAACGCGGTACAAGATTCCTTTCTCGAACATAAATGAGTGGTATGTGGCTCCTTTACCGCGGATGAGGGTGTCGACTTTCGCCCTACAAACATCCAGCGACCGGTCTTCCTCTTGTTTTTGGCGGAATGACTCCTGTGTCACCTCTAAGTTTCCAAATTTAGCAGTCGTGAGCTTCCGGCGATGTCCTTTGCTTGAAACACCAACCATGACTGTGCTATTCGTCCCACATCCATCCTTGGATTTCTCTTCAGAATTCAATGCCTGATTAGTTTCCGACTTCAGGCTCGCTGACTCATTCCACGTTGAGTCGGGGTCATTAGCGTCACGGGCGCCGGGAACATTTCCTACGATGACATCGTAAAGTGGCGACGTCATGCATTTGACTATCGCATTTCCGGTGAAATAGGGCGATAGAATCCGTACTTCTGCTTCCGGTACCTCGATGCAACTACCATCGGCCAATAAAATAGTGGCGGTAGTACCCCTCAGCGCATCATCGGGCACGAGGGAACGTCGCACGACCAGGGTGTTGCTTCCAGTATCCCTCAAGACTGATACAGTATGTCCAAACACTTCTCCCTGTAACACCGGCAAGTTTCGTGTAGCTGTTGCGGTGCGCGTTCGGAGTGCACTAGCAACATATTCATCTTGTGATGAATCATCGGCACATCGGGGCGTCTCGGACTTCTGGTCAGTAGACACGATGCAAGATGTCATTTTCTTTGACCCGCCGTTGCTTGGGCATGCTCTTGCATCGTGGCCGGGCTTCCGACAGTGCCCACAGAAGACTCGTTGGGGTTTCGTGCGGCAATCAGATGCTCTGTGGCCGGGTCGATCACAAACGAAACATCTAAGAGGAGGCTGGGTATAAGTAAATCCTTCTTGCTCCTTGGGAATGTTGTTTGCAGACTTGGTACGAAATACCAACAAGTTTGTTTGCCGCTGGGCTTCCAAGAAGGTATCAGCTGCTTCTGCCATTTCTTTTACCGTCCTGCATTTCTTCTCCCTTAGAAAAAGTGCCAGGCGATCGTGGCAGTTATTCAGAAACTGCTCAGCTACAATGAGGTTGCGCACGGATGCAAAGTCCTCGTCCGTTTCCGACATTTCCAGCCATCTATCGAAGTAACTCTGTAATCTCGTGGCGTACTGTTTACCAGTTTCGCCGTCTTCAGGCTTGCTTTGCCGAAACTTTTCGCGATAGCCTTCGGCTGTGAAACGAAACCTCTGGAGCAAGGCCATTTTCGTACTCTGGTAATCCATTGAGTCTTCTGGCGACAGACGACCGAAGACTTTCAATGCTTCCCCACTGAGGCATAAACTAAGCGCTGTCGCCCACTTCTCCTCAGGCCACTCTTGACCAACTGCTACGCGTTCGAACCTCTTGAGATACGCATCGAGATCGTCACGCCCCTCGTCAAACACTGGAACCAGGTTGTGAGGATTGATCAAGCACGGGCGGCTTTGACTCCTCTCAGGTTCGCGGTCCCGCGCTGTTGGCTCTCGGCTACCTTCAACCTCAGCTAGTCGAATTCGCAGTTGAAGAATTCTCTCTTCTATCTCCAAACGTTCCTTCGCCGCCTGCCTTTCCGCGGAACGCTCTTCACGCGCTTGCACAGATTCCTCATGAGCCCGCTCTAACCGCGCGTCTACCCACGTCTTTAGCTCGGCTCCTTGAAGCCCCATGCGTTCCGCTAGCGTTATAATCTCTAGCTCACTCATCTTCCCTACAGATTTCAACCCAGTGCAAACGGCTTCGTCCTGTCGCGCGGACGCCAGTTGTGAGGGATAAGGTTCGTGTAATCACGGCAACTTAGATAATCGTTGTCGAGACTGACGAAGACATTTGCAACTTGAGTTATAAGGCTTTAATGCCACAAAAAAAACGAAAAAAAAACGATAATGAAGCTTGGCGTGTTACATGGCAACAGCGAAGAACTGCCTTAGGTACGAGCACGACACACGTTCTCGAAAGACAAGGTCTGACGCTTAGCGTAGTCCCCCACTGCACTACACAAGGTTTGAAACACTTCACCGTGTGACGTCGAAGGCAGATGAGTCGATGCGTTGCGTTGCGTCTTACGCCGACATCAGCGATGACTCAGGCATGGTCGGAGCGGAGCGTGAGGCAGAGTCGATGTGTGTCAAGCACGTCCCGGACAGCCAGTAGTAGGCCCAGGTCTGGAAAACGCCCGGATCCGAGTACAACGGACCGGCGCCGGCTGCTGGATCACACGGTAGAAGGGAGCCAGGCTCGTGCGGACCACAGGCACAGGTAGGCTTCGGGACCACGACCCGACGAGCGCTTCAGCCTGCCACTCTTTCGTTCGGATCCTTCCTCTCGAACGCCCCGTCCTCGTCTTCTTCCTCTCTCTCCCATGGCTTGGCTTGACTTTGACGACACGATTCCGCCTTTTCCTTGTCTCATCGTCATCTTCGTCGGCGCACGGCACAGCACAAACTCACAAACATCGCGCACCAGATGAACCTACCGCGCATATCATGACAGACTATCAAGTAATGAATGAAATGAACAACAAAACCAAAAGATAGGAAGAAATAAAAGAAGGAATGAAGAAAGAAGGGCAGGAAGTAGGGACGTCATGCAGGCTTGAGTTAAATTACAAGCGCCAAAGCAGAAATGTAAGGTCAGTTTTTTTAATGCATTTACTTTCCACAATTTTCAATAGAGGCGAAAATTCTGTAGGCCCGTGTATTCATACTTGGGTGCTCGTTAAGAAACCCGCTGGCGGTAGAAATTTCTGGAGCCCTCCACTACTGCGTCTCTCATAATCGTATGGTGGCTTTGGAACTTTAAACCCTACATGCCAATCAAATCATTACTTTGCACAATCAAACGCATTCAAGGTTAAAAATTAGACTGTTGCGAAATGTTTAATATTTTGGTGCAGGACAAGGCATACGTTTTTTTCCTTGCAAAGACGAAAGGCTTGGGAAGTATGCACGCTACTGCGCTTGTGTGTGTGCTTACTGAGCTCCAAGGAAAGAAGATAGACATGTTGGGGAAATACCCTTTGTCAAAAAAGTCTTACCTCCAAAACAGTAACAATAGCTCAGAAACAAACACTACTCAAGTCATCGGTTTGTCTGTATCACTTGGGTTAGTGTCTCGAACATTGCTCTGTGATTAACCTTCGAGCTAGCTCAGCTCCTATGTAGTCCTACCAAATCATGCAGTTATTTTTAGGTGAAATGCTTGCGCAGAACCTATGAGAAGTGCAAACACCCCGAATAATGGAGTGCTGCTAGGAAAAACTTCAATGCACAAAGCCCCCAATTCGGATTATTGAAAGCGAATCGGACTTTGCCATCTTTTTGTCATTTGCTTTTTTTATTCTTTACGTTCAGAAAACCTGATTATAGTTTTGGCTGCATGGCACTTTTATTCCGTGGAAACCTTATTCGCAGCATACTTATTCTTTATACGAAGTTGTTATTGGCAGCAATGATTCCTCGAAATTGTGTGTTTTGTTTGTTTTCAGCAATATTTTGAGCATTGAAGTAGCCTTTTGTGACAAATTATATGACTTGTGTTCTTAATGAGTTGCCACATGTAGTCCCAAGAGCTTTGGAGCTTCATGTGGGCTTTACCTTACTGAATTTCGTGGAGAAAACTGCGTCTTAATTTAGTGTTTGCCTTTTTTTTTCAGACGCGTTCATCAAGTCAACTTTTTCTGTATTGTTTTTATCGCTTTATTTTTGTCACTGAACTTCTACCAATTTTACCAGCTTCTCTTCTTGAGGTAAATATCCTCTCTTGCGTTTACACCGTTCTTTTACCGTGACTGACTTCTTTTTCTGTATGGGCATCTAACCTTGGTCATTAGTTACTGGCCTAAGCAGAACCACTCTCATTGACTTGTACTTCTTAAAGAGAAAGCTGCTCGAAATGGACTTCACTACTATCTACTCCGCAGTTTTATTTCAATTTTTTTAATAAAACCGCGTAATTCAAATAGTCTTGTTGAGGGTAAGATGTTTTGTGGTCGTTTTGATTGTTTATTTATCCTTTTGATTGACATGCACATATACACAAGTACACAGAAAAAAGAGGGAGAGAGCAAGCTGGCAACTGCCAACTGGAGGGGCACAACGGCTGCTTACTGTTTCGGAAGAAGGGAAGAGCCCGAGGACAAAAACAATAGAGGGAAAGAATTAGGAAAGAAGAGAAGGAATAGAAATCAAGGCAGCTCAGAGTTAAGGTGAGACTTCCAGCTGCCACATTATTGGTAGTTCATTGACCAGTAATTGCTCGTTATTGTCGAAGAGTATCATAAGCTCTTTCGCTGCAATACTTAAGAGTGATACACCGAAAACACCGGCTGTGGACTCGCAGCGCTTTTTTCTCAGTGCATGAATGATTTAAACTTCCCACTTATTTACCACACTACCACCTCATTTCAGAGTGTTACGGTAAACCGGTAAACCCCCAACCTACCTTTCTCTTCTCTTTTTAAAGACGATAGTCTTTCTTGGGGACCTTCGACGCAAAAACTTTGGTCTGTCTGTCTCTTTGTCTGTACATTTGTTTGTTTGTTCACTCTTAGCGGCATCGGGTACCTAAAACGGCCAACCCCATCCGCAGCGACCACCAATGTTGCTCAAGATTGAGCGTTCATGCTTGTGCAATTGTCAATTAAAAAGCAATTATTGCGCATGTCTGGGGCACCATAACAACACGCATATATTCTGCATATGCATCTCTTACTAGAAAACGCATACATGAGTAATTTTAAGGACCGTAGTACTTATCACACTGCGCTTACCAGGCAGCGTTTGCACGGAACGGGGAGTGTTTCCAACGCTTTGCTAAAACGAGATGGTGGTGGTAGCTACCCGTCGCCTCGCGTTCCACACCTTGTCACCTGTGAGACGGGCGCGCACGGCCACGTGCTTTGTTTTCCAAAAAAAACTGCCACATGGCACTCATGTCTCAGGTATGACGTGACTTGATGCGCTCGTTCGCCTCCGCTGCACGCTCGAGGCACCCTAACGCAGCGCCTCCGGAATACCATTCACCGATTTTCTCGCGCCGGACATCAAATAAATGTTTTGTTCACTCTCTTCACACGCAAGACTACGTCTTTCGACGACATTTGCAGATTACATGCAGATACGGGGCCAATATTTTCCTTTAAGGTTTGACAAAAAATTATTGCTCATTAACTGGCTCCTAACTAAACCTAACCATATTTTAGTGTGCCCGTGTTACAACAGTATTATGGTAGTGGAGTCACATATTCTACAGGAATAAATAGTGCGGCAAAATAACGTGCCGCGATGCTCCTTGGTTACGACGCTGGCAAAAAGCGCAACCGAAAGCTCAGTTTTGTATATTATTAAGAAGGTCTTCTAATCACTGATCATCAGAGTACGCAGTTATTGTAACGTTTCATGAATATATGCATGCTGAATTATTGAAGATGAAGAGAGAGCAATGTTTCGCAGGGATGTAAAAATTGCACAAAATGTGTGTTCTTCGCATCGCACGCTCGTTGTAGCCCGTGTTTCAGCGCACTATCAGCCCAAGTTTGAATTGAAGTTGGGGTTACAGTTCACCCTAACTGCAAAAAACACTTAGAGCAAAAGACAGCATTGCTCTGACGGTGTTCTCCCGAATGGGATAACAGTTTTCCTACAAACTAAAGTGCCAAAAGTAGTAAAATTTCTTAAAATAAATAGAAAACGTGAATGGAAGGCAGGTTGCCAGATTGCCTTACTAACAAAATAAAACGCGCGACTACGTTAGTAAATCAGTCTCTCACTTTTCAAATATTGCTTGCTCGTATTGATCTTGTATTTATAGCAATGAAAGTAATATAGTTTAATGAGTCACTTTTTTTCTCTCCATGAAAAAGTTTGTTATTCCTTCTATTTTAAAGAATGTCTTTCTTTTAATTTTGCACCATTCTGATGTTGCAATTCGGACGTTTGCTTGCATACTCGGGCTTCTAATGTCTGTTGTTTTTGTCACTGCTAACTAAATGAATGAGTGACCAATTACTAAATAGTGTCTCGTGAGTTGCCTTAAATGCAGCCTTAAACATCACCTCAAAATGCTTCAATCGAACCTTTCGATTGCAGAGAATTTCAATGTCAGCATTTTTGGGGAGCAGTGCCGTCTTCAATAAAACACGTTGACATCGTCGTGTTGTCTTCGTGCACAAAGAGTTGACTTCTTATTTTATTGAATGATACTCCCTTTCGCAAACCACAAATGTTGCCGAATATATGTTTAGAAAAAAAATGGTCAATGATTTGGAGTACTGGGTAATATACTATGGAGAGTTGAAAGCCGTCCCGTAGGCCTCACACTTGACGAAGCAAAGCTAAGGCAGGAGTTCTTTGTCCTCGCGCTAAGAAATATACCTTATTCTTGCTAAGAAAGCACCCTGCTAAGAAAGTACATTTTATTTAGCGGGTATGGTCACAAAAATGGGCGAGTGTCTCGTGAAAAGTTTTATGCATATTTTATCTACGCTCTTTCCTTCGTCAATAGAGAATAAAAAGAAAGGTGACATTTTTCCAAAGTTGCGCTTCCTTTGTAGACACAACCAGATTGCACTGACGGACAAATAAAGCAACGGCAACAAAAATTGCTGCTGTTTCGCTTTACAAAACAACATACTGATTGTAAAAGACGCAGTACTAGATGGCTCTATCCATTTCGGTCTGCCCCGGTTTTTTCTCTACCGTAATGATTCTGCCATGAGTATTACACTACACATAAAAATTGAATAAATTACATGCCTTCTTAGTCTTGTTCGCCTGTCCGGCACATTTCGTTCAGTTCGTAGACGTTATAACACATAACTTCGTTCAGCAATATCCGGAAAATGCCGCGTTCAACATTATAACAACCACACTGAGCGCAACACGCATTCAGTTGTTTTTTCAGCGCTGCCTAACTCCCGCTAAACGAGCTAATCAAACGGGTGTGGATATATGATGCTTCAATAACAGGCCCAGATATGCTCAGGCGATATATAACCAGGTAGGTGATGGAGCGGTATAAGCTAAAAAATTGAAACTGCCAGGACTTGCCTATATTTTCTACTATTAAAACAGTTAGATGCCGAAAATTGTAGGTAAGGATAATGCATTAGACAATATAATATTGAGACTTTTTGTTCGTCACGTTTATGTTCAAATTATTTTTATTATCCCGTATACTCTCCTTGGCATCACTCTCTTAGCTGTTAGTACATGGTGTCTAATAAAGAGAAATTCTTAATTTATACACCTCTTTCCTTTATTCATAGAACAGTCTCGTCCTGGTAGATTTGATGCCTTCACGTAGATGCGAAGGATTACTGGTCAGGTGCTATCTAGTAGTAAGTTTACGTGCTACGTGGCGCCAGGCACACAAAAAAAGAGTGTTCTACACTAGTTGTAACTGTGTTTATAAGTGGTTTTCACACTCGCTACTGACTGCGCTAACTGTCACTACCATGTTTAGATGCAGATATATAACTTATAACACTTGCCTATAACCTTGTATATGCTTACCTACGGAGAAAAAACCTGACTAATTACAATAATTGTGGACGACGCAGTGGGCAATGGATAGAAAAATAATAGGTGTAATCCCGAAGAAACAAGAATAGAGCAGCGTGTATCAGTGAACAAAAGGGTGTTAAGGACATCGAAGTCGAAATCAAGAAGAATAAATGGATCTGGGCAGGGAACGTAGCGCCAAGACAAGAGATAACCGCTGGCCATTAAGGATCACGCACTCGATTGCACCAGAAGACAAATGGGTGAAGGGGAGAGTGAAAGTTAGATGGGGAGTTATGATGAGGAAGTTTGCGCGTATTAAGTGGCAGCAGCAAGGACAGGACTCAGTTGACTGGCGGAACATCGGAGGAGCCTTTGTCCTGCAGTGGGCGTAGTCAGGCTGATGATGATATACACTATAAGGTGGATGGAGGGGTGACCACCACCATAGCTTTATGGTAGAGCATCAGACGATGGTAAAAAAGAAACTATAGAAACCGCTATATATAGTAACGTTGATAGTGTTATGGAAGGTATAAAATGAACCATGCAAATTCACTGCCGCAAAGAGTTTGCTCCCCGAGTTCGTGGCATAGAGCAGGCTAAAGGGCAAAAGTTTAGGTATTTTTTATTCATATTATTTGCTTGTCCTTCTCTCTCTTTCTAGTTGTGACTTGCTTCGTTTTTTAAAATTTACTTGCGTGGTTTTCTTTTAATGCTACACATTTTAAATGATCATCAAGGCCCTCGAAGAAGAAGAGAAAGACGACTTCTGGGGGACGATCACCCGCGCTCAATATGCGGCAATTGGCAATAGGGGGCATTCACTTCAAGTCATTTCCAATGTGCGTAAGCATCGTTCTAACATGCTGCCATCTTGGTGGTCTCGGTGGTTCGAAGCGGTTAGGATGGCTGCGGTACCACAATGGAGCTGTTTCTCTCTTTTTAGGGGCGAAGCTCTTTAAAGCCGCACCCGTTCGTCTCTCGTCGTAGTACGTAACGTGTATTACCCCCGTATTCACAAACGCTCCTCGACTCGACCCTTCACTCGAAACGCTCCTTGAATGGCGTTTTCCCATTCACAAACCACCCTTCACTTGAAACGCTTCCTTCACTTGAGAAAATCTCGAGCATTTCCTCGAGATTGTCAAGGTAGCGATTGAGCTACCTTGAATCGTCCCTCGAGTAAAGTTTCTGCGCCAACATCGCGTCCATGGCAGAGACCGTCTCGCTTTGACGGCGTTTCTCGATCATTTAGGCTGCCACCGCTGCGTTGTTTCAACAGTGACGCTGCACGTTCACTACGGAGCTGTCTTGTAACGGTTCGACGACGGCTACGGTGGCGCTGGGACAGGCGGGCGTGGTGTCAAGCAGAGTGCTCACCAGTACCATGATGTGTTGTGTTTCGTGCATGAGCCAGAGGATTACCTGCCTTCGGGCGTGCGTATACTCGTTGTGCGAGTGCTCCAAGACTTGCTACGGATGCCAGTGATTCCAAGTGTTTCGATGAAGCTTGCACACCACACCATTTCAAGTGTGGCGTGAAAGCTTAACAAACAAGCTGAGAGGAAACGTAATAGCAAACTTTCGATGTGCCGCATTCACCATACTCCTGAGCGGCTTCCTCTCCGGTGAATCTTTGCTACCCTAGCCGAAATATATGGCGAAGCACACTTTCGTTAGATCATCGTTTGTACCCATGAGAAGGTAAGTTCTCCTTTTTCTTTTTTCTGTTCATTTACCCCACTGCTCAGGTCGGATCACTATTACAGACAGTTCAGGAAGAACAAAACCCAATGCTATTAGGCCCAATGAGAGTGCTGTTGTTGCTACTACGCCTGAAACATAGCTTCGATATACAGTGTCTATGCAGCTCACAATACCAATGAACAACCACACCCATCTTTAGGGAATCAAGCAGAAGCTCGTGCTCTGTGAAACGTGCTCGCACGCAGGAATGCATGCAGTGTCGTATAAAAACGCAAACATACGAAATAGAAATACAGCAGATACATTATAAGGCGGTTTTTATTGTTTAACCACCCCCCCTCCCCCCGAAGAGATATTGCTGGCTACGCCATTGTTTCGTGCAATTAGATAATTTAATTACAGAACCATTTGCCTGGTGAGCTGCCCAAGTGCCTGAGCCAAACATGTGCCAAAATAGGCAAAGCTTAATAGCTCAACCATGTCAGTTCTTTAACACAAGAAATATGATGAATGAGTGCATCCCGAGAAATAAAAAAAGAAATGCGGCTTTAGTGTTTTAGTTATTACGTTTTTCTAATATTATGTCTTGCCTTTTTTTGTGCAGGGGCCAGGCGGCCGATGGAAAAACACAGAGGAAAGGTTTCCTAAAACGTGCCGTATTCGCAATGCATTGCACAGTTTGCACGACTGTATACAAAAGGACAAGAGAGAGAGAGATAAATAGAGAGGAAAGGCAGGGAGGTTAACCAAGCTTGGCTCGGTTGGCTACCCTACACTTGGGGTGGGGGAAAAGGGGAATAATAGAACGAAAAGAGACAGAAAAGAAGAGGAGTAAGAAAGAGAAGCATAAATAGTCAGCTCGAAACTACACAGCACGGCCTCGCACAGTTCTTTCACAAGCGGTCGTGAAGTTTGGTACACGCCCTCTTGTACTTAAAAAAAGCCCTCTTGTACTTAAAAAGTACAAGAGGGCTTTCGTGGCTTTGCGCGTATGGGAAGCCGTCGGCCAAGGTCCCAGGATCTTCTCTTCTGTAAGCGGCCATGAATCCAGCTGACAGAGCTTGGCTTCCATAATACGTCATTTGGTCTGGTATGCTGGGCAATGACATAGAATGTGCTCAAGCGTTTCCTCGCAGGCGCAGATGTTGCATGCCGAAGTACTCGCCATTCCAAGGAGACGAGAGTACGAATTCGTAAATGCCACGCCCAACCTCATGCGACACAGTAAAGTTTCAGCGCATCGTGGGAACCCGGATGGCAAACGAAGTTGCAAGTTTGGGTCGATCGAATACAGGTGCGTATTGGAGAAACCCTGCGTATTCCATTGTAGGAGAGATATACGGCGAGCAAGTGATTGTAGTAGCCTTGCAGCGTCCGTTCTCAAGAGTGGTATGGGCGTGCGCTGGTCTTGGTCATGAGCCGATCGAGCAGCTCCATCTGCGCGGTCATTGCCAACGATTCCGCAATGACTCGGCAACCACTGAAATACAATATCGTGACCTTCCGCGAGCGCTTCGTGGTAGTCGTGCCTTATCTGATATACTGATTGTTCATGTAGCCCGTGCTGCAGAACAAACCGTAGTGACTGTAAGGCTGACCTGGAGTCGCAAAAGATGGCCCATTGGTTGGGTTCCTGGTGAAGAATGTACTTTACTGCACCTTGAAGTGCTGCGAGCTCTGCTGCTGTCGACGTCGTGGTGTGAGAAAACTTGTACTGAAGCAACACATTTTCAGATGGAACAACCACTGCTCCTGTGGAGCTGTTGGAATTAGTGGAGCCATCGGTGTAAACATGTATGCGGTCGAAGTACCTTTCGTCCAACAGACGCAAAGTCAGTTGCTTCAGGGCTAGCGTTGACATGCGTGCCTTCTTAAAGATTCCAGGAACTGATAAGCGCACGTCAGGTTGACGAAGACTCCATGGCGCAGTTGCTGGATGCATGGCAAGTTTGAAGCCAGGCGGTAGTGTGTCCTGATGTTTTGACAAAAGGACAAAATCTGCAGTGAATGCGTGCAGCTGCACTGCGTAAGACACGCCATGGTGTCTACCACCTCGATTTTATTTATGATGTCTTAAAATCTCGAAATTTGTTTTCACAGTGTGTCAGCTGCATATGCTTGATTAATGCACACTTTGCAGTTGCACGATTGTGTTTGCCACATGGCTCTTTATCAGCCAAATGCAATAAAGGTTTATTTTGCCATTCGCAATTTCTACTTTGTTCATTTTGAATACATATTTATCGTCATGTTCGTCTTTTCAGGATGAGACAAAATCACAAAAACCTCTTCTCCGATTCTACAGGAGAGCAGTTCTGCAAAAATGAAGCTTGTTTTATATACACCAGCACCACTACCCTTCCATGAAACTGAGATGGCGTGGTTCCAGCGTGTATACGTGCTAATGTTGCAACAATAGTGGGTATTTTATTTACAGGGGTTTGACCAGATATATCCGCGATGTCTCCAATACTCTTGAGCATTTTTTACCACTTTGTTGCACTGGTCTTTGTTAATTCAGCAGTGTAAAATACTCTGCTTCTTGACGACACTTTCTCCAAGGTTCAGTGAACCACCATGGTTCTTTTTAAGACAGAACAGCGCCAAAAGTCAGAGCGCCTTGAATTTGATGATTTCAAAAATAATAAAACACCTCCTACAAATTATGTACTGCCGAGGCTTTAGAATGAAGCAGAGAAAACACGATCATTTTACACGATCATTTTCAAGAGGTATTCCCGGCAATAATATTCTACAAATAAAAGCCAAAACATAAGTGCAAAGGTCATTCCTGCATTAACGAATGTGCTTGTGAGCTTGTAGGTAAATGAGACAGGACAAAAATTTTAAGACGGAGCCGCTCTGTGAACTTGTAGACTGAAGCTACAGAGATTTAAAGGTTACGCCTATTCGAATATGCCATAGTAGAGCATCCACAAATGCAGGGCGAAAAGAAGATGGAAAAATAACTGCTTACTCAGGCATCTTTGGAAGACTGAAATGTTCAAATTGAAACACAAACACGCATTGTTAACCGACTATATATGCTCCTAATTGAAGAAAACAGCTTCAAAATGATGTTTTTGCCATAACGGTTGAAGAAACGCACATGATCGCTTTTCTTAATTTGCATAGGAGTCTAATTCCAACGCTCAGCCACGAGTGTACCATGCCTACTTTTTACCGCTACCTTGCGTCTCTCATGATGAAATGGTGGTTATGGGACGTTAAATACCACATATCAATCACATCAACGCTACCCTGGTATAACCTTGAATAGAAGATGCGAGCATTGTCTTCCAAAGTTTCTATTAGATGCAAAGGAACAACTACGAAAGTGCCACGTCGAAATTCGCAGTAAATGAGAAAAATGAACATAGTACGGTCCCCTGAAATCAGGAACTGTTCACGTACTCGCGCAGCGAAAACGAATTCACGCACAAGTAATCTTTGTCGGAGGTGAATTCTAAAAGCACACCAATGTAATGTGATATAAAGTAGAAGTTACTCACTCCACCGCGTTACACGTTCGGTGCCTACACTAGGGATCAGGAGGCTCTCAGCACAGCGAAAGTAAACAAAGCAACAAACCATATGTTCTGCTTCCTGCCATAACTCACGTAGTTTGTTAGTCACCCCGGCGAAAGCAGGGTCTTAAACACCCACTCAGACACTACCGTAAATATAAACTGCAATTAATAGACACACACAATTCGAAATAAACTAAGCACGTAGAAACGTTCAGCAGCAGACGAAACGCCATCAGCTGTTCATTCAGCTGCCGTGGCGCAACAGTTGCCAGACTTGAAGTGGGGGTTTCGCTAACTCTACCGGCTCAAGGCTTAGGGAAACCATTCTACCACTCTAAATGCATGTGTTTTGCTGTAATCTAAATTTATAAAAAAAGAATTATGAAAAGCGTTCATTTATTAAACAGATAGGCATTTTTTAACCACAATAGCAAATACTCTCGTTATCAGGCGCTTTTCTCGGCCCACGCCGTTCACTCAAGTGAAGGGAGCATTTCCGAAGGCCTCCCTTGGCGAAGGAAGTTTGTAGGAGCATTCATGAAATGCAGCGGCTCCTTGAGTGGAGGAGCACGCTCCGCCTTGACTTCGTCAAGTCGAGGGGAGCCATTGAGTGAAGAAGCGTTTGTCAATACGGGCCTTACGCTTCGACCTGCAGGGTAGTGCCGGTGGGAGAATTTATTCTGTGCGTTGTTGACCAATGAAAAATTCGCAGCATGCGCGTTAACTAAAAGCCAAATTCTCCTGTCTCTCAATCCCCAATAGCAGTTATTGGCATGTACATTGAGCACTATCTGACAAGAAAGAGTTGCTACGTTATACTCGCTCGGCGTAACCTCCTTGGTTTTCGGAAAAGTTTAGCGAGCGTTGGGCTGTGTGCGTGTGCCACCTCTCGTTTAGTCCTTAGAATGTCCGCTGGATGGCAGTGCTTTTGTATGCGGAATATATGATGAAAAGATGCGAGATGGTTGTACTTGGAGTGTTGACTAGATGGACGGACACACAGACAGATGCATGGACGGACGCTCGGATGGCTGCATGGACAGATAGACGCATGGATGGATGCAGGAGCGGATGCATGGACGAACGCAGGGACGGATGCACAGATGGACGTGCGTACGTACGAACAGACGCGCGTACGCACGGGCGAATGGACACATGAACGGTCACACAGACGGACGCATGGATGGACGGAAGCAAGAACAGATGGACAGACGGATGCTTCGCCCCACTCTCCGGCATTCACTCCGTGGATATGCTGCCATTTTTGCTCGCACGCCCAACGAGTTTATTGTGGAGCCATTTACTGGTCACATAGTGCGCCAAGTGCGTCTTACTGTTACTAATTTTCCTAAGTAAGCCTGTAGTTAGGGGAAAATTCTTTGGAGAGTCACCCATACTCGTTTCTGTGTTCTTTTGTAGGGAACAACTATGTTTTAATATAGAACTAACGTAGCATTTACATTAACATATAGAGCCACTTGATCTTTAAGTGGGCACTGCTAAAAAGAGCATGTTTCCACCATCTTGGAAGGGGCAAAAGCTGGCTTTACTTTTGCGGGCAAGGCATTGCGGGAGCTTCCACTCCAGCAACTGTTTTAATCCTCTTTGCATACAACCAACAAGCCCAGCTCTCCGCACTTTCCTCCTCCTTTTTCCGAGAGATTCATAGTGACACGTGCATGTCGTTTGTGCTTGCTTGTTGTACCGAGCGCTCAATGCAAGTGTTCGCAACGATGAGGTAAATGATTAACAGTACTGTCACTTTACTGGCACGGTTACGTGGTAACGAACTTACAGTTCAGTATTCGCGTTCAAGCAGGCGTTACGCAAAATGCTTGGCCTATCTTAATAGCAATAAACCACCTCAGGCGCCTATGTTTGTGGAATACACTGTATTATTACTTCCCTCGCATTCTCTCCCCTTGCATTTGTTCACTCAATTTAGGGGTCATACCTGCCGCTCGAGTTTGCAGCGAGACGGTGAAGAGCTCGCGTTGCGTAAGGCTTACCTATATTGATGCTGTTTTTCAGAGTCACACGTTCTAACGCAACGCCCTGCACTTACACAACTCTTTTTTTTGCGCGTGTGTGCGTGACTTGCAGATGGAAGCTATACCAGCGACAAAGAGCCCACTGTGAGGAGCCGCTGACGCCTGAGCAAACACATTAAGTTTCTCTTCCAACGCGAGTCGTGGTCATTCACTGAAAAAGAAATATTGGGAAACAACTTTTGTCGTGAAAAAGAGTTTGCACTGTCGAATATAGACTGCTGTTTTCTTTTTAGTGAATGGTATACTCATGAATTTTTTCCCTTCAGTTTACTCTTACAACAGTGAACCAGAGTAGACACGCAACATTTGGTGATGCAAATGATACTTAGCGATGGTTTCATAAGCATGCAAGTGGTTAGGCGGTGCCATGAAATCTTGATAATGGTGCTAACGAAGAGTGTGAAGTACCCTGATTAATATTATGTCCATGATCAACCTGCAGCCGCCAGAAATATAGAGAGAAACAAGCCCTTAGAGGACGCTTAAGTTTCGCCTCTGATAATGGAGCACGATGAGGTAATTGGGGCTGTATCTCAAGTGGATGTAGATGCTATCAGAGGAGCTCAGATATCCAAGTGCAACTACATCTGACATAATATTGTGAGAACTATCAGTTGTCTATTAGTTCTCGTCAGTGTTGTGTCCAACAAAGAAAATGGGCCCTTTAATTTTCACTGCTGTCCTTCTACCAATGACAGTATGACATATTAGAGGAGACTCAAATTACTGCTTTGATGCGCTTAATTATGCGAAAACGGAATGTGGTGCGTTACAGTTTTTAAGGCGAAAAGTTTAAGGAGACCTTTTTTATTATTCTATGGGTAATTTTCCGCTCATCTCTAAGCAACTGAGTTGCTTATCTATACAAGGGAAGGCTTCTCTTATAGAAGTAAGCCACTCAGTTGCTTGGTGACGAGCAGAAAGCCACCCATAGACTAATAAAAAAAAAGATGCCCCCACCTGCTTGAAGAAAATCGCGAGAAAATGTGAAGGCATTTCTTGCGCCGAGAGAGTGCACCATTGCCGTCAGACATGCGCTTTCACCGTATTCTGCCATCGCCTTGAGAGGTGCCCAGCCAGCGAACGGTTGAGAGTGAGGAGTGAGCGAACGGGATAGTGGGGCGCCAGCGTTCTCGGCTCGGCGTTGGCGTTTCACAGCAGTGTCTGGAGCACACATTTCCGGATGTTTCTGAGAGGCGCACAGCCAGCGAACGGTCGCGAGCGAGGCGTGAGTGAACGGGAGAGTGGGGCGCAGGGTGGAGAGTGAACAAACGGCGAGAGAAGGAGCGGTGAAGCACAGCACCTACCCTCTCCTGCGAAAATCTCATCACATGCTCTAGTTGCTAGGGGCGAGGATAAGCTCGCACTCCCGCAGCGGTTGCTATAGAAGAGGGAGTGAGGGGGAGAGATAACAGCTGCCGCTGCGCGAACGCCGCCATGGACAACGCCGGATGCCTGACATAGCCCTACTAAGAAATGCATGCGCATTTAAAAGGTGAGGTGCTTCACGTTGACAATGGCACGCTCTCGACGGCTCCAGCCGGAACATGGTTCGATGGGTTTGATCAGGTAGTGTACAGGGGAAGTGCGTTCAAGCTCACGGTAGCGGCCGTGATATTTGGACCGTAGTTTTAAAGAAAGACCAGTTGCCGTGGTAGGGATCAAGGGCCAGATGAGCGCTCCAAGGAGAAACGTGGGCGAAGAAGCGTTGGTGTCAAAGCGAATGCGGTTCTGCCGTTCCTGATCATTTGTATAGAGTAAAGGTTTTTTGCGAACTTTCGACACTCTTCAGCAAGCCTGGCTGCGTCTAAAAAAGGCGCCCACTCAAATGAATCCGGATCGTATGGAAGTATCGTGGTGATGGTGGGCCACGGGTGTCTTCCATATAATAATAAGAAAGGCGAAAAACCAGTAGTGCTCGAAGAGGCGGTGTTATAGGCTTCGGTGACGAACGGCAGAATTGCATCCTAAGTTGTGTGATCGGCGGCGAAGTGCGTGGAGACCATGTCGGTGAGCGTACGGTTAAAGCGTTCAGGAAAGCCATTCGTCTGCGGGTGGTAAGCAGCAATTTTGCGGTGAACAACGTTGCACTATTTGAGAATGGCTTCGACGAATTCCAACAGCAAGACACGGCCTCAATCACTGAGCAGTTTCTGGGGTGGCTCATGACGCCGCATATATTGTTGGAGCAAAAAGGAGGCCACATCGTGCACTATAGCCGCGGGGAAGGTGACGGCTTCGGCGTATCGCGTGAGGTGGTCTACAGCGACGATGGCCCAGTGGTTACCAGCCGACGTTAACGGAAGTTGCAAATACAAACCAATGCCGACGCACCCAAACGGCCGGTCGGGGTGTGATAGAGCTCGCAAACGTGCCGGCAACAGGTGCATTTATGTTTTGCGGCGCTTACAGTCTAAGCAGGAGCGTACAAATTTTTGCACGTAGCGGTTCATACCTCGCCGAAAGTACCATTGGCGAATGCGGGGGTAAGTATTCGATACCACAGAGTGGGCACATTGCGAATCAGAGTGGAACGACTCACATATGTCAGAGTGCAGAGAGCGGGGTATGACTAGTGGTGCTAGTAGGCATTGGCGGCTTTTACCGTTCTAAATCCGTCGGTGGAGGATGTAGTCGCGCACTGCAGAATGGTGGGCCCGACGACGCAGCGCGTGAGCAGATGGTGTTGCCGATGGATCAGTCAGAATGTTTATCAGTGAGGCAATCTATTGGTCCTTGCGCTGCTCGGTAGTGATGGCATGATTATCGATGGAAGAAACAGCAAGGTGGCACGCTGAGCTGTGGGCATTGTCATCAGGGAAGAGCATTGTCGTCACGCAATCTCCAATCCGGAAGACTCCTAGACAACCTTGATGGAAGATTTAGGAAGTGACATCAGCCAAGCTCATAGAGAACCCCATGTTTCGGGACAATTTGGTCGCTTCTTCAAGTGGCTACTCTGTATGTCAAACAACCAATGCCACGACTAGTTTTTTTCACAATGGCTCCAGCTTTCTCTTTCCCTCATGCTTCTGAAGCCGTGAAATGGGAGCATTCTTTTCAGCGAGCGGTTCACGTTTGAAAAAGTGTGATGAATGTGCCAAGACTCGAACAAGAGCCCCCCGCTGGATTCCTTTCTATTTCTAGAACAGCAGCACCACCAATGTCGACTTTATGGTCGCGTTTCTCCCAAGGCTTTTTTTAGGAGCGAAGCTCCTTAAGGCGTGGGCTGTGCGTCCCCTGTATGTAGCCACCTCTCGTTCAGTTCTTGCAGTGTTCACTAGATGGCGGTACTTGTAGCTGACGGCATTAAGTATTACGCTAGCCACCGCCCGATCCAAAGGGTACAGCCATATCCATCCGTCCATCCGTCCATCCATCCATCCATCCGTCCGTCCGTCCGTCCGTCCGTCCGTCCACCCATCCGTCCGTTCGTCCGTCTGTCCGTCCGTACGTCCATCCATCCATCCATCCATCCATCCATCCAAAAGATGCAAGATGTTATAAACTAGACGGCGGTACGTGTAGTTGATTATGAAAGATGCGAGGTGTTATAAAATAGGAATGATGCCACATATGGCGCGGTCATCGTTCGATATAGTGCGGCGACGTACGCTAGGGGGAGCGTTGCAATAAAATCGAGTGGGCAAAATGTACGGAGGATTCATGGTTTACCAGGTTTACCTCCGGAGCTTCGCCCACTCATCATCATTCACTTCGTGGATGTGGCGGCACTTTTTTTTGCAAGAGCACTCTGCTGCACGTTTGCTTGCGTTTGACAAGTCTCGTGCATATGGTCTCTTGCGTCTCATCGTAAGCTTTTCCGCCTTTGTCTATTTCATAATAAATATCTTCATATTCGAGCTTTTCATGAACAACTTATTTTGCCCCTTTCTTACGTACCGACTGGGGGAGGGGTTAGAAAAAAATTGGCAGCATATCCACGGAGTGAATGATGGAGTGTGGGGCGAAGCATTCGTCCGTCCATTCCTTCTTGCTCCCGTCCATCCATGCGTACGTCTGTGTGACCGTCCCTGCATTCATCCGCCTGTCCGTGCGTGCATCTGTTCGTGCGTCCGTCCCTGCGTTCGTCCGTGCATCCGCCCCTGAGTCTGTTCATGCGTCCATCTATGCATCTGTCTGTGTGTCCGTTCGTCCATCTATTCAAATATCCAAGTACCACCATCTCGCATATTTTCATCATATATTCCCAATATAGATGCACCGCCATCCAGCGGACATTCCAAGGACTAAACGAGAGGTGGCACACGCACACTTTCTTACGGCTTGCACTTCGGGTCTACTTCCTACCTTTAGCCACCTCGAGTTCATAGTATATACTAGTTCACTGTATTCATGGCATTGTGGCCCAACGCTCGCTAAACCAAGGAGGTTACGCCCAGCGAGTATAACGTGGCAACCTTTTCCTGTCAGATTGTGCTCAATGTACATGCCAATGGCTGGTTATGGGAAATGAGAGACAGGAGAATTCGGCTTTTACTTTCTTACGGCTTGCGCTTCGTATCTACTTCCCACCTTTAACCACCTCGAGTTCATTCATGCTATATACTAGTTCATTGTATTCATGGCACTGCGGCTGAACGCTCGCTAAACCTTTCTAAAACAAAGGAGGCTACACCAAGCGAGTATAATATAGCAACACTTTCTTCTCAGATAGTGCTTAATGTACATGCCAATGGCTGCTAATGGGAATTGCAGCTAGCACGTTGACTAAAATGCAAATGCTCCTGTTTCTCATTCCCCATTAGCAGCCATTGGCATTTACATTGAGCTCTATTTTGTATTGTTCAACAACGCACAGAAGAAATCTCTCACCAGCACCACCTTGGAGGTCAAAATGTTAGACATGTTACATTCTACAACGGCTACGAGGGACGAATGAGTGTTGCTATAAGAAACTTCGCCCCTAAAAGTGGGTAACAATTTAGAGTACAGGGTGCTCTACTATGGGAGAGCTCGAAGCCGTCCCGTAGGCCTCGATGTCACTTCATGCCCTTGATGGGCTGAAGACCGTGAACGCAGTGTTTCCCTCGCACGCTAAACGAGTGACTACAATTTATTATTCCAATAAAATTCGTGCAATGCCATGAAAAACATAAACATTCTAAGATTAATTTATCCCCAGAATGTCAGAAGACTGAAGCCGCCTTCGTAGATCTGTGGCCACCTTCACCGAGCAGTATTTGCACCATTTTGCACTTGCTAGGATCAATACAGCTGTTCTTTTTGTACATAACGTTTAGATTTTAGCTAACATTGTATGGGTGTGATGTAGTAGCTTGGGAAATGCGAGCATAGGAGATGACAGCGCCACATCACCTGGAAGATGAGAAAAATGAAGGGGCATTGAAGCGCGCTCATTGAAGAAAGAAGAGAAGGCGCTCGCGCAGAACGAAGTTGTTCGGACGCCGACGAGACGACACAAGGGAGCCTAGGGTGAACCCACAACTACGCACGAGCTTCGAAAGGCTGGGTTCCTGTCTTAGAGCCATGGGCGTCCTCGGGGCACGGCGTGTCGGCATGGCCAGGCACAAGTTCTTGGCGAGTGGTCCTGCATACATCTGCGGTACGGCGAGCACCCTCGAAAGACAGGTGCTGCTGACCTGCGAGCCTACGTCGGTGACAGTGTGGGGGTACGTTTAGACCTGGCGATGCCCTCTACAGCGGGATGCTTACCTGTGCACCCAAGCGACGACTGCATCCGAGCCTGGCACCCATTTCAAGGCACCGGGCTACGGCTCAGACTATCAGATTGTTTATTCTTTTCTTATGTGTGTGAATCGCGTGCGTATACGACAGCTACTACTGTATTTGCAATGTTTTTTTTTTCTCATCCAATATAACTTCATTTTCTTTTCCGCACTGTTTCCATCTTTTTTGCGTCACACGCCTTGCTACATGACGAACCTAACCACGACAATGGGTAAAGAAAATTGTTTGACCCCCCTCCAAAATACATTCGTCCCGAATGGTAATAATGAATAATAATGAAATAAATATTTATTAGAATACCAAGATAAGAATGGTCTCAATCATCTTTCCTGTGGCACCCCAAGCACCAACAATGCTTTGAGATATCCTCGTGGACCAAAAATTTCAGAATTTTATTCATTCCTCAGATTCGGTATCGATATGTTGCGAAGCCTGCATCAAATTCCCTGCAAATAACATATATTTATAAGATATGGGAAAGGCAGTCTTTAAAATTGTAGCACTATAAATGACGTTTTGTTGAAATACTCCCCTCGCTTCCTCTCCGATTTTTTTTTCACCCAGCTCCCGTAAAACTGAATTTTGGTATTGCGGCCAGCTAGCTGAGATGACACTCACTAGAGTGCAAGCTTGGGCTGCACACGATTCGTTCAATGATTTATGCGATTCTTTCCTCAAAAACTGCGGGTTTTTTTATCAAGACTGACATGTCAAGCTGATAGCCAAACATCATTCGTGACCGGGAAGTGCCGGGTCTCCAAGGCACGCTAGACAGATGACGGTGGTATATTGTGTGGCAGAAAGACGCCCAAATCGGTTCCTTTTGTCTTCGCGTGTAGCATGAAAAAATGAAATGGCTTCACTTCAATAAGTAAAGAAATAAAAAATTACATCCTTCGCGACATCCTATTGTCAGTGACGCGCCTGCAATCAGCGAGCGCAGCATCTCTTCCCGCCACCCCGCGGGTACTGCGCTAACCATTTGAGACCACGTGACTGGCGGCAGCTTTCGCTGGGCTCGCTGCTGCGCTGGTTGGTTTATTCGATGCTGTTGTTGGACGTCGGAGCGGGCTGTTTGGTTATGCGGTGAAAGAATGAACGCGCGCTTTCTGTTTCTTTAAACGGTGGTCGACAACGCTTGAATGGTTTAGGTGGCTCAGTGCTTCAAATACATCGACACGTTTCCTCGTGAGTGCCGCGGTGTTGCCTGTTTTATCGCCAGCTCCAAGAGTTTGAGAAGCAGTTCGTCGTGAAGCGTGTGTCTTGTGTGCGGAGAACGAGTTTTCGTGTTCATATAATACTATCTGCCGAAGGAATAACTCTGAGCTGAATCAGGTAAGCATGACTGCGCTTCGCCCTAAACACGAGCGTATGTGTGTGTGTGATTTCCGAAGGTTCAACGTCCGGTCCATCTTTCGTGTCCTAAGCAACTTGTGCGAAGACATCATGAAACGTTTTGCGAAAATTTGCAACAACGTGAGTATTCAGAGTCCTTGCGGCGCATTTATACTATATATCGACTCATTCTAACTACGGGCTCATTTGCCCTCGAACTCCCGAAACCCTGATGTGTACAGCTGACATCAGTTTGTCAGCCATTGAAAAATTCTCTGTCGCTGACAAAATATGACGAGGCAGCGATGTTTGCGAGCTATATTTGACCAAAGTTCATAGCGTCAAACCATTTCCATTTTGGTAGCGTAAATACGTTGCTTCCACTTAATAAGTCGTGGCACTGTATGATGATGCACACGGTGCAAAACGCAACGCAGCCAGTGAGAGAAAGCTGGAACACAGCACCGAACGAGCGAAGGCACCCGGTAAAAGTTGAATGCACACTAGACATAGCCCGGATGTAGTACAAAGCGAAATCAAGTAGATCGCTTGCTGCACGGTGTACAACTCCTCGCACAGAAATTGTAATTTTTTTCCTTTCAAGGTTTTTATGAATTTGTTATTTTAGAGTAAAAGAAAGCTATAAATATGTGTTTATAACCTTTCTTAGCATAACGTGACGTTCGTGCCACACATTATACCCCGCGACAACTTTCTGTGGCAGCACAGCCAAGTCTACGGAGCCGAAGCACGCTTGTCTTACTGCGCCACAGCATGTAGTCGCTCAACAAAAACGTTTGTATATTGTTCCGGGTAACTAAGATTTTACCATTCGTCATTTACATTTTTCGCGGATTTATTTTTTAATTAGTGAATAAAAACGTTGCGCAGTAGAAAAAATTTTGTTTCACGCTCTCTCAGGTTTTTTGGGGGTTTTTTGGCTTCCGTCGCCTTTTTACCTCACCGCATTCCTCACTGTCAAAGATGGCGTCCACCGGTTACAGCTCGTCAACGTCGCTTACGGAGGAAACACCGCCGCGTGCCGCGAGTCCACCAGCTGCGCAGCCGTACCAGGCGTTGTCAAATCAAAAGCTGTCCGTACAGGCCAAGAAGGTGGCGTACAACGTTTACGCGCAAGTAAGGAAAAGCGACCCGCAGCTGTCTGTGAGAGCCGCATGTCAGAAAGTCAGCGAGCTCACTGGTGTTAGCGAGCGCAGTGTCTTCCGGATTAAGGTCGACGTTAACAGTGGAACTCTGAAGTCACCGAAGCGCAAGCGCCTGCGCCTACCCGCCGTGGATGACCGTGCGAAAACCGGAAAGACAAGATTGGAGCTTCACGACAGCTTCTCCCTCGCAGCTCTACGAAGAAAAGTGCATCAATACTTTCTGAGGAATGAACTCCCAACAGCTGCAAAACTGGCTCAAGATGTAACCAGTGACAGTGACATGAACATGCCTAAAATGAGCGTGCGAACGATGCAAATGCTGCTTAACGATATCGGCTTTTCCTTTCGCAAACGGAAGAGAAACTGTGAGCTTTTGGAAAGAGACGACATCATCACGTGGCGACGGCGGTACCTGCGTACCATCCGACAACTTCACGCTCAAAAACGGTACGTGCATGATGAGTTGTGTAACCATTACATGAATAATTGAATGTATCATTCACCCAGCAACCTGGGTCCACGCGTCAGTAAATCACGTCACAATATTATTAAAAATTGCTCTCGAGTTCCCAAAGATGCGACTCGCGTTTCCTGCAGCGAAACGCGAACAAACGCGAGCCGAAACGCGAGCAAACACGAGAAATCGAAACCGAAACACCCGTCGAAGCGGTCGGACTACTTGGCGCAGTAGCACATGTGCATAGGCTCCGCCCACGTAGCCTTGGCCGTGCTGCCACAGAAAGTTGTCGCCGGGTATAGTGCCTATGGTGGCCAGTGCTGCAGCATGGTCACCGAGGAGTCCAATAAATGTGCGATTTCATACGGGCCGCCATTAATAAAGACCTTATATTTGCTCGAAATATTTCGGAATTAGTATGCCTAACTATTATTTCATCGGATAAAACTCAAACCGGGCAGATTCATTTTCTTCTCACGAACCCTTTATGCGTGAATACGTTTGAAATTCAAGAACCAATCGCAACAAATCCTTTAAAGATGTCCGTTATCACTCAGTGTTGTTGGCTAACATATCTACAAATTATTTCCTTAGTGCACGTGTTCTTACGCATAGGTCCTACTAAGAAATTCGTTCAGGAGCGCCACATGCATGAACAACAATGTTTGTTTACTTATGTACGTTTTGCCATAATTTTTCTGTTTCTTTTTTTTTTCAAACCTGGTATATGAATGAGAAACTTGACCTCTTATGAAAGTTTTATCGTTTGTTCCAGAATAACCACTGTTGCTTGCGTGAATCCTAGTATGTACAGTCGTCAGAGATCTTAACTCGAACGTTTCACAGAGTCACCTGGACTAATTTTCCTGGTGCGAGAAAATTGGTACTGTTGCAGAGATTATATTACGATATGCTCGAATAGTATGTGAGCATGCATGGTTTAAGGGCCTCAAAGCAACCTCTGAAAATACGACGTACGAACGCGTTATTCTTTCCCGGCATCTCCCGTCTTTGTGGTACGATTCGTGACGTCAGCTGATGGTTCACGTGACATCAGCATAAAATAACAATTCAGTTGGTCACATACGAGAGACATCTATTGTGGCCTACGCAGTTCAGCAACGCAGTCCCATGCCCGTCCGGCCTCGTATCTCGCAACTATTGTGCGTGCTACACTGATTTCACCTTGTTTTCTGCATTTGAAAATGAGAAAAGGGACGTAGCAGTGTGTAAAACCCCTCCATCACGCCTACTGCCGCTTTATCAGGTAACGCCAACCACTGTTCTGCCGCCACCGCCTAGTTCCGGTTCCGGAGCTTCTGAAGGAAAGTTATTCAGCCGCCTCGATCCATTTTTTTCCCCTTCTGTCTTGTTTCTCCCCACTTGAGAAAGCAAATATTTTCTTTTTCATTCCACAAGTGTTGTCTTGAATTTCGTCCTAAGCCACGTTGCCGCAGCGCACCAAGCTGCCTGACGGTGTCGACAGCCGAGTGGTAGGACAGCGTGAAGGAGGCGAGGTGGAGGTATCAAGTGGTGTGAGTTTTTTTTTTTACTCCACCCTATCCATGGGGTGGGTACATGAACCGGAAAAGCAGCAGAGACATAATGGCGGCACCTAGGCTTCCGCTTGTTCGAAGACTGGTATAAAGGAAGAGGAGGAGAGCGAGTTGGCACTACTTAACTACTAGCCAGTGGAAAACGCATCGAGTGGCTTTAGCAGCGTGTATAGTGGAAAATCCATCCAAATCAGAATTCAAATTTCAATTTTAATTTCTCATTGCCGAAAGCCCAATAGAGTACAATGTTCATGCGAAATAGGTCATCAGAGAAAAAGCTGCATTTGTGCGGCTTGACGAGGCTCGGCTTTCCCGTACAGCAGCAGTGACAGTACGAAACATACCGGTGTCAAAGATATTATTCTCCACAATGTGCGAATGAAAAAAATAAGAATATCAAACAGCAAAACAGATTAAGAAAAAAACTCTATATAACGAAAAAAAAAAGATATGAATGCTGCATACTTCTGCAAAAATATACAAGAGAAACTACTGCTAAAGTAACTACTGCAAAAATCTGCTAAGGAATCATAAGTTTTTCCATATATTCATATAAAGAGATACATCGCGAAAAGAGATCAAGCAAGCTTTTGTTAGTACTGTTTAAAATATCGACGTTTTTTCTGGTATATTTCATTTAGGGTGAATGCGACGAATACATGATCGAATTTTTTCTTCCCCATAATGAGTACGTGCGACAAGAACGTGATATGGAGGGTTATACCTGAAAGACTGAAAAAAAAAATATTTGCTCGTAGATTCGCTATTGCTTCAAATCAGCACTTAGTTCCTATACTCCATGTGTTTTATGTAGAAATCACTGGCGAGAACGAGATATTGCTTGTAGGAAGCGTAGTGCAGGGGAGAAAGAAGCTCTTGTCTCGTTTTTTAACTCTGTGTGGTTTAGAAGCCCTTCGAGATCTCGGACACAGAACCCAAAGATAAGCAGCACTGGCGTGTGTTCGAGTAAAGATTTCTAACGATTGTATTGGTCGTTGGAGTTTGCGTAGGCAGTCTGATTGGCATTGTCGTTAAAGTTCTCCTTCACCTGCAATAATCCACTTTTTGGTTGTGAAAATACGCTTGAGCTTTTTGAATGACAATCACTTGTTTTTTGCTGGCGGTGCTTCGTTCTTTAAGCGTAACACAGTTTCCGACAAAACAACCTGCCATGTATGAATGAGAGGAGAATCTAACAATAAATAACGCGCTCAACAAAACAAACGGGTAAAACAGTGATTGATGCGTGGTTACAACCTATATAACAAGATATTCTAACTGCGCCTACACAAAGCGGCTTCAAGCCCTCACATGGGAAAGATGGTCACACTAGCTAGTTGCTACACTCGAACCGAAAGCACTTTTTCTCGAATAATGTAAATGGTACAAACTAAAGTTTCTGACCGAAAACAAGCGATTCCAACGTGGGTCTCAGAGTTGCCAGTACCGCTTTTAATAAGTGGATTCAGGCTTCTTTTTCGCTGAATCGCTTGTAGAGTTTTCCACTGACTTGTGCCGTTTTTCTGTATTACGAAGAAAGAGAGAGAGGGGTGTAGGCCTATTTGCAGTTTCACAAATCGACTAAGAGGCTGTTGCTGGCAATACCTCGAACCATGGTGATTGCTTGAACTTTATGCGCATTTAATCTGTTGTTTGTGAAGTTATGCGCGCCATTATTATAGCTATGTGATCAAATATAAGAACAGTGCTACAGACAAGGAGCGACGAAAATGGCACAGCAGGGGCGTAGCCAGAAGTTTTACCTGGGTGAGAGGAGGGTTAATGCATACTTCATGAACGTTCGTGCGTGCGTTTGTATGTGTGGGCGTATATTTATTCAAGCGAATTTGAAAAACTTCGGGATAGGCTTGGTTCTACTCGTTCCCCCTCTGGCTATGCCCAAGTTACACGACAGCGCTTCGTGTACAGTGATCGTTCTGTTCTGCGAGCTGAAGCTGGCGCTCCCTACACCAGTCCGTAAAACGTGTTGTAGTATGGTTTGCTGAATCGATGGAGACAGTTTTGCTAGCAGTACGTTGGGCCTTTAATTTCGCCGTAAATACTGTATCTCTAACTGATGTGCCATAATTTGGTTGTCTTCGGAGTAACTCATGGCATTACCCGATCCTAATGGACGGTCAGCGCTGAGATAGTAATCGCTGGTGCTCCGTAATAGTGTGTAACAGATTTTTTAGTTGTACGCTAACTACCGTTTTTTTTTTCTTTTTAGGGTGTAGTATTCATGCTAAGGCCTCTTTAAAATTTCAGATCTATGTACGTGATACATTGTTATAACCTAATGTCAATATATTCTTTTCTGTGGCTTGAGGGCCAAGAGTTGATCACGGGGCCTTACTGAAAGTCCGACATTATTTAGCTTCTTGAATGTGAGTGGCGTATGCATACGAAAAAAAGTTTTTTACTATGCCACCATCCTATATATCGCAGTGTTTGTACATGAACCAGGTTTTCGGCAGAGCCTGCAGCGCATAAAATATCCTCGAGATATTTCTATTATTTTGCTCGGAGAAACATGGCCTGCTGAAGCCACGTCTCACATATTGATTTAAAGCAAAGACACCGGGCACTGATATTCTCAAACCAAAGCTGTAGGAATAGTATGTTACTTAATAACTTTATTCTCGTCGGTCGGTAAACACAGCCGTGCAATGACGATGAAGTATTCAATGTGCAAAAGTTACTTCCAATCGGTATTTTATTTGCTTACACTAGACGGTGACCCGCCTGCGCACCCTGCTTGCATGCCACCACCATCGGCCCCTCAACCAAAGAGAACAGCTAACTCGGTGACGCTGGCAGCAAGTCTACCGAACTGTAATCAGCAGACAGTTATGATTGCGACGATGTCTTCACGCACATTTACAGTCAAAAACAAAAACAAGCATGCCGGAGTGCACCACTACGTTCAAACCAATCTACTGGCAAGCTGAAACTAATTTCAACAAGCTACGCTGCTTCATTTGCTCCAATTACGCTATCGGAAAATTTAATACACCTCAATCAACAGACCATCTAGAAAAATTCGAGCTACTGGCGCCAAGCAAAATAAAGGATGTTCGAGTTGACACGCGTAAGAATGTTTTGACCATCGACGTGTTACCTCAAGCATATCTGCTTGCTCTAACTAGGGTCATAGACTTGGACGTATCAAGCTCAGAGCTCACATTTCACTTAAAGATGACATGATGCTAGATGTGATATAGGATGCCGACATCTACATTGCTTTTGGGGATCTTCCAAAGCGGGCCAATTATGTTAGTGACCATAGCAATATTGTGCAAGTCTCCCGGCTGGGCGACTCGCGTTCTGTGAAGATTGGCCTCTAAGGTGACACCTTGCCATCTGAAGTGAAGGTCGGATACTTTCATCAAGTGATGCGTTTGTTCACTCCAAGACTGCTTCATTCCTATAAATGTAATAAATAAATGGATCAAGTGATTCAAGATTGCAGAGAGAGAGAGAAGTAAACTTTTATTTTGAAACAGTGCCCCGAGCAATGCCCGGTGTCACCCTGAGGTGGGAGGGCTCCATGGTCCAGGAACCCTCAGGCTTCTACTGCCCTCTTGGCCCTGGTGACAAGTTGTTGTTGCTCTTCCGGGTCTTCGAGGGCGAGCTTCGCCTCCCACGTGTCGGTTAGATTGTAGAAACATAATTATTTCATTATGCTGTCCTGCGCCACAGAACGTGCGATACGGCCGAGCAACTGCAATGAAATGTCTCACTTGCCATGGCTCGCGCGAAGCGTTGTCAAAAGATTATTCGTTAAAGAAAAAAGTTTAGGAGCATCATATCGTACGCCAGCAGCCATGTGTCAGTGGTGGATTCTGCCGTGACGCAGCTAGCGGGCGCTATAGAGACAGTAAGACGAGCTTAGAAGGCGACAACCTCTGCGAAAGAAAGAAAGATGGCAGCATATCCACGGAGTGAATGATGGAGAGTGGGGCGAAGCATCCGCTGGTCCATTCGTTCTTGCTTCCGTCCGTCCATGCGTCCATCCATGCGTCCATCCGTCGGTGCAGCCATCCGTGAGTTCGTCCATGCATCTGTCTCTGTGCCCGTTCGTCCATGTATTCAACACTCCAAGTACCACCATCTCGCATCTTTTCATCATATATTTCGCATATGCACCACCATCCAGTGGACATTCCAAGGACTGAACGAGAGGTGGCACACGCACACTTTCTTATGGCTTGCGCTTCGTGTCTACTTCCCACCTTTAACCCCCTCGAGCTCATAGTATATACAAGTTCACTGTACTCATGGCACTGCGGCCCAACGCTTGCTAAACCTTTCTAAAACCAAGGAGGTTATGCCCAGCGAGTATAACGTAGCAACCCTTTCTTGTCAGATAGTGCTCAATGTACATGCCAATTGCTGCTAAGGGGGAATGAAAGACAGAAGAATTCGGCTGTTAGTTAACGCGCACGCAGCGAATTTTTATTGTTCAACAACGCACAGACAAAATCTCTCACCGGCACCACCTTGGAGGTCAAAATGTAAGACTGGTTACACACTACAATTACTACTACGACTACGAGAGACGAACGGGTGCCACTATAAGAAGCTTCGTCCATAAAAAAGAATGGAGTGTCTCAATACAGATGATACCGAGGGTTTGATGAACAAATAGGCTGCTAAAATTGCGTGCGTCGCTGTCTATAGGCAACGACATTTGCGCCGCTGACGAACGCCTAGGGCAATTGCTGCCCAGACTGGACGGATAACGCGATATCCTACTCCGACAGACCATCAGGTTTCTCTTAAGTGACTGGCACCACCACCACTGCCCAATACATCACAGCCATGGAGCCAAAAACGTGCAGACCCTTTCAAAGTGGTGGCGGGTGTCGCGTGGTCCTCACTGCCACCTCTTCGCACTCATAAAGAGTTGGTGCAGAAGGCTCCGAAGTCTACATGATGGTCCGCAGATGATTTAGAAGAAGAAACCCGACAAGTTCTCACCTTGTTGAGTTCTCTTATGGTGAATATGCGCATCCACCTAAACACAAGGACAACTTCATCAGCCCAATGCGCACTGGACGTTTTGGATTTCTTGGAGCCAGTCCTAGCAAGACTTTTATATGCAAAGCAGCTCTTTGACTTGCGTTTGTGAGGACGTTCGTATGTGCGTCCATACCAAAGCGCCGCGACGCGTTCCCCTCACCTCAGCTGTTGGAGCGGTGCCAAATAGGTCACGCCACCGCTGCGTGCTGACGTAACGCACCCCTCACTCGCTTCTCTCGCATGTACGCGCTGACGTCACTCTCTCTTTCACCTGCAGCACGCCAGCCGCAGCGACCGCACCTGCCGGCTCCTCCGCCCTCTCGCTACACACTTCTTTCTCACTTCACCCTATCTGCCGCCCGTAACGCTTGACGGCACGTCTCGTGGAAACACTCTTTTGGCTCGTTTATCTGCAATTAAACTTACAGAAAACCCAACCCGCCTCCCATGTCTTTGCGTTTCAGACAAAAGTTTACTCGAGTAAACGTTACACCAAGTTTCGCTTCAAACTGTTTTTCCAGCACCATCGTCAAGACTCGTTTCAACCGGGCCAACGTCCTGCTCGCCGCTGCTGCTTCGCATCCTATTAGGGTTCCCTTCGGGGACAGGATCCATTGTTTTATTTTTCAAACATCTTGGATTCCAGTCTACTTTGAGACAATTGTAGAGAAACTGGTCTCAAGCATTTCTAATATGCACATGTCACTTCCTGCGTATACGTGCTAAACGTTGATGTGTGTTTGCACGTACCACTTGTTCTCTCTTTCCTCCTCCTTTCTCTATTGTTTTTCTCTTCTTTCTCTTCTTCCATGTACGATCGCTAACCAGATACAACCTGGTTAACTTCACTTCTTTTCTTTTGCCTGTCTCTCACAATTCTAAAAAAAAACAGGTGAAAAAAACACAGCTTACGTAGCCCGGCTATCTTATGTACATTTCGCTACGCAACGTTGACCGTGTGACTTCGTCAATGATTATAAGCGTGGAAAAAAGAATAGGTGCGTGTTTTTCGATGGTAAATTTAGAAATAGCCACAAAAGAGCTATGAAGGATGATTTAAATACTATCGTCATTCAAACCAAAACTTTTCAAAAGTGCTTTCGTATATAATAAATAAAAAATACTTGGAAAATACTTGATTGGTGGCCTGACGTTCGTAAAGGGCTTCTAGAACAAATTTCAGGAGGGAAGAAAGGAACATGCTCAAATGTAAGACCTTTGTCAACACTGAAGAGCGAGCCACTCAGTTGTCGAGCTCGTCACGCATAAGCAAAATACGAAAGGTCTTGGTCAATTCAAAGTCGCAGCAGTCTTTGACGCTTACCGTGCATTTGGCCCTGTCAGACCCACGCATGTTCCTTGCGGCGTTTAGCCCTCGGAATGAAAACTCACGTGCTCCCTAGAGTTTGTGAAGTTCTGTTTCTTTGTTTCAACGCAGTGTTTACGTAAAAACGAGCAATAGCTGTGAACAATTCGAGCCTTAGTCGTTGTACGTAAGATATGTACTTGCATCACCCTACGATTTTATGTTAACACCGTGGACGTGATAATCAGGACATATTTTCCCGACTTATGATTCGATCGTTCTTTATGTGGCTCTCACGATCCGGAAACCAAGAGCTATGACGGATTTACTTGACGCCAAAGTCTTAAAGATACTGGGCATGCCTAATATTGCAAATGGCAACAATTTTATAAGTTCACATAAAATAGAGATAGCCCCAAGTCTCTAATTTATGAAGAAACCTCAACTTCCCTTTTCAAAGAGACCCTGAAACAGTTTTCACGATTTTTTACAAACACATTGGGCTGGTAGACCAAGTCCCAAGGGTAATTTATGGACCAATTCGAGCTCTCTACGTAAACTCTTAAATTTAATACAATGCTTTAAAGCTGCTAATCAGTCCAGATCGCTGGGACTCGGCAAAACGTGTTTTCAACCACCCATGCACCAAGCGACACGCTCTGCCCCACTGACCCCATCGTTTCCAGGTGATCTGACTGGCTGTGGTACGTGCAGCACAGACTTCCAGTATCGGATCGGTGGTGGGATTTACGCGTAAGCGGTCTCACGCGACATCGCGACGCAGGCGCCGTTAAGGCGAAACTTAGTCCCACGCGCTCGAAGGAAGTAATAAGGACACTTGAGGGTGAAAGGCGGAGTGGAGGAGGAGGTTACTTTCTTTAGTACTCGTAGCTCCGTAAATAATGGGTGTTTGGATTGAACTCTGGTGCCAATGGTTTGCTCCAGTAGTGGTCTAGGGAAAAACTGAACGTGAAAAAACCATATCAGGAACCCTTTAAAAACAGCACAAACGGCTGAAGTTTACGTTCATCGCACAGAACCTCATCTGAACACAGCACGGAATTAAGGATTTACTGGTAAAAACGATACACTTCTGATGACGATGCAAACGACAACCATATATCCTATCATGTTTACTTGAAAGCCGCATGTTTATTTTAAGGCATCAACACAAACACAAGGCTGCGGAACATATGTTTTCTTTCACAACATAAACTGAATATGAACATACACCAGCTTGTCCAGCCAAACTATACATTAAAACAACCACATGTGTTATGCCTTACGCGGTGGTTTTTTCGGACGCTGAGGTGCAGCTCCAGAAGACGCAAGGACCCTAAAAAGCCTATACATATGCATGTCCCTCGTTATCAGAAAGGGTTTAATTCCAAAATTATATATGCTGAATCACAGTATATTAGTGCTGCACTGCGGGTGAACTTTTGCCACCTGCGATTCTTTAGGTTTTGTCCTTAGGTAAATGAGCTCTTACATTTTGGCCCCACCTAGCTGCGGCCACTATCAATGATCGAAATTTGAGCCCATTCCATCGAGTTTAACAGCACTAACAAGGTACTCCCGGCCTCTCTCGTCCTCTCGACCTGTTCCCATTTCCTGGAGAGCTGACGTAATTAGGATAGAAAAAGTTTGGTTTTTTTTTTCATAGCTTCAGCGAGTTTATTTCAGCACTCTTGCACCCAACGCCCTAACCATGGCACAGTACATACTTGATTGACGTTTTAAGAGGGACATCTTTGCGCGGTTCAGAGTATGCGGATGTGCTAACGTTTCCGCTGTCGCGCTTCGTTAAGGAGCTGTCTTTTCTTTGGTCGCGATAGAGTGCAACGCGGAGCGTAAGGAAAGAAGGAAACGGGAAGACTCGCGGCTGACGCTGGCGTTTAAAGTGCACGGTATCCAGTCTGCTCAAATATTTAGCTTAGGGAACGTTTCGTGAAAACTTTATCAGCGCTAGAATGTGGGACAACGAGGTAGGAGAGGATATTTTCTGTGCGAGGTTTAACCGAGCCGGAGAGCTCCCTACGCGGCACCTTTCTTACGAGCGAGACGCGCAGTAATAATTCAAGCGCTCCTTGTCCCCAGCGCCTGCGGTGGTGAAAATTTGAACAAGTAATCGTGGTAGCGTGTAATTCAGTTTCGGAAGCCAATGCTGCAGCTACGCAAAGCTCGAATGGATGGCGGTAGTCTCTTCAATAACTATGGCTGATGGCTGCTGTCATTCTTCATCATGTTGTACTCTAACAATTGACACCACGAACTGATGCAGTTAAGTAAGTGCACATGAACAATACTAGCTCCATCTCAATTCATCCGCAAGGCTATGAATCAGATATTCTAATAAATAGGAGTCTAACGATAATTCGAGTTCAGTGCACTTGAACTCCACTCCTGTTTTCGGCGAGTGAGTAAGCGTAGTGATTATGATAAATAGTTTGGCCTTGTCACCCACACACGTGCAACATACACTTTCAGGTTGCATGCCTGGTTCTTAGAACGAATATGAGTATTTGCCGCAGAAACAAGCGTAACTTTAACACATGATACGTTGTCGCTCCTGATTTTGTCTTGAATGAACAAAAAAACAAGCATTTACCTAAAGTACTCAAGTTCGGCGTTTATAACACCTTGACGTGAGAAATTTTCTTAACTCTCTTTCCAACCTGTTTAGTTAATGTTAGCAATCTCGCCATTTTAAACTCATTTTTTTGTGATCGCAACATTATGTCAATGTGCCCAGAGAGACAGTGTATTTCTAATATTGCCTTCATTATTGTACACCATGTTTGTTTATTGTTTTTTTCTCTACATTTTGAGTTTTTCATGTTTGTATCCTTTCTGCTTCGCGTACAACACTCTGCCGATGTGTACCGGAGTAAGGGAGCCTCGTTAAGCCACAACTGAGCGGCTTTCAACGTGATAGCGTTAGAGAGCTTGTGTCGCAGGAATTCCGCCGTTGGCGCCGGCACCGATGGTTGCGAGCGAAAAATCGTCCGTGAGCAAAAAATTGAGAAAGAAGCAAATAAAATAAAGAATAACGTTTTCGGTTCCATTGAGGATTAAACCCGGGCCATTCGCGTTGCAACCAGGTGTCTTATCACCAAGCCACGGTGTTACTTGCAGCTTCTTCGAAAAATAGAAAACACTACATAAATGGGGAAGTAGTCTCCTTAACGCATTTTGTTCTGCAGGTGTCACGACGAGAACGAACTCATTCGGTGATTTGTAGGCGCATTTGGGAAGCCACAAAACTACGTCGAAAAAGACCGGAATAGTGCAGCCATCGTCGCTAAAGACACACAGGAACTATTAAACAGTTCTAAAAATGGACAATGGTGTTTATCTAGCGGAAAACATATCATGCCTTTCCAGAGGCATTGATCAAGCAAAGAGCAAACACTAGATAACGTGCTGCCATCTATGAGGCATTGTGAGACTCTTTATGGCCTCCGTGATGGCCAGCGCGCGGCTGTTATCTTGCAGGCCATGTTACTCTTGCTTTAGATCAAAACCTGTATGCACCATTCGCGCTCGCTGGTACAATCTACTGTTGCGCGTGTGCGCGCGTGTGTCTGTGTGTATGTAACGAAACATATGACTAAGTATGCACTTAGCGGTTGAAGGGTCCATTAAAGGCCGGATTTCGCTGCCACGTTGAACTCTTAAAGGCGAAGGTCCCCCAAGTATTTTTCTTACACCACATGTGTTTATTCACACAAGGCTGCAACAAAGAGTCAGCTCAAATTAACTATTGAAACTTATGCTACTCGCTGCACAAAAGGTGAACATGATTTCACCGATTTTTCTACATGCGCCCACATCTGCAGAAAGATATAGCAGAAAGCGCTGGTTTTTGTGCATTAGTACTATGTTAATGTATTTGTAAAGTTACGTAATTACAAATACACATGAAAACATGTGAATGCCAAGAAAAAAGTAGTGAGTGGTTAATCAGGCAACACCAGCTGCGAAAAGCCGCACAGCCTCTTCCCGTTGCATCTACAGTAATCACGCTTTTAAATTGCGAAGCATTTTTAGCGAACTTCGGCGACTTTTACGGTATCTATCTATCTATCTATCTATCTATCTATCTATCTATCTATCTATCTATCTATCTATCTATCTATCTATCTATCTATCTATCTATCTATCTATCTATCTATCTATCTATCTATCTATCTATCTATCTATCTATCTATCTATCTATCTATCTATCTGTCCGTCTATCCGTCTGTCTGTCTACTGTCTGTCTATACGTCTACCGTCTATCCGTCTGTCTGTCTGTCTGTCTGTCTGTCTGTCTGTCTGTCTGTCTGTCTGTCTGTCTGTCTGTCTGTCTGTCTGCCTGTCTGTCTACTGCCTGTCTATACGTCTACCGTCTATCCGTCTGTCTGTCTGTCTGTCTGTCTGTCTGTCTGTCTGTCTGTCTGTCTGTCTGTCTGTCTGTCTGTCTGTCTCTCTTTCTGTCTGTCTGTCTGTCTGTCTGTCTGTCTGTCTGTCTGTATTTCTTTCTGTCTGTCTGTTCGTCCGTCCATCCGTCCATCCGTCCATCCGTCTGTCTGTCTGTCTGTCTGTCTGTCTGTCTGTCTGTCTGTCTGTCTGTCTGTCTGTCTGTCTGTCTGTCTGTCTGTCTGTCTGTCTGTCTTACGTTTGGTGCTCTCATGGTCACCCCCTCAACTTAGCGTGAACCAAAATTAGCATGGGAGGGTAAGATGGTTTGACGAATATGACGTGCTGGTCAACAATCGTCAGTGAATCATATTGGTCATATTCGGCCACTTTTATTCGCAATTCATATTAATGACTTGTTTTCTAGTGTTTCATCGAATATTCATCTTTCCGCTGATGATTGCGTAATATTTAGACAAATAACTTCTAAGAATGATGCAACCATTCTTCAATCTGACCCTAACGTTATCAGTGCATGGTGTAACACTTGGCATATGGAACTAAACATAACCAAATGCAAAGCAATGCGTGTTACCAAGCGTACTAACCCTTCACCAGCCTATCATAATGATAATACTCCTCTAAATTATGTTTCATCCTACAAATATCTTCGTCTCCACATTTCATCTGACCTTACCTGGAACACGCACATTGCATACCTAACAAGCAAAGCTAGCAAATCACTCGGCTATCCCCGACGAAATTTTTCACGTGCCCCACAGTCCCTCAAACTAATTCTCTACAAAACACTTATCCGGCCTAACCTAGAATATGCAGCCTCTGTATGGGACCCCAGTCGGCATAAATTAATTCAGTTAGCAGGAAAAGTTCAGAACAATTCCATATGATTCATTTGATCCAACAGGACCGCTAGCATCAGTTTAATTAAAGCTAATCTAAAATTACTACCTCTAGCTTTACGACGTATAATCGCGCACATCTCTCTCTTTCAGAGAATATATAACCACCACTTTTTAGGACGCCAACTCATTTCAGTACCGCATTACATATCATCTCGCATTGATCACCAACACAAAGTCGGCATTCCATCTCGTAGGTCTTCTTCTTTCCTTCACTCATTTGTGCCACACACAAATGATGAGTGGGATCACCTTTCTCCTGATGTTGTCACCATCAAGGATACTAACCAATTTAAAGTAGCTGTACGTGATATATTTCTCCAAGTTTTCTTTTTTTTTTTAAAACTAGCCACTGCCATTTATAGTTATATCATGCGTCTATCTTCAATGATACACCGAATTTCGACTCTCGTTTGTACTTAACGTATCTTGTATTTTGTTTTGTTTTTTGTGCCGCTATACTTTGTGTAACTACTTGTAATCTTTTAGAAATGTACTTGAAAATTGTTATGAGTTCTTTTTCTGCATTTTTGTTTTTTTGTCTTGTGACCTTTTTTGAACTATACCTTCAATTTTCTGTATTTTCGCTCCAGCCCTTCTGTAATGCCATTAACCCTGAGGGTATTCTAAATAAATAAATAAATAAATAAATAAATAAATAAATAAATAAATAAATAAATAAATAAATGAATGAATGAATGTCACCATTCCATCGCCTACGTCGTCAAACACTCCCCGCCAGACAGTGGTACATGCCCGCGGGCGGGTATGTGCCGCTGGTATTCGGGTATGTGCCACAGCTTATTGACACTTAGTATTTATTTAGGAACGACGAGAACACACATGGGTTATTTTAACGTGTAAGCGTTAAGCAATACCCGACACGGTTAGCGTCAACCCAGTGAATCCATAAAGTAAATGTCAGTGTTAAGGAAAACCTACCATGAGCAGCGTTCACCTTGCGACGAATGCAAATAATAAGTTTCGGAGTTCCAGCAGGAATCAAACCCAAGCAATCTGCATGGCAGTCAAGCATTCTACCACAGAGCTATGCCAGGTCTCAGAAGTAGTTTTTGAATAGACGCTAATCATCGTAAAATGTCAATAGTGGTTGCAGTGCTGCCTACCCAGTTTTATAAACATTACGTATGTACGCCTTTGATATAGCCGTCACTTCGGGTTAACGTGAATTGTCGTTAGTTGCCATGCGCTGAAGTTGATTTATGTAGCAGTGTCCAGGGACAGCATTTTCGCGAACAACAGCGCTTTATATTAGCTTCTGGTGTTGCTAATACGCATGTTCCAGTTGACATCGTTGCGCAAGTGCAAACAACTAGTTGTATAAACATCTGCAACTCTGAAACATATGTCTTTGCTTACAACATTTGTAGATATATTTAGCGTATTTTATGGAGTGTTGCTCACGGTCACTTTCCCTCCGCATGCTTCGCATAACGTTGATTCCCAGTTACGGGGGGTCTGCCACATTTTTATCGCACAGGAACGTATTGACTGCACCCTACACACAGAGCAGCATGTAGGCGTTAACTTCCTACCATTACACGGTGATAACGAGGCATCTGGTAATGACAATTTTCTTCCTTAAACGTGGACTGGAATCGCACTGTACACCGCCCTCTAGCGTTTCACCTCCATCCACCCGCGACTTCAAGAACAGCAGCCGAGCACTATAACCGTTACACCACCGTGACGAACATCTTCTTAGAAACAGAAATAGAGACTGTGTGAATGAAAACAAGGACAGCTCACAAAGAACATTGTAAAAAAAAACTAAGTACGACAACAATTCACAGGGATCACAAGTGTCATGAACTAATGCTTAGAATAGTTAGAATGGTGCTTCACTCTATGAACGCAGGCTATGCGCAAGCGTACTGGATGTCGTCCTGTTTAGCGTAAGCATACGATCTACGCATGATAGATGCCTTTTGTTTATTTCTCTTTCTCTCTGTACGTCTCTCTCTAAGGGCAGCGCACAAGGGCGCGTTGCCCATGGAGAGAAAGAGAGAGGAAGGAGAGGCAGGTATTGCCCGTAATATGTTAGCTAACGCTAACCAAGATGGCTTTGACACACTCCACGACGGTGATTGGAGAAATGGCACATTTAAGATGGCATGCTAAAGTGGTTGACCCGTTACCATTGGACCCCTGTTGTGAAAGGTAAAATACCGGGAGGGCTCATTGATGTGAGATGTGCTCGTGTTTGATTCTGGAATCAAGCACCAAAACAATTAGGGCACTTATTATGCTGATGCTTCCAACGATAACTTGATTTTGTGTTTTTTGTTCGCAAGCCTCTTTTTCAAGGTGCTGTGTAGCGTCGACATTCCGCGCAGAACTTAAACTAACTACTTGATAATATAAAAGAAGTACGAATGACAAATTGAAGCGCACACACACACACACACACACACATACACACACACACACACGCACACGCACACGCACACACACACACACACACACACACACATATATATATATATATATATATATATAACTGGAATGAGAATAAGAAGTTTTTGGGTATAAAATAGCAGGAGCAAGCACAGGACCGAGTTGGCTAGCGGAACATGGGAGAGGCATTTGTCCTGCAGTTGACGTAGTCGAATGCGCAACTGAGCACTTCGAATCTTGCAACAACCTTTTGGGTGACTTATTAGTAAGTTTACATGCTTGACTGCGGCGTCATATACAATCATCATCATCATCAGCCTGACTACGTCCACTGCAGGACAAGGGCCTCTCCCATGTTCTGCCAGTTAACCTGGTCCTGTGCTCGCTGCTGCCAATTTATTCCCGCAAACGTCTTAATCTCATCTGCCCACCTAACCTTCTGTCTCCCCCTAACCCGCTTCCCTTCTCTGGGAATCCAGTTAGTTACCCTTAATGACCACGAATATTCTTTCTACGCGCTACATGCCCGGCCCATGTCTATTTCTTCTTCTTGTTTTCAGCAATGATATCCTTAACCCCCCTTTGTTCCCTAATCCACTCTGCTCTCTTCTTGTCTTTTAAGGTTACACCTACCATTTTTCTTTCCATTACTCGCTGCGTCGTCCTCAGTTTAAGCTGAACCCTCTTGGTAAGTCTCCAGGTTTCTGCTCTGTAGCTAAGTACCAGCAAGATACAGCTGTTATATACTTCCTCTTGAGGTATAGTGGCAATCTACCTGTCATAATTTTAAAGTGCTTGCCGAATGTGCTCCACCCCATTCTTATTCTTCGAGTTACTTCAATCTCGTGGTTCGGCTCTGCAGTTATTACCTGCCCTAAGTAGACATAGTTTTTTACACCTTGAAGTGCACTATAACCTATCTCGAAGCGCTGCTCTTTTCCGAGGTTATTGTACATTACTTTCGTTTTCTGCAGATTAATTTTAAGACCCACCTTTCTGCTCTCCTTGTCTAACTCCGTAATCATGAGTTGCAATTCGTCCCCTGAGTTACTCAGCAATGCAATGTCATCGGCGAAGCGCAGGTTACTAAGGTACTCTCCATTAACCCTTATCCCTAACTGTTCCCATTCTAGGCTTCTGAAAACCTCCTGTAAACACGCGGTAAATAGCATTAAGAAAATTGGGTCCCCCTGCCTCACACCCTTCTTGAATGGTATTCTGTTGCTTTATTTATGAAGCACTATGGTAGCAGTTGATCCCCTGTAGATTTCTTCCAGAATGTTTATTATATACTTCATCTACGCCCTCATTCCGCAGTGTCTGCAAGACGGCTGATATTTCTACTGAATCAAACGCCTCTCGTAATCTATGAAGGCTATGTATAGTGGTTGGTTATATTCTGAGCATTTTTCTATTACCTGATTTATAGTATGAATGAGGTCGATTGTTGTGTAGCCTGTTCGAAATCCTGCTTGTTCCTTTGGTTGATGGAATTCTAATGTTTTCTTTACTCTGTTAGCAATTACCTTTGTAAATAGGCTGTATACTACAGAGAGCAAGCTGATCGGCCTGTAATTCTTCAAGTCCTTGTCATCTCCTTTTTTATGTATTAAGATGATGTTAGCGTTCTTCCAAGACTCTGGTACTCTTCCCGTCAGGAGACACCTCGTAAACAAGGTGGCTAGTTTTTCTGACACAATCTCTCCTCCATCTTTCAGCAGATCTGATGTTACCTGTACTCACCAGCAGCTTTGCGTCTTTGCATGCTCTCCAAAGCTTTTCTGACTTCTTCTATCATTACTGGTGGGGTGTCATCTGGGTCACTGCTAGTTCTTATAGTATTAAGGTCGGGGTTGTCTCGGCTACTGTACAGATCTCTGTAAAAATCCTCCGCTATTTCAACTATCCTATCCATATTGGTAGTTATTTTGTCTTTTTTGTCCCTTAGTGCACACATCCGATTTTTGCCTACCCCAAGTTTCTTCTTCACTGCTTTGACGCTTCCTCCCATTTTCAGAGCGTGTTCAATTTTCTCCGTGTTATACCTTCTTACATCGCATACCTTACGCCTATTAATCAACTTCGAAAGCTCTGCCAGTTTTATTTTGTTTGTTGTGCTTGTGACTTTCATAATTTGACGCTTCTTAATTAGGTTCTTCATTTCCTGAGAAAGCTTGCCAGTGACCAGTCTAACTACCCTGCCTCCAACTTCCACTGCACACTCCGTAATGATACTCGTCAGATTATCATTCATTGTATCTACGCTAAGGTTGGTTTCCTCACTAAGAGCCGAGTACCTGTTCTGAAGCGACACTCTGAATTCCTGCACTTTCCCTCTCTGTGCTAGCTCATTGATTGGCTTCTTGCGTATCAGTTTCTGCCGTTCCTTCTTCAAGTCTAGGCGAATTCGAGACCGTACCATTCTATGGTCACTGCATCGTACCTTTCCAACCAGTTTCACATTCTGCACGATTCCTGGGTGTGCACTAATTTAAAGTCTATTTCGTTTTTATTTTCGCCATTAGGGCTCCTCCATGTCCACTTGCGGTTTTCTCGTTTTCGGTAGAAGGTATTCAAAATCCGTAAATTATTGCGTTCTGCGAGTTCTACTAGTAGCTCTCCTCTGGCGTTTCTAGTAGCAATTCCATGATATCCTACTGCCTGGTCTCCAGCCTGCTTCTTCCCTACCTTTGCATTAAAGTCACCCATCACTATAGCATACTGTGTTTTTACCTTACTCATTGCCAATTCCACGTCTTTGTGAAGCTTTCAACTGAAGCGTCATCATGGCTGGATGTAGGCGCGTAAGAGTGTATTACCTTCATCTTGTATCTTTTATTCAGTTTAATTACAATATTTACCACCCTTTCATTAATGCTATAGTACTCCTTTATGTTGCCAGCTATGTTTCTGTGAATTAAGAGCCCCACTCCCAGTTCTCTTCTGCCTGCCAAGCCCCGATAGCAAAGTATGCCTCATCTGTCCTCCTAACCTCACTGATCCCTATTTTACCCCATTTAACACCCCCTAGCTCCTCGAATAGTACAGCTAGACTTCCCTCACTAGACAAGGTTCTAGCATTAAACGTTGCCAAGTTCAGATTCCAATGGCGGCCTGTCCGGATCCAGAGATTCTTAGCACCCTCTGCTGCGTTGCAGATCTGACCGCCGCCGTGGTCAGTTACTTCACGGCTGCTGGGAGACGGAGGGCCGTGAGTTAGTTGACGTATGCATGGAGGTAGTGGCCAGATACTGCTCCAGGGTGGCCAATCCTTCTCTGGTGAGGGAGTGCGTTCGTGGCGGTGGTTACCGGTGTGGCCGCACCCCAGGCCTCTAAATGCAGTTCCATCGCCACGCGGATTTTTTTTTATCCGGTTGGGAACTGCGCGGCACCGGGATTTGAACCACGGACCTTTTGCATGGAAGGCGGATGCTCTAACCACTACGCCATCGCCGCGTCCCTGATATACAATAAAGTAACGTATATCATCTACTATTCCGAACAATGGCAGCCAGTTTTACACGATTACAATTTTGTAGAGATAGATCACGGTAATGCGAAAGTGCAGAGAGGTGAACCGGAAGATAAATATCCGGTTTGCTACCCTTAATGGGGAAAAGGAAATGGGAGACGAGATAGTGAGAAACGCTTTAGAGAGCGGAAGTGAATATGTAGTTCGACCTGCAACTTTACGCAGTAGATCTCAGGCTGCTTGTTTGTAAGTGACTTTACGGACTCCCCAAAAAAGTACTACAAGATTGCGAAACTATGCGTCAGCCTGAACGATTGAATGCATAGTAGGCCGACATTCCGATGCTGTCACCAGGCCCTTCTAAAGATCACCGATCAATGCAGTTCTTGCTAGCATTTTTGTTCACTTGAAGAAATCAGCAGAATGAGGACCGTCACTCGAGTTATCAAGTGCTAGACAATAATGCTCTACAGTGTTAAAAGTTGTCGTAGTTTTATACTTTTGAAACTTTTTTGAACGACAACATTGACACCTAGAGGTAATGGTCTTCACATGGCGTACCGAAAGTGCGAGAGCAAAGAAGGTAACGCATCGTTTTTTTTGTCTGTTTTTGAGAAGTTCTCTGCCAGTCGCAATTTTCAATGTAGCTATAAGTGATGCACTACTGGCGCTGTATTTTCAGTTACACAAAAAAAGATTCACAAAAAATAACAACCTGTCCGGACTATTTTCTCGGGAAGGAACACCTTGGAAAAATAACAAAGAGGGGCTGGAGGAGGAGGTAAGTGTACTTTTGGAGAGAAAGGTGGGCAGCGTGCGGAAAAGCAGATGAAAGATTTTACGGCAGCAGTGTGGAAAATGAGCAAGCAGTGAATGACACCTGCGGAAGCGGCTGAACACTTCCGTAGTAACTTTACAAATGAGGTAGGCCTATATATTACTGCGGGTCAAAAAAAAAAAAAAAAGAATAAGAGATTGAGATAGAAAGACGAAAGTTTACTCTTGCAAAGCTTCTTTGAAAAAAAGTGATAAAGACGCATTTGGGCTTGTTCAGTGTACGCAAATAATAGGACATTATGTTTGTCTTGCCAGGTTTATACAAAATCAGCCCACACGATTGAGAATACGCAAAAAACGAGCATCGCACAATACGCGATCGGAACGGCGACAGGAAATTCAGAACCAGCCTGGTGATTTGACGTCCTGTTTACGCATGCGCTATGCAAATAAGGACGTCTCCGAGAGACAATACCAAGAACTCCTTCAGGGTTGAATACATAGTAAAGAGCGAGAGGCCAGGAAACGGAAATAGAAGACGCGGACGTTATTTTGGGCTGCTCTTCCTGCTCCCTTGGAGTATGTTTCGAACCGTTCTTTCCTACTTCTGATGTATAGCGGCTTCTATGTCTGGAAAGCTATGGTGACAACAGCTCCAATTACGGACCCATCCCAAGTGTACATTGAAGAATTTGCCGCAGCTGATTGATACCTGCTTGTCAGGCTTTCTTCTGAGGCATTATTGAGCGTATCTTTGGTTTTTTAGGAGCGAAGCTTCTTTTAGTCTCGTATAACAGATAGCGATGTCTCATAGAAGTACATATAAACTACAGTTGAGTGAGGATATTCTGGATGGCGTTGTACCGCTACTCTCCGATTGGCTGCTGCGCAGGCAGTGCCTCAGTGCACGGGGAACGAGTGCCTCTCTCAGTCTCCTGGATTGTCGCTGTACGTGTCGGATTGTTGGTGGGACAATATTGGTGGGATCATTGGTAGGCGTTACTTTCACTCCATTTGGTGTACAAGACGGCATCTGGTCATTCGTTGTACGAACTCTCCAAAGTGATGCAAAAACAGCCAAGCATTTCGACTTCCCCTACATGAAACACCGATACTTATCCCAAATGGTTTATCTCGGAAAATTTGGCACCTTCGCCATTCTGTAAAACCGCTGCTCCACAGCTCCAGAAAAGTGCAAAGCTGCATCAGTTCATTTTTTTTTCGCCTGGTGGCAGAGAATTATCTCGCCAAGCATTAGCTCAACCACAAACATGCGGACCGCTGCTAACCCGTTCCTGTTTATTATACAGGTTTTTGGCCTCCTGCATAACGTCAACGCCACGCGTCGTGGCAAGTGCAATGCCGGTCCCACGGCGCATGACCAAGAGAGGACCGACTGCCTCGTGCCGTACCACTTGGAAGGGTTGCCATGGACTTTGCTGCCCCGTCACTCGTCCACTGCGCGCGCAGAACGTCACGTGATGGATCTGCGGATGACGACACCCGTCTACTCGGCTATAAAAGGAAACCCTGCTCAAGGCACGATCACTGGGCACGGTGGCACCACAAACATGCGGACCGCTGCTAACCCGTTCCTGTTTATTATACAGGTTTTTGGCCTCCTGCATAACGTCAACGCCACGCGTCGTGGCAAATGCAATGCCGGTCCCACGGCGCATGACCAAGAGAGGACCGACTGCCTCGTGCCGTACCACTTGGAAGGGTTGTCATGGACTTTGCTGCCCCGTCACTCGTCCACTGCGCGCGCAGAACGTCACGTGATGGAGCTGCGGATGACGACACCCGTCTACTCGGCTATAAAAGGAAACCCTGCTCAAGGCACGATCACTGGGCACGGTGGCACCACAAACATGCGGACCGCTGCTAACCCGTTCCTGTTTATTATACAGGTTTTTGGCCTCCTGCATAACGTCAACGCCACGCGTCGTGGCAAATGCAATGCCGGTCCCACGGCGCATGACCAAGAGAGGACCGACTGCCTCGTGCCGTACCACTTGGAAGGGTTGCCATGGACTTTGCTGCCCCGTCACTCGTCCACTGCGCGCGCAGAACGTCACGTGATGGATCTGCGGATGACGACACCCGTCTACTCGGCTATAAAAGGAAACCCTGCTCAAGGCACGATCACTGGGCACGGTGGCACCACAAACATGCGGACCGCTGCTAACCCGTTCCTGTTTATTATACAGGGATAATAAAGAAATCAAAGAAAAGCGGCTTGGAGATATTGAAAGGAAGCTTGATGCCTTAACAGTGCTTGAAACCAAGGTCTCCTCATGCCAAGAACAGATTGCTTCCATGTCTACTACAATTCAAACCCTTGAGAACAAGCTAGATGACCTCGAGAATCGTAGCAGAAGGTCTAACCTTATCATTTACGGATTACCTGAAGCTGAGGACGAAAGAAGTAGCGACACGTTGGAACATACTGTAAACCAAGAGATAGTCAAAGGCATTCTTGATTTGGATCCTGTGGGTATAGAGCGCATTCATAGGCTGGGAAGGCCATCGCCCAGAAAAGTAAGGCCAGTAATTTTCAAGCTGCTGGACTCAAGGGACAAAGTAGCCATTTTGAAAAAAGGAATCAAATTAAAAGGCACAAGTTATTCGATAGGCGAGGATTTTTCAAAAAGAGTGAGAGAGTTGAGGAGGAAGCTCTGGCAAAGTTCTAAGGAAAACCGCGAAAATGGAGAGAAAACTTCACTTAGTTTTGATAGATTATACATAAACAAAAAGGCCTATGTCTGGGACGATGAGAAAAACGACAAAGTTCCTGCCCAAAAAAAAAAACGAAATCGCAGAGTCAAGCCGCCCAACTACGCGAAGCCAAGGGCAATTACAGAGCTAATTGAAAGGCATGTCAGCGTGTCAACTGTACGCTCCGCCGATTCATTCACTGCGAGGATCACATCGTCTTGCTCAAACACAAAAAATGTGGTAAGTGAAAAACAACTAAGGCTACTGAATATAAATGCACGCAGTATCATTAATAAGATAGATTCACTGGAAATTCAATTATTGCAACATGATCCGCACATAGCCGTAATAACTGAAACTTGGTTGAGAAGTGAAATAGGTGATGAAGAAGTTTTTCCGCCCCATTACAACGTATTTCGCAAAGACAGGGCCACCAGAGGAGGGGGCGTAGCCGTCCTAGTGAAGCCGCCATTAGAGGCTAGGATTCTAGCAGTTGAAGGTTGACTTTGCTGCCCCGTCACTCGTCCACTGCGCGCGCAGAACGTCACGTGATGGAGCTGCGGATGACGACACCCGTCTACTCGGCTATAAAAGGAAACCCTGCTCAAGGCACGATCACTGGGCACGGTTGGCACCACAAACATGCGGACCGCTTGCTAACCCGTTCCTGTTTATTATACAGGTTTTTGGCCTCCTGCATAACGTCAACGCCACGCGTCGTGGCAAATGCAATGCCGGTCCCACGGCGCATGACCAAGAGAGGACCGACTGCCTCGTGCCGTACCACTTGGAAGGGTTCTCATGGACTTTGCTGCCCCGTCACTCGTCCACTGTGCGCGCAGAACGTCACGTGATGGAGCTGCGGATGACGACACCCGTCTACTCGGCTATAAAAGAAAACCCTGCTCAAGGCACGATCACTGGGCATGGTGGCACCACAAACATGCGGACCGCTGCTAACCCATTCGTGTTTATTATACAGGTGAGAAAGCATTACGGAAAGTGCTTTTGCTCTAGCGACCCTTTTTTGGTGGTGCTGCCGTGCCCACGGCTTTTCTGTTCAGAGATTTGTTGCTTGATGTAAGACGCTGCTTCGTTGAGCTGGAAAATACTCTTGCTAGGAGGGGATATTGAGACCAACCCTGGTCCAGACCTGGCTAAAATAGCAAAACAACTTAACGAAATCGCTAATGATATTAAAGAAATCAAAGAAAAGCGGCTTGGAGATATTGAGAGGAAACTTGATGCCTTAACAGTGCTTGAAACCAAGGTCTCCTCATGCCAAGAACAGATTGCTTCCATGTCTACTACAATTCAAACCCTTGAGAACAAGCTAGATGACCTCGAGAATCGTAGCAGAAGGTCTAACCTTATCATTTACGGATTACCTGAAGCTGAGGACGAAAGTAGCGACACGTTGGAACATACTGTAAACCAAGAGATAGTCAAAGGCATTCTTGATTTGGATCCTGTGGGTATAGAGCGCATTCATAGGCAGGGAAGGCCATCGCCCAGAAAAGTAAGGCCAGTAATTTTCAAGCTGCTGGACGCAAGGGACAAAGTTGCCATTTTGAAAAAAGGAATCAAATTAGAAGGCACAAATTATTCGATAGGCGAGGATTTTTCAAAAAGAGTGAGAGAGTTGAGGAGGAAGCTCTGGCAGAGTTCTAAGGAAAACCGCGAAAATGGAGAGAAAACTTCGCTTAGTTTTGATAGGTTATACATAAACAAAAAGGCCTATGTCTGGGATGACGAGAAAAACGACAAAGTTCCTGCCCCCCCCCCCCCCCCCCCCAAAAAAAAAACGAAATTGCAGAGTCAAGCCGCCCAATTACGCGAAGCCAAGGGCAATTACAGAGCTAATTGAAAGGCATGTCAGCGTCTCAACTGTACGCTCCGCCGATTCATTCACTGCGAGGATCACATCGTCTTGCTCAAACACAAAAAATGTGGTAAGTGAAAAACAACTAAGACTACTGAATATAAATGCACGCAGTATCATTAATAAGATAGATTCACTGGTAATTCAATTATTGCAACATGATCCGCACATAGCCGTAATAACTGAAACTTGGTTGAGAAGTGAAATAGGTGATGAAGTTTTTCCGCCCCATTACAACGTATTTCGCAAAGACAGGGCCACCAGAGGAGGGGGCGTAGCCGTCCTAGTGAAGCCGCTATTAGAGGCTAGGATTCTAGCAGATATGGGCAGTCTTGAATGTTTATGCCTACAGATTACGTGCTGGGGCCATAGCTTTCTTTTGTTCGCGTGCTACAGGCCTCCAGACTCAGCTCCAGATTATCTAATCACGTTGCAAGCACATATGTCCCTGTATCTTAATAAAAAATATTTTTAATAGAGGATTTCAATTTGCCCACCATCGACTGGGACCGGTGGCAAACTTGTTCGCAGCCTAATAAAAATGAGAATGCTATTTTTAACATCATGCTCACACACGACCTAATTCAACTAGTTAAACAACCTACTCGTGTACAAGGACAGTCGAGCTCTATTTCAGACTTGGTGTTTGTGAATCGCGACTTTTTTGAGCACTCTGTATTAATAGAACAAGGGTTATCGGATCATAGCCTTGTCAGCGTATCTATTCCGCTCCTGAAATTCGTTTGTTATAAAAAACCGTCCGTTCAAACTTTTAAAGATTATTCTAGAGCAAACGACGCTTGCGTGATTGAACATATGGAAGCGGCCTTAGTTGACTTCAGCAATGATGTCAATGACGCATGCGCTCTTTGGGATCGCTTTTTGGAAGTATGCCGCTACTGTATCACCAACTTTGTACCGAAAAAACGTAAAAAAACTAACAAACGCACACCTTGGATGACACGCAGTATCATCCATCTAAAGCGGAAAATTAAAAAATTGAAAAAGAGGCATGCCCAGCGAGATGTGATCCAAAAGCTACAAAGAAGCCTGGCAAGTGAAGTGCAACAATCCAAAGACTATTACTTTAAAACGTTAATGCCAAACTTTATTAAAAGCGACCCAACAAAGTTCTGGAGTTATCTATCCGATAACAAAAAGCCAGTGACGTCAATTTCTGTCAAAGGGTGCACGGTTACAAATCGCTGTGACATCGCAAACCACTTCAACAGTTATTTTCAGAGCGTGTTTGCCAATTCAGCAATATGTGTACCAGAAACGTTTTTGTTTGAACCATGTGAAGCGAATTTCATTTCTTATTCTGGTTTGGTTTCAATGCTTTTAAACTTGAAAGCAAAAAAATGCTGTGGTCCTGATGACCTTCCCAATGTGTTTCTTCGGCGTTATGCTGAATGCGTCGCCAAATTTCTTGTTGTAATCTTCCAAGCGTCCCTGTTAACTGCAGCACTACCACGTGACTGGAGGATCGCTAGAGTCCTCCCTATCTTTAAAAAAGGGGACCGATTAATTCCGGATAACTACCGTCCTATATCTTTAACTTCAACATGCTGCAAATTAATTGAACGTATCATAGCCAACCGTATTCTTGAATTTCTTGAAAGACACTCGATTCTAACAAGCTTCCAACATGGTTTTAGGAAAGGCTATTCGACTGTGACTCAACTGGTCACCGTCACACACGAGTTTGCAAAAGCCCTTGATAATAAGGTTCAGGTAGACACAATTTTTCTTGATCTTAGCAAAGCATTTGACAAAGTTCCTCATGACAAATTAATTCAAAAATTAAAAAATATAAATCTTCCCGAAAGTTTGGTAGCGTGGGTGTCTAGGTATCTGATGAATAGAGAGCAGTATGTCTTGATTGATGGTCATGCCTCGAGCTGTCTTCCTGTCACATCCGGAGTGCCTCAAGATAGAGTTCTGGGGCCGTTGCATTTTCTGTTATACATCAATGATATCGTCACTGCAGTTACACCCACCACTCAAGTCCGGCTGTTTGCAGATGACTGTATTTTATTCCGTGAAATCTCCAGCATACAAGATCAAATAGAACTTAACACAAACCTGCACAATATATACAGTTGCTGCAGGGATTCGGGCATGGTTGTCAACGCAGAGAAAACTGTTTCCCTCCGCATAACGCGCAAAAAATCTCCATTCCAGTTTCAGTACACACTGGGATCATGCGCGGTGAACCAAGTCAACAGCTTCAAATACTTAGGCGTAACGTTCACTAGTAATCTTTCCTGGAACTTGCACATAGAAAACATCTGCTCTTCCGCCTTTCGAAAAGTGTGTTTCTTGAGACACAAACTTCGTAATTCGCCTCGAAGTGTTAAACTTCTTTGCTACCATTCATACGTTAGACCAAAACTTGAGTATGCTGCTGTAGTATGGGACCCGTATACCAAAAATAACATCGATAAATTGGAAAAGATTCAGAGGAAAGCTGTCAGGTTCATTTTTTCAAAATTTCGTCGCACGGATTCTCCCTCTGAATTAATGATTGCCAATAACATTCCCAAGCTTCAGTTAAGAAGACAAAAATTTCGTCTCGATTTCCTCTGTTCACTTACTAAACATGAATTGGCTATCGACCCCTCCTTGTATATATCCGCCCTGACCACAAAACACACGCGGCACCATAACCCTAGATCGCTAACACCATACCAAGCGCATACCGATACTTACAAATTTTTATTTGTCCCGCGCAACGTGGCTGAATGGAATTCCATTGCTGAGCCATACTTATTGGATACTGTATAGCCCCAATTTTTGTTAGTGTTGTTAATTGTGTGTTGGATTGACAATGCAATGTCCGCCCTTTCATTTTTTGTCTCTTTTGCTATTTTTGTATTTTGTGCTAATCAAGTGCTCGTCCTGCCAGGACCACAACTGTGGTCTGCAGTATGTATTAAATAAAAATAAATAAATAAATAAAGCTTCGGTGACAACAGCTCCAATTACGGACCAATCCCAAGTGTACATTGAAGGATTTGCCGCAGCTGATTGATACCTGCTTGTCAGGCTTTCTGTTGAGGCATTATTGAGCGTATCCTTTCTTTTTTAGGAGCGAAGCTTCTTTTAGCCTCGTATAACAGATAGCGCTGTCTCATAGAAGTACATATAAACTACAGTTGAGTGAGGATATTCTGGATGGCGTTGTACCGCTACTCTCCGATTGGCTGCTGCGCAGGCTGTGCCTCAGTACACGGGGAACGAGTGCCTCTCTCAGTCTCCTGGATTGTCGCTGTACGTGTCGGATTGTTGGTGGGACAATATTAGTGGGATCATTGGTAGGCGTTACTTTCACTCCATTTGGTGTACAAGACGGCATCTGGTCATTCGTCGTACGAACTCTCCAAAGTGATGCAAAAACAGCCAAGCATTTCAACTTCCCCTACATGAAACACCGATACTTATCCCAGACGGTTTATCTCGTAAAATTTTTGGCACCTTTGCCATTCTGTAAAACCGCTGCTCCACAGCTCTAGAAAAGTGCAAAGCTGTATTAGTTCATTTTTTTTTTGCCTGGTGGCAGAGAATTATCTCGTCAGGCGTTAGTTCAACCACAACATCGAGGTGGTTTTGCATTCTCCGACGTTTCCTTCACGGCTTCTTTCTTGTGCCTTCACACTTTACTGTGAATACTAAGCATTGATGGGGCCCTTGCTCAAACACTGGCTCGCTACCATCTGGGGCCATCACTACGCGTTTTGCTGCTAGCTAGCCAAATTAACCAAGGTCCCCAATGAACTGAATTACCTTCTCTGTATCAAGCCCTTCTGGCATTTCACTAACAGTTGAAGGCTACGTGCCCAGAGACCGAGCTGGCCGAATCTAAAGTGGTGGACACAATGGACGTCCTTCTACGGCCCTTGGTGCCCCAGAATCGTCAATATGTCAATATATAATGAACCACCCTTCGAAACAATAACTGCAGCAGTGATGCCAGGACGTCTCCAGGACTTTATCTGGTGGTTGGGCTGGGGCTTGCTGCATAATCGAGATTAGTTTCATCGATGGCAGGTTGTTTGCACTTCTACTTGCCCGAATTCGCATCATGGTCAAGACATTAATCGACATGCGACTAATTGAGTGTGTGGTCTCCCGCCTTTTTTTGGACGTGCGTTCCATGCTAATTTTCGGGGACAAGGTGTGCGAACAATTGTGTCCAAAGGCCGATTCCTGCACGGGCGCTTCTCGGCACATTTAATAGTTGCGGGGCTGTTCAGCCTTCGGCGAAACCGATGCGAGGCCGTGGCTGCGAACTGCCGCCGGCGGGCTTTGTGGCCGATACTGGGCCCAATGAGATGAGAGATCCGTGCGTTCCTCTCTGAGGAAATTTTGTTCCTTGGGGAGCACGACTTTCTGCGGCATTGGTTGTGCCCTTTTGTCAATCTTGAACACGAAAAAGTAAAACTTATTTTTTGACCAACGTGGTGCTAAGCAGCGCCCGTCGAGTAATTTGTTATTAATGATTTCGTTTGCAACCAATTTTTTCATTGCATCTATTGCATCGTTCTACTATTGCATTATGATGTTGCATTGAGTTCTTGTGTGCATGCATGTATGTCAACAGTACCATGTATATTAGAGCAATGATGTCTTTACTGCGTTGCAGTGATGTTCGTCGTGGTACATAGATATGCCGAAGTGTATGTGCCCTATTAATGGAATGTTATGATACCTTTGTTTTCTGTACATAGTGTAAATAAACTTTTCTAAACAATGAAGCCAACAATGTATGGGGGGGGGGTGTTATTAGTAGGATTTTTTATGCAAATACGAAGAAGTAAATGTGGACGAAGAGTGAAGTTGCGGTCGGCAGGGACCGGATTTGCGACTTTCAATAAGCACGCTCCACTGACTGTGCTACGCGGCGGTCATCCCTCCATGCACTTTATAGCGTATGTATGCGCATTATAGCGTGGGAGTAATAGTCACGTTCGGGCCTACTATTGTAGGCCGTCGATTCCCTGTGGGAGCAGGCAAATTTAATAGTTGTATGAGGCATTGCATATCTAGCAGGAAACTTGCCGTCGTGGCTCGAGCGGTGTTCAGTGGACCCAATTGGTGTTTGATTGTTCTCACTGATCGTGGTTTCCACCTCCAGGAGCAACTAAAATGGTGGATCAGTTGGACCATTTATGCCTTCGTATTTCAGGTAATACATCGCTGCAAAATGTTTTGTCATCCACTCCGCCCACAAACTAAAGGAGAAGAAAAGAAACGGTGTAGTGACATTCAAGTAAGAGACGCACTACAAGTCGTTGTTGTCTCCCTATAGAGCGATTAGAAAACGGATGCTGTCTCTCTATAATGCGATCTATTTTGTCTTAAATTATGCGTTTGCGTTTTGGAAATAACATACTACATAACTGACTGGTTGACTGGTAAAAACAATGACGAAGGCCTAGAAAGGTGTATTAGTTACCTCGTTTTCTAAGGAAATTTGAAACCGCATTTATGAATGATTCGTGCACTTGCAATATCTATGTGCGCCTAAATTTTACACACAGATGATTATACGAGACATGTTTCTGTTGTGTATAAATTTATTTTCGCGTGGTAAGTACGTCTGAACACACGTGTGCGTATTGGGCTCACTGTTTCAAACAGAGAGCGTATAAATGTAAACAATACACAACAAAAGAGAGAAGCACGCTCGGTCTCAAACAAATGCGAATCTAGAAGTAGGACTGACATCACTGTCACGTTGGAAATCATTGCAAACTTTTGATATCTGCACACATTCTTTCGATTTCTCGTAGTGAACATTGTGCCCTGCATGATGATAGCAATGACCGATCAATCTTTTTCTTGTGAGCCAATTTCATTTAATCAAGCGAGTGGTAGTGCCTGTATGACGCCGCGAGGCTCCATGCGAAGGGGGACACCTGTCTCAGCGCTGTCATAAACACAAGATGTTCATACGACAAATGCCACGTTTCTAAAAAAATGTCGAAGACGACGAGATCGATATACAAGGAGACAGTACACAGGCAGTCGAGAGGGCTGCAGTGCTTCCCTTTTGCGATCTCATCCACTGCGCCCGCAAGCAAGAAGGCGCATCTTCTTTATGGTCTCTATCTGTGCCTCATCCCTGCGTGGCTCTCGGCTCAAGCACTGCACGTAGAGAGTACGTTTCTTAGAGGTGTGCCCAGTTGTCCCGGCAGAAGCGTGCGCAGGAGCTCTATATGGCACGCAACTGGTATTGCATTATTCGTTGCCATCATTTTCGCTCGTTCGTGCTCGAGATTAGCCGGGCCCCGTCTCTGTATACCTTGCCTCCTTCAACCTCCCGCGAATGAGGGCATCGATCGGAAAGGCGGTCTCTGCCCGGCTGTGCTCGTATACGCCTTCTTTAACAGCTTCGTTCGCTTACGGCGATGGTTGTCCGGCGCGCGTTTCGCAGACACGTGCGCGGTTCCTTCGGTCCGCCCTCGTTCGTGGGCTTTATTCGCAGTAGTTTCGTAAGCCCGTTACGGTTTGCCCATTACTTTGTGCCAACGCGTGTTCTTGTCGTCTACCCGAAGAAAAGATGTTAAAGCCCGAAAAAGGGGCGAACTCTTCTCTTGTGAGAAACGCTGATTTCTGTCGTACATAGATACATCACACATACATACATACATACATACATACATACATACATACATACATACATACATACATACATACATACATACATACATACATACATACATACATACATACAAAAACTGATGTGTGTTTTTCACTGGTTTGTTACTAAGGCGGAAATCTCGACAAGTTGATACTCTATGCTAATAAGCGGTATGAGAGCACTGAAAATGAACACATATTTAAAGATGCGCGTGCGTCCGTGTGTCTTCATTGTGTGTTCGTTTTCAGTGCGCTATTACCATTCATAAACTTGTTTCTTAACGTCTCTCATAATCATATGGTGGTTTCGGGACGTTAAACCCCACATATCAATCAAAAACTTGTTTCTTAAGTTTTTGCGGCACCTCTATTGATGACTTCTCCATCATCTATCGCGATAATCGACTATAACGATGGTGAATCGCGGTGACAGATCATAATGATGATGCTCGTCGTGATGTTCTACAACATCCTACAATTTCACCATTATAAGGGAAACATTTCATCAATATGCTGGATTATTGTAGCAAATTATAGACAAATTTACAGTATGAATACTTCCATGAAACTAAAATCTAAATCTGCACCGTTCGCATGATATGATAGGTGCGCTTGAATCAGCATTACCGCTGGCTTAGACTTTTTACACAATTAGAAGCTTGGATCTGGTCAACTCAACTACGACGAAACTTAATATGAAACCTGCTTTTCGATTATTTATTGCGGCTTGGCTGATAACTTGCAGCAATTAAAGCAACCGCGTGTTAAAACTGTTAAAATACAAATGCTATGGCAAAGTCGCACCAAATTAATTTTTTTGTGTTTTTGGTGGAGCGATCAATGTCTTGGCCGAGGTGTCGTGCATTCACTCGGGACTGACCTTCCGACAAATACAGTTTCGAGGAAGACCAGCTGCCGGCCCAAATGCTTCTTTTCCATCACTCCCTACGGTACAGACGCTGCTCAGATGTCATGGCCATGATGTGTTAGATAGTGCTCCATCTTGGCGGCAATATGTCGCGCGGCTAATGATGCGTCTGACAGAGAGACCATTATCTCCGCATGTGATGGCTGAGCGAAGCAAAATCAGCGGCCTAAGTTCTAGCCAGACCACCGACTACGGTACTCTTATAGTTGCATTAGATTTGTCTGTCGTGGCAAAGGCTTGTTTTGTGTTATAGTGAAATAGGCGACCCTGTAGTGGAATTTCGTCTTTCATGTTTAACTTGAACGCAATAACATCTTTCGTCCGGTTCTTCAGCCGCAATAGATGGATGGATGCAATCTCCGGCAAATATTCATCCAGGAAAGTGGTTGACGTGACAACTGTGAAAACTAAGCCTATTTGAATCTTCTCCAAGTTTTCTACAAGGAACCGGATATGCAGATGTTGCGTTTCTCGACATGCGCAGTATGTTGCACAAAGGCAAAATTTCTTGAAGTACCATGGGTTCTCGCGGATATAACAAACTACAGCATTTGAAATGTATATTAATATTTGTTACCGACTTCGGATGCTTCATTACCGCAAAAGCTTCGAAGTCCACATGGTGTTGATGATGTTGAAATAGCCGGCTCTTTTTTTTCTTTTGTCTGCACACGTCTGCAATCACTGAGCGCATAGTCCGTCTCTCATACATCTTGTCGCTCCGCGCCTCAGAGACAACTGTCTCAAAAGAATGGCAAGCAGACGGAGTAATATTACTCCTCTGATGACCTCCTGGTACCTCTTGGGAAACGACTTAAGGAAACTGTAGTATGTACCATGGCACAATGACAGCCGTTGAAACTTCTACATTTCTCATCTTCCGGAGCGCGCGATGGGAGCAAGTGTGATAGAGTACAAATGGCACCGTTTAGTGTTTTATAGCTGTTGGGCTGACGGCGATGCAACTGAAGCATTGAGCGAGAAGAAGAACATCAGTAAATCACACGAGTTGCTTCTTCGCCTGAGAGACAATGGCTTTCAATCCCTGGAGAAAATGCTCTTGACATCGGTGCAATGCGAAGCACTTCTGAGATCAACACGACCCCGCGGGACAAAGTAAGATGAATAGAGATGTGAATTCGAGACGCAGCACTTTCTCGCAATGTCATTCATCCGATACGTCCCAGTGCGCCACTGTTTATTTTTCGTGGCTGTCGTGGTAAACTAACAGCGTTGATCGCTTTGGTTTTCCTAGTTGCTTACTCCTTGGTGCTCTCTGGAGGTACTTGTTCTTGTTGTTGTAGCGTGGGTGTGAAGATACAAAAAAGTACACTCTTCAGAAATATGAAAGAGAACAGGCATTCGCTCGCACTCAGTAGCATATGCACAGCCTGGCAAAGCGATGGTCGAACATTGCATGCGATGAAGTCCCTAGTCTCTAGTGGCGCTTCTTGAGACGAGGGCACGCCCTTTCTTTTCGCCGTGTCGTGCACTGTAGGTCCGTTGCGACATACCGCCACCAGTATTTGTAAGTGGCAGCAGCCACGTACGTCGCTCGTCTGCTTCAGTGAATGCGCCTACTGTGCTGAAACCAATGCTTTTCCCCCTGCTCTGATGTTGCGAGTGCGCCCTTCCAAGCGGGTCGTACCGCATTGCTCATCGCACGGTGATAGTGTGAATGAAAGCACAGTATATGGGTTCAGCAGGGGGGCGTCATGGCTTCCATCGCTTCCCGAGTGCTGATTGAGCGATTTCGAAACCACACACCATAGTGTACAATTCGGCAACTATTTCGTCATCTACGCTGCCTAGCCTAACCTTGGGATGAAATAAAATTGAATTGAATTGATATAGCATGCTATTGCATGTAGAACAGCCACTACCTTTGACATCACATGCGTGATGGTTGCACCGTGGCTTCAATACGCTGCTTTATTACGCTAACTCGGCTGTTTAGTGAGCAGCCATGCATTCGTATCGCCTTTCACATTACTCGCGATTCAACACGTGAGAAAATACCAGCTCTGGGTTTTGTTCTGCGAACTTTCTAAATGCAAGCGTAATTCTACTAACCTTAAGAGAATCGTTTGTAAGGTACTCTCCGAGACCAACACATATTTTTGTTACAGCAGAACTGTTGCGTTCCAGGTTTCGCGTGGGTTGCAGATAGAAAACTTTCAACACCATAAACCGGCACACGCCAAATCAGTGGCCGATCGCACTCTGTGAAGATGTTTAAAAACAGAAGCTGAAATATGCGGTGCCTAATTGGGGTTAGCCACCCATGGGCGTTCTTTACTTTTAGTTGGTCAGTGCGGTGATGAGTAAGATTCTCACAATTTTGTGCGAAATGCGTGTTACAGGAGTCTTACAACAGCAGAGCTGTCTGGCTGGTGCTCAGTGTTCTATGTATGAAAACAACAAAATTATGACGAGGCGTGGTGAAATTGAGGGCTGTGAAAATATTGGCCATCTGGTGTCTTTTAACGTGCACTGACATTGCCCACACCCGTTGCAATGAAGGAGAGAAAACGATAGAGGGCGAGAGAACTAAAAACAGAGTGCGAGACCAGCATAAAAAAAGAAAAAATGTAAAAAGAGATAAGGCAACGAAAGCACGAGATAAAAAGTCAGTTTAACCACTAGGGTTAAGCAATGAATGCATAGCAAGGAATTAAAATATCACACGAAGAACCACAAGTGGCTCGGCACGTTTAGCACGCCGCTATATACAGCGCAAAAACACGTACTTGAAAACGTCTACGTATACACAGGACAAGTGTGAACTAGCAACTGTCATAGTCGTTACGTATTTGTATTTGAGGAACAAGCTGAAGGTGCTCCCAATGCAGAAACCGACGCTGTTTGATTTTTCTTTTTTGTAACTGACGCACGGGGACTGATCAATCTGCGCAACCTGTCACGAGGTGGCATCTGATGCCTAGACTGTTTAATGCTCTCTTAGACCGCGCGGGGCGTCGTGTGCTAGCTCAGTGGGCTGGGCTGTGGAGCGAGGGGTCGCTGGTTCAAATCCAGGGTGTTGCTTTGAAATTTTTATTCGCAGCTTTTTTTCTTTCTCCATTTTTTACACACACTCACACACACACACCCAACATATATATATATATATATATATATATATATATATATATATATATATATATATATATATATATATATATATATATTGTTAAGGCGTTTATTAGCCGGCCCACAGCGAGCAAGCACAATGGCGACAGTAACGGCCAAGCACGGGCTCTCAGCGCGAGCGGCGTCCTTGTTGGGTAGCCCCACTAGAAAGTACTCAAGAGTTCGACCCATTTCATAGTTCGGAGGCTTCGCTACAATTACCCCGGGGTCGAAGAGGGAGCCGCCTGGCGACCTAACAGCTTGTTATTATGAGCGGGTCATAATAAGCCTTCAGGCGCTCCACGTTGACGATGTCTCGCCCACGGTGGCGCATGTCCGAAGATTGTTCAACGGGTTCGATCAGGTAGTTGACGGGTGAGGTGCGCTCGATGACACGGTAGGGGCCTTCGTATTTGGGACGTAGTTTGGAAGAGAGGCCAGCGGCAGAGGTCGGGATCGAGAGCCATACAAGCGCACCAGGAAGGAACGTGGGCTCAGAAGTGGTGGAGCCATCACGGATACTCTTCTGCCGCTCTTGCTCTTGCGTCGTAAAAGTCTTGGCAAGCTCGCGACACTCTTCAGCAAGCCTGGCTGTCTCGGAAATAGGTGTACACTCAGATGGATCCGGCGTGTACGGGAGTATCGTGTCGATGGTGTGTGACGGGTGCCTTCCGTACAGCAAGTAGAAAGGTGAAAAACCAGTCGTGCTCTGAGGGGCGGTGTTGTAGGCGTAGGTGACGAAGGGCAGTATATTATCCCAATTAGTGTGGTTGGCAGCGACGTACATAGAAAGCATGTCGCCGAGGGTGCGGTTAAAGCTTTCGGTGAGGCCATTCGTCTGTGGGTGGTAAGCAGTAGTTTTACGGTGGATAGAATGGCACTCCGTCAGAATGGCTTCGACGACTTCCGACAAGAAGACACGGCCTCGATCGCTGAGAAGCTCTTGGGGTGGTCCGTGGCGCAGTATAAATCGATGCAGCAGGAAGGACGCAACATCGCGCGCAGCAGCCGCAGGGAGAGCGGCGGTTTCGGCGTATCGCGTTAAATGGTCAACGGCAACGATGGCCCAGCGGTTACCAGCCGACGTCAGAGGAAGTGGTCCATACAAATCGATACCTACGCGCCCAAAGGGACGGTCAGGGCAAGGTAACGGTTGTAGACTGGCGTGCGACATGTGAGCTGACGGTTTACGGCGTTGGCAAGTGAGGCAAGAGCGAACGAACTGCTGCACATAGCGGTACATCCCGCGCCAGAAGTAGCGTTGTCGAATGCGATGGTAGGTTTTGAATACCCCAGAGTGCACGCATTGCGGATCAGAATGGAAGGATTCACATATCTCTGACCGCAGACTGCGGGGTATCACGAGTAACCACTGCCGGCCGTCGGCGTCGTAATTGCGTCGGTGTAGAAGGCCGTCACGAATGGCGAAATGGCGAGCTTGTCGACGCAATGCACGCGTGGATGGCGTTGCGGATGGATCAGAGAGCAAGTCGATCAGCGGGCCGATCCAATTATCCTTTCGCTGTTCGGTAGCGATTATGTCAACGTCAATGGCAGAAACAGCAGCCGAGGATACTGAGCAGAGCACATCACCTTCAGGCAGAGGGGAGCGTGAGAGGGCGTCGGCGTCAGCATGCTGGCGTCCGTTGCGGTACAGCACGCGGATGTCGTAGTCTTGTAAACGAAGAGCCCAACGGGCGAGACGGCCTGAGGGATCCTTCAATGATGAAAGCCAGCATAGTGCATGATGGTCGGTGACGACATCGAATGGGCGACCATACAAATACGGTCGAAACTTTGTAAGAGCCCAGACGATCGCCAGGCACTCTTTCTCCGTGACGGTGTAGTTTGTCTCAGCTCTCGTGAGCGTACGGCTTGCATATGCTACGACATATTCAGGGAATCCGGGTTTGCGCTGTGCCAGGACAGCGCCGAGGCCTACTCCGCTGGCGTCTGTGTGCACCTACGTCGGGGCCGTAGGGTCGTAGTGGCGTAGAATGGGAGGAGACGTCAACACATGGCGGAGCTTCGCGAACGCGTCGTCGCACTCAGACGACCACGAATTGAGGGACCCGTTACTTCCGAGGAGCTTCGTCAGCGGTGATATGATCGTGGCAAAGTTTCGTATGAAGCGTCGGAAGTATGAGCACAGGCCCACGAAACTACGCAGTTCTTTGACGGACGCAGGTTTGGGGTATTCGGCCACGGCCCGAAGCTTGGCTGGGTCAGGAAGAATGCCATCCTTGGACACGACGTACCCAAGGATGGTGAGTTGCCATGCTGCAAAGCGGCACTTCTTCAGATTTAGTTGCAAGCCGGCATTGCTGACACGTGCAAAAACTTCTTTCAGACGTTGGAGGTGCGTAGAGAAATCTGGAGCGAACACAACAACGTCATCGAGGTAACACAAGCACGTGTGCCATTTCAAGTTGCGCAGAACGGTGTCCATCATGCGCTCAAAGGTCGCAGGTGCATTACATAGACCAAACGGCATGACGTTGAATTCGTAGAAGCCGTCGGGTGTGATGAACGCAGTCTTCGGTCGAGCGTTATCAGCCATGGGTACTTGCCAGTACCCCGAGCGCAGATCGAGAGAAGAAAAAAATTCGGCTCCGTGAAGGCTGTCAATTGCGTCATCGATGCGCGGCAGTGGGTAAACATCCTTGCGAGTGATCTTATTGAGCCGTCTGTAGTCCACACAGAACCGCGCAGAACCATCTTTCTTCGCAACAAGAACAACAGGAGACGCCCATGGACTGTCCGAGGGCCGAATAACGTCGCGTCTGAGCATATCATCAACCTGCTCGTTAATTTCCCGACGTTCAGCAGGCGACACGTGGTAGGGACGTTGCCGTAATGGTGGATGGGCACTAGTGTCGATACGATGCGTAACAGCGGACGCAAGACCGAGAGAACTTCGCCCGACATCGAAAGAAGAACGATATTCTCGCAACAGGTTCAGAAGCTGGGAACGCTGTACCGACGTGAGGTTGTCATCAATGTAAGGGCCAAATACATCAGGAGATGATGAATCAGAAGTGGAAACAGCACTGATGGTACGCAAATTGGGACAACGCGAGTCATCAGGTACGTCCAGGACTTGTGCGTTATCCACTGGTTCCACTCTGCCGAGACATTCCCCTCGAACCAAGGTAACAGTGTACGGGGATGGGTTGGTCACGAAAATAGAGGCGTTGCCCTGGGTGATTTGCACGGTCGCGAAAGGTACTAGCAACCCTTTCCTTCGGCAAGCACGGTCGGATGGCGAAACGAGTGCAACTGTGTCGGAGAGTCCAGCGCAGTAGACAGATACACCCATCGTGGAGCTTGGAGGCACTATGGTATCGTCTTTCACGAGAATCTTGCTCACTTTCGAAGAACTGTCTTCCGGCGTCAAATGCGAGAAGGGGGAGAGTTCAATTTCGGCGGCGGCACAATGGATGACGGCATCGTTGCGGGAGAGAAAATCCCACCCCAGGATGACGTCATGAGAGCATGCGGGAATGATGATGAATTGGGCGACATACAGAACGTCCTGAACGACAACGCGAGCTGTGCACCCTGCTGTAGGATGGATACGATGCAAACCGGCGGTACGAAGGGACAATCCAGAAATTGGCGTCGTCACTTTACGAAGCAAGCGGCAAAATTTTTCGTCCATAACGGATACTGCAGCTCCTGTGTCAATAAGAGCAGATGCGTGAACACCGTCCACAAGCACGTCAATGACATTAGATGGGCGGCTCTGAGGGCTTTCACAATGCGATAGCATCGCAGTCCTTGCCTCGGGGACTGCGACGACTAGTTTTCCCGCTCGTGAGCAGCTGAACTTGGCCGCATGGGGGACGGGGAACGACGTCGTGGAGACGGTGACCTACGAGAAGATGAAGCTAGGCGAGTTGGCGGTGGCATAGACGGCGTTTCCTCGTGATAGGTACGCCTGATCTGGCCAGCAACAGACGACGAGATATGGGGCGTCTGTACGCGAGTGCAATAACGTGCTACGTGGCCGGCGTAACCGCAGGCAAAGCAAATGGGCCGGTTGTCGGACGTGCGCCATCGGTTCGCCGGGGTAGGTCTTGTCCATGACGCAAGAGCCGATGGACGGAACGGTGGCTGGAAAGGCTGCAGGGGGTGCTGGAGCTGAGTCTGAGAGGTCACGTCAACATACGTAGCCGGCATACCCGCTGCAAAGGATGGAGGTCGTGCGGCAGCTTCGGCGTAAGTCAGTGGGGCGGGCGCTTGAACGACTGGAGGCGGCCTGGCGACCACTTGGGCGTAACTTGGGGGTACAGGAGCCGGAAGCTGTTGTGGGTGGTACGCAGGCATGACCTCCGCTATTTCCTGCTCAATCGCTCGGCGGATGGGGGGGAAAATGGTAGTGGCCGATTGTTGAGCAGCCGGTGGGTGGGAAAAGGGCAGGAGAGAGAACTGCCGTGCGATTTCCTCACGTATGAAGGACTTGAGGTCTGCCAGCAGTGCCACCTGGTCACAGCTCGCCTCCAAGCCTGCAAGCCCTGCATCTCGTGGTGTGGAGCGACGGGTCATCGAACGCTGCCGGCGGAGCTCCTCGTAGCTCTGGCACAGCGTGATGACCTCAGCTACTGTGCCTGGGTTTTTGGCAAGCAGCATCGTGAAGGCATCATCGGCAATGCCCTTCATGACGTTCCGGATCTTGTCTGATTCGGACATGCTGTCGTTGGATTTCTTGCATAGGTCCAGGACGTTTTCAATGTAACTGGTGAATGATTCACCGGCCTGCTGAGCGCGTTCGCGTAAGCACTGCTCGGCTTGCAGCTTACGAACGGCAGGGCGGCCAAAAACGTTGGTGATGGCGGTCTTAAAATCGGACCAGGTTGCGAAATCAGACGCGTGGTTGTTATACCACATGCCGGCCACACCCGCGAGGTAGAAAACCAGGTTGCCGAGTTTACCTGCCTCGTCCCAATGATTGGGGACGCTGACGCGTTCGTACATGGCGAGCCAGTCCTCGACGTCAGTGCCATCCGCGCCGGTGAAGACAGGTGGGTCGCGGATGCGGGGGACACCGGAACATGGCGTCGGTGCAGGAGGAAGCGTTTGCTGGGCGGCGTCTTGTTGCATGGTTGAAGGCACGGTACGGGATCTAAGCTCCAAGGGCATCGAATGTGAACCGAAGATGTTTGAAGGGCACAGCACTCTCCACCAAAATGTTAAGGCGTTTATTAGCCGGCCCACAGCGAGCAAGTACAATGGCGACAGTAACGGCCAAGCACGGGCTCTCAGCGCGAGCGGCGTCCTTGTTGGGTAGCCCCACTAGAAGGTACTCAAGAGTTCGACCCATTTCATAGTTCGGAGGCTTCGCTACAATATATATATATATATATATATATATATATATATATATATATATAGAGAGAGAGAGAGAGAGAGAGAGAGAGTTAGAGACACTAAGAAAAACAAGATAAAGTAGGAAGTGGGAACTAGCGAAGCCATGTTTAATATAGTATGTAGAGTTGGGACAGAGACAGGTGGGAAGCTAAAGCCTAGCCAAGCATGGGCCAGCAAAGTGCGTCTCAGCTCTTCTGTGAACCAGCTTTACGCAACTTAGGGAAAACTGCGCAATGTTTAAAGAATTTAATCTTTTTGCCTATTCATCCGATCGTTGTTTCTAAAACTTCGTTGTTTCTACAAAACAATTGCCTGTGCATCAAGAGTTCATATTTTAATTGTACGACCAGGCTTGCCTTTATTCCTACAAAGAACACACGGAGCTCAGTTTCTCTGTGGGTCGACCCGCTGAGTCGTTTATTGGTAAGGGACGAAGGAACGATATGCCAGAGATGGCAATGGTTATTAGAGTCTGACGAAAAGAAACATGCATGCACCGTTGAAGAAACAACACAAGCTGTTGCGGTCAGGGGCTTCAGTGGTGGTTTGTTCGTCCTGATATGCAACGCACCAGAAGCTTCGTCGCACAAAAATAGCACTAGCCGTTTTTCGCGATCGCGACATGATGTATTTCAAAGAGTATCATACTGGCGGCAACATTCGTTTGTTTTCCTTGGCACTTCCGGAGATCTACTAAATTATTTGAAAAGGTTTCGATGTCTTGGCGGACTTCAAAACCTCTTAATATCCTAAGCCCGCTGTCGATTTCGAAATGTTGAAGTCGCGCTATGACTGCTTCGCGGTCTGGGAATTCAGCGGCAGCAGCCACAAAAAGTGATCCGAGACCAATCAGTGTGGGAAGGGCTACTCCGACAGATCTCACGCTCAAGCAAATTCCGCGTGCTTTCACCGCCGAATGCCTCTGTGTGAATGCGCCGTAAGAGAAACACCTAGATCTTTGAGCGTACATTTTTTAGAAGCTCAGTGTAGCCAGTAGCAGTATACAAATGTACTACAGCAATATTCATTGTGTCAGTCTGAGTGTATTGCAATGTTCATTGTACCACAGGTTTCGCTAGTTTCCATCTTTCAACTCTTTCCTTCAATCTTTAACAATCTGTTCCCATGTTTAGGGTAGCAAACTGGTTGTCACAAACTGAGTAGCTCCTGCACCTTTTTTCTCTGATATTTTTTTTCTCTTTTTCCATTTTCACAGTGTTAAAAGGCCGTTAAATATTTGTGTGATTTCTCCTGGAGCTTAACACGAATGGGTTGGTCATTTGTCTAGAATTTGTCATTCCAACATTTTGACGGTGTCTTATCTATATTCTTAGCTCGAGCTCGCTCATTATTTGCGCAAAATCGGTGAAATCGGTAGTTATTCCAGCTGTTCGCATATATATTTCGCTGAAGAACTTCTTACAATTCAATAGCGGCTGCTTTTAGCGCGACACAGAATATGTTTTTGAAAACGTGAATATTACATGTAATATCAGTGAACAGAATTCTCTAGGAGCCGCATTAAAGAGACAATGAAAAGTTCTGTGGCATGCATGTTGTTCTAATAGTTTATTATTTTTAAAGAAAACGTATATTTACGGATATTTACAATATTTACACGCGACGACAATGGCTGGCACACTGGCGGGCAGGAACCAGTCTCTATAAACTTCGTAGTCTTTTCTTCCAAGCAGAGACCCTCTACTCCTTTTTGCCCCAATTCAACTACTGCTTTGTGGCACTACCCACGGCATAAAAGCGCCGACCCGGCGCTTGTCACGAAAGTAGAGTGTTGAGTGACACATAAAGCTTTAGTATTACAACGTGCACAACAGTAGATGGTGGCGTTGAGTGAGCTGCATCGACGACTCGCTGCATCTCGTAGGTGAGTCAGTGACCGTGCGCAGGACTTTGTATGGTCCATCATAGCAAAATAAGAGCTTTTCAGAGAGGCCGATGTGACGACATGGGGTCCACATGAATACTAGAGAACCGGGTGTATACAAAACTACCCGGTGGTGGCGATCACACTAATCTTTCTGAGAGGCTTGAGAAAGTTTGAACCGTTCTCGGGCGACCTGTCGTGCTGCGTTGGCTCGTTCTATGGCATCGCGGACGTATGTGACAGGACAGCTTGAACCAGCGGGAAGGAGAATATCAAAAGGCGGAAAGGGTTCACGTCCATAAAGAAGGTAGAACGGGGAATAGCCTGCGGTATTATGTCTGGAGGAGTTGTAAGCAAAGGTGACGTAGTGTAACGTTGCGTCCCAGTCACGATGGTCTGGAGAAACATGCATCGACAACATGTCGGTGACAGTGCGATTCAGGCGCTCTGTAAGTCCGTTAGTTTGTGGATGGTATGCCGGTGTGAATTTGTGGTTTGTGCCACAGGAACGTACGATATCCTGAACGACGGAGATAAAAAGTATTGACCTTGGTCAGTAACGAGCTGTCGAGGAGCACCGTGATGCGACATGATGTCATTTAGTAGAAAGTCGGCCACATTGGTGGCGCAGTTGGTTTTCGCAATTTAATACAGAGAGCACTTTGCGAACTCTAATACAGAGAGCAGCGCTCATGACTGAAATTTGTGCGCCAGTGTCTATGAGGGCTGTAACGGTAATGCCATTCACCAAAAGGTCCAAAATATTGTGGGGTGTAAGAGTCATCAACAGAGGGTTTGCAGACCGGGTCGTTAATGCAGCATCACCTCCGGGAGCTGCATGGTCTAGTTTTTCGATGTTGAGAACCCAGGTCGTGAAGGGTACCTGGATCGAGGAATCATCGGCGAGAGAGATCGGCGGCTTTGGGGTGATGGTGACTAGCTGAACCTTCGACCCTGAACGTTAGTAGCAGTAGGCTGGGGATCGTATGGTGTAGAAAACCGGTGCAAGTTTCCTTCAAAACGACGCCATGTCCCAGTGTTTCAGGATGAATTAGACGTCCAATGATTGCGACAGTAGCACCCAATGTGTCTGGCGCAAGAGCAGTGGAAGCAGTTCGGTCGACCATTCGACGTCCTCCATTCAGCACGGTTCCGGTAGTAGGAAGGATAGCGTGAAGAGTACACCGGGATCTCGTTAACCGAAGCCAAACTTTCGGCAGTGCGAACCGCCCAAACAGGTGCGATGCCGAGATATGTGATTTCTTGGTGAACGACAGTTTGGATGTGGGAGACGGTGGATGCATTTCGAGGGCGATCGGAAGCGATGACTGCAGGAGCCATTGCTTCGAGTTCACGGCGGACGATTCGGGTGACATAGTCGGATGATGTATCTTGCGTGAACTTGGGGGAGTCTTTGCAGGTCAGTGTGGCTGCAGTATTAGGCAGACGCGCAAACTGGCGGCGGATGCGATGGTTTTTGGAGTGCTCGAAGCGCTAACATTCCTTCCCAACTGCGTCGATTGTGGCACAATCTTCAATGATCAACAAATTAAAGGCGTCGTCGCCAATGCCCTTTAATATGTGGCAATTTTGTCAGTTTCACTCATGTTTTCGTCAAAATTTCAAATAAATCCCAGTACGTCCTGCATATAAGACACATATGATTCCGTCGATGCCTGCACGCGGCATTCTAGGATTTCCTAGCGGCCCGCTGTCGCACAAATTTCCTGTTGAACAACTCGACAAGCTTCTGTTTGCAAGTGTCCCAGCTGGTCAACCCTGCCTCATGCATCTCATACCAGATGAGTGCTGTATCCCGGAAGTAAAATAAAACGTTGGCCAGCATCAACATGGCGTCCCACTTATACTATTCGCTCGCGTGCTCGTACAATGCGACCCAATATTCTACCCCTTTACCTTGTCCTTCCCGGTGCCCAAGAAGGTTCCGGGGTCTCATGGAGGCAGGAGAATCAGAGGAGGGAGCATCTGTTGCTCTTGTGGGTTGGCCCTGGCAAACCATTGCGGGAAAATGAAGGTGGTGACCGCTCCAAAGTTATGTGTTGGTTTGCCGGGAGAACCAGGTAGGCGTACCCAGCACCTCCATCAATAACCTTACAAGGAAACGTATGTTTACAGATATTTACGATATTTACGTGCGACGATAATTGCTGGCGCACTGGCGGGCTGAGACCAGTCTCTATCCACTTTGTAGTATTTTCTTCCACAACCTTCTACCGCTTTTTGCCTCAATCCCTCCACTGCTTTGTGGCAATTAGTTACCGCACGACCCTAGCGGGAATATTTGCCAAATAGCTGGACCACACAAGGATTCTGCAAGACAACACACGGAGTTATTGGAATGACATGCGGAAGGTTTCGGTAAGGCTGCCAGTCTAAAAACACCTGAATTGATATATATATATATATATATATATATATATAATATATATATATATATATATATATATATATATATATATATATATATATATATATATATATATATATATATATATATATATATATATATATATATATATATATATATATATATATATATATACTACCTTGTAGGCTAATAATAAAGGAACACAATTCCACTTGAACCGCAACAAAAGACAAGTAAATGCACTTATCAAAAACTCTACTTATAACCCACACTGGTAACGAATTTGTGGTCACCGTGGTACACACTAAAGTCGCGCATGGTTACATCTAGTAAGTTCTGAGCTACGAAATTGAAATTGCGCGTGACTCCAGTTGCTTGGCAGTGTTGATACTGTTAACACTTGCTCTAAGCCCCGTTGACACGATTTTTATTCTTTTTTAAGAACGAAGCTCTTTAGGAGCTAGCATGGTTCGGCGTTCATGAATGTTCTGGGTTGCCAATCGTATCACTACACGTGCTACACAGCTGTGAAAAAACCACCTGCACCGTCCTTCTGTGCGTTCGTGCATCTGTTCACCTCTCCGTCGATTCACCGTGCGTACGTCCATCCATTCATCCCTTTGTCCGTCATTTGTACTGGACTGACACTTCAACGTACACATTATAGACCTCAGGACTTAGCTTCGCCCACACGTCATCATTACTTTTGTGGAGAGGCATGGATTTTCAGAGCTGAAGCACCTTAGGGTTTAGGCTTGTCTGTTTTCTGTTGAGCGTTGTCTGTTGTCCGGCATAGCACATGCAACGTACCCAGTGTACACACATCATATTTTTCTTGAAGTAAGGTAGTCCGGACTCTTCTTTTTCACTATGAGAATCGTCATTCTGTTGATGAGCGAGGTTCCCGCAGCACATCTGCAAAACATTCTGTGCACTACGTGGTGTGATCATTTACGATGAAGGAGAAGTGTGTTCCAGACCATACATGCTCTTTCTGCCATGGATAAAAACGAACATGAACGAACTCTCGCCCGCGAAAAGTAACGCCGATGCAGAAAACAAGCTATCCCGGTGGCGAGGCATCAAGAGGGAGTGGCAAAGCGGCAACGCCGACAACAAGCTGCTACTGCGGAGGCAGGAGCGTGGCATGCGGTGGCTCGACGTCTATACGCAGGCAGCAGGCTACCCCGGCGGCGAGAGCTCGGGAATCAGCGAATAATCGCTCCACGGCTACAATTCACAAACATCAGACGTTTAACTCACTGCAACGGGCACGGCGGAATCGAAATTGAAGTGGTCACCGTCCCGACATACGTTCAGAAAACAGTGCAATGCCGTCCTACACTCTAAGCCAAAAGGGAGCAACAGGGGTATAGGGGTTGCTCCTTTCAGGGAGCAATTGTATTGCCACTCCCATTACTCTCCTAAAAGGAGTAACAGCAGAGGGAGTAACCGTTGCTCTCCTTCCAGTTCTTCCTTCGGGGGATGAACAGTTACTCCCTCCAGTTCCTCCCTGCGGACCAACAGTTACTCCCACCAGTTGCTCCCTGCGGACCAACCATTACTCCCACCAGTTGCTCTTCTAAGAGCAACAGTTACTCTTTACCGTTCCTCCCACGTGTTCGCAGTTACTCTCTGAAAACCAACTGCACATGCTTCCAGTTACTCCTTGGGGAAATGACTATCTCGAGTATGCTTGTCACACGCTTAACACATGGCGAGAGCTCCTTGGAAGAGCACTGCTTGGGTGCTTCTAACACAAAAAGTGGACAATATTGAAAGGAAAATAAATGCTTTATTGTTCTTTTTATGAGGCGACGTGTGACCACACGTAAAAGTAGACTTCGCCACACCACAGCCAGCACTAAACAAACACCATAATACATCAAAGGTTTTCTGCGTCATCCGTGGAAAAACAATCTTGAATTTCTAGCATAGGGCAGTCTGTGTCATCATTGGTGAGAGAAGGGCAACTTCTCCAATGCTGAAGGACTCAAGTTTCGCAGCTGGCGTTTCCATCAGGCTAGCACAGCGGAATGTCACCACAGGCATATGTGAAGCATCTCATTGCTGCAAGAAAAAAAATAGAAGTGTGATGTTAAACATGCCAGAATCAATGAGTCACACACACTGCAGCAGCGCTTACATTCTAGGATGTCTACAGCAAAACGAAATGTGAAAAAAAGGAAGGTTTGGCCAAACCTTACTTGGCAAGCCATATAAATGCTGATGTGGTAGACTCTTTTCACATGATGTCTCAGACAGCAATATCCTGAAAGAAAATGTGCAGCACCTCAACAAGGCATATTTGTAGCAGTTAAAGATACGCTTAGGTTCAGTTAACTTGTTTCCTATCACAGCTGAGTGACATTTCTATGAGCCCATTCACCAATGGGCATTCTAAGTGAGATCATGTGTGTGGCAAATAACACGTACCGTCCGCTCATGTTAAAATACCTATTTAGCTCGTGCACATAGTTGCTCTCCATTTTACTGTTCTATCATACGCTGCTGCGTCTTGAATTGTGCAATACCTGTAGGCACAAGCCAAGCATGCAAAGCCTGCTTGAAAGCGACCATTCGCAGAGGCTACATGATAATCTTCAGTATATTTCTTTGTACCTGACGCAAACGGCTGGACAAAACTATAGACAAATAAATGTAGACCGTGCTACCTTCAAAAAATGCTTTAAATTTAGTTAACTAGGGTGCATTTGTTCACTCGGTTGACGAGTCACAGCCACGAGATATGTAAACGAAGCAATATATCTTAAGGCATGCACAGATATTCTGATTCTTTGTTTGACAGTGTCACAGATAGCTTGCCAATACATATATATCCGAGAGCAACAAGATGTGACGCTTTTATTAGTTCAACGTCTTGTTGGTTCACAGCCAAACAGGTTACTGCTCTGTCAGACAAATTGGAATAAGCGCACCGTGGTTTCCAAAAAAAGCATTATTAGAAGTTAGCTCCCGGTGTGAATGTCTGCCTATTTATTTTGTACTGCCTTCTACATGTGCCACAAAGACATTTGTTGAGGATGTGCTACCAGTCAAGCCAAGATCGCATACTTGGTCAATGTGATGGAAATACAAACATTAGAAACACTGTTACCTCTAGTAAGAGCATAACACTTCAGGATCTTGGAACAGCAAGGAGGTGCACAAGAAAGTTGAGCCCACTCTTGCAGAACTTTGAACGCGAATTTTTCAGAGTGGGGGAGGTCAACATGCTGTGGCACTTTTAAACCCATGAAACATCTGCAGAAAACAGGGTAAAGTCAAGTCAAGAAACGCTGTTATGAAGGCCTGCGCATGGACAGCTTTGTGAATTTAGGCCCAAGTGTTATGCTTTGTGCAAGCCAAAATCTATGTAAATAGGGAAAGCGTACATTTAGGAGCACCAGCGTGAACAAATCTTGGCAGTTGGCTTCCTAGTACAAACAGCAATCCCTGCAATGAAAACATAAACATTTTATCTTAACGGTAACAGTGTGAGCACACACACGGGCCAGCGGAGCCATGTCAAATTGTCAGTGCCAGCGTAACCATGTGGCATGATAAACTATTTTCTGGCCAACACATGTAAACAGTTTGCCCCTAAAAAGCGATGCTTTCACATACGTAGTACAAAAAGTCTGCACTTAAAAAAATTCACTTGCTTTCTGTACTTTAGCATCGTTGGGAGCATCTTTATCTGCAGTATAACCAAATTTGTCATATCCCTAAAAAGAAGTAGTAAAAGACATGCATCAAATATTGTTTCATTTGGTAGCAGTGAAGTCAGGTTAAGAACAGCCAAGTGGGAATCAGCCTAATTATGTGCATGCGGCCAATCCCAAACGGCGTTATTGAGGTTGTCGAAATTTTCGTCGATTGGTATTAACGTCGATATGTGACTTCAACGGCATGCCGCCCCGCCGTGGTGGTCTAGTGGCTAAGGTACTCGGCTGCTGACCCGCAGGTCGCGGGTTCGAATCCCGGCTGCGGCGGCTGCATTTCCGATGGAGGCGGAAATGTTGCAGGCCCGTGTGCTCAGATTTGGGTGCACGTTAAAGAACCCCAGGTGGTCTAAATTTCCGGAGCCCTCCACTACGGCGTCTCTCATAACCATATGGTGGTTTTGGGACGTTAAACCCCACAAATCAATCAATCAATCAATCAATCAATCAATCAATCAATCAATCAACGGCATGCCAAGTTTTCACAGCGCATAAAGATTTCATGATGCAGAATAATGACAACACTAACGAGAACATACAGCATTTATGATTGTCTTTTACAATATTCAGTTTTGCGAAGATTTTGCATGACTAAAGAAATCTGAAAGATTTGGGTCATTCCTCCTCCAATTGTTCTGTCCATATGTAAATAGCTCGCTTGATGGTGCGCTTTTAAAATAGTACGTTCAGCGCAGAGGTGAAGCAAGTGACGCAGTGATGTGGGCAGACTTTTTTTTTTTAGGCGTGCGGGGAGGGGGGGGGGGGGGTCCGCTTATCTGAATTGGAGGCCGGGCAAGCGAATATGGTGGTCATTATGGGCTCCCTACGACCGGCCTAAAAATTCTGTGCGCAATCGCCTAACTATGCCAGTGAAGTGATGCGACAATGATTTGTTCGCTTACTGGTTTACATACACTTTACGGCTCTAAAAAATGCGGCCCAAGGCCCCAACACTCAGCCGTTAACGTTACATAAAGCCAATGGTAGAAAAGTGCCAGTATGAAGGCAGCTACAACCCCGCCCCAATGTTTTTTCAAGCGAGGTAGTGTTGCGGAAATGAACTTTTAACTGCAAAAGTACACTGGCACTGCAGTGGTGACAGGGGAAGCAAGAGGGTATGCAGGCGGTAATAATACAGGTAATTTAGTCCGATACGGCTAGCAATGGATACGGCAAATAAGAAAGAGCAAATCATTTCTCTTTTAATAGCGCAACCACTCAACAATGTATTGTAAGAGCATTAAATGTTGCTGGAAGTGCCACTCACCTGCACGCTGATGCATGCACAGTCCTTTGTCCGACGAGCGAACAGGCTTGCAGATAGCTGAAGACGTGTTTACGATGTGTTTGTTCCACCCGGCCGCAAAATCCACAACAACTTCGCACTCCATAAAGATAAATATACGCTAACCTTCATCACGAATAAATAGAAACGCAAATCTGCGACACACACACACGATCAAAACATAGCCCACAAGCTCGCATGTCCATGTGCTCGCCGACCCTACAGACTATATGAATGAGTAGTGCGAACGCGAACCTAGTTCCGCCGAAAATAAAAACGTCGAGCAGTGGCAGCACAGGCGTCAGCGCAATGATTTCAGTGTGTTCTCCTAATACACTTATAAAAAAACTGAGGTACACTAAAACTCATAATTAAATATGAAAAATTGAGTGTAATTTTTATTTAGTGCTAGTAAACACAAACACTGAATAAAAATTACTTTGTAAATTACATCGCTTACTACACTAGCGCCACACTTGTGCGGGCGCAGATGGCGCAGATTTGTCATTCTGCCCTCAAACTACATGGTGAAGCGTGCTACTAAGTGTACGGCTGATGAAAAGCGCATCTGGGTCCGCTTTTTTTTTTCTTCTCCGATATATCTGGGGGGGGGGGGGGCTTCTTATGCACGTGTTTCGGTGCTTGATCTACTTTGACGCCCTTCCTTCGCGGACGAACGGCGTGTCTAGGCTTTTTTTTATCGTTGTTTTGCCCGTGTTTCGGCGTTCGTTCCGCTTTGACGTGCTGAATCTCCATTCTGCTGCTGCATGTGTTAGGTACATGCCGTAGCTGTATTCTCAGGCCTTCTGTGTTCCGCCAGCGCTGTTATCTTTTTATCTGCGGATGCTAAAATAAATCACTGTTTTGGTTTGGTGAAGTTTGGCACACAGAACAAACAATAATCTGGCCCATGAATGTCAATGTGGGCGGCATACATATTTGTGTGTGGTGTCCTGCCGGGGAATAACCGTTGCGTGACGAGAGCATTTACAGCAGTTCCTCCTTCCGTTGCTCCCTTACAAACTTAACATGAATACAGTTGTTCCCCCATTCTCGAACAAGTCGGCCATCTTGTTCCGCTTGGTCTTTTCGGAGAGTAACAGTCGGTCTGAAGGAGTAAAAACAGCCGTTGCTCCCATTTCGGCCGTTTTTGGCTTAGAGTGTAGGAACATACCCGATGACGCAGCCATCGACGTGCACATAAAGCGAAAGTATTTAAGCAATCCCTCCTACAATTCTCGCCTAGTAGACAAACGAAACATTCGCGCGTGGTTCAAGTGCCTAGAAGACTCACGCCTCTAGCAAGTACCTAAATACAATAAAAGTGTGCATGTACCTCGTTTTCACCAACTTCAGGTTTGATCTCACTGAAGAACCACCATTAGTCCTACATTTGAAGCACCACAAAGCAGCACTACTTAAGGCAAAAGTGAATGCGAAACTGAACGCAACATATGAGTAATGACAATTGAAATGTTATATATACTGCGCACATGCATTGTCACTCATTTACATGCGTACGTGGGCGGGCGCTTCAACTCCCTAGTGTTTCACCCACTCGTCATGATTCGCTTCGTGGGGATGCGTGGATTTTTTTTTCGTCACTTGATCATACTGCCGTTTTTATTCTCTTCATCGCTCGTACTAACGCTGCTTCTCTCGATTGCAAACTGCGTGGGTTGCCCATAGCAGCGCTGCTAGAACAATGAGATAATCTGCAGAAGCGTTAGCTGCTTCAACGTGTGGGGTTGCAATGCGTATGTCACGTGAGCTCGTATAAGTAGCCGTGCATGCGGGAGGAATGACGCTGCACACCACCTTCGTCAGCACCTTGTGTTAACGATTTACTTACCTTTCTCTTAGAGGGCCGAACTTGACGACTTCAGCCTCCAAGCTACAATCATTCGCCTACACTTCAGAACCACCGCGTACGCAACCACAATCCTGCCTCCGTGCTTGAAGAATTTCTTTCGACCACGCACATACAGCTCTGCTCTATTATTCTTCAAACGCTGAAGCAAAATTACATGCAGTTCAAGGAAGCACACTTCCCGAATCCACAACGCTGTCCGTGCTCCTGTTCGGGAAAGTATCAAAGTGTGAAGCACTCTGACATGACTATGAGTGACGCCAGCAGCAGCGCCTACTTCCAGTAAAGTGCGACATCGATAAGCTCCGTCGTGGCGTTCGCAGACAAGAGCTGTCACCATCGCTCAGTATATGTCATTACCGGTAATGGATGAGCCAGTGCGTCATGACGGATGTAGTCCTGATGAAGCAACAAGCCAGATGATACGTTCGACAAGTGTGCTTGTTTGCGAAAGTTGCTTCCTTGTAGTATTTAGGTTCTCTCATCTTTTGTGACAGCTGGAACGGCGGTGAACACCACGCATGGAATGGCAGGCGAATTACGAAAGCATACCCAAGTATGATAAAACTTACGAAACGTTTATGGTTAGCCACTCCGGTTTTTTCGTAAGACCATCGCTGTACCTTTGTCTCTAAGCTACGAATAAATGTCGGTATATATTAGAACGAGGATAGGAAGCCGAACGATAAACGCACTTTATTGCTTTCTTCTGGTGGAAAGACGTTCACGTTTGCTACGAGAACACAAGTGTCTGGTGTTTTCAGTCTCCTTAGACCAAGAAACAAGCATTTGACAGGGTTGAGTACAAAATTGTTTTTGCAGTGTTGAAGAGCTTTGCTTGTGTAACATGCCCAGTAGAAGTTCTTCTTCTTTATACTGACCTGGAAGCTTGCTTGGTAGTACGATGGTCACACTACTGAATCCATCGTCGTGAGTCCCGGTATACGACAAGGTTGCCCTCTTTCCCTACTTCTTTTGTACTGTGTATAGTACCATTCCTAGACCAGATCAACAGATGTGAATCAGTACGTCGATTCCTTCTCCCTGGTCTAAGTGAAGTGAGAGTGGCAGACTATCGCAATGATATTTCACTTCTTGGAGATATGAACAGCCATGGAACTTTCTCGCAACTTCTTCATAGCTACAGCAGCCTGTCTGGCGTACGACTCCATCCAGATGAAACCAAATCATTGTGCTTTGGGACTTTCGCTGAGCAGTTTGCCGAAGGAGTTTACTGGTTAGATGGAGTAAAGGTCCTGGGTGTAGGCCTTTACTTGCTTCTGGTGAAGTATCTCGTACCACCTGAAATTAAATTAGGCGTGAAGTGAATAGGCGTATTGAGATTTCGAGAACTCTTCCCTCACATTTTACAGTGTGTGCATATCTCATCAAGACAAGCATGGTAGCACCCATTTTCTACGTATAAAAAATTGCACGACCATTGCGAAGAGTTTTGCTGAGAGTAGAACGGCCACATATGGCTCCTTCTTCTGGGGTGGCCTTGCGGAGACGTTGCCAGGGCACTGGTCCACCTAACAACATAGATCGGGGGTTTTAGCGTTCGCGACTTTGAAGTTATGTGTCGCATGTTATCCTTGAGAAACACATAAAAACTTATCTCAAATACGATATATCGAGGCAGACAGCTCACTAAGTACCTGATGGGAACCTCACATTGTTTCTTTTGATTAGCGGACGAGACGGGACTGGTGTATGAGCGGGCGCCAGCGTACTATATATATATATATACGTACGTGGTGATCTGTTTGCATTTATTGAAAAATAATTTACAAGACTATGAACTGGCCCCACCATGGTAGTCTAGTGGCTGAGGCACTCAACTACACTAGACAAGGCAAGGACCCGCAGGTAATGGGATGAAATCCCGGCTGCAGCGGCTGAATTTTCGATGGAGGAGAAATTGCGGTAAGCCGGTGTGCTCAAATTTGGGTGCACAATAAAGGATCCCTGAAACAGTTTTTTCTCATTCCGTTTTTGATTACACCACTACTAGAGCTAATCATTTACACCAGAGTTCAATCTAAAGACTTATTATTAACGGAGCTACAGGTATTAAATAGTACCCTCCTCCTCCACTCCTCCTTTCTCCCTCAACTGCCCTCAACTCTTACTCCAAGCGCTCTTGGCTAAGCTCCAGCTTCACGGCGCCTGCATCACGATGTGGCGTGAGACCCCATAAGCGTAAATCCCTCCACTGATCCGAAATCGGCAGTCTGTGCTGCGCGTTCCACAGCCAATCAGATAATCTGGAAACTATATCATCAGCGGGGCAGAGCGTGTCGCTTGGCGTATGGGTGGTTGAAAACGCGTTTGGCTGAGTCGCAGCGATCTGAAACCATCTGGAGCAATTCGCATCTTTTAAGTGTTGTAATAAATTACACAGTTTACGCAAAGAGTTCACATTGGTCTATAAATTACCCTTGGGACTTGGTCTACCGGCCGAATGTGTTTGTAAATAATTGTCAAAAGTGAGTCAGGGTCCCTTCATAAAACCCAATGTGGTGAAAATTTCTGGAGCCCTCCACTACAGCGCCTCCCATAATCATATGGTGGTTTTGGGACGTTAAAACCCAGATATTATAAGTATTATAATATTAGACTGTGAACTGATGGATACGTCTCCCACTGATATTTGCGACTTGCCATCAGCAATTCAAATGATGACCAGTGCAAAAAATGCCCGCAAAACGACGCTGGTTCATGAACTACGTTCCTACCAGCTGCAATCCATGACTTCACTCGGTTAAAAGAATGGAAGGTGTTGCCAACGGCCGACCACCTTGCGGCGTGGGGTGTGGCACCCTTCGGCTCGTGTGCCGAATGCGGTCGAACAGAATCTCTGCATCATGTTATTCAGGAATTTCCTGTGGCACGCAATTTCTGGCGCTTGGTGACCAGCATGTTTCATGTTAGTATGCAACTACAATCGGCTCATAGAGACATATTTGTGGCTTTGATGATGTGTATTGCCGCTTTTTATTGGGGAAGTGAAGGCGAATGATGCGCCTGTGGCGACGCCTGCAGAGGGCCATGTCTCTTTTGCTCATCGCCGAAGAACACCGATTTTCGTTTTATGTGTGTCAACAACTATGAACGAAGAGCGAGTCATTTTAGGGGAAGTAGCTCTCTTCCTGCGCTGGTCAACACGAATTTTTTTCTAAGAAAGAACAAAGTGACCATGCCTTGCCTTCAATACTGAGAAAGTAGACTAGTAATTGTCATTTCACTGAAACTTGTAATTAGTATGATACATGTCTGCCCTATTTTTTATTTTCTCTTTGTTCCTATTCATATAGTAAAGATACATCTCCATGCAATTATTATTGTGCACGCAAGAAATTTCGCTCCAGGTACAAAGAGTTCTCATTGTACCAACGCAAGCGTAATAAGATATTTTGAATGTATTGAGTACAAAATTGTAACAGATAAATATTTTCTGTGTATGTAGAGTTCTTTCAGAAATGAAATTCTTGACACTTCCTGAAAACCAACATCAAAAGAAAAAAAAAAACATGGCAACAATTCCTGGTAAATAACTATTTCGCTACCGTCAAAAAACGGCCATTTTTTATGTATCTCATGAACTAAGTTTTTTCTCCATGTCTGCAAAACATTCCAGTACGCATTGCAACATACCAAGTTATGCAATATGAATGCACTTTCTAATATATTTAAGTAGTATTGAAATAAAAGTATTGTGGAATGTACAAAAATCACAACACTGAGTTTGAGTAAAAATTACCTTGGAAAAAATTAAAAATAATGTTCTGCACAATGTTCCTATTACCATAGACAAAAAATAACTGAACGAAGGTGCCGCTTTGTTTGTTATGCCATGTGGTGAAACCTTTTCTTGGTTTTTTTTTTCGTAAGACACGGGTGCACTCGTATACTTACCACATAATGAATGCGAAGCATTTCTTAGCGAAATTCGGCGACTTTGAGCGTATCTATCTATCTATCTATCTATCTATCTATCTATCTATCTATCTATCTATCTATCTATCTATCTATCTATCTATCTATCTATCTATCTATCTATCTATCTATCTATCTATCTATCTATCTATCTATCTATCTATCTATCTATCTATCTATCTATCTATCTATCTATCTATCTATCTATCTATCTATCTATCTATCTATCTATCTATCTATCTATCTATCTATCTATCTAGCAGCCTACGACTTTTAGCTCTCCTGGCCGTTTCGATAATGGCATCGATACCAATCTTGGTATGGTATAACATGACTGTATGAAGAACATATTTGACTAGCCATAACATGAAAATCATGATATCTATGTCATGAATGTCATGATCTACATTTCATGATCCTGCAGCTTTCGCGGTGGTTTCGTTCACATGGCATGTTGCAAAACTGGCATGTTATGGCATGATTGCATGGCAAACACAAGCGACACACCCTAGCATTAAGATCATGAGAAGCGTGTCATGTAACAGCATGACTACATGCCACGCTCATGATTCACTCGCGGCCGTTTCGCTAGTGTCACATATACCAAATTTGGTATTACAGTACGCGAATGGATGACGAAGGTATGTGAGTGGCGCAAACATGATAATCATGACATGCGCGTCATGTAACAACATGACTACATGCCACGCTCATGATGCGCTGGTGGCCGTTTCGCTAGCTTCACTTATACCAAATTTAATATTACGGGTCGTGAATGGATGAAAAAGGTATGATTCTGATGAAAAGATGATAAAGATGAGATGCGTGTCATGTAACAACATGACTGCATGCTACGCTAATGATGAGCTCGCGTCTGTTTCGCTAGCTTCATTTGTACCAAACTGTGTTTTACGCGACGCGAACGGACGACATAAGTAAATGACACATCCAAACATGATAATCACAACATGCGTGTGATGTAATCACATGACTACATTCCACACTGATGATGCGCTCGCAGCCGTTTTGCTAGCTTCACATATGCCAAATTTCTATTACGTGACGCGAATGGATGACGAAGATATGTGACTGGTGCAAACATGATAATCATGAGATGCGTGTCATGTGAGAGCATGACTACATGCCATAGTCGAGGAACAAATACATTGCGACGTGACGCGGTGCGCGGGCTCGCCGGCGTTGCCGTTCATTTCGTCGCATCGCGCCGGCGTTTCCACGCCAGGTGCCGGTCCTGCCATACACTCGCAGGCGCGCGCCGCGCTGTGTTCTTTTGACGCATGCGCGTTGCAGCGCGTTCACCATCCCTCCATCAAAAAAAAAAAAAAATGGCAGCATATCCACGGAGTGAATGATGGAGAGTGGGGCGAAGCATCCAACCGTTCATTCGTTCTTGCTTCCGTCCGTCCATGCGTGCGTCTGTGTGGACCCCCTGCGTCCTTCCGCCCGTCCGTGCGTGCGTCTATTCGTGCGTCCGCACGTCCGTCTGTGCGTCCATCTCCGCGTTCGTCCATGCATCCGCTCCTGCGTCCCCATTTGTCCGTGCAACCATCCGTGCGTCCGTCCATGGATCTGTCTGTGTGTTCGTTAGTCCACCTATTCAACACTCCAACGTACCACCATCTCGAATCTTTAATCTTTTCATCATATATTCCTCATATAAAAGCACCGCTATCCAGCGGACATTCCATGGACTGAACGAGAGGAGGCACATGTACACTTTCTTATGGCTTGCGCTTCGTGTCTACTTCCATTAACCACCTCGAGTTCATGGTATATACTAGTTCACCGTATTCATGGCACTGTGGCTCAACGCTCGCTAAATCTTTCTAAAACCAAGGAGGTTACGCCCAGCGAGTATAACGTAGCAACCCTTTCTTGTCAGATAGTGCTCAATGTACATGCCAATGGCTGCTAAGGGGGAATGAGAGACAGGATAATTTAGCTTTTACTTTCTTACGGCTTGCGCTTCGTATCTACATCCCACCTTTAACCACCCCGAGTTCATGGTATATACTAACTAGTTCGTTGTATTCATGGCACTGCGGCTCAACGCTCCCTATACCTTTTAAAACTAAGGAGGTTACACCCAGCGAGTATAACGTAGCAACCCTCTCTTGTCAGATAGTGCTTAATGTACATGCCAATGGCTGCTAATGAGGATTGAGAGACAGGAGCATTCGGCTTTTAGTAACGCCCACGCCACGAACTTTTTATTGTTCAACAAAGCACAGGAGAAATCTTCCACTGGCACCACCTTGGAGGTCAAAATGTAACACTTGTTACACACTACTACTACTACTACTACGAGGGACGAACAGGTGCCGCTATAAGGAGCTTCGCCATTAAAAAGAGAGGAGACGCAGTGTTCTCTGGGTAACAAATCGCCACAAAATGCACCATGTCGCATTTCACGCCGGTTACCGGCACTCCGCACCAACGGACGGTGGTCGTGCCTTGCGTCAGACTATAGAGTGCTCGCGTTTTGCTAACGTAGCATCGCTGTGCCCAGCGTTCACGTGCGTCAACGCTACATTGGAGTGTATTGGGCCCTTCATGATGCGCTCGCAGCCATTTTGGTACCTCCAAATATACCGAAATTGTTGTTACGTGACGTCAATAGATGACAATATATATGACTGTTGGAAACATAATAATTGAGGCATGCGTGTCATGTAACAACATGGCAACATACCACGCTCATATCGTTTTGCGGCCGTTCTGCTAGCTCTCCATATACTAAATTTGGTATCACGTGACGTATATAGATGACGAAAGTAAACGAGACATCCAAACATCATAATCATGACACGGTAGTCATGTATGGCACCGTTTACCTCCACCTCGTAACGTTGATCTGATTTTCAAGTGACATATCAACCTTTGTCATTCGTGCTTCGCATATCATCGATTCCCACTGTGCGTAGGATCTGCCAACTTTGTTGATTTTTGTAGCCCTTCCTATTAGTCTACTTTTATTAATCACCATTTAGTCGGAGCTATAGGCGGCAACAGCGAGAACAGTGGTCGTGTCCTGTAACAATCATCATTTCTTAGTTTGATGCGGTCAGCAAAAACTGTTATCAGCACTCGACGAAATGCATGCCACAATGTTTCGGAATCTTCGGGATTGTCTCAGATTGTTGTGCTAAAATTACAGCCAAGCTCTGACCACAGGGGCCCCATTTCGGCAGAGATGAAAGAGTAGAGGCCCGTGTACTGAACGATGTCAGTGCACGTTAACGAACCCCAGATTGCCCAAATCTTCTGGTGCCATCCACTTCTGCGTCCCTGATATTGATATCGTGATTTAGATGTGCATTAAAATAAACCAAAAAATATTATCAGGATTACCTTCGGTACGCGGGTATCCTAGTTCATTCGTGAGCTTATGCGAGCACCCCCAATAACACTGTAATATTGCGATCACTGACGCATATACAAGACGCACTCTCTTGATGAACAGATCACCGAAGGCCGACATTTATTACCGGTATCAGGGCACAGTACGCTTTGCTTGCGATTTCAAGCTATTAGGTTTTCTGGGCCCCAATTAACCAACTAAAGAGCTTCGGCTCTACCTGAGTGACGGCCCCTCACTTCACTAGTCACCACCACATGAAAGTAATGTAGATCTGAGGTGTTTATGAGGCGCACAAGTTCCCTCGGTGAAGAAGTATTTATTGTTCCTTACGGGAGTATATAGATAACGAAACACTTTAAGCCAAAGACGAGAGGAATATGAGTAGTAATCGCAGCTTTATGTTCTCTATGTAGACGTTCATACACACTGCTCCACAAAAATGTCTTTAGCAGCTTTGTTCCTGCTGTACATCAGTGGTTACGGTTTGCAATGTGGTCTTTCATGGGCAGGGAAAACTGGACGCTGGCATTTCCACTATTTGTTATTTAAACTTGTTTCAATGTGCTATTAGGCTTTGTTTTTCTCTTTGTCGGATTGTTCAATTTTCGACAACCTTCGTTTTTTTTTTCATTGTGCCGCTACGGAGCTTAATGAAAAGGAGTGGCCAAGGGGATGCAAACCTCAGCGTCTCTACAGCACAACAGTTACTGACGGAACAGAGCAGAACAAAACAGAAGAGCTTAGTCGAAAGGTGGGGTGGGGTGACATGTGGTCTGAACGGAAGGGGAGGCACTATTTCAGTCGCCGTTTAAATGGCACGGTGATTAAGACACGTTCCGCTGCGTACTGAGCCACGGTAATCCGGTTTCATACCATGGCTTTGCAGCTTAAACGTGGTTACAGTGCTAATTTGCATACTCCAGATAATACTTTCTCTTAACGTCACCTTTTCTTTTTTTCGTGCTGAGGACGTTGCCCAAATCCTTGCATATTTCTAACCTATGTTCGAACCGTCAACGCCGCCCTAAATAAAAGCGTGTCCGTGTTATTTTAGGCAAATTATCATTCTAGAATCAACGGATTTGCATCCAGATAAGTGAAATCGTTTGTATTTGCTCGGTTTATGGAAATATCATCTATTTATTTTAGTGTATAAACAGCATACCATACTGTGTTTCCAGCAAACGCGACAGGAAAGACTGCGAAATAGGTAGTACGAGTTTAAAATTTTAAAGCCGCATTATGTTTTGTCGTAGGTAGAAGAACGTCAATAAAATTATCTCTGAAATCTTGGCAACGGGGTTAAAACAACGGGATTGTCGTGTTTCACCAGTTTTCGAATGTGGTAACTCTGATAATTGTATTTGAGCATATTCTCTCAACGGCGGAGTTGGCCAAGCCAAGAGAAAATCTTGTTAGTCACTGTTGTTAGTCTTGTTAGTTAGTAAATGATGTCTCTTGTTATTGAAATCTTGTTAGTCAATGATGTCTATTGCTTACGCACCGGAAGTGCTCGAGAGAGTTGCCAAATGGGGTGGCGCACATAGACGGTCGTAGCGGTAACCGATACATCCTCTTTTCTTACTTACAGGCTGATTACACAGTAGATGCACCGTAAGGTGCAAGAGAACACTTGTTAAATCTAGTAGCCGAATCGGTAGAGAGGTCTTCTGATTCTTCATGACCGCCACGAGAATGTATTATAACAGTGTTCTATAGTAGTCTTTGATTCACCTCTTGGGGCCTGCACAGCTGGCTACTCGCTTGTTCGTTGGCTGGACGACGTTCTAGGCTAATCTTCCCCGACATTCCCGCTAGCCCAGGTGGTGTTAGAATTTCGTGGAAAGAACAATGCGAAAATAATAGAGCACCTTATCTATGGACACTTTCAAGAACTCCAGTTGAAGCTCTTAATAATTGTGCCTTTTACAGTGTGATTCACCGTAATTAAAAAAAATATGTTTTTGCTGTAATTTTGTAAATAACCAATCCTCCAGAATGAGCTTATGCCCTTTATGATGGAATCATAATTACCGTTGGTATAGCGTTCTTACTCTTCGTTTCATCAAGCGCTTTCCTTTTTGTACTTGTGGTTGCTTACTGAGAACCCGCGTGTTAATCAGGAAGACTCATGCCTTCCGATTCATGAACAACTTGACACATCACCACGTAAGGGACTTCACTTTCAGATTTTATTCAGGTGTTTGAAGTGTGCTTTCGTTCATAATTACTGCACCCTAATTAAAAACAGCGCATAACGCGCACGCACTATGCCCCCTCACTTGGCTTCATTTGGTTGCACGTTATAGTGCACCTGATGCACTAGGTCTGCGTCTTTATTAGAGCAATTTGTCAAACAAGCCAAAGGATATGCTATCTCATGCTCTAGCGGCGCCCCTCGTTACAGGGGCGACAAGAATTTCACGTCACAAAACGCAGCTCAGCCCTCACGACTTGGAAGACTCTGGGCTGTCTATAGAGTCTGCGAATACCTTCTCACGGAGGAGTGTCTCACGATGTTACAATAAGGGGTGACACTTCTCGGGATCCTCTCAATGTCATTTTTCGTGCCGTATTATTGATATATGTGCGATAAAGTGCGACGGTTAGAAAAAAGAAATAATACCAGACGGTGGTACAACTGCCAGGTGACATTAAGGAACGTTGCCGCTGTATACGTAAACGAAAACTATTGACTAAAATGAAGTGTCGGGCTGCTACGCACAGGTCATTCGAAGTCTGTGGAAGAGGGGAAGCTCAGCCTCTCACCTACGTGCTATACTATATGATACTCGGCTGTGTATGACTTCTTTGTTTCTTTGTTTCTTTGTTTCTTTTTTTCTTTCTTTCTTCCTTTACTTCTTTCTTATTCCTTTCTTTCTTATTTCTTTCTCTTTATTTCTTGCTTTTTTCCTTCTTTCTGTCTTTCTTTCTTTGTCTGTTTCGTTATATCTCTGTATGCTCCTCTCCTCGCGTCCATAGCAACGCAATCATATGATTGCCATCAGCACTTTTTTTTTCTTTTCTGCTAGCGTTACGACGGTGTAACGACGCTCACCTTTGGACCGCAAGAACCCGACTCGAATCCCGCGTCTTCAAAAACATTGTGTTTTGTCCGATTTATTTTTTTTTCACATCCTCTCCACCCCATTCCTCTTCCTCCTTTCTTTCTACCAATGCTCTATCTCGTATTCGTACACTCACCCATCAAATTTTTTGCGTCCCATGCCAGACAATTCCTGGCTTATTTTGGGAGCAAGGCAAAATGTGAAGATCGCACCCACCAGCTGTTATTCACAGCAGCTTCGAACATTTTCTCGCTGGCTGTGAAAGCGTTGTTGCACTCCTCTGCAGCAACAAATTGTGTTTTTCTGAAGAATCATTATGGACTAACGACAATGAGAGAGTAAAAGTTATAACAGGGTTGTCGCTTTCTTCTTTGACTTGCGCTTTCACTTCTTTTGTGTAAACAAATCCGGAAACAGTTCGGGTGAGAGTGTGGACATTAGCGTGGAGAAAACAAGTTCATCAAACTGCGCTAATGGTATCAGCCAATTAGTACCTTTTGCTGCGAGCACTTCTCCATAAATATTATGTGACAGTATCCAAAATGAACGCTTCACTTCTCATGTGTTACCATTTCCTTGTTATTTTTTTATCTTTCGCGGATTTAGAATTTCCTTTGCGTCTTGCAATAACGTTACGGAAAATCGCAGAGGTAGCCTGGTTATAAAAAAAGTTACACCTCGTATTATCAGCCATTTGATATTACAGAAAAGCTACCAAAATAAACTGTGTTCCGGTCTGATTGCTGTCAACACGAAGGAAAGAAAAAAAATTCTTTTTTCATTGTATATGACACTTTACACATAAAGTATGGTTCAGAAATTTGAAAGGAAATAACACCTGCTTACACGTAGTGTAGAGTTCAGTATACCTATAGGTACCTTAATCAGCGCACATAATCTCAATATATATTATTTTTCGATTTCCTCGGTTTATGCCTCGAGCTGCTAAATAGACTAAACATATCAAGACAAGCATTGCTATGCTGTTTTAATATTAACAATTTCCGTTTTGTGTCAGCAAAGTTCGACTATCAGCAAAAAATTAATCAGATTTAATATTCAAATAATAATTTCTTAGATAATTAGGTCTCTTCATACTACTTTGAGCTTAGCAGTGCAGAGCCGCCAAGCAATCGACGATGGTTGCAGATCTTACCCGAAAGGCTGGCACTTCAATACCACTTCAAAGTTGATTGATAGGTAAAAAAATCCCAAACAATTTTGGAACATAGTACGAGGTAACAAGCATAACAACCTGTCTTTAATATCCCAAGGTAATGTAATTCCGGATCATCAGTGTGCATGTTTACTTAACCGTACTTTTGCTGAAACCTTCTCTGAACCATCCAGTAGTAATGACATACTTCCTGCAAAGCCGTTTTATTTTCCCTCAATGGACATTATTGTCATTAGCTCGGAAGGAATACGGTCCATCATCAATAAACTAAAGATTTCATCGTCATGCGGCCGTGATGGTATCACCACAAAATTTTTGAAAAACACGGAAGAGTATTCTTTTCTAATCCTGGTCAAAGGCCCATGGGATCCCGATCAAACGCTGACGTGTGTACGTTTGGCTCCGGCTACTTACCGTGTTATGACCACCTCTTCAGGTCCTTGGACCCTGGATCACACATCACACCAACTGTAAGTGGACCTGGCACCCATTCGACACCTTGTTGGGATGTGATAATGCTCCTTGAGAACAGTGCTGACTGTTTATTGTTCAGCTCGACCGCTTCCGCGCTAGGCCTAACCGCCGGCCTAGTATGAGTGGAGGCGCCCAGCGCGACGCGGCCAGCGTCGCAGCGGGCGTCGCTGCTGGAGGCGACGCCGCTCGCTCATGGCGTGCTCTACATGCTGACCTTCGTCCCACTGGTTCATCGGCTGACACCTGCGCAGCGGATCTGAAGAAACCATCTTCATGGGAGCCTAAACCTCCACCACTGCCCGATGCGGACTACAAGGTGATTCTTCGGATACGCGGGGGTCTCGACTGTACCAAGTTGCACCCCTGTGTCTTACGACAACTCGTTCTCAAAGCAGTTGGACTTCCCATCAGCAGCCCTGATCAAATCAGGGTCAATCCCACCAGTCACACAGTGCTCGTAAGTACGTCAAGCATGGACCGAGCAGATTTATACCACAACATCCGGACCTTAAAGTTCAACGGAGTCCCCTACGAAGTCGTCACCCACGTTGCCGACCCTGTAGATTCTTGTCGTGGAAGGTTTCATCTCCCTCTGGATTACGCTGACGAGGAAATCCTTCCAACCCTCCAAAGATGTAATCCAGCCATGACCATTGGGGCCGCTCGCCGACTGAGCACCACCGAAACCATCTTGGTTGTTTTCCGTGGCACGCACGTCCCTTTTTACATCAACTACGAAGGCTGCACGCTTCGCTGCCGCCCATTCCGACTGAAGGTGGAAGCCTGCACCCGTTGCCGAAAAATTGGACATCGCCAGGATGTCTGCCCCTCTACTCCCGATGCAATCTGTCACAAGTGCGGACTGAAGGATTCCTCAATGGACCATGAATGTGAACCCGTCTGTGTCGTGTGTGGTGGAGCTCACATCACCGGTTCCCCATTGTGCAAACAGCGTTACAAGACTAAGACACCTAAATACCAGACACCTAAGCCCTCAGAAGTTCCATCATCCCGGACACCGAGCCTTAATCGCTCGCAAGAGCGTGGCCCACAGCGGGGTCGCAGCAAGAGCAAGAGGCGGGGCCCAAACTCGACTCCCAAAGAACTTGACTTCCCGACCCAGTCAACGAACCCCCATTCCACCAGTCATCTGCCAAACCCATTAAAGGTAAGCTGGGCACAGGCAGCTTCCTCTAACTGCTCCTTATCTCAAAACATTAGCCTAGAAAAAGTTCTAGCTGAAAACGCTAGCCTCAAGGCAGAAATTCAAAAGTTAAAGCTCGAGCTACAATCCCGAATGCCCCTTAGCAATCTTTCGCAGCATTCCGAACCACGATCTTTCATTCCTGCTCAATCGCCCCCTGCTGTTGAACCCACGATACCTCTTCCTCCTACTGACATGGACACTACAATGCCTCGAGACACCTCCCAGCTGCCACCCTCAAATAAGCGCAAAACCCCTGCCACACCACGCGAAGAAGAATCTCTCAGCGACACAGTTCTAACTCTTAACGATAGGATAAACGCCCTCGAAAATAAAACACAGAAGAAATTCGCCGTCATTGAAAGTAAGATTTCTCACATAGAGAGCAGATTCACAGCTCAGGAGACGGGCCAAGCTGCCATAAATGACAAACTTGACAAGTTTCTAGATTTTGTACAAACTCAAATGCAGCAGACCACTGCATGGATTGCGGCCGTCACGGCCAATAATCCAAATATAGCCGTACCCGCCTTCTCTCCTACACCCCCTCCCGACAATGGCTGCAAACCCTAATCGCTCGAACTTTGTAGTATGGCAATGGAACTGCAGGGGGTTCCGCAAAAAGAAAGCGACTCTTCAACAATATTTGGCCTCCTGCCCCAAACCCCCTGCAGTCATTGCCCTACAAGAGACCCACGGAAACATAACTTTTCCCGGTTACAGTGTACACCAAACTAAATCTCTAAATTCTCCCGATACTGCAATATTAACGCAAAAACATTTGACGGTAACTCACTCTAATTTCGACGGCGTCGATGTGGAGCACAACTTTTTGGAGGTCCTTCCTTGTAAAACTCAAGAATCGCCTTTATACGTATTAAACGTCTATAGTAGGCCACAGGCGAAACACCATCGCTTCAATACTCTCTTTGCCCGAGCCATTGCGGCCGCGAAACATCACCCTCTCCTAATACTTGGTGATTTTAATGCACCAAATCAAGTATGGGGCCACTCTGTTTCTACACCCAAGGGTAGGGCTTTGTGGGTTCACATACAGGATCACCGCCTCACCCTCCACAACAATATAGACATGCCCACTAGATTAGGTAATAGTGTAGCTAAAGATACATCTCCCGATCTTACACTCAGCCATCGCGTTCACTTTGTCACATGGACCAACCTGAACATTAACTTCGGTAGTGACCACTACATTATTCAAACTACCATACACTTCCGACACAAACCTTTAGCTCCCAAGCGCCTGAGCCTTATTAACTGGAACAAGTTTCGCGAGGCCCGTCACTGCTCGGCGCCTACTGAGATAGATGATATCTCGGAATGGGTACAGCAATTGCACACTGACACAAAAACGCATACCACCATGTTACCACCTGATACGCCTTTTACAATAGTTGACACCCGACTTCTTCACATGTGGGAAGCTAAGCAATCTCTCCTCAAACGCTGGAAGAAGAGGCGACACAATCGCCGACTGAGACTGAGAATTGCGAGACTCGATTTGCAAATTCAGGACTATGCCATACAGCTTGCTTGTCAACAATGGACCCAGAAATGCGAAAGCATGCATGGCCACCTAGACAGCAAGATGACATGGCAGCTCCTGCGGCATTTATTAGACCCTACCATATCACGTACCGCAAATAATCATCACATTAACAAACTACTTCACTCGCACAAAGGTAACTTAAACACTCTTTTTAATGATCTTCGCGACAAACACCTACCCAGCGCGTATCGATACGATGCACCTGACTATATCGGACAACCAAATGATGATCTCAGTAGCCCCATAACGGAGGCTGAGGTTAGACACGCGCTTGCGAACCTTCGCACCTCATCTGCACCAGGCCCTGACCTCGTCAATAATAAACTTCTCCGCAACTTAGATGAAAACTCAATTATAGCCCTCACTAAATTTTTTAACCACTGCTTCGACACTTCTACCTTGCCGGCTGCGTGGAAGGACGCCAGAGTTATTTTCATACCAAAACCTGGTAAGCCCATAAACACAGCCAACCTACGTCCGATTTCCCTCACTTCATGCATCGGAAAAACACTTGAACATGTAATCCTCAACCGCCTTAGCAAATTTATAGAAGAACACAACTTATACCCTCACGAAATGATAGGCTTCCGTAAATCCCTTTCCAGTCAAGATGTCATGCTTCGACTGAAGCATGACATCATTATCCCTAACTCTAGCCTCGATACTCAAGCAATTCTCAGTCTCGATCTCCATGGGGCTTTTAACAACGTCAGCCACACTGCCATATTGAGTGAACTGAGCGCTATAGGCGTTGGTAAAAAGATTCATGATTACATATCTGCGTTCCTTTCGAACCGTACGGCAACTATTTACATTGGGTCTGAACACTCTTGTTCTTACTCCTTGGGGAGTTTCGGCACACCTCAAGGATCAGTGTTATCACCTTTCCTTTTTAACATCGCGATGATGCCGCTGGCTCGAACGCTGAGATCCATATCAGATCTCAAATTTTCACTTTATGCAGATGATATTACCCTCTGGATGACAGGCGGCTCCGATGGTCACATTCAGGAAACTCTGCAGACTGCTGCTGACAGGGTGGTGGTTTGTGCGGGTAACATGAATCTGACCTGTTCACCCACTAAATCTGAACTGCTCCTCCTTCCTGCCCATCGGGGCTCGGAAAAGCACATCTCTGATATACAAATAACACTGAACAATACACCCGTGCCTAAAGTTGACAGACTCAGGGTGCTTGGACTACACATACAACGAAATCGACTAAACACACACACCATTAAAGCACTTCAAACAACTGTGGACCACACTCTACGCCTTATAGGCAGGATATCTAATAAGCATGGCGGGCTACGAGAGGCAGAGCTCCTCCGCCTCATCCAAGCCTTCGTCCTCAATAAAGTGACTTATTCTCTCCCTTATCTGTTCCTTCTGAGAAGAGAACAAAATAACGTAGACACTTTGTTACGTAAAATCTACAAATTCGCTCTCGGAGTCCCCATTCGAACGTCCACCGCACGGCTCATGGAGACAGGCACATTGAACACCTTAACTGAACTTATTGAAGCACACTTAACTTCACAATATGCTCGTCTTTCCAACACACAGACCGGAAGATACATACTCGATACCCTCAGTATCAGGCCAACTCCAACCACTAACGCCAAACACACTATTCCGCGTGAAATACACAAGAATCTACTCATTCCGCCGCTCCCTAAAAACATGCACCCTGTGCACCACGAGCAACGTCGACGACAGCGTGCAAAAACTCTCGAAAAACGATTTTCTACTTCTAAAGAAGTGCTCTACGTTGACGCTGCCGAATACAGTACTCGTCCTTTTTTCGCCCTCTCAGTTGTGAATTCGCTAGGTCAGATATCTGCTGCTGCTTCTATTTCTGCTTCCTCTTCTGAGGAGGCGGAAGAAGCAGCCATAGCTCTGGCCCTTACAGTTCCAAATTATTCACTTATTATTAGTGATTCAAAAACTGCCATCTACAATTTTGGAGCGGGTAGGGTGTCCAAAACAGCCCTCTCCCTCCTTTTGGCCCATCCCCCGCAACAAGACACGGCTTTAATATGGACTCCCGCGCACGCGGGCCTTGCCGGTAACGAGGCGGCTCACGCCAGCGCCCGAGGATTTACGTTCCGGGCGCAGGCGCTGGAAGAGCCAGGCCCCGTTTCGACAACGGCACCGTTTGCTGCGCGGGATCGCCTTTTAACATTTCACGACATCTGTAGTCACTACCGCCTTGGTCGTTTATCCTTACCGCCGCTAACGTCGAAATCCATACGAAGGCGCGAAGTACTGTGGCGACAGCTGCAGACTCACACCTTTCCTTCTCCTTACATTCTTCACCTCATGTACCCTTCTCTTTACCCGTCCTCCTCCTGTAAATATTGCTCCGCACAGAAAGCAAATCTTAATCATATCATGTGGGGGTGCCCTAAGCACCCCCCTCCACCGTCCCTTCGAAAACTAATTAGTAATGAGGAGCAGTGGGAGGCTGCCATGCGCAGCTTGAAACCCGACGTCCAGGAGGCCATCCTGGGTTGGGCAGAGAGGGTTGCGGAGGACTATCGAGCGTAGCAATCTCTCCTCATCTCTCTTCCATTGCACCTTTCCTTTACAAAGGAAAAATAAAGTTTATACCTACCTACCTACCTTTTCTAATCCTTGAACGAATATTCACATAGTCTCTTCTTACGGCAGTTCTTCCTAACGTCTGGTTAATTAATAGGGTGGTGCCTTTACATAAGTCTGGAACAACCCACGATCCAAGTAACTTTCGTCCCATCTCTCTCACATCAGTACCATGTAAAATTTTAGAACATCTCATTTACTCTCACCTTATAAAGTTTCTTCAAGACAATGATTTCTTTACACCCGCTCAGCATGGCTTCAAAAAACAGTATTCGTGTGAAACACAGCTTCTACTTTTTACCAATGACTTACACATATCCCTTGACTCTGGAACAATAACTGACTGCATCTTTCTAGATTTCAGCAAAGCCTTTGATAAAGTAACACACTCCTTACTACTACATAAACTAAGCCTATTAAACATTGACTCATATGTGCTCGCTTGGATCCGTAGCTTTCTTACTAACCGCTCCCAATACGTATCGGCTAATAATTTCGACTCGTCTACTATACCAGTTCGCTCCGGAGTGCCACAGGGGTCTGTCCTTGGGCCATTGCTGTTCCTAATTTACATTAACGACTTGCCTAACAATATTTCTTCAACAATGCGCCTTTTCGCGGATGATTGTGTAAGTTATCGCCAAATATCTAATAATAATGACATCACTACCCTCCCATCAGATTTGACTAACGTGATTAACTGGTGTAAATTATGGCAAATGGAATTAAACGTTTCGAGGTGCAAGTCTATGCGCATATCACGTAATACTACCGCATGTCCAATTTATTTCCTTAACAGCGCCGTACTCGATCCCGTCCACTCTTATAAATACCTTGGTGTCCATATTACTAACAACCTATCTTGGAAACATCATATCAACTCTGTCACATGTAAGGCAAACCGGGTTCTAGGATTCATGCGAAGAAACTTTTACATGGCCCCTGTTGATTTAAAAAAGTTTCTTTACATTACGTACGTTCGTCCGCCTTTGGAATACGCGTCATCGATATGGGACCCCGGTAATATCACTTTAGTTAACGAACTTGAGAGCATTCAGAATCGCACTGTTAGATTTATATTATCAGATTATCGCCGTACCGCTAGCGTAACAAAAATGAAATCAATTATTAACATTCCTTTACTCGCTACACGCCGTAAGTTATCCCGTCTCGTACTCTTCCACAAAATTTACAACAACTCCCTTCTGCGTTCACTTTTAATAACCCCACCGTCACACATTTCAACTCAAACTGACCATGCGCAGAAAGTTGCTGTTCCTCGCTTCAAGACATCAACGTATTCCTACTCATTCCTGCCTAAAACTTGCAAGGATTGGAACCACCTCCCACAATCAGTTGCATCCATCACCTCGCCTTGCAGTTTTAAAACATCGCTCGATAACATACTTGGTGTTGGAAATGTAAACGTTTGATTTTGTTGTTAGTTTTCTTGTATAATCTATTGGCTGTATAACATAGTTGCAGTTGATGATAGTTGCTTTCCAGTGTTTAATAATGTTCTAGTGTCTTGTCTATGTATTCTGTTCTTTAACATTGTTCGTCAGTGCCTACTTTTTTTTTTTTTTTTTTTTTTATTGGCGCTAGTATGCCCTACGGCATCAGTTAAATAAAAAGGAAAAGTTTTGTTTCCTGTATGAAGGCCAGGAGTTGTCGATGCAGTGGACCGTGCGTCCAGCGCGTCAAGTCAGGTGGTCGGCCGGGGTGGTGGTGAAGGCCGCGTAGGTGGCGAGTGCGAGCCTGGTGAAGGCCCGGGCAGGTTCCCAATAGGTGATCAAGCGTTGCCTCTGTGGCTGGGGCAACGCAGAATGGGCACGTCGTTGGGGGAGGCTGTGCACCAGATGTCCATGTAGCCCGGATTGCAGGAGTCAAGGCGGCGCCCACACGAATCCTCCTGAGCGCAACCTCCTCTCGGCGAGTTAAGCCGCCGGGAAGGTCAGATCCACGCGGAGGAATGAGAGCACGCGTGGAGCGCCGGAGGGTTTCTTTGTGCACAAGCAAGCTGTCCTTCGGGGACAAACGAAGTAGAGGCAGCGGGTGTTGAACAGTCGCTGGATGGCAAGCGGCATCTGCTTCCACTTGAGCCGGTGCAGACCGGCGGGTCCACAGAACGCGGACAGGACAGGCACATGAGTGGATCAGTCGGTGTATATCGGAGGCTATATCGATGGAGCTGGTCACTTTTCGCAGCTCTCGAACTGCCTGCGTGGAGTCCGTATATACAAGCAATTTATCGTGTGACAAAGAATCCATTTTGGATATCATAACTGTTAACCCGTCCCGTATAGCAGTGAGCTCCGCTAATACGGATGGGAACGGTGCCTCTGTTACGTAAGAGCAGATATGTTGGATTTCAGGTTGCGCGGGGCATACGAGACTGGTGTGCAGAACGCAATTATCGGTAGCTGCGTCTACGTATACCGCTAGTGAGTTCTCGGTGGTAGTGACGATGCCCTCCTGCGCCGCTTGTCGGGTGGATTGTCGCAGGCGGGTCAGTGGTCGGTTGTCACTGGCCTGTGCCTTGAGCCATGGTGGAACTTCTGCCACGGGTGCGTCAGGCTGTGGCAGCGTTGAACCATAGTAGTGAGCTAGAGCTGCCGCCGCAGGAACAGCTTGACTCTTTAGGTAGCGAGCGACTCGACGCTGGTGTACAATTTCGTCGATGGTGTTGAGCTGCGCTTCCGCCTGGAGGGTCGTGATAGGTGTCATACGGGGAAGGCATGTAATCGCCCTCATGGAATCTCGGTTGGCGGTTTCGAGCAAGTCCCAGTCTCTCAAAGTCAGTCGTTGAAACTGAGCTTGATAAACGAGCCGAGGTTGTAGGATTGATCGCACCAAGATACGGGCCATTCGAGAACAGGCACCCCCCGTCTTTTGAGAGATGCGACGAATGAGATGGAGGGTATTAGCACTCTTCCGGCGAGCAGAGCGAACCCACGCATTCGCAGAGCCAGATGCGTCCAATTCGACCCCGAGCACACGTATAGTGGATACAGGGGTGAGGGTATGGCCATTTAGGCTCAAACATATCGGCGTCTGCAGGAGGCGACGGCGACCTCGTCTGTTGGTGATAGACATGAATGCAGTCTTCGTGGCAGATAGTGTCAGTCCTATGCGCGCACACCAGTCCGACGCCTTGTCGAGAGCACTCTGGAGTGCCTCCTGCTGGCGTTGAAGGTCTGGATGTAGTGTCCACACAGTCAAATCATCGGCATACAGGAGGAAGAAGGCATCTGGAATGCGTGCTAGTTGCCACGCGAGGGGCAACAGGGCAATATTGAAGAGTATCGGGGCTAGAACCGAGCCCTGCGGTACACCCCGCTTCATTACAAAGTGTCCGGTTCGTTCCTTGCCTACTCTGATGCAGAAGGTACGGTGTGCCAGAAAAGACTCCACAAAGTCGCAGACGCGAGGCGGAAGTTGAAGCCATTGCATTATGTGATTGATCGCAGAGTGGCTGACGTTGTCGTAGGCCTTATGAACGTCCATGGCGAGAAGGGTTCGAATGCTGCTTGATCTTCTTCCCACAAGCACCATGGACGTCAAATGATCTAGGCCATCTTCCGTGCCCAGGTGCGGTCGAAAGCCAATCTGGGCCGGATGGTACCAGGCGTGCTTTTCCAGCCACCAGGAGATGCGCGACGCCAACATGCGTTCAAGAAGCTTGCACAACGTACACGTTAGAGCAATCGGCCGAAGATTAGAGAGGCTGTTCGGGTGCTTTCCCGGCTTAGGTATCGGCACAACTTCGGCATGCTTCCACGATTCAGGCAGCCCTCCGGTCGTCCAGACTGCGTTAAGCGTGTCCAGCAGCCACTGCAGTGCAGGGCCATCCATGTTCTTGAACACTTCATAGGAGATCCCATCTGGTCCTGGTGCCTTGCGTACTTTTGCCTGGTCAATTGCTGCCTGGAGCTCCGCCATCGTGTATGGCGCTTGCATGCCTTCGATGTCCGACGGACTGGGAGTCACGCCAACCTCCGGAGGCAGGTTACACGGACAGTCGAATTGTGGTGGGGCCAGGTTGTAGGCCGGGAAGAAAGCCTTAACTATTTCTGGAGCGAACTGGCTTGGCGTGCATCCAGAAGACAGACACGCACTGGCCGCTGGGTCCGGCGTACGGGCGCCTAGTTCCATACTCCGGAACGTTCGCCATATTGAGGCGGTTGAAGACGATGGACCGAGTGACGCACACCAGTCCATCCACCGTTCGCGGGCGAGACGCTTCTCGCAGCGACGCGCCGCAGCGGTGAGTCTGTTGAGGTTATCACGAAGCTCAGCGGCTGCCGGATCTCGGTTTAAGGCCAGCTCTGCACGACGGCGTGCTGCCCACAGACGCAGAAGATGTAAATTTGGATGTGGTCGGTTCTCCTCTACCCAGCTTGACTGCGTGGCGGCTTGTACAGCTCTGGTTAACACCTGCAATGGATCAGACGATGTATCAGCAATCGAGTCGTTCAGTTCATTGCGGAATAAGTCCCAGTTGGTTGTGTAGCATCGACGTCGGAGGCGGCGCTGGTTATACGCGGCCAAACCAATTTTCAACGGATGGTGATCACTCCCCCAGCAGTCTGGTTCTAGGTCCCACGAAACGTCACACATGCCCAACCACCACGAGAGATCGGGCGCATAAGGTGGAGCACAGGGATGATCCCACCGACGTGTAGAAGTAGCCGGGGCATTCAGAAGGACAAAGTGCGCGTCTGTAAATGTGTCTAGCACGATGTTGCCTCTAGCACTGGAAGAAGGGTAGCCCCACGACTGATGAGGTGCATTGAAGTCTCCCCCAACTAGTACTGGGCACCCAGGATAGGTTTGACGCAGGTGAGCCAGCCACCCCAAACGCAGTCGGGGAGCGCTGCCACTATACGGACGCACGTAAACTGAAACCACAATCACGTCAGTACGCGGAAGTCTAACGAGCACTGCCACCACTTCTTGCCACTGGTTACACCACTGCAGCAGGGGAACCTGCGTTTGAGGATATGTAGTCACAACATACACTGCAGCCTTGCCTGGAGGTCCCAACGCATTGGTGCAGCGTCGATCAGGGATGGTTGGGGAATCATACGCAGTGAATCCAGGGATGCGTGGAAGCGAATTCGTTTCTTGTAGAAGCAGGCACCAAGCGGGGAGCTTCCCCAGCGCAAGGCGATAGCGAAGCTCACCAACTTTATTTGCAAGTCCCCGGCAGTTCCACTGCAGGACACAGTGGTGGCGCGTTGCTTTCAAAGGAGTGGTCATTGCGGTGGAAGGTTGGCGAGCACCACCTTTGAAAGCTCTTGCAGTTGCCGGGCAACAAAGTGGAGGAGCTCTGCCGGAGTCATCTTGACTGGTGCTGACGCGCTTGCGCAGGATAATTCAGGCACAGAAGCAGCGTACGGCACGTCTGTACCGCGCATCGCAGTTGGTCCAGCGGGTCGAGCGAGATGGGTTCTGCGTTGAGCGAGGCGCTTGACTTCCATTTGGAGCTGCTGTATCTGTTGGTCAAGCTTCGCCAGATCGTCTGTACCCGTAACGCTCAATTTAGGCGTATTCGCAGGCTGCTGAACACGTTTTTTTGCCCCGCTTGACGGCGTCGCTGTACGTGGGGACTTCATAGCAAGCATTTTCAGGTTCTACCAACGCTGGTGTGTCCTCTTCGGAGGGGGACAACAGTTCAAACCGGTTGCTAGTCGGAATGTCGGCGTCCCTTTCTTCTTGTGTCACCGAACGCTGGCGGCGTTTGCGTTGGCGACGGGCTTTGAGAGCCTTCTGTTTAACTGGACAATCTTTGGACGTTATTTCATGATCGTCCGTTTGGCAGATCCCACATTTGTACGTGCGCGTCTCGACGGACTCCATGGAGGTGTCTGCGGGTTGGGGACAAGAATCTTGCATGTGACCGGTACGAAAACACCGATAGCAGTGTACCACACCGGGCTTGTACACATGAAATTTCAGGATGCATCCATAGTACGTAATGCGGCTTGGTGGCGTTCGAGGCCCTTGGAGAGTGACAAGGCACGTGCGTCCACGGCCCATATAACGAGCTGTTACAATCTTGTGTGTGGAGCAGGTCAAAGCAGTGATAAGGCCCTCCGGCGATTCCCCTGGGTCAACCCCAGAGACCACATACCGACGCAAGTCCGAGCCGGAACTCAAGTACGCTTGCACCTGTACAGTACAATCAGCTGTGACTGGCAGAGTTTGCAGGTGGGTGAGGCGGTCAACGTCTGCTAGCGAACGCACCCATACGGATACGCTGTTGGTGGGATGGTGAATGGAGAAACCTTGAAACGCGGTGGTTTTGAGGCAGGTGTCGAAGGCTGACTGAAGGAGGCGATTTGACAATTTTGATACATCGAAGCACTCACGAGGTTTTACGACGACTTTGTACTTAGACTCGGTGCCAGGCGAGGCGACAGCTGCCGGAGAGGGGCACTCCCGCTTGCTTGCCGGTGTGGCTGAAGCAGACAAATCATCTATTCCCATTTGTGAGTCAGCCACGCGTTTCGCACTGCGTTTCGGAGCGGATGATGGTTGTGATGGCTGCGTCTTAAGCTCCGCTGCAGCCATCGTTACTGGTTCACATGAAGAACACGGGAGCGTTGCCGCTGCCAGATGCAACCGGCGAGACGCCGGAACTGTCCTGGCGAGCGTCCCACGCACAATGTTGAAGTGAACGGCACCAAGGGTGGTTAGTCCAGGTCGTCGATGGTGTCCGGAAGAAGAGTGCTTGGGGGCGACCCCACGGCCTCGTCCAGGGCGTCCGGCAGGTCTGTCCTTAGCCGGTGGGGCCAGAGAGCTGGGCGGCGTTGCGTTGAGCCAGGGCGCAGAGAGTGGGGGAACGCCGGTGGGGCGATGGTCGCGCGAGCCGATGCTTTCAGCCGATCTTCACGGAGCCGTCGAAACGCGTCTGCTCTCGTCGGCAGCTCAGCTGCGTCTCCCTCCAGTGCCTACTCCCCTCTGCAATGCTGTAAAGCCCTGAGGGTACAATAAATAAATAAATAAATAAATAAATAATAAATAAATAAATAAATAAATAAATAAATAAATAAATAAATAAATAAATAAATAAATAAGGTTTAACCTCCTAAAACCACCATATAATTATGATAGACGCCGTAGTGAAGGGCTCAGGAAATTCTACCACCTGGGGTTTTTTAACATGCACCCGAATCTGAGCCCACGAGCCTACAGCCTTTTGGCCTCTATCGAAAATACAGCCGTTGCAGCCGGGATTCGATCCCACGATCTGCGGGTCAGCAGCCGAGTATCTTGCCACTAGACCACCATGGCGGGGCCACCTCAAATTTAACAATGTGTTAATCAGTAAATTGTTAACGCTGTTGTAGAACACCGACGGCAAACAAAGGGCTGATTTATACAAATATTGGGCACCGGTATTAATAATTCCGCAACTCAGAGAACTGAGTTGCAAACGAGTATTCCGAAAACGTAAATGATATCACGTAGGGATGAAATATCAATTAGTAAAACCGGAAAGCGCATTTCGCCCGGCTTTTTATGGGATTTCTTCTATGCCTTAACTATCCTCGAAATTGGATGGTCTCACTGATTATATGATTAAGCGCGGAAGGCCTATAGATGGTGTTGGCTAAGATTTTGCAACACCATCTATAGGCCTTCTTTGAACGTTATGTCGTAACTCTAATCCCTTCCAAGCTTGTACACGTTCAGTGTGAGCACAAAGAACATACCTGTATACGATGCCTGGTAAGCTACGTTCGGTCGTTGTTCTATAACTCGCCTTGCTTATTGGTGCATTCGATGTCCTTGAATATATAATTACTCGGCCTATATTCCATCTGATTATTTTACTGAGTAAATTGCGAAACATAGATGGAAGGAGAGAAACATTACTAGTTGTCCGGGAGCATATTATTTTGGGTTCAGGTCTCCCATGACGGCACGTGAGGGCCTTGCCTCTGTGCCACTTCACGAGCCCGCTGAGTTGCCTAGAGTTGGTCAGCGAGCTTTGTAGCTGCGCATGGTGGCTTCTCACCTCGCCGAAAGAACATCGAAGCTAGTACGTTTGGTTTTATCCTCGCATTTCTAAAGCATGTATGTATGCAAGCGTAGGTGTGTTTGTGTGGTAGACTTATAAAAAAAAATTGCCCGCAGCTTCCCTCGGGGGAACACTGAGGAGGATGCGGAGCATATAATTGGTTAACGGGGTGTTAAAGTACGACTTACTTGGGTCGATGGCTAAATTGGTTAACGTGGTTGTGAAATGGGGTGTTAAATTGCGACTTACTTGGGTCTATGGCTAAATTGGTTAACGTGGTTGTAGGAGGGGGTGTTAAATGAGCGAACACGTACACACGCATGCGAAAGTGCGGCGCTGGTCGAAGGGACGTCGATCATTGTGTTTGTGGATTCGTTGGAATGCATTTCACCGCGACCTTGGACGTCGACGCGCCGTACAAACCAACCGACGAGCGGCAACTGAGCGAGCGAGCGCCGACCTTGAGTATATATACAACGCGACGGCGCATACACTGTCAGCTGTCGAATGTTCGAGAAGGGGGAGAAGCGCAACGGCGCATGCGCACGCGTCAGCTGCCGATGTTCTCGAAGCGCGACGGCGCATGCGCGCGCGTCAGCTGCCGATGTTCTCGAAGCGTGACGGCGCATGCGCGCTACATTATACAGCTAGCGAATGTTCGTGAAGAGGAGAAGTGCACGCGGTGTGTAGAGGAGGAAGGGTGCACAGATGGTGGAGGAGTGAAGCGCGCGCGGTGTGTAGAGGAGGAAGGGATGCACAGATGGTGGAAGAAGAAGGAGGAAGCTTGCGGACGGCGCCGCACTACAAGCCTCGAGTATTAGATGCTCCGCATCTAAAAAATCAAGCTGTTTGATCGAAACCCATTATTATTTCCGGTAACACAGAAAAAAACAATAAAAAATTCCGAGGTTCCTTTCTGAGAAAACAAGCACGGTTCTACATCACCGAGAAGTGCAGCTCGCTGGGTGAGCTGGAACTAATTGATATTTACCTGAGAATAATAAAGATAAAGAAGGCATCGTACATCATTTACATATTGCCCTCATAAGAACGACATAACAAGAGGGCAGACTGCGAACTTGCATGTTTTATGTAGCGCGTATAAATAGGAAAAGACTAACCAGCCTAAAAGGCGCCGGCGCTTTAAGAAAATGAACCATAATTAAAAAAAAACAAATTAATGTGGGACATAAAAAGCCGTGGGCTGAACAATATTCTCTGCCACTCTCCACTCGGTATTTTGTTCTTTCAAGCTGTGAGGGAATATTCTGTGAAGATTCTTCTGGTAACAATGTTTAATTCAGAAATAATTGATGCATATGTAAAACTGTTTGCGTTTTGATACGTGAAATGGCGATCTATATACAAAAGGCACCGAGACTGGCACTTTCCTCGCCACGCAACCTAGTTGAGGCGAATAAAGCTTCATTCCGCTTAAATTATGCAAGAGTTGAGAATCCGGCGTGACCCAATTTAAGTGAATAAAGTGTCATTTCGTTTTAATTAAGCTATAGTTGAGAATACTCTTCGTGAACTCCGCCATTGTTGCCCCTGAACGCTAGCATCAGTTTAATCCTTGGGTTAATTAAGACTCTCTTGCAAAGAACGCTGAACTGCGTTTGAAGATAGAGTATCTACACCCTCGATCAATTCCCGTGTCGTTCCCCACTTTCTGCACTAGATTAGGACCGACGTTGTTTAATCTCCTTTATAAAAAGCAACTAGCTACAGAACTCATGTTGTTAAGAAGGCTGTTGTTTTTCTTGTCTTCCAATGGGCGCATTCACCAATAATTAACTTTGACCGTTTCGTTTACGGATTCCGTGCTTCCATAATAATTTGGCGTGAACTAGTACATATAAGTTTTCGGAACCTAATTATAAGCCATCACTCGGCGTTGCAAGAGTGGGAAGGGGGGGGAGGGATAATGTTAAACAAGTAGATAGGAGTCACATATACGACTATTGAGAAGGAAATCCAATGAAAGCGCGTATAGCTCACCTGAAATGTGTGAGCTTCTTTAGCGTCACTCCTTAAAACATGCCTTGGTAAGAGGAAAATTTGAAGACGTAGCATTGTGAAGATGAAGCATGTTGCAAGATGAAGCATGGCTGAAGAACGGCACGCCGATTAACTTTGAAAATGGCGGTTAATCATGAATCACAGGGGAGATGCGTGTATGAGGCTATGAAGACCTATAAGTAACAAATTTTTTTGTGTTGTGTTCTACTATACATTGTAGGTGTACATATTGAAATATGTAGTTAATTAAAGGCTGATGAATGCGGCATGGTAAATTATGGGATAGTTGTCATGCATATATACGTCCTATTAGATTGATTGATTGATTGATTTGTGGGGTTTAACGTCCCAAAACCACTATTTGATATACGTCCTATTAGAGGTTAATATTTTTAGAGTGGCACTACTGGATTTAGGAGGTCCCTGAACACATGCACATGAAAGCATGTGCATTAATATTAAAACTCTCACAGCACCAGCCTTTTTTGGCAGGCCCCCCTTTCTTTCCTGCTTCGTTCACCACAAATAAAGAAGCGTCCCCGCAATAACTAGTATGACTTCGTACCGTAAGTAAGACCTGTTTATTAGTCGACACAGAATGGACCACAGTATGTTTTATTTATTTCAGTACTACACGAGGCTAATTTCCCGTCTGGGGCTTATTCGGAGTCATCTTGTGAGGCGTTCTAGCACGCCATACGTGTTCCCAAACGTTCCTCAAGCTTTTTACGTATACGCATAGATTGAAGTACATGACAGAGACACCCAAAGAAAATTCCCTAGATCTTGCTTGAATGCATGTCACCATTTTGTCGATCGTGTTATTTTACAATCTTCTGCTCACAGAACGTGATATGACGTGTTCTTGTGGTTCGTATACTTTGCATACATCAGCAAAATATACAGTAGGAATGAGAATGCTGTGAAAAATTCACTACTGATGGGTGATCACTGTAGAAAGAGAAATGCAAGATCCCGTAAAAGACAGAAGCACAGCAGCATAAGGATTTTCCTCGCGTCAATTATTCATTGAGAACGTCGGCACAGGGAAACATGATAGGGCAGCATGCTGGAAAGTGTATTTCTAGGACATGCCTTATGCACACATATTTCTCTGGCGAATGCGAGGTTAGCACTGCCCGTTTTTCGCCGGGCAATCTGTGCAGCAATAATGCAAAGCTAGTTGTTTTTTTTTTCGAGCATCCAGTGCGATTAAACTTTCAACACAGACTCCTCACGGAAAGTCATGCTTTCGGAGAAGCCTGGTTACAGTCGCGCACTTCTCGCTATACACTTGCCGCCTGGGGTTTGTGTGAAGGTTAGCAATATGCCTCTACGCGTCGTGGCTTGGCTTCAACACTTTCTTCCCATGAGTTTCCATATTGGTCACACATTTTCATATTTTCTAAACATGGATGCGTGGCATAGCGGTTAAGGGGTCCCTGCAACATTTTTGGAAGGGCATGTTCAGAACACGCCGTCGATTGGTACTCGAGGCCCTCGAGAACACATGTGTAAACATTATAGTCCAGCAACTAGTTTGAACTTTACAACTTCAGCACCGACACAAGTTGGTTGGTGGAGTGGCAGTTTAGGTAGTGTGTGCACAACCTACCTAAACTGCCACTATACCAACCAACTAGTGGCGGTGCTGAAAAATATGACGAGGTTGAACGTTATTCCCGCTGTACAATGGCAGCATGGATATGCTCAAAACACATTTATCAGCGCTACAGACAAGGATTGGGGTTCACAAGATTCAATGAAATACCTTCCATTATAAATTTTCGCAAGGGTAGATCCGCTGCAACCTACAACATCGTCAATCCGAGAAAATGGATTAAAACTTTATTTTCCTAATTCCAACCATTGCCGTTGACACACTTGCTAAATTAATGTAATGCCATGCTACTGTGGTCTGAAATATTGTATTATGTAATATGAAACAAAGGATATGTACTTATGAGGCACAACCGCTATTGAAAGTTAAATAAACGTGTCAAATAATTTAGGGTGATAAAGTATATGAGCCTTCAATATACCACATTCCCCTCATCAGGAGAAGTAAACTCAACTAGAGGAAAGAAACAGAGTAATGCTTTTGAAAAAGATGCCGCATGACATTCATTTTTACTTGTTGAACACAAAGTTTTCAAGAAACACCCCCTAACGGAGCGATTCAATGAAAACGTGAATAACTGCCGCAGTTCTTCAGAGCTTCTGCGCTTTTTGTTGAAGAAGGGTTTATGCATAATGTCGGTGTCACTCTCGGGAGCACTAGACTTTACTTAAACTATACGCCTACGCTGCATGAAGAATTCATCGGACTCGAAAGGATTTGAGAACGAGTGGTTATGCTTAGAAAACAGTCATCCCCAACCGCGATGGCAAAGTAATTTGAATGATAATACTTAGTGCACTGGATTACGCTAAGACGCCTTGAAATAATAAATAAATTATCGATAGGCACGCATATACAAAAAAAGTTTAGATCACTGACTACAGTGCGAACGGCCTTGCTCAAGGCTTCGAAATTTATGGTTTTTTAAGCTACGTTTTAAGTGAAAGTCTCGGGGTTTAAGCATCTCTCAATCACGCCGATCTCTTTAGCACAACTTTTATTTTTGCAGAGATGCCTAGAGATATGCTTCGCCTAGTTCATGCGCCGCCTACAGCCGTTGTAATAGCGCTGGACATGTATTGGCTTGCAACGTATCAGCAAGCACATCTACGTGCGCCAAAATCAGGGTGCATTAATATTCACTGGCTGATAACCTGACCGCTAGCATATGCCCGGAATTTGCAGCCGTGGGATGATTACTCTTTCACCTATTGTGTCCCTCTTGTTCCGGATGAGTGAGTGATGGCTCTTCTAGTGTCAATCCTTTAATTTAATATTTAAACGTAATATGAGCTTCTAACAACTGAAAATCCGCTAAGATCTTACTTCACTGCTCTTTTTTGTGTAACTGTGTGAATATACTTCGAGGAACCTACGTAAGTCTGCCCTTTTTCGTAGCTGTTTTTTTTTTGCGTGGCACAATGAAATTCAGCAGTAGAAGTTAGACGACAGCGCTTGTACCTCCAGTTCACTAAAAAGTTCAGCGGGTGTACAAAAGCTAAAACATTAGGGCTTTAGTTTTTTGCATATACTTTGCAAATACTTTGCATATACTCCGTAATCATGAGTTGCAATTCGTCCCCTGAGTTACTCAGCAATGCAGTGTCTTCGGCGAAGCGCAGGTTACTAAGGTACTCTCCATTAACTCTTATCCCTATCTGTTCCCATTCTAGGCTTCTGAAAACCTCCTGTAAGCACGGGGTAAATAGCATTGGGGACATTGTGTCCCCCTGCCTTACACCCTTTTTGATTGGTATTATGTTGCTTTCTTTATGAAGCACTATGGTAGCAGTTGATCAACCCGGTAGATTTTTCCAGGATTTTTATATATACTTCATCGACATCCTGATTCCGCAGTGTCTGCATGACGGCCGATATTTCTACTGAATCAAACGCCATCTCGTAATTTATGAAGGCTATGTATAGTGGTTGGTTATATTCTGAGCATTTCTCTATTATCTGATTGATAGTATGAATGTGGTCAATTGTTGAGTAGCCTGTTCGAAATCCTGCTTGTTCCTTTGGTTGATTGAATTCTAATGTTTTCTTTACTCTGTTAGCAATTACCTTTGCAAATAGCTTGTATTTTACAGAGAGCAAGCTGATCGGCCTGTAATTCTTCAAGTCATTGTCATCTCTTTTCTCGTGTATTTAGATGATGTTAGCATCCTTCCAAGACTCTGGTACTCTTCCCGTCAGAAGACACCTCGTAAACAGGGTGGCTAGTTTTTCTTACACAATCTGTCCATCATCTTTCAGCAGATCTGACGTTACCTGATCCTCACCAGCAGCTTTGCCTCTTTGCATGCTCTCCAAAGCTTTTCCGACGTCTTCTATCATTACTGGTGGGGTGTCATCTGAGTTACTGCTAGTTCTTATAGCATTAAGGTCATGGTTGCCCCGGCTACTCTACAGATCTCTGTAAAACTCCTCCACTATTTTAACTATCCTATCCATATTGGTAGTTATTTTGCCTTTTTCGTCCCTTGGTGCCTACATCCGATTTTTGCCTATCCCAAGTTTCCTCTTCACTGTTTTGACGCTTCCTCCATTTTTCGGAGTGTGTTCAATTCTCTCCATGTTATACCTTCTTACATCGCATACCTTACGCCTATTAATCAACTTCTAACGCTCTGCTAGTTCTATTTTGTATTTTGTACTTGAGACTTTCATGATTTGACGCTTCCTAACGAGATTATTCGTTTCCTGTCTATCTACCTTGCCTCCAACTTCCCTTGCACACTCCATAATGATACTCGTCAGATTATCATTCATTGTATCTACGCTAAGGTTGGTTTCCTCACTAAGAGCCGTGTACCTGTTCTGAAGCGAGACTCTGAATTCCTGTACTTACACTCTCAGTGCTAGCTCATTGATTGGCTTCTTGCGTGTTAGTTTCTCTCGTTCCTTCTTCAAGTCTAGGCGAATTCGAGACCGCACCATTCTATGGTCACTGCATCGTACCTTGCCAACCACTTCCACATCCTGAACGATGCCTGGGTGTGCACTCATTATGAAGTCTATTTCGTCCTTATTTTCGCCATTAGGGATCCTCCATATCAACTTGCGGTTTCCTCATTTTCGGTGGAAGGTATTTAAAATCCATAAATTATTGCGTTCGGCGAATTCTACTTGTAGCTCTCCTCTGGCGTTCCTAGTACCGATACCATAATCTCCTACTGCCTGGCCTCCAGCCTGCTTCTTTCCTGCCTTTGCATTAAAGTCTCCCATCAGTATAGTATACTGCGATTTTATCTTGCTCATTGCTGATTCCACGTCTTCATAGAAACTTTCAACTGAAGCGTCATCATGGCTGGATGTAGGTGCGTAAGCCTGTACCACCTTAATCTTGTATCTCTTATTCAGTTTATTACGATACCTACCACCTTCCTTAACTGCTATAGTATTTCTATATGTCGCCAGCTATGTTTCTGTGAATTAGGAACCCACTCCCAGTTCTCTTCTGTCAGCCAAGCCCCGATAGCAAAGGACGTGCCCATTCTGTAACACCATATTGTCACGATGAGTCACAAGTACTGGGGGATTTATTAAACCACCAGGTAGCTAGCACTAGGACGATGCGTCAGTCGTGGCTGGCTCTCGAGCAAAAAAGAACGCGATCTTCTTTTTTCCTCCAGATTTAGAGCTGCTCTTGCTGTCAACCCACTACGTGCTGGCGGCATTATCCCCCCTTCCGAAAAAAAAAACAAGTACCAAAAAGAGGAAAGAAAAGTACATAGCAGCACCGCGATGCTACTACATAGGCACGTGAAAAAAAAGGAAATTCGGATGAAGTGAAAGTAAAAATTGAAGAGCGTGTTAACATAGGAAACGTCAATGAACGAGAAAGTAAGTTCACAAAATAAACAAAAAAACACAAAGAACGCTGTACGGTAAAGGAAAAGTTACGAACAACGCGAAATAAATGGCTTCATGCGCAACACATGAACGACGTCCGGCCTCAGCCGTGTCCTGCTCCGTGCATGGGGTGTTGAGTCCGGAACCACTTCGTAGTTCACGTCACTGACGCGGCGTAACACTTTATATGGGCCAAAGTACCGGCTCAGCAACTTTTCACTAAGGCCACGGCGGCGGACGGGCGTCCACACCCAAACTTGATCTCCGGGGCTGTAAAACACTTCTCTGTGGCGGGTATTATAGCGTCGTGCGTCTGCCTGCTGTTGCTGGCCGATGTGCAGTCGCGCGAGCTGCCGGGCTTCCTCGGCACGCTCTGCGAATTCTTCGGCGTCTGTTGCCAACTCGTCTTCGTCCTGACACGGTAGCATTGAGTCTAGCATGGTCTGCACTTCGCGGCCGTAGAGAAGCCGAAATGGCGTGAATCGCGTGGTCTCTTGCACGGCGGTATTATACGCGAAGGTCACGTAAGGCAAGATCCGGTCCCATGTTTTGTGCTGTACGTCGATGTACATTGAGATCATGTCTGCGAGGGTCTTATTCAGTCGTTCAGTAAGTCCGTTGGTTTGCGGGTGGTACGCAGTTGTCCTTCGGTGTCTGGTGTTGCTCAGTTTGAAAACTTCGTCCGTAAGCTGCGCCGTGAATGCCGTCCCTCTGTCCGTTATTACACTGGAAGGAGCACCGTGTCGTAACACGATGTGGCGCATGAAAAATTGTACTACCTCAGAAGCCGTGGCTCGTGGGATCGCCTGGGTTTCAGCGTAGCGTGTCAAATAGTCGGTCGCGACGATCACCCATTTGTTGCTGTCCGCAGACATAGGAAATGGCCCGAGAATGTCCATGCCGACTTGGTCGAACGGCGTGCAGGGTGCTTCAATGGGCTGAAGCAAACCAGCTGGCTTAACAGATGGTTGCTTTCGGCGCTGACATTCCCGACAGCTCTTTACGTACTTCTTTACGCTTGCTGAAAGTCCTGGCCAATAGTACCTCTCGCTCACTCTGGCAAGTGTCCTTGAGTAGCCCAGATGACCGGATGTGGGTTCGTCATGGCAAGCGAAGAGGACCTCGTCTCGCATGTCTCGAGGAACCACCAGGAGGTAAGCACGATTGTTCGAACGAGCGTTCTTCTTGTACAGCACACCGTCTCGTAGGCAGAACGACGTCAACGAGCGGGATAAATGACGTGGAATGATTGCGCCCTGGCCCTCTAAATGATCAATGATTGGACGAATCTCTGCATCATCTCGCTGTCGTTTGCTCAAGTCTGATGAACTAACGGCGCCCAGAAAGCCTTCGTCTTCCTCTGCTTCCTGACTGACGACATGAAGGGGTGCGCGTGACAGTGTGTCAGCGTCTTCATGCTTACGGCCGGACTTATGGACGATGGTGACATCAAATTCCTGCAGCCGCAAACTCCACCGTGCTAGCCGACCTGAAGGGTCACGCAGGCTTGCCAACCAACAGAGCGCGTGATGGTCCGTCACTATCTTGAAGGGACGACCATAAAGGTACGGGCGGAACTTGGTGATTGCCCACACGACTGCGAGGCACTCTTTCTCCGTAGTGGAATAATTCGCCTCGGCACGGGATAGAGAGCGGCTGGCGTAGGCTATCACTCTTTCGATGTCCTCTTGACGCTGAACGAGCACTGCACCGAGCCCAATGTTACTAGCGTCGGTATAGACCTCCGTGTCAGCATCATCGTCGAAATGAGCGAGAACGGGCGCTGATTGCATGCGCTGTCGCAGCTCATCAAAAGCTGCTTGTTGTTCGTTTTCCCAGACAAACGGCGTGTCGTCCCTTGTGAGACGAGTCAGAGGTTCTGCTATCTGTGAAAAGCCATGAATGAATCGGCGATAGTAGGCGCACAAACCAAGGAAGCGCCGGACGGCTTTCTTATCGACAGGAGCTGGTAATTCGGCAACAGCGGCAAGCTTGTCCGGATCGGGACGGATTCCTTCGGCGCTAACTACATGTCCAAGAAATTTTAGTTCTTTATAGCCGAAGTGGCACTTCTGTGGCTTTAGTGTGAGGTCCGCCGATCGGATAGCCTCCAGCACGCTGCGCAGGCGGTAAAGGTGCTGCTCAAACGTGGTAGAGAAGACCACCACATCATCAAGGTAGACAAGACAAGTCTGCCACTTGAGCCCTGTGAGGACACTGTCCATCATTCGCTGGAAAGTTGCCGGTGCTGAACACAAGTCAAAAGGGAGCACTCGAAATTGGTATAGGCCGTCTGGAGTCACAAAGGCTGTTTTCTCACGGTCTCGCTGATCTACTTCGATTTGCCAATACCCGCTTTTGAGATCGAGAGAAGTGAAATAATGGGCACGACGAAGTCTATCCAGCGAATCGTCGATACGTGGCAGCGGATACACATCCTTTTTCGTCACGTTGTTAAGCTTTCGGTAGTCGACGCAGAAGCGTAGCGACCCATCCTTCTTTTTGACAAGTACGACTGGAGATGACCACGGGCTGTTAGATGGTTCAATAACGCCATCGTCAAGCATCTCGGTGACTTGCGTACGTATTGCTTCACGTTCTTTGGCCGACACGCGGTAGGGGTTCTGGTGTATCGGACGTGCGTCCTCGTACGTGATGATCCTGTGTTGAGTGATGGACGTCTGGCGGATCTTTGAGCAAGTTGCGAAGCAAGACCTGAACTCGAACAAGAGCGCTCGTAGTGCAGTCTGGTTAACGGTGGACAGATCAGGATTGATGTCAATATTACTCATTGACGTGTCGGCGGTATCCACTATTTCCGACGTGAAACAGTTGGTGACGTTTGCTACTTTGTGGGCAAACGCTATCGAAGTGCCACGGAAAAGATGTCGATGCTCGTTGCTAAAGTTGGTTACGAGCAATTCAGATCGACCATCACGAAGGTGTATTACACTTCTAGCTGCACAAATGCCTTGCTGCAGGAGGTGTTCTAAATTTGTCTCAGCCACCACATCGCCATCGCCCAGACCACAGCATGTTACGTCGACTATAACACTTGTTCGTGGAGGAAGCGTCACACTCTGTTCAGAAATACGGAGTACGTCGACACGCCTTCCACCATCCTGCACGTTGATTGCTCGCTGGGCTGAGAACGTGACGCGGCGCTCTTGCAGATCAATGATAGCTCCATTTTCTTGTAGAAAGTCAACTCGCAGAATGACGTCACGGGAACATTCGCGTAGAACAAGGCAGCTTGCTACGAATGTGTACCCTTGAATCTGTACTCTAGTTGTGCAGGCACCCAGTGGAGTAACGACGTGGCCACCAGCTGTCCGAATCTGCGAGTTATGCCACGGCGTGATGACTTTCTTCAGCTGCGTTGTCAGTTTCCCGCTCAGTATGGAATAGTCTGCGCCGGTGTCCACTAACGCATTAACTGCGCAACCATCAATTGTCACTGCTATGTCGAGTGAAAGTCGGCCATCCTTTGCAGCAGTATGTGATGTCGGACCGGTTTCTGTACAGTTCTGCGTCAATAGGAGGTCTTCTGCGCTTCGACGTTCAGCGACCACGCCCCCAGAGGTTGCTTTGGCTAGTTTTCCCGGCGGGGGCTGGGAGACCGTGTGGTAGAATACCACTGGGGCGTTGATGAAAATCGCCTCGGTGATGGCGAGCGCGACTGGCGCCCGGCAGATGGTGGTGCATGCTGCTGGGAGAGGTAGTTTTCGATGTCGCGCGGTCTCTGGCCGTAACGGGGTGGCGGTGAGTACGCAGAGAAGCCGCGAAGCCCAAGACGGCGATATGGGCACTGGCCGTACAAGTGATCAGCTTCTCCGCAGTGAAAGCACAGAGGCCGGCGATCAGGTGTGCGCCAAACATCAGACTTTCGAGGAGACGTGCGCCGATCGTCGATGTACTGAACTGGTTGCACTGAACGATGGGCGACAGAAGCACCAGGGACAAAGGCCAACGGTGGTGGCGTGTACGTGCCTTCGTAGTACGGTATGTGCTGCGCTGACTGTAGTGAAACAGCAGTAACAGGATGGACGAATAATGGCGGCGTTGCAGCAGGGCGTTTCAAGGCTTCCGCGTAGGTTGTCTCACGGCGGTATTCAGCAGGAGCTGGCACAGCTGTATCATGAGGCAAGGTGTCCCGGAGGGCCTGGTGCAGCTCATCCTTGATCACAGTTGCAATAGAGTTGACTGTAGGATGAGGTGTTACACCAGCCTTTTGTAACTCTTCACGTACTATATCACGGATGAGTTCACGTAGACAGTCGTTGTTGGTTCTAGTGGCGGTGAAAATGTCGGCAGTAGACATGCCACTGACTTGCCTGTCGTATTGGTTGGATCGCTGCTGCACCATTTTTTCCATTGTCACGGCCTCAGACAAGAACTCCGCGACCGTCTTCGGAGGACTTCGCACGAGGCCGGCAAAAAGCTGGTCCTTGACACCGCGCATCAAGTGACGCAACTTCTTGTCCTCCGTCATTCTTGAATCGGCCCGTCGGAAGAGGCGCGTCATGTCTTCGACGAACGTGGTCACAGTTTCGTTTGGCAGCTGGACGCGGGCCAGAATAGCTCGTTCAGCTCGTTCTTGGCGATCAGCACTGGCATACGTCTGCAGAAGTCTACGAGAGAATTCGGGCCGCGTCGTCAGCTGTTCCTCTCGGTTTTGATACCACGTACGTGCCCCGTCTTCGAGATAGAAGTAGAAACGACCCAGTTTCGCCGCGTCGTCCCACTGATTCAAGGCGGCTACGCGCTCGAAATCCGCCAATCAGTCCTCAACGTCCTCGTGCTCCGAGCCATGGAACGTCGCCGGTGCGCGTGGGCTTTCCAACGTGTAGCGGTTCGACGTCGTGCTTCCCGTGCCGGTTGCCGAGGTTTGCACCGAAGCGCTGGTCATGTTTGTCGACGTGGTGGGAGCAGTATCGTCGGCTTCCGGAGGAAATCCCCTGATTCGGCGACTGGTCCGATGCACGGGAGTATTGACTGGCACTGGACTCGTATCGCGGCTTCCTGGGGGGGTCTGCAGCATCCGTGAGACTACCCAGCACTTCCACCAGTTTGTCACGATGAGTCACAAGTACTGGGGGATTTATTAAACCACCAGGTAGCTAGCACTAGGACGATGCGTCAGTCGTGGCTGGCTCTGGAGCAAAAAAGAACGATATCTTCTTTTTTCCTCCAGATTTAGAGCTGCTCTTGCTGTCAACTCACTACGTGCTGGCGGCAATATATGCCTCATCTGTCCTCCTAACCTCACTGAGGCCTATTATATTCCATTTAACACCCTCTAGCTCTTCTAATAGTACAGCTGGTCTTCCCTCACTAGATAAGGTTCTAGCGTTAAACGTTGCCAAGTTCAGGTTCCAATGGCGGCCTGTCTGTATCCAGAGATTCTTAGCACCCTCTACTGCGTTGCAGATCTGGCCACCACCGTGGTCAGTTGCTTCGCAGCTGCTGGGGACTGAGGGCCGTGAGTTAATTGACGTATGCATGTGGGAGGTAGTGACCAGAATACTGCACCAGGGTGGCCAATCGTTCTCTGGTGAGGGAGTGCGTTACCAGCGGTGGTTACCGGTGAGGCCACACCCCAGGCCTCTTAATGCAGTTCCATCACCATGCGGATTTTTTAATGCGGTTGGGAACTGCGCGGTACCAGGGTTTGAACCACGGACTTCTTGCATGCGAGGCGGATGCTCTAGTCAATAGGCCATTGATCTAAACCAAACATAAAAAAATTTGTATGTATATGTGGGCTGGTATACTTACAAAAAATTTGTATGTACACCCGCGCACCTATAGACATGCATGAACATGTTTAGAGGAGCTGTTGGGAACGGGTCACACCCTTCAGTAGGTTTTCTGGTAGGGTGGCGGAAAGCCCTACGTGGTCATTTCGTGCCACATATGTTTCTTCCCTTTATATATGCACTATCGTCTATGTACCATCGTCAATCTATCCATGCACCATCGTCCATCATCATAAATTCAAAGTGACAAAATTTAGCGCAAAGCAGAAAAAAAACCACAACCTGACAGAACAGTACTAGAAAGCGGAACAATCGTGCGCAAGTATTTCTGCGTCTTCCTACTTATTCCTCGTACCTTTTTTTTTTCATCCCTGGTTCGTTCCAGCACATATCTCTTTGATGTCAACAAACTGAGCCAGCGCCAAGTCCTACTCATGATGGCTCCGCCCCTCGCTTCTCTGATCAAGTGTCCATTACAAAGGCCAAAGCAAGCTGTCAATCAAATTGACCTTTCTGTGAACATACCATGCGTTTATGGTTGGTTTGTCTATTCCTTGTACCCATATAAATGTGTGCGCTCTAAGTATAGCGAGATAGATGACTGTCCTAAATGACACTCAATATACCTTCGATGCAAGTAGCAGTATATATATATATATATATATATATATATATATATATATGTATATATATATATATATATATATATATATATATATATATATATATATATATATATATATATATATATATATATATATATATATATATATATATATATATATATATATATATATATATATATATATATATATATATATATATATATATATTGAGATCTAACAGACAATAATGGCAAGGAATGTACAGGGGAAGTTGTTAGAACCAATGGAATGTAAATAAGACGAAAGAAAAGTGGATGAAAAAATAACCAGCCGTGAGCAGGAATCGAACCTACGACCTTTGAATAACGCGTTCGATGCTTACATCGCGCAACTAGAGCATTGAACGCGTTATTCGAAGGTCGTAGGTTCGATTCCTGCTCACGGCTGGTATTTTTTCATCCACTTTTCTTTCTTCTTATTTACATTCCATGGCCTTACTGTCTGTTAGATCTCACATATATCTATATATATATATCTATATAATATATACTATATATATATCTACATATATATATATATATATATATATATATATATATATATATATATATAGATATACTATATATATATTATATATATATAATATATATATATATATAATTCAACCAGACAGTCAAGGCCTACTGCCGAAGACCAAGCAAGGTGTCATACATTGACTACCAATTCGAGCAGTTGCCACCAAGACGCTTTCTTGCTGCGGATGGGCTTCATCCGAGTTTTATGGGTGTCGCTTTGATTGCCGAAACCCTCAAGAAAGCACTCGGTCGTGGAGATCTTGAATCTACAACGGGGTGGTTGACTCAACCAGCAGCTCCCGTGAATATACGTTGAACACAACAAGACACCCACGAGAAGACTTCTGCATATCAACATACAGCAGGAGCCCCACACCCACCCAACACCACAGATGAGTTCCCGACGATCAACGAAACTGTGACTCCCGCGAGCCTCAAGCACCCCCTCACCGTCATCAACAGCGCACCACTACTAGGGGGGAAGTCTGCAGAACAGCCAACACGCGTCCCTCCATTGCGGATGTCGAGACCAGAAGCACTACACGACAGCACCACTACACCACTCCTCAAAGGGAAGCCTGCCGAACTACGGAACCGCGTCCCCCTATTACGGACCCCGGAACTGCCAACGAACACGTTCGCCGGGAGCCCAACGCCGAAATTCTCCCCACAACGACGAAGGCCTGCCGGACATAACTACAACCTGCGCACCTCATCAGTGCCATCCCCGCACCCAAAAGAAGATTGACTTCTGAAATGTAAGTCCAGCTCATCACTTCCCAGTTGCAGTGCCACTTTCCTTAAAGTACGAAAACTTGCTGACAACGAATTAGACATGAAATGCATAAATCAACATTGCAAGTGTACCTTCGTGCTAGAATAGCCCCCAAGGGTATGACACTCTCCCTCACACCAGCCGCTACAAACCTAGATAAACACGACCAAATAACATGGAAAAACGTCCTCCTTGAGGCATCTCTTAAATTAACAGAAATTGCTCTTAATCATAGTGACAAGCAGGTAAAGAAACTGGTCGCTATGACCAACACCATTCTCCGCCACAACACTTTATCGAACGAAGAAATCACGCGATTAACAGAATTTGAGCAGAATAAATACCAAGCCATCAGGACCACAAAACTTCATAAACTCGAAAGAGACCATGTGCCCAAACCCGCGTTCCCTGATACAGTGCCTTATCATTACAACACCACCACCCTGGAAAACACTAATGGTACAAACGAGCACCCATCTAGGAACACACCGTGTGACACTGTGGTTGTAAACTTATCGGACACGAGCTTGTCACCTGACGAAGTAAAACTGCTATCTAAGGGACTAAGCTTCTGCCCGACCACAAAATTTTTCGATGAATTCCACTTACTCCGAGACCTCGACAACTTCGCTCGAAGCTTAAGGTTGCGCGAATATTTCTTAGATAGGCCTTCTAACCACGAAACAATTCACCGTCGTAAATCAAATGATTGGACACCGAACAGTAATCGAGACAAGTGCTTGGACCTCTATATCACCGCAGTACAGAAAGATATAGTACACGAATATCACAGACAGAAAGGAAACCAAGAAAACTTGACCAAATCTGAAAAAATAAGCATGAAAAATTTGGCATCTAGGACAGACATAACAATAAAACCCGCTGACAAAGGAGGAGCAATTGTAGTCCTTAATACAACCAACTACCTACAAGAAGCATACCGCCAACTAGATGACTCAAGATTTTACGAACGCCTCCCAGGTGATCCGACAGACGAATACAAACGTATCGTATCAACAGAACTAAAGAAACTGTTGGACGCAGAAAAGATAACCAACACTGACCACAAACTGATGCAAGCAGCATACCCTCGTCCAGGTCGCTTCTACATCCTTCCAAAAATTCATAAACCCGGTAACCCAGGTAGACCAATCATATCAGGCATCGGTACAATAACTGAACCTATATCAGGGTACGTGGACAAACTAATAAGCCACATTCCATGCACCCTCGCGTCGTACATAAAAGACACCACACAATTTCTTCGAGATATTGCGGGTATCTGTGTGCCGAAAAACTCGTACTTGGTTACTCTTGATGTATCTTCATTATATACAAATATTCCTCACGATGACGGCATAGCTGCATTACAAAACATGTACACAAACCATAGACAATCTAACACCCCAGATTTCTCTGCCATTGCAACATTGACGAGGATGGTCCTCGAATTAAATTCATTCGAGTTTAACCAAGAGTATTTTCGACAAATCAGCGGGACCGCTATGGGCACCAAAATGGCACCTAATTATGCCAACATATTTATGGGAAAGCTAGAATCTGAATTTCTTGCACAAAGTTCCTTGAAACCAATGTTATACAGAAGATACATAGACGACATCTTTCTTATTTGGACCCACAGCGAGGACGAACTTCTCAGCTTTATAGACACTTACAATGCTGTACATCCGAACATACACTTCACACACACATACTCGCAAGTTACCGTAAATTTTCTTGATGTTACCATAACGATAGAAGAAGAGAAGCTCTCTACAACCCTATATCGCAAACCAACGGATCGACAACAATACCTTCATTACCAAAGCGATCACCCACGCCACTGTAAAAACAGTATTCCATACAGCCAGGCTCACCGGTTTAAGCGAATCTGCTCTAGAGACGCTGACTTTGACACGAGCTCACAGAGGCTAAAACTTATGCTCGAGCAACAAAAATACCCCCCACATGTAATTAATGACGCTGTTCAAAAAGCGAGAAAACTAAAGCGTGAAGACTTACTTATGAAGCGACCACCACGAGAAGACCCGCAACGAACAAACCTCTGCTTGACTTACAGCACAAACTTCCCCAATGTAAACAAAATCCTTAAACGACATTACAACATTCTGGAACAAAGTGAACGCCTGAAACGCGCATTCCCATCCGCTCCAGGCGTCGTTTACCGACGACCACGTAACCTCAAAGACACCCTTGTCCACTCCCAAATTAACACATCACCCCCCAATAATTCATGCCGCCCTTGCTTAAAGCCACGATGTCTTGTATGTAAGGCGATGCGAGAAACAGACAAAGCAACCAGCACGCAATCCAAGTTTTCGATTAACATACGAGGAAACCTAACATGCGATTCTTCTAATGTGGTGTACCTACTCGAATGCAACGTGTGTGGTATGCAGTACATCGGACAAACAGAAACACCATTTAGGATTCGCTTCAATAATCACAGAGCCCATGCGAAATCAGCCCCAAGTCTACCTCTATCAAAACATCTCAATCTTCCCGACCATGCATTCGACAAACTATCAGTAACGCTCTTAGAGACGGGATTTAAATCAAATCGAGAACGTGAACAACGAGAGTCATACCTTATCCACCGATTTAACACCCTCGATAGAGGAATAAATGAGAATCCTGGTACACTTGCAGCAATTAAAGCATTAGAAAACAATAACGGCAACAATGAAAATAGTAACTGAGTTCACGGCACTGCAGCTGCGAAGGGCACTGGACAACCTAAAACAATTCCAAGTGTAACTACTCTTCCTAAGTGCAGCTGTCGTCTATTTTCTGTTTTATGTTACTACCCAATCAATTGTGCCATGCACGACATGCCCAACAGCAACCATGTGCACAGCCGGGAGGCCCCCACGACACGCGTAATTTAGAAGCGGGCCAGGAATTCGCATTGCACGCGCTTGCACAGCCTACCGCAATACGGGGCACCCCTATTTTTACGACGAAATGTTGACAGGGCGCGGAGTAGTTAAAGGCTTAGAACTTCCTAAAATGCCCGCTGACCAGCCTCTGCCACAATACGCGGCCCCCGTCCTTCTACGACGAATTGTTTACGGGACCCCGAGTAGTTAAAGGCTTAGGACTTCCTGAAAAGCTCTTTTTTGCCCCACACCGAACCGCCAGTGCCAGGAGGGTCCGTCTGATCGGGAGGAATGCGCTAGTGAACGGAAACATACACAGACCGCTGACATCAGAAAGGTGAAGGGGAGAGGGGGAGAGAGATGGGGGGAGTGGAGGGAAAAGTGGAAGGGGGGCACCCGAGGGGCGTCCACCGTATTATATTTTTCTCTTTTTTCTTTTTTTCTTTCCTTTTCTTTTCTTTTTTTCTTTTCTTTTTTTTCCCTCTTACCTTGCCCTCTGATTTGAGATTGTATAAAGCTGAGCACTGACAAACTGTATCTTTATTCCTGATGAAGGCCAGACTCTAGGCCGAAACGTCGAAATAAACCACGTTGTGACCGCTCACGGAGGATCTACTAGACTATATATATATATATATATATATATGAAATAGGGGAAAGAAGTGTATACCTAAGGGCTCGTTTTTCCGTGTTTTTAACACAATAATAATGAGATATAACAGACAGTAATGCCAAGGAATGTACAGGGGAAGTTATTAACATTAATGGAATGTAAATAAGAAGAAAGAAAAGTGGATGAAAAAATTACCAACTGTAAGCAGGTAACAGTTGCTTACAGTTGCTTACAGTTGGTAATTTTTTCATCCACTTTTCTTTCTTCTTATTTACATTCCATTAATGTTAATAACTTCCCCTGTACATTCCTTGGCATTACTGTCTGTTATATCTCATATATATATATATATATATATAGATTGTCACGGGGTCGTGACGTGGCCGAAGACAGGAGATTTCGTGTTGGGATTTAACTTTTTATTTGGGCGAACCTGTGCCCGGTAAACGGAAAGTCCAATTACAGCAGCAGTCTTGCACAGATAGCACAGATAGCACAGCAGCAGTCTTGCACAGGACTGATAGCGGCGAACGGAGCGTCGGACTTCGATCAACAACTGACAAGCGGCGAAGCGCATCGGCATTTATACTCTTGCCGTCGAATGTTCTAGCGTTATCGCTGGCGGTGGCGTAGCTTCCAGAACAATCTGTACCGTTCGCACAGTGGGCGTGATCTTATCGAAATGATCTACTACAGTCCGGAACCTTCTCGAAAACCTCAGGCGCGGTTTGCGCTGAGAATCGTGTGGTGTTTTGGGACGATAACAAAAACTTGGGAAATGGAACGTGGCATTGCCCCCCTCTGAAAAAAGGCATCGTGCCGATGCTTTAACTAAAGATGAAGGTACAATAATAATGCAAGAAAGTACAATGAATAAATTACGATACAACAATAATACAAAAAACACTGTTTAAGTTTGTTAACGCGCATGAAACGGCTTGAGGCGTGCGACATGGACGACTTCAGGTCGCGATCGGCGTCGTTAGAGTTCGTGATGCCGTCGGGAAAAACCTCTTAATCAAGTGGGCTGAGACGTCGAACCACCCTGTACGGTCCGAAGTACCGTCGCAGAAGCTTTTCACTTAGTCGACGTTGGCGTATCGGAGTCCACACCCAAACACGTTCACCGGGCTGGTATTCCACGAAGCGTCGTCGAAGGTTGTAACGGTGGCTGTCGGTCGTCTGTTTATTCTTGATACGGAGACGCGTAAGTTGTCGGGCTTCTTCGGCGCGTTGATGGTACTCGCTCACATCGAGGTTTTCTTCGTCGATGACGTTGGGTAACATGGCATCGAGCGTCGTTGCCGGGCTCCTTCCGTAGACCAATTTGTATGGAGATATCTGCGTCGTCTCCTGCACCGCCGTGTTGTATGCGGAGGTCACATACGGAAGAATGGCGTCCCACGTCTTGTGCTCGACATCAACGTATATTGACAGTATGTCGGCGATCACCTTGTTAAGCCGCTCGGTGAGGCCGTTGGTCTGTGGGTGGTACGCTGTCGTCCGGCGGTGGTTTGTTTGGCTGTATGCCAAGATCGCTTGAGTTAAGTCGGCAGTGAATGCCGTTCCTCTGTCGGTGATTAGGACCTCCGGGGCGCCGTGACGTAGGACGATATTTTCGACGAAGAACTTAGCTACCTCCGATGCACTGCCTTTTGGCAGGGCTTTTGTCTCGGCGTAGCGGGTGAGGTAGTCGGTAGTTACCACGATCTACTTGTTTCCGAAAGCCGACGTCGGGAACGGCCCCAGTAGGTCCATACCAATCTGCTGGAAAGGTTGACAAGGTGGATCAATTGGCTGCAGAAGTCCCACTGGCCTTGTCGGCGGTGTCTTGCGTCGCTGACAGTCCCGGCATGTCCCCACATAACGAGTGACGTCGGTGGTAAGACGTGGCCAGTAGTACCTTTTTGTATTCTCGCGAGCGTGCGAGAAACACCGAGGTGCCCTGCCGTCGGATCGTCGTGCAGGGCCTGCAGGAGTTCTGGTCGCAGAGCTGAAGGCACCACAAGGAGGTACTTAGCTCAAAGCGGTGAAAAGTTTTTTTTTGTAGAAGACCGTTTCGTAGAAAGAACGACGCAAGTGCGCGCTTGAATACCTTTTGGACTTCGGCGGTCCTGCCTTCGAGGTATTTTATTAGGGCCTTAAGTTCCGGGTCGGCCCGCTGTCGTTCAGCGAAGTCGTCGGTAGTTATCGTTCCGAAGAAGTAGTCGTCATCCGGGTCGTCGGGTCACGGCTGCGTCGGCTTGTTCCGCTGCTTCTATGTTGCGTCGTCAGGCTCCCTTCGGTAAGTGAGCCTCCGCCGTCAGGCCTTTGCCTGGTTGGCGTTGTGTTCGGAAAGCTCCGTCAGGATCTTCGGTAGTTCGGAGGATCTTCGGTAGAATCTGCGAGAGGTACTGGGATTGATACCCAGCACCTGGGCGATGCCACGTTCCGTTTCCCAAGTTTTTGTTATCGTCCCAAAACACCACACGATTCTCAGCGCAAACCGCGCCTGCAGTTTTCGAGAAGGTTCCGGACTGTAGTAGATCGTTTCGATAAGATCACGCCCACTGTGCGAACGGTACAGATTGTTCTGGAACCTACGCCACCGCCAGCGATAACGCTAGAACATTCGGCGGCAAGAGTATAAATGCCGACGCGCTTCGCCGCTTGTCAGTAGTTGTTGATCGAAGTCCGACGCTCCGTTCGCCGCTATCAGTCCGAGACTGCTATCTGTGCAAGACTGCTGCTGTAATTGGACTTTCCGTTTACCGGGCACAGGTTCGCCCAAATAGTTAAATCCCAACGCGAAGTCTCCTGTCTTCGGCCACGTCACGACTCCGTGACATCTGGAATCGTGTGGTGTTTTGGGACGATAACAAAAACTTGGGAAATGGAACGTGAATATATATATATATATATATATATATATATATATATATATATATATATATATATATATATATATATATATGTGACGTAAGAAGGCAGAGATGGATAGGAGAAGTAGATGAGGAAGAAGTCGGAATAGAATAAACATGGCGTTTGAGCCAGGCCATGTCTCCCATTCATCATAGCGTCACACGAGTCGAGAGGATGTAGACCTGCCTGCCCCTTCAGCAGTCGCTCATCATCGACGCAGTTCCCCCCAAGTCGCCCTGACCATACATCCACTACCGATTCATCTTCAACCTGGACACAACGACCAGCACCATGACAGATTCATCGGTTGACCTTGACATCCCCAAGTACACCGGAGCAGCGGACGGTGGACCCACGCAGGACTGGTTCCACGTGTACGAGCTCCACGCTACCACTGCATCATGGTCGGAACGGGAGATGATCAACTTTACCGACTACATCTCCGGTGAGGCTTTCAAATTCTACCTCACTCACATTTTCAAAATGACGAGTCATAGAAAAAGATTAAAGAAGGAATGACCATCCGATTTCAAGAATACAATGACGACTATGACGAAGACTCTCTTATAACCAACCATCCACAGGCAATCGCACTCGGTTGTCAATTTCACAAGCAGTCTTCAAGCTTACGAATGCCCAGCATGAATCGACCACTGCCACAACACAAAGTGGAACATGAGTACACTGACAGGCGACCAAGCGTATTTCGGGAAAATCCCAACTATCGTGTGGGCCTCCATTTTACACGCTAGACGGCACTTCCAAAATCATCGCTTCAGCATATGACACGAGACGTTGCTCAACCACTTGATGCTCCCTATTCTTCGTCTCGCATACACGGCCCGCCACCCGGTTTTACATCACGTGTGTTCTCAGGTGTTCGTATCGCTAACCGTCTGCCTCGTAAGGACACCGTGTTCACAATAGGTGAACTATCGACGCATCAGGAAAATACCTAATTACGCCATGACGACTCGAAAAGGTGTTTTTCATCACAGGACTTTATTTCTATGGCTCAGCCAGGCTCTGGCCCTTCTGTGCAGATGTATGCACCAGAAGAGCATGCATCGTTCGTTGCACAGAAAGGCAGCCATTCCCAACTGGAATTTGACCAAACCACGCCTGATGCGGCGTCGCCATTGAGAGCACAGCCATCTTAAACCCCAAACACAGCAGGCTCGGAAGCGACTCCGACAGGTTGCCAGGTGCCAGAAGCCTACGTAATCAATGCTGTCGAAGGCACCTCTGATGTTCCTCCAGTCAAACCTGTCTTACTAACTTCGCTGCCTGAAAAGCTTTGCAACAGCTACCAACTGAACACTACGTCAAATCGCCAAAAAAAAAACATTGTCTAATTGCATAAAGGCTGCCACCTCATCAACACTTATCGCAACATCAGCAAGGTCAGAACCATAAAATCGCCCAGGTTAAGTGTCTTGTTATTCGACACAGACAACTAGAGACGTCGGAAAAACACACACGGCGTCAAGAAAAACTTTTACAAACGACTCAACCGAAACGGCAACATATTCGAGATGCCTCACTCGAGACAAAGAAAGCATCGAATCCCGGACATATTCCCAAGGGACGTCGAGTAAGTTTTCTCAAGTAGAGATCGCTACTCAGGCAGCATGACATGACGACGGAAAAGGCGCAAATCAACACCCTGTATTCCGGAAGGACGTGGAAATCACCGCAACAACCTTGGTCAACAAACACGCAGACGGGTGGCGCTGCATGAGTACCAATCAAGGCAAAGAGCACGACGCCTACGCAAATCAAGCTGCTGCTGCTCCAAAGCCTTCACACTACGTTCATTCTTTGCCAGAATACAAAGAGTTTCATCATCTGCAGTTTCTAAGTTCAAGGTGTACTTGTGTTTTATAGTACACAAAAGTCAGCCTCGCCCACCAGAACTCCAGAACTTCCCGGACTGCTGCACTCTCCTGTGAAGCTAGTGTGTTTACGGAAGCTTCCTGGGACATGGAACGATCTTGCCTTTTTTGACAGTGTTCACTTTTAAGCCGTGCATGTTCGGTTTTTAATTTTGCGTTCGTCTGACGCGACTTCTTTCGGGGGGAGGGAGATCCTGTGACGCATATACATACATATATATATATATATATATATATATATATATATATATATATATATATATATATATATATATATATAATGTGTGTGTGCCTAAATAAAGCTCTGTGTAGCTGTTTCTGTTTCCTGTTCCATCTTGTTCATTTATAACTCGATTAACAAATACACAAAATTGGTATAACTGGTTTCGACGCAGCCTGAAGTGCCACCTCTTGACAGCTGCTTAAAAGAAAGAAATGTTTAGCAGACTTAAGCTTATTTTAAACATCAAATAGACTTTTTTAAAGTAAAGGCAATTAATTGTAAAGGGTAAATGTATTTTCATACCGCATTTCACAGAGTGTATGTTATGATCCTTCCCCAAAGCTTAATGTGAATACTTATTGTTAGGCGATGTAGCTTAAGATCGTCTGAGGCGAATTTTGTCCATCCACAACTTCATCTGGAGCGTGCCCCCTACCTCTTTGGCTATGTTAGCGATGAGCCAACAGCGTCACACAACGCCGACGATGGCGGCTCAGCGATGTTGACTACTAATGAGCCCAGAACCGCCCTTTTTAGTTTAGAAAATATGGTTGCCCTTATTGAAGACACCTACATTTTCCGTGTATCTTTTTGGTATCTGGGCGAATCAACGTGTATAAGCAAGTCCCATCTAGTTACACAGGATGGCTACTGGCGGCTGTGACACTAGGGGCATCATACACCTGAATTAAACAAACACACACACAGACACACACACGCCTATATATATATATATTGTCACGTTTCTTAAGACAAACTTGGTTTATTAGGTTCGTTGAGTCGACTAGCCAAGCAGCAGCTCAGACAGATCGTCTTTGTCTTCTTCCACTCCCGGATCTCACCCAAGCATATCAGGTGGCATTAGTCCCCCCTTTGAAAGCATCGATCGATGCTCGTAACGAAAAAAAAATGAAGGCATACACACGCAGATACAGAGAACCAAAAGAGGGAGAGTGCCAGTACTCGCAGCGCAAATGAGGAAATTTCGCCAATGCTTGCGCCAAGCGCAAAAACAAAAGGCATAAAAAACACAGGAGAACACGAACAGCAGCAGCAGCACAATGTCACGGCATGTCGCAACACGTGAACCACAAGGGCTACTGTGTGAAGTAGGGCTTCAGCCTAACGACATGCACGGTTTCGGGCCGAAGCTGTCGACGAGAAGACGCTGCGCCGTCCGGAAATGCCTCGTAGGTAAGATCGGTGACACGTCTAAGAACCTTGTACGGTCCAAAATAACGGCTTAGGAGTTTTTCGGATAAGCCTGGTCGCCGGACAGGGGTCCATACCCACACTCGGTCCCCAGGGTGGTAGGTGACGTTTCGATTGCGGAGGTTGTAACGTCGTGCGTCTTCATCTTGTTGGCGACTGGTGTTTATGCGAGCTAGCTGACGAGCTTCTTCGGCGTATTGAGTGTATTCCTCAGCGTCTGGAGCGATTTCATTGCCTTGGTCACACGGAAGCATAGCATCGAGCATGGTTCGCACGTTGCGTCCGTAAACGAGTCGGAAAGGCGGAAATCGTGTTGTTTCTTGCGTTGCCGTATTGTATGCAAACGTGATGTATGGAAGAATTTCGTCCCAGGTTTTGTGTTGTACGTCAACGTACATTGACAGCATGTCCGCTATGGTCTTGTTAAGCGTCTCTGTGAGTCCATTCGATTGCGGGTGATAAGCCGTCGTTTTTCGATGAGTTGTGCAGCTCAATTTAAAAATGTCCTCCATCATTCGTGCTGTAAATGACGTCCCTCTGACCGTAATCACGCATGACGGGGCACCATGTCATAGGACGATTTGGTGCACGAAGAACTGCGCGACTTCAGAGGATGTGCCACGGGGTAACGCTTTTGTTTCAGCATACCGAGTGAGATAATCTGTCGCAACTATAATCCATTTGTTCCCAGAGGACGACAAAGGGAAGGGTCCAAGAAGATCCATTCCCACGAGGTCAAACGGTGTCTGTGGTGGTGCGATCGGCATGAGCAGGCCTGCGGGTCTCACAGGCGGAGTCTTGCGACGCTGGCACTCACGGCAGCCTTTCACTTATCGATGTACACTTGTTGATAGTCGCGGCCAGTAATACTGTTGGCGTACTCTGGCGAGAGTTCGCGAATAGCCCAAATGTCCTGACGTGGGCTCGTCGTGGCACGCAAGGAGGATCTCGTCCCGCATTTCGGTAGGAACAACGAGTAGGAAGGCTTTGTCGCTACCACGGGCGTTTTTCTTGTAAAGAATGCCTCTTCTTAGACAAAAAGAGGACAGTTCGCGAGCAATGTGTCGAGGGACCTGAGAGTTCTGGCCTTCCAGGGAATCAATAGCTGGGCGTAATTCGTCGTCTGCCCGCTGTTTTGACATAAATTCGGAATCGCTGACTGCTCCGAGAAAGGCATCTTCATCCTCGGAGCCCCTGACAGCGTGCCCCACAGGCGCTCGAGAAAGCGCGTCGGCATCTTCATGTTTGCGCCCTGACCTGTACACAATCGTAATATCGAACTCCTGCAAACGCAAACTCCACCGAGCGAGACGGCCGGATGGATCTCTGAGATTTGCCAGTCAGCAGAGCGAGTGGTGGTCAGTCACCACTTTGAAGGGACGACCGTAGAGGTAAGGCCGAAACTTGGTCGTCGCCCACACGACTGCGAGGCATTCTTTTTCTGATGTAGAATAGTTGGTCTCGGCTCGAGAAAGAGTACGACTGGCGTAAGCTATTACATGTTCGACGCCACCGTGTCGTTGTACAAGGACAGCGCCAAGTCCGACGTTGCTGGCATCTGTATGAATTTCTGTAGCAGCGTCCTCATCAAAATGGGCAAGAACAGGGGCTGTTTGCATTCTCCGCCGTAGCTCCGTGAACGCTGCATCTTTTTCTGCGCTCCAAGTAAAAGGCACATCATCCCGAGTGAGTCGCGTAAGAGGTTCAGCTATCTTCGAGAAGTTGGCGGTAAATCGGCGATAATACACGCACAAGCCGAGGAAACGGCGTACTGCTCTTTTATCTGATGGAACAGGGAAGGCGGCGACAGCAGCAGTTTTGTCTGGATCAGGTCGCACTCCATCCGCACTAATGACATGCCCCAGAAATTTCAGCTCTTCGTAGCCGAAATGGCATTTTTGGGGTTTCAGCGTGAGTTTAGCTGTGCGAATGGCGTCCAGAACCTTTCTCAGACGCTTCAGATGTTCTTCGAAGCTCTCGGCAAAGATGACCACATCATCGAGGTAGACAAGGCAGCTTTGCCACTTCAAGCCAGCGAGAACTGTGTCCATAATCCTCTGAAAAGTGGCTGGGGCAGAACAGAGGCCGAAGGGAAGAACACGGAATTCGTAAAGCCCGTCTGGAGTCACAAACGCAGTTTTTTCTCGGTCTCGTTCATCCACTTCAATTTGCCAATAGCCACTCTTTAGATCGATGGACGAAAAATACTTCGCGCGTCGTAATCTGTCGAGAGTGTCGTCGACCCGTGGAAGCGGGTAAACGTCTTTTTTCGTGACGCTATTAAGCTTCCTGTAGTCAATACAAAATCGCAGCGTTCCGTCTTTTTTCTTCACTAGAACGACTGGCGAGGACCAAGGGCTGCTGGATGGTTGAATAATCCCGTCATCGAGCATATCTTTCACTTGTGTCTGAATAGCCGCACGTTCTTTGGAAGAAACGCGATAAGGCTGCTGCCGGATGGGGCGGACGTCATCGTCGGTAATAATTCGATGCTTGGCGAGGTGTGTTTGATGGACTTTGGAAGAAGAGGCGAAGCAAGACCGAAACTCCTTTAAAAGGTCATGAAGTGCAGCCTTTCTCTTGTCTGACAGCGTCGAATTAATGTCGATGTGGTCTAGGAATTCTTCATCCTCATGCGTTTCCTCGGACGCGAAGCACTCCGTGACGTCGGCAACAGGGTCTTCATAGGCTACGGTGGTTCCGCGGAAAAGATGCCGGTGCTCGTAATTGAAGTTCATAACTAGTATTTGTGACTGTCCGTTATGGACACGCACAACACTTCGGGCAGCACATACACCTTGGAGTAGCAGAAGTGATAGGTTGCTTTCAGCCACCACGTCACCGTCCCGGAGGTCTTCACAAATGACTTCTATGGGAACAGTCGCTCGGGGCGGCAGCGTCACACTGTCGTCAGCAACACGCAGCGCAGGTCTACGGCAGTTATCAGCGTCTCGATCTGTTGCGCCTTGAGTCGAGAAGGTCACGATGCGTTCACGGAGATTTATGATGGCACCGTATTCCCGAAGGAAGTCCATGCCGATAATCAGCTGACGTGAACAGTCGCGCAGAACGAGCAAGCTGAGCACAAACGTTGACGCACGAATTTTAACTCTTGCCGTACAGCGACCCAGTGGTCCTCCAGCAGTTCGTGTCCTCCAGCAGTTCAAATTCGCGTTTCATTCCATGGCGTAATCACTTTCCTGAGATCTTTTGCTAGCCTCCCGCTGATAATCGAATAGTCTGCACCGATGTCTATCAATGCATTGACCTGAAAACCGTCAATCAGCACAGGTATGTCAAGTGACACGCGGTCACTGGGTTCAGATGTGGATTTCGGCGTTTCTTCGGTACTGCGATTATTCTCTGGTTGAATGTCTTCCTTGTTGCGTGCAAGCGTCGATGGGAGGTCTTCCGCACTTTGAGTCCCAGCGACCTTGCCCCCGAAGGCCGCTGCCTTCAGTTTTCCCGACGGGGGCTTGGAGAGCGTTCCCGTGCCGTCACATCGAAACGTGACCCAGTGGCTGCGGGTCTCCTCGGAGATGGTGACCGTGATTGACGTCGTGTAAAGGGTGCACGCTGTTGCGCGAGATATTCTTCGATGTCCCTCGGCCTTTGACCAATTTGGGGACGAGGTGAATTGACGGAAAATCCACGCAGGCCAAGTTGCCGGTATGGGCATTCGCGGTAAATGTGACCAGCCTCACCGCAATGATAGCAGAGGGGTCGTCTGTCCGGCGTACGCCAGAGATCAGACTTGCGCGTCGGTGCACGGCGACCATCGATGTCCAAACCAGCGTGCGCCGACTGAATCGCGACTGACGGCATCATTGTCTGGATCGGGACGTATGGAACTGTCTGAAGCGGAACGTGCGGCACTGTCTGGATCGGGACGTGCGGCACTGGCTGGGTCGGGACTCCTTGACCAGAACGAGGCGTGGCAGATCGCAAGGCTTCCGCGTACGTACGACGGCGACTGTCAGTAGACACAGGAGCCGTTTCCGGATCAACCAACATCAGCGGAAAACGACGGCCGTGCAACACCTGTTGGACCTCGTCACGGATGACACTGGTAATAGAACCAACATCGATTGGTCTTGTCCCGTACATCTTTTCCATTGCTTCCCGGACGACAGATCGGATGATCTCGCGAATCCATTCGGGGCTCTTGCTCCCAGGGGTGGCGAAAATTTCGGGGGTTGAGGCAGCATTCACTTGACGGTCAAACAGGGCAGACCGTTGGTGCAGTACTTGCTCCATTGTTGCCGCTTCAGTAAGGAACTCAGCAACACTCTTAGGGGGACTACGCACCAAACCAGCAAAAAGTTGTTCCTTTACACCACGCATGAGGTGGCGCAACTTTTTTTCTTCTGCCATAGCAGGATCCGCTCGCTTGAAAAGCCGTGTCATGTCCTCAACGTACATAGAGACGGTCTCGTTTGGCATCTGGATGCGTGATTGTAGCGCACGCTCCACTCGTTCGCGGCGGTCGGGACTCCTGTAGGTCTCCAGAAGGCGACGCTGGAACTCGCGCCAAGATGTCAGAACATCATCCCTGTTCAAAAACTACGTCTTGGCACCGTCCTTCAGGCAAGTGTACACGTTCCGGAGCTTCGCGGCATCATCCCAGTAATTTATCGCTGCGACACGTTCGAACTCACTCAGCCAGTCGTCAACATCTTCATGCTGCTCTCCATGAAAGGGGCTAGGCATGAGCGGGTTCTGGACGGTGCAGTAGATTGGCGTGGAAGGTGTCGGAGCTTGCATGGGATATTGTGTCGAAGTCATAGTCACTGCGTCAGTGGTTGGTGTCTCAGGTGGTAGGCCTCGTTGGCGGCGGCTTACTCTGTGAACAGGAGTGTCCACGGGTGCAGGGCTTGTGTTCCGGCTGCTGGACGGGGTCTTGGGCATCGGGTGGATCGTGAGACGTTGTACCCAGCAACTCCACCAGTCTTGTCACGTTTCTTAAGACAAACTTGGTTTATTGGGTTCGTTGAGTCGACTAGCCAAGCAGCAGCTCAGACAGATCGTCTTTGTCTTCTTCCACTCCCGGATCTCACCCAAGCATATCAGGTGGCAATATATATATATATATATATATATATATATATATATATATATATATATATATATATATAATCTTTTGCACGACGCTAGTAGACAGCTCACATGCTGTCCTGTCACGGCCTAACGTTTCACTTTGAGCCTTTTGAATGGCGGTTTAGAAGACCCGCGGGAGGTGTGTCTCGCTGTTCGAGTGTCCTCTGATACCTTTACGCAAACTAAGCAGTTATGGCAATGACAGCTCATTCATTCTGACTCGTTCTTGGTCGACATCGCGAAGAAAGTCCCCAAGGCACTCAGGAACATATTTCTTTAGTATTAAGATTAGGCATTGTACAGATGAGTTCGAACGTTGTGCTGGCGTATATTTTAGTAGTTTTAGTGTACTTTAGTAGGTATACTTTAGTAGGTTCACTATTTTCCAAGTTCAAGATTATCTTCAACCTTCATATTTGTTCTAGTACAAACTAGAAACGTCCTCTGGGGCTAAAAACCGTCGTCAGAAGCTTGACTGTGCCTGGGAGGCGTAGTACATGACGAACCTATAGAAACCCACAAACAAGCATCACCACAGATACCTCTGCAGTACTGTAGACATTACCAAACTAAACAGACCAATAAAATTTATGCAGACTCATTAAGCACGGTGCTGGTTTTCAAAACCTGAACCTTACGCCAGAAATCCTCTAATTCCTAAGTTTATCAGGCTTGGTGTTTTTTCTCTATATACATCAAGGCCAATACGCATGCCGATCACATAGCCACATCCACTTCTTCAATGCAAAGCAGTTCTTTCATACTTTTAGCGTTTGCATATTTTAAGCGTGAATGATGACAAAGGCTGCGAGGCTTTTATAAAAATTATGGAATGCTGAAATCAATGATGCGCTCCGGCTTATGGATGGCAATTCGAGATATTGGTTACAGTTAAATGACGTTCGTTCAATGCAGTGGTCAGTTGGGCTTGTTGGTGCATAATTTGTGGAAGCATTGTCAGCATTTCTCGACCAAGAATTGAACATATGTGCAAATTGTTTGCTGACTGGTATTGAAGGACCAGCAGTTAGTAGAAGCGTAAAAGCATTTGGGATGCTTTTACAACAATGGAAAATAGAGCATTAATAGGTGGCACCGCCTTGATGATGTAGTTGCTAAGGTGCTCGACTGAAAGTTGAAAGAAAGTTGAAAGTTGACAGTTGAAATTTATTTCATCCCAACGATACACCGTGATTTACACAAACAAGAAACAATTGTGGCATGGAAAGTAGGAAAAAAGCTGCGCTATAGCAGCTTGACTAGCCCCACCTCCCATTTGTACAAGGCAACAGAAACAATGGCACACCAAACTCCATACGGTACTCACGTATGATTGAAACAAAAAAGAAAAGAAAATAACATTCTAGTGGTTGTTTATGAAGTACAGAATAGATGCACACTTGGGTGTTTACAAACAAACAATTATTGGGAAAAAGGCAACCAAAATAAGACGCTATAACAGAAAGGGGTACACTTAAAATTTCATGCATTTACAAGTACTGGGTGCAATTTTTCTGGGTTTATAGCTCCTTATACAAACAGGTTTAATATATCACTACTTGAAAGGAGACGCAATTGCTGTTCTGTGAGCTTGAACTTATTTAGTATATGGGGAACAGAGTGCTTTAGCATTTGGAGTCCGTAATTTGTTCGCGGTCGGGGGATGTGCCAGTGTTCAGAACTCCGCATCGGACGCAACAAAATTTTCGGCTGTAAATGTGCTAAGCCTCTCAGGTTCGCGCAATTCTTTCGAATTTCAGACCTCAAAGACAACAACAAGTTATGTTCATATGCAACACAAAATTTTAAAACTTTAAACTTGACAAATAAATGGGATGTGTGTTCTCTGTAACCTATGTTTGCAACAGCCCGTAAAGCGCTTTTTTGAAGTGTATACAACTTTTGTTTTGATGTTTCAGTTCCAGAAGCCCATACCAACTGACAATAGCGTAGATGAGAACAAAAAAGCGTATTAAAGATAAGAAGTTTCTGGGGGAGCGGTAGAAATGACTGACACCTTCTCAGCACGCCAAGGGCTTTTCTTAGCTTAATACACAATTGTTCAGCGTGAGAATTCCAGAACATAAGTTGATGAAAGATGACGCCCAAAGTTTTGACAGTCTCTGAAAGTTCAATATTGAAATTATTTAGCATCAGTTTTTGTGTGTACGTACATGTCATTCCTTTCGCACGGAAAAGAACGGCCTTGGTTTTAGAGCTGTTGATCTGTAACGAATTTTGGCAGGACCATTTCGAAAAATTGACTAACGTTTTATTAGCTGCTTTTATCAAATCGTCTATATTTGTTCCCGTAAAGAATAAGCTTGTATCATCTGCATAAATAATGTATGTTATTGAGTGATCCACATTTACAATATCATTGATATAAAGGTTAAATAGAAGAGGTCCTAATATGCTTCCTTGTGGTACACCGCGTTTGATTTTTTCGGGCATAGATGTTTGCCTATTTATAGACACACACTGGTACCGATCACTAAGGTAGCTTTCTATTAAATCAAGCGCGATGCCTCTAATCCCGTAATAAAACAATTTTTCTAACAAGGTTTGGTGATCAATTCTGTCGAACGCCTTCGTAAAGTCTATGAATACGCCTAATGTTAGCTTTCTTGCTTCAATGTTCTCCAGTATCAACTCTTTTTGATGCAACAGCGCTGTCTCCGTCGATACGCCAGACCTGAACCCATATTGTGCTGTTGTAATCATAGAATGCGAGTCCAAAAATTTATACAATCTAGTGAAAAATGATTTTTTCGAGAGCCTTTGAAAATATAGGTAATACCGATATTGACCGGTAAATACTCATTTCATTTTTGTCACCACCTTTATAAAGCACTGCAACTTTGGCATTTTTCATCCGCTTAGGGAACATACATGTGCTTAAAACAATATTATAAATATTCGTCAGGCAGGGTGATAATAAATCAATAACAAAGATAACCGGTTCTATTTTTATGCCGTCAATGTCCTCACTTTTGCTTTTTTTAAGTTTCATGAAAACGTTGTTTACCTCAGTTTGCTCCGTAGGGTCAATAAATATTGAGGGGGCTATAGGTGTTGGCATGTAACTTAATGCATTTCCGTCGTAAGTACTTTCTGACAAACTGCTGACGCGCAAGTCGCGGCATCGAATACCGGCTGCAGTGGCTGCATTTTCGATGGAGGCAAAAATGCTTTAGGCCCGTGTGCTCAGATTTGGGTGCTCATTAAAAAATCGCAGGTGGTGAAAATTTCCGGAGCCCTCCACCAAGGCGTCTCATAATCTCACGGTGGTTTCGGGACGTTAAACCCCACAAATCAATCAAATCAAGCATTATTGAATTTCGCTCCTACAACATACAAGCTACACGTTGTTTTTTATCGAGACATGTTATTGGGCGCAGGCGTATCATCTACAATAATTGGGTTTTAATACGTCTACAAGAAGTTCGAGGTACACAAAGGCGAAGTTCAAGACATTTGCTATTCATTCTACTGTCAATTAACGGAGCACCCACAGCCATTCACTTAGAACTTGAAACAAATCTGAACACTTACTAGTAAAACTATCCCAAATTCTTGTTCAATGTACCGGGGTGTGAACCGAATTGAAGGCTCACACTGACATCTCCCGTTCAAAAATTGAATAGGACGACTCATCTCAACGTGCAATGCCTAGATAAATATTAGGTCATGTAAAACATCATTTTACCAGATCTTCGACTTTTGAGTAACATTATGGTAGACCATTGTAAAAGTTTTGAGCGAAAAATAGAGTAGGAACAGAGGTCGCGAACATGAGGAAAAATCATAGGTCAGGCGCAAAGATCATACGCAAACCCACAAGTTCGCTTACGTATGAATTTTATTTATGAAGTATGATGTGCTCCGTGCGGGACCAACTCCGCTCTCATGGAAAGCTTTCACTTTACTGCTTTTGTATGTTGGCGTCTTCTCCATCCGCGACACTTCCTTCAGTGCTATTTGGCATCTATTCAGTTTAGAACATTCGATTGCGCTTCGAAACACTTACCTACTCCTGAGGTCATGTGGTTAAGGCACTCGGCAGTTGCTCGTGGACACGAAATAAAATCCCTTTAGCAGCGGCTGAAATGCTGAAGGCCCGTGTACTCAATATTAGGGGAACGTTAAAAAACCCCAGGTGGTCGAAATTTCTACAACCATCCACAACGACACCCCCCCCCCCTTCTAATATGTGGCGGCTTTGGGATGTGAAACCCTGGCAACAAGAATATGCACTCGAGTTGAAACAATAGAGACAACTGAGCACCTAGTACGTAAAAAAGAAAGCTTGGTCAGCTTCGCCCTAGACTTGCCAAGATTGATGGAATTGCGGAGTTGAACATTTCCCTCCGCGTTTCTTCGGTTTTAAATGTCTCCGCACCTCAATTTTTTTCTTTTTCGTTCTTTCAATCTTTAATCCTGTGTATCTTTTCCTCTTTATTTTTATTTATCCATTACTCTAAGTTTAACCATTTCATTGTCTTTCTCGCAATTTCTATTATCTTTACATTTTTCTCTTTACTTCATACTCTTCCCCACTCTGCCTTGCTTCTTTTTTTCTATTTTGTGCGTGATTGCATCTGCGTTACGCAAAGAAACGGCAGCATGCGGTGACAGCACACCACAGCCCAGGCGCCTAAACTGCTGCACGCTTGAAGTTGCTTTCTCTGTAGATACACTTCACCTGACGCTTCCTGAAAAGTGCAGTGCAGGACAGGTCGCACTCACCGGGTGAACTCCCAGACACCCACGACCCCACATTACTCACCCGTCGTATACGTTCCAGCCACAATGAAAAGCATCCAGCAGATCGCCCACTGCGAGATCGTTCTGTCCTGGCTGACTCTGATAACAACGTGGGCGATGCGAGCCAAGCTCAGCGCTTCCCTCCTCCAGTGGGCGGCGCCCAAATGCTAAACGTGGCCCAGTGGTTCTTCTTTCGAACAATCGTCGTAGGCTATCGCAATGCGACTCCCACGCTGTTTACGCTGACTGGCGCTGAGAGATCGTGAAGAAAAAGTGGTACTACGAGAGATCATGGTCGGCCGCCTATTGTATTTGCAGCCGGTATGAGTTTCGTGTCAGGTGGCTCTTTCCCACAAAGGCTTGTTTTGAGATATCGTGAACGAGCGCAGCGCTCAACAGAGATTCGTTTACAGAAGGTCGATCGGTTTTGTCAGATGAACGAGTTGCTCTCATCCAATCTATATTTATGCATACTGCATGCCACATTTGGATCCAAACAGAAGTCAGAAAAGAATGAAAGAAAAGAACGATTATGTTCATAAGGGGCATATGATCATATGATCATAAGGACACATGATCATATGAAAACACACAATATGTTCCAGATGTGCACAGGTGTAAATCACGAGACAGTGCATTCCGACGAGTTTGAAAAATATAAACTAAATAATGTGATGTTGCATTCCTAGCAGTTAATTTACGTACCACAATGATGTCAGAAAGCGGATTTACTAAAGCAGAGAAAACAGCACTCTAGGGTAGTTTATTCCAACAGTGGATCACAGCGGGAAATAACCAGTGCCTATACAATCTTATGTGCAGTTGTTATTTTCGAAGAAGCGTCCAAATTTTTTGCGGATTACTCTACATAACCGAATGTTAACATAAATGAAAAAAATATTTGACAGTAACCAAAGTCGTAAAATATTTTTTACGAAAGTACCAATGTTGCTGAAAGCTCAGAGTGTGAGACAGAAAGAAACAGACAAGAATTTAATAGTTAGGAAGGATAATTAGGCGCTGGATCGGCTGATTATCCTACCCAAGACGTGGGGAAAAGGGGCAACATTAAAAAGAATAGAGATAAAAGAACAGACGGAAGCATAGGAAAAAAAATAAGCATTTAGTAGGAATCCACGTAATCTAAACTATCACTGGTATACAGATGCTCGTGAAGTTTGGTCGTCTTCAAGTAGCATAAAATGCCCTTCGTGGCTTTGTGCATTCTCTAAAGTGGGGGGCCAAGGTATCCGGATGGTGTTCTTGAAAATTCAGCTTCGGAATACAAGAACTTCAGGTAAATGTATACGATATTATTCTTCTTGTCAACCGACACTCTGAAGTGTAAACATATACTTATCTCATCTATGTTTGAAGCTCCGTGTTTTCAGCGGCGTTTATTTTTCTCAAAAACCAAGGAGTGTTACGTGAGAGTTACTTTATTCTACTACTTGACAATTTCCAAAATCGGCGTGACGAGTCCGTAGTGGCTTTTTTTTTTTTCACTTCTCTTCCATTTCTTGCGCTGTTTGAAACTCCGCGTATCTCGCGCCAAGTCACCCAAACATTCACTTTAGCTGCACCCATGCTCTCCCTCTCTTTCATTCTTTCACAAGTGTTTTTCCTTTCCCAAGTATATGACAACGAACTGGAGATCTCCTTTGCCTAACTTCTCTGTATTTCTTTATTTGCCTTTATATAATTGTACTAATGTGGTTGATAAAGCGCGCTGGCCTTGCTGTGTCATTGCGTATTATATTGCCATTTACATCTTGTTTTCGGCACTCAAAATAGATTTCAAAACAAATTTTCGCAGTGTTCTGGTGTTTGTATTTAAAAAAAATAAAAGCAGTTATTAGCTGCGGCAGCCGCAGCTATCTGAAGAGGTCACACTTAAACGTTATACTCTATTAAGAATTCTCGAGGTTTAGCGTCCTAAAACCACCATATGCTTGAGAGAAGTGCAGTTGAGGGCTCCGGAAATTTGACCTCCCCTTCCAGAGGTTGCTCAACGTGCACCTAAATCTAAGCACATGGGCGTCAAGCAGACAGTTCTCTATTTCACGTATCGCTAATACGTTGCGATATTCAGCATAACTATGGAAGATCCACGTAACATGCTTGACATCACTTCACATTGGCAATCGACGCAATGAGAAAAGGACAGTCACCGTTTTAAGTGACTAAACTGGAGAGTGTGATACGCCGGTTCATTCTTCAAAAAGTGAGTGTCAACCTTCAAAAAGTGAGGTCAACCTTTTAAATCACGCATGTCTCTGCAATGGCATTTACGCAGGGGATGGCTTGTTTTTTTTTCTTTTCTTCTAATGTCTTAAGTACTTTCACGTCTAGGTGATTTGTTAAAGCTTCGCATTTGAATATACTTGGGACAGCATAAACTTTGCTCTTATCTTTTAATGGAGTAAAACTTCATTTTTTTCATTGCAACAAGACTGTTTTCGTCGTTTATTTAGCGTATGAAGAAAGTTTCGCCGTCATCGACAATGATAGGCGAGTGTGAGATTGATGTGAACGGAAAAGAGAGGCCGCATTCTTGAGTTAATACTGGCCCTACCAAGCACTAGGTTTTGCTACCTGTGTACCCGTCAGATAAACCAATGTGCGTCCTTTGGCACTGAGTGTGGAACCCTGTACATTTTGTATTGCAGATGAACACGCTACTAGTGAATCAGTAACGATTCAGTAATTAGTAGTGAATCAGTAAGGCCATCGTTGCAGTAACCTGCAACGATGGCCTGCTTTGGACCCTCGTCTAGTTGATGACCTCGGTCAGTGACGTATGCTGTCGGGCTAGTTGGTGTGTAGCTTTGTGAAACATCGTTGGCGCGAACTTGAAAGAAGATGAAAGAAGAGACTCGGATGACTCCGCCTTTATTTTCCGTGTTATTTCTGAGTCCCTATCTGCAATCAAAGAAATTTGATTCCACTGGAGCTGTGGAGTGGTTTTGTGCTCGACCACTGACAGGAAAGGTGCATTTTCAATACCGGCCGAATTTTGATGCAGCATAAATGCAAGAAGCCCGTGTATCTTCGGTAAAAACACCAGAGCACCGAAATTTTTGAAGCCCTCCACTACGACGTCCTGGCGTAGTAAAACTCCGAATATTACTACTATTAAAGAAAGTTTGTGCTTTGATGGCAGCTTTATTAGTGCATCAATTAAAGTACCCAATATGTTTACCGAGTTTGGGTAGCCTAGAACCTGTACAGATCTGCAGTGGCAAGAGTTTACTATAAAAGGATAAGAATACTGTTCTGCTGAAATTTGCCGGAAAAGATGAGGTGATATTCCGCGTAGCAACCATGTCTCGTGGTTGTTTGAAAATGTGTGCCTCCAATAGAATGCGCACTGGTTATAATCATCATTGTTATAACTTATTTGACCTTTATGGGCTCTTTCAAAGCATTAATTAAGTGAAGAATTTGAGGCGGGGGTCAGCCATGAGAAACAATTATGGCACCCTTAACTGACCTAATGTAAAGAACAAACAGGTAAGGCGCAAAAAAGACAGAACAAAACTAAAGACACGGACAGACGGTATTTTCTTCATCCCCGTTCTCTTTCCTTTCATCTGTTTTTTTTTTCTTTAGGTATGAACGAACTAGCTCAGCAAGAAGCCCTGTTTACTTAAAGTCTTAAAGGCCAAGGGACAGGAGCTGAGGGGAGGCAGTGCAATGCAAAGCACGGTTTTAGAAAGTCAGTACTGCCACCCACGATGCCGTCTTTTGCTGAACAAAGCTGACGTCATCACTAACGTCACATCTCCAGCGCTAACGCGGTTGGACATTCGCTCATCCTCCCCCGGCTCCACCATTCTGCTTAACCGCCTGCACCGTCGATTCTCCTTCCACCTCACCTTTGGCCTCCTCTCGCGGGGCCAGTTGGGGGCAGTCCTTGAGCACAATGAGACGCAGCGCAAGCACGTCAGGGACCTAGAGAAAATGGGGACAAACCACAGAGCGGAGACGTTTATACCTATTCTTATAGTTGCTTATAGTGGCCTTATGCTATACTTGGTTTATGATAGGCCTTCCTTCTCGCTATGCACTTGCCCTTTCCCGGTTGGGCTATGCTGCAAATGTCGCCGAGCCCCAATCAGTTATGTTTCAAGAGGCTCGTTGCAGAAGGAGGAGGAGGTAAGTTTATTTACAGAAAGGCAGAGAGGTCGGCCTGAGCGATAGCTTGCTCTAGCCTGCTACTCTACACGGGGGGAAGGGAAAGGGGGAAAGAAAGATTAATGAATGACGATGGTGAGATAGAGAGGTGAGTATGTAGTGCAGACATTATAAACTAGTAGTAGGAATTTGCAAACAGTAATAATGCGGCATCGGAGAACACATGCCCACGACATCTACACGTAGAAAGGGTAAAATACAGCGGCACAGGAGGAGTAATAATGTTTTTTTCTAGTGTCAGTGAGCTGTTGGAGCATAACATGCAGAGCTGAGTAAGTTGGTAAGTGTTCATCTTGGTCAAACAGCGTGTTGCGACGAGACACAAAGGAAGAGATTGTTTGTCTCGCCTATTTCTTCACGACGCGTCCCGTCCCATTGTGCAGCATGACCAAGGCATTGATAAACTGTTGAATATGTACAATCACTGATATGCCACGTCAGCTACCCGTAAGTTAATCTATTCCTCTATGACGATAACAAAAATAATTTGTTAAATGTGGTGTGTATTTTTCACTGAATACTGGATGGCTATTGTGAGTAACTGCCTGCTGTCACATAAAAACGCTGTCAGGGGACTGAATTTACTTCTTGCAGCTTGTTTGCAGGGCAATATGCTGTTATATTATCCCAATATTTTAAGCAATCAACTTCAGTTGGTACTTAGTCTTCTCTTGAGCTATATGTAAACGGTACAAATTATTTCGTCGGCTGTCGAGAACGACCTCATCCGACACATTTTACTACTGCTGCGTGCGCCGCTAGCTGGCACTGGAGATACTCGTGGCAAATGAGCCGTAAATTCAAGACCTGCACCACCCCCTAGTAAATTTAGTTATACAGGACTAAGGAACAACGGTTTGCCTCATCACGCATCTAATTTCAGTAAAGAATCAAATCAGATTGCGGCGCTGTCGTGAGCAATTTAAGGTTCAACGCCGAATTCAATTCATTCCAATGTACTGGTAGGAATTCGACGTGTTCAATTGCAGGGAATACATTTCCGCTCAATTGAGCATTTGCGTCGGGACCAGTTTTTCGCATGTATCAGTGCTCGCATAGCTCACATTTACGCTCACATTGCTCACGATAGTACACTCAATCAATGTGAAAGCACAAATATCGTTTTTTTTTCTTGAAACTAGATAGTATCATCTAATGTATTATTTATTTTAGGGCACTCTAAATAACCCGTCTAAAAACAATTTTTTTCACTGGCGACTCTCAGCATCCTACCAAATTTTTTTTCTGAATAAATCCGAGTACTGTACTTGACTGCAGCTTGCTTAATGAGGTGCTGCATGGAAAAACTCCTTGAAAGCCGGAAAAGACGTGAAGTACTGGTAGAGGCTACTTCACGATTTCATTAGTGATTTCCCGGGGCCATTTCTAAAAGAGGAAACAAGCTTGGCCGTCGTGCAGTTTGAGAACTTCCGAGTTGGAAAAAAAAAAAGGTCCAGTGCTGGAAATGAAAACAAGTTGGAGATGATTAGTTCGGGAAATAAAGGCTTACGCAAACCTGCTCAACAAAGAGAAACCTCTTTGCCAGACTCATCTCCTCATTATTCTTAGCTGACGATGCGCAGAATGGTATACAGTGCCAACATCGATCTTCAACATATTCATACTTTATTTTTCCTTTGAATCGCTTGTTTTCACTTCATCTGTCACACACACGTCTCGGCATATTCTCGCACCTAATTTGTTTTAAAACTTTGCCACCAGTTTGTGACATAATCTATCGAGTTTTTTCTTCGCAGGTGTCGTTCATTTTTTCGTGTTTTGCCATTTTGCTGGGCTAAAAACGGCAAGCGAGCCCCGAGGATACACTTCACTGAGCGATTAACCCACTTCATAAGCGCTCACTGCCATCATGTCATAACTTCGCTCATTTATATCACATGAGAAATTTTCGCAAAATGTTAAGGTACGTACCCGGCATGCTCTTTGCCTACGCATAATATATATGCAGTTTTGTACGCATTTTTACATACGCACATAGTAATGCATGTCTTCGTCAGCGCACAGCTTTTGTGATGATAATTTTAGCGCATTTGTGTAATATAACACATAGATACGAACAGCTTAAGGCGTACTGCTTTTATACGCGAAAATAATTCAATATAGGGATTTGTTCTTTTAGGTAACGTATATATACAAAAGTCGACCAGCTGCACTTCGTGGGCACCGATGACAGTGGAGCTGATGGCCCTGCCATCATAAATCTAACGCATTTATGTTTTGCAAGTCTTTCAGACATGTTGTATCACTACTCTTTAGTACCATATGTACTCGTGTAAAACGAATCATCCCCGCTATAGCCCACTACCCCCCTCTCTCTTTTCGGACGCAAAATAAAAAAAAAGAAACATAAAAAAGCCTGAAAGTCTCAAAACAACGGCCTCCGAGATTATGCGCAGTGGCAGGTTTGCTGGTGCGCCCCAATCTCGGAGGCCCTCAGATACGTTGGGAGAGTGTGTAGACTGCTTGCGGAGTCTGTTGTTGTCTTCTGCGTTTCGCGTCAATCAAACGTCATGTGTCACAGGAAGATCGGCTCTGGCAGCGCGCCAATGAGGTGAGCACGTCCGGGCGTCATTAGCGATTCGAAAGCGAAACCGAACGTTCATCATAATTGTCCCCAGTTCACAACAGACTCTTTGCTTAAATATTATGACGTGCTGTCAGAAATGCGTCAGATTCGCGAGGCATAATTCCAAGGCACTCAGTATTACATTCCAAGCAAGGAAATGTAGGGCAATGTTACTCCGTGTGAGTTCTGGTAATTAAACCTAGTGAGTGTATAACTAATTATCTAATTATTATGCCACCAGTCAGTTTCAGTACTTGCATAAAATTAATCCGCTATTAGGCCCGAAATGCACGCAGAGCTTGTTTTGTTGGTCACATTTCTTTCGAGTGAAGAAAAAAAATACTTATCACGTTGGTCTGGGAATGCGTCACGTCGAACAATCGTCGAATATAAGAGCGCATGCAGCAAAGTGATTCATTGCAGCATCACGCAGCATAATGAAATAAATAATCACTAGTTGACACACGGGACGGCTATGCTCTTCCATATTAGAGTACGAAGTACTCTAAATCGTTAACCACTTTTTCTAAACACACAGTTGTCCACTCAGGAGGCCTGCACGAATGTGCACATTCAGTTTCAAGTCATTTCATGAAACACGCTTTGCGTGAAGTGCCATTGAAGTTCGCGTCTCCATTTGTACACACCGTGACTGAAAGGGTTAATATGCTCCGGCCACAGTTTCCTTCAATTAAACTAGAGAGAACTCTGGCGTTAATGTGTATGGAAGCTGTAAAGCACGGCACTTCACCCAGCATAAGAGTGATCGATAGTATACACGGATTTGTCTCTTCTCCGTGTCTGTTATTCCGGCTCATTTGGGTGGCAGATATGTTTTTATGATGATGATATCTTTATAATAGGCCTCAAAGGTTTTCGGGGCACACAACTTCCCGTTTGTTGATCTAACGGTTCAACACTTTCATGTTAAAAACAAAGTAAACCAAAACACCAAGGACTCAATGGGATTCAAGTCCACGTCTCCTGCGTGCCAGTCCAGTAATATACCACTGAGCCACGCCGGTGCTGGAAACTACGAGATGATTGACCTTAGGCAGGTTTTATGGTGGCAAAGGAATCATGTTAAGGTGAGGAATAAAGCGTTTTAGAACGGCAAAGAAACAACCAGGCGTCACACTCTGCGAATTGCTTGATGAGTGGATTGTCAAATGCTCCAACGCATTACTAAAGCCTCAGACATAATTCTTTGTCATCTAAAGCCATAGGATGAAAAAATCGCGCAACATTCTTCGCAAGCGTGTAATGGGTACCACTCTTCTCGCAGGAATGGCATATGTAATATATCACTACTGCACAAAGATTATGATGAGTAATGGCGTTGTGTGTACCCTGCAAGTGCGCTTGTACCAGGTACCCAAAAAAGTGTTAAAAAAACTTTAAAAAGCCGTCCTTCCAGCTTTAGCTACGAGTGTGCAGCACGTTTCGCTCAGACCTGGCGTATTTTTTTTCCTATTTCCAAATTTCAGTGGTTTCCTATCAGTGCGAGCCGAGTCGTGCTTATCGAAACTTCCATTCGTACTGGACAAGGCAACAGCTTATAAGACTTCTGGACAAATGGAAAAAACAAGAAGAATTAAGAAAGACGTCCAATGCCTATGTCTGTTTAATAACACCACAAGCTAAGGAGCAGAGAGGGTAGGGCCCGTCCTACTTCTGGCATTGTACTGCTAAACTATCGAAGAAATGCATGCGACATGAAACATTAGATACGAAAGTAAGTTAGCCTGCTTCCAGATTTACCGCGTGGCTGTTGCTCTCAAACACAACAATCTCAACCAAAACATATACAATGAGAATATTTTGTTTGGAATACACACGATAGCATGCTAAAAAGTGTCTTTATTCATCGTCACCATGAAATGAGTAAACAAAAACCCACGCAACGTGGAACGATTTATTACTGTTATGGTTACAGGAGCTCACTTGAAATTAGCACCATGACTGCAGTTTTGGCACACAAATAATGTACTTTATTAAGCTATATATTTGATATTTATCGAAATTATCAATATTACAAAAGCCATAGCCTATTGGTTGCTGACACCGCTACTGTTCTGATCAAACCCACAAGGGCCCTGAGATTGAGGCGTTAAACACCGATGGCTAATTGCGTCCATGCGGTGGATACTAATTTGGCGTCTTCCTGGGCCAGCCCCTGAAACCACCACGCCATTGATTTAGTCCCTGAAGCATCAACGATGAACGGCTGCAGAGTGAAGACTGGCGGAAATGGCTGGCTCGACGTCCCATGGAGGCCTGATGGTGAGGTGTGCCTAAGCGCGTGTCTTCACACAGCACGCGTGGCCACAGCGTTAGAAGCAGCTATTGTGGTCGCCAAGGGAGGTGACGCTGCTTTACCCAGATGGCATCCTCTGGTAGAGCTTGGTCACCTGTGATAAGAGGCGTGGGAGTCCTTATCGTGGACATTGTCCCGGAGGCTGTTACCACGGGAGCGTGACGGCCGCCATCAGCGCCTTCCTCCAGATCAAGCTCCACCGCCGGCGGGTCTCTCTGCCTCGCGTACTGCTCGGTGTCGCTGTAGTTGCTATGCCCAACGTGTGGTTCAGACATTGTGATGTCTTCCATTGCTCCGACGTACAGTCTATGAGCCGGCTGCGAGGACAGCTGGAGTCGAGCTTGTTCCAGTGTCGACAGGCCACTGATGATATCGCGTAAAGCCAGTGTGTCTTGGTACTTGATGTCGGACCACCCGTCGAGCTCGAACAAGTAAGCCGCGTCACAGAGGCTACCAGACCTGTCCGCAAAGCATGGGCGCGGCAAAGGTGGAAACTGTATCCTAAGAAAGCCAGTCACTGAAGGTGACGCCACGTTGAAGACAGATGCGTAAGCAGAGGGAGGCAAGCTAGAGTCATCGATGCCAGTGTCTGTAGCTTTCAGACGGCCCGCGTCTTCATCTGAGTGGCCGATTGTTGACACAACGGCGTCTTCAGTGTGAGAAGCGGGGCTGCCACACGGTCGCTTAAGACATTGACCAGAGTCCATAACGGAGCCGTCTCTGAGAACCTGCATTGAAGAAATGCCTAGACGTAGTATACACTTACTTCTGGGTCACACGGGACACACGGGCCGTGGACTTCAACCATACATGTTACGTCGGGAGTTTTGGCTCATCGCTATGCTCGTCGATAACTGTTCTCGACAATGAAAGAAAAGCTACGGGGGCAGACCATCTGCACACATTCCCCCACATGAATTGACCGTTTTCATCCTACGTACAGCGCTCTTAGCGGCGAGAGTCAAAAGCAATTTTTGTGGCTTTCTGGTCAACGCGACAACGTCGGAGGTTGCGCGTTCCTTTGCACTCATCGCCTCAGAGATGGTACGCTGACAGCTCTCGGAGTCCACGAGCTACCAAAAATGTTTCGGCGTGGCACTATTGAAGCGTTTCCGGTGCGCAAGCGGAGATGGCGTCAGTAAAAAGGTTCATTAGTCTAGCGTGACGTACGTCTCGTGCCGCTTAACAAAGGGATAGATAGCTGCGCGCAATCAGCGTTATGACGCAGATGGTGGCCAGCATTTGAGGCACCACTGGCAAATGACGCTACTTTCTCACGCGGTCAGACAAGCACTAATATCTGAATAGCGTACACTGCACTGTGTCAGCAGAAGAAAAATGAAAAGAATAATATGAGCCTTTTCAATACCTCAAAGATGTGCGAAGTTGTGGGACTACATTAATTAGCAGTGATATACGCGTGATCCTACACTTTAACCTTTGCTTCATTGGCAAGAAAAATCGTGTGATAGTATATTCTGTCAATGCCGAATTTCAAGCCACGCGTAGAAAAATAACAACGAAAACCTTTTGTGAATCCCAAACTTTTTATCTGTAAGGCAGAGCAAATTTCATTACATATTAGCCTCCTTAGTATCATTGCGCACCGACACCGAGAAGCCCTGTCAGACAACAACACTGACAAACCCTGACTGCCAACGGCTGCTGCTGGGCACAATAACCCGATCGTTCGAGGTGCCCATAGTTAGCTCCAGTGAAAAGGCTGTCACTGGTCAGTGTAAACATCGCGCGAAAACCAACGAACGACAAGGGTTCTCGTTAGGCCTAAGACACGCTTTTCGATACATTATGTTCGCAATTTCTGAAGTAAACGACGAACACAACCCTCTCGATGCTGAACGCTATATTCTTTCAAATAAAATAGAACATATTAACGAGACGTGAAATGAACAAGCTGGGAAATAACAACAATTTACTTACTTCGTATGGCGGCGTTCCAAGGCGAGGCCTCTTCTGGCAGAAACGGGGCATCCCGCTCTTCCGGCAAGCTCCGGGTTCAACTGAAGCTGACGGGCTCACGCGCTGTGAAAGTGCGTGATCTTCTTTCTTGACTTGATGATGATGATGATGAGCCTTTTGCTTTGCTGGCACTCACCCACAAAGGGTAATCAGCCAAGAACCGGGAGGCAGGATCATCATGTTAGTGAAGCATGTACAATAATTAAATAGAATTTCAGTATAAAGCACAAACAAATCGTAAAAAACTGTATGAAAATGCTACAAGAGCTATCGGTCAGGCTTTCAGGTAGTTCCGGAGCCGAAAATATTAATAAAAATAGACTAACAAGGTAATCTTTTTGTTGCCATTATGTACGCACTCACTGCAGAGGAAACCTCCCTGTACTTATAACTTAATGTAATCCTTCCGAAGGATAAAAGTACTGCCATGTTTATTTTTAAACCCAGCTTCTCAATTGGTTTCTTTTCCATTGATAAGAATGTCTGTGACAGAATAACAAGACATGATGCACTGTTTGTAATTCCTTGAAAAAGAGACATAACGGAGATGCTGTGAGTCCAGATTTATGTAAGTAATAATTCAGCTGCAGAATTCTGCATCGTAATCGGATGATTGTAATTTCTAACTGCCAAGATACACACCACTGTTTGTTCTAGCAAAATCTTAGATGTATAAAGTCTATGACTTTATCCAATTACAATTTTTCTATTTCCTTGTGCAAACAAGCATTTATATATCTGAGTGCTGTTACATAAGCGAAATTAGGTAAATAAGTAACAGTGTTGCGCTTAAAGATGTTTTGGCTAACGAGTCTGCCATCTCATCCCGATAAATCCCGCAGTTGCCAGATACCGATAGCGAGTGGAGTTTCCTGAGGTTTGCTGAAAACAAACTACTAATCATACTCAATATTGTCAATTTTTTGCTGTAGATAGTGCAGTACATACTGAGAGAAAATCAGTAACTATGACTGCTTCTCATTCAGTTGAAGGAAGTTTACGAAGTGCTGTAATTATAGCAAATAATTCAGAGATGAATATAGGCGTATGATCTGGTAATCGAACAGAAATGACCAGTCGAGATGAGTACGTAAGATGCCTAATCCAGCCTTATTGTTTAATATGGATGCATCCGTTCCAATAATGTTGTTTATGGACAGATGAGTCAACTGATCTTGTAACTCATTTAAATATTGAAGGGGCAATTGTTTCGCATTAGAGCGAAAAATATCATCGAATTCCACTTCAAGTTTTGAATTAGGCATATTTGTTCAGGTAATCTGATAAATATTTACATTCAGAAGTTCAAGTAGCGCTTGGACGAATCTAATCTGAAGGGAGTGTAGCCTAGACCATTGTGTGCCGAATAATGCGCTTGGTTCTTGAATAAAAGACATAAGACGCTTATCTCAGAGGCAAACTGTACAATTTTAAGAAAGGATGAACTGTAAGTAATCTAAATCGAGTTAACAAAGGTGCAAGACGCACTTCCACATGCAAAACATTATTTGCAACAAATTTGGGGAGTCCAAGACACAAGCGCAAAGCTTCTCTTTCTAGTAATAGTAACTGTCTCATCTTTTATGCCGCACTGCCAAAAAATAATACGCACCCGAATTCCGCGCATACACCTTGTAAATCATTATCAATGAACCCTTTCGCAATCCTGTTTTCTGTTTCCCAATTTTCGTAACCACCCCAAAGCACGTGAAGCTTTACAGCCAACGTCGTCTATGTGGTTTTTCCTATTTAGCATTCTATTATATACGATTCCTAGGTATTTCAGGAAATCGACCTGAAGAATGAGCTCGTTACGATACATCAGAGAAATGTTGACAGGATCCTTAAATGATAACGGCAGAAGCGCACTATTTTGACGTTCAGTGACATATGGATATTGTCAAGCCATGCTTCTAGCATGTTCATGTAATTTTGTAATTCCTGATACAATGAGTGCAGATCACTGCTTGTTGCAAAAAAATCAGTATCATCTGCATACACGTAAATTGGAATATCTGTATGAGTTGGAATGGAACTTAGCAATATATTGAATAAAAGAAGGAATAATACTGAGCCCTGAGATACACCTCGTGTCTGCTTATATCTTTTAGAAGAGCATCCACCCAAGAAGCAATAAAATTATATGTATTTTACAAACTCTGTAATTCATGACGTTACACATTTTGGAAGACAATAGTCTTGCATCTGCTTGATTACGATAGAATGCTCCACTTTATTGTAGGCTTTAGCTAAGTCAAGAGTGACTAGTGCACAGTATTCGCGCCGATGCCGAGGCAGCTGTATGCGACTTTCCAAGTCCACATGTGCACACCAAATGGAGTATCCCGATCTAAAGCCACGTTGTCTGGGGTTTAATACTTTATGTTCATTGATATAGTTCATTATACGGGCATTGAAGACTCTCCCTACAATTTCCTCTCTACAAGACTCTCCCTACAATCAGGCCTTATGTTATCCAGAGTAAACTCCATTTTCTGTTTCTTCAGTGTCGGGACTATTTTGGAAACGTTCATATTAGCCGGAATCCAAGAATTTTTCAGTGAATAATAACTACATTACAAATTTCATGTGCGGATATTTTGTATAGCACTTTTATCAATGTGGAGGTAACCCCATCAGCTCCAGGAGCAGCGGGCGGTAAGTATATTATCACATCCGCCAGTTCAGCTAAACGTACCTCCTGAAAATCATCATCCGCCCTTAATTTCACCATGGACTTTGGCATAATTGTAGTAAACCTGGTTGTCAAGCTTTTAGCAATATGTTCCAAGAAATCAAAGAGTTCGCGAGGAGACAAAATGACGTAATGAATGCTTTCTGACTGTGTAATTGTTTTTCTCGCTCGAAAAAAACCTGAAACGCGCTTTCCTAATTTAGACTTAGAGAGATATATAAATTTATTGATATCATAGTCTTCTTTTGCTTTGCGCACTGTACGCTGAAATTTAGTGGTCATGAATTTATAGTCACACCAATTTTTGGGGCATTGGTTATTAGCAGCTTTTTCCAAGCCGCGTTTTGCTTTCTGTTCCGCCTGACACATTCTGCACTCCACGACGGGCTAAACAATCCCGCTGTGTGCGAGTTCATGATAAGCATTTAATTTTTTAATAATCGTTTTAATACCGCACACAGACTCATATCCCTGCCCCGCCACGGTGGTCTAGGGGCTAAGGTACTCGGCTGATCACCCGCAGGTCGAGGGATCGATTCCCGGCTGCGGCGGCTGCATTTCCGACAGAGGCGGAAATGTTGTAGGCCTGTGTGCTCATATTTGGGTGCACGTTAAAGAACCCCAGGTGGTCGAAATTTCCGGAGCCCTCCACTACGGCGTCTCTCATAATCATATGGTGGTTTTGGGATGTTAAACCCCACAAATCAATCAAGACTCATAGCCCTAAGGCCTTTCTGCATTTCCTCGCGAAAAATTTACGTAAATTTTGTCGTTTTGTAATTTAGCATAATTTACAAATGAGCCGATTTTCCAGGTGAAGCTAAAGCTCGGGAACCTAATTTTAAAACTAATGGGAAGGTGGTCATTCTTTAAAGCACAATCTAAGATATTTCACGAGGATATACTTAAAGTGGAAGAGGAAAATGTTAAATCTATAGTCGATTTAGAGTTACCTCTAACAAATGTAGCAGCGTGTGAGTTCAAGCAGGAAAAGTTCTTATCAAGCATCCATTTCCACAAACGTCTTACGTCTTCCACATACATAGGATCTGAAGACTTAAGAGAAATGGTGTGAATTGAAATCGCCACAGAGTAATATTTCTTTTCTTCATGAAGCTAACATAATATCCAGGTGTCTCGTGTCCGGAACTCCTGCAGGAAAGTATACATTTGACAAAGAAAAAAAAACGAGCAGTCTGGTAATGTTATGCCTAACACCAGAATTTCCTATCCATACACTGATATGATATCTTGGCTCTGTAACTAAACTTCCTTGATATTAAGAAAGCCAAACCTCAACCGCTACTCGGCCGATCCAGCTGGATTAATCAATAATTTTTCGGGTAAAATGTTTTACCATTAGCAAGCCAGGTTTCTTTAGTAGCAATTATGTTGGGAGAAAATTGTGAAGAAATATATTGTAAATCTGTAGTTGCCAACCAAATAGACCGGCGATTCCGTTGCAGACTTTTTAGTGAACCTATTTTGATTTTCCTCCTCTGTACTTCTTGAAATCTACAAAGCCTGTGAATCCCGAATTTGCACAGAAACTGTACCAATGATTTGTTTCAGCTTTGGTGTTAACATATTAGCCAAGGCTTGAAAAAGTGTAGATGCCAGACGCTGCATTGCCTTTTCAGTACACTTTTCAATGGCCTCTGTTATCGACATTGCGAGTGATGCATCCATTGCAGCTGTGTGCCGGGACGTTATGCCTGCGTATCATGTAGATCTTTCATGTATTTCTCTACTGCCTCCCTCTTAGAGCAACGCGTGCGTTCTATAATTTCTAGAACACCCATTTCTTTTTGTTTTGCGGCACATTCAGCAGTGTCTGCAGGCTGCGCTCCATTACTCAACCAGCATTTCTGTTCATCAGATTTGCAATCGTGGCTGTCATTTCTCTCCACACGGAGGGCATCTAGCCTTTGATCTGCATTCTTTCATGCTGTGGCAAATCGCCAACATTTCGAGCGCTGCAAAGGTTTCAGCGAAAGTGGCTCTACTTTGTAGATTAGTGGCCATGCCTTAATATGTGTTGGTCTGACTCTTTCTGCAAAAGTTACTATAACCGATTTAGTAGGCGATTTTGTTTTATCAGTCGTTCGGGTGCACCGATAGACTAAAACTGCCCCAGCTACAGCAAATAAGTCCAGAATTGTTTGAGGTGCCAGACTCGTACCCACCCCACGAACTATGCCCTTCGTACATGCAATATGAGCTGGAATAAACGGGTTCACCGGCTGTGCAGCAAATTCAGAGCAATTCAGAAGCTCTCGGATGCAATTCTGTTCTGCAGAACTCCCTCGGCCGAACTGGCGGACCTCAGTGATCTTCTGGAAGAGTGACGAGGCTTTCTCAAGCTCCACTTGTATCACCTTCAAATTCTTCATTAGAATGGAACCCCCATTTGTAGGAACCAGAGCCACAGGGACGTAGTTGTCTCTACTGCGTAGCAAGGTATCAAGCGGGCAATCCTTGACCGGTAGCGAGGCCACCCAAGGGGAGTGTCCTTGACCAGGTGATGAGAAAGACATCAGCATATTCTGACTTGCCTGACCTCTAAAGGGCTACAACAACGTATAAGTTGAGAGAAACTAACAAAGAACACGAGAATTCAGAAGCAAACCAACTCATAGCTAACAGAGATCCTGCCACTCGACCTTTCCAGAGCCAAACCCGCGTTCGGACACAGCAACGACCCAGCGTGCGGAGAACGGTGAAACTCTGGCAGCAATCTTCTTGACTTCATTCACTTTCATAATATAACAAACAAAAAAATAAAAGAAACGAAGGAGACGGACTGTTCAAATAAACATAACGATAACTATATAGTACCTGTACATGTTTAACGTCCCAAAACCACAATATAATCATAAGAGAAATCATAGTGGAGGGTTCTAAAATCAATTTCATTACACATAAAAGTAGGCCATGTGTATTTATTGCTTAGGATATACTTTTTTGTGGGATAAGCTGCAGTGCAGCCAGTAACGAAGTCCGTAATCACAATTTACCATCACATTGCTGTTATGTTGTTTAAAAATCACGTAGAATTTCATTTATGAATGATTCATAATGCTTATGAGCCTAGCATTTTTCCTAATTTTTTGCCGTTGTTGTCAGACAACATCAAAATATTTTCATTCATATTCTTTCCGACTTTTGCAGCGTCCTGCTTTGGCGCGGTCACTGCTTTTGACGTCTCGCTTGCAGCGTCCCTGACATAACAGCATGCATATAGATTAAAGGGTTGCAAAAAAAAAAAAAGCACCAGGCCTACGCGGTAGGCGCAGCAAAGTCACAGCGAAAGCTAGAAGAGCGGCCTTTCCGAGCTTTTTTTCAAAACACTCATTGGGTAACTACTACAAGGACACTTGCTTGGTACCCACTAGGGCATTAATAATAAACTTTTGGGTAGTAGACCAGGATTCACTATGCTACTTTTCGTCATTATTCTGAGAAGCGTGGCATCCGCTTAACGCTTGCAAGGAATTTTGTGCAGCAGTGGCTGTCCATGCAGTGGCTGACGACGATGAGGAATTATGGCTCAAGTGGGTGTGCGCTACAGTTAATAGGGGAACAAGAAAAATGTTATTGTTTGGAGCATTCGACGGTACACACGTACGCTATTAGCATTGAGCGACGACTGGTTGTTCTTTCACTGATGTAACACGCTTTAAAAGTCGTATTAACGCGATTGCCTTAGCGACAACAAGCCTGCCTAAGGCAAGTTTGACATTAGGTCACAAGCACCGGTGTAGCTCAGTGGTAGAATACTGGGCTGGCAACCAGCGGACCCGGGCTCGAGCGCCACTGTTCTATTGGTGCTAGGTCATGCCTGCATCAGGCAAGTTTGACAAGTTACGAGCATCAGTGGTACAATATTGCCAGTTTGACAAGTTACGAGCATCAGTGGTACAATATTGCCTGGCACCCAGTGGACCCGGTTTCAAGCCCCACTGTGTCATTATTGCAAGGTTTTTTTATTCATAATTTTGCGCGATGTGGTTATGGACACCGGCAGCGGCGGCAGACAATAATGACTGCTCGTGACCCGAAAATTAATCTCATAAAAGCTTTCGCTGTAAAATTACACCATCTTCAGCTAAAGATGACGATGTGTAGAGCCACGTCGTTCCCTTCACAGAACATCCATAGAGGGCATTATGATGAGTGGGACGAAGCGTCACGTCAGTCCATCCACGCGTCCGTGCGTGTTCTCCGTGCATCCGTCCATCCACTCAGGCGTCCATCTATGTGTCGGTCCATCTGGGCGTCCACGTGTCTGTCCATGCGTTCATCCATCCGTCCGTCTCTGCGTCCATCTGTGTACCCGTGCTTCATCTGTGCTTCCATCCGTGCGTCCGTGCACCTGTATCTCTGTCTGTCCGTCCGTCCGTCCCTCTAATGGACAGTTCAAGTACTGCCATCTCGCATATTTTCATCATATATTCATCAAATGAGACGTTTTTTTAAAGAGCCAAATGCACTTTATTTGAAACTAAGAAAACGCACTGATTTTCTACTGACAATATGGTTGGGCCTTCTAAAACAACTTTTCGCCGGTATGTTCCTCTCCCCTAAATACCGCAAATCTATAATCTAACTAAAATCTACATAGCCAAATATCGACAGTATCATGGAGAAGTTAGTATTTGGCTCACATAGATTGAAACATTTCATTTAGAGATGAATTAACTAGTGAAATAAGTGTAAAACAGTTTTAAGGTATGGTACAGCAATATTTAGCGATAGAATTGAGATTATACTTGTGCTTCCGTCGCTGCCGTGTTTCGACGCATGGGCGTAATGGTGATTACTAGACTTGAAAAGCAAGTCCTTCCTGTCAAAAGGGGCAATATTCTGGACTGTCATCAGTGTTTTCTTGTTCCTAGCATCAATTGAATGCCCTAAAAAGTGTTCCGGTTAGTTTTATGTCATGCGTTTTCTGACCACTTCTTTTTGTTTAAGGGATAGATATACACATGATATCTTTATTTTATGCCTATTTTTATTTGAAATATACCGTGTTGTAGCCAACGTAGGACAACATACTGTTGCGCTAATGTCAAGAAAAATCACTGAGAGGCAAAAAGCGGTGGGCAAGTCATCCTCTTACTCTTTACGATCGACTTTTGTCAATAGACGTCACGCCCTTTAAAAAGCGCCAAATTGCGCTATAAAGCCTAATTGTGGAACTTAAACACAGTAACAAAGCAACTAGGACACAAATGAAACATTATGGGTGGGACCAAGTTGTCTATTTTGATCATGTTTGTTGGTGGAGAGCTGGTGTAATGAATGTGGCTGACTTTGATGGAAACATTCGGAGTACTTGGCTGATTTTTGAGTAGAAACTGTCTTTTCGAGCTCATGTTACGATAAAGAATTGCCCCCTTTTGATTATAGCTGTTCTAAAAATTGAAAATATTTAGGCATGCTTTGCGCTGTACTGAAATTTAGCCTAGTTTTGGTTTCTGCATTTGGCTCTTTTAGAAAAAAAAAACGCCGCATACAGAAGTACCGCCATCTAGCGGACATTTCGAACGAGAAGTGGCTACCCAGTACTACGACGACAACTACTACTAATACTATGTACAACGCGAACGCACATCCAACTGCTTAGGGAGCTTCCCCCTTAAAAGAACCACATGGAGGCACAAAAGAAACACATTTGCTCGCCCGTGTTGTATATGTGTTCCATTTGTGTCTCCATCTAGTACTTTTAGATGCGAAGCAGCTCTTTACGCACGTATGTAACACCGTACGCACGTGCGCCCATACAAACGCACCGCTACGCGTTCCCTCGCCATACGTGTTAGTGTTGGAGCGGAGCGATGTAGGCCATGCCACAGCTGCGCGTTGACGTCACGCTCCCCTCGCATGCTTGCCTCGTAGGTCCACGCAGACGTCACTTTTTCCTCCCTCACCCGTGACATGCTCGTCGCAGCACCTGCAGCTGCCGGCTCCCTGCGTCTACACAACGCCGACTGAATTACGTCGGTGTTGGTCAACATCGCGACGCGAGAGAGGGCTGGGATATAGGAGAGGAGGGGAAAAGGTTGCGCATGCGCACCTTCTTTATCCGTACACTTGAAGAAGAGGAGAATAGAGGAGGAGAGTCGCGCATGCACGGCGTGAGCAGAAGAGAAAACGCAAGAGAAGGGCAAACAGATGGTAGGAGAAATGTGGAGAGAGTAACGCACAGCTGTTTCACAGAGGGAAGGACGAGAGTTGCGCATGCGCTCTGTTAATGGGAACGCCAACGCTGAGGCCGCGGGACCTAGACCCGAGCTAGAGAAGCTCCGAATCTAAAAATTGAAGCACACCTTCGAACGCCCGGGTGGCCTTGGCAAGGACATCATTTTGCAGATTTTTATTAGCTTTGTCCACTCCACTTTGTGAATTCTAAAGTGTGTTAGGCGAGAGCACGTGGCCATATGACCAGCCTTGTCATGTGTTTTTATTTGTCTTTTGTTGTATTTTTACACTCGGCAATCATGAGGTTGGTGCAAGAGGTTTACGGGGAGAGGCCAATGCTGAGGCAGCGCAACTGTTGCTATAAGCCACTGTGTGATCACGTGTAATATGAGAGTGGGGGGGGGGGGAGGGGCACAACTGGCAATATTCCAGGGCACGGACAGACGAACGCTAGTATGAAACGGTAAATTATTTAGCCTTAAAATAGCACACAAAATGTGAAAGATAACCAGTCTTCTTGACGTATATGTGTCCGCACTAAAAAATAGTTCACACCTGTTTCTGCCCCACAGCGTGCTTTATTGGAGGTATTTGCTAACTATTAAATTAGAAGTTTTTTTTTGTAGTGAAGCCGTTGAACTTGAAGAAAAAAAAAAACTCGGGGATCACCCGGCAAGACTGGGAGGGTATAGATAATTTTCCGCAGCTGGTGTGATCAATCCAAACTTGGTGGTGCTACTAAACCATTGCCTTTCCTCTGCTGTGGTCTTCGGCAGCCCTTGAGTGCACTAATGAACTCTAGCAGCACTGCTCGATGCGTCTCTAGCCACGCTCCTTCATGAGCTTGGCGTCGTCGGCACACATGTGCTGGGCAAGTGATAGTAAGCAGACCGCAGTGCCAAAAAAATTAACTAGGTGGCACTGCGGATGAGATTTTCTTTTGCCTTTACTTTATCCCTTCGTTATCGTGTGCAAACCCACACTTTGCTTTATATTTGCATCTCGAAGCTTCGAGGGCAATTCATTCGGCGTTAGTCTACAGTGTTTCTAAGATTCAATTAAGAACTCTTGGAAACATGGCTTAGCAGGCGTGACCAAATAAACACAGCTCCTCTTGATAATGCACAGGGCATACCTAATGCCTATCCCCAGCGTTAGGTGGTACAAAGCAAAAGTTATTTTGCCAAATATTTCTTGTTGTCGGGACCCTGCAAGCTTGAGTTATTATCGAAGCGGGCGGCTGCGTCTGAATGGATCCTGCCATGTTGGCCTGTAACCCCCGTGACTAGCGGTTCTTATTACCACAGTTAAACGCATACAGCATACATTGGAAGTAGAGTAAACACATTGCATTTTGCTGCCGCGTACTACGCACCAAACAAGCGCAATATTCTCAACATTATCAACATTTTACGGATAACATGGAAGACCATGTTTTGCTTCGTAAACATGCGACTTGCTTACACCCTGCTGCAACCAGCATGTGTGATACCGCCATGGCGGCTACACTGGCCTAATGCGTTGGCTTGGCCTGATGGAAGACCAGTTAAGATAGCATGATCAAATACGGCCGAGCCCGTGTGTCAGTGCGGAATATCGCCCACACACCACAAAAAACAAACGTGTGCCAAGCAGCCATACATATACCATACCATGACCATGGGATATAAAAATGAAGTTGAGAGATGGTTAAGAGTAGCACAGTTTTGAAGTGTAAGGTAAAATAAATAGGGTAGGTAACCGCAAACAAGAGAAAACACCACCAGTTCCACTGTTTCCTTATTATCTACCACCGACAATGGATTGTACAAGAAGAGTTCTTAGTACACACCCCCTAGTGCCTCTTCTCCCCCCCTCTCTTTTATGTCAAAACAACAGTGTGTGGAGCACATCCTGCGTGCTCCCTGTAGCTTGGCAGCTTTCGGAGAATTGCTGGTTTGTTCAGTCCACACCGAAAGGGGTTATTCTTTTGTGTGTTCTTTAGGGGTATCGTCGTCGTCGTCATCATCATCATCAGCACCATCAGCATCATCATCAGCTTCACTACGTCAGCAGCAAAACAAAAGGCATCTTCTATGTTCCGTCAGATAATTCGGTCCAGTGCTAGCGCTGCCACTTAATACCCTCAACTTTTCTAATCTCTTCTGCCCACCTAACTTTCAGTTTTCCCCTCACTCACTTCTTTTGATATCCAGTCTGTGGTCCTTAATGACCAACGCTTATCTTGCCTTCGCGCTAGGTGCCCTGCCCTTGATCCATTGCGCCTTGCTCTTCTTGATATCGACTATGGCAATAACACCCTTTTGTCTCCCGATACACTCTGATCTCTTCCTGTCACTTAGGGTTAAGCCTACTATTTTCCTTTTCATTGCTCGCTGCGTCGCCCTCAACTTGAGTTGAATCCTCTTTGTAATCCTCCCGGTTTTTGCTTCATAGGTAAGGGTATATATGATTATAGGTAAGAGTCATAGGGTATATATGTGCAGTTAAACGTGGTAGCGACTGTGGAACCTCCTTACAAACATTCATACGACGACTGTAGAACGCTTTTTTGCCTGTTTGGCGGCACGTAGCACACAATAATATAAGGAGCTTGCAGCTCACCCTCGTATACTACCTGAAGGCATCAAGTCTGCCACAGCGAGACTGTCCCTCTGAACGTAGGAACAAGCTGCAAATGTAGCACAGGGCATAATGACTCTCTCTTTGTTAGACACAGTATTAATAACAACTAAAAGACAATGGTGCCAAGGAGAGTACAGTGGCTCACATTGAACAGTCATGGCTTGTAAGGAGCAAACAATGAGTCGGCCTCGGTGGTACACAATATAAGGCTCGCGGTTGCTGATTCGAAGTTCATGGACTCGTTTCCGGCCGCACAGGTCGCATTTCGATAGAGGTGAAACTCCAGGGGTGTTTGTACTGTGGTATGTCATCATCATACTCATCATCATCATCATAATCAGCCTGACTATGTCCACTGCAGGACAAAGACCTCACCCATGTTCCACCAGTCAACTCGGTCCGGTGCTTGCTGCTTCCAATTTATACCCGCAAGCTTCTTAATCTTATCTGCCCACCTAACCTTCTGCCTTCCCCTAACCCGTTCGCTTGTGGGATGTCAGTGCACGTTGAAAAGCATGAGATGGTCAACTTTTCAGAGGGCTTTCACTGTGGCGTGCTTATTAATCAAAAAGGACTCAAGCACGTCAAAGGACAGGTATGATTGTTTTTGTTCTTGTTTTTCTCCTCTTTCTTCTTCCTATATTATTATTATTAATATTATTATTATTATTATTATTATTATTATTATTATTATTATTATTATTATTATTATTATTATTATTATTATTATTATTATTATTATTATTATTATTATTATATTATTGAGGAGCAGAAGCGAACAATGGGTGCCCAAATAGAATAAGAGTGGTCCAGCCAGAAATATCGTCAAGACACCCCTGCTATCCATGACAATACGCTCAAGAGCTATTAAAGCATGCCTGCTTAACCATAAGGAAGGCCATAACCTCTCTCTGGTATTTCTCCGGCTACTCATGCATTATGCACCTTGAGTCCATGTGGTGAAGCGAAGAATTCGCGCTACGTAGGAACATTAACAGGTCATGGCTCTATAATCTTACGTGGATAAGGAGCACAGTTGGGGAGTGACCAAAAACAGTATCATCAGCACAGGCACACGGGAACTGATAACTTAGAGCACAATGCCCGTTGCGCAGCATCTCTAGTATAGAGGAACGGCAGCAGTGTGCGGCGCTCACGGCACCGGGGAAACACTCCTCTTAAGTGGACTTTGCTATCTGGCTCTACTAGGCCTTCTCAAAGCATAGAGATCCCAATGTCGTTCTCACAGGAACCAATCCAGCTCCTTTTTTTGGTATTAGAAGGGTTTGGTATATTTTTTTTTTAATTTTGAACTTGAAATGCGACGTGCTATTATACTAGTAGTGTGATCTTTGATGCAGTGGCTTAGCGTACACGGGCAGGAACCACACCACCACTCGAAAGTTGGTTTTCTAGTGAACCCTATTCCTGGAGAAATCTTGTGCCTATTTAATTAATCTCTACCTCAAGTGAAAGCTTTGCCATAACTTGCGCCCAGTATAACAGGGTTCATATTTGTTGACATGAAACCCATATGGCTAAATTTTGTTGCAGCCCTAAAGCCACAGCTTGTGAAAATATTTCAGTGTAGATTTTCTATTTATCTGCCGTAGCGCTGTAAGCATGACAACAAACACAAAATATAGCATAGTCTCTAGAAGTTCCAGAGGGAAGTTATTAGCACAGTTCACTAAATGTAATAATTTACGGATCTTGAATACCTTCTTCAGAAAATGGGCTAACTGTAAGTGGACGGGGCGAAGTCCTAATAGTGAAACGAAAAATAAAATAATCGACTTGATTCTGTGTGCACATGCAGACATTGTAGAGGATGTAAAAGTAGTTTGCTAGATCTGATGCAGTGACCATAAGATGGTAAGAGCTGCCATTCAGCTGGATTTTGAAAAAAGCAAAGGCATAAATTTTTACACAACAAGCTGAGTAATGAGCTATTGGTGTGAGGGAAAATACAGGAATTCATAGCTTCCCTTTAGAATAGATTCAAGATTCTAATCGAGGTAAGAGACGTCAGCGTTGACACAATGAACGATAGTCTTACTAGTACCATCAGTAAGTGTGCAGTGAAAGTTGGAGGTACAGTCACTAGAGAGGACACTGGCAAACTATCTCAACAGACACAAGATCTCACTAAGAGACGACAAACCATCAGAGCCTCAAATACAACAGACAAAATAGAGCTATTGGAGCTTTCAAAGTTAATCACGGGCGTAAGGTAGCCGAAATCAAGAGGTACAGCATGGAGAGAATTGAGGAAGATGAAAAAAAGTGGCAGAAGCCTAAAAGCTACGAAGGCAAACGTGTGCAAAGGCAAAAATTAGATGTACGCTTTAAGTGACACGGAAGGCAATGTCATAACTAATATGGATAGGAGAGTTGAGGTGGCGGAAGGGTTTTACAGAGAGCTGTACTAACACAGAAACAACCAGAATGATGTCGTCAGAAGGAATAATACCCCAGAGGAATTCAACATCTTACCAGAAACGACAAGACAAGTAAAGAAAGCCCTAGAAGGAATGCAAAGAGGCGAATCCGCTGGTGAGGAATAGGGTAACAAAAAACCCACTGAAAATGGCGAAAAAATTGTGTCAGAAAAACTGGCCACAATAAATACGAAGTGTCTCTTGACGAGAAGGGTACGAGGATCTTGAAAGAACTCCAACATCATTTTATACCATAAGAAAGGAGACGTGAAGGATTGAAAAATTACAGGCCAATCGGCTTACTGTGCGTTTTCGACAAACTATTTAAAAAAAACAAAGCTAATAGAATCAAGGCAACATTAGTGTTCAATCGACCATAGGAGCAAGCAGAATTTTGTACAGGCTACTCGACAATAAATGAAATTTATAAAGGCCATAGAGAAATGTGCGGAATACAATCAACCCCTATACATAGCCTTCATAGATTACGAGAAGGCGTTTGACTCAATCTGTACATCAGCAATAATGCCGTCACTGTGTAATCGTGGCATCGATGAACCCTACATAAACATACTTCTCAAAGGTTGGACGAAAGACGAAAACTTCGTCAATGTAACGTAGACAAATTGACCATTTGAACCCACGCAAAAAAGAGTCCATCATCCGCTTGAAGGTGGCCGGAGCGTTGGATAACCCGAAGGGCATGACCTTAAACTGGTAAAGACCATCGGGCGTTACAAAAGCGGTCTTTTCATGGTCCATGTTGTCAACAGCAACTTGCCAGTACCCTGATCTTAGATCAACAGAAGAAAAATACTTAGTGCCGTTAAGACAATCCAGGGCGTCGTCTATGCGCGGTAGCGGGTAGACCTCGTTTTAGTGATCTTGTTCAGATGTCGGTAATCAACATAGAATTGCCAAGTGTTGTCCTTCTTTTTGACAAGAACTACAGGGGAAGCCTATGGACTACATGATGGTTCAACTATGTCTCTGGCGAGCATTTTGTCGACTTCTGCTTGAATTATGTGACGCTCGGTTGGAGATACGCGGTATGGCCGTCGATGGACATGGAAGGCATCGCCGGTGTCAATGTGGGACTTTACAGCAGTGGTTTGCCCTAGTGAACGATCACAACAGTCAAGTACGTCCAAGTATGACTTAAGGACGTGAAGGAGTGCGTAAGCTTGATGCGGCAAAACGTCTGACGCGATCATTTTTTTAACGCCAACAGACAGGCTTGCTTACGAAGACCGAGCATGCGTGTAGCTACAGTGTCCAGCATTGTATGAAGACAGAGCTGACATTACGCATTCGTCAGAGAGAGTCAGCATGGCGAGGGAAATTCCACGCGGGAGCGCTTGTAGACACAGAGCCAAGTTGAGCACAGGAATGAAGGCGTGGTTTGCACGTAACTGAATAACAGTGTGTGGTAAGGTAACACCGCGAGTCAAAAGAATCAATGTGATGGGCGCGAGCACATAGATGCCATCAGATACAGTTGGTGAGTGCATTACGGTGATGCAGGTCACAGTTTGCGGTGACAAACAAATATGCTCAGCAGAGCACATACGAGCTTGGGGTGGACTGGGTGGATCAATCGGACAAGGTAGTCAAGTTGCACAGTACCAGCTGAACAGTCAATGAGGGCGGAATGAGTGGACGAAAAGTCAATACCGATGATCACATCATTGGTGCAGTGAGAGAGAACAGTGAAGAGAACTGAAATTTGATGGCCGGCGATAGTAACGCGTGCAGTACACACGCCAATAACAGAAGCCGTACCACCATCACCAACACAAACACTGCGTGAAGGAGTAAGGACTTTCTTTAGGCGGTCACGAATGTGCAGGTTCATCACAGAAATGAGGACGCCACTGTCAACCAAGGCTTTAACAGATAAACCAACCACTTCAACGTCAATCAGGTCCTGATTGGTCGGAAGCGTTAACAGAGAAATCGGAGAGCAATTTGTCTCAGCAGCGTCACCTCCAGGAGCTGCAGCCGTTAGTTTTCCGAAGAATACTTCCGAACAGAGGATGGGGACGGATAACGAGGTGGCGGCGGAGACCGGGAAAATCCACGTCGAGGTGAAGGCGAGCGACTGTACTGGGCAGTAGTCGTAGTCGTCGGGTCGCAATGAGCTGGCGCAATCACGCCGTGGCAGCAAACTGGTAGGTGTTCTGTGGTGGTAGTTCCTGGCCATAGAGATGGGCTGGTGAGTGGAGGTCGGAGAAGCTTGAGTTTGCCTAATACGGTGAGGTCCACGTGATTCGGCAATGACAGGAAATGTGTTCCAATCGTTCACATCGAAAGCCAATTGGCCTGTCGTTAGGCGTTCTCCACGCATTTGGGTCACGATTACGTGGAGCAGGGCGGTGATAATGCTGTGGGTGGCTGGAGGTAGATGAACTGACAGCGTCGGGATGGTGCACATAACAGACCGTGTGAATACCCACGTTGGCTAGCTCTTGGCGAAGCACGGTCTGTATTAGCGATATGATCGGCTGAGGATCACTTGGTACTAGTTCTCTCAAGGGTGCGGGTGATGTGGCCTCGATTTCGCGGGGTACGATTCTCGTGATGTCACCGGAGTGTGACCTGGGCTGGGTCGCTATACGGAGATCCCCGCAAGTTGACATCGCAGCAGTGTTGGGAAGGCACGTAAAGTAGTGGGCAATGCGAAGGCTTTTAGCCTCTTGAAAGCGTTGGCACTCCAAGATAACATCTTGCACGGTAGAACAACCTTTGCACACAAGGAGGTTTAATGCATCGTCTGCGATGACATTGAGCACGTGCGCTACCTTGTCGCCTTCAGCCATGGTTCGGTCAACTTTACCGCAAAGGGTCAGCACATCTTGTATATACGCCAGGTAAGACTCCGTGGACGTATGAACACGTATGCCAAGTTCTTTCCTAGCAGCCTGCTTGCAGCCGGTAGATTGACCAAACAACTCACGTAACTTGGTCTTTCATATGTCCTAACTCGTGATTGTATCCACAATGTTATTACACCATGCCTTGACCGTTTCTTGCAAATAAACGATGATGTTTCCCAGCATCAAGGTAGGGTCCCGCCTGTGATTTTCGCTGACGAGCTCGTAGAATTCAGGCCACTCATCCACGACCTCACTCTCCGTTCCCGAAAAGTTGCCGGTATTGCGGGGTGGAGTGGCCACGAGAAAAACAGGGGAAGTCGGCACCGTTGATGCATTGGGCGCGGCAGTTGACGAAGCGTCACTGCCGGCGGACTTGTTGGAAGCAGTGACTAGGCGTCCGCTGCGCAACTCCGTCGTGCGTTGTAACCCAGTACCTTCCACCAAAATGTTACGTGAAGGCACACGGGAAACTAGGCGTTTGAATATATATTTACACAGCGCCAACGCGCGAGCCAAAAAAGCGAACAAGAGCTGTGCCCTACACTAAAATCATGTCGTCTTTCTCCGCGCCTATCTAACCGCTTTCGTGGGTCATTGTCTCTAATAATATGAATGAGAAGAAGTAATCGTTCGGGCACTGTACCTTGTAGTACACAAGAGATTACTCAGGAACGGCTAAATGAAGCATAGTTAGCATTCACAAACTGTTGGTAATTGGTAAGAAAACAATAAATCCGAAGAAATACACTTTTAATATTGTATAAACTAAAAGTAGTAGCAGTAGCCGGTTATGTGCAACGCTGTTGAATGCTTCTCGAAAGTTCAAGAAGAGCGTGCCAACGGGCTTGTTTAAGTCAAGTTTGCAACTAATATTGTAATACAACAGAGCGAGTTTTGTGTCACATGAAAAACCTGATGAAAAACGTTATTGCTTACTAATAATGTCACAATGCTGAAATAGATCAGATGCCTAATTAGCCTCGGGCAAACGTCAGTAAGCGAAACGGGGCGACAGTTGCGGCATTCTGGTTACCGACCCTACAAAGATTTCTTCTTCCTACAACGAATTATTTCAGTCGGTGTTTTCAACTCCATCAGAGTCTACTGTTGAATTAACGTTGTCTCCGTTGTTTCACTCAGAAAGAATGCCAGAGGTTCGAGTCTCATATGAGGAAATTGTAGGCCTTCTATTGAATATGGTCGTAAAAAAATCTGTAGGCCTCGACGACATACCCAACGAATTTCTCCACTGGTACGCGTCATTGGTTGCTCATTACCTAAAGGCTATATTTGATGCGTCACTCACAGAATGCCGAATGCCTGATGACTGGCTTAAAGTTAAAGCTACACCTGTGCTTAAATCTGGTGATAAGCGGGTAACTGAAAATTATTGTCTAATATCGCTGACTTGCGTGTGGTGCAAGCTCCTGGAGCACGTTGTATCCAAGTCAATTTACGCGTACATCGAAAATGGCAACAAATTTTTTCGAACATGGATTCATGGAACGAACATGGAATGAACATGGATTCAAGCAGCGCCTTTCCACAACAACACAGCTTCTTGAAACAGTAAATGACTTAGCCTTGAACTTAAACGAAAAGAAACAGATATATGCCATATGTCTAAATCTGTCGAAAGCATTCGATAGAGTGCTACATGCAGAATTGCTCGTGGAGCTAACAGTTATGAGAAAAAATGAGTGAGTAGTGAAATAGATACCCACGTACCTTTAGGGCAGAACACAATGCGTAGGGCAGAACAAATTTTGGTTATGGCAGTTGGGTTCTACACGAGTAAACGCTTTTTTCCGGCAGAAGATAGTGTTCGTAGAACTTTCCGCACAAACATATCTATTTCGAAATAGGCAGAGTCATTATTTTTACGCTCATGATGCGGACGTATTTATGTACCCTTAAAGCCAAACTTTGTAGTGCTTGAGTCACACAATCCCCTGCAGATAGCTGTCCTGAGCATCTGTTTGGTATAGCATGCGCACTCATGGTATCTGTTTATCTCTATTACTCATCTTCCATTTTTTTTTTGCGTGTTCTGTAACATATTGTGGCTTATTTAGCCCTCCTTCTGACCGTCTTTCCCCTATTATGAATAATTGTGATGACAATATGTGTTTTATGGCACAATAATCAACGTAACCTGGTAAACAAAGAAAAACAATCTGAGATGAGCATAAGCGTCATCTAAATCACCATTTTTTCTTTCTCTTCGTTCGGTGTTTATTATTTGTAGTTGACATGACCCAAACGTTTTGATTCTTGTGCGCATGCACCTAGGCAGGCGTTCTTTCTTTTTTCACACAAAAGCAGGAGTCCACCAAAACTTCAGGGACGTATTTACGGCATGAAAATGACGTAAAAAATACACACGATCAGTAGAAAAAAGTTTCCTCGACAGAAGCCAAACCTAGGAGCTCTAAGGTTATGACCACAGATGCAAGGCACGCTATCCACTGCGCCATGGTCAAATACCTTTTAGGCATTGAAAGCATGCCTTTTATATCTACCACTGTCATCTTGCAGTTATCTTGCCAAAGTCAGTTCTTGTATCATGAACGTGGCATCCGCGATGACTTCCTTCAATGCGTCGTTTTAATGCGTTCATCCTATTTGGCGCGTCTCCTATAGGACAAGTGAAACTCTATCAAATCGTCGACGTGGCGACCTTACTACAAGAGTCGGCGACGCTCATTACCGCTATCTAACACAAATATAGCTCGGCAACGCACTTTCTCACCTGGCTGCAACTCAACGTCACTCGCTTGCCATCGCCCCGCGAAAACTCATGGTTGGCCAACGGGAAAGACACAATGCGCATTCCCTTTCCCTCTAATCGGGCAGTAGGGTTCGATAACTCTAATGTGCCGCAAATAGGCAGCCTTTGGCAAAGTTTTGCGCGCAATAAGTCATTCTCTTTTGACTGTCACATCGCTTTATCAAGTTCCGCTCTCCCCATTACCTACTCCAGTTACTAGAGGCATCTATGACCAGAAAGGCATGTTTAATAATTATTCATGGATGTTAGCCGACGGGCGGGAGATATATTACTAAGCGTCAACGTGTATAAATGCACCTTAAATGGTGCTTTCGCTGTAAAACGCCGACAGACCTTGCACACGCTATCTCGTATAAATCTACGATAACCGTTAAGCTACTTCTGAGAGGGAACGTTTTACTTTCATATTATGTCGATTCTTGTGACAGAGGGGTTAAACCTGTTTTTCCCAATTCTCGCCCACTAAGTCAAAACCCAGAAGAAATTAATAGTCCAGTAGCTTCTACAACAAAAGGACAATACAGACTAATTATTAAGCTGAAAACTTGTTCACTCCAGATTTCACATCGAGAGAAGTACTGGGAAATTGGGGTCATCAATAAGTTGCAATGAATACTTCAATGAATACTTGGGCTTACCAGAATTCAGAGTTAATCAAGGTGACATCAAGCTGTACCAAGTTGGCTGCAATCTAAAAATGCATATATGCATATTATTCAGCTTTCCAGTGCGGCATGATAACGTAAAATGCAAACTACAAAGGATAATTGCGTTAAAGAAACATTACTACCCCTCTGCCGAGGGGAATAGCTGCAAAAGATAAAATACAGCTTATACTACAGGCATTCCAGATCCGGTTCATGTACTGGACGTTTAAAGAAAGCACTGTTCCCTGAAACGAAATACAAGAAGCGCTGAGGACCTTGCGTGAAGTTCCTAATGAGGTCCTTTTGATGAGACAACAGGGCGAAATAAAATATTTTTTGCTCCTTTTACGCACACTTCTAAAACACGTGGGTGAAATAATTGCGCACAAAGAAGGCTCTTGTTTCAATGCACTGTTTCATTCAAATGTGTACGTGAATCAGGTCTCTGTATATATTGAACTTTTTCGCCCCAGAGTAAGCCTAACGAAAATGTCGCGGCTAATGATGAGTCTATAAATATCATTATCGTAAAGAAAAAAGCAACGACGAAAATCAGTGGCAAAAATTTCACTACTTCTTGTTCGTAAGAGAACGCTCTTACGAACAAAAAACAGTAAAAGCTTTAAATCTGTTCAATCGTAAATTAACAGAAAAGGTTAGACAATTTATTAAAATTATGCAGCGTTTCTTGGAGGTCACTTTAAGAGCCTCGTTAAAATTTCGCGAAAAAAGATGATTATACGCTCAGATCATTCCAATTAGTAATGTTAATGCAGAAACGTAATATACCAAGAGTTTCGTTGCAAAGCCTTTTGCAAAGAGTGCTCAACCAGTCGCACCACCGACCGCAGTCGCAAGAAAAAATTCCTCAGATCCCACATGCCTTAAAAATCAACGTTATACGAAGCATGCGGAGCGAAAGTGTTTGTTAAGTGTATGTAATGTTTATAATATTAGACGGCCAGCATTGCGACCATCATTGACGTTTCAACAACTTTACGTCTGCATAGTGTATTTTTCCATACCAGTATCGAGACCTTACGTGGCTCTGTGGTAGAGTACTTGATCGCCACGCCAAATGCTTGGGCTAGATTCTACCTTGGAGCCTCAATATTTATTATTTGCATTCTTCTGGTCAACAATTCTCATGTCAGCATTTTTTAAAGCTCATGCGTTGAGATAACTAATGGGTGTTCTCGCCGTTCCTGTGTAGACATAAACTGTCGATTACCTGTGGCACCTACCCACATACTGTGCGGGTTCTTTGGTGAGGTCAGTGATGCGAGCCTTAAGCTGGCGATTAGGGCTCCTTTTTTTGCACGGCTTGTTAAAGACTCTTGCGTGCCTCCCACAGGTGCAGGGGGTGCTTATGTATTTAGGAGATCTATCTCTTTGGTGGACATAAGTGTCCTAAGTGTTGTTACTGAATTTTGCCCACTACGCATCACCACCGCAACAGAGCACGGGAGAAGAATATTGTGTTCTGAAGTTGTACCAATTCGTCAATTCGGGATGGCCCACTTTTTACGAGTCACCTTCACCAGAAGAGTGATCTGGAGAAGGCATTTATCTCTACAAAGTGATTCCCCTAGGTTTTCTCAGACGGGATCACTGACTCCGATTGGACCGAGAAGTGTAATACAGAAGCGCGTCAAATGAGCTCGAAAAGAACGTGGTGCCTTTTTGCAGCCTCATATACTCTACTCAAGCGAAAGGGGGAGACGCAACGACAAGTCCGGTGGTTGCTGCACGGGTACCAAGGAACGATGGCTCAGCTAGCGGAAACCCTATATGACCGATATTCCTGTCGTGTAGGGGATCTGATTGGGCCCGAGTACGAGTACACGGGCAATTCGAATCCAGACATTCATACTCATTCTACGGTACATGACCTAAGGTCGACTTTAGCTAAGATGCGCAGAGGTATGGCTCTGGGTAGATATCACATAACAGGTAACCTGTTGGTGAATCTTTCAGACTATAGCTGCCTTCACTTGCTAAAATGCACAAATCAGCCTCGCGATTGACGTCCACTCCCTATCAAAGGGAAGACCTCCTTAGTCATCTTCATTCTTTTACCAGGCAAGATGCCGAATACAGACAACCTATCTCACTCACTCTATGTGTGGGTAAACTTATGCAGAGAATGATTCTCAATCGCTTCTCTCTATAGATGGAAGCTAAGGGCCTCTTTGCAAACACTACGTTTGGGTTTCGCCCGCATATGTCTGCTCAGGCTGTCCTTATTTAGTTCCCCCGTGACATAATACAACCCACTTCCATGCGCCAAAACGACAAGACCATCCTTGCTCTTGATCTTAAAGGCGCCTTTGATAATGTTCACCAAAGCAGCGTTCTGGCAATGCTGAGCTTTTCAGATTGAAATGACAAGGCATTTGCCTACGTGAGAGACTTTTTGTTCGAAGCATCGGACCTTCCTTAAAATTGAGGATGATGAATATGGCCCATACACTATGCCCAAACACTATGGGCATAGCCCATACTATGGGAATATGCCCATACACTATGGGCACAAAGGATACTCCCCAAGAAGCGGTCTTGTCACTGCTCCTTTTCACAATTGCTATGATGTAACTTGACATCAATTGGCCTGTATGAAAAGAATTCTTCTCGCATACCACGAGGGTCATATAACAATTTAGACTACTAAAGGTAGCCTTGGAGAAATGGAGGACCGCCTCCAGCGGGCTGGTTCTATTGTCGGTAGCTTTGTTTTCAGCTGTGGTCTCCAATGTGCTCCTGAAACCAGAGCTTCTGCACGTCAGAGACAACCCCAAAGAGAACACGAACTTGCGTATCTTTTAGGGGCGAAGCTCTTTATGGCTTGGGTCTGTCCATCCTCCGTCATTGTCGTACGTAGCCACCAGGATGCGAGATGGGAGATGGCGGTACTTGGAGTGTTTACTAGATTGACGCATGGACAGACGCATGAGTGGATGGACAGGCAGACTAACAGACGGATGGACGAATGGACAGACGAACGGAGTTGGTATGTGCCACAGGGGATGCGAGATGGTGGTACTCAGAGTGTTCACTAGATGGACGCACGGACGGACGGACCGACAGGAAGACGGACGGACAGATGGACGGACGCATGGATGGATGCACGGATGCTTGTGTGGACAGATGGGAGCAAGAATGAACGAACGGACGGAAGAAGCTGACTGACGCTTCGCCCCACTCATCATCATTCACTCCATGGATATGGAGTGAATGATGATGTGATTTTGTTTCTACGTTCCTGTCATAGAACTCAAGGAAGTCAGGATTCTGGGCCTCTTCATTCATATATGACTCAGAAAAGAATCTACCTTACTAAACTGAAACGCATAGGTGAACAGGTCGGGCGTATGTTCCACCACATTTCCAACAAACTTGGTGACTTGAGAGGTAGGAATGGGCTTCGACTTGTACAGTCCTTTTGACTATGCTGGATCCTATACTGCGTACCCTGCTTTCGCACTACGAAGCATAACGACCAGCACTTCGATGCCATCATTGAGAAGGTTGTGCAAAGTGAGCTTTGGATCTAACGGTAAATACTCTAATGCCAAGTTGTCTTCTCCGGGTGGGCTCTATTTTTTTCAGGAATTGAAGGAGGCCAACCTCGTCAACCAATATGCGCAACTTCCGCTGATGGTCCCTCGGCGCCGCCTTTTAGGCCGCCTGCACATAAAACCATAAAACGCGACTGCAATCCAGAGGAGACATGCAGACTTCCTGAGCTGTGGTACCACAAGCTTTCGGGTCTTCCAGTTCTATGAAACATGCCCTCGCAGAAACACGAAGTCAGACGAGAGGCTCACGCCTTTGCCCTCGAACACCAATACGGATCTAAGCCAGGTGTAAACTACGTCTACGTGGCAGGGCTTTCACCCACTGGATACTGCACGGCCGCCGTAGTTCCCCAGGACAAATGCGTTAACGGGCTCTCCTATAAGGCCTCCAACTCCACGCGCCCTGAGGAGCCAGAAATAGCACTTGCCACTCGCACACGGACTCTAGAGCAGTCGTTACAGATTCACGCAGGGCCTGTGAAAACTACCCAGCAGGCGAGGTGTGACCTTCAGTCTACGACATTCTAAAGCGAACCATAAGGGAGTCAGACCCCTCAGTGAAACGCGTCGTTTGAACTCAGAGCCACCAGGACCTTAGAGGCTGCGGATGCGGCCTTTCACGCGCTTACCCGCCGGGCACCAAACCCAGGCTATTCCGGCTGAAATATTAGCCAACCACTTCTGTGATTCAGAAATAATTTGGTGTGTATTGTAAACATCAGATTTTTTCGCTGCCTCTTCAGGGCTTGATTAAGATTGATCAACCGACCCTAAGGCGCATGCAGACCAACACCTTGTTGTGTCCTGTATAGTAAAGCATTTTGATTCGACAGTTCATGGGCGGTGCCCTCACTTTTGGGAAGTGTATGATAACCTCCTCATTGTGGGGGCATGTCACACAAATCATTTTCTTCCCCCTAATCCTTCCGCTACTAGAGAGGCACGGGAGGCAGGCCTGCATATTTACTCAGGGCTGTCCAACGGACACGGGTAGCGACCTTGTCCAGCGGGGTTCCGAAATAAGGACTCCCCCTATGTAAGGGTTCCTTATGTTTCTACAAACAATTTATCAATAAATGTCTGACACGCACACACCCACCCGCATACCTGTGGCACATACCCGCCCTCAGGTATTTGCCACACGTCTTGCGGAAAGGCTTGACGATGGATTGGGGCATGTCATGACCCAAGTCATATTGGTCAAACCATCTTACCCTCGCATAAGAAGTTTGATTCACTGAGGTCAACGGGGTGATAACAAAACTAGCCATATGTAGGCGTTTGTATAGATAGATAGATAGATAGATAGATAGATAGATAGATAGATAGATAGATAGATAGATAGATAGATAGATAAATAGATAGATAGATAGATAGATAGATAGATAGATAGATAGATAGATAGATAGATAGATAGATAGATAGATAGATGCCAAAAGTGGCTGTAGTACGCAAAGAAACGCTTCGCATTAAAAATCAGACGCCATTGGTGGCATGCTGTTTTAAAGCCCTTAAATTAGACCGTGCAAGTGCAATGCGGCTCTTCCATTGCACCGGCGTGTGGTGGGGTGGGGGTAGTTCACACTTCCCCGAAGCTGAGCAAATGAATTGGCTGTCAATAAGATCTGTTGTTGTTCTCCAAAACTTCTTTTTATGTTAGTTGGTTTATTGTAGATCGAGAAACAGTTCGCGTTGTTACTCCACCACCTTGTTGCTCTTATTAAGGCGCATTTGATCACGAGTGCAGTGGTGAGAACTCGTCATTGTCTCATGCACTGGTGTGTGTGTGTTGAGGGGGGTGAGCGTGGTGAAAGGCCTACCCTGTGAATAAACTTTTTTCACAGCGAAAGTTGTTATGATATCACAACTCGGGTCACGTGCAGTTGTCCGCCGCCGGTGTCCGTAACAGCCTCGCGTAAATCTATAAAAAAAATATAGCACCAATGACACAGTGGGGCTCGACCGGGGTCTGCTGAATGCCAGCCCAGGATTATACCACTGAGCTACGATGCTTGTGACTTGTTGGCAAACTTGCCTTAGGCAGGCTTGATGTGGGGAAAGCAATCGCGTTATCACTACCTATAAAGCGTTTCAGAACAGCGAAATAACAACCAGTCGTCGCACAATGCGAATAGCGTAACGAGTCAGCCGTCGAATTCTTCAATCCATTACATAGTCTTTTTCTTGTTCCCTTATTAACTGTGTCGCATACCCACTTCAGCCACAATTCCTCATCGTCGTCAGCCACTGCATGAACAATTAGCACAAAATTTTTTCCAAGTTTTCAGCGGATACTACGCTTCACAGAAGAATGACGTAAAATAGCATAGCGAATGGCGGCCTACTACCCAAAAAATTTATTATGAATATCCTAGTGGGAATCAAGCAACTATTTTTGCAGTGGTTACTCAATTGGGTGCCATTATCAATAGGTGAACAACAACAACAACAATAGTGGTTTAAAAAGCCACTGAAAGGCTGCTCTTTTAGCTTTCGCTGTGACTGTGTTGCGCCTTTCGCGCAGGCCTGACGCTTTTCTTTGTTTTTTTTACCACGTGGTTTAAATATTGCTTCTCTGACGGGAAAAGTCGCATGCATATGCGTAAATACAGAAAAAGAAATGGAATCAGTAATGAGCGCAATCTGCAAAAGGACTTAAGGTGCACTCAATTCCTGCGAGCTTTGTATTGTCTACGAATAGAGAGACCACATCTCATGCAATATAATCGCATTTATGGGCGCATTCAACAACGCATTTTTTACTAATGTGGTGTTTTTACTGTCTAACTTAGTCGATAGAATGATAAAAGTAAAAAAAAATTACTTGTTAATCAACATTCGAATCTCATAAAAGAAAGAAGACAGCAATATTTTAGTTTTTCCGCATCATAGAATACTGAATAAACGTCTTGTGCGCTCTTCAAAATAATCTCAAGTAAAGTTTAATTATTTACGACGACGTAAGTTGTTTGCCGGTCAGTGCATTTCTCAACTAAGATTAGTTAGTCAGAAAGTATCGTCATGTAATATGTTCGTCAATTATAGTAAATTTTTGTAAAGTAAAAGCTGATAGCAATACAGGACTTGGTTCACAATCTACGCTGCGCTGGGCCCGTATACACAAAAACGTCTTACGACAAAAATTATTGGAAGAGAATAATTCAAGCATTCATAACGCGACACATATAATATGCTAAGCCAACTGACCAGTGGGATGACGAGCTTACTAAAATGAAGGCGTCTTATTTGGTCAGCGCGGTGTTATTGAGGGTGATCACGTACAAGTGCGTGGCTCCACAAGATCGTACTTTTTAGAACACCATTGTACCCATCATGCAAAAAATGTGGTGATACAGAACGCCATTTGCTTGTGGCATGAGCTCCAGAAAGGACGGCAATGTTTATCTGAGGAACTACTTTGCATAAGCTCCCCACGAGACAGTATGATACGGTGGTTTTACAAAGTAACTGGATCTTCAGAAAACAGGTGCCGCAAATTCTCTTGAAGTTTTAGACTGCTACATACCTCGCATTTGGTGAGTGACAATTAAGTTGGAGTTTGTCGTGGTAAGATAAGCTATGCTACAACACTGCATGCGGAATAGCGCATAGGCTCCCGGCTTATTCAACGTTACGCCACGGTACGTGCGACTTTGTAAAAAAAATGGCCGTGCTTATAATTGGAAAACAAAAAAAGGACGTTGCTTCAATGCAATTAACGTAGAGGAAACCGGGTGGGTCAGTTGCCTGGAAATTTCTCAAGCCTAGATCCTCCGGCTGCTTTCAACATCGTAATCTTTATCCTAATCCTATAATTTGTTCTTCGGTCCCTAAATACGCAGGGGAATCGCTTAAGGCGGAGGATTATCAGTGCTACTAACACATAAGAACGATTCGTTTCAGTCAACAACATATTTAAACTCCATTATCAGTGTTCCCAGGCATTTAGGTTGTATTCACCAGTGGCAGTATTCATCAGTAGCACTTTCCCTATAGTTGGCCCTTTCGCTGCGACGCACTCAATGGTAGCGCTTAATAGGGAACTAATAATAATAAAGTGACAATAATGGGCTTTCGCGTATCACCTCCGTCAATATACTACAAGATTCTTCACAGACTTCGAAGTGGGGAACTTCCGGCTGTTTGCGTACTTCAGGCAGGCCTACATTCACGCCTGGCAGTGCTGTGAAAACAGACAGCTGCATTGTGCGCTATACGCTGTTCTCCTGAGGAGCGGGAAGAAGAATCAACATCACTTTTATCAATGAGTCTTCCAACAAGTTCTCCTGACCGTAATATTGGCGCTTTGGCCCACGCCAGACGCAAATTAGTCATGTAGAAATATGAAATCTGTCTTAACTTTCTTCATCTCATCAGACTACAATCGAATTCATAAAATTACATTGTGGGCTTTACTGCGCTGTGGATGAAATAACATGTGGGGATCATGCATGTGTTGAGAGACGTAATGCAATCGTAGGTACATAGAGGAAAATGTATTGGTTTAGAAATTCCGAGAAGTGTATGTTCTTTCAACCAACGCCAGAACTTCGGAAGTTCCGGGCACCGATATCAATCACAACGAAATAGTACCGTCGACTTTCGCGGTACCAGAACGCTCATGACCGATTAGTCGATGTCATCGATCTTAATTAGGCAGTCTGACGTAACTGAGAGTGTCACTTTGATGCGTGGTGGCAAGTGCGTTCTGTCGGCTTTATTTAAGCAGTAATTTTGTTGGCAGCACTACATATTCATTTATGGCATTGGTTTCAATAATGATGACTTCCATTTGCTGTAGGCGCTTAGCCCGCAAGAGCGGTACATTTCGTACCGTTGCTGCATGCATGGATATTGACCAGGCTTCCGATAAGTTTAGAATTTTATTCAAAACAAATAATACATTACGTCACACAGTGAATTTTTTCGACTGATTTCGTAGCTCATTCTGGCACCCCTTAAAACTGAGTAGTGTGGAAGCATCCTTTCTTTTTAAACGTTGCTTTAGCCGTGAATGAATAACTGAAAACAATGCACGACATCTTACAGAATGTCATCAGAGCAACAAAAATATGCGCAACAGATTGGCGTTCTGAAAAAGTTTGAAAGCACGAAGATGCAATGTAAGCCGGAATCTTGAAGATGCCCAAATTTTCAAAAAATTCACAAGTGGTTAATACAATGTCACGCACACCCTAGAACTCAAATACATACATACATACATACATACATACATACATACATACATACATACATACATACATACATACATACATACATACATACATACATACATACACACATACATACATGCATGCATGCTGCATGCATTCATGCATACATACATACATACATACATACATACATACAACATACATACATACAGACATACATACATACATACATACATACATACATAGCATACATACATACATACATACTGTCACACCTGTCCCGTTTATTAGGGAGGCGATCGCCGGGCTAATTCTAAGAGCCGAAGTATCGGCCCCCCGAACCGCACCACGAAAGCGTGGACAATTTAAGAGTGGTCCTTATTGGTGCGCCAGCGGACGCCGGCTGTGGTCCAAAGAACAAGACAGAGTCGAGAGTTGATAAACAAACAGATATTATATTCTCAAAATGGCAGATCGAAAACAATACACAAGAATGCACACTCCACAATAGTTACATACAATACGTCACCAATCAGACAACGTACTACACAGTACAATCAGCCACACTCAAAACAACGGACACAGACAACAATGCGCACTACAATGCAGTCGCATGCATTGAACAACCAAGACACTTAAGGACTAAAGAGATATAAAACCTATTCAGTCCAAAGTCCTTGGAACAAAAGTCTGAATGATACTCTTCCGAGAATCACTCACTCAAAGTCCAGCGTTGTTGTCGTTCCGCAGCTCTCGAAGTTCTCTCCCAGGAAACCTCCCGTCTTCAATTGGCCACTCTTCAAACTTCAACTTCTTCGCCGGAAATCCGTCGGCTTCACACACGCAGCTGTTGCCCGCGTCTTCGCTCGATAGCGGTAAACCCACGCTCTTGCCTGTAGCTCGAGCCGTCCCTACGGACCAAAAACTTCGCCGACTACACGGCGGACTCTCTACGCACTCTGGCGCTCACTTCCGTCTCCTCCTGTTCCGTCACTACGGGCAGAACCTTCGCCGACTCCACGGCGGAATCCCTACGCGCTCTGGCGTTAACTTCCGTCACCTCCTGATTTCTCGTCTCGGCTGCTCGGTTAAATACCTTGCGCGCGACTTTCCAGATGTTTCTCGTCATTTCTTCGGCGCGATACGCAGCGAAGGCTGGGGAGAGGCACGAGACGGTTCGACTGCCCTCTCCCGAGGATGATTCACTCGGTCTGACCCCGCCTCCTTCGTTCAAGAAAAATCGCGGTCTTGCTGGGCCGCCGATGTGGGGTGAGGAGGATCGTCTGCGAAGCCGTGCTTCTGCGGGGAGAGCGCGCGCCCGGGAGCCCTGGATGTTTGCTTTCTTTTTTTTTTCTTTTTACCTCGCGGCGTTTCTGCCGCCCGTTGTCGCAAGTATTTGGCGGCGCGCTCTTGTTTAGCGCTCGTTCTGTGACACATACATACATACATACATACATACATACATACATACATACATACATACATACATACATACATACATACATACATACATGTGACGTATGAAGCGATGGTTGGTAGAAGCAGAGAAGGAAGAAGTACAGAATGGAATAAACATGGCATATGAGCCAGGCCACGTCAGCCATTCATCGAAGTGTCACATACATACATATGAGGCGATGACAGTTGCTCCTACTATCCTGCGAATCGCCGAAGCCATGGCCAACCTTTAAAAGCTCCTCACGGTATATTTTTTTGTTTTCGAACTGTTTGCCGACTCTTGTAATCGGCCGCCGAGTAGCGGCGTCCTCTACATCTGCGGGAAAACATTCAGGCTGCCGTGATCGATTGTTTGTTTCTCCGAATGACGAAGAAACGAACGAAGAGAAGCTGGACAACCTTCACATCCAGCGCTGACATTAAGTTACTCAGGACAAACAAGGAAGAATTGCTTAAGCGCACTTTTACTTTCGAAACACAACTTAACCTGTTTTATAAGCCAGCTTCCGTTTACAGGACGAGCTTTTTCTTTCTTTTTCTTCTTTAGAACTGATGTAAAATTCCTTCTCTTCATCGCGTATTTCGTTCACGATAAGCCTATAAGTGATCGAAGACTCCATGTAATGGCGACTAGCGGCCGGCGCAGCAAGTTCTTGAGGAAAAGGAAATATGCCTACGTTATTTTCAGACCGGTGCCTTGTGTGATAGAATACTATACAGCAGGGTTGTTTTGCCATTCTGGTTTTCTTATACATAGGTTGCTATGGAGAGATGGCGGTAAACAGAGTCTCGGCTGCTGAATTCCCCCACACTGTGAAAGAAAAAGATAAAGACAAAACGGACAAATGACGTTAACAACAATGACGTAAAAATGAACTAATGACATTGTTCGCTTCTAGTCCTTTGGATGACAACTTCATCAACCACCTGACACGCAGTTATATATTGAGGCTCTGGAGATGATATTTTCACTAGTACTGTAACATCTCAACCTCTCATATGCTACATATGCTAGGACATGCGCTAAAAGCAATGTTACTTCCCATTCCGTACTGCTTGTGTACGTGAGAATAAACAGTGCTGTCTAGTCGTTATTTGTTGGTGAAATAGCATACGTTATAACTTTGACACGACACTAAAATAAACAACAGAAAATTCGCGGTCATTCTGACACCGAAACGTCTGCTTAATATCTATGCTTCCATGCACGTGGATTATACTTCAATTATGCACCTAATAATGGTGGCGTACACCTTGAATTTATAGTATTACTAAGCGCAAGAAAGTGAAAGGCACAAGGGAAACTTAAACAAGAGACAAGCTTTTACAGCTGTTCATTCCACAGTGCCAATATAAAACATATGATGCCCGCATATGCACAGGTATATTAAAAGAAAACAGTGGGCATAAGTAGATATACCTCTCTGCGTAACATTACACCACTGACTCATATAGGCGTCGATGCATGTTAAAGCACCCGACTCATAGAAAGCTCACCAACTCTACCCTCCCCCATTCTTTACGCTAAACTGTTGCCGTTTAGCTTTTACCGCGTGTGTAACATTGTTGTGTGCCATGTGCTTTAATACCACTAAAAATATAATATAGTCAATCTTACAAGTAGGCCTTCAGACGTTATTCATTTGCAGCGAGGATTATCTGTTTATTTATGCGTATATTGGAAGCGTGACCGGAACATACGGAACAAACACACCAGCACCGTAAAAGCTGTGCTGCTTAGCGTTTCTCTTTGGGAAAGAGCTTTAGCTTCGATGACTCTGTTTTTATAGATGCGAAGGAGAAAAGACGCTAGAGCTATAATGGTTGTAACTCACTCCGTTATTTACGCCTGCAATACTACGCTGTATATTCGTGTGGGCTTTACCTTCTGGCTCCCTTTCTAGTAAAAAAAAAAATAAGGCAGCTTTTCACTAGTGGTGCTATGTCTAAAGTGCGGAGCTCGGTGGCTTTCTTTTTTCTTCTTTTTTCTATTCTTCCTCCCTTTCTTTCGTTTCTCTCCTATCACTACTTCTCAATGTATTTTGTCGTGGTTTAATTTCTCTTTAGTTACTCATTCTTTCTTTCTCTAACTTTTTTGCTGTTTATTTTCTCTCTCTATTGGCTTCTGGTTGATCCGCCTTTGTTAGACCCTTGTCTCTATCTATTTATCACTTTATTTCTTTCCCTCTCTTTTTCTTCGTTAGTTTCTCAATTTATCGCTTGGCCTTTTTTAATTCCTATTTTTCTCTTTCTCACTCTTTCTGAGCTATGTTTTACTCTCTCCCCTCCCCCTTTCCTTTACCGCACCCATACATCTCTCCTCCTCACGTTCACTTACATAGGCCAACCCCCTTTCTTCCTTAAAAACAGCATATTTGCTTCAGACTGATTGAAAAGGGAACATGAATTGTCTTCATATAATCAGACTGTCAAATTATTGCAATTCTCCTGATATCCACATGATAAGCGAAACGCGATTGCCAGCGCGTGTTTTTCAGACAGGCAGCCCTTATTCGTATCGTTTTCCTGTAATAGCAGTGTACGCTTTTGTAAAAAATCTTCTCTGTTGATGTCCTGGCTTCGTAGCACCGAGAAAAAAATGTGAAAAGCATTTGATAAACTTGACAATTGCGCATTGTGGAAGGAAAATGTCTTAGGAGAGTGGCGGGAACCGCCTTGTGATGCGTGCATTGTTGTTGCGTGCTGTTGAGTTTCTTGAGAATAACTAATCTCAGACAGATCTTAAGTTGTGTCTTTGAACGCATTATTTTCCCCCCTTATTAATTTACCTTTTCTCTTTTATCATCTTTCCTTCCCTTTACACTTTCCTCCAGCACAGATTAGCCAGCTGTCACAAAACGAGTGCTCAAAAAGGGCGCGCCGCCAAATTCACGCGACGAAGCGCCGGAGAGATGCCTCGAGGTCAACGATAAAAAGAAAACAAGCATCCAAAGACTCCCCGGGCGCGCGTCCCTCTCCCCTCGGACGCGTAGGTTCGCCGACGAACCTCCTCACATCGGCGGCCGAGCAAGCCCTAGAAAGTTCTCGATGGAAAGGGGCGTGCTGAAGCAGGGTTGCGTCATCTTTCGCGGACGGCCCTTGTACCGTCTCGCGCTTTCCCCAGCCTTCGCTGCGTATCGCGCCGACGAAATGATGAGAACTTTCTGGAATCTCGCGCGGAAGGTATTTAATCGAGCAGCAGAGATGGGAGGTGAGGAAAAGAAGGAAGTTAGCGCCAGTGTGCGTGGGGTTATTTAGCTGCGTCTGTCGGTGAAGGTATTGTCCTTAGTAACAAAGCAGGAGAAGAAGAAAGTATGCGCCAGAGTGCGTAGGGTGTTCTGCCGTGTCGTCGGCGAAGGTTTTGTCCTCAGTGACAAAGCAGGAGAAGGAGTTTCACGCCAGAGTGCGTAGGGTGTCCCGCCTTGTGGACGAAGCCTTTTGTCTTCCGTGACAAAGGAGAAGAAGAAGAGGATTTCCACCTGAGGGGTGAAGACTCGTGCTACAGGCAAGAGTGTGTGTCTACCACCAGCGAGCGAAGACGCGTGGCAACAGCTGCGTGTGGGAAGCCGACGTGTTACCGGCGAAGAAGTTGGGTGCTTGGAGAGCGGCAAGACGCGGGGTTTCTTGGAGGAGAAACTTCGGGGGCAGCAGAACGACAACAACACTGTACTTTGAGTGAGTGATTCTCGAAAGAGTATCATCCAGACTTTTGTTCCAAGAACTTTGGACCGAATAAGTTTTCTAACTCTTTAATCTTTAAGTGTGTTGGTTGTTCGATCCATGCGACTGTATTGTAGTGCGTATTGTTGTTTGTGTCCATTGTTGACATATTGTATTCAACTATTGTTGAGTGTACATACTTGTGTATCGTTTTGATCTGCCATAATTGAGAATATAATTTTGTTTTGTTTATCAATTCTCGGCTCTAACTTGTTCTTTGGGCCAAAGCCGGCGTCCGCTGATGCGCCAAATAGGACCACTTCTAAATTGTCCACGCTTTCGTGGTGCGGTTCGGGGGGCCGATACTTCGGCCCTTGGACCGGCGATCGCCTCCCGAATTAACGGGACCCATGACACCAGCCGGCCTGAAAACGGCTAACCTCCCTGTCCAATTTTTTTCTCCTCCTTCTTATTCTTCTCCCACGTTCGTTGTAGTAATTACGAAAGTACTTCATTGATGTACCCTGTGCGCAGTAATTGTAGGGCATTTTTCTATATTCACTTTATATTGTCCGGTGCAGCAAATGCACAGTGATACATTAGTCCTACGAACGACAAAAAATGCAAATGTATCTTTGTGCTTTCCTAATTGGCAGTTACTACAGTAATGGGGCGGTGCGCATACCAAATATTACGTGCGCCCACTCAACAGGGGTAAACCACACTCACTAAAACTTGTGCTGCGTCTCCACAATCTGACTTTGCATCGGCCACTGTGCGGAGAGTATAACACAGGGAGCTGCATGAAAGGGAATTTTATAACAGGGTTTCTGCTTTGGTGACACGCCCCCGCACCATAGCGAAAGACGGGTGAAATTTCGTAGGCACTCGTCTATATTTTACGAGTTGTGCCTTCACTCGTCTTGATGCCAGCAAAATGACGAACCTGACGTCGGCTCGCTCGACGCTTTTGGTTGGTTAGTCGTGGACGAAATCATTTTCGGTCAAGTTTCAAAGTGCGCGAGAGGCAACAACGAGAGCTCAGTTTGATTCCGATAACGTTAACGAACCATTCTTGAACAAAACTATTAGGAATTTTTTTCACCACGTGTCGATGGAGGCGCGATGCTGGAAGTCTGTGTACTTAGACTTGGAAGCACGTTAAAGAGAACCAGATGTTTAAATTACCACAGACCTTCACTACGGCGCCCATTGTAATCATACCATGCATTTGTGACGTCAAAGCCTATCATTCATTAATACTGTGAGTTTCCTTTAGACTGTATAAGTGAAAAAACATACTGAGGTTTTGAAGTGTTAAAACATAGAATATATATATATATATATATATATATATATATATATATATATATATATATATATATATATATATATATATATTCGTTTGTTCTCTTTTTTGTGCTCTGTTTATCTTGACATATACAGATATACAGATAAACTGTGGTGTGCAATCACCGACAAAGGATTACCTTGCACCCCTTTTACGGTGCCCTTTTGTACGTCGGCTCAAAGGTAGCATTTTTTTATTTTTTTTACTGGCTCAGTGATGCGTGTGATTGAATTTGAGGGCCTGATTCTGGGCCTCTTCATTCATAAAAAACAAAAAAAAAACAAAAAATTGTGGAACTTGGCAGTTTCAAAAAAAAATGGAGGGCAATTGCTCTTTTGAAACTCGTCAAAAATGTTGGGCTGGAAATCCTGTCTTCTAGTTGTTGATCTTCACTGTTGTGACGAAAAGTGGCACGGAATAGAAGAATAGCAGGTGTTAATCTAAACCGGGAGTAATCTTAATCATTTCACAATTGCTTTCTCTTCTTTCGAACTTCAAATAACGGCAGGTAAAAAAAGGGAGACAGAATCAGAAAAACTGTTCTTTACAGTTTTCACAGGATGTCCTCGTGCTAGAGCAACAAGAAAGTCGGGATTGTTGAGAGCTGAAGTGGCTCAAGTCCGGCTTGTGGATTGTGGAATTGAAATTGAAATTGAATTTAAATTAAATTTTTTCCTCTATATATACTGAAAACATGTATTTATGCTAATTTTGATGTTACTGGTGCCATGTGAGGCTCCTTCAGGCACCTCAAATCTATATGACGTAGTTTTTTGCCTGACGCCGGAAAATAAATACCTTTCTGATTCTGATTTCCGAAATATGATGAGATCACCATTAGTTATGAGTCTGAATAATTTCAGAAAAGCAGAAAATGGCAGAAAAGTAAGTTTTTAATAAAATGATCCCACCTAATCAGGATTTGTTGAAGCAGTCAAGCCATTATGAAAAGGTGGAGTGTGTGCGCATAGAATGAACTCTAAGGACGTTACGCTATTATTGAATGACAACCTTAGCTTTTATTTTACAACAAGGATCAATTGTATTGTTACCTACTAAAAGAACCAAGTGAACTCGACAATGCGGAAAGAAGACATGCTTACTCACGACTGTAGAAGTTTATATTCAATTAGTGACATAAAATCCACTCATCCATAGACCGACTGACCCTAAAGCAGCAGAAGGTTTATTAGCTTGAGGACGCCTGTACCCGACATACCTGGTGCAAGACAACCTGTCTTCGGCATCCGCTGGGGCCGGATATGACTTTGTGCCGGTTCCTATCTGCAGGATTTACAATTGCTAAATGGTGCGCAGCACCATTAACAATTGAAGGAGCATGCTGCCATTAAAAGCGCGGGTAGCCTTGTACTTCAGTGAGGTTTTCGCACTTATAAAACGTAAATGATAAACAAACTTTAGTTAATAAGCCGATAGATACTCCTCCCGTTTCTGACGAGGGGGCAAGAACCCAACATAGACGACGGTTGTGATCCCGTGTGCCTTGGCGGCGTCTTCGCCCTGCCGTATTAAGCGGTCTTGTAATTGCGAGTGAGAGCTGATGAGCATGGTATTCCATCCAATGCCATCTGGGAATTCGCCTCTCATAGGGGCCTGTGAGCATGTGCATATAAAGGCTCAAGTCCGCCCAGTTATTAGAACATTTACGCATGTCCGATAAGTTCCGTCACGCAGTGGTTCATATTTACTGGATTGGAGAACGTGTGATTCAGAAGTAGGCGCCTCGCCACCGCCTCTCCTTTGTTCAATGGCGAGCGTGCAGGATGATTAACTTTCTTGTTTAGCCATTAATACTGCATAATATCTGTGTAAGTGGTCGTCCGCTCAGATCACTCATCTTCCTCCCATATCGACCAGGGCAATCCAGAGGCTTGGTCTGTGAGTCGATAGCAATTTTTTATGTACGAAGGCCTCGTCTTCAAACAAACCTCACTTTTAAGTAAAGCGCAAAACAATGCTCCGAATAAGGCCAAACTGCATGCCTCAGCAGTCAAACGATGAAAAGTTGTATTGTTAATGATGATGTTGTGGGTGATGATATACATTAATACTATTTCCTGCTAAGTGTGCGCCGCTGCTTTGGTCTAGTGATTAAGGTACTCGGGTGCTGACCTGCAGGTCGAGGGATCGAATACCGGCTGCGGCGGCTGCACTTTCGATGGAGGCGGAAATGCTTAGCCCCGTGTGCTTTGTACACGTTAAAAAACCCAGGTGGTCGAAATTTTCGGAACCCCCACTACGTCGTCTCTCATAACCATAAGGTGGTTTAGTGAAGTTAAACAACGCATATCAATAATCAATCTTTTGGCACGTACCGAACATGGAAGACCGTTATGAACAAATATAAAGCTGTTCCACTACTGGCAAACCCGAGGAAGTGCTTGGTATGGTCACGCAGCTATTCCCATTCGTAGAGTTGCTTGCCACTGCGGCGTTTTCCTAACCATCGATGACGATAATATTTGAGATAAGCATGCAGAATTTTTCTTGTACGAGTTGAATCTTGTTAGGAACATTCGCAAACTAAGTTAGCGACATGTGCGCTACTTTTTGATGCGTTTCATTGACTTCCTGCTTGTTACATTCGTTGAGGTACGTGTTTCTTGCAGCGGGTTCCTTCAAGTTCCGTGCAGCAAGAGTCGACCGCATGTGCAGGAAGGATATTTAGTGATTCAATTTAGTGAATAAATTAATCCTTGCACTTTAGGTTTATTGGTATTTCAGTGTAATATTCTATACACTGTTCGCGCTTTTGAGCACTGCAAGCCATGGTTTATGCTGTACTGAGCGCTTGAATTTGAGCGTGATACCACCCCAGGCGATATATCCATGGGTGGAGGACACCCCGGCCCGGCACACAAACCGCTACGCACCTAGGACTCGCTTATGCGTTTCAACTGTGTTGTTTCTTTCCAGTTATTAGTTCTCAATAACACAGCTTGCCATGAGACATGTCATATGTGCATGGACAGTCGTCAAGGCGAATGCCTTAGTTGTCTGTTCAAACCGGAAAAGTGAAAGTCGGCGTCGGCGTCTACACGAGCGATGAAAAAAGTCATGATAATGTGATGCCGCCGCCAGATGCCGTCTGCATGAAGCCGAAAATCACCAAAATTATTGACGTCGTTATTGCATCATCACGACTTCATTATGACGTCTTCATGATGAAGTCAACAGATGAGGTCAACGACAAAACTAGGAGAAAATTTTTTTTGTTAATGATTGTGTTTTGACGAAAATCATATGTAACAGATGTAGGAGGAGGAGGAGGAGGATTGAAAGAGAAAGGACAGGGAGGTTAGCTATTTCTTAGACCGGGAGTAAGGGAGATAAAAGATGAGAGAAAAGAGACGTTGAAAAAGAGAGAGAGAGAGAGGAGAGAGAAGGTCATCAGACGATCCACGACGCTGCTTACAGTCTGTCTCTAAGACCACTTGCCAGCAGAAAGCGCAACAACGCTCTCAATGCCTTGCGTGCAGAGGACGGTCTCAGCCAGTGTCCTAATACCCTTTCTTCCGACAATTGGCGATTTTCTAGTCTATCTAAAGCTTTCGACAGTTCTTTTCTTGGCACGCTGAAGCGAGGACACTCGCAGAGAAGCCGGGAGAAAGTCTCTGTGCAGCCACAGTTGTCACATGTCGGGCTGCTGGCCATTCCGATTCGAAACGAACAAGCATTCGTGAAGGCCACCCCAATCCACAGACGGCACAAAAGTGTCTCCTCAGCTCTGGTTATTCCTGATGGAAGACGGAGCTGTAGGTGTGGGTCCAAATTATGAAGGCGGACGTTGGTGAATGCCGGTGAATTCCACTGAGCGAGTGTCAGTTCTCGTGCAAGTAATCGAAGCCTTGCAGCGGCATTCGTTCTTGATAATGGTATAGTTGCACAAGGGGCATCATCATGAGCAGATCTGGCTGCTTCATCTGCACGGTGGTTTCCATCAATGCTGCAGTGGCCTGGTATCCATTGATAGGCTATGTCATGTTGTTTCTCTACAGCCCGGTGATGAAGCAGTCATATTTCAGCAATTAGCTGCTCGTTTGGTCCATGACGATATGGCGAGGCAATGGCCTGGAGGGCTGCTTTGGAGTCGGAGAAGATTGACCATGTCTGTTGCGGTTCTTCGACTAGGAACTCTAGAGCGGCACGAATGGCGGTGAGTTCTGCCACCGTGGATGATGTCAGATGCGAGGTCCTGAATTTTTATCGTGTTGGATTTTTCCGGAATTACCACTGCGCCTGTTGAACTTGTTGAAGTGATCGACCCATCCGTGTAAATGTGAATGCGTCCACTGTGTTTCTCATGCAGAAACAGTAATGTTTGTTTTAGGGCCAAATTTGACAATTTTTTCTTCTTTTGGATTCCGGGGATGGTTGTCAGGGCTTCCAGGGGATGTAGACACCACAATGGTAACGACGGTCTTGCTGCGTGCGTGAAGTTTGTGGGAATCACCGTGCGATGTGGGGTGATAATAGAGCAGAATGCAGAGCGTGGCCTGGAAGTCGGAAGGGAGGCGAGGTGATGCGATTGAATCCGGGTGGCATGTCTTATGTGCGTTCTTAAAGCATCGACACGAATGTAGGTTGTGATAGCGTGTTCATGAGCGATTGCGACAGTCGCTGCTGAGGATGCGCATCTCGGAAGCCCGAGGCATATTCTCAGTGCTTGAGCTTGTAATGACTGGAGGACGCATACGTTTGTTATGTGGGCCTCAATTGCCAAGCACAAGTAGGCTGTAGCGCATGAAGCCAATAAAAAGTGCAGCATACAGTTGAAGCATGGCTCGTACCGATGCACCCCATGATCTTCCCGCAAAAAACCTTAGGACGTGGGTGATCATGGTCAGTTTCTTCTTCATGTGAGCGATATTAGGGCTCCAAGACAAGTCGCGATCTATTATTACTCCCAGGAAACTGTGGGTCTTTTGATAGCTGATCGTGTGTCCATTAATTCTGATGCGGTATGGCGTCATTGCCTTGCGCGTAAACGCAACCAGTGAGCATTTCTCAGATGACAGCTCCAGTCCTCGTCCTTGAAGGTAGTTTGACGTCAGTGTAGCCGCTGTCTGCAGCCTGGCTCGCACGTGCAGACGCGTGACCCCTGATGCCCAGATGCAGATGTCGTCCGCGTATATCGACAGATGTACGGAGTGTGGCAGGACGTCAGCGAGGCCAATGAGCGCAAGGTTGAAAAGTACGGGGCTTAGGACCCCACCTTGAGGTACGCCGTGATAAGTATGATGGTGCCTTGTTGCACCATCTTCTGTCTGAACGAAGAAGGTTCTGTCCTTCAAATAGCTGTAGATCCATTGGTGAACGCGGCCTCCCAATCCAATGCTGCCCAAGGCGTCCAGGATGGTTTCATGTAGTACATTGTCATATGCAGTCTTAATATTCAAGAAAAGTGCCGCTGATAATCTCTTTAGGCTTTTCTGCTGTTGTACAGACATGACAAAATCAACAACATTGTATATGGAAGACCGTCCACGTCGAAAGCCGGTCAAAGCATCGGGGTGTATATTGTGATGTTCCAGGTACCACTCCAGGCGAGTCATTCTCTCCATCACTTTTCCAAAACAGCTGGCAAGCGCGATGGGGCGATAGGAGGCCATGTCCAGAGGCGATTTGCCTGGTTTGAGAAGGGGCACAAGGCAGCTGCACTTACACGAAGGAGGAACCAGACCGTTGCTCCATGAGTCATTGTATACAGCTAGAAGGGCACGCCAAGCTGTTTGTCCTAGGTTAGCAAGGGCCATGTAAGTGACTCCGTCGGGTCCAGGCGATGACGAGCGCTTGCATGCTGCCAATGCTGCCTGAAGCTCCTCTAGAGAAAACATATTGTCCATCCGAGTGTCTCTGGACACCGGCGCGTTTCGTAGGTTACTCATGTTGATCCCGGACCCCTTGTTTGCAACCCTGGCACAGAAGTCTTCTGCTACATCGATTTCACGTCGGCTTTAGTGGAGAGCAAGGCATTTGAACGGCGATGCTGTTGTGGCAATGTTCGTAGGCCGCGGATTGTTCTCCATATTTGCGAGAGGTTTGTGGGGATCAAGCGACTCGCATAGTGACTTCCATCGTAGCGCATTGATTCGACGTTCAATCTTCTTTTATAGACGTCTCGCCTCCCTCAAATCGTAGATGGATTTCGTGCGCCTATAACGTCGTTCGGCGCGATGACGGATTGCTCGAAGTCGCTCCAACTCCACCTCATATTTGCCAAACTCTGGCAAAGGTCCACAATTAAACATTGCCTCTTGGATAGCGGCCATCATTATACCTTTTATGCTTTCAAGAGAACCTTCTTGGTTTCTCTCGCATTGCTTCTCTGTGGATGATCTGTACTTTGAATAGTCTATACGTGAAGCGGGCGAGATTTGCGACTTGCTTAGCCCCTTGATCTTTATATAGGTGGGGATGTGGTCACTGCCATGCGTTTCATTGTCCGCAAACAACTGCACCTTGGTACTTAGGCTACTTGACACAAACTTTAGGTCGAGACAGCTACTATATGTCAGACCCTGTAAAAACGTGGGAGTGCTGTCATTTAAACAATATAGTTGGTGGTCAGATGCAAAGGATACATTTCTTCCCCGACGGTCCATCTTCTGGCTTTCCCACAGCGGGTGATGAGCGTTAAAATCACCGGTAATAATCGATGGCCCAGGTGTCGCTCATATAATGGCACTTAATCTTGCTTGGTCGAAGCGGCCTGAAGGCGAAATATATACGGCCACTACCGTGAAGTTCACGTTCTTACGCTTAACTGTCAGGCACACATATTGGTTGCTGTCGTCCGGTTTTACTGGATGCTCAATATATGTGAGTTCGTACCTGATGTAAACAATGACCTTACTATTTTTATTACGGGTTGCAGATCTGAAAGCCTCGTATTTAGAAAGTTGTATAGCATTTTGAAGACGTGGTTCACAAATTACGATAATTGGAAACTGATTCTTGAAAACATATGGTCGAAAATTCGAAATGCGGAGTTTATGACCTCGGGCATTCCATTGGAAAATTGATGCCTCTTTCACTTGTTTACGGAAGGGCTGCAGAGAAAGAGCCATGGTGCTTCTCTAGATTTGATAGCACCGGATTCAAAGCGTCCAATATTTGAAGAGCGCTGTGGGCAGCCGGAGTCTGAATATTATTCATGAGTACTCGAATTGTCTTCATGAGGGTCTTAATCACGTCTATTATTTCGTTATCTTGACTGTCATGACTTACTCGCTCTGAACTAGCTTTCAGCGGGCGATGCTGCGGCTCTACTGGCGTTGTCACTGACGGTAGCGCTGGCCACGCGTCAGGGTCAATGTTTCTTGCGTCTTTCTGAGGATGCTTGTTGTTGTCACTTGTTGATGCTTGTGGTGGTGAGTGCGTGATATGGGGTAGCGGTGTATGCCTGGCCTTGGCAGAGGATGTCCTAGGAGTTTTCCTATGGCGCGAACGCCGACGTCGCACTTTGGCAGCAGCCTCCCTGTGGGTAGAACCGTCTCTGGCCATCTGCCTCAGCACTTGCATCTCCTTCTTCACATTTGGGCACTGCTTTGATGACGCCTCGTGAGGACCTTGGCAATTGCCGAATTTGCGATGTTCTGCTTGGGAGGCTTCTGTGTTGTGCGACTCCGAGCATCGGGAGCACACAGAAGAACTTGTACAAACAGCACTCACGTGTCCTATTTTACAGCACTTCCGACACTGAAGAGGTTTCGGCACGAACGGCCATACTGTGTGTCGAAAATGACCAACTCTTACTTGAGTTGGGAGACTGTCACCCTTGAAAACTAGTTTCACGCATCGTGAGTTCCCGAGATGGCGGGCTTGCAAGATTATAGTAGCTTCCGTCACTGGTTTGATGAGAATGGGAAAATCAATATCGCTGATAGAAGTGTCGACGTCATAGATAACGCCTGCCCTAGAGTCCTTGTCATCTGGTATGAAAGAACGTACGTTGATGTTCCCCAGCACATTCACCTTGGTCAATACGTCGAGAGCAGTACGTTGCGTAACGTCTATTGCCAGGACGTTCTTGCGGCCATTGATTCTCACGTCTGTTGTTTGTCCCGGAACGAGCGCCTCAAGTGACATAGACGTGGCTTGGCGATTAAGTCGGTTCATGCTGTCAGCGGCATTCAGCTGGACAAACAAAATAGTGTGAAAAATAGTGTGAAATAGGCTCTTGAATATTCGGGGTGGCCTTACTTTGGGAAGGAGATGTCGTAAGTAGCCTCCTCTTCGCCTTGCGTCTTGCCACGGGCACAAAGTCACTTTCATCGGAGCTCTCATTACTGGCCGTAGAGCATATCAGCGTGGCCTCACTGTCGACGTCCCTTGGGTGGCCGGAGCACCTTCTTAGAGTGGCCACAGACGACGTGGAAGGTATGGGTGGAGGCCCTGGTGATTCTACGTCCATTTCCGCAGGCAGAAGAGGGGCGTCTTCCACAAGCACCAATGGAAAACGAGAAAGAAATAACAGAGACTGAAACCGGCGTTCCACTCAGGCAAAACTTCGTGTTCTGTTCCCGTAACAAAAGTAACCTTTCATTACGTTAGGAGCCACTCCCGAATTGGTTTGGCTAGAGAAGACAAAAAGACGTCTGTCATTGCAGATGTCACTGAAAGACACGACACATGATATGTTTAAGCATTTCGGAGGAAGGGTGCCGTTATGAAACAAGTGTGCTCGCCGTCTGTTTAGATTATTGAGACAGCGTTTGCGACATTCGAGTTCACTATACCTTACAGAACTTTTCATAATTGTATGTGAAAGTGCCACTAGGATATAACTTGAAATGATAGATATGGTTCTCATCACTTATAGTTAAAGTCTTTATTACTATTCGAGGACCTTGGGGATCTTAGTTTGGCAAGGTTTTTAGTTCCTCACTCATGTAATTCCCACTCTTGCTGTACTATATAGTGTATGACTATGTTTGCTCTCACCTAGATTTTTTTCCGCTAAGAATTTCTTTCTTCTCTATCTTTATTTATTGCTCTTTCTCTCCTCACTCATTGTCTTGCACACCAAACTTGTGACATCCCATGCCATCAAAATGGGCTCGCGTGTTCTAGCAGTGAAGCGGAAAAAACGAACGAGCGAGGGCGCACTGGTTGATGATATTAATTATTTCCGTATCTCTGACCCACGGACAACGTCGAGCATATCAGCACTCGCTTTCTGTGTACCTAATTCGAAACCTCTGGGCTCTAACACACATTCACCACTGCTCTGGTACAAAGAAATTGCAGGGTACTATGACTCGAGCCACTGCCCTTATTTTACCCCCGACAAGGGTCTGAATATAGGTAGACTAAAGAATTCCACGCCGACCACAAAAAACAGATTGCTACGCCTGGCCATAATAAATACTTTGAGCACACAGTAGCTGCCAGGTGCAAGCCCTTCGGGGAGACAGCTGATGTCTTCAACATGGTAGGGGCCTGCCAGGTGAACACAGCCATTTCTCCCCTCCCCAACCTACGCCAAAAGAACGTTAGATGACACTGCTTAGCCCCTTCTACATCGGGTCCCAACAGGTCCTGATTAAGAGAGCAAAAGCAGCGATACTGTCCAACAATGTCGCGGAATGAGGGCGTAATGTCTGACGGGTCCTTTTGGGGCTCATACACTCTCCTTTACAATAAAGTTTTTCACTGCCACCCCCCTCCTTCTGTTGCGAAACATCTTAATTGATTAATCGGTATGTGGGGTTCAACGTCCCAAAACCACCATCGTTTAGCAGAACCGACACGTTCGAAATGGTCCAGCCATTCCTCCACATCTTCCCTGCGCATACCTGCGAAAGGATGGGGCTCACGCTGGAGGCTGTTAATGATGTGAGAAGGCGTGGCATGCGGTGGCGGAGTGGGAACGGCTGCAGCACCAACCTCATCTTGCTGCGACATATTTCCGGACACCTGGCCCAAGCGGCGACCTGAACTTAGCTCCAGGGGGTAAAGAGGTCGAGATGACGATGGGGGAATCCAACAGCACCCTTCACCACGTATGAAGTCTTGGTTTGGAAGACCTTTATTAGGCCCAATCAACCAGCAGCCGATAGCTACGATGAAAGCACCAAGATGATGACCCTACGCGACAACGATGAGAATCCATGACCGACACATGATAATGATGATAATGTACAGGTGAGGATGGGTATGCTAAATTCCCACAATATATATATATATATATATATATATATATATATATATATATATATATATATATATAGTGGGAGTAATAATTCAATGGGCCAGTTAGTCTTTGTGAAGGGGGAATCCTTCACATGTCGCAGCAAGATGAGGTCGGGGCTGCAGCCGTTCCCACTCCGCCACCGCATGCCACGCCTTCTCACATCATTAACAGCCTCCAGCGTGAGCCCCATCCTTTCTTTCTTTTCTTCCTTTTTCTTTTTTTTCTCCCCCCCATTTTTTTCTTTTTTTCTAGTTCCCTCTCACTCTCGCAAACATGTTTCAAGGCGAGAGGGACGCGGCAGCAACGAAGTTTGGAAATTCATGTCAGTATAACTCATCCCCTGATGAAGGGAGGACCCCTCCCGAAACTGTTGGGAAATAAATATATTTATCCTTGTTGACAACGCTCCCGTTGTGCCATATCCCATACCTATATATATATATATATATATATATATATATATATATATATATATATATATATATATATATATATATGCAAGAAAGAGACGACGAAACTTTCACGGAAGCGTCTAAACGTTTTCAGCTGGTGGACCAGCCTTCGTATATATATATATATATATATATATATATATATATATATATATATATGTGACGAACCACACGAGAACGGTGTGGTGGAATGGTAGAGAAGGAGGAAGACGAAGAAAAATAAATGGTTCATCGTACAGCCATCACGTCTCCTGCCTCACACTAGTCGACAGGATTTACCGTGCCCTTCATCATGGCCACATCCAAGAAAGTCATCAACATCCCGAAGACCTCGGGAGCATCTACGGACGTCCCCTTTGACAAGTGGCTCCGGCTCGTTGAGGTGAGGACTGCGGCCGCAGCATGGATGGAGCGAGGCAAGCTGTGCTACTTCTCCGATTACCTTGAAGGTGAGGCTTTCCGATGGTTTCTCACCGAGGTTTTCGACACGGACCCGTCTTGGGAGAGCTTATGTGAACGCATGAAGGAACGCTTTACGAGCGGCGTCGCGGATTCTTTTCGCCAATTCATTCATTGCCGGTTGCGAGCAGGCCAGAGCTTGAAGGAATATTATAATGAAAAAATGTCTCTCGGACGCCTCGCCGACCTAAAGGACACGCACCTTATATCAGGGCTCATCGACGGCCTTCCTGCACATATGGAGATGGCGCCTGCTGGGCTTACCTCGTCTACACCAGAGGCATGGCTTACAGCTGCACTTCGTGTAGAGTCAACCATGCAAAGAGTGAAGTTACATCGCTTTTCACCAGCCCGGAATACACAGATTAACGTAACAAGTGACAGAACTAGTCAGCGTCCACGTAATTACCCGGTACGAACACCCGTGCGTGAGTGCAAACACTGTGCGATGGATGGCTTACCCCGACAGATGCACTGGCATAATGAATGTCCACGACGCGCAAGCATTTCCGCCCTCTCCACCAACCAGGGAAACGAGGACGGCGACCCAGAGTTCATGTAATTCAGTTTGATGCCCTCATTAACGGGTACCCTGTCAGCGCTACACTTGATACCAGAGCTACGATTACCTGTATCAGCGAAGCAGTGCTGAAGGCACTTCACCTGCAAATAATGAGGAATTCATGCATCTCAGTTCAACAAGTCACATCATCTACCAAATCTTTGGGTCGCGTTAATCTAAAGGTACAGATAGGAAAAGTGACAAGAGAAATTCAGGCTCATGTTCTACAGGGCATGAAGAGCAACATACTTCTTGGCTTGGACAGTGCTTGCCTCTTTAAATTGTCGCTGGACTTTGACACCATGACTCTACCCCAAGGGAAAGACATCCTCCATTCTCGTTCACAAAACCACACCATGGCTAACATGGGCGCGTCTTTACAAGGTGTTGAAGTTTGCGATGTACTACATCTAAATAAAACTCAACAGTTGGCATTGAAGCAGCTTATCCACAAGTACGATGACATTTTTTCCAAGTCACAGACAGACATTGGGTGCATCAATGGCGAACTGCATCGCATTCATCTCACCAACAATGTTCCCATTCGTAGAGCTCCCTATCGATACTCAGAAACCGACAGCGTTGAAATAGACAGACAGATCAACGAGCTTCTCAAGCAAGGTGTCATACGACTATCTACCTCCCCATACGCTGCGCAAGCACTTCTGGCATAGAAAAAAGGGGAAGGACTCACGCGCTTCTGCATCGACTACCGCAAGCTAAACGAATTGACGGTGCCTGATTATCAGCCCATCCGTCGCATCGATGAAGTTCTCGATTCTCTGGGGAAATCTACGTACTTCTCGACGTTAGACATAACGTCAAGTTACTGGCACGTGAAGATTCACCCTGATGACATTCCGAAAACGGCGTTTATCACTCGTACCGGTCACTACGAGTGGCTCGTCATGTCTTTTGGTCTTCGGAATGCTCCGGCCACCTTCGAACGGGCTGTCAAATTCATATTGGCAAAACACCGTTTTCAGAACGTCAAGAATTACTTCGATGACATTGTTGTCTACTCTGACACGTTTCCAGACCATCTGAGACATCTGGAGGGCGTTTTGAAAGCTTTCAAAAGCGAAGGCGTCAAGCTGAAATTAAAGAAATGTCAATTCGCTCGAACCTCCATTGAGTACCTGGGACACAAGGTTTCGCATGGCACCGTCACTCCAAAGCAAAGCAACGTGGACGCAATCCAACGGTTTCCGACACCATCACGCCCTAAAGAATTGCAGCGTTTTCTCGGCACTGTCAATATTTACCGGCGATACATCGACCACTTCAGTCAAATCGCTCACCCACTGACGCGCCTGCTCAGCAAAGACGTCACCTGGAACTGGGATTCGGAGTGTGAATTGGCTTTCACTCAGCTCAAGAAATGCGTGACAGAAGAGCCAATCCTTAACATCTACGATGACACTAAGCCTTGTGTGCTATACTGCGATGCATCCAACAGAGGTATCGGCGCCGTCTTGAAGCAGGCTGATGATGAAGGTAGAGAACACCCAATTGCATACCATTCACGGAAGTTACTAAAACACGAAATTATTACGCCATCACAGAACTCGAATGTTTGGGAATTATTGACGCCATTGATAAATGGCACTGCTATCTGCACGGGAAACCTTTCACTGTGATCACAGATCACGCAGCGTTACAATGGCTTAAAAACATCAAGAATCCCCGAGGCCGACTTTTCCGTTGGTCCTTGAAACTCTCCATGTACGACGTGAACATCAAACACCAAAAGGGCATTGACAACATTGAAGCTGATGCACTATCTCGAAGCCCGGTGGTTCAACTCCTATCTGCTGAGCAACTGCGAGAGCATCACAACGACAAACCACCCGGAAAGCATAGCATTGAGAACGGACTGAGTATAGTGACACGCAGAGGAATACGAAAAGTCTATGTGCGTTTTGCCCTCCGGTCTTCTCTGCTCCAAAAAGCTCATGACGCTTTCGGTCATGTCGGGGTAAAGAAGACGTTGTGGCTTCTCTCGCCACAGTACTATTGGCCCGACATCATCACCGACGTGAGCGAGTACATACGCCACTGCGATACTTGCCAGCGCTGCAAGAAACCGAAGACCAAACGATTTGGTTCCTTGGAGTCTTTGCCACCAGCGGAACAACCATTTGATCTTCTGGCCTCTATCGGAGGTTTTGGCAACTACGGCTCATCCAAAAGATTCATTCACTTAGCCGTCGATCATGCCACCCGTTATGTCTGGGCTTTCCCACACAAGAATGAGACTTGCGACGCGTACATCTCTTGCCTGAAGAGTATCTTCGCTGCTGGAAAGCCTCGGAAGTTCCTTTCCGACCGCGGCACAGGATTCACTGCCGGCAAATTTAAGCAGTTCCTCAAGCACAACAATATTCATCAGCTTTTAACAAGCTCACAACGCCCGCAGTGTAATGGCCTAAACGAGCGCACTAATCAGACTATCGTTACTCGCCTCCGATGCAAGATCAACGACGAACCCCGAAAACCGTGGCCGCGTCTCCTCTTGGACGTTGTCGACGAGTACAATAGAACACCTCACGAAGTCACAGGCTATCCACCCTGCTTTCTTATGTATGGCACACCATCGTATCCCTATCTTCTTTCAGGCGTTACCGAAAATCTGCAGGAAGCTCGTACAAACGCAGTCCGCAATTCAGTAGCATATCACGAGAAAAACAAGATCATATATGACAAGAAGTTCCTTCCATTAGAGCTTCAAGTGGGAGACATTGTTCTATATGAAACACCCTGGCACCCGAACCGCGGCAAACTCAGCGCAATCATGGAAGGACCCTATACGATCATACGCAAGATTTCGGCAGTTAACTACGAGATCGACCGCAGCGTGGCTCCACTCGGTCGCCAGACTGACATCGTTCATGTCGGGAGACTTAAACGATATCATCCGCCCCTGCATCTACGTCTCTCTCGGGGGAGGGGGGAAGCGTGTGACGAACCACACGAGAACGGTGTGGTGGAATGGAAGAGAAGGAGGAAGACGAAGAAAAATAAATGGTTCATCGTACAGCCATCACGTCTCTTGCCTCACACACACACATATACATACATACATATATATATATATATATATATATATATATATATATATAGTGTCATTGCTTTGTGAAATATAAAGGGTGAGCGCCATGAATTCTATTAATTGATCATAACAGACCTAACATATTTAAAATTCGGTGCCACAATGGTGGTCCAGTGCGTTGCAAGTACGACGAAGAAGATAAAAGCTATTGATAATAATAATAATGGGTCACTGATAGACCTCACAACAGAGAATCACGCGCTTTTATATTTCGCCAAAAACTAATTATGTTAAAGGTGTTTCGAAAATTTTCACACCACATGATGGAATTTCCGAACGTGTTGGTCGATGGTGCTGCGGTCCGTCACAGAGGCCGAATATTGGAGCTGTGGTGATGGTATAGGGCGTCCACTTACGATGTCATGAATCACTGGGGAAGTACGTAAAAAAAAAGGGGGACCCTTAAGCGTCACCTTTAAGAGTTGAACGCGATAGCGAAATCCGGCCCCTAGTGCTTCCTTCAACCGTTTAGTGCATAATTATTAGAATGCTTGTTACATACACACGCACGCTCACAAACACACACGCAGTAGATTGGACCAGCGCGTTATTATCACCGAAGGGGCTCGTTTACGTCGTGACACTTGTCGAACAAAATGCGTTAAAGGGGCCTTGAAACACTTTTTCAAGTAGCCATGGAATGAATTCACTAGAAGAGCTTATTGCGTAACAATTTCAACGCCACAAAAATTTTAAAAATTCGCCTAGTATGAGTGGAGTTACAAAGGTTTGTCGCATGCTGCAATTGCATTATCTCTTCTCTCGTCCCGACGAAAGCGCTGGAAGCTAAACAGTGGGCCTCGTGACCTTGAGCACTTTTTTTTTCTTCGAACGCGCGGCTTTGCAGTGTGAACGCGCACGCACGCGCGGACAAGTAGCGGCCTCCCACGGCTTTCTCGGTAACATGATTTTTCGGTCACAGACTACCAGGTGATTTTTCACTCACAACCAGCAGGGCCTACGCCGGCGGTGGGTTTTCTGCGACACGAACTCTCGAATGCTATCGCGTTAATAAGCTTACCGGAGGTCCGACCAGGGACGACAAAGTTAATGAAGTGGAAAACTGCGGCGATCTCACTCGCGGCTATCGAGTAAGGAGACCGCGAGAACGTTCTTTAACATGACCACTCACGCGAAGAAATTCATTGTGTCAACCGAAAACAGAGTCAAATCATCAAACACATCGCACGGTTCTGGTCAAGTTTGTCTGCAACATAGAGACATGTGAAATGGCGTAATCTTGTAGAACGAGTAAAATTATTTGGAAAATCAGGTGCGCCACAAGCATTACTACCTTGAAGGCGGGCATAATAAAAAATTATTTCAGGCAACATTGAACAAGGTGGGAATTGCGGGGTAATATATTACTACAGCACAATAGGCGTGCGATAGAAAAAAGAAGGGAGGTGCCAATGACGACAATAACGGCTGCCGATGACAGAGTGAATCCTGCAGAATGAAGATGGCCGTGTGAGTGAAGTTCTCCGAAGATGCACTCGATAAGTGCGTGATGAATAGAAGTACAAAGGGACTCTAAGCCTTGCATGAGGGCATAAAATCACCCTCCCCGAACAATGAATGCAATAGCGTTTAAATAGTTTCGTACGCTGACATGTACGGTGCATGTTTCAAAGAACAGAATCGTCTCACCAATTTCTGTGCGTAGCTGAATGACGTGAAACGGCGTCGCTTATTGTCAGAGCTCGAAAGGAATATCACCGACATCGCAACTCCCGTGTCGTCCTGAGCTAGAAAAAGATATTTCTGGTACAAACTTCGATGACGTTCCCTGAAAGCAAACGAGGCTACGAATAATTTGTTGACCTTACAGTTCTTGCTTGCTTGTAGGGAGCCTTCCAGCAGCGGATAATGCGAGTAGGTAAACGCTGACAGGAAGATGAAAGTCTTCAGGTATTGAATGTTCACGAAGCAAGACTCAGAGCATCGATGTCCGGGACCGGGTAAGCGAACATGGAGGAAGAAAGAGCTTTGTATGCGGACTTTTTAGGTACAATAATTCGGCTAGAAGTAGATTTTGACACCTAATATGCAAGCTCTAATAATAGAGTTCAATGCATGCTTGCTGATGCGTAACTATGTTTTAAAAAAATAATGCAAATATGCATCTTACTTTCCTTTATTTAAACAGATAGAAAAAAAGTAACTTGTGGTCCTCTTGTCGTTGAACCAAAAGTGATTTACCAGGGGATTCTCGTGTAGCTGGAATAGTCGTCTCAACTTCCATTCTTAGGTGCTGCGATTGTCGAACTCTGCTATGTTGCTCATTTGATTGTTCACGCGATGTGGCACGCATTGTGGCGCTTCATTAGCGTTGCGACACAGAAATTTGCCATGGCATAACACAATAAAAAATAGTTATTTTTTATGTATGGCTAGGCCATTCTCCGCCTTGCGTAAACAAATCTTTAGGGTGAATAATGAAACCAAAATATGGTACTAATTACACTCTCTCTCTCAATTTCGTGCCGACCGGTTGTGCCGCCGCGATCTCCGACGACAGTGGAGCTCTGGCCTACTTGGCTCGCCCTACGCCACCTCCTGCCACCGACAAGAGCTCTCGCTGAGTGGTGTCCCGTGCTCGGACTACTGCGACCGTGTTTATCTTTCCTATCTCCTCTTTACTTCCATCGTTTTCTGTCGTTCGCTCTCCCTGCGCCTAGCTCTCTGCTTCCTCTATCTATTTACCTTTTAATCCTATCCTTTTAATCCCTCCTTACCCTCATCCTTCGTGAGGTACTGTTGAGGTGTCACACTCTGATGCAGACAGTTACGGGGCTCACTTTTCTCTTCTTTTCTTTTTAAGAATCACATAAGTCACTAATTGAGCTGTGCGTATATGGTCAACTTGCGGTTTATGGAACCTACTACTCGCTGTTTGAAGAACTACCATGTCTGCAACACTATTGGACATATCACTGGTGGTGGCCCATTGCATCACAAGTCCTCCTACTTTCTAGCGTCAATTTACGTGACTTCGCATCCTGCAAAAGTTGTTGCTTCAAAATTGAAAACGACGGAGTGCCCACAATTGGCAGGCATAATGTTGTAAATTGTGTTGTCTGTTCGATGTATCGCCCCACATACGTATCAGCACGTGTCATTTCGTATATTGCCTTGCTAGTATGTTTCGTGCAATATTATCATAAAGTAGCGTATATGTACTGTTTTGTTAAAATTAAAGATTGTTACTGAATTTCACTTGTTCGAAGTTATGGTTGTCGCCGCAAGAGAACGCTTGGTAGGCGATAAAAATAGTGCTATCTGTCGTGGGGTGGTTGAAGCTGCTGGAGGAAACAAATTCTTCGACAACTGTGAAACTTTTGCAATGCCCGATGAATCGTTTAGACTGTGGTGCCGGCTGACGAAGGACATGGTGCGACGACTACGTGGAGAGCTCCGCCAGGAATTCAAGCTACGGTCCCGAGAACATCCCCAACCATTGAGCCCCCATACGCTTTGCGCTCTTCGTTTCTTATATTTCGATATCAATTTGCATACAAGGTGACACGACGCGCTTTCGTAGATACCCCGAAGTTAAATCATACTTTGAAAAGTCGAGGCCAAGGATTGGCGCATTTATCTGAATTTTTGCGTCCAATATGTGACGCTCACCTTGCCATCATGCCTCTGTCTTTCTGATTAAACTTCGGTGGTTAACATCTACAGATACCACATTAGTTCCTTTAATAAATTTATTAAGGATGTTAGTAGGCGGGATGGAGATGTACCAAGTGTCAACAAGGATACATATGTACACGTTAAGGGCTATAGCTGCTGAACACCAAAACATGCATTCGGCCAACCCTTATTTATCAATTCACAGTAAATATTCAATTACCAATGTAAAGGCGCGTTTTACTTTCGTGTTTTACTGCCGCTTTAGCTCCAACTTCCAAGTTGGAGCGAAGCTAATCCTAAGCAAGGCAATCAGGTTTATCAGACTAAAAATAATTTTAGTGCGGAAAAAATGGCAGATCCCACGTACAATGGGAATCGATGATAAGCGAAGCACGACGGAGAAATGTTGATATGTCACTTTAAAATCAGCAGTATACGTTATGAGGTGGAGGGAAATAATTGGTTACATGACTTCCCTGTCGTGATAATCATGTTTGGATGGGTCATTTACCTTCGTCATCTATTCCCGTCACGTGATAGAAAATTTAGTTTATGTGGAGCTAGCAAGACGGCCGCGACCACGCAATGAGCGTGGTATGTTGTCATGTCCTTACATGACACGCATGTAAGGATTATCATGCATTGCATCAGTCATAAATTTCGTCATCCATTGACGTCACGTAACACACAATTTGGTATGTGTGGAGCTAGCAAAACGGCCGCGAGCGCATCATGGAAGGCCCCATATACTCTAAAGAGCGTTGAAGCGCGCCCACGCTGGGCGCAGCGACGCTACGTTAGCAAAATGCGAGCACTGTATAGTCTAACGGCAGGCGTGACCAGCGTCCGTCGGCGGGGTGTCCGACGGCAAACGAAGCGAAATGCGTCATGCTGCGTTGCGCGCCGATGCGTTACCCAGACAACACTGCGTCTCCCTATCTTCGTGGGGGGCGCTGTGAGCGCTTAATGGTGACGGGCGCACACCACATCGTCTCCGTGGATTTTTTTTTCAATTTTTGCAGATCACAACCTCTATACCTTTCAATTCTGGGTTTCTCATCACCAACAAGTCCTACACTTGACTTAGACACCACTCCTGTCCAGGTGAGCCCAGCTTCGGCTTTTTGAGACAACTTTCACTCCGGCGTCTACGCTGCCTCGCTAGAGGAGCTCCTTGTGGCGGCTCTCTGCCCAGCGATGGCGGCTTCCAACGTGGTTACGGGCTACGACCCTGTCTCAACGCAAGGAGTGTCCATGAATATTTTCCCCCTGGACAAGGTATGCCCCCTGAAGACGAACCTCTCGAGGACATGGTGCTAATATGGAAACGCAAGCAAGCGCAATCCGAGTCTTGGTCCCAGCAACAGCAAGACGCCGCAGCTGGTCGTCGTTCCTCAGCTGTGCAAGGAACGACGGTGCCCCAACCCACTGGTGGTGCGTCTACCTCTGCTCCCTCATCGCTGCCGATGAAACAACGCAAGTGGCGTCTCCGCCAGATGCCTCGTCTTTCTCGAGATGACTACATCGTGGTCATAAAACGACGTTTTCTCATCGACTGATAACGCTGACGACGCAATCCGGTGCTACCTGGGTGACCGGACCACGACGCTAGTTCAAGTTTGGCTGATCTGGGAGCAAAACATTTCAGTCTGCAGTACTACTGTGCTGGCTATGGAAAAACTTTTCGGTGACTTCTAGCTGCAAGTGGGGGATCGACTGCTGCCTGTTTGAGGCCACGCCAAGGCGTCAGGGGATACATGCAGGGGTGTCATCGCCATCGACCCTGCTGAAACTATGGAAAAGATAAAATCGGAACTGTATTGGCCTCGGGGAACTATCCTCGTGGTCCGAAAACTCGGAGACTCCACGGCGGCGGTGGTGACTTTTGAGGGCAGGAAGTTGCCCTGCTTGCTCGTCTACCACTGCGTGGCCACGTTTATCCGCCCTTACAAGAAAACATTTCCAGCCTACACTAGGTATGGCACTATCGGCCATCGGCCACCAGAGTGCCGTCACCCCACTCTGACGCAATGTACCAAGTGTAACAACCTTGCCCCCGAAGGCCTCACTGAACATGATTGCCACCCCAAGTGCCTTCTCTGCCATGGCGCCCACGAGACTTGGACTAGTGGCTGTGCTACAAAATACCGGAAAACCAAGTTGCCCTCAACATCGCATCGAGGGCTCACCTCATCTTTGTCACGACAGAACCAAGGCACCCGTCTTAAGCAAACTGCTTCTTCAGAACCGGCCAACACTCAAGCATTCCAACCGCTCTTTGAACCGGCAGCGGCACCTCAGGTGACCAGTTGGGCGGGGGTTGCTGCTTCCAAGCCTCTTTGTCTCCCCGCTGCTTATCCTCCTTTACCTGAACTTATGACCCTTCGTCAGTAGATTGTGCAGCTTCAAAAGCAAAATGAATTCCTAACAAAACAGCTGGCAATCTTAACTAAGCAACTTGCTCCCCAACAACAAGGCTCGCCAAAGCCTTTCGGTACTGCCACCCCTGTCCAGAATTCCAAGCCTAGCCCTCACGCTATGCGCACTCCGAATAATCCTCTGGCTCTAGTAGCTGATGCACTTACTCCAGAAGCTCCAGTAGCTACTGCAGAACCTCAGGATTCCTTGCCGATTAACCCAATTCATCCCAGTGAAGAACGCGTCACTCGCATGGAGGATCGCCTTACGTGGGTCGAAGCGTCGATCAGTCACCCCATCGATAACTGCTCTGACCAACGCATATTAGCAGAGGTCACTCAGGCCATTCAAGCCTGGGCAATCACTCAGTTTCAACCGAAAGAATCGCGTTCACGCTCCTCTTCAGTTTGCAGTACGGGTTCAGCTCTCCGACGTCGTGTAAGGTGGCTCTCACCACCTCGCCGTCAGACGATCCGGCCTCCGTACCCCTCCCTGCCTCTCAAGGCTCTGAGCAAGACATGGAGGGTGAAATATAAAACCTAGGATATTAATGACGGCTACTAACCGTACATCTATTTCAAGTTTGTCATCAAAATTCAAGATCATACAGTGGAACTCATGAGGGTTTGGGAAAAGGCGAAAGCGCTCACACCTTTTCTTCTTCCTCCACTCGCTTGGCTCTCAGCCGGCCGTGTTACACTTCAAGAACCTGGCATGGCACAAACTCTTTCTGGATATTGCTCTTATGTGGGAGGCACCACTGCATGCCTTCTTGTGCGTAAGGCGTACACGGCGATACAGGTCGACCTCGATCTGGATTTCCCATACGACTATTGTACAATTTCAGGGCTGTCTCAATGAAGAGGCTAACCATTAATTCACATATTAAACGTGTAGTGTCCCCCTCGTCTTGCGACGGCCTCGTTAATGAATCTGATTCATAGGGCACTGCGCACGGCAGACCGCCAACCCTCAGTGATTGTCGGGGACTTCAACACCCCGAACCCTCACTGGAGTTACCACTATGAGAAGGCCCACGGAAGAGAACTCAAGGAGCTTACTTCCTTGCTTAGCCTCACGCTGCTTACCGATCCAGTACAGCCCACGCGTTCCGGCCATTCCGTCACACGCGACACATGCCTCGACCTCTCCCTGACTCGTAACATTCGTGATGCTACATGGAAAATCTTGGGTGAGACTTTGGAAAGGGACCACTTCTTTCTCCTAATTTCCTTCACACCGTGGCAGAAATTGCGCCATTACTGTGGCGTGGCCTGTCTCACAGACTGGGCTAAATTTAGAATGCAGTCATTTCCCATGATCCCGAGCTCGGGCTAATACGCGGCATGGGCGTCCTACGTCCTTCATAGGCAGCGGGCAAACACTCGCACCCTCAGAACCTTTAATTTGACTCCTCAAATCGACCCACACCTCTTAAATCTCTGGAATGCTCGCCGCGGGCTTATAAAGCGCTGGAAACGTAACAAATTTGCTCCATCGAAAACTTCGGCTCGCATTGACGCGCTCACTGCAGAGGCTGCGGCATACTGTGCGCAGCTTGCCGATTCAAATTGGGCGGACACCTGCACGAAGGCGGCGAACCAGATGAGCTGTAAGCGCACTTGGCGGCTATTTCGTAGCCTTCTGGATCCCTCCAGCACTCGGGCGAAAACACAACGCCAGCTCCGTCGTGCTCTGCATTCCTATCAGGGCACTGCAGATCAACTCCCACAAGATTTGTGCGACTGATACATCTGTCTTACAACTGACCCATAGGCCCAGAATATACGTATTCCGGCACCCCTAACACCGATATCGATGCGCCATACACGCTTTCAAATTTACGGGCTGCACTGACGAAAATGTGACGGGGCACGGCTCCTTGGCGGGATGGCATCACAGTGTCACTTCTGGCTAACCTTCGCGACGAGGCACACCGCTCGCTGCTCCACCTGATAACTTAAAATGGAATGGCTCCCCACTGCCATCAGAATGGACGACATCACTCATCACGTTCATACCCAAATCGGGCAAACCGATCAGCATCGCGGCAGTGAGACCAATCTCACTAACTTCCTGCGCCAGAAAGTGCATGGAAACAATGGTCCGCGAACGCCTTTCTCTCTACCTGGAGGCCGGGTGGACCTTTGCCGACACGATGTTTGGCTTTAGCCCGCATCTGTCGGCGCAGAACATCCTGCTCCAGCTTCAACACGACATCATACAACCGACCACTATGCACTGTAACGATAAAGCCGTACTCGCACTCGATCTTAGAGGAGCGTTTGATAACTTCAAACACAGTAGTATTCTTTCTAGCCTCTCTACCACAAACTGCGGCCAGAAGACTTTCAATTACATTCGAGCCTTTCTATCTCATCGCACCGCTTTCATCCGCCTCGATTCCCATGGTGTACTCGTGTCACCCCTACTCTTTAACCTGGTCATGAAGAACCTCCCCTCCCTTCTGCGCGAAGTGGAGGGAATACACCACGCACTATATGCGGACGATATTACAATTTGGACCAACACCGGCTCCCCAGCACAAATCGAAGAGTGCCTACAAAAGGCTGCCCTTCTGGTGAACGCCTACGCTGCTTCGTGTGGCCTAGAGTACTCTCCAGCTAAATCAGCTATCTTCGGTATCCGACTTACTTCCACCCCAAGTTTTGCTTCCGTCTGGTCCCGTTCCATCAGTCGTGAAAATTCGAGTTCTTGGGCTCCACATCACTTCATCTTTGGACCCTAAGGACACAATAGCAAGCCTGCGAACAGGTGAGCCGTATGATACGGCAGGTATCTACCAAGCACGGCGGCTTCCATGGGACCCAGTCCATGCGGTTGGCCCATGCGTTTGTGACTAGTCGTGTCCTGTACGCCGCACCTTACCTTCGCCTGCGTCGTCACCACGAGCACCAGCTGGACGTCCTCCTTCGTTCAGTATACAAGCGTGCACACGACCTTCCCACTGCCACCTCCAACAGCCGATTCGCGGCACTGGGGGTACATAACTCCTTTGCAGAGCTGCAGGAAGCTCATCGTGTTATCTAAATTATTCGCCTGTCGCAGACGCCCTCAAGGCGACGTCTACTACACAGGCACGGTCTCAATGCGATCTCCCATGAAGATACTCCGACGCCCATACCGGAACTTTGGCGGCAAAAACTATGGGTGGAACAACTACCCCGCAACATGAACCCCGAGCTACCTCCCAGCCGTAGACTATCACGTTCCGCGGCCATTCAGGCGCGGCCCTTCGACCGCTCTGGCGTTTTCTACGAAGACGTTTCGGGCCCCTCCCCCTCAGGTCACTTGACGGCCGGCGTGATCACAGAGGGAAAACACGGTGATGGCCTCTCCTTTAAAGCCAACACTGTAACGCAAGTTGAGGAGGTTGCCATTGCTTTGACCGCTTCGCATCCCACCTCATGCATCATCCTGACGGACTCGCGCTCAGCCTGTTCCCAATACCTTCAGGGATCCATCGTCCCGCTGGCAAGTCAACTACTCCGGGCAGCCTCTTGGCGCTTCAACCCTTACCCCATTCGTATAGTAAGGACCACAGGCCACTCGCTCCTGCCCGGAAATGAGGCGGCGAACGCCGCTTTCCGCGCTTCTCTAATCCGGGCCGTTGTCCCTCCATGTCCCGAGTCGGAGTCTGGCAATACAATTCTGGCGCGCTTTCGCGGAATGCTTGCCTATTACCGTGCTTCGCGCCACCTGTACCCGCACCCCGCAAGTGGCCTGGAGAAAGCGGACGAGCAAATACTACGCCGCCTCACGACGAACACCTGTCTCAGTCCGGTGGTCGCCAGGCATTTTTTGCCAGAAATCAGTGGCACCTGCTGGACCTGCCAGGTCCTGGCCGACACCTACCACGCCGTCGCTTCGTGCCCTACTAACCCCCTTCCTTTTTCACCCCCTTTTCCCATCCCAACTAGACAGGCTTGAGAGGAGAACCTGCTCGGCTGCTCGACCTTGGATGCTCAACGCTCCTTGGTGAGGCGCGCTCGAGCAGCGGCCAACTCCATTCGCATCCTAGAACAGGTTCTTGCCACTCAGTTATGCACTATGCTGCAACTCTCTTGTACATTTTCTGTAAAAAAATGTTTCTACCACCACCTCTTTTTGTGAAGGAGGGACGCCGGACGCGCTGACACGCGCATGCGTCAAAGCAACGCAGCGCGGCTCACGCCTGCGAGTATATGGCAAGACCACCGCCTGGCATGGCAACGCTGGCGTGGCGCGACGAAATGAACGCCGGTGAGCACGCGCTCCGCGCTACGTATAAGTTTACTGGCACCTTGAATGTGGCATGTAGTCATGTTCTGACATGACGCGCATCTCATGATTATCATGTTAGCAGCAGTCGCATACCTTCGTCATCCATGCGTCACGTAATACCAAATTTGGCATATGTGAAGCAAGTTAAACCGCCGCGAGCGCATCATAAGTGTGGCATGTAGTGATGTTGTGACATGACACGCATGTCGTGATTATCATGTTTGTATGAGTCATTTACCTATGTCGTCCATACGCGTCGCGTAATACCGAGTTAGGTACATGTGAAGCTAGCGAAACGGCCGCGAGTGCATATTGAGCGTAGCATATAGTCATGTTTTTACATGACACGTATCTCATGACAATCATGTTTGCACCAGTCGCATACCTTCGTCGTCCATTCACGTACTGTAATACCAAATTTGGTATATGTGACGCTAGGGAAACGGCCGCGAGCGCATCATCAATGTGGCATGTAGTCATGTTACATGACACGCATATCATGATTTTCATGTTAGGGTCTGTCGCTTGTGTTTGCCATGCAATCATGCCACACCATGCAAGTTTTGCAACACGCCATATGAACGAAACCACTGCAAGAGTTGCAGGACCATGAAATCTAAATGATCACATTCCTGACATACATGTCACGATTTTCATGTTATGACTAGTGAAATATGTTTTTCATACAGTCATGTTCTGCCATGCCAAATTTGGTATCGATACAATTATCGAAACGGCTAGGAGAGCTAAAAGTCGTAGGCGTCTAGATAGATAGATAGATAGATAGATAGATAGATAATAGATAGATAGATAGATAGATAGATAGATAGATAGATAGATAGATAGATAGATAGATAGATAGATAGATAGATAGATAGATAGATAGATAAGCTAAAATTCGCCGAATTTTGCTAAGAAATGCGTCGCAATTAGAACTTAAACATCAAAAAGGTTTCGTCAAACTCATCGGCTCGCAACAGCTTCGACAGAGCAGCGGTGATGACACACCCTTTTCAAGAAAGAGAAACAATATTTATCCCGGCGATGATAAATCAGGACGGGCTTGAACCCCGGCCTTGGCATCGACCGCGAGCCCTTGGGCTCGGGCGGCTCCCTCGGCTCGCTGGACGTACCATAGTTGTTCTAATGCGGAGCTGAGCAGAGCCGCCTCCCAGCGCGCCCTAAGGTTCGAGACTGCCTCCTCGTTTGTACTGCTGACTGCGTCATTGAAACTCGAGCACTCCTGTAACATATGCCCCAGGGTTGCACGGGAATCGCATGCTTTGAATTTATCCGAAAGGAAAGTTTTTAAGTGTTTAAGTGGTAAATGATTTGACCGATCCATAAAAAGTTTGATCATTCCAATTCGTAACTGCATCAACAAGGCAAGCACACTAAAAACACGATCAAGCAATGTAATAATATTGGGCCCCTGTTAAGCGCTTGCCGGCTCTGCAATACCACAGCACAAGTCGTGAAAACGTCGCTTTGTGATCCGCATTGCAAAGAACCTACAAGGAAAATCATCACAGCGGAAATGTTGGCAAAATTTCACGATTTGTAACAATTATTCGTGATAATTTAATTCTCCCGTGAGAACATAGAGTTGTTGTTGTGACAGAAAACTTTGCCTTATTTGGTGGTTTCCCCAGCGTGCAGCAAAGAGAGACTACTGTCAAAAGTGGGGGAGGAGGGCTCACCCCCCTCACACTTTTAAGCTTTTCTGAGTGGGGGTGGGGCTCACGCCTTGTTTGCCCCCCCCCCCAGCTGATAAGCCTATGACGTGCTTCATATTTCATCGCGGTCAATTGCTTGTATTTAAGAGATGTAGTACTTAAATTGAAACCAGACACAGTGTGTGCGCCCCAGCTTCACAAACAATAATATGCAGAGGTGCAGTAACTGCCACCTATGAAACGAGAGACAAAGCTGTTGAAGCCGTCATTTGAAATAAAAGTTCGTTACAGCACTCAATTATAATTGTACTGGTGTTGCCGACTTTTTTACAATGCACATAATACTTTGCAGGTATCTGACCAACGTTGCAAATTATGCACTACTCTCGTACCTGGGGTTTATATTTCCACGTTCCATTTCCCACGTTTTTGTTATCGTCCCAAAACACCACACGATTCTCAGCGCGAACCGCGCCTGCAGTTTCGAGAAGGTTCCGGACTGTAGTAGATAAGATCACGCCCACTGTGCGAACGGTACAGATTGTTCTGGAACCTACGCCACCGCCAGCGATAACGCTAGAACATTCGACAGCAAGAATATAAATGCCGACGCGCTCCGCCGCTTGTCAGTTGTTGATCGAAGGCCGACACTCCGTTCGCCGCTATCAGTCCGAGACTGCAATCTGTGCAAGAATGCTGCTGTAATTTGACTTTCCGTTTACCGGGCACAGGTACGCCCAAATAAACAGTTAAATACCAACACGAAGTCTCCTGTCTTCGGCCACGTCACGACACCGTGACATCTGGTGGAGGTGCTGGGTACACGGCTTGACGGAGGCGTCCGGTACATGGAAGAAACAGCACCTCCACCAGCGCAGCCTCAAGTGGATTCGATCGCCGACATTGTGCGAGAAGAAGTCCGGCAATCGCTTCGAATTCCCAAAACACCGCTGCCCGAGCCAGAAACTATGAGCTACGCTGCTGCAGTGCACCACAACGCTCCTCCCCGTCCACGCCAAAACGCCACCCCGTCGCACTTCCGCCGCCAGACGCCACCGCCGCCACCACCCCCACCGACGTCCTACCGTTCCCCAGCGGGCCAGCGCAGTGCGCCGAGGAAAACGGACGTTTCGCGTGCACCTGACAACCGCCCGCTCTGCTACCACTGCGGCGAGGCCGGGCACACATACCGCCGTTGCCAGTACCGACAGATGGGACTGCGTGGCTTCGCCGTCAATGCACCGCGTCCGCAGCCAGGAGATCGGCCACGTGACATCGCTGACTACCTGGCAGGAACTCAATGGACACCACGAAGTCCTTCCCGTTCGCCGTCGCCCAGCCGCCGCATGTCACCGCACCCCCGGCAGTACTCTGGCCCAACGCGGGGCCGGTCTCCTAGCCCGTATCCGGGAAACTAAGGGCAGCAACCGATGGAGGTGCGGTTGCTGTGCGACGAACTACCGAAGATCCTCCGACGACGACGACGCCGCGACGGAGCTTTCCGAACACAACGCCAACCAGGCAAAGCCCTGACGGCGAAAGCTCACTTACCGAAGGTGGCCTGACGACGCAACATGAAAGCAGCGGAACAAGCCGACGCAGCCGTGACCCGACGCCACACCCTAACTGTAATGCGAGACGGCGAACTAGCGACCTCGATGTTCTTATCGACGGCCACAGTGTGACCGCTCTCGTCGATACTGGAGCTGACTATTCTGTCATCAGTAGGAACATATCCAAAGTAGGAACATATCCAAGTATACTGGTACAATGTCCTGTGCAGTACACAGAGCGCAACTGCTGCAGCCTTGGATGTTTGCCCCCATACCTGGAGCACATCATGCAAGATCTCCTGCTGCATGATTCAGCCGCACCCACTCATCACTATGGTGTTTTGTGGAATGGTAAAACTCCGGAAAGCCTACTTTAAGGTGTCTGCAGATGTACAGAGCACTACTAAGGCCCACTCTTCACGTCAGAGATCGTCGCAATTTGCTTGGTGGCTCAGAACCTCAGCGTTCATCAGTGCCTGTGGACCTTTCCAGCTACAGCGATGGTCTGGCAACAGCAGAAGTGTACCATGCACGATCACCTCCTGTAGTGTTTCACAGCAGGGTGCCCCAGAATGTGAGAGGCTTCGTATGAGCGTGAAACACAAGAAGCTCTTTTTTTTCTCATGGCAAAGTAGCCACATGAAATATGTTTGATCCTGCGCCAATCACCTGTACGTGTGTTCAACAGGATTTGTACACTGAAAAAACTGCTTTCTTGTTCATGGCAAGGCAGTCGCTTCCCTTGTGTTTCTTCTTATACCTATCACTTCGACGTGTGTTTTTACAGAAATTGTATATTTAAACAAAAGTATCGTTGTGTCCCTTCTTTGTTAGCATGCCAACTGAACCAGCCAGTTAGGCAAAAGTATGCTTATTTTTGCTTGCAAACCATTGTAGGACTAGTTTGTTGAGGCCACAGGAGCTCTGGAAAAAGCCTGCACTGTTTCACACCAAGTCATGCAACCTCGAATTTCATTCTATAGAGTTGCTTTCAACACTCTATTCACAATATCAGGCTAGCGAAGAACGTTCGATTACTTATGATGACTCTACGAACCTCTCAGCTGCTGCACAAAAGCTATTCGTCTAGTAGCCACTGCACTTATCAGTACTGCCACTGCAAAGTAAATTAAACTACGTGATATGCTACAACTTTTTTTAGATATCTGTTGCCATTGAGAGCTACTCATTCACGTGTCAAAAGCAACATGGAAGTATTTTCGAGAACTTTTTTAAAAAGCATCAGCGCACAGATAGATACGAAATGTGCACACGTAAAAAATGCAAACAAAAGCGCTGTACTGCAACTGATGATGTATTCAGGATTAGCCTGTCTTACGTATGACAACACGCATATGTGCACTGACACCAGTGACAACAATTAAGACTATAAAAACGAACACACACGCACACATAAAAATAAATACGTTGAAATCGTTTTGCTGATAAGAAGTTACAAAAGAAACAGTATGTGGTTATATACCAAGGTATTGGTGTGCTTTTTATGGAATCACACCGAGGGGCAGCTGACACATTTATCTTTCCACTTGTCCATTTCAATTGCTTTGATTATATCTCCCATTTTTTTCTTGTGTTACTTGCGCACAACCTTTGTAGTTTTCATAATGGGAGCAGAGCCACAATCTCAACAATGGAAGGTCAAATGTACAGCAACCTTGAGCTGAGACGTGACTGTTGTGCTAAGTTATTCGTGTGTTTAGGCGCCTGCCAGTCAGACAAATCTAGAGGTTTGTTACAGGTCAATGGGACCTTGTAGACCACCTGTTCCAAGCATTCGACGTAGTGGTTGCGGTGCTTGCTCTTGCGCGATTGCGTTTGCTTCTTGGAACCATTCAACTTTTTGTACAGGCTGAAGAGGTGCATTTTTGAGGGACTCTATGTGCTGAAAAGGTGCAAACCTCCAAACTCTAGGATTTCTTTGCATCAAACTGTTTTTCATTTTAAAAAATGGCAGCATATCCACGGAGTGAATGGTGGAGAGTGGGACGAAGCATTCGTCCGTCCATTCGTTCTTGCTTCCGTCCGTCCATGCGTCCATCTGTGCGACCGTTCATGCGTCCATCCACCCGTCCATGCGTGCGTCTGTTCGTGCGTCCGTCCCTTTGGTCGTCCATGCATCCGCCCTGCGTCCGTTTATGCGTTCATCTATGCATCTGTCTGTGTGTCCGTTCGCCCATCTTTTCTACACTCCAAGTACCACCATCTCACATCCTTTTATCATATATTCCCCATATAGAAGCACCGCCATCCAGCGCACATTCCAAGGACTAAATGAGAGGTGGCACACGCACACTTTTTTCCGCTTGCGCTTCGGGTCTATTTACCATCTTTAACCACCTCGAGTTCATGGTATATACTTGTTCACTGTATTCATGGCACTGCGGCCCAACGCTCGCTAAACCTTTCTAAAATCAAGGAGGTTAGGCCCAGCGAGTATACCGTAGCAACCTTTTCCTGTCAGATAGTGCTGAATGTACATGCCAATGGCTGCTAATGGGAAATGAGAGACAGGAGAATTCGGCTTTTACTTTCTTACGGCTTGCGCTTCGTATCTACTTCCCACCTTTAACCACCTCGAGTTCATTCATGGTATATACTAGTTCATTGTATTCATGGCACTGCGACCCAACGCTCGATAAACCTTTCTAAAGCCAAGAAGGTTACGCCCAGCGAGTATAACGTAGCAATCCTTTCTTGTCAGATAGTGCTCAATGTACATGCCAATGGCTGCTAATGGGGATCGCAGCGTGCGCGTTAACTAAAAGCTGAATGCTCTTGTCTCTCATTCCCAATTAGCAGTAATTGGCATGTACATTGAGCACCATTTTTCATTGTTCAACATCGCACAGAATAAAATCTCTCAACGGCACTACCTTGGAGGTCAAAATGTTATACTCATTACATACTACAACGTCTACGAGGGACGAACGGGTGCCGCTATAAGGAGCTTCGCACATAAAAAACTTTGTTGTCATACATAAGCCGGGTTATTCATAAATAAATAAGTTGCAGAACAGCACATGTGTTTTCGCCTTTGATTTGTGTGTCTTTTGTATCCTTGTGCGCGCTGCTTCTTCAAAGATAATGGCTCATTAACTAGCCTGTCAGCAGATATTAATACTTTCCCACGTTATCACCTTCGGGGATGCGTTATTTCTGTCGATTGAGATTCACCTCCGGACCATACCTTTCAGATTGAACTGATCATGCATTACCTATGGTCCTTAAACTTCTCCTATTGCTTGTACTTCCCGATATTTACATTACTCTTTTGTTTAGAATAGTCCGTATACAAATCTCTACCAAAACATATAGCCCTTAGTTAATGATCCCGACAGTTCAGTATGATGACATACAGCTTAGGTAGTTGGTATTTATTCCTTATAGAAAGACATGGTGTGCAAGCACGGACACGAGAAAGAAGTAGGGACACTGCAAACTCCTGAACTTGTGGCGTCCCGACTTTTTTCTTCTCTTCGTGTTCGCATGCCCTGTCTCTTTAGTATCATTTAAGTATCATAGTTGACGCATCGGAGACATTTTAAATAGCATAACTCGCCGTAGGGGCGAGTTGCCCCATTCAAATAAACTGTGCACGGAACCGCCACCACAACAAACAAAAACACACACGCACACACACAGAGAGAAGAAACAGACATGTCATTACAATCATTGCAATGCTATTCATCTCCGTCTCTTTTTTTATTATCGGCAGTGCCCATGGACGCCGCGGGCCTTGGGGAAATAGGGGCCGCTGCCGAACAGCCCCGAGTCGACGCGCGCAACTGTATCATGCGGGCGTCGTCCATCGAAACGTATACGTCGCCAAATCCACGCCTGTTCTCCTTCAATAGGTATGCGCATAGCTAAAACGTCAAGACCACCAAAGTGAAGCGTAAGGTTGCCTGATTGCACCGCAGTTAACAGGCCCAGGCTTAAACGGCTGCCACTTTACATGTTAGGGCGTTGGCCTTCGGCTGAAACTCGGGGGATAAAGGCACTCTGTAACAGCTCCTGTCGAACCACCGTGAGCAAGTCGCAAGCAACCCTCTATTTATGGGCACGATCAGTACTATTGTCCTCAGTCGCGGTCCACGACCCTGCCGCGGTGGTCTAGTGACTAAGGTACTCGGCTGCTGACCCGCAGGTCGTGGGTTCAAATCCCGGCTGCGGCGGCTGCGTTTCCGATGGCGGCGGAAATGTCGTAGGCCCGTGTGCTCAGATTTGGGTGCACGTTAAAGAACCCCAGGTGGTCAAAATTTCCGGAGCCCTCCACTACGGCGTCTCTCATAATCATATGGTGGTTTTGGGACGTTACACCCCACAAATCAATCAGTCGCGGTCCACTGCTGGCACTCGGTCAGTACAACTGCAAAACACCTGAAAAAATAACGAGCTGCGCTCTGTCGGCACTGGCTTGACTGGGTCGCTTAGTGGTGAGAAAACTTGCTGAACTTCAAACTGCATTGTCTGTTTCATGACTTTAAAGTAAGCGCATCACTTCCGTTTTATTTTTTATTTTTGTTGCATTTGATATTTCACAAACAAAAAGATGCTTAATTTCACGTTTCTCTTTCGTACGTCAAGTTGCACAAAGCCGTTCATGTGTTTGCGTCATCTCAGTGTACACGTCATGCCTTCGTCCAACTCGACAGAAACTGAAGAAAGTGCCGAATAGCACCCCCCTGGAACGAACACAGCATATACAGGTATGTAAATTACATGCACCATAACATCCTTTAAACATGTCTGATTGCATCTTATACAAGTCATGTATAGACAAGAGCACGTCTATCTCGCACCCATGTGTATAGGCTCGCGGCGGCACACTCTCGCACACAGACGCCGTTTTGTTTTGAACTGCCAACGTGTGTATCTGTGATGCCTAAATACATAGGAAGTGGTACTTTAAAATACGACAACGCACCTTTTCACGTCACTCCCGCTTACGAAAAGTAGTCTTAGAGCCCCTGCGCTGTCTTTGGACGCAAAAACAATCAGCGCAAGAGGAAGATCTTACTCAGCACTGTCTGTGAAGATCCCAACACAACGCGATAATCGTGCCGGTGTGGCATTTTCAGATTGCACAGGTTTTCATCCCTATAAAACACGGATCTCTTCTCCCACTGAATAATTGCAATCGATAGGAAAAACTACTAGCCCAGTAAATGCTTGCGAGTAAGTACACTTACTCCGTTTAGTCAAGCAAGAACCAGCTGTTTCGCTTTACAGCAGTAATTTGCGTGCAGTATGCTTGCAGCATATCTCGGCTGCGGCGGCTGCATTTCCGATGGAGGCGCAAATGTGTTAGGCCCGTGTGATCAGATTTAAGTGCACGTTAAAGAACCACAGGTGGGCGAAATTTCCGGAGCCCTCCACTAGGGCGTCTCTCATAATCATGTGGTGGTTTTGGAACGTTAAACCCCACATATCAATCAACGCTTGCAGCATGCGGTACCAAATCATTGCGGTACTATTTCGCAGGCCGCATGCCAATAATATAATACATTACGACTCGCATGCGCGCGCACGTGCTGCGCCGGTTTAGTGCAATCGTAACGGCGTACTATCACCATGCAAACAAACGTGATCAGCGGGTGACCTTTGACTCATTCGAACTGCGATGGGCCTACACTATCACTGTTGGCGCGAGCCGTCGTCACCGTAGCACTAAAATATCTCGCTTTGGCTTGCACTTTCGCACTGCATGTGCGTCCCGAGTGCCACACATAGCTGGCAAATGATAAACGCGTGCGGTGCGTGAGCAAGATATATGTAAACCGGTAGTGTAACTTCCATAGAAGCCCATGTATCCAGTAGTTGGCAGTTCGTTGACACCGTCGCCATCTACCTATGGAGGGGCGACTAAAAGCAAACAAAAAATTGGCCCCGTGTCTTCATGGTAATCTGCAAACGTCGTCGAAAGACGATAGTCTTGCGTGTGGAGAGAATGAACAAAACATTTATTTGACGTTCTGCGCAAGACAATCGGTGAGTAGTATTCTAGAGGCGCTGCATTAGAGGGCCTTGAGCATGCAGCGGAGGCGAATGAGCGCATCAAGTCACGTCACACGTGAGACATGAGCGCCATCTACCAGTTTTCTTAGAACACGAAGCGCACGGCCCTGAGACCGGCGTGCGGGCCCGTCTCAGAGTTGATAAGGTGTAGAACGCAAGGCCACGGGTAGGTGCCACCACCGTGTCATCTTCGCAAAGATTTGGAAGCACTCGCCTTTTCGTGCAAGCGTTGCATGGTCAGCGCAGCGTGATAAACGCTACGGTCCTTAGAATTACTTATGTATGCCTTTTCTAGTAAAAGAAGCACATTCAGAATATATACGTGTTCTTATGGTGCCTAAGATATGCGCAATAATTGCTTTTTAATTGACAATCGCACAAGTATGAACGCGGAATTTTGAGTAACATTGGTGGGCGCTGCGGATAGATTGGGCCGTTTAGGATATCGGCTGGTGCCGTTTAGAGGGCTCTAATCGCGTTAATAGTGGGCAAACACAAAAATGGACAGACAGACGTGCCCGGTTTGCGTTAAGATTGGGCAAACACAAAAATGAACTGACAGACAGACAGACAGACAAAAATTTTTGCGTCGAAGGTCCCCATGAAAGACTATTCTCTTTATAAATGAAAAGAAAATTGGAGGACGTCACAACCTGAAGTGGTGGCGATGTCGTGCATTTGCCCTACAAGGCGCGTGGCGCAAAATTTAGTTTTTCTTATTTGCTGACATCTTACGGGCCGCTATCAATACGCAACTTTATTGCGCCTTATGGCGTGCTAGTTACGAGCGCGAGAGATAAGGAAGACCAGGAGAAAAAACAAGATTGAGGAAGCAAGGTTGTTTTATTAGCCATATAGTGTATGGGATAAAAAACGAAAACTTTGCAGACAAAATTGTGATAAGACTTTTTTCGAGCACAAAAGCATAATAGTTCCCAAACTTATGTGTTCTAATTGTGTAAAAAAATTGCAGCATGATAGCAGCCTTAAGAATATCGCTTTTGCAGCCATAGAGTACAGCGTTTTGTTGCTTAGCGTCACCAAAAGTGAGAGCTCGCCGGCCGTGCGCCAGCGAAAGCAGTCACAGGAGCGGCTATCTACACATTCTCTGATCTAGTTCTTCTCTAAAGTATTACACCAGTGAACAGCATATGAGCAAATAAGTAAGCTACCGAAGGTGCGCAGAATCGTCCCGCCATGGTGGTCTAGTGGCTAAGGTACTCGGCTGCTGACCCGCAGGTCGCGGGATCAAATCCCGCCTGTGGTGACTGCATTTCCGATGGAGGCGGAAGCCCGTGTACTCAGATTTGGGTGCGCGTTACAGAATCCCAGGTGGTCGAAATTTCCGGAGCCCTCCACTACGGCGTCTCTCATAATTATATGGTGGTTTGGTTTTGAGACGTTAAACCCCACGAATCAATCAATCAAGGTGCGCATGTTAGTACCACGTAAAAGTGAGCGATGCCTCGTTGACCTAGCAGTGTGCCAAACTAAATACTACACCTACTGCCAGATTGCTCATATGGGGTATACGCTTTGTAGCCTTCTTGGCATGCGAGCAAAAAGTAAGGCTACCAACCTTTTAGTCAACTGGCAAATAAACCGTCAAGCAAATTTATAGCTAACTTGGACATATATAATAAAACGGCTATTATAAATTTAGTTGTTCGTTTTTTTTATTTTACTCCTCCTCACCTAGTCGCGCTTCAATCATCGGTGGGAGTCGATGCCTGCGGCAATATGTTGTCGACGCTTTTCGTTCCAAGTTTCGTAACCGATGTCGTTTGACTAGGGCATGAGCGCAAGCGAGATCGGAATTCCAGCGCTACGGTGACGCTGGCTTACACCACAAGTTTGGCCCTCCCAAAGCGCAGGCATGCCACAGTTAGAGTGAGCCGAAAGCAACATTTTCCGAAGTTGTCGTTTCTTTTCATCGCGATAATACGTACCTGATCAAGTTGCTACCACAGTCGGCAATACACGTGCTGCAGACATTCTGCACTATCATGGAAGGCCGCCTCGATGTTTCACACAATATTAGCACAGATTTCTAAGGGAGAAAAAGCGAGAAACATACAGCTGAACCAAGGGTGCAAAGTTCTGCGTTTGATTTGCGGAGTGTCTGCTCGGGTGGCAGTTTAGGGAGTTACTTCACGCGCTTCCAACTGAAGGCATGACATGCATTCTAAATTTGACAGCTCGCACTGACCTCCTAAGCTCTCTGTGTTCCGGTGTATATTTTGGCAGAATATGTTTGTGTTAAAGGTATGTATGTTAGCCCCTAGTAGCCTGTGTTTAATACGTCTCGTTCATATGAACATAACAGTTAATCTTTTCGCCAACGTGAGGCTAATTTTAAATGCGAAGCATTTCTTGGCGAACTTCGGTGGCTTTGAGCGTGTCTATCTATCTATCTATCTATCTATCTATCTATCTATCTATCTATCTATCTATCTATCTATCTATCTATCTATCTATCTATCTATCTATCTATCTATCTATCTATCTATCTATCTATCTATCTATCTATCTATCTATCTATCTAGCCACCTACGACTTTTAGCTTTCCTGGCTGTTTGGATAATGGTATCGATACCAAAATTCGTATGATATAACATGACTGTATGGTGAACACAACTGCCAAGTCGTAACATGAAAATCATGACATGCAAGTCATAAATGTCATGATTTGCATGTCATGGTCTTGCTGCTTTTGCGGTGGTTTCATTCACATGATATGTTGCAAAACTGGTATGGTATGACATGATTGTATGGCGAACACAAGCGACAAACCCTAACATGAAAATCATGAAATGCATGTCACGTAACAACACGATTACATGCCACACTCTTGATGTGCTCGTGGCTGTTTTGCTGGCTTTGTAAATACCGCATTTGGTATTTCGGGACGTGAATAGATGACGAAGGTATGTTACTGGTGCAAATACGATAATCATGAGATCCGTGTCATGTAACAACATGACTACACGCCATGTTCATGATGCGCTCATGGCCGTTTCGTAGCTTCTTATGATCCGCATTCGGTACTGCGGGACGTGGATGGATTACGAAGGCATGTGACTGGTGCAAACATGATAATCATGGTATACGTGCCATGTAAAAACATGACTACAAGCTTCACACATGATGGGCTCACGGCCGTTTTGCTAGCTTCACATGTACCTAGTTCGGTATTACGTGATGCGAATGGGCAACATAGGTAAATGACACATTCAAACATGATCGTCATGACATGCGTGTCATGTAACAACATGACTACGTCCCACACTCATGATGCGCTCGCGGTTGTTTCGCTGGCTTCACATGTGCCAAAATTGGGTATTACGTCACCTGAATGGAACACGAAGGTATGTAACTGGGGCAAACATGATAATCATGCGATGTGTTTCATATAAGAACATTAATACACGCCACTTTCAAGGCCCAATAAATTTGGACGTGAGTCAGCACCCGTGCGCAATGACGTTTGTTTTATCGCGTCACACCGGCGATGCCACGCCAGGAGCCGATATTCCCCTAGTAGAGATCAGTGGATCTGGCGATTGACCTTCATTGTGGTTCCGCATGCCATATATACTCGAAGGCGCACGCCCCGCTGCGTTGCTTTGGCGCATGCGCGTTTGAGCGCACACGGCGTCCATCCGTCACGAGGAGAGGCAGACGCGTGTCTGTCTCAGTAACATTGTCGGCGCGAAATGCATCATTGGGCATTTCGCGCCTGTTGACTCCAAGCCGTGCAAAGAACAAGAACAACAAACAAAGAACAAGATCGGAAAGAAGAGAGAAAAAGTAGAGCCAAGTATTGTATATTATAGCAAGTATGGTTGGTCCTGCTGCGTAAAAGAAACTATCATCTTCCTGAACCGGCACGTGATCTCTTCCTCGCTTCCGTAAACTTCGTTTTCTTCCCCTTCATCCTTGCTCCGAGAACTAGTTCGTTGATATGCCCTCATAAGAATGTTATAATCATAGTGAACTATATATGCCACGTTTGACACTTTCAGGTAATCCCATAAATACCGATGTGCTAGCGCCGCGGCGCACCAGTCTCGTCCCTACCCCCGGCGACGTCGTCATGCTCCAGCCATGCCGAAAGACGAGGGCAAGTGTCAGCCCCAGTTATGATTAAAGGTCCTGCCACCCAGTTCTTGGCCCGTCCCGCTGTGTCGGTGAGCGCTATCAGAGTAAGGAACATCATCATCATCATCTAATCAGAATTGCGATTATAATTGCAGCCGAGAGCTCTTGGCGTTGCATTTTCAAGAGCTGTTAATGTTTACTTCCAATCTATACTTCCGGAGTGTGAAAGACGTGAGGTAGCCCAGCGTGGGAAGCATGTTAGCGTGGCGTAATTTTCCATTTATTCATTCATTGTGAAACATGTGTGTCGCGCTCGACTAAATGGCAGGAGAGGAGGCGGCGAGCAAATACTCTCCCTACCTCCACTAACAAGGAACCCTGCGCAAGCCTATCACTCGCCCACCGTCACGTTTGTGCTCAGAATGGCTCAGGATGAGCAAACGCTATGTTACAGTTATTCTTAAATGCTGCTCTGATAGAAATGTTTGTTCAGCGTTTTTGTAGCCAGGGATTAGTAGTAGTAGTGATTCTTGAACGCAAGGAAAAAGGAGCTAATTTCTGTCTGCTTTGTAACTGACACTGCTAAGCTCCTTGTAGGGGATGGCGTAAGGAAATAAAACATGGTAGAAAGAGAAAGTTAAAGATGCAGCACTCACCACACAAGTGTGTAAGAAGAGGAGATAGGGAAGATGGGGGACACGGTAAAAGGAGTCCGAGAACGGAGCACTGATCGGCGAGAGGTATACACGGCACCAGAAGTTCGCGGACGGGGGCCCATCAGCGAGAGCTACGCGAACGTTGGAGACCGCCGATGACAAGCGTCCAGAAAGGTAGAAGATGTCGTTATTGTATTATTTATGTAGCGGAATCATCCCGCTTATTGTCATTTGCTGTTATGTACAACCGCCCTTTCACGAGGTGACAGCAAGAATGCTGTGTGGTGATCGCCAACTCCACTGCAGACGAGACTATGTCGTGGCATAGCGGAACTGAACGAACGACAGGTTGGTAAAAATCGAGCTGCCCAGCGTTCTCGGGCATGGCGGCAAGAGACGAGAGCGTTCGTTCCAGCTGCCGAGTTCAGCTGACCTAGTACAGAACACCGTGACCATCGTCGTCCTCTTCCTCAGAGCGCAAATACACAAACCCACAAGTGCACTACAGTAACGCTGCCTACTAAGCTACCACTACTTTGCTGAGCTTAACACTGCCCTAACCTCTACCCTGACCACTTCTTTGACGCATACCTTCACCATTACCTGACCACTTTGCTGCTCTTTATTCATAATTGTTATATTATAACTGATGTGTATACGTTTATTCATCCCAACGCCTACCGTCTGTGTTCCTTTGATTCCGCTCCACTGATTTATTCCTTAAATATTTTTGTGTATAGCCTTTTCTGAATAGTACTTCGGGAAACTACTAATATTCACTCATCTTTTATTGGCTTAAGCACACTCTTCTTCAAAGTGGTGTGGACGAGGCCCGCGTTATTTTCCTGTTATACACGCGCGCAGTTTCTCTGACACGCATACACACGCGCGCAATTGCATACACAAATGAAGTTTACACATGTAACATCAAATGAAAACATGGTTGGAAACACCTAGTGAGTACATGAACAAAACTTGTGCCCGAATCTTTTCGCGCGCCTTACTGGCCCACGTCGCAGCCAGGGTGTTTACTTTGCTAACCGTTTTCCGTGTAATCTCAGCGGTGATTTCCGTCGCCCAAAGCAGGAAGTCGTGTTGCCAAAGGAAGGTCGTTTCCGCCGTCACCTAGGCTACGCCCTGAAAGGAGCAAATGCTCAAGGTAGCTTGTTTGCCCTGCTGCTTACGCCAGATGTTATCCAACAGAGAAACATCACCTTATATAGAAGCTCACAGCGATCACAGGAGATTAGCACAGCGAGAACTTCACAGTGTTGACAGAAGAGCGTTGTTGAAAGGAAGCATATATTTGCACTAACACAGCAAAATGAAAGTTCTGAGATTAATCGAATCGATCATAGAACTGTTGGTCTTCCAATATCCACATTTTAGAAAACTTTTTGTGATATATATATATATATATATATATATATATATATATATATATATATATATATATATATATATATATATATATATACACATATATATAAAGAAGTGTATACCTAAGGGCTCGTTTTTTTCGTGTTTTAACACAATATTAATGAGATCTAACAGACAATAATGCCAAGGAATGTACAGGGGAAGCTATTAGAACCAATGAAATGTAAATAAAAGAAAGAAAAGTGGATGAAAAAATAACCAGCCGTGAGCAGGAATGGAACCTACGCCCTTCGAATAACGCGTTCGATGCTCTAACCACTGAGCTACCACAGCGGCCTTCCCTCCATCCTCTTTTTTGGGTTTATATGTGAATTTAGAAGTAGGAGTGACAGTCAGTGCCATCTATAAGCCAAGCGACGAGTGTGAAAACACTCTTTTATGCGCATGTTTGGCGTCACATAGCACGTGAACTTATTATGAGCGGGCAGCTGATTAATAGTCTCTCGTATACGACCTAATGACACAAAGTCTGCCAGTACGAGACCCTCGTTTAATGAAATAAGGGAAAGAAGTGTATAGATAAGGGCTCGTTTTTCCGTGTTTTAACACAATATTAATGAGATCTAACAGACAATATTGCCAAGGAATGTACAGGGGAAGTTATTAGAACCAATGGAATGTAAATAAGAAGAAAGAAAAGTGGATAAAAAATAACCAGCCGTGAGCAGGAATCAAACCTACGCCCTTCGAATAACGCGTTCGATGCTCTAACCACTGAGCTACCACAGCGGCCTTCCCTCCATCCTCTTTTTTGGGTTTATATGTGAATTTAGAAGTAGGAGTGACAGTCAGTGCCATCTATAAGCCAAGCGACGAGTGTGAAAACACTCTTTTATGCGCATGTTTGGCGTCACATAGCACGTGAACTTATTATGAGTGGGCAGCTGATTAATAGTCTCTCGTATACGACCTAATGACACCAAGTCTGCCAGTACGAGACCCTCGTTTAATGAAATAAGGGAAAGAAGTATATACCTAAGGGCTCGTTTTGCCGTGTTTTAACACAATATTACTGAGATCTAACAGAGAATAATGCCAAGGAATGTACTGGGGAAGTTATTAGAACCAATGGAATGTAAATAAAAAGAAAGAAAAGTGGATGAAAAAATAACCAGCCGTGAGCAGGAATCGAACCTACGACCTTCGCCTGTACATTCCCCTGTACATTCCTTGGCATTATTGTCTGTTAGATCTCATTAATATTGTGTTAAAACACGGAAAAACGAGCCCTTATCTATACACTTCTTTCCCTTATTTCATTAAACGAGGGTCTCGTACTGGCAGACTTTGTGTCATTAGGTCGTATACGAGAGACTATTAATCAGCTGCCCGCTCATAATAAGTTCACGTGCTATGTGACGCCAAACATGCGCATAAAAGAGTGTTTTCACACTCGTCGCTTGGCTTATAGATGGCACTGACTGTCACTCCTACTTCTAAATTCACATATAACAGAGAATAATGCCAAGGAATGTACTGGGGAAGTTATTAGAACCAATGGAATGTAAATAAAAAGAAAGAAAAGTGGATGAAAAAATAACCAGCCGTGAGCAGGAATCGAACCTACGACCTTCGCCTGTACATTCCCCTGTACATTCCTTGGCATTATTGTCTGTTAGATCTCATAATTATTGTGTTGAAACAGGGAAAAACGAGCCCTTAGGTATACACTTCTTCCCTTATTTCATTAAACGAGGGTCTCGTACTGGCAGACTTGGTGTCATTAGGTCGTATACGAGAGACTATTAATCAGCTGCCCCCTCATAATAAGTTCACGTGCTATGTGACGCCAAACATGTGCATAAAAGAGCGTTTTCACACTCGTCGCTTGGCTTATAGATGGCGCTGACTGTCACTCCTACTTCTAAATTCACATATAAACCCAAAAAAGTGGACGGAGGGAAGGCCGCTGTGGTAGCTCAATTTTTAGAGCATCGGACGAGTTATTCGAAGGTTGTAGGTTTGATTCCCGCTCACGGCTGGTTATTTTTTCATCCACTTTTCTTTCTTGTTATTTACATTCCATTGGTTCTAATAACTTCCCCTGTACATTCCTTGGCATTATTGTCTGTTAGATCTCATATATATATATATATATATATATATATATATATATATATATATATATATATATATATATATATATATATATATATATTATATATATATATATATATGAAGTCTTGGTTTGGATTACCTTTTATTAGGCCCGAGGAACCGGCAGCCGACAGCTACGATGAATGAGCCAAGATGATGATGCTAGGCGACAACGATGAGGATGCATGAGCCACACATGATAATGATGATAATGTACTGGTGAAGAGGATGCGTATACTAAATGCCCACACCGATTCCGCCCACGTGAAAGCGGCCAGCCTGGCCGCGGCAAGTCTAGGGGACAAAGAACGTCGCATCAAGGTCTTCATACGGGAGACATGGCGACCTCTGTAGTTCGATAACAGCGATCTGCTGGGGCTACAAGTGGCGTCACGCGATAATTCACTGGTGAAGTCTCTTCAAGAACTGTGTACGGCCCGATAAACCGAGGCTGAAATTTGTCACACAAATCAGGTGTGCGAACAGGTGTCAAAAGGAGCACTTCGTCTCCAGGTTGGAAGGATACAGCACGATGCGATTCATCATAAACTAGCTTTCTGTCTTGCTGGCGGGCTTCAGTGTTTATACGAGCACGTTGGCGGCACTGTGCAAGTCGTGAAACGTATTCCTCTGAAGAGGATGGAGATGAATTCGCTTGGCAGGTAAAGAAAGAGACGTCCAGGAAAGAAGTAGGGGAGCGTACATAAACTAGGTAAAATGGCGAGTAGCCGGTTGTCCGCTGAATGGCCGTATTGTAGGCGAAAGTGACGAATGTTAGAACAAAGTCCGAGTTTTTGTGGTCTGGTTGAGTATAGGCGGCGATCATATCAGCAAGAGTGCGGTGGAATCGCTCAGTGAGGCCGTTAGTCTGGGGATGATAACTAGAGGCAGTCTTGTGAGTTGTGCCGGAGGCGTGAAGAAGTTCGTTTACTAGTTGTGAAAGGAAAGCCCTTCCACGGTCACTGAGCAACACACGTGGAGCACCATGACGTAGTTTAATGGCTCGGAGGATAAAATCGGCAATCTCAGAAGCTGAACCAGTAGTAACGGATGCCGTCTCGGTGTAGCGCGTCAAATGGTCAACGGCTGTTACTATTTACCGGTTTGCAGCAGCACTGACTGAGAGGGGGCCATAAAGATCGATGCCTACAACTTCGAATGGTGTTACTGGGCACGGAAGAGGCTGTAGTGTACCGGCGGGAGCAGATGTTGGTAGTTTTCTACATTGGCAGGTAGTGCAGGACCCGTCGTACCGAGCTACACTAGTGGTAGTGCCTGGCCAATAAAACCGACTTCGAAGGCGATCGTAGGTTTTATGGTAACCAAGGTGACCAGCAGTCGGATGGTCATGAAGCGCTCTGAGGACTTTGGACCAAAGCGATCGGGGTAGAACGGGAACCCAGCGCTGACCATCAGGATGGTAAATTTTGCGGTACAGCACCCAGTTGTCCAGCTTAAATTGCGATAGTTGGCGATGGAGCCTTGCATTAGGTGGACGGGAACTGCCAGTGAGGTAGCCTATAATACGTCGACAGTATGGGTCAGCCAACTGTCGAGAAGGAAAATCGTGGGGGTCGTCCGAAGGCAGTTGGTCCATAGAGGTGAGAGAGGAAACCGCCGAAGACGTGGACTCCGAGGGCGTGTTGTGCAAGTTGATTGCGGAAACCCTGAGTGGAGTCGCTGGTAGTGGGCAGCGAGAAAGAGCGTCGGCGTCACTATGCTTCCTGCCACACTTGTATACGATCTCAAAATCATATTCTTGGAGGCGTAGAATCCAGCGTCCGAGGCGTCCTGACAAGTTCTTGAGTGTCGAAAGCCAACATAAAGCGTGGTGGTCGGTCACAATGGTGAAATGGCGGCCATGCAGATATGAACGAAATTTTTGTACTGACCAAACGATGGCGAGGCACTCCTGCTCGGTGATCGTAGTTCCTCTCAGCTGCGGAGAGGACGCGGCTGGCGTATGCAACGACTCGCGCTCGCGAAGAGTTGTCACGCTGGAGGAGCAAGGCTCCTAAACCACGGCCGCTAGCGTCTGTGTGCAGGAAGGTCGGTGCATCATCGTGAAAATGAGAAAGTACAGGGTCGGCCGTGAGGGCACTCTTCAACCTGTCAAAAGCCGATTCACATTCCTGAGACCACTGAAAGGGCATACCGGAAGCAAGTAGCTTATGAAGTGGTGCGGCTATGGAGGCAACGTTTTGTATGAATCGCCGAAAGTAAGAGGTGAGACCAAGGAAACTTCGCAAATCTTTCGGTTTGTCAGGGCGAGGGAAGCGAAGCACTGCAGCAGTTTTATCAGGGTCTGGACGAATTCCGTCCTTGCTCACAACAAGACCGAGTACCTTGATAGATCTGCTGGCAAAATGGCACTTTTTGGTGTTAATTTGAAGACCAGCGCCCGCAAGACAAGTCAGGACCTTGTCCAAGCGTTGCAGATGTTGAGGAAACGTCGATGAAAAGACAACAATGTCATCGAGGTAACATAGGCAAGTCTTCCATTTCAGGCCACGCAGCACGGTGTCAATCATGCGCTCAAAAGTTGCGGGCGCATTGCATAGACCGAACGGCATAACTTCGAATTCGTATAGGCCGTCCGGGGTTGCAAACGCAGTTGTTTCTTTATCATCTTCGTGCATAGAGATTTGCCAATAGCTGGAACGCAAGTCGAGGCTCGAAAAGTATTCAGCACCCTGTAAGGAATCTAGGGCGTCGTCGATGCGTGGCATGGGGTGTACGTCCTTCCTAATGATCTTATTGAGTGCTCGGTACTTGACGCAAAATCGTACGGAACCGTCTTTTTTACGCACCAGAACCACTGGAGACGACCAAGGACTGGTTGAGGGTCGGATTATCGCCCGTTGCAGCATATCGTCTACGTTTTCCTCAATGATTTTTCGTTCGGCTAGGGAGACGCGGTACGGACGACGATGCACGATGGATGTTCCGTCGGTCTGAATACGATGTGCTGTAGCAGTTGTCTGACCCAGGCTGGGTGAATGAACGTCAAAAGAGTTTGCATGCTTTTGCAACAAATCAAGCAGCGGCTGCTTCTGCGAGTCTGTCAAGTCCTTGTTGATGGCTGCTGTAAAGGCCGAGCAAGCAGGATGATCTCCAGGATGGCCTTTAGGGGAGGCAGGGGTAAGAGGCACGACGCACACAGGCTCCAGATCGGCAACGCAGGCGACAGTAGTGCCCCACGGCAGTAAAATTTTATCTGGTGTGGTGTTCGTAGCAGCGAGGACAGCTGATCCATTGTTGAAGCGAGCCACACCTGATGCGAGAGCTATGCCTTTATTAAGGCAACGCGGTGACGGAGTGACCAAAATGTCACCAGAGTCGACATCGTTGGACAAAACTGTAACTAATTGATGTTAGTTTGGTGTTAACTCGATGTCTACAGCAGCGATGAGTCGAAGTGGCCTGTAGGTTTCGTCGTTGAGCAAGTGGTCCGTGTCAGTAAGATGGACGACACGTTGTGCACAGCAAATAGCCGCAGAAGCAGAGGAAAGAAAGTGCCAGCCTAAAATGAGTTCATGGGAGCACGGGGATAGCACAGCAAATTCTATGTGATGAAGAATTTCGTCGATTAGTACACGGGCAATACAGAGAGCGGAAGGGCGAATCATTGTTCCCTGGGCTGTAACCAGTGTTGGTTCATCATAAGGCATCGTGACTTTTCGAAGACGGGCACACAAATCAGCACGAATAACAGAAAACGCAGCTCCAGTGTCCACCAAAGCATCAACGTCCACTCCCTCAACTGTGACCGCAATCATATTGTAGGGGCACGCTGGAGGAATTGGAGTCCTGTGTTGGAATGCAGTTTGTCCTCCAAAAACTGCATCGCTTAGTTTTCCGGACGCCGATCAGAAGTAAGGGAAGCAGGCTGAAGAGGAGAAGAAGAGCGACGGTAAGGCGACGGTGAACGGCGTCGGGTTGATCGGTGACTACTGCGCAGTTCACCCGATGCTGGCGGAGATGGAGACCGACGCGGCGGTGACGCATAACGGCGGCCCTGGTACAAGGCTCCTGCGGTATAGTCCCGTTCGCATATGTCATACCCTCGGCGCTCGTCTTGCTGGCGCTTGCGGCAAAAGCGTGCAATGTGACCACGATAGCCGCAATAATAGCACGTAGGCCGAGTCGATCGATGAGGAGGGTAGTAGCTTGCGCTAACTGCACCAGGAGAGAGAGAAGTCAGAGGGACAGGTGACGGCTCACGCGGTGGTGATGAAAAGCTCGTGGGAAAGCTTGTGGGAGGTGCGGCAGCAACCGACGCGTACGTTCGTGGCGGGGACGTCGAGCTGACGGTGCCTGATGGCCCACAATATATATATACATATATATGTATATATATATATATATATATATATATATATATATATATATATATATATATATATATATATATATATATATATATATATATATATATATGGGAAAGAAGTGTATACCTAAGGGCTCGTTTTTTTCCGTGTTTTGACACAATATTAAGGCGATCTAACAGACAATAACGCCAAGGAATGTATAGGGCAAGTTATTTGAACAAATGGAATGTAAATAAGAAGAAAGAAAAGTGGGTGAATGACTGAACATTTGCGCAGTTGTACGTTGCATATGCATATATAGTTGTGTTAGCAAGTGCCCCGGGCATGTATGTAAACACAGTCTCGCTACGAAACAACTTCATATAGAGAGGTTCTTGCGGTGACTTCAAGTAGAGGGAGAACATGAATGTTTTGCTTCTGTACTGCACTATTCCTCGAATTACCTTACCGCTTTGTTTCCTGCCTCACAACTTCAATCGCGGCAGCCCACCGCGGAATCCGGCTTTGTTGTGATCATAATAAAAGGGATCAGCTGCAACTCAGCTAGGTTTCGTGGTGAACACGCACGGGCAAACACGAATGCTGTCAGCCTCTTAACGGCGCTCTAGTCGCGTTGCCACGTGATGTAATTGCGACTAGTGGGAGAGATCAGAGTGGAAGAGTGCGTGCCAGCAGCGTGACGCCGTCAGCTGCGGTCGACGCGTCGACCACCTAATGATCTCGCCGGCGTGTTGTGCTCGAGCGTTGGTGACAGCCGCGGCTGACATCGCCTACGCTTCTCGACTGTGCTGCTTTCACGTGTCGCGACAGCTCAACTGGTGCGTTCTGTTCCAACGCTTTGTTCACCGCAGCAGGATGCTCGCATTCGTCTTACTGTGCTGCCACCGTTTTCATGGATGTCAGGCACGCGTAAACGTGCTCTGATGACAGGTAACAAGTTGCGCGTGTGGAGGGAAAGGACATGCTCGCGCGTCGGCCAAATGAAAGCTTTACTGATTCCTGCTTTGCGGTAAGTTACGTCATGATGCTTGATTGGACGAATACCTGAAGTGGGGAACAGCACAGTAAAATGTTTTCGTAGCTTACGTACGCCCTAGCCACAACAATGACAACAAAACATACACACGTCGAAGTCGCTTTAATCAACTTTTCATGCATGCTGAGCACATAGACCTGCATCGTATCCTTTAGCGATGTGGTTAACGCTAGGGTGCTGATTTGTGCGTCATTATGCCGTTTTTTTTCTCGGAATTGGATGTGATCACGTGTCAACTCGAGTGATCGGGTAAAACCACAAATCATCACAATCATCGTCATCATGGCCGTTGCTGTCTTTGTCCCCTTCATGGTAACAGGCAAGTGGCGAACAAACAAGTAAAATAGCCCGAGCTATACCAACACGCACTACAAGAAGATGAAGTCGCGTAGTTCGAAGCACGGGGCGTGGGCACGTTGGGAAGCGTGTCTCAGGAGGATGCTGTACCAGGACACACGCTTTACGTGGAGACAGTGAAAACTTATTCGTGTGACAGCAGTCTGCCCAATTAGGGTTTCATTCGCTTAAATACATCAGATGGAGAGATAGTATCATGCCGCCCGTTGCTGTTCAAAAAAGGTTTTTAATCCTCATTAGTTCGTTAACCGAAAAAGACAACCATGCACATATGAACCTGCATGATCCAGAAACTGCAAAACTCTTTAATTGTTAGAATGCTGCATGCCACTAAAAGGAAACAGCGCAACGGAACAAATGGCGCAGCACGTTAGAAATGGTCAACATTGGTGAAAGAGAAACGAATTTCACGAGGCAAAGCAGATCTATAATGGGTCTGGAGAAATTGCACGCATTGCGCTAATAACACAAGAGCAAATCTATCGATAGAGGGCCGCCGAAGCGTTTGATAATAAGCTCACTGATGTTTATGCCCCGGGGTAGCGGTCTAGTGGCTAAGGCTGCTGACCCCACAGGTCGCGGGATCAAATCCCAGCTTCGGCGGCTGCATTTTCGATGGAGGCGAAAATACTGTAGGTCCGTGTGCCCAGATTTCGGCGGACGTTAAAGAATCCCAGTTGATCGAAATTTCCGGAGCCCATCGGTACGGCGTCTCTTATAATCATATGGTGGATTTAGAACGTTAAACTATACATATCAATCATAAATCGCCAATGTGTAGGATGGGATCGAATAGGGAGCATTCTAAAAATTCTGATGCTTGGCATCTTTGAGGTGTAGTATCAACATCGCTGCATTTAAAATGCACGAAAGTTTACTTAAATTTGTTTGTTGTAAATGTGCGCATAAATTTGGTCGTAAATGTACGTACGTTCCTTGAGGTACTAATTTTTGTTTTGTTATTTTTCCCTAGAGAGACAAGGGAGTTTGATATGTCATCCATAATAAATTCCTGGAACAGATCAGTGTCGGTAATGGAAAAAAAAAGTATGCTACAGGTGAGGGCTACAGAATAATTTCAACAATCTAGAGTTCTTCAACCTGCACTAATGGTACCGTACGCGAGTAAACAATATAATTAGGGGGGTTTTGTGTGCCCCAAAACACGTTATGATAGTAAGAGACGCCGTAAAAAAAGCTCAGAAACCCTCGACCACGTGGGTTAACTAAAAGTTCAGCGCAATCTAAACACGCGGACATCTAGCACTTCGCTTGCACCGAAATGCTGCCCCCGTGACCGGGATCCGAACCCGCTACCTTCACATCCGCAGTCAAGCAGCATAAGGACAAGACCACTGCGGGGAGTCACTATACACGAGCGTTTTCTCACCAAGCCGTCATTGTAATGCAGCTGCCGCAGTTCAGATTTAAACGCCAGGAATCGCGCTCAGCTTTCCAAAGCTCTATGTACAGTGAACCCAGGCTTCGAGTAGACAGAATACACAGTTCCTTCTCTAGAGCCACAAAATAAATATACTGCCATAAAAGGCATCACTACCCGTGTCTTTTTTCTGCGGTTTCCTGTACCAACAGCCATAAAATAAGATGTATTATACAGGACGCTTCATAACGTGCCATAAATTGGTTTTATGTCACGCGTCAAGGCCTTTTCTTTTATCCGGGGAGACGCGCGGTTCTTTTTCGAAAGAAGGAAAAGAAATAAAATGTGAAATCCGCGGGCCCTTTCAATCCTGTTTTCCCTCATCTTCTCCTCCGTTGTTGAGTGTACGCCTCTTCAAAGCGTTATGTGGGATCAAAAGCGACGACCGTGGAAGGCTCACAAGGCGCAAGGATTTGCGGCGGAGGCGCCGAAGCGTGTGATTATACGCTCGCTAGTGTTTAGACGTGCCCTAAAAGGGAGCGCTCTGAAAACGTGCGGCGTACAGATAAAGACAGCATAAAAATAGCGAAGTGTGGATTTCCAGCTGGTGGGGAGAAAAATGATGTAGAACCTCGAACCAGATTTTTCATTTGTTGAATGTCATGCTTTCGAAGAACAGCCACTGTGGTTTACTTAAAGAAAAGAAGAACAATGTGATTCTGATAGGCTTAAAAAAAGTGCAACGGCAATGCTTTTCATCTTTTTTTTTCTAGGCGGGTCTCTTTATCCGATCAACAAGAGAAGTGAGGGCGCAACTTGCGAGGCCTGTTGCGCAGCTCAAGCTGATGCGCTTTGACGTGTTGTGGAGTCTGTTGCGAAAGTTATAAGGACACGTTAAATTCAAGTCCGCTCGATTTCGTTCATTTGTACTCGATACAAAAAGCCACTAATTGTTAAAAGGCGACGGGACTTGCAGCCAATGTTTGCTTGCTGTCCAATCAAGTAAATACGTTTAACGCTTGAACATTGGCATATGTCAATAATGGTAGTAGATGAAACTCAGAATTATGCAAATAGTTCAAATGCACTAGAAATGGATGCGTTGAAAAATAAATTTTGCGTAACAGAGATTTAGAAAAATAAAAGTAGTTAAGTTAATAAAGCGGAAGCAGATGAATTATAGTTCACAATTGAAAGCGAGACTGTCGAGACACGTTTTGTACCGCCTATAGGTGCCTGCTCCAGGGGACAAATTCTCGCACATTTAATATATGGGCAACAGAATTCCACAAGAAAATATTGTCAAGAAATTTCGAGAAGTACTCAGATCGTTACCTTGCACCTCCACCAAATAGTTAGGATAGTGAGAATATCGGAAATAATAAAGAAAGAAATGTATTTAAATATTATGCGTGGGGAGTCCTTCAGCCATGATGGCCAAACAACGACAACGCAAGCCCTCTTGCAATTGTCATTTTCATCGCCTCGGTAGATCATTCCTTCTCATTCGTCTTGGCTTGTAATGTTATATTGGGGTGCGGAATATTACAATTTGATCTTCACCAATCAGTAAGCTTGTGGAACCCTTAGGATAATTGTGTCCCGGTAGTACGAAACATGTGATTCACCACATTCTCCTCTTACCCTCACATGAGGCAGAAATACGGATAATAAATAGCAAGTTTGAGAACTCTTGTGCTCAAGATGCCTGTGCATTTCATTTGTTATGCTTCTTTTGTATAAGCATGGAAAAGTAACCAAAACCATCTCGCAGAACGCACAACTGTTTACACCTTATTAAGTTTGATAAATGAGTGACTGCACTGGAAACGACAGAATGCAGTCATGAACGTAACGTATACCATAATGTTTTTAGTAATTAAAAAGCGAGAATACTTCAAATGCCTTTCTGATGGCTGTAACCAAAGTTGAACGAAGTTGAACAAAGATAATAGTGCACGAGTGGAAATGAATTTCTAAAGGTTCTTCGGTGTCATGAGCATATCACCTGGTGGCAGAAGGACAAGAAAAGGTAAAAAAAAGCAGAGAAATGAACAATATCAAGAAATAAAGAAAAAATAAAGAAGAAGATCATGGAAGCTAACTTGAAAAAAAAAGAACACAAAGAAAAAGAAGTTGAAGAAAGAATACGATTGGCGACGTGACGGGTACAAAAGCGAAGACGAGAAAGAGGAGGCTATAAGTGGTGAGAGGCAGATATACGTTTTAAACATTTTCTTTCATCTAATTTTTTTATCATCCATTTAATAACCGCAGTTTTAATCTAATGACCCCTAGTTTCTTGCCGAGCCCGCCCTCCCCTCCCCTCCCCGTGATGGGTACGAGCCAAACTCAAGCACAAGCAAGAAGCATGTAGTGGCAGCGGCACGGAATTCGATGGAAGTCTGCCAGCACAGCTCCTGGCGAAGGGCACCTGCCTTCTCACCAACGCCTCTTTGCTGTGGGGTGCGACCAGGAAAAGAACTCGGCTAAGCGCCGTTATTCTTCTCAGGACGCGCATAATGTGCTGCGGCTTTGCTCTGTAAGGCGTACATTACAAGTACGCCTTACAACGCTGTGGTGGAGTGACACTGCAGGGACCCGACGCTGTAGCTGTAGGCCATGCACCCGCGGCGCGACGCACTTCATAGAAGCGACGAGTCTGAATGACTCGACTCCAGAGCTGCCACCACGTCAGGCCTTGCTCCTGTACTGTAAATATCTTTCTAGTTTGTGTATATTGTCCGTGAGGGACCGTTATAGCCTAGGTTTCTCTTATGCTGCTACTTGGGGTTATTCATAATGTTTACTATTGTCATAAAGATTTTTCGTTCTCCTTTCGTCACTATGACGTGCTTAACATCTAGAGACCATGACACTCGGCTAAATTTAGGTAGCTTCACTCGTATCGCCATAGAGTGCCGATGTTAAGAAGTTTGACCGATGGAGGCGTTTTTCCGGCATCACGCTATGAGCGCATATCGGTTTCGGGCACACTCCATCATTTTATCCCGCTCTCGGCTGTAGCTGCTTGCTTCTTCGGTGCACCACTCGTCGGCTGCCTTCGATCCGCCGGCCCGAGTTGTCTTCACGGAGCCGCATGCATTTAAGCTGTTGATGGATGTCGGTGGCGCTCCGACAGCAAGCGCAAAGTTACCGTTGCAGTACCTGTCCCGACGCAACCAGAACGCGTGCGTTCGCGAGAGTTGTTTCACTTCTGTGAGCGATCTGAGTTCGTCAGCCTACTTGACTTTATTTACTTACAGTTTCGTGCATGTCTTTGCACCTCTTCGACCCTTATGTAAATATAAAAGGAGGAAAAAATGTTCAGAATAAATGGGAAAATTTCAAATATAGGCAGTTTGGCCGAACCTTCCGTCAAGGGCTGCGATGGCACGAGCGGCTCGCTGGGCGTGAAAAAGCAAAGGTATTTTACTCGGCTTGTGTTTGTCTGCAAACGGCTTCCGCTTCCTGTGAAACATGTGTGGTTGCTTAGAAATGTGTAGGCTCTTGATACGCGTGGGTCTCGGTGTGCTTCAATGGACTTCCATGTACTTCTATGTATTTCCATGTACTTCCATGTACTTTATGTATAAGCTCAGTATTAGTTCGTCTGAACACTACGGACAGGTTTCCCTCAATTTTTTTGTATGTATTCTGCATAGGTGGCACAAATTCAGAAAACTGTTGCTTTGTATGCTTATTTATTCCCTGCTTTGTGGCTATCCATGTCGAAGGTCATATTCTCTTTTTTGCTTCCTTGGCTGGAGAATGGCGTCACGCGAATTGGAAGAGGGTTCAACGTCTTAGTAAAAACATATATCAGCAGTTTTGTGTGCCAGAATGAGGTTATATTGTTGAGGCATGCCCTAGGCTATAGGGCTCCGGAAATCGTGATCATCTGGCGTTCTTTAACGTGCACTGAGATTAAACAGTACATGGGCCTCGACCATGTCGCTTTCGTCGAAATGCGATCGCAGTGGTCGGGAAGTTTCATTTAACAAAAAAATGTACTTACCTAAGTTGTATTTTTGTTATTCCGGAATCTTATTCAGACTGGCACATGGCACTTGATATTGGCATCCCAAACACTAATGTCAATATTAGATGTTGGTTGGTGAGTCAGTGAAAGCTTTTTATAACGCTTCTTTTTCTCTATATACTCCGCACAGTGGAGGGCTCGAAATTCCGAAACACACATGCGCACGCACAAGCACGCAATTGGTCCCGGCGATCAAGAGGATGCAGCTGTACTATACTGACGCACACGTTGCGGGATGAAATCCCGGCCTCTGCGGCCGCACTTTCCTTAGGGGTCCACAGGCTTCAAACACGTGTACTGCACGTTATAGAACCCCAGGTGGTCAAATTGGCGAAGCCCTTCATGATAACATCTCTCATATATATCATAGTTTTGGGAAGTTAACCCCCAACGATTCTTATAGAAAGAGAGAGAGATAGGTTTATTTACAGAAAGGCAGGAAGGTCGGCCTGAGCGATTGTTTCACATACGCTCGCATATGCGCCTACATATACACACAACATAGGCGTAGATACTCGCACGCCCGTCCGCAGCTATTCGCGCACTCTCACAAACATACACACGCAATTACGAATGGCTACACGCACAAAAAACAGCGCGTGCACACACACACACACAAAAACACGTGCTACCGCGCATAAATAAGGCTGGCTCTCATTTCATCCGAATCCTTCCGGTTTCGCGACTGTGTTGTATGTTTGTCTAAATGCACGCTTTGTGCGCATGCGTGTGAAACTTCCCAACTTTCTGTGCATCATATTTCGTCAGCCACTGTTTATTATTCTTCAGGACTAGTCGGCGTATGCCGCGAGAAAAAAAAAAGCAAAAAGCTTGGTCGTTACTAACGTTCTCGGTACTTACATAGATGCCTATGTTTACGGCCCCATGGAGCTCTGCGAGCACGCAGGGCTCAGGAAACGCATCAGCGGGTATAGTCTACGCGGAGCCCTTCCGGAAGGTCGTTTACAATTAACTGCGTCATCAAGCAGATAAATGCGCCTGTGGCTGTTCGTTTATGACCGGGAAGTTATACCGGGGACTTATTCGTTCCAAAAATAGTCCCGCCAGATGGCTGCCTGTGCCATGGGCACATTCATTATGAAGGATAATAGAAAGAGGAAAGGCAATAAAGTAAATAAAAAAACAATGTTACCTAATATAATTGGTGGAATATGCTCCACGTTACAGTTCCACCCACACCACAATTTGTTTCTGGGTGCCAAAAGGGGGTAGTGGCTGAAGAGGTATAGGTTGTATACTAAGCGTGGGTAGTTTTGAAATAACAACAGCGGGATTTTCTTGCTGTCGTGTGAAAACTCCGGAGACAAATTATGAGCACAGCAGCTTAGTTCTGTTTGCTTTAAATCATTATCAGGCACTTTGTGATGCGGTTTACTTCACCATTTGAATGCCACCTTTATAAAACCTGAGCAAATTGTCACCTAACAGCCTTGCCATTTAGTCAATGCTCGTATGTCCGGGATCTGTAGTAGCACATAATAAGCGAGTATGCACCTCATACATTGGCTAAAAGTCACTAATCACAACTTATTCAGTAAAAACTAAAGCATTGATAGAAGGATAGTAAAATTTTATTTCGCCAGAAAGAAACAGCGGACCATTCCGTGTTAGACGGCCATTACACGAAGGTTGACGGTGACCTGTGTCACCTACTCTCCGACCCTTGTCTGGACGATTGGGTCTGAGCTGGTTAGCACGGCCTCCCAGTGCTCGGGAGTGGGTTCACGCATAATACCGGCCGGCGGCGCCACCATGCTACATTTCCAAAGTATGGGATCGTATGTTGCCACTGCCTGGCACCGTTTGCATTGAGGGTTTTTCTTATCCTGCTATATTTTGTTCAACATAAAAGGGTTGAGAAAAGATTGACATAAACTGGTGAAATCTCACTACAGACAGCTTCAAGTAAATGAAGAAGGCTCAAAAGGTTCGCCTAAGAAATGGCGTTTCAGTTACCGTAGCCAAACCACTGCCGCATGGTACTTTAAGGTTATAAAAGGTCGAGTTTGTACCACGACCTCCTCCTATAAACTTACGACCTGCTCATGCCACCAATCCCCATGTCACTAAGTTTGCTGTTGCTAGTTTAGTTTTTTTTAGTTCTCGAAAGTGCCGCAGCAGGCTATGGTGCCACAACTAACCCGCATCGCTGCAGCCGCCAAAGTGCTTTCCTGCGTGGTGCACGTGCGTGCGTTGACTCGTTTTTGTGCCATTTAAAGGTTAGCGCTTGTTAGGATATTTCTTCAGCACTCGGGAGCGTTAGGGTAGGACAGGTACGGTACAGCACTATTACCACAATGGTGAACTGCTGCCACTGAGGTACCAACTCTTTCGCGAGGGGGGGGGGGGGGCAAACCTACCTCACTCATCAGCCGATATATATATATATATATATATATATATATATATATATATATATATATATATATATAAAGAACTTACAAGAAAAAATCATCACACAGGCAATATTGGCACAATTTCCCTTTGCTGCAACAAAGCCTCGTAAGAATTTCATTTTTCCGTAAGAACATAACTGAGTGATTACTGGTGTGATAAAAAACTACGCCTTACTTGTTGGTTTCCCCAGCGTGCAGCCAAGAAGGACCACTGTTGAAAGTTAGGGGGCTCAGCCCCCCATAATTTTCTCAGTGGTGGCCCTCGCACCCCCCTTGCCCCTTCGGCTGATACACCTATGACTGTTGCGTCCCCTTCTGCAAGTCGAGCGGCTGGCGGTCAACTGGAATATCATTTCACCAGTTTCCCGTCACTTAGATTTGACTGGAGTGGTTGAAGAAGATCCCTCGACAGGCTGAAGGATTCCGCACGTTGCAAGATCTGTGTAGCGCAATGCAATTCAAAACATTTTTTATGCTATGTTGCTGGTCAACACTGTTGACTGGTGGCTAGAAACGCAATCGCTGTTTGTTGTATTCGTGGACGCCGATGGCGCCTATCGTTTACACAGTCCATAAACTACATTTGTGTGTGTGTGTGTGTGCGTGAGCTGTCCTTTGTTTTCGCATGACCCCGTGCACGTGGCCGTGGCAAGGATAAGAGGGCTGTTGTTTTCAAATATTCCGCTCTAATGCAAAGCAATTTCATTTTGATAACGTTTTTATTTATTACTCTATAGCGCCGCACGTTCTAGACAGTGGTTAGGTGGGGTGCACTGCCCTAAAGAAATGGGTGGTGTGTCGCATATTTTGGCATAGAGCCCTGGTTATTGCTAGCTAACGTTGGCTGAATAATGACCATTGCTACTAATGCCCTCTATTTGTGCCTAAATTGTTCCTAATGTAGATACAATGGCAACCAACTAATAAGGAGCGTTGACTATGTATTGTTTTCTACTGAAATGTCCCGTACACAATTCCAATAAATTCATTCTCCAAGCCGCGAAGGGGTCAGTGGTTAATCCTTTGGGGAGATTGACGTGCATTGCCACAACCATTACTCGTCAAAGATTGAACGATTCGTCCTTTCCGAAGCAACTGTCAGGGGACGAACTGTTTAGTCCTCAGTAGTTTTAAGGGAGAAAATTTCAAGGAGTAAAAGTTACCCCTTTAAGGGAAGGACTGCGTAGGGGCGAATTTATACTCCTGATGGGACCAACAGTTCCTTCTCAAAAAATAAGAAAAAATTTTATTGCAATTTCTGGTTGAATCACCATTATCTTGCACGTTGACGAATCCATTTAACGACATATACAATCAATACAGAAAAAGTAAATTCAGAAGTAAACTACTAAAATTTCACGGCAAATGCACAGAATTTGAACTCGTGACTATCGCATCATCAGTCGCGTAAGCTAACCGCTGTACCACATTCAAGTACATAGCCGAATGAAAATGGGCATATGTAGGCATCGCCTGGACGCTGCACGTTCGGCCTGCTCAAACTAGAAACATTTCTTATATTAGGCTTAAGCTTTTAGCGTTTGGCAAACAACCATTGGGCGATTACGTTCGTTAATATGTAAAATGCGTTGAACAGGCACTTGTGCGGGCATGCTTCCAGCACATTTGCGTGCTTAATGAGTGCATGTATATATATTTGTTTGTATATACGTTGCGTCACTGCGTCAAGCTTGCGCGCATCTCATAGCACAGAGCGTGGTTGGTTACGTTGTTCAGCAAACATTTCTGTTGAATAAAGGAAAACATTTAAAGAAACAACCAAGTTCATTCAGCCACTCGTACCAAGTCTGCACCATCGTGCACGCACCACAATTCATCAGCTTTCATGAGTAAAAGATAGCATGGCTTCCTGCACTCTATAGGAGAGACAATAAGGTATGCAATGTTTGATTTAAATGAATACTCTCCATCCGACTCCAGGAAGTGCACCCCAACCATCGACAGCGGCTTAAAACGCGTTCGTAGTTTTTTAGCTGCAAGATATTGACTTTCCTCGGAAGGTTCAACGCTCTAGCTCAGTCGCACATTTCCTACAAAAAGTAGTTGCATTAAAATTCATTATTTCTGCCCGACCTGTTTGATAAGTTTATAGTCACATCCCATCGCGCCAAAAATTGCTCTTTCACAGAACCGGTCATTATGCAATCCAACTGATCAGAACGTGTTATGAAGTTCAAAAAGCTCATTATGAAGTTCAGCACTTTAAGATTCACTGCCATACGCTTGGGGGCCTACATATTTGTCAATTGAGCTTGTGCTTTATTTTTGAAGCTTGAAATTAAAACATAACTAGCATCGCTACAAATGAGCGAACTCGCTGACGTGGTCGCCGACAGCCTGTGTTCGCGATTTGAAGCCAAGCTAGACATGCATTGTCAACAGCCAACTTTTATAAATAACTTTTTTATACCCTGAAAAAGATATGTGCCGAGTTTAAGTGAATGTTTTTTTCAAAAGCCGCGAAAATTTCTGATGAACAACTGATTACTTGTGCTGGACTGAATATGAAACACTCTTTGAACAGCTGTGTTAGCTACAGCTAATGTTGAGCCCTCATCAAGGCTACCTCGTTTCGATGGCCCAGCCATCATGCTTGTAATTCCATAGGAGACGGGGAAGCACTCGCAACGCTGTGTAGCGCAAGCTCATCAACCATGCGGGTTTCGTTTGCGAAGAACGTGAGTGCTAAACAAGCGATGATCATTACTTATCAATAGCACACACGTAAAATCTCGTGGAGGGATGGCAGCTTTGTTTTAACTCACTTTTCAGGCGATACCCCTATCGGCGCGTAGCATTTTGTTAGCGCAGCAATTCATTTCAGTAGCGGATCATATTTACCAGAGCGGAAAGTTGATTCAGTGCATCGCAAGAAACAGCAATCACCACCTCATAACAATAACACATCCACAACACACCGCTACAGTAATTAGAGTTAGCATGCCGAGAACACCACGCCGCGCATGGATACAGCTTGAGCGCGACCACTTTTTTTAGGAATAAAAATTCACAAATTTGCTCATTGTTATGCTATATAAACAATATTACTTTGATCTTGCTGTAGTCGCCGTAGTTGTCACAACCATTTACACTAAGTTAAACTTTTAACAGCTGATTTCTTTAGGGAACTATTTGCTCACGTCGTCCATGCTGACCTTTCCTTCAACGTTACCACTGGGCCGGAAAGTTCCATGAGAGTAAATTTTGCTCCGTGTGGCCTATCCGTTCCTCCCATAGTTTGCACATGGCACCCTTGTCTTGAAGGTTAATGCCTCCGCGGACTATAACTGTTGGTTGCGGCGACGAAATGCAGCACTAACTCTCATTTTGCTCTATTGTGACTTAGAGTGTACGCTTCCTCCATAACACCTACAATTCATATTAGTTTTTCACATCGCTGTCGTATATATCAGCGAAAGTTTTGCGCAAGAGTGCGGAATCACAGCAACGGAAAACGGAACATTTCGGTAATGTTCCAACAACTACAGTGCTTCGAGTGAGTTGGGATCTATTAATAGAACTGTCCACTAATTCCGTTAATAGTATACACTTAGCACAGCTATGCCTCAGAAATTAGGTCTAGAGACTATCAGGACGCAGTTAATTAAGAGCGGACAGGGCCAGCGTGGTGGAGCAGTTAGCTCATCCAACAATAGCTTCACCAGGAAGAAGTACCGAAATGACAACCGAGGTTCACAGAAACGAGCCGAGATCACGTCTACCTCGCTTCTCTGCATCCTAACCCGCGCGTACACAACTGCTCCTCAAAGCAGCGCGGCGCGCTGACACAGGGGAGACTTGTGGAGGACGGCAAACGATAATTTGCGTCCACCCCTTCCCGCATCGCGCTCGCAACCCCCACGACTCGGAACCACCGCTCGCACGATGCCTATTTGAACCCGGGACCGTTTTGTGTTGGCAGAATGAATGTTCTGAACCCGGGTGCGGGATTCGAGGGCACCAACGAATGCGGGCGCGCACACTAACTCTGACCGTCCGCCGGCTCACGCAGCCGTATAATTGCGCCGCAGCCCGGTGGGCCGCGTGCAACCGAGAAGCACGCAGGAAATCGCGTTTGCGAGCATTATGATGATGCCGGCCGCAGCTGACGCGAGGGAACACCTGATGACCCCCCGAAGCTGCAGCGCTCGGTGCCGCTTCCACGAGTGCGACGGCCGCGGCTGCAGATGAAAAGATCACTTGGGAGCGCGTGCTGAACAATTCACCGTGCTTGCTACTAGGCAGGAACTACGCACTTGGCCGAAGCGCGCGGAAGAATTGGTAATTTATAAGTTGAATTGTTGCGTTGCCGCTTGCTTGAAGTAACAGATGCCACACGCGGGCTGTTTACGCGAACAAAAGGCCTTCTACAAGGCTAGAACAAGGAGTGTGTATTTACAATACGTAACCGTTCACCATCAAACCATGCTCTACGCATCCAATACATGCCTTTACAAGTTGTGTGTCGCTGGCTACTATATGTTCTCACTCTTTGTTTTGTGGCTGTTTTGTCATCAGCAGTTTGTAATTACTCTTGTGTTTGTACTGCCTGTCCCGCCATCCTTTCATGCGGAATACCGTCATCCGAAAGAACGCTCAAGTGCACTGCAAATCAATAAATAAGTATTACCCTTGTTTTATGCACGATGAACGATGCCAAAAAGACGAAGATCAAAAAAAGAAGCCACAGTTGTTTCTCGTCTCTCTCAAAACTGTTGCTCAGGCGTAATAAATAACCAACGAGCCAATGTATCTCTACCCTGCTGCTTTAGTCTGGTTTGTCCATTTCAGTCTAACTGCTGTTCCCGCCGATTATGTATAAAATATTATAGCCTTGTCTAGTAGAGTATTGTATAAAGATAACGCGGACGATACATGTTGTTTGATATACATTTCACATTCTGAGTCCTTAAGTTTTACTTCAATTGCCCTTTTGCCCTTGCGTACAGCAGTGAGCACAAATGCTGCTTGAGTTGATTGTTCTTGTTTTAACGGACAGTTTGATGGCGCCAGTTGGCGACGATCCATCAGTGTAAGTAGCGCGAAGCTTCATCAACGACAATCAAGAAAGGGCAAGCCATAGTAGTGTTTCTCATTACCAGCAGTCATGTTTTTATTTTGTGCCATTGTTTCATACGCCCACGCTTTCTACTGCAGGCGCCTGCTAATTTGCTTTACTTTCTGCAATATTCAACAGTGCTATACTGAGCTCCGCCAAAAAATTACAGCATATCTACGGAGTGTATGTATGTATGTATGTATGTATGTATGTATGTATGTATGTATGTATGTATGTATGTATGTTTGTTTGTATGTATGTATGTATGTATGTATGTATGTATGTATGTATGTATGTATGTATGTATGTATGTATGTATGTATGTATGTATGTATGTATGTATGTATGTATGTATGTATGTATGTATGTATGTACATACGTATGTGCGTGTGCGTACATTAAACCCCCACTTTAATCAACAACTATTTGAATACCTGATCGTCATCTGGTGATCTAATGACCTTTTTCCTAGTGACCTTTTTTCCTCGATGTATTGAAATGTGGAACCTCATACCAGGTCACACTCGGTCTTTTCAGAAAGATGAATTTTTGAAGGCATTAAAAGACGGTGTGCTGTAAACCTTTCAATGTTTGTATAACTCTGTTTGTAAAATTTTTGTATTTCTATGATCTGCCAATGTACTTGTGTATTCAGCTGTTTTGTTTTGTACCTTTTTAATATTTCTTGCTGTGTACCCACTCCTGCGATAGCCCCATAATGGGGCTGCAGTATTTGAAAATAAATAAATAAATAAATAAATAATATACAATCCCACTTATACACACACAACGCCATCTAGTGAGAAATTCATAACCTAGAGCTGGCTACATTCTATGCATGGAGGAAGGAACGACTTAAACCCTAAGAAGCTTCACCCCTAAAATATAAAAGTTGAGCCTATAGGACTGAAAAATCCTGGTACAGTGAGCATTTCAAGCAAGACAGAAATTCTTTTTTCCGTAACATGCAACAAAACTTTTACATAAGTGAGGAAACTGCATAATGCGCGCTCTTGGTTTTAATACGAAGCATTTCTTTGCGAACTTCGGCGAGTTTGACCGTATCTGTCAATATTTCCAGCCACCTACGACTTTTAGCTCTCCTGCCGATTGGATAATGGGATTCATAACAAATTTGGTATGGCATAAGCACGGCTGATCGATTTCTTCCACACGTCACCTCCCTCACCTCGTTTTCTTATCTGGGCCCCAGCTCATGAATCTCTTAGTGGAAATGCGCAGGCACACACTTTCGCCCGAGATCTCAGCTGCCGGGCGGAGTTCCTTACGCCTCACACTTCTCATCCTTCGCCCTCCCAGGCCGGCAAAGAACTAACTCCTTTGGTCAATTACGCATACATTCTACAGCACTACAGACTAGGCCTTCCTCCAGCTCATAAAGACCTCCCTTGACGCGATTCCGTCCTCTGGCGCTAGCTTCAGACAGGTGTCTTTCCCAACCCCTGTCTTTATAGCAAGGTATACCCAAACCTCGTGACCCCACACTGTAAATACTGCTCACAATCGGCCACCCTCCTACACATGGCATGGCCGTGCTCACAGTACGCTGCCGCTTCTCAAACAGAAGATACGTGGGAGTACCTTCTGCGTACCACTGACTCGGCACAGCAACGCCGGGTAATCTCGCGCGCATCGGAGGCCGCGGTGTCCCAAGGGATTCCCGCTGACTTCCTCTAAGCAGCGTGACCGACCTCTCAGCCGGTCCCCTCTTTTGGGTGTAATAAAGCTTTGATCATAATCATCTCCCTTTTGTTCCGCCTGCCGAGTCGTTTCCCGAGCTAAAGAGCACGCGTGAAACGAAAAGTTGACTGACCGGCCACGATGGGGCGTGAGGGCACTGCCCATCGGCGGAGTAATCGCACTTGCACTTGCTTGCACCGGGACCGCCAAGGCGTAATCTCACTCATTCTCCCTATCTTGTGACAGTCGTATGCTTCCGTGATTCGGTCAGCATACGATGCCATTTAATTCTTCCATACTGCTGCTATGAAAAAGCTACTGAGTATATTCCTGGCCAACAAACTGTAGTTCGTAGCTGCGAGGTTGAAAACATACACCACTTCTCCGCAGAGCCCTCAGTTTGTCACGTCGTGCAACGTGTTTGAGTAATAAATTGTCTATATGTGACAATTTACAAAGAATGATTACTTATGAATGTCTGATACACATTATATATATTGTAATGCGGACTGGAAGAGCGAGGAAGGAGAAGAGCTCGTACGACTTCAAGCAGGTGACGTTCACCACCAATGCTCATTCACCGCGTGCCCCGAACCACCTCCCTACTGGATGCGAGAGCGCCACGTCGAAAACCGACCACGCACAGAAACTGCAGATTTTACCCCGCGGCTTCCGTTTTCCCCGACGGGTCGTGGCCACCACCGGATGTCATCATCTCGACATGCCACTGCAGACCTCCGACCGTCGTCAACCAGGCCTCTACCAGAAGATTACTATGCGTCATCACAAAATGTTCCTGCGGAGCACGACCCGTCTCCGCGTACTTTTGCCACCTCTGCTCCTGCTAATGTAAGCCGACAAGTCCCCGTTTGCTACACATGTGGTCTCCCACGGCATATTTCGCGCTTCTGTACCAGACGGCCGCCTGCACCGCCACGTTTTTCGACGTATCCGGCTCGTATGTACGAAACGCCTGTGCCGCCACGTTTTTCGACGCACCCACCTCGTATGCACGAAACCTGGACCTCTCACCCGGCCGACCACCGTCCCCGACAGCAATGGCCTAACGAATTTCGCAGCGAGTCCCCCGCCTCCGAGCGAAGCCTGACGCCGCCTCCGACACGGTCCCGCTGGTCGCCGTCTCCGCGTCGTCGGTCACCTTCTCCGCATCGGCTGGGAAACTAACTGGTGCGACCGATGGAGGTGCGGTCGCGGGACGGTCAGTTTCGCCAATTCCTCCTTTTGCTGTGATGTTGATGAACAAAGTGCGTGTGTGTATAGACGGTGTAGATACTCTTGCTCTTGTAGACACTGGTGCTGCTGTTTCGGTTATGAGCCTTCGTTTCAAACATCGTTTCTTGTGTCACAAAGTTATGTTCGCGTGGAATCGTAAAGAAACTTTTCGTGGAGTTGAAGGCGAAGCGTTATGCCCTGTTGGTATTTGTTCAGTTGTACTCACGATTGGTGGACAAAATTTCCGAGTTGAATTCACTGTACTGGCTGGCGCAACTTATGACGTCATTTTACGGATAGACCTCCTTCATGAATGCGGCGCTACGCTTGACTGTGGAACTGGAGAGATTCTTCTACAAAGTACGTTGTCCGCTGCAATAGTTGACGCATTTCCGACTATGCCCATCGATGCTCTTTCGTTGTCTGAAGATGAGACGATCCCTGGTCGGACAGCAGTGTTTGTACCCGTATGCTCTTCTCATGTCCGCTCAGGACCCTGCACTAGACTTGTGGAGCCTGATCATGCAAACGCCATCAAGAAGAATGTGCTGGTCCCACGGTCTCTCCTTACAGCCATCGACGGACATGCTTGCTTGTGGGCGCTCAACGCAGCCTCAGAGCCTGTTGTTCTACCAGCCGGATTCAAACTGGGAACATTCGAGGAGCAGGCCACAATTGACGTCAGAATGGTCTCAGAGTCTCCAGCCATCAGTCAGACTGCGCCCAACTACTCAGCCGAGATTAAACGTATGATCAATAAATCGTTGCCTTCTTCCGAGCAGAATGTCTTTGAGGATGTACTTACACGCTACGCGGGAGTCTGATTTCGCTCAAAACAAGCGTTGTTCCATGTTGCCCGAATCCCGTATGCACCACCGCATCAACACGGGAGATGCTACACCGATACGCCAGAAACCCTATAGCGTATCCCCGTCAGAGAGGCAAGTGATCGCCGATCAGGTCAACGACATGCTGCAGAAAGGCGTTATTCAAGAGTCAAGCAGTCCCTGGGCAGCTCTTGTTATATTGGTAAAAAAGAAAGACAACTCTTGGAAATTTTGTGTAGACTACCGCCGTCTCAACGCCGTCACAAAGAAAGACGTGTATCCGCTACCACGCATCGACGATGCTGTTGATTGTCTGCACTCGGCCGCATACTCTTCGTCCGTCGACCTAAGGTCTGGATACTGGCAAATACCAATGCATCCTTCTGACAAAGAGAAGACTGCTTTTGTCTCGCCTGATGGGTTATTTGAATTCAACGTTATGCCGTTTGGCTTATGCAATGCCCCAGCTACCTTCGAGTGATTCATGGACTCCATCCTTCGCGGCCTCAAATGGGAGATATGTATGTGTTATCTCGATGATGTAATTATTTTTGGCGAGACATTCTACGAGCACAACCATCGGCTTAGCGTTGTTCTAGATTGCGTCAAACAAGCTGGTCTCGTTTTAAACGCGAAGGAGTGTCATTTTGGTGAGCGTCAAGTCCTTGTGCTTGGATATCTAGTCGACAGGGACGGTATACGACCAGACCCACACAAAATCAGTGCTGTCCGAGACTTCAAGCAACCGACGTCTGTGGAGGATCTCCGTAGCTTCGTGGGCCTGTGTTCTTATTTTCGTCGGTTTATCAAAGGTTTCGCCCAGCTGTCTCATCCCCTGACAGATTTGCTCCGCAAAAACGCCCCATTCCGATGGACCGTTGAGTGCGAGGCTGCTTTCAAGCAGCTGAAGTATTTGCTTATTTCCGGGCCCCTCTTGCGCCATTTCAACTCGGAGGAGGCTCACGGAACTGTATACAGATGCTAGTGGTGTCGGTGTTGGTGCCGTGCTAGTTCACTATCACGACAGCCGCCAGCATGTCGTGGCGTATGCAAGTAAGATTTTGACTAAGGCAGAGAGGAATTATACGGTCACCGAACTGGAATGTCTTGCAGTTGTTTTCGCCGTCCAAAAGTTCAGACCTTATTTGTACGGCCGGCAGTTCAAGATCGTCACAGATCATCATTCGCTTTGTTGGCTTGTCGGACTACGTGACTTAGCTGGTCGGTTGGCTCGCTGGGCCTTACGGCTTCAAGAATATAATTATTCTGTGACCTACAAGAACGGTCGATGTCACGCAGATGCCGACTGCTTATCTCGTCTTCCATCTCCGACTGTGGATGCTGATGATGACGATTTCGACAACTACCTGGCCGCAATCTCATCCAACTTCCCAAATTTGGACGTCTTCCGTCACGAGCAACAGCGTGACCCTTCGCTGAAACCAATTATTGATGTGGCTCGTAGCTCTAAACGTACCACGCCATTCGTGATTCATGACGCCCTACTATATCGCAAGAATTACTCCAGCCATCGCTCCACACTACTTCTCGTCGTGCCAGAATGCCTGCGTCTTGCGGTGTTCCAAGCCATGCACGATGACATCACGTCTGGGCACCTTGGATTTGCCCGAACGCTTCACCGTATACGACAACGTTTTTACTGGCCTCGACTCTGGAAGACCACCAAGCACTACGTCGCAAGTTGTGATGTCTGCCAACGCCACAAACAACCTACCACACCATTGGCCGGCCCACTGCAGCCAGTTAAGCCACCGACATCACCATTCGAAAAAGTCGGCATAGATTTACTGGGCCCTTTCCCAAAGTCTATCACCGGCTGCCGCTGGATTATTGTGTGCGTAGATTACCTGACGCGGTATACTGAAACGATGGCGGTTGCTTCAGCCACATCATTTGATGTGTCATGGTTTCTTCTACACTCGATCATACTTCGTCACGGGGCCCCTCGTGTGGTGATAAGCGATCGCGGCCGACAGTTTACCTCTGACGTTGTCGAAGAGTTGCTACGGCTTTGTGGGTGCCAGTATCGCCATTCCACGCCATACCACCCTCAGACCAACGGCCTCACTGAGCGCACCAATCGTACCATAATCAACATGCTTTCAATGTACGTCGCAGCGGATCACAAGAACTGGGATGACGTATTACCTCTTGTTACATACGCCTTTAATACCGTGAAACACGAAGTCACGGGTTATACGCCTTTCTTTCTTCTGTATGCTCGTCATCCCCAAAGTTTTCGTGACACCATACTTCCTTTTTTGACGAACAAAAACGCCAGTGTCGCGCAGACTTTGTGTCGCGCCGAAGAAGCTCGCTGACTTGCTCGGCTCCGAACTCTTTTCGCCCACGCTCGCGCGAAAGACCGTCACGACGCGAAACACCCGCCCGTGACTTTCGCTACAGGTGATTTGGTCTGGCTGTGGACGCTCGTTCGAAAGAAGGGACTTTGCCAGAAGTTTCTTTCTAAGTACTCAGGACCATTCGTCATTACCCAGTGCTTAAGTGACATCACTTACGCTGTTGCGAAAGTTCCAGCTCAGAACCGGCGTTCGCGCAAGACGCAAATTGTGCACATTGCCCGATTGAAGCCCTACAACAACTGATCGCTTCTACTCGCTCGGTGAGCTTCGTCTGGCCCGGAGGGAAATGTAACGCGGACTGGAAGAGCGAGGAAGAAGAAGAGATCGGACGCTCTCGAACAATGGTGATTCGGCAGTGACGGTAGAGCGCTGACATCTTTTTCAGTGTAAATAAACCCATCACATTCGTAACAATATATATATATATATATATATATATATATATATATATATATATATAATCTTGTATACAAAAAATCATTACTGATCATTGTCCGATTCACATTATACCAAGATATATGTTAGAGATGTAAATGCGTCTGGACGCGGAAAATAATACGCACACTATAAACTTTTAAATAAAATACACCTTATCCTCAGCCATTTAGTTGCGACTGAATGTAGAACTACAACGTTTTAAATAGTTCCAATAGCATTAATAATGCAGTGATGAGTTGTACGAGCGAGATCAAGACGAGGATCTTGTGCTTCTTTAATTGCTTCAATCGGACAGCCAAACTCACCGCGTCGATCTAAGAGAGCGCCTGTGTGGAAAAGCATCAACCTTCAAAAAGTTAACTGTCGTGCTTACTAGATGAGCATGATTACTTTGACATATTACCTCAAGCCAGGGGGTGGCACATCAGAACCGTGCCCCCCCCCACCCCCCAGCGTTTTCGTCGCCATGGCATACAGAGCAAAAAATGACCATTTCAAGGGGATGCTCTTCCCGAAATCAAGCCCCCTCCCAAAAAAATTTTCTTGCTACGCGTCTGCCACAAGCACAACAGATATTGCTTTACTTCATGCACAACATCGGTCTAACGGCGCACATATACACAAGCGTTTTTTTTAGAGAATCCGAGAAAAACGTAGTTTTTTCTACTGCCAATATCGTTAGGCTTGCTGCAATATTTTTTTTGCCAGCGTTCCCGTGTCTCCATAATATCTAAGACTCTACATATATATCCCATTATTGTCCATATTCGGGGGTATATTTGATTTCAATGGGCTTGGCTTAGCCCGTAAGAAAGTTAATGGCAGCGAATGAACGATATAGATACAATACAACCTTGCATTCTTAATCATATGCGTAGTTTTACGCCCCAAAAGAACGATAAGATTATGAGAGAAGCCGTAGTAGAGGGTTCCAAAAATTAGGACCTTCTGGTGTTTTTTGATGAGCATTTACATAGCACAACAGACAGGCCACAGCATACGGGAACCGCGACCAGTGGGTCAGCAGTCGAGCACAATTACCACTGTTCCACCGAGGTGGACTGTTGTTAATTATAATAATAATATCTGGGGTTTTACGTGCCAAAACCGCAATATAATTATAAGCCAGGCCGAAGTGAATGCATGGCTAGCATATTTTCAATCATATGGTGTTATTTAACGTGTAGTGACGTCACATAGTGTATACACGGGCCTTAGCCACGCGGCCGGGGTAATCTTGTTTGCGGTGTTTGTTGTATTGCTTGCGATAATGTGTGTCACTTATTCATAGATCTTTAATCTAGCTAACGTAATGTGACCTGTTCACGTGACCAAGACAACGCACTGATGTGTACCGGTGCAGAGAGCTCACTAGATACAGCTGAAGGGAGCTTAGGGAGAAACACCTGTGTCGTTGATGGCTAGCGCCACAGCCGATGTGTCGGCTGGAAAGCGAACTAGCGCTCTCACAGGCGAAGAGGAGCATTCGGTGGGCTGCACCAAAGGGTGAGATCTAGCGGCCTAGGCATAACATAACTGCATGACGAATATAAGTGACTAGTCATAACATGAAACTCATCACATGCATGTCATGAATGTCACTATCTACATGCCATGCATGGTCTTGCTGCTCCTGTGGTGGTTTCGTTCACATGACATGTTTGCAAAACTGGTATGGTATCACATGACTCCGTGGCAAACATATGTCACAGGTTCTCACATGAAAATCATGACATGAGTGTCATGTATGAACATAATTACATGCCACGCTCATGATGCGCTCACGGCCGTTCCGTGAGGTTCACGTATACCAGATTTGATATCAGCGATTCCTATTGTGCGTAGGATGTACCATTTTATTTTAAATTAACATGGTTGCGCTTGAGTGGTTTTGATAATAGCTAGCTAACACTCGATGGTTATCGAATAAATATGATGAATGTTTCGTAACTTGCATTTGTCATCCCACGACAAGAAGGCTTTGTTGCGAATGCTTTTCTGGGAAATTCCACTTACTCTATTACATGTTTCTTTTTTTCTTCGGTTGGTTGTTTTACACTATAGGTAAAGAAAGACACCCTTGGAAGCAGCTCAAAAAATATCTTCCAGGAGATAATACATCTACGATGATCATGTGAGTTAATCTTCTCACGCATACTCTTTCAAGGACTTGTGCAGGAGGAGAATTTTTTTTTCTTATTTGGAATAAATAGGCATGCAATCCAGACGCCATCCGCATAAATTACCGACCTTCCAGCATGATTTTATTTAACCCTGGCGGCGTCGAATTTTACGCAAGGGAGGCAGGAACAATGCGACATTGCAACCTGTCGCGTTCTCTGCCCACTTAGGCATCAAGAGATCGCAATACTTTTTCTCGCAGTAAGCTTTCGCGTTCAAAACATCTTATAGTACTTGCTATTGTACGCAAGTAGACGCTCCTGTTGTTAGACACGCGATATACGTCCGCGCATCTCACCGTTGCGCAACGCTCTATAGTTTACAAAGTGTCGTTGACCTTTGAAGCGAGGACGCTATGCCCGCAAGCGTAGATACTGCGCTGGCAGTTGCGCAAACTAGAAGGTGAACTCTGAATGATCTTTTTCCTATATGCAACATAAGTTTCTAAACTGGCGTGATGGTACAAAAGAATGCACTCGTCAATCGAGGGAGATGAATGCTCAGCGAATAAAATAATAGACATGCAGAGTGCCACTCGTCGAGGTTGCTACATACCCTTCAACTGCAGTCATAAAGGTTATGCCTCTTACAAAGAGGCGACGGGGTGGCTGAGGCCATCGCTCCGATTCTCACTACCGCGTAAATGGAGCCGCGTTCTCCGTACGAGGGGCATAAAGAGTGAACACACCTATAAACCCTTTCGCATTCTAGAAATCCTGTGATGGGTGATGTAAACAGGTAATGTAAAAACGCTGAATCCGGTCGCTTATCAAAATGTTGAACTGTATTTTTTTTCCTGCCGATGAAGTGTTGCAATTTTAACGACCCGCTTCATTGTGACGCGCGTTTCCTAACGCTGCCCAACATGTGACAATCAGCAGCGCCAGAACGTCGTAACAAGTACCGAGAGAGGCTCATAACTAACGCCTTTAGAACATCACACCGAGTGCTCCTGTCAGCACTGGCTTCCTTGAAAAACCTTGCTTTTTTCGGAGGGGGGCGGATCACCGTCGAGAGCAGTCGCACCTCACTTCGGCTCCGCCAATTTTCGGCCCTCGCGTCGGTCCTTTCGACCCTATCCGGATAATTTCTTCACGGGTGGCTGGAGCACATTGTCTGGATTTCTTCGACACCCACTTTATTGCGAAACTCGCCCGGGGTGGCCCGGGAGAGCTTTCGAAAGCCTTCGACCACGCCGTGCACCGACCTAGGCCTCTTAGGCCTAGCTCGAGTGCGGCCGCCTGCACATCAGCTGACAGACGGAGCGACCGCCCGGCCGCCCGCCGCTGCCTCGTCGCCCATCTCCTAGCTGTCCACCGCTATGGAGTATATTGTCGAAGGACAGGACGTGTCCCCCGAGGAACTCTCGGACGAATCCTGGCAGTCGCCAGGCCTCCGCGCCCAAGAGCAACGCCGCGCAGCCTTGCGCCTTGCCACCGCCGCAACTAAGCCCACCACCACGCCGGCTTCTCTGCCCTCGTCGAAGCGGGTAAATACATCGCCTCCGCAGCACCGCCGCCGCGCTCCGCTCCCTCGTCTCCCGGCGGACACGATTCACATCGTCGGCCGCCCAAAAAGCCCCGTAGAACTCACCAAGCTACAGCCTTGGCACTTGTACACCGCCTTGCTGCAAGCAGCGTTCCTGCAAGACCTCCCGCCCGCATCTCGCGACACGGTGCGGATCCACCCCGTCAACAACACTTTTACGCTCAGCGTCGCGGACTCGGCTCGTGCACAAGCATACCTCCGCATCACCTCCCTCACGGTTTCCGGCAACACTTTCACCGTCCACCTTTACGCCCCACCGCCAGACGATGCCCTCAGGGGCATACTGTACCACGCCTTCGACGACTTCACGGACCAAGCCATCCTTGAAGACCTTCAGGCAAGCAATCCTACCCTCTCTGTTGTGGGCGGCCGCCGCATGGGCAAGGCCCCTCACATCTTGGTCACCCTCATGGAGCCGAAACTACCGCGGTGGATCTTCTACCACGGTGTCCAGCTTCGCCTCCTTCCGTTCCGCAACAAGGTGGAAGCCTGCTACAATTGCCGCTCGACCGGCCACCGGACCGACGTGTGCCCCAAGCCGCGGCAGGAGCGGTGCCATCGGTGCGGCGCTGCTCACCCCACACCGCCCGAAGGATCGCCACCCACTTGCAACCCCCGCTGCATCGTCTGCAATGGGAATCACTCCACGTACAGTTCCAACTGTAAACACCGCTACGTGCAGCGCCCTCAACGCCAGAAGGCCCCGGCACCTGACACACACCCCCCGCCACAACAGCCTGTTCCGCCCGCAGCGGTAGTGCGCTCTTCCCAGCAAGCAGCAAGTGGTCCCTCACCAGCTCCACCGCCCAAGTCGGTTACTGCCTCTCCGCCCCCCGTACCAGCGGTGCCTAAACCCACATCACAGCCCATGAATTCGACATGGCCCCGCGGCGCCCCCGGCTTGCCCTCGGAGCCGCAGGTTGTTGCACTGCAGCAAGAAAACGCCTCCCTCCGACAGCAGGTCACTGCACAAAGCGCTCAAATTGCAGCTCAGAAGACCCAAATTGATTCCCTCCAAGCGAAACTGCAAGCTCTTGAAGAGAAGCTGGAATCAGCCATCACAGTGAAATCCTCTCTGCCCTCTACCATTTGCTCCTCCTCCGACATGGACGTTCAGACTCCCGAAGGATGCACTGGCAAGCGCCGTCGACCCAACACTCCCCTTGAATCTCTTCACTTTTCTGAAGAGGTCCAGGTATCCATCAAGACGGCCTTGGTGGATCTTGAAGAGCGGTTGGATAGCCGCTTCAACTCCGTCCACCAGCTTCTCACTGCACAGCACGAAGCTCTAAATTCCCTGCGCACAGACTTCGCCGCCTACCCCCCCGCCACGTCCTTCCAATCTCTACAGTCAACAGTTGATAGCCTACAAACTGCCATGCTTGGAAGCATCCGAGCAAAGCTACCCCTCCATGCCCGCACCACCACCTCCTCCGGCGCCGCCCGAACCTCGCAAACACCGGTCGAGGCAACATCTTCCGCTGTTAAAAATGGCTGACCGATCCATCGTCACCATTTGGCAGTGGAACTGCCGTGGTTTTCGTCCCAAGCGCAACCACCTCCTTCTCCACCTACAACAACTAGACCCCTCGGACGCGCCTGATATCATCGTACTACAGGAAACTCACGCCGACGTCTCCCTCTCGGGTTACGTCGCCTACAACCAAGTAACTCACCATCCTCTGCCCCATCCCGTGACGGCCGTCCTCACCCGGCGGACGCTCGCTGTCAATCGACACGATCTACCCTTCCCTGCAGTCCATCACGTCTTTCTCGAGACACTACCTCAGCAACGTGAACAGCCCTCTCTGTTTATTCTCAACGTGTACAACCCCCCTCGCTCCACTGAAGACGCGTCTCTCCTAGCCTTGCTCCGTGCCGCTGCAGCGAAAGCAGCCAAATCACCCCTTCTTATTCTCGGCGACTTCAACGTCAAGCATCCGGACTGGGGTTACTCGAAGGCAGATGGCCCCGGAAGGAGGCTGTGGCAGCTCGCTCACGATCTCAACCTCTCCCTGCTCACCGACCCCACGCAACCAACGCGCATCGGCAACAGTGTGTGCCGCGATACCACCCCGGACCTCAGCTTCTGCCGCAGCGTGCCCGACGCGCGCTGGTATAACACGCATCAGTCCCTCGGCAGTGACCACTATGTCCTCACCATTCAAGTTCTCACCTCCCCCAGCAAGCCGCGCCCACACACGGCCCGCTATACAGACTGGGACGCTTTCCGAGAACGCCGGTTGCACTCCGCCACTTCCAACATCGAGGACCTCTCGACGTGGACCGACCAGCTGCTAGAGGACCTCGACGCAGTCACCGCCTCGATCCCCACCACGAAGGACTATCCGGCAACTGACGCCCGTCTTGCCCACCTGTGGGCCGCCCGCACCGGCCTTTGCAACCGTTGGCAGAAGCAACGTCACAACCGTCGCTTACGCCGCCGCATTGCGCACCTCGATCGTACGATCGAGCAACACACCACCGTGCTCGCCCGCCAACAGTGGGAGCAGCTCTGCTCGGGTCTCTCTGGTCAGTTGGGCTGCAGACAGTCCTGGCATCTCCTCCGCCACCTCCTCGACCCTGCTTCTGCCAAGTTGGTCGCTCGGCAGCAGTTACAACGAGTGGTCCGGGCTTACCCCGGCGACACTCCGTCGCTGATGGCAGACCTGTCCGCCAAATACCTTCAGCTTCTGCCTCCTGGCACACCTCCTCCCCCTCTCGCGTCCTACTCTGGGGCCCCCAACCCAGTACTGGACGCCGATATCACGGAAGCGGAGGTCTACGCGGCATTACAGAAGCTCCGCACCACTTCCGCCCCAGGCCCAGATCGCATCCCCAACAAGCTCCTCCGAAACCTCGACGCCCCTTCGGCTGCTACCCTCACTTCGTTCCTCAACGAGTGCTGGCGCTCCGGCAACCTCCCCCAATCATGGAAACACGCTCGCGTGGCTTTCATCCCCAAGCCGGGCAAGAAACTCACAATCGAGAATCTCAGGCCCATTTCACTCACCTCGTGCGTCGGCAAGCTTCTAGAACATGTCGTTCTCGCTCGCTTGCAAACGTACACGGACGCACACCATCTCCTTCCCCACACCATGCTTGGTTTCCGCCCCCACCTATCCACGCAAGATGTCCTCTTACAACTCCACCATGATCTCCTCGACCCACCCACATTTTCAGACACAAAGGCTCTCCTTAGCCTGGACCTTCACAAGGCGTTCGACCACGTCTCCCATTCGGCTATCCTTGCCGAACTCGCAGCCCTCAATCCCGGCACCCGCACCTACAACTACATTCGCGCGTTCCTCACCGCCCGCACGGCCGAAATCATCATAGGGGACCTCCCGTCTCCCACGTACGAGCTTGGCCCTCGTGGCACCCCTCAGGGCGCCGTCTTGTCGCCTTTTCTATTCAATCTTGTCCTCCGCTCGCTTCCTGGCAAGCTGGACCGTATCCCCGGTCTTAAACACACCCTGTACGCGGACGATATTGCTCTCTGGGTTACGTCGGGCTCTGACGGCCATATCGAGCAGACGTTGCAACGCGCAACCGACGTCGTCACGTCCCACGTGCACGCGGCCGGTCTTACTTGCTCAGCGGCCAAATCGGCCCTTCTTCTCATGCGGCCTCCCGACCGGCGTCGCTACAAAACTCCCCACCCCACCATCACGGTTCATGCCAACTCTACTCCTGTCCCCGTCGTTTCGCATCTCCGCGTGCTCGGGCTGATCCTACAGTCCAACCGCCATAATACACACACCATAGACAAGCTCTCGCTCTCGGTGCAGCAGACCGCACGTATGCTCGCCCGTGTCCGTGCGCGGCGTGAGGGCATGCGAGAACACGATCTACTTCGCCTTGTCGACGCTTTCGTCGTTTCCCGCCTCACGTACGGCCTTCCTTATACACGTCTCCTAAAATCGGAACGCGATAAAATTGACGTCCTCATCCGCCGGGCATACAAGACTGCCCTCGGCCTTCCCCCCAACACGTCCACCGATCGTCTTCTCCGTTTGGGTGTACACAACACGCTCGACGAGTTGATTGAGGCTCACCGCTCCGCTCAAGTGCAACGCCTTTACCGTTCGCCGACCGGTCGCCACATCCTTTCCTCCATCGGCCACGACACCTCCTCCCACCCTCCGGATCTGGTCTCATTACCCCATGCTATTCGAGTGGCGTTCTACATCAAGCCGCTACCTAAGAATATGCTGGCGGGCCACCACGACGCTCGCCGCCAAGCCCGTGCCGCCATGCTTCACGCAAAGTACGCCGACCACCCGGCCGTCGCCTACGTAGATGCGGCCCGATACAATGCACGCAGGGACGCCTTCGTAGTCGTTTCCGTGTCGCCCTCCTCAGCTCCTTTGGGGCCGACCATCACGGCTGGCACCGTCAGAACGCCTTACGCCGTCGAGGCGGAGGAAGTGGCCATTGCTTTGGCCGCGACCTCGGCTGACGCAAGCGTCATAATCAGCGACTCGAAACAAGCCATCTCGAATTTCGCGCGAGGTCTCGTCTCGCCTACCACCTTACGGCTACTTCGGCCCCTACTGCAGCAAGATGAGCAGTGCCGCATAGAACTGATCTGGGTCCCCGCCCACTCGGGTCACCCCGGCAACGAGACAGCTCACCAACGCGCTCGAGGATTCGTCGACCGAGCGGTGGGCCACTCAGAGTCGGACGCCCTGGTGCCGGAGCCCCTGGTCACCTACCACGACATCACTCAGCACTATCGCCTCGAGCGATATTTCTATTCACATCCTCACAGCAGCCTTCCCAAGCGGTCCGAGATCGCCTGGCGTCGCCTACAGACCCGCACCTTCCCGTGCCCCCTCGTGTTTTCATACATGCACCCAGGTGCCATCGATCCACGCTGCTGCCTGTGCGGCAACGTTGCCTCGTTGAACCACATCCTCTGGGGCTGCCCGGAGGATCTCCCGCCCGCCGACCTCCTTTGCTCACCCCCCACCGAGGGACAATGGGAGGCCCTTCTCTCCAGCAACGACATAGACATCCAGACACGGGTCCTGAAACGAGCGGAAGAAGTCATCGAGAAGCACAGCCTGGCAGCCTTCGTGGCTTAGCCTCCCTTACCCCTCACCCCTTCGATTAATAAAGTTGTTACTCACTCACTTGCTTTTTTCGATCAATTGGTTAACAGTTCTGCTTGGTTATGATATTAATATTAATATGTGATATACAAACTATTTGTACGACATTGTTAGTTCGTTGCTTAAATTTACTATAGCTATAGAACTTTTTCCCGCTTATATAAAGAAAGACACGCACAACATATCTTTGTGTTATTTCCTACCCAGTTCTCTGCGGCACATAGAGTAAGGTAAATGAGGTTCAATTTGTGAAACGTTTGAGATGCGTAATCGCCCAATCACTCCTTCCACCCCCCCTTTCACAAGAAGAAATGAACAAGTGCTGCGGTGTGACCTTGCCGGGTACACGGTGATATACACTCGTCATCGTGGCTGCAAGTGGTGCTGGCCAGAGCTAGCGCGCACACATGCAAGCGCCCAATAAAGCGGACGTAAGCATGGCCACCACTCTAGCTCAACTGGTTGAGCGTCAAACACGTTATTTCCAGCTTGCACAATCAGTCCCCACCAGCGGCCACTTGTATTTTCAGCCATCTTAATTTAATTACGTTTCTTTTGAAAATGGCGCGCTACAGTAACAAATAACAAGTAATGACCCTTAATCTTTCCTTGAAGCTATTTTCTGGCAGGTTTTTCAGGTTGTGTCGAACAAATAAAAAAGAAAAAAAAGAAGCTTTCGTTATTTTTTTTCCTTCGTTCGCCATTACGAGCAGCCCCGCAACGAAGCAGCCCCGTAAGGAGAGGTGTTACCGTTGCCGCAACCGGCTGGCCGCCTACCCAATGCCGTTAGTGACGGCACTACCTGGTGCGCCGGGATCGATAGGAACAGTCCGCTGCCCGATCGAAGTCCGCTCTCACGAGCGCAAGCCCCTGGACTTCGGTGTCTGCTTTTTACCCTTCCTTGCGCACCCTCGCCTCGTCTATTCGGAGAGCGAGAAAACAAAAGAGAGCGAATGCCTCGGCGAGCGGGCAAAAGTGGTTATCGCTCTTGACGCATTTTTTTTATTTTATTTCGTCCACACCGTAAGAGAACGGTAAACTGTCACTGAAAGAGAGGTGCTGTTGGAGTGGAAGGACTCTCCGTTGTCGGCCAGGTGGTTCCGTGGCGGGCACTTGCGAGCCACCTGAGGTCATTGGCTCGGTGCTACGTGAGGCGGGAGCAGAAGGGAAACGAGAGCCGTCTGAGTGGACAGTCTGAGTGGACTGGCGTTGGGTCACTGACGTCTTGACCCACTCAAGCTTGCGAGCAGGAAACCTCTTTAGAAGACGTTGACGACGACGGAGAACCGCCCTGTTGCCGAACTAATCAGAGCCATGTTCGCTGTTTAAGTGGCGTCGTAACGACGGCCAAAGTGACACGAGTCAACTCTGAACTCTGTTTCGTTTTACGACGCTAATAATGATAGCGTTATGCTATACGCCTTTATATAACGGTGCCCGTTGTCGCCTATTGAACAATGCATTCTGAAGAGAGAGAGGGAACATAAGGAGAAAGGCAGGGAGGTTAATCTGGGCTGATCCCCGGTAGGCTACCCTGCACTGGGGAACGGGAGAGCGGGAAGGAAAGTTATAGAGGAGGGAAAAAAAGGTCACTGACAGGGCTAACGCGTAACAGTTTCACATCACAAACGATGAAACAGGCCGGTGTCTTTGAGGAAACGCAACAGCGCTTTCGTTGCCTTTCGGAATAGGGATGGGTAGTGCCATAGTCCCAATACTTTCTCGACGGTGAAATCACTTCTGTCCAGTAAATTTAAGACACTGCGCAGGTGAAGCCTCTAGGTTGTGTATGCTAGGTTGTAACATAAGAGATGTTCAATAGTCTTATCGACGGCGCAGTCATTGCACTCGACGCTGTCAGCCATCCCAATTTTAAATGAGTAAGTATTGGTGAAGGCCACGCCAAAACACAGACGGCACAACACTGTACCTTCCTCCCTAGAAAGACCACAAGGTAGCCGGAGTCATAGAGATGGTTCGAAAGAATACAGTCGATAATGTGCGAACTGGGATGACTGCCGCTTCTGGAGTGTCATGTTCTGCGCCAGCTTACATAGGCATCTAGCCGAGTCAATCCTAGATAAATCTTTGGAAACTGGGTTTGGTTGTACATGTTCATATCTGGCTGCTTCATCGGCGAGGTCGTTGCCGGAGATGCCGCAATGACTTGGTATCCACTGAAATACAACTTTGTGTCCTTGTTCGGTCACATAGTGCAGCATTTCTCTGATCTCCCTCGCCAGTTGTTCGTATGACCCGCAACGAAGTGCCGACAAAAGACATGCATTCTGAAGGTTATCTTATACTGTAACGTTATAGCCAGCGTGTTGGGTTTGGGTAAAAGGAAAAGTTGTTCAATCCTATTTTCAAAGGAAAGAAATACTTCCATGCGATGGAGGCATTACCAGTGTACGAAACAATGGCTCTAATGCACTACAAAAAAGACGTTCTGATATTAGCATTTCTTCTTGGTTATTGTAGCATTAGAAACTTCCCGCTTGTATTGGGAAGTACGAGCTGCACAAGCTTATGTAGTAGGCACGTTGAGAGAAAGCAAATACTAAGGTAGAGGATGCACTCTACAGTAGCTGCAGTGTATATATATATATATATATATATATGTATATATATATATATATATATATATATATATATATATATATATATATATATATATATATATATATATATATATATATATATATATATATATATATATATATATATATATATAAGGGAAAGAGGTGTATACCTAAGGGCTCGTTTTTCCGTGTTTTGACACAATATTAATGAGATCTAACAGACAATAATGCTAAGGAATGTATAAGGGAAGCTATCGGAACAAATGTAATGTAAATAAGAAAAAAAAGTGGGTAGAAAAATAACCAGCCATCAGCAGGAATCGAACCTACGACCTTGGAATAACGCGTTCGATGCTTTTAGCCCTTAAATTTATGGTGTTTTTAAGCAATACAGATTGTTCTTCAAGAAACTATGAAAGGTAGGCACTTGCCTTTTCCGGCAATTGAAAGAATGGCTAATTGATTAAACAAATTTAATTACCTTTTTATAAATATTAGATGGTTGTTTATATGACAAACTTACTCTACGTCAGAAATAATTGCAAGCCTGATTTTAAAACTTGAAGATATCACGCGAGATTTCAGAAATCCATCGTCAAATTTACAGACCTCGGTGCCGCAGAAACCAAAACTAACGCGCCGAAGGCGGCAAAACCAGCCAATTTCGTCAAAACTAATGCATTGGACGTATTCACCTTCTTTAGTGGCAAATATCTTAACATTTGTATTGCGACTTTGATCATTTAAGTAACGAATAAGAACTGCTGGTGGCTATGTGGCGGCACCGGCTATTTCCTCTCGCTTATCAAACGAAATATGCAATACCAGAGAGAAGAAAACGAAATATCTCACACATAAATTCAATAATGTGCAAATTATTATTTTTGTATCAACTACCACTACCGAGTAATCATGCTTCTGCAGTTAAAATAAACCGTAAAATCAAGACAGGCTTCACTTAGAAGGAGGAATGTTGCGAAAGCATAAAATGATCTCGTTGTTGCGTATTGTAGCTATCAACGCGGCCCTCAGACGCGGTCTTCGGTAGATGGCGGCAATGTTGCTCAACGTCTTACCGACCAACCTAACCAGAAGCGGGCGATCGCATTTGTTCACAGTCTCCGCATTACACGACCACGTGATCAGTGTCATCTTACCCCTTCTCAAAGTGTCTCTTGCGTGACAACTGCTGATATATCCAATACGTTTTCCTCAGCAGCTCCTACTCCACGGTAGCTTGTCCTCATGTCATAACTTTTCTTGGGACAATGAGGTTTCTGACACGTGAGTGACTGATCTTGGTAACTCAACAATTGCGAAAACACTATGGAGTATCCGCTTGCTACGCTCATGCTAGCAGACGGTAGCATAACAGACACATCGGATTACTCCTACTCGCTCTGTACACGACGCTGTCCAATGACCACCACGGCAAACCGCTTTCCCAAGGGAACACAGCGTGAGCCCGTGGTGTTGGCGAATCCACGCGCAGCGCATTGACCTGAAGCGACAAAGGACGTTAACAGCGAACTCGCGTCGTCAGGTTGTATCTCTCTGTCTTCATTAGAGTTTATGGCTATTGTTCCGCTCATTTGTACACGTGCGCACTTTTTGTTACGTCTATACTAACTTATCCTTGCACCAGAAGAATTCTGCTGCCAGAGGACAATGTGGGGGGAGGCGAGGGATGTGTTTGTGTGCGTGCGTGTGTGCGAAAGCATCTTTATTAGAGCAGGCCAGTCGACTACTGGGAAAAAAGGCTTACCTTGTACTTGGATTAAAAAGAGAAAACATGGGTATACAGAGGGTAAAGAACAGCATGTACAGTTTATTTCCCTGCATTCAGCGATGGGAACAAAGGGGGAAAAAGAAATAGCATGAAAGAAAATAGAGGGACATTGAATATATACAGTTACTACTACGCCGATATCTGTATCAACCGGCCTGTTTTGTGCCAGGGTCTCACTAGAATTCACAGAAGCTGCCTCAGCCGAAGCAGGAATTTTTTGGTGGTACCAATAAATTTCAATTGGAGGCGGACTGATACTATTTTATAGCGATGGCAAGAAACACCCGTCTTGATTACTACACATTACCAACATGTGGCACACACATGTAAGCAAATGCTTGGATGGTTCGAACACGAAGATAAACTGTGACATTTAACAGTACGCTATAGCATACAATGAGACATCAAGCACTACGCTTTGTAGTACAGAGAAGGAAGTACATATCTTTCTTCTCGAGGTTCGTACTGAGTGTGTGCGTGCCCGCATGTGTGTGTGTGTGTGTGTGTGTGTGTGTGTGTGTGTGTGTGTGTGTGTGTGTGTGTGTGTGTGTGCGTGCGTTTTGCGAGATGAAAGACGAGTACATACGGAAGTGTGTCGTTGTTCAAGTAAGGCCAGAAGAAAGAAGTGCTGTATCGTCATCTCGAGGTGTTTTATACACACGACTGATGAATAGCATTCTGAAAAGAATCCTTTAACTAAGCATTTATTACTTGCTTAAGACATGAGCTTACAAAGTAGCAGGACTGCACTTTGCGCAGCACGGTGATATTTTTGGTCTGCAGATCTGCAGTTTTCACTTATTTTCAGAGAGAGAGAGAGGTTTATTTACAGAAAGGCAGATAGGCCTTAGAGATGTCATGCCCTAGCCTACAATTCTACACCACGGGAGGAAAATGGGTAGAAAAAATGAACAGAGAGATGCGACGTTCATTGTGAATCGACGTTGTGCGAAGTATGCGCAAAGAAGGTGACAATGCTGTAAATTTTTATTGAGTTACAGGTTATCAAATGACGCTAAATATATGTACAAATGTTGCACGCACAGATATATGTTGGGCAGCCACAGACATTTATATAAACAGTTGTTTGCACTTGCACAACGATGGTAACAGGAACTTGAGTGTTAGCAACACCAGAAGCAATAAGCGGATATGAAGCGGCGGTGCTCGCGAGGACGGTAGGCCCGTACACTGCTACATAAATGAAGTTCAGCGGATGGCACATAACTACGATGGACTGACTGAATGGCTGCATCATAGGAGTGAATATCTAATGTTAATAAAATTGCATAGCCAGCACTGCAATCAGAATTTACGCTTCACGAACATTGGGGTCTATTGTAAATGTAGTAGCGAGTCCAGGCGTTGCTCTGTGGTAAAATACATTACTGACAAGCAGAATGCTGGCAAGTGATTTCTGGTGGGACAATGCCGTTTATTCTTTGTATTCTTCTGATTCACGCTGCCGATGTACGCCTCTTCTTAACAATCAACCGTCAGAATTACCACGTGTGTTCTCGCCGTTCCTGGGTATATATAAACTGTCAAATACCTGTGGCATAAACCAGCCCCCAGGTATGTGCCCCCGTTTTTTTAAATGTGTTTGACGATGTAGGCGACAATATTGTGACATTATTGATGCCTTGACCAGTGCGTCATATTAGTCAAGCTTGGTTACCCCCCCCCCCTTTCAAGAAATTTCAGGTTACGCCAAGTTAAGAGGGCGATAGCGAGATCACCCAGACGTAGCGGATAGATAGATAGATAGATAGATAGATAGATAGATAGATAGATAAATAGAAAGATAGATAGATAGACAGATAGATTGATAGATAGATAGATAGATAGATAGATAGATAGATAGATAGATAGATAGATAGATAGATAGATAGATAGATAGATAGATAGATAGATAGATAGATAGATAGATAGATAGATAGATAGATAGATAGATAGATAGATGCCAAAAGTGCTTGCAGTACGGAAAAAAATGTTTGGCATTTAAAAATAGCCAGGCCTGCGCGGAATGCACAGCACAGTGACAGCGAAAGCTCGAAGAGTGGCCTTTCCTAAACATTATTTGGGTAACTGCTTCAAGCAGACTGGCAGGGTACACACTACGCTATAAATTATCATAATTTTTGTGTAGTATGAAGACATTTACTACGCCATCCTTCGTCATTCTTCGGCGAAGCGTGGTACCTGCTACACAGGAAGAGGAGGAATAAACTTTATTAAAGAAACCAGCAGGTTTAGACGGCCGGGCCTAGGCCTCCCATGAGGGGACGTCAAGAACTTGCCTCTACGCCACCTCAGGGACGTGCTGGATCGCCCAGGTTTGGTCGCCGAGAGCGGGGCTCCGCAGAGCCTCATGGAGATTCGACGAAAGGCTCGTGGCGCTAGTGTGTCTGCACTGTGCCGGGCACTCGCACAGCATGCGCGGAAGCGTAGCCGGGTGAGTGCCGCAGAACCGGCAGTGGGAGGTTGTGTACACGTCCGGGAATATGAGGTGAAGGCGGGCAGGTGAGGAATAGGTGTTTGTTTTAAGTAGACGCAAAGTGGTGGCCTGTGCCCGGTTGAGCTTGGGGTGAGGTAGAGGAAAAGCTCGGCGTCTGAGGTAAAAGTTAGTAACCAGATCATTGCAGGTAGTCAGGTTGTCCGTGGTGTCCATCTCGTCTCCAGGAGCTGAAACGCGGTTGACAAGGCCTCGCAAAAGAGTCCAGCCAGGCATCCACGCCTCCCCAACCTCAACAAGGTCACCCACTCCCGCTACACACTTGGAAATAATTTTGCGCATTCTTTTTGTGCCGTGGCTGACGACTCTGAGGAATTATGCCTAGCGCTATAGTAAAGGGTTGTACAACTCGATGACACTCGTTACGCAATTTGCATTGTGTAAGGCTTGGCTGTGTCTTAGCTGTTATAAACCTCTTTGTTACACACAATAATGCGATTCGTTTCCCGACATGAAGCCTGCCTAACGTCGTTTTGCAACGGAGTTCCAAGCACCTTCCTTTTCTTTTTGCCAAAAGAGTTGCTGAAAAATCGCAATTATGGGGTTTCCTAAAAGACATTGTTGAGATTATGCAGCTTTTAAAGCCAGATTCGATTTGGAATATCTATGCAGTGTACACAGAACGCCACCAACTGCTGCACTTGTCAGTACTCTTTCCCCGAACCTGTTTACCGAGAGCAATATTTATTCCAGACCAGGAGTGGTGTGTTCTTGCCTGTACACAAAATATGTGTATAACCAGCTGCTAAAACTTTTTTCTTTATTCTACACAACTTCATGTTGAACTAACTCCATGGAAATTGTGGGCTGTGCCTTAACTTGAAACAATCGATTATCGTTTATTCGATTCTGTGATTTCTTGGACATTAGTAAGAGAACCATCAAAAAAGAATTTCCAATTACAGCTCATGGTGTTAGGTTCTTCCGTTCAAAAAGATCATAAACAATATAGCGCCTTACGATTTAACTATGTGATTGGGCCTACGGAGAAGCTGCACAATTGACAGACATGCTGAGCCACCTCGCTCGACGCCAAGGTCTGTTTTGCGAGAAGCAGCGAATGTGCGTAGTGTTGTGGGGGGGGGGGGGGAGGGAGTGTTTATGTTTAGAAGAAGGAAAAGAAAAGAAAAGTGAGTTCTGCAACTGTCTGCATCAAGGTGCGACACCTCAGCAGTAGCTCACAAGGGGTGGGGGTGAGGAGGGCTTAAAAGGCTAGGAATAAAGGTGTAGAGAGAGAGAGAGAGATGAGGTACGCCAGAAAGCGACGACATATCGAGGGGATAGGAGAGATAGGAAAGATGGAAACATGGTCACAGGAGTCCGGGGACGGGGCACCACTTGCGAGAGCTCTTGTCGGCCTCAAAAGATGGCGCAGAGCATGTCCAGACGGTCAGAGCTACGCTGTTGTCGAAGATCGGCGAAGGAGATGGCGTAGGGTCAGCCCAGTCGGCCATAGCTACACTCTAAGTCAGGCGCCGGATAACGAACGGCTCATAGGTGGCGTGCTCCTGCGTACTGAATAAAACCCTGTCCATAGGGAGCCCAGCAAAAAAAAAAAAAATAGCCGTGACATTCGCGCGGCACGACAGTCGCGCATACAGACGGTAAGAGCAGGCGCAAGAAAGAAAAAAAAGAAAAAAGGGGGAGAGCCACGGTCTCCGTCGCGTCAGCCTGGCGTCAGGAGCCGGCATAAACTTACGCTCCGCCACAAGTGTGAGCACGGAAAAAAAAAAAGCGGAAGAAACGCCCCCCCCCCCCCCACCACGCCAGCTGGGTGCCCGGCACCGGTGTGACGTTCATCGTCGCCTGCATGTAGTGGCATTTGTGCGTCGCCGTTTCGTCCCGCTGTCTTGTGATGGTCGTTTTTCTAAAAGATGGTCTGAGACGGAAACATTTTCTAGTGATATGAGGCAAACATTATTCAAGATATCATACATCTCTCTGCATTTGGGCATACACTGGGATGTGCAGTGCCATTGTTACTCTCTTGACTTCAATAAAAGAGTACAAACAACTTTTCGTTCATAAGTTGTCGAGGTATGACACTGTGTCATGCACTAAATAAAAGAGTACTAGTGCATGCGTGACAGCTTTCTGAAACACTGACCTATGTATGTTCCTGCTCATGTTCTACCAAACAAGTTGAACTGATGATTTTAGTAAAGTATGGCAAAAAAGAAACAAACCGAAGGCCGCGAGACAGAAAAGATCAAAATTGAAAATCTATTGGTCGATCTTCGATTAGTGGTTGCGTAATTTGATGATGAACATCAAGTACAGAAGTCAGGTGCAGAAGTCAGCAGGAGAGCCCCGCTGCGGTGGTCTAGTGGCTAAGGTACTCGGCTGCTGACCTGGTCGTGGGTTCGAATCCCGGCCGCGGCGGCTGCATTTCCTATGAAGGCGGAAATGTTGTAGGCCTGTGTGCTCAGATTTGGGTGCACGTTAAAGAAACCCAAGTGGTCGAAATTTCCGGAGCCCTCCACTACGGCGCCTCTAATAATCATATGGTGGTTTTTAGACGTTAAACCTTACATATCAATCAATCAATCAATCGAAGTCAGCAGGAGAGCGTATGTCACCGACATTTCCTCACTCTTTTGAATATTAGATACAGTTCTCATATTTCAGCATGAATTTGTAACAGTGAACCATGACCAAGACAACCAGTGTACTGCTGTGCAGATAATGTACCAGCTATAAAAATCCCCATTTTCTAAAGAGCAACTGCTGGCAGTAACAATAAATATTTTGAGGTTCGTTCTGCACCATTTCTTGACCCCGACTGCATGCCGACGTTCGCGAAAGAGATGTGCAGAGGCATTATTTATTTGGAGGGACACTGACCTGTCCGTCGCTAATTTGTGTACGTCATACTTGACCTTGGCGCGCGTTTCGGCATTCACTTGAACAACGATGTGATGTTGATTAAAGGTAAGAGTAGCCACTCTCCATAAATAGGATCAGTTAAAAAATGAAAATAAGTAAAAAGCACTCTATATAGCAAAATAATGCGCGTAAATTCTAATTGCAGAAATAAGTAGTCATTGAAATGCTAAAAAGGTGCTCTTGCCCCAGCGTGCGGGTCGCGGCAGTTCGCGCGTACGAAATGGAAATGTTAGAGTAGGCACACTAAAATACCCATGCAACGTTTACGTGCGAAAGTGAATTTTCTTCAAACAGCTGAGAATAGGCCGCTGTCACTGACACTCGTGTACCTCCCGACACAAGTCAGCCAAATTTCTCACAACACAGGCACGTGCGAGAAACATACGCAGGTTTCGACAGCCGAACACAGCCTCGTCCATGAATTTCGGTGTGTGTAACACCCGTAGTTCACGGGGAAGCACTAAAACGACGCACAAACACAGGTTATTCGTTCTTGCGGAACGGCGCACCATAAACTGAAGTCGGACCCGACAGCGCTCACCGTGGTTGTCTGGAATTCATGAAGCCCTATAAACTATTCGCTGATCAAATGCATGCACATGGCACAAAAACAGTTCAAGGTTCCGAAGACGGTTCGCCAAAACCAACTTGGTAGATATATACCTCCGCAAAAAGACTCGCCGCTATGCGGTAGCGTTGTGGTGCATTGGTTAAGACATTTGCTTCACGTGTATGCGGTCCCGAGTTCGATTCTAGGGCTGTGCTTTGCATGGATACGTCGCATATATAGGTAATTAAGGTACCAATGGTTTTCTAATTACCTGTAGTCGTAATAACTGCCGCATTCTCGGCGAGAAACCGCTCTGAAAAGCGTAAAACAGGACTTCTTTTCCGCCACCGCATCAGGGCCGGGCCGCCTACGGAAATTCCCGGCTAACCGCAGGCCAATTCTTGCCAGGAAAAATTTGATCGGAAGTTCCGACGAATCTTTGTCCAGGCTATTCTGAAGGCCACTTCAAATCGGACCGGTTTCTCTGCAACACGGCTACGGAGCCGCCATAAGCGGCGATAATTTGACTCGATTTCCTGCCTGCGAGCGTATAGTCTAGCAAGGATGTGATTTAGAGTGTACGCTGACGTCGGAGATCGCGAGGGCACAACCGGTCGGCACGGAATTCAGCGAGCAAGTGGTGTGGAGACCTTCAACTATGTTCCGGAGTGCTTGGATTTTTGGGCACGTGTATTTGTTTACTTTACTGTTGAAGATTTTTTGGACTGTGTGCAATTGTGTCCTCCACTTGTGCTCATGCGAGTGTGATTTTAAAACGATTAATCGTACACAATGTTATACAATTTTTGGGGGCATTATTTCTACGCATTGAAGAAAGAAAAAGCACCGCTGTAGCATCGGTTGTCGAATTCTAGGCTGGCATGCAGGGGACCCGGATTCGAATACAATTGTGTTCCTAATGTATTTATTTACTTTGTTTTTGATCATATTGCTCCATAATAGTTAAAGACACTGGCGGCGCACAACTACCGCGCACGCGACTCTTGTTGTGATCTCGTAACAGCTTTCACTGTAAAAGAGTAATGGATGACGATGGGAAGGTAAGGAGGGGAGTATGTACACTACCGTCTGGTTGGCGCAGTGCTGAATGCGCTCATCCAGAAAATCTTCACCGATCTTAGGACCACCGTTGCACTGTCGGCATCAGGACAATGGTTCGACACAAGCTCATCATTTAGTCGCCCATTGTGCAATCTTTCAGTAAAGAAAACCAATTGCTGTCCTTCACGTGCGCATGCCGAGCAGGTGCAAAACACGTGAGCTGGAATTTGTGGCACTTCACAGTGATCACCATTAGAGCCGGTGTCACTGCAGCCGATGATGTGGGCATGACGCCCATGGGAAGGCCGCATTAGGATGAATACGGTAACTTTCTTTTGTGTTGCTTTCGTGAGCGTAATAAACGTCATGCTGTGACACCCCTCTCAGGGGTAGTCGCTTCGTTTTAGTATGCAACGTGTGCTGGTTGTGCCGATTTGTGGCCGAAAAGAAAGAACAGAGTACAATGCTCATCGGATGAATTGAACTTTCTGCATGAACGGTATGTCATGAATTCACGTAGGCCTGCTGAATATGGCTGTAGGGCACTGCGATATTCAAAGGGTGGGTTGACGTGCCCCGTTCTAGGACCATTGTCAAAGAGCATAATAGTTTTTTCTCGAAATTAACAAAAAAAAATAATAGAGTCCCCACTCGGCACCAGAAATTTCACTCTTTTTATGGGAAAATGCAGTATGTCTGACCACAAGATAGTTACGTATTCAACTACATGATAAATACCACTGATTACTATAACTTAACCCACACAAAACAACACAATATTTCATTTTTTGTAGAATAATATTGAGTGCCTAGGAATTCGTCGATGTGAATTTGACACATTCGTAGACAATGCATTAGAAATCGCGTCTGTAGAGAATACTGTGATGTTGAAGCTGAGCCTTATTATGACACAGTAAAAATACAGCCGGTATTTCACATGAATGTTACAAAAAGAACTCCCGAAGAAAAACTCTCAAGAGGACCGTCTACTCATGCTATGTAAGTTAAATACGCGGGAAATGTGTCGAAGAGCAACTTGGTGGACAATGAGGAGACCGTAACGCAAATCATAATCAAGCTGGAAACAGGCAAGTTTAATTGTGCTTAGTGATGGCATTATGTATATTGTATGACCGTTTAACGCCTTTATAGCGGCCATGAGAAAAAAATATGTTTGCATTGCAACTTATGATAGGCATTTAGGTATGCGCTTAGAGAGCAATTCATAGATTGTACAATTCATGTCAGCCGAAAAAAAAATCTGGGTGACAACTTGCGTAAACATATGAGTTCACCTAACCTGATCTTAGAACCATTTATGCTGTACCACTTTAACGCCATTTATGATTATAAATGAAAAAGATCTTCAATTTTTCTTCCTCGCTTCATGATAGCAAAAGATCTTCAGGGAATCTTTTAAGCCCCTAAAGTAATGCAAGCGCACGCTCAAAGGATATCGAAGGCAAATCGTGATCCCACACTATACAGCCAAGACATGATCCTGGTGTTATGGACGAGATTTAAAAACACCAACACATTTAAAGATATATGTGGAATGTGTGCAGTGCCATGACTGAAAACAACGCAAAAGTGAATGGGATATATACTACAACACTCGCATCTACCCACCTAACATACATACCGCGGCCTAACCTGTTGATTCACAAAACTTCTTAAGGAGACTCATGTTAGCATTATAACTTCTTCCTGTAGGAAGCGCATTTTAGGTGGCAAAAATACCCCGACTTGATGCAGCAACCCATAACAGCACAATAACTTGAGAGGTCTTATTGGTAACGCCTCTTGAGAAATGCCACGCCACGCGCCCCGTCAGCTACGCAATAAAACAAAGCGCCATCTTCGAAGGCACGTCACTGGTCACATTTTTCTTCAAATAGCGTGAAACTCAGTCGGTACATTCCTGCAGGCTCACTGAGTGGACGGCTAGTGGTCATTTAATTTCGTTATGCTGCGTCTCGCTGGAGAGGATAATTTTGCAGGATGAAATTACCGTGTTCGACGGTCGCTCGACGGGCCGCTGTTCAGGACCAACCTGAAAAGTACTTTTTTGCCTACTCTTAAGAAGTACGACCAAAAAGCAAACTGTGCATGCATTCGTGCCTAACAGTTGATTATTATTATGCAAGTACTGAAGCTGGCAGGTTAAAGCATAGTTAGTTCATAAGTTGCACACTGATTAGGTTACTTACAGAAACTCGCACAAAAACCTTGGAAGCAATACGTTTTTGAGAGTGCATTTAAATTCATCACGATAGGCGTGATATATATATATATATATATATATATATATATATATATATATATATATATATATATATATATATATATATATATATATAGTCGGAGTAATAATTCAATGGGCCAGTTAGTCTTCGTGAAAGTATGGGATATGGCTTAACGGGAGCGTTGTCAACAGGGATAAATATATTTATTTCCCAACAGTTTCGGGAGGGGTCCACCCTTTGTCCCCTGATGAAGGGAGGACCCCTCCTGATACTCCCGAAACTGTTGGGAAATAAATATATTTATTCTTGTTGACATCGCTCCCGTTGGGCCATATTACATACATATATATATATATATATATATATATATATATATATATATATATATATATATATGTGTGTGTGTGTGTGTGTGTGTGTGTGGTGTGTGTGTGTGTGTGTGCGCGCTCTGTGTGCCCTTACGTAACAATATATACATACTTATATATAGCTTGCCCTTTTCTTCTTCCTGTCCTATTCCTTTCATTTTCTTGCGGGGACAAATGTTTGACATCATGAAATACAAAAGAAAAAAACAAGCACTACGTCTGCCCCCTGTCAGCGTGAAATGTTGAAGGGAAGAACTCAAGCACACTGTACGTTCTCAAGTCTGAGATATTTATTTATTCTCGTTTACAAGTGCAGCGTAGTCCATGTGTAGAGTGCAGCATGGTCGTTATCGTCGATGTCGCACCTTCAACGAAGGAATAAAAGATGAATGACCGGAATAACGACATGTAAGGCATATATCGTAAATTATTGTTCTCTTGAAAGTAAAATATAAGAAAACCTTTTATGCAGCTCAATCTTTCCCAAGAGTCACTGAAGTTCAGAGCTCTCTGGAAAAGCAAAACACCGTCTTGCAAGAAGGATAGGTAAGTACTAAGAACACAAGGCACGCAAGCAGTTTGAGTCGTATCCAACCGTCTGGAGATTTAGCCTCAACTTGCGTCAAAATGTCAAGCACTAGCATTCCTACCTAGACCTCCCATATTGATGTCAATTTACGTTTCCAAGACCCCAGTGCATATGAGCGGCATTTTTGCTTTATTATAAGCTTTGATGTTTTAGGTTTCAGAACTGAATATTGTACCCTTAATGTTTGGCTATGATGTTATTTTAGACTGAGGCATACATTAAAAAAAATCTAGTTGCCTGCTTTTCAAAGTATTCGAACGTTTAGTATACTATATTACTACCTCAATATAAAAGCAGTACCATCGCCGCTGCTTGTAAAAACTGAAGTATCATGAAAATCCTATTTGCGGCATGGAGTCTTGATTACACCTGTAAAAAAATGAAGGAGAGAAGAAAGCAAAGAAGTAAGAAATAAAAGAGGTATAGAAGGAAAGAAAAAAGAAAGAAACAAAGGAAGAAAGAAAGAAAAAGAAAATACAAGGTCAAGCATGCACACGATGATGTTCATCTGTTCCCTTTTTTTACGGAAAAGAGGCTCGTGTTTTTTTTTTTCAGTTCATGTGATAGCAGGTCAACGAAGGCTCTACAGCAACATTAACGGTTTTCCAAAAAAAAGTGTTGTTGATTGCTGAAATGAATTATTTTGGTCACAACATTAACTAAGAAACCAACACTATTTTATCAACGTACCCATAATGACACATATCTCATTCTATGAGGGCTCAGCTTTTAAATGTGAATCCATATTTTAGTCGGGGCATGTCAGGCGCCTGTCGGTGTCCGCGCGCCGGCCGGTGTTGTGTCTCCGATCTGACTCCCTCTCCCATAGCAACAGATGCGGGCGCGCGTGCTTCTCCTCGCCCCTAGGAATCGGGGAAGGTCGTGCGGGCGAAATAGCGCAGAGTGAGTAGAGAGGAGGATGTTTCTCCGGCATGAGAGGGAGCTCGCATCGTGAGAGTTCGACAGAGCTTTTATATAGGCCGGATGGGAAGGTGCATGAAAGTGAAATTGGGAACCATACGTAGTATAGCGGCTGTGCACCGCAATTCAGTCAAATCAGAGTCGTTGGTAGTACATACAGGAAACTAGGAAGATGATTTCGTGGCTTACAATTTCCCAGATGAGTACCATGGGGTGACGCGCAGCATCGCGGTTGTGCAGCGCGACCAGTGGTTTTTTTTTTTTTTCAATCAAGAAACTTGTTAGCACAGGCTGCCTGCGTCGGCTTTGCGAGACAGGAGAGGCAGCGTAGGAGAGGAGATAGGGGAGGGGATACCCATGCGCATTGGGGGAAGGAGCGCAAGTAGGTGGCCGGAGAGAAGGGGGGAGAGTGAGGTACAGCTGTTGAACAAAGGGAAAGAGGAGAATCGCGCATGCGTAGTGTGAGTGCAGACTATGAAAAAAGCACTGCGCCGTGCTCCGGCTGCAGAAATTAGGCGCCTCCTTCTTCTAACCACCACTATCATGGACGCGTTACATAACCGCGAGAAAGTAATGCTCCGCATCTAAAAAAGGTAATGCATCAGCTTCTCATCTGTTACGTCAAACTTGATGGAAAATATTTTATTTGAACATGCAAAAGTCTTTTGTTTTGTTTTCTGTTTGTGTGCTCCAGTCAGGATATATTTTCATGCGCCGCGCAGGTGAATAAAACTTTCCTTGAAAGCTGGACGTTAGTGGCATGTGTCTTCTGTGTTCCAATCTTATTTCGTGACACCATTAAAGAAATTCCGGAACCCTTGGAAAACGAGGCAAGTGTAGCTTCATCTGTGCTGGCCGTACCTGCTAATTTTCTTTTGTTTTGGTCTCTTTGTGTCAGTGTTTCCGACGCTTGTGTTTTCTTGCGGCTTTGTTTCTATTCCTGGCGGAGGCGAAACAACTGTGATCGGTTGCGGACATCATGTGAGGGCGTGCCTACGCAGTTAGCATCGTGCCTAATGACTTACCTTCTGAAACCGGTGCCGGAACGTGAGGTTATATGCTCATTACTTTGAAACAATGAAATGTAGCAAAAATGAATTATCACTGATCTCGATAAAGAACACCACTGAAATGTCAGAAACACCAGATTCCTGAGAAGCGCTCCGTTGAGTGAGCGTTAGTTCTTGAAAGACGACACATATAAATATGCAGGACCCCAGCGCACCTTCTAGGGTCAAATTTATTCAATCAGCCGGCGCTGAGAATTTCGGGTGTACGACAATGCCGCAACGTTGTCATGCTGATATGTCGTTCGGCACAGCTTTCTGCTCTCCCATAGCGAAGTACCTGCTACTCTAAATTGTTAAACCCTTTTTCAAAACACACGGTCTCAGGATTCACGAATTGTGAGGCTCACCAGACGGCATTTCGCTCTCCCATGCTAGAGTACCAAGTACCCTAATGTCAAACGTCCCAGCCATTTAGCGGCCATCTCTAGTGTATATAAGCATACAAAGAACTTCATTTGGACACCAAATTAACTAGTTGAATGAGGTCCTAAGGCCAGTCGGCGACGCCAACTGGCCTTAATATTGTGTTAAAACACGGAAAAACGAGCCCTTAGGTATACACTTCTTTCCCTTATTTCATTGAACAAGGGTCTCGTACTGGCAGACTTGCTGTGTTTAGGTTGTATAAGAGGGACAATTAATCAGCTGCCCACTCATAATAAGTTCACGTGCTACGTGACGCCAAACATGCGCATAAGAGTGTTTTCACACTCGTCGTTTGGCTTATAGAGGGCGGTGACTGTCACTCCTACTTCTAAATTCATATATATATATATATATATATATATAAAATAAGGGAGAGAAGTGTATACCTAAGGGCTCGTATTTCTGTGGTTTAACACAATATTAATGAGATATAACAGACAGTAATGCCAAGGAATGTACAGGGGAAGTTATTAGAACCAATGAAATGTAAATAAGAAGAAAGAAAAGTGGATGAAAAAATTACCAGCTGTGAGCAGGAATCGAACCCACGACCTTGTGTGAGTATTGTGTTAAACCACGGAAATACGAGCCCTTAGGTATACACTTCTCTCCCTTATTTTTATTGAACGAGGGCCTCGTACTGGCAGACTTGGTGTGTTTAGGTTAGGTTGTATAAGAGGGACAATTAATCAACTGCCCGCTCATAATAAGTTCACGTGCTACGTGACGCCAAAACATGCGAATAAGAGTGTTTTCACACTCGTTGTTTGGCTTATAGATGGCGCTGACTGTCACTCCTACTTCTAAATTCACATATAAACCCCAAAAAGTGGATGGAGGGACGGCCGCTGTGATAGCTCAGTGGTTAGAGCATCGAACGCGTTATTCGAAGGTCGTGAGTTCGATTCCTGCTCACAGCTGGTAATTTTTTCATCCACTTTTCTTTCTTCTTTCTTCTTATTTACATTTCATTGGTTCTAATAACTTCCCCTGTACATTCCTTGGCATTACTGTCTGTTATATCTCATTAATATTGTGTTAAACCACGGAAATACGAGCCCTTAGGTATACACTTCTCTCCCTTATTTTCATTGAACGAGGGCCTCTACTGGCAGACTTGGTGTGTTTAGGTTAGGTTGTATAAGAGGGACAATTAATCAGCTGCCCGCTCATAATAAGTTCACGTGCTACGTGACGCCAAAACATGCGAATAAGAGTGTTTTCACACTCGTTGTTTGGCTTATAGATGGCGCTGACTGTCACTCCTACTTCTAAATTCACATGTAAACCCCAAAAAGTGGATGGAGGGACGGCCGCTGTGATAGCTCAGTGGTTAGAGCATCGAACGCGTTATTCGAAGGTCGTGGGTTCGATTCCTGCTCACAGCTGGTAATTTTTTCATCCACTTTTCTTTCTTCTTTCTTCTTATTTACATTTCATTGGTTCTAATAACTTCCCCTGTACATTCCTTGGCATTACTGTCTGTTATATCTCATATATATATATATATATATATATATATATATATATATATATATGCATGTCCGGGTGGACGGGACATGATGGCGATGGCGATGGTAAAACTATCCGAGAGTGTCCATGTAGTTCCTGTAGCAATACAATTATTATGCATAATTTATTCTATACCTTCGGAAAACCGTAACTGGACACAGTTGGCCTTTCTCGAACTTGATGCTGCACTCAGAATTCGCATTAACAATATCGTGAGGGTAGGTGATCTTATTCGCCATTCAGTCAAATTGTATGTCACTACGTTCTTGTGGGCCACGTCCACACCCAGAACACGCGTAAAGCACAATTTCCGGCGCCCCTCGCTACCATCGGCGCCTCTTTCACAAGCGTAAACAGCGATACTCAGTGGAGACACTTCCTACCAATAGTTGTGTCGCTTTGCCCCACGACGCAGAGATCGTGCTAGCACCGTTATCAGCAGCTGTATTTTGCATTCGCTATGCGACGGACGTGTTTCTTACTTATATGTCACAAATTACCCTCTTTAAGTGCAGCGTTAATGAATCAGCAGCAATAAAGAAGCATAAAATCTCCAGAGCCCCCTCAATGCAGTTGACACTCCCTCTAAGGTCATTGAATATGGACGCTCTCTATAGAAGAAAAAAAAAAGCAATTAAAGTACAACTCCAAACACACAGAACCCTGGTTCTCTGTCCGCTTTATTAAATACGATCACGCACTCAGTCACGCGCGCCGCAGTGTTCACATGGCTGCGCTCTGGAAGTCGAGAACAGTTCTCGAGCACGTACGGCGCGCGGGTCCCCACGGGATCACTGGAGCCTTGTACCATCAGCTGTGCCATCTCCTGTTTCGGTGGTGGCTCCGCCGCCTTTTATCAATTTCCTCCTCCCTCGGCTAACTCGGTGCGAATCATTTGAGATCCTAATGGCTGCACCGGCATGGACTCTTTCTTTGTCATCCTTTTCACAGCGGTAGTACTATGCAGTTCGTAAAAACTAAGGAGCGAGTGCAAATGTGCCAAAAATAACCTGAACTCATACGCTTGGTAATATGTAAACCAACGTATAACACTGAGCAGTAACAGCAGGATTATATCACGTACCACCACTAATTATCGCTTTTTCTGAAAAAATCCTTACTTTATGCAAAATTATGCGTTCGTATAAAAGGAAATAAACAACAACTGTCAGGATTGCTCAGTGGTTATAAATCTCGGCCAATGACCCTCGTAGTGTGAACGCTCAGGTCGCATTTCGATGAAGTCTAAATCGTAGGCGATCTGTGTTACTGCGCGAGGTCAGTGCGCGCTGAGAAAAAAAAGCTTGTTAAAATCATTAAGAGCCTTCCGCAGCATCATCTCGCGTTACTTCTGTTGGTTTTGGATGTCAAACCTCGTAAACCTAATAAGTAAATATATAGATACATAACAAAATAGACATAGATACAAAAAAATTACTTGAACTTCGCTTAAAATACATGGCGGCTATAAGGCTTACTCTGATCCCTGATGTGGTTCTCGCTTTGGACTCATACCGCTAAAGTCATTATTTTGACTGTTCACTATGATGATTGACCGCAAGAAAGATTATTTATCAAACAAACACAAGCATTGAGGCTCCTGTTTTTATTCAAAAGCACCATTGTAAACTATTCGCTTTTTTACTGGTGTGCATTATGTGAATGTGATCTACATGACACCAGCAAGTGTCATTCTCGACTGTACACAAACAGTGGAGGACCCAAGTACCTGAGTTTCGATGGTACTCTGGATTTGATCAACTGCGTTTTGGAAAGTGTTTTATGTTCCCAATGTGTATAGTGTGACCTCACGCTCAGATGCATTAAGAGAGTGCCTACACGACAAACAATGAAATCTTCATTGTTAGACAACTACAAGGAGCACGTGTATAGTCTCTTTTGTTGCAGTATTCAAGCAAGTACAGAGGCTTCACCATAAGCTTCAAGATTAACCCAAGTAGTGGCTATAATTTTCAGGAGGCAAAGTTTAATCTCCCGTATCAGTTAGCCTTTCTTATTAGCCAGATTACGCGCTTAACGTATGCGCTCTGCACGTTCTGCATGAACAGATGGACAGGGCGGCCTTTCAAGTGCACGTTACTGATTTCCGCATGACATTTTTGCAGGTATTCAAGTCTTGTTACGGACAGCAGAAATTCGTTCAATATACTTGGCGCACACAGCCTGAACGCAGGGAACCCGATCGCACAGGCGTTGTCAAAGTGATTTGACAACTTAACGATGAGGGCTCTCTTCTAATGCTATAGTATTTGACAAAGTTAAGCGGTGTCAGGGCGTGTTCATTGATTTAGTTTGCTGTGAGCCACCGTCCACATTTCTTTCGATACGCTGCACACAATAAGCTGACTATGTGCAGCTTCGGCCGTCGGCATAAAGCCATTAGGCAAATGAAACCACGCGAACCAGATGAAAGGCGACCGCAGGGGTGATGTCTTTACACGCGACCGCGACGAGCACGTCTGCTCTATTGGAGCTCCTATTGGGACACACCGAGTTATCGCGCATCGATCGGTGCAAGCTGCACCATGCTCAGAAGACAGCGGGTGTCGAAAACACGTGGCTGGGAAATTACGTGACCATCTCGACATCCTATTAACGCCCCGCAAAAGCATAGTCAAATTAAATCCGCTTTAGATAATTAGTTCTTCACACACAAGGTGACAGCTTGTCATACAACCTAATATCCAAGGTATTCTTTAGAAAAATTTCAGAGAATAAACATGAGTAGATTTCACCTAATATCATCAACTGGACTTTCACAAAGCTAAGTGTTTAATATGACTTTACAGAAAAACAAAAGCAAGCAATTGAATAAAACCAGAGTACGTATCGTAGAATATTGAGTCGATGGATATGAATGGGCTTAAGCTGTTCGTTCATGAAGTGCACCAATACACACTTGCTTGAAATTCTGCTCTTGCGATACACTTTTGAATGCACTAGGTTGGCAAGAAGTCCGTGAAGTTCAAGTAAATCAAGAACCGGTAACTTGAAGTACTAATTCACGTTGATGGTTGCATTTGAGTTTGGTTAAAATACAAGTTATATATATATATATATATATATATATATATATATATAAATATATATATATATATATATATATATATATATATATATATATATATATATATATATCCAATACTGTGACTGGGGAGATAGCCACCATAGTAGATCAGTTGGTAGGGCGTCGAGCGCGTTATTTGAACGTTGCAGGTTCGGTTCCTGCCCATGGCAAGTTATCTTTTCATCCACTTACATCTACATTACAATTCGTTTAATTAACTTCCCTTATACTTTCCTTGGCATTATTGTCTGTTAGATCACATTATTATTGCGTCAACCACTGAAAAACTAGCCCTTGTGTATGCACTTCTTTTCTTAATGTATGTATAAATGGTGTAGTGTTACTTCCAGAAGCGTGAGTGAGAAGGTTAGCGGTGAGAAATACAGGTTTTATGAATTGGAGGCCGCAACTATAGATAGTTTGTACGTGACGTAACGGTTGCAGTTTCACAACGTACTGGTTTACCAATATGGCGGCCTTTATTACGTAAAATCAGCATAATCGCATCTCACTTAGCCTGCATCAATATGATAATTAGGATGTGGCCAGTAGGCTATTGGTTTCACTGCATCAATAACAAAAGCACTTGCAAGGGATATAATGACATTATCGACGTATGACGACCAAAACTTTAAAATTGCAATGTAGTGCATCAGCATGGCGGTAGTAGTGACGTTATTGCAAGGCATTTTTAGCTAGCGAACGGAGATCACGGCAAAAAAAAAAAAAAAAACCTGTAAACACCCTAAGGTTTTGCTCAAAAGGTTTCCTAAACCACTCACGTAGGTTAACTTACTTAGCTTTTTATTGCCTTCACTGCGCTTCCTACATGCGCTGTCTTCTCCTCGACACTTAGTCCTTCGTAAAACACGTAGGTAATGAGAGCTAATAGAGTTCGACATATAAGAGTATTGCGCTTTTCAGCTACATGCTGTGAACTTCCCTTTTGCTGTACAAAATGAAAAACACGAAGTCAAATCAGTTGAGTGGATATGATAGTCATGCGAGGCAAGGCAAAACAGGAGCGCCACTGCATGGAAAGCGGACAAATGCAATCAATATCTCTCGTATTTATAGTCCAAATAAGAAGTCGTTTCCCCATGATGTATCGTGAGGAGACTACCATGAATTATGCTGGATAGACGGGAAACACCACAGAAAAACTAACTTCTTTTTTCGTATTTTGAGAGGATATTCAGGACCCTTTAAGAGTGCATTGTTATGGTGTTTTCACCAAGAGTTCACTTTGTCTTCTCATTCGCTTGTGATGGTGCTCTTTCTGAAGACCCCAACACGGAGCTATAAGGAAAGGAATGTCTGTGCACCTGCGATTGGCTTTTGTAAACTTTCGTTTCTTGTTACTTTCTTTTTCAGGAGGTGGCGAGACATAATTGTATAAACTGACAATGTAACACTATTATTACTTTATTTGTTTTATTCGAAGGACGAGCAGTACAGTCACCAGGTGTAACTAAATTAGCACGCACGATGCACAAGTATCACGACATAAAAAAGATACGTTTTCATTTTTTTACCATGCAACTAGTCACCTGACATGTTGCCGTGAGAAGTTTGTCACGTGACTAAAATCACCGCATCACATACCAGGGAGTTACGGCACTTGTCTATTCAACTTTTAGTATTACTAGTGAAAACTTCACATCTCTAGCAGAAGTTTCGAATTACTCGCTTAGATTTTCTAGTTATGATGATGATGAGGACTAAAGAAACTCAGCTGAGGGAAAAGTAACCTTCTCTGATAGCTGCAGTTTTGCGCCACCCCTGCGAGCGATGCACTTTCTTTTTTTCTGTTATAGCGATATCAATTATATAAATGCTCTCCACTGGATTTTTCCACTGGCGTTGACGTGAGTGGTGCCGTCACTCACCTCATATGCATACGTATTTATATATATGAAAACGTAAGAAAGAAAAATTACAGAAAAGATTTCGTCGCGAAGAATCGAGCTTGAGACCTCTGAGGCGTGAGTGCCAGGCGTTAACCACAGAGCTACGAAAGAGCACGTCCCTGAAACGTTGGAATGGCAAGCTACTTATATCTGCCACTTACCGCTGCGGATGCGAATCTCAGGGGCGGAACTAGTGTGTTTTCAGCATTACCAGCAAGATGGCGCAATGAGCGCGCGTCGCCACATGGTGACGTCATGACGCGGTGGCACGCGCTCTCACCTCCCACGCGTACTTTGCCCCACGGACAGGGGGGGGGGGGGGCGTTATATCGTGTGCCCTTGTCTCGTGTGAGAAGGATCGTGTCTCTTGGCTGGCCTTTGGGTTTCACCGGAACGACTCCGTTGTAATTACTGGGCACACAAAGATCACTGCAATCGTTGCATAGTCTCTGTTTGCGAAAACAGCGCACGTTTGAGACACAGAGATGTAACAACTGAGACGCTTATTCGCGTTCGTCTGTACGTGTGAGTACGTTGTGTGCATGATTTGAGTGTGAGAAACGCTGGGCACGCTTCAATCTGCTTGCCAATCTGCGCGTGAGCTTCCAATTTGTTGCTATAGCGTTTAATGTTTCGCCTTTGCGGCAAAGCTGGGAAATTTTTTTTCCACCATGAAACTGGAGTTTCCTAAACTCACTATGAAAAGCAGAACATTTTTCTTCGCGAGCTCCACGAGCGATTTGTAGAATGCCCTCGCCTCACGCTTAGATTGGCTCCTTACTTCATGTTGACTGACACCTGTACGCCTTGCAATGTGCCGCAAATGCATTGGGTTTATTGTACTTCTCGACTGTCAAGCCGACAAATAAATCGCGCACCGGAGGTTACCGAATATGCGGTCGCTGGCACACCGACGAGAGAGTCCCGTCTTTATTAGAACTTACCACTAATGTGATTGCGTCACAACATATCGGTCGTTCAGGAACGATTTTTACCCAGAATGACCAACCACTGTACTAACAGTCACTGCCGGTGACTACATCTATTCTGCTCCAGCTCCCCGCAGCATGCTTGAGGCCACTGCCCTAACAAGAGAAGGAAAACGCAAGCCTCGCTTTTCTTGGGGAGATAGAAAAGCATCCCTCCCATAGCCGGCACCACACGACGGTGCACACCTGAAGAGACCTGGGAGTCCGTGCGATAACTCATGCTATAGTGTTACCTATCTCGAGGAGATGTTATTGATTGCCCCAGGGAGGTGCAAACCGTGGTTTCCGAATGGAGCTCGCTCTCTCTATTTCCTTTTTTTTCCTTGTCCCATAACTCTCACTCGGCCCGCAACCGCTTGTCGTCCTCTGTTTCGCTCGTGGCTCCTTCGACGATTCGTTCATGCTCGAGGGTTGGCTTCTTATTCGACTGTTTACGGTCTCCGGCCTCAGGTAACGGTGCAGTGCTGTTGGCTGCGTGTCTGACCTTCCGCGTTTATCCCTAGAGGTTCTCGCTTCTTTTCTTTCTTTATTTTTAGAGAGAATCTCAATCTCACGTTTTCGTGGCTTCCGTGTACACAAACGTGTCATATTTCAGGTTTCTTGCCGTTCAGTACAGTCCCAGCCTTGGGATTCTCTTTAACCTTGCAGCGTAGTAAGATCAACGCATAAGAGGTAAGAATGTGAAGATGGACGTTGCCAGAGTAGTTTATCGATCTAGTCCAAAGGAAAGACTTCTTCAAGGCGGATGGCTATGCGGAATTCGCTGAGCCCTAAAACTTGCCATAAACCTGGCGGAACGTTGCTGTGACAGCCAGTGATGTTGTATGACAGTCTACGTCTTTTCACATGAACGCAAAGTATGAACAGTGTCTTGTTGTGTCCCGATTCATTATGTGCCTATCCGACTTTCTTCTGTATACACAAATTTTGTGTTGATTCCTTGACTAAATAAATCATTTTTGATTCTGATTCTGCTTGAAAACTCACAAGGTCTTTGATGCATTCACTTCGGATGACTCGAAGACGAAACCCATTTTCTTTTTCTTCTTAGGTGGCCTGCTGATCAAGACCCGCCACCGTTCGAAAGCTTTCTGCATATCATATGGTTCTGCACTGCCTAAATGATCGAAGACACCTTTTTTGATTTTACATTGCCGCAGTGATCAGGCCACGTTGGATTAGGATAGAATGTCATCTGATGACGTCCTCATCCAACGTAACGTTGCGTGATATCACAAATTGGAATGAGCCGTGACATCATCACGTAAGCTTTTTTTTTTGCTCACACGTCCCCGACGACCGAATTCCGTGTTTCGCAAAGCATTTACGGCTTTCGTCCTAATAAGTTGCTGAAGTAAGCAGAACCTTGTGGTTCGCTTCAAACAGTCAAAGTCTACACCCAATGGACAAAGAGAAAGCCGACCCGTTAAAGAAGTGTATTTGCCTTCTTCGTCATGACATTATTACGCTAAACGAGGGAAAGTTCACTAGTATAGAAACTTTAGCTCTGATAACTCGCTTATTCTCTCCACAGTTGATAACTGCGAGTGTCTGCAATTCTAAATTTTATAAATATCTCGTGCCAAAAAAGGCAGAGATGACTGCTCCTGGTACTGGAAGAAACGCGGTCGTGGCTAAATAAGTATAAGGTGTTGTATATAAAATGATTTGTTCCATTGTTGTTTTTACAGCAGAGAGTACGAGGGTGACCCTCCTATGCCTTATCCGTCTTCAGCGCCATCATTCATGATCATCATCATTTCTTAGCAACCGCACGGCACCTCTCACGCAGATCACGCGGAGATCGCGAGGCGAGAGCCAGAAGAGAACGCGGTCACGCTTCTGGTGGTAAGGACGCAGCAGTTTCCGCCGCTCCGGTTTACCTTCCAAGTGGCGAAGATATGGTATGGCCACCTCGGGCGCTCTCACGTCTCTCTCGCTGCAAATTATTTTATTTTAGGAATGTAGAACCTTAAATGAAAGAAAATATCTCTTCAAGGTTGGACTATTTTTTTTACAAGTAAGACTAGAAATTCCCGTTTCGTCCAGTTCATTAACAACGTTGCGGTCAGCAACATTGACTACGAGCCATGGGACTTTATTCAAAAGGCCACTGCACTACAATTCTCGGCCTCACTTGCCCGGTCATAGAGCTTTGCACTGACTTAAGTACCTCAAATTAGTCTTTACAATACATTTAATATGCTTTTCGGCAAACATTCTCAAAAAGAATAAACTAGCGTTTTCTATAGTGGTACAGTAAACGTCATCAAAATATGGCATCAGCACTTCGAATCTGTTAAACGTATCTTAGTTGTTTCAGACCTTGAGAGGAGTAAACAGTGTGGTTGTGGTTTGAGATCGAGCGCTTAGAGAGTCGCCTATTGTGAAACAGCTTGAGTTATTAAAACAAGAAAAGGAGATGTGGAGGAGGAGGAAGAAGAAGTGAATGGAAGAAGCCCGTAGGTTCATTTCGATCTCTTAATTCAGTTATTATATTGAGTTCGGGATCTTTTTACGGTGTGTGCGGTGGGTGGACTGTCTCCAGAGTGGCAGCTAAACATCGGTGAGTCGGAGTTTCACTACGCATCGTGATCAGAATTGCCCCTTAGTGGGCCCGTGCCTCATACCTGGCAAAGCCCGGGTATGGGGGACAACGAGATGCCGCTAGCGCCAAGTGGAGCACCACTTATCCATCCCGCTCGACTTCAAGTTGCTGCAGGCTCAGCAACAATATCGACGTCCCATACAGAGAACAGCGAGGCCTCGCAGTGTAAGAAGTGGCGTACAGAGGAGAAAGAAGAGGTTGACAACGATGACGCCACATCGACGTACTCCCTAATGACATGACACAGATGGATACAGAAGAATCGCTGCCGAGGACTCCTTCTATAAGGTGAATCCCAATCGCATGGCATCTGAGATAATCTCTGCTATCAATGAGAAAGTGACATCATCAAGAATCAACAGAGACGGAAGTTTTTGTGTTGGAGTACGGTCTTTGTACTCGGCAAACAAGTTGCTGCTGATCAAGAGTCTGGCTGGATTGCCTGTACATGTGATGATACCTCAGTCTTACATGAAGACCCTAGCAAAGATAACAGATGTTCCACTCGAATACAGTGATTACGACCTACTGGAATATCTTAAAGATGCTGGAGTAATCTCAGTCACACGACAAAAGAGATGGGCAAGAAATGAAGATGGAAGTGCCACAATGCAGCCCATACGTAATGTAATACTCCAGTTTAGACATGACATGCCATTCCCCAAAAGAGTTGCTCTCGGCGTTACGGTTCACACTGTCGAGGAATACATTGAGCCGGCGGTAAGGTGTTACAACTGCCAGAGATATGGGCATAAGGCTAAGACTTGCAGGGGAACCAAGAGATGCAAGGTATCTGCGGGCGCACATGATTACAAAAAATGCACCTCGAAGCGTCAACCTAAGTGTGCCAACTGTGCTGGACCACATCCGGCGTCGTTTTCAGGCTGCTCTCGAAACTGTTTGGCATTAGCGGCACAAAGAGAGAGAATTGTAAAAGGGTACCATAAGATACAAAGAGGTCCAGCACCAAATGAGGATATAGTCGAAGATGTTCTTGCGGCACAAAGAAATGCAAAACAGTGGCGCCACGACTCTTACTCGGAAGTATTGAAGCGCTCAGCACCAAAACATCGCGTTGGAAAAGAAGTCCGGGCCCAGGAACATGCTGAAGTGGAACTTTCTGCCGGGCCAGACACAGCCAAGGAGCCACTGACTACCAAAGGGAAGGGTCACAGCAGCTTGCTGAGGAAAAACTTTTCAAGAAATGCGATCTCGGCGGAGACAGCCGGAAACGAGCAAGTCATTTTGCCAATAATGTTTGCGGCTCTTAAAGCAATTCTACGATCCCTGCCACAAGCAGGCTCTTTACCAGAAGTGAATTTGCTGCTAGATGTTGAGCATCTTCTCTTGTCGTAATCAGGCTACCGGACTATCTAACTGGTACAAAAGAAGTGCAATATTCCAGTGGAACTGCAACGGTTTGCAGAATAAGAGTGGAGATTTTCGGAAATTCGTCGCTCAGCACGGGTTTCCGAATTTGTGTATTTCTGAAACAAGAGTATCCACTAACGTTCGCTTGTTCAATTATGTGGTGTACCAAGCAGAACGTCCTGCTGCAAAAAGCAGAGTGATGTGTGTGAGACGCGATATTCCGTCGACACTTGTGGCTACTTCAAAAACAGATGCGCCGGAATTCGTTAGATGCAAGGTGAAGTTTGGTAACGTTACTGTAACTGTAGTTGGTGTTTACGTGCACCCTCAAGCAAATGTTTCATACGCAGAGTTGGCTGCAGTGTGTAGATCTGATCATGATCCCATGATTATATGTGGTGATTTTAACGCGCACCATGAATTGTGGGGTAGTGAGCGTTGTAGTGTAAGGGGATCTGCTATAGTAAAAATATGCGAAGACCACGGTTACACTATACTAAATGATGGTTCTCCGACGTTTTTACGGGGGCATAACTACTGCAACGTACTAGACATCACTGTATGCTCCTCTGAATTAGCGGCTGGAGCAGACTGGACTGCAGACGCTGACACAAGAGGAAGTGACCACTTGGCAGTATTCATATATCACCTAATGTTGAAGAAAACGAGAAATAACCGCACAACAAGAATTACAAATTGGGCAATCTTTCGAGAACTACAGACAAAATCTTGAACCTTGTTCTGACGCAGAAACGTATGCATCGAAGATAAAAAATTTTCTTACAAAAGCAACTCGTGCAGTACCCATTTCAGATGGGTATTCGGGTGTTGACGCTGAGTATGAGAGGCTTCGGGCAACACGACGCCGATCTGAAAGAAGATATCGCAGGTCGGGTAATTTAGAAGATTTCGAGGTTGCACAGAAAGTGCATTCTGCAATGCATAACCAACTGCAGAAGCTTTCAACCAAAAGGTGGCAAAATTTATCTGCCTCACTTTCTCCAATTACCTGGCGCCTCATCTGTGGAACATGGAACGCGCCCTCCGACAGCCAGTAGTCCACTCGAGACCACTACGGTCTCTAGCGCTGTCTCGGGGAGTTAGCGAACGTGTGATTGCCGAAGAATTTCACGATCTTATACTGAGAAATGGAGCGACCGCCCAAACTAGCGAATACAAATCCTCAGCAGAATCAGCTTCGGTGGTTGTAACAAGGTTCTCTGCGATCAGTTCACCAGATATGGATGACAGCTTCACACCAGAGGAGCTCCAATATGTGCTGTCTTCAGTGAAACGAACAAGTTCACCAGGAACAGATGGAGTTACATACGCTGCTCTTGCTAATTTGTGCAAGAAAGGAAAATTACACCTGTTGGACATCTATAATAAAAGTTGGCAAGAAGAAAAAGTTCCGGAAAGTTGGAAGATATCAAAAGTAGTACCGTTGCTAAAGCCAGGGAAGAGCCCTATGCAGTTGGACTCGTTTAGGCCGGTTAGTTTGACAAGTTGTTTTTCAAAAGTGATGAAAAAAATGATCAATGAACGAAATTTATGATGGCAAGACATGAAAAAACTACTACCAGAAAGCATAGCTGGCTTCAGAAGAGGTAGATGCACAATGGACTGCATTCTGGATTTGGTCACAGATGTGGAAAACCAAGGAACGCAAGGAAACATCGCTGTCGCTGTATTCCTTTATGTCCACCGAGCATACGACACAGTGAATCACGTTCACGTTCTGGAAGGCTTGGCGTTACAGGGATTCAAGGGCAAGATACTGCGTTGGATCGCTGACTTCCTGAATCACCGAAAAATTTTTGTATTTACGCAGGAGGGCCCAACGTCAGAACATGTCGTCAACCAAGGAGTGCCAGAAGGCAGCGTGCTAAGTCCTACTCTCTTTAATGCAGTCTTGGCGCAGCTCCCGTATAATCTTCCACCTAACATCAGATGTTGAGTATATGCTGATGATATAAGTATATGGACGTCTGGTCCACCGTTTTTGGATGTACAACAAACTCTACAAGAAGGATTGGATTATGTAGACCGTTTTCTAAAAAAAGAGGTATGGCACTGAGTCTGGCTAAAACAGCCATACTTCCGTTTGCATTAAAAAGACCTGGAAATTTCCAGATCATTCTGCAAAATCAGCCTATTCAAATGGTTAAAACTCATAAATTCTTGGGAGTAATTTTAGACCAGAGACTAGCATGGTCGCCATGGTCGCCATGGTGGGCATGGTCGACTAACATGGTCGACTAACATGGTTTTTGTCCAGTCCCTGGAACAAAAAGTGAATCAGGCCATTCGAATCCTCCGGCATCTCTGCGGGGCCAAATGGGGTGGTACTACAGAGTCATTATTAGCCCTACATGTTGCCTGGATGGATGCGCCCCATCATAAATTACTCACTGCCTCTGCTGCACAGACTTCCAGCCTCCACCGAAAGGAGACTTCACTTGTTATTGGCAAGGAGCTTGAGGGTATGTCTGGGTTTACCACGGTCAACTTCCAGTGCTTTAGTGTATGCGGAGGCTCGAGAGCCACCTTTTTGGCAGTACTCCGAACTAAAAAATCATCTCAAAATTTATTGAGAATTTTCGCGCAACATGAAAGGCATTTTTTGTCTGGTGCACTAACAAAAAGAAAGGCAAAGAGACTACAAGATTTTATATCATCATTTCATGCAGCAGTACCAAAATTTAAACAATGGAAACCTTCAAGACCACCTTGGACGCTGCCACTTCTCAACGTTATCTGTGAAACAGACGGCATAGAGAAGAAAGCAGACATGGCACCTCTAGTAGCGGCACAGTTGGTACTTCATCAGCTTCATGTAATGCATAATGAAAAAACGAAGATATATACAGACGGATCATGCACAGAAGAAGCGTCAGCCCGTGTGGTCTTTATACCCGAAATTCAGAAAAAGAAGATGTACAAATTATCGCACAAATCTTCATCGACGACAGCAGAGTTGTGGCTATCTTTGAAGCATTTAAGCTTATCTGCGAGAATCCTGAGCCACGAAAATGGGTGATATGCACTGATAGCAAACCTGCTCTTCAGCTAATCAGAAATGTGAGATCACCTTACAAAAACGGTGAAATAGCACAATGTATAGCAGAAACTGTGGAATATGCCTCATTGCAGGGTCACAACATCGTATTCCAATGGATACCCAGCCACATTGGAATAAAGGGAAATGAAGATGCTGATAGCCTTGCGAAGAAACCATTGAAGGAAGGACGGTATTGCGCAATCCCTATGTCTGGGGCGGATATTCGACATTTTATATCGCAAGGAGCTAACCATTGTTCAATGGAGAAGTGGTTTGAGAGCCCTAAATCAAAGGAAACGGTACTTTATGAATTTGATCCACACAGAAAATTTCCCATAGCGACAGACCTCTCACGACACCTAGAGACATTGATCCACCGACTTAGATTGGAAGTAGCATACACAAACAGCTTCCTGCACAAGACACATCGATCCAACTCACCGGAATGCCATTGTGGTCATGCAGGAGAAAATGTTCGCCAGATTCTTTTGGAGTGCGTTAAATACGCGAATGTAATAGAAAAATTAAAGAACAAATCAGCAAGTTTGGACAGACGGCCCCTCACAATAAAGAAACTACTTGGACCATGGCCTGAGATGCATCTCCAGAAAAATGCAATAATCTTCCTGACAGACTTTTTAGTGGAGACCGGACTGGACAAGCGCCTATGACAGACAGCCAGAGATGGGTATTATATAAAATGTGGTCATGTATATACTGACATTAGAATAGTAAGGTGTGCGTGTAAGTAGTTTATGACTGTGTGAACTACGTGAAGAAAACTGTGTATTGGCATAATATTTGAACTGGTTTCAGTGTGCTATTATGTTTTTTTTCTTTTCCGTATTGTTAATTTTTGGGTACCGTTCTGCATTATTATTTTATTTTTTGCTGCAGAACTTTGTGATATGCAGTAACCGAGGCAATAGGCACCTCAACCTCTCCACAGCAGAACAGTTATAACAGAACAGAACAGAAAATAGGAGATGTGGAATACTAATAGTCGCGGTCATACGGCTTATGAATGATACGACCTCTACGACATCTCCCAGTTGAGCACAGTGAGATTTACCTCTAACGAGACTGAAACATATACTTGTACATTTACGCGAAAAGAACAAAAAGCAATACCCCAGAATCCGATACTAAGGCATACATGTGTCGACCCGCTACTTGAATTCACGCTTCTACATTATTCATTGCATACTCCGCATATTAGACGACGAGCGATCGCGAACGAATCTGCTGTTCAAGCACCTTCTAGCCTAAAAGTATGTCGCGAACATTCATCACACGTATATTTGTTGTTGTTGTTGCTGTTTGTCACTCTGGACTCGAGAACAACGCACCTATGAGGTAAATATTTTAACACCCGGAAGGCCTGCTTGGAGGCATGTTTGTGTGACAACGCACGTCCCATGCAGCGCGGCGTGAAAAGTTTCTCTATCACTTTTTTTTCACTCTTTTTCTCTTTGCCGAGCAATTTTAGGGAGTGCTCCCGTGATGAGTCGAGCCCGGTGGAGCGCGCGAGATTTTACTAAGTGTGCGCTATTGTTTACGAAAGCAGAAAACTTAAAAACGAAGCTGTCGGGAATGCCAATTCAGTAGTGTGAAAACCTTAGAAGGGCTGATAAAGTTTATCATACATGGAAACATTGGGATTTTGTTTCGTTGCCTAAATATACAAAACCGTGGACACACTTTACAAGACTGATTAGAACAACCTTTCCACCACGTACGTATATTTATCCTCAGTCCCAAACTTGCAGAATTTTTGACGGTGCAAATGATATCCTATATTTCGTCTTTGGCACCAAACTTTAAAAATTATGTGACACGCTGCCGTAGGTCCTGCCCTCGAAGACAGACAAAACTCATATTTATTGCTTCGATGCATATCAGAACTTGGATCCTTCAAGTTGAATGCTTCAAATACTGTTTTCTTAATGCCTTAGAAAACTGATACTACCCAGCCATATCAAATAACTAACAATATAAGGCTTAGTCGCTGACAAATTCTCCTCATTTCCACATTTTTAAATTATATCTACGTGCTCTAGGATCTTTCTTTTTTTGTGTAAAGCAGATCGTCAGTCGCCGAACATATAATTACAAGCGAGGTGCCCGCCTTCAGCAAAAAGCTTTTCTCTCTTTATCCCTATAAGAACATTCCCTGCAGAATCTTCTTATTGGGGCCCTGCAGCGCTTTTGCAAGTAATCATAGAATGGCTCCACCAAATCAGGTCATTGTCTCACGAGTCGACTGCCACAAACCTTCATTAAATTCGTAAACTACGAGTGGAGTTTCAAAGATTTGCCTCATGCTTCAAGTGTTTTCTCCCTTCTTTCGAACCAGCGAGTTTGTTGAAGCCTATGCTGAGGGTGTATAATAAAAAGACAAGAAGCTATGACAGTTCATCAGCGTGCGTCACGACCTCGAACACCTTCTTTTCCTTTTTGTTCGAAGGCGTAGGGTACTTTCAGCGTGATTGAGAGCGTGTGCTAGGGCACGTGGCGGCATCTTGCGGTTAGAAGCGGTGACTATGAAACTCCCCATGTTCTAATCGGTCATTTCTCGTGCACATCAGGTTTAAGACGTCATCATATGAGGCAATCGCATCATTGAACGAGAGAAGAGCAAGCGATTTATAGCTAACTTGAAAAAGATTTCTAAATTTCAGGCCTCGCGTTGCACTGTAATGTTTCGCTCTGGTGTTCTCAGGGAGCTTCGACTAGCGATCGGCACCGTTATCCGTCCGTGCTCAAGAAGGTTTGCAGTGTCCTTTGAAGGAACGAGGAAAATGAAATATCGAGGAATGGCAGGAAAACATAACAGGTATGCTACCGTGCACTATAGATTGAAGTAATGCAGAAAGTGCGTACGTGGAAGAGAGAGGGGGAAGGGAGAAAACATACACAATGTCACAGTACAACGTTTTTGTGCAGTATGCGGCCTGAGCCTATAGCTACTTTTGTGTACAGTCTACTGTGAGTCTACTGCCGCTTGTCCAAGTCTGTTGCCTAGCAAACTAGGAAGAGGTGTAGTAGACTGCTTTCAAGTTTTTGTAATACCTTCAGCGATTTCACCAAAATCTTATATCCCCTTCATCCACGATGCCTTTTCAGGATGATATTCCATAAAGGTTGCTTGCGACATAATTCCGTTGCCAAGGTGAGCTGTGATTACTGCGAGTTATTGTCTCGGCCCACTCAGGCGAAGCCCTTTGGCAGTCTATCGAAATCACTGAGAACGCCAGTGCTTTCGAGAGTCAGAACCACGAATAGTTTTGGAAGCACATTGTTCTGGAGAGGTATGGAATGTTTGACCACCTGGTGTTTTAACGCGCACTGGCATAGCACGGTACTGGCTTTTAGCATTTCTTCTCTCTCGAAACGCCATCCCAGCAGCCGACATTGAACACGTGACCTTCAGGTCGAGCACCGTAGCCACTGTGTCACCATGACCAACCTTTTAAAGACTATTAAGAGTTGTAACATTGATTTGCTAGCTTTCTGTTTCGTTAAAAGAATTTTCAAGGCGGCCGCCTTCATTTTAATGCTGCTGGTGGATATCATTTTGGCGGCATTTGATTATCTCACTCCATTTCTCAGAGTTTGGAATGGCCGTTTGTGTACAGTGAAGAGTATAAAATGAGTTCTGTGGGGGACGCTAACCGCACTATGACGTTTGTTTTACTTAAGGCACTTTTCATGTCTCACTTTCTCGTTTGCATTCAGTCTTTAGTCGAAAAGAAAGGTGTGCTGACCCGCCAGCTGTGGCGGCTGCATTTTAGGTGAAGGCGAAAATGCTGTAGGCTCGTGTGCTCTGATTTGGGTGCACGTTAAAGAGCCGCAGTGTTGGTCGAAATTTCCGGAGCCCTCCACTACGGTGTCTCTCCTAATCATACGGTGGTTTTAGGGCCTTAAACCCCACTTATCATCTTAGAGTAGGTGCTACGAATGCTCGGTTCCTGGACTTCACGACACGCAAACTAATGTACACAAAGTTTCTAGAATGATAACGGTGTGCTCAGAGCAAACCACGACAAAAGACGCGGCGTAGTTCTCGTCACGTGGTATATTATTCACTGGGAGGGAGCGGGGTGAATTTTGTAGAGGGTGAGGAGGTTTGCTCGAGTTGCTAAAATCACTCGAGATGAATTGACGAGCACGTCATTTGAGAGTGAGTGACGCCGCGATGGAAGGGAGAAGGGTGTGAAGCTCGACAGAAGAGAAGCCAGCTCCACTTCGAGAGGTTGAGAGCTACGGGCTCACTTCCAGCGGGCCTGCAAAGGGGCCTTCCCGAGAAAGGCGCGCACTATACCTCCCCACTCATTTGGTGTGTCCTTTCCCCGGTGGTGACGCCGAAGCGTTGCCGCGGGCTCTACGTGTAAGTGGATTACCTGCGCCAGCGTCAACGCACGTTTCGCGGGAGTCCGGATAGTCCCCAGTCTCCTCGCGCTTCTTACGCCGCTCGCTTCGCTCTGGGGGCTCGTCTTTTTTGCTGGGTTCGCGCGGATGTCCTTAGAGTCGGGAGCAATCGCATTTGCTCGACCAAGGCTCTCCGCGCAGCGCCCACGCTACAGCTTTCCCATTCTTGGACTCCGCTTTACGCGCGAGGATCGGAGGAGGAGTTCTTTGAGGCGCGTGCGTGCGTTCATGAATGCACGCGAGCTTGTTCGCGCACTCTGAATCGAGCATTGCGTTGACTTTGAAAGGCTGCTCTCTTTCGTTTACGCAAAAAGGAGCTTCACTGAGTGCTTGTGCGTCAACCAGTGCGTCCGTACGTTTTCTGAGAACGGAAGCCCGCATCGTAACGCTTTTGTTCCTCTCATCGAATTCATGCTTTCGTTCAGAAGCGACCGCTTGGCGGCTTCCTTTGTGGGGGCTACAACTTCTACGAGGTCGTACGCACGTAAGGCTGCTTGCGGGAACCTTCACTGCAGTTCAGTTTGGTTCGCGTCTATAACTCAAGGGTGTATCTCAGTGCATTAGAGCTATGCATTGTTAAACAAATAAAGAAAATGTCGCCTAAGTGACCTACTGTCTATAATGGCCAAACAACGACAAAGCGTCTACTCCACAATGTAGAGCACAAAAATGGGGAGTATTTTAACCATTGTGAACCTAGTTATCACGAGCGAAAGGTATGTTTTTGATGGTTTTGCACAGCCTATGCACACCGGTGAAGCCGTATACATATAGTAGCTCCAACATGGGCACGCTTTCGCGCTAGGTTGGCTCTTTCACACAGTGATATTCTGGCCTTGCAGTACTTCAGCAGGAAACTTCACCATTGCTTGAGATTTCTTAGGTTGCTGTCTACCAATATCTACTAGGAGATTCGACTCAGCTTGTAGCTTGCACTGAATCGTTCACACAGACGGCCCCAGTTGACGCGCCATCGCTGACGAGAATGAACGACCAAGGGCCATTTACGTATACCATGGTGTCGAGGCTCACTTGGTCTGCTGAGCACGAAAGCACGGGTTTTATTTCCGGCCTCGGCGGCTGGATTTCGTCTTTAGCAACCTGCGGAAACCACTGTGAAGGTTTGCATTGGGGAAAATTGGTAATGAACCACAGTTGGTTCAAAATTTTCCGGAATTTCATGATACGGCGCGTTTCATGCATATATCGCAGTTTCACCACGTAAAACCCGAGCTTGTGTGTTTTTTTTTCAGTCCGGATTCGAATTCATAATGTTCCTATCGCAGTCTTGATTACCCACTTTCTCTCATATTCGTACTCCACTTTTCTACTCTCCCAGCGTAGGGTAGCCAACCGGGTATGTGCATGGTTAACCTCACAGCCTTCTCACATGTTTTTCTTCCTCCTCCTTGCTCGATAAAAATCCCAACACAGACTTCACTTACTACCGTATCAAAAAGTGTTTCGTGCACAAGTCAACATTAAGTGGTTGTCGAAATATCAGCTGATATATAGGCCACCCACTATGATGAACCAAACAAACAGAGAAGACCAAAACACCGTCTAAAACACCGCAGTTCACTTCACTGCTGAGGAACCAGGAAAGAAAAGATGGATGCACGTTCACATAAACATGACGCATGGAGGTCGCAAAATGGTCTGTGAGAATATATACCAGCCACTGAAAAGACAGAGAAAAGTGGGAGCAGTGACAGCGACATGCTCACTTTACGCCGGTGTTAGCGTTGACATTTGTACAACGAATTTATTGCCTTGCGAACTCACAATTCGAGAGCGCTAATTTCATGGCGTACTAAAGACGGCAAATCATCGTCATCACGGGTTCATAATTTGACGAAGGCAAAAGGCAGCGTGTTTAAGATTAGGATATTTATTTGGCTGAAATTGTGGCCAGGAAGCCGAGTGTCAGGCTACAGCAAGACACACTCTAGGTAGAGGGGTGCACTGCTAAAGGACACACTTATACGCAGGATGTGGACGCCTGCTTTCGGCATACTATAATCGGTTACAGCCTAAGAATAAATGCAAGCTCTGCCCACAGCGGTCACCATCCCATCTATTCCAGAATGTGCATGCATGTCTAACTAAACTACAGTCAGTTATTTACGTGACGTCACACAGATTTCACGTATTTCAGTCATAGGTCGCTTCCCCGTGCAGGCTCTTGTTCACTTCGCTAGTTTTCGGTGGAAAATTTTACTTTTTTTGCCAATTTCTTAAAAAATTCGGACTTCACCACACTGCGAAACGTTACGTTTTTACAAGTAAATGGTGAACTTTCCATTTTTGATATGCGTGGTACTTGCATTACCATCAAAAAGGGGCTTATCGTTCGAGAAAAAATTTACATTTGTTTCTCTGTTGCGCAGATGAATGACATACATGCTGCACTACTTGGGGCGAAGCGTGTATTTATTCTTAGGTTATATTTGTTAGGTTAACTCTAGCTTATATTTGCACGTTAACTCTAGCTTAGGTTAACTCTAGCTTATATTTGCACGTTAAGAAGAAATGGTTGACGCTTTGGAGCACTTTGTACTTTACTAAGGGAGGACGCTATGCTCTCCCTGTAAGAAGCCTGCTTGTGGCACAAAAAGCACTCCAACTGCTGCGAATAAAGAAGCGTGCTTCGAAAAAGTGGGTAACGATTTAGAGCACAAGGTACTCTTCTGTGGGAGAACTTAAAGCCGTCCCTTGTTTCTCAATGTCCGAGTAAGCAGACAGTCATTTTCCTTCTTTATACCGGCGCGTGACAGCTACGACTTCCTTTGATAGACTAGTGCCGATGACAAACAATCTTTTGATGCGCTAGCTTTATGAAAGGCACTTGTTCGAGTCTTATTTTCAAGAGTGCGTCGTAGGATATAATGATAGAGGAGCGCAGAGCGTCGGCCTTTGATAAACTGGTTATTGATGTGACACACAGTCTTTTATACATCACACGTTGAAGTTTTCAGCCTTCGAGAAGTGAATGATGGGGGGCTAGTTGGTAAGACACTTAGAAAAATTATAACTGGGCAAAAAACGAGACACAAGGACGAATTGCACAGGGCGATCTTGCGGGACCACGAGCCTTGTCGCTGGTGCTGCCACAAGCTCTGGAATAAGCTTGAGATTTCGGGGCTGGCGGGCAACCTTACCAAAACGCCCTATTACTGTCGTGAGCCTTTTGAACACTGTGCACCTGGTCAGTGCCCACAATGGATGACAGTCTTTGTGGCGTTAAAGCAAATGCAGCAAAATTGAATCAAGAAACACGCGTGGGAATTTCCACGCCCTTCTCACGTTAACGAGATAGGCGTGGAGATTCACGTACGCAAGGTTCCTTTAGAGCAAACATTTTCAGACTTACTACTTTAAAGTAATTATATTACATTATTAATTCCCTTTCTAGTATTCTTAAGGTGTACTTCTAGTGCATGACAAAATAATGCTGGCTGAAATTAATGAGTGAGGTTACATAGCTATTAATTTCTGATGGTTATATTGTCACATTTAAAATTAATTTACAAAAAGTCCATCAAGCAGTTTCTTTCAAGGCTTCAAATTTTGATAGTGTGCAGCTTTTTTCTGGACCTGCCTCATTCCGGCACTCGAGGTTCATCATTCAGGAAAAGTGGTTTTTGTTACCATTCTTTACTTTTTGGTGAAACATTTACGCCATGAGGGAAGAGTGCGTGCCCTATTTCAGTCAAAATTATTTTGGAAAGTTAGGGGAAGTTTTCATGAAACTGCTCACCTCAAGTAATTCGCAGCATTACATTTGCTTCAAAAAGCTAACTTAATTATTATTTTAAATAAGTATTAAATGTGCCTACGAACAACCAAGGCAGTTTTGGCTATGCAACATCTAAAGTTGTCTATATGTTCCTCTGTGTGTGTAGTTTTAGCGAAATGTATGTGTGCTTCTTGTGAAACAAGGTATGCCCTCCCCGTTAATCTATTGACTGTGCCATTGCGGTATTCAGACGGCGGTTTGAAGTGCAGTAGCAGTGGCTCCTTTTGTTCGGTGATGAAATGCAAAAGTGGTGGAGTAATTATCTCGTAAACTCATTATATCAACAACATTGAAGTGGACAGTATTAATCCGTGGCCACGCCTAAAAGTTCACATTATAGTGCCATCGCAAATATTGGATCAAGTAACTCGAAAGTTCACTCTTCTTTTGCTTTCAGCTATGAAACTGTTAAGGCTGCCGCAATTTTTCTCCTGCAAGCAGTAAGGATTGTCATCGTCACATGACAAGTCCTCTCTAAATGCTCTTCTTCATCTTCGTTCTCGTCTCTTTGACGCCAAGAACACGTGCACCTATTTTTTCCGCGCGGCCTGTAAAACCACTGATGCGGAAGAGGTATTGATATATACAGACGAAACGAGAAAAAGAAAGGAAAGGGGAGAGAGAACTTTTTGGCGAAAGATGTTTTTCATGAGGCGAGAATAGAATTCAGGCACCTTCGAACTGAACGTGAGCATCACAACCATTTTGCTATCCGGTGATACTATCAGAGCACATGATACCTTTGTATAGTGTAAAACAGAAAGAGGGTGAGTGAGTGAGTGAAAGGAATTTGTTTGGGTCTACAATAGACGCCAAGCTAACTAAGCGTCACCTGGCTAGGCCCACTCGGGGACGGTCGGGTTAAACCTGACCATACTCACGCGGGGCTTTTGGACGGTCAGGATTCGAGAGGTGAGGTCCTAGCAACTTTTATAGATACTAGGGAGTTTTAGTGCTGGGCACGCAAGCTCTTAGGGCTCCGCGGGTTTGGGGGCGCGCCGCGTTGCGTCCCCAACCCTTACCCAATTGGAATGCCTTATAGCAGTGCGCACGCCAACGCGAGTTGCGTGGAGGTCACATGCGCTCCCAGCGCCATATCGTCTGGTAGCGTAAGTATTGCTTAATTATTTTTACGATTTAGCATGTTAAAGTAAACACACATAGTAACATGTAGTAAACTACTTTCAATGAACCGTTTTAATTAATATGAGAGTTATCAAGCCGAAACAAAAAAAAACGTTTTTTCATATGTGCCGCCGTTGCGACTGAAGCCGGTATCGTCGATGTCAAGAAATACAGCCAGCCGGTCGTATATAGTCCGACGAGCGCGACAACAAAACAATTGTGTAACGTGTAGCTCTGTGTAACTTTTAGCTTGTACGTATACTTCTTTACTTTTACGTGTTACCGGATACCGGTTCACGTTTACCGTCTTACCGAAACGCATGTCTTTCAACATTTTGAGCTCCGTTGAGCACGTTTACATTGCGTACGTAAACGTGTATACCTTTACATTTTCGCGAACCATAAGTGGTGATGCTAACTGCATTTTGCTAACTTACATATTTTTGAATCGCCATAGTGAAAAAATAACGACACTTTTCTTTTGTGTACAGTATCCAGGTATAGGCAAAAAGGGAAAAAATACAAGATTACTGTAACGATGGTGTCGACATCTCCGTCGACTTCGTCCAGCTACAGTCATGAACACGTTGGCTTACGCGTAATGATTTCAAGCTGAAAATGATTAAAAAGGTAACTCATTTGTATTAACGCCGATGTGCGATATTCGCACGAGACGTACAATGCACAATGTTTCTGTAATAACAGTTTTGTGATTGCCTGGTTCTTATGGCTCCACTAGATGGCGCCACCTATTCTGCTGGTCGAGGGCTCACACGTTTTTGGCTTCTGTGTTCTAGGCCATTCTAGCTTTGGTAATCTGGCTGAGGCAATTTATTTGCTATTCATCCACCACCAGTACTGCACGTAACAGAAAAATATCCACCTCGGGCGTGAAGTGAAACCTTGCTCGGCGCCGCTTCGCCGGAGGCGGCATCTTAGAAGGCCGCTGATCCATGCTCTCCGAGATTTGGCGCCTTTGTGCTATGATAATTGTGTCAAGGTGGTGGTACAGTGGTACTGTACTGGTGGCTCTGGTCAGCCTCGGCTTGGCTCGTCGTGAAGGTGGGTGACGTCACGGGTAACATGATGCGCCAGCATCTGCGCCAGGGCCGCGTATGTACGCTAGGAGGCCAGTGGTGGCATCATTGTTTATGACCGCGCGGACGCATGGCCCCATCGCCCCAGCGATCTTGCGGCGCATCTGTTTGGGGCTTCGCACATGCGCAATACAGCCGCCCCAACGCCCTGGGTGCGCAAGCAACTTGGATACCCAGCGCTAAAATTCTCTACTGTATCTAAAAACGCTGAGTCCTGGGCCTTAATCAGCTTTTTCATTTCCATTTCTTGGAAAAGGGGACCAGCAAAGAAAGGCGTGTCTGAGTAGAAGAGAAATGTGATGAGAGGGGAAGTAGAAGGAGAGAGTAAAGCGTAGCACAAAAAAGGAGAGGGAGAAATAGCAAGAAATAGGTGTAAAAGAAAAAGTAGGAGAGAAATAGAAGTATCTAGAAAAAGAGACAAAGAGAGGAAAAGAAAGAAAGAAGTGGGAAACAAGCAAGAAATAGAAAAAGAGGGATACAGAGAGAGAAAGCGGCGAAAAGTGAAACAAAGAATAGGTATAAGTAGGCCGGGAAAGAAAGAAAAGACAAAAGAATAAAGTAATATAGGAAGGAAAAACAAAATTTGCCAAATTTTCTGCGCAATGGGAGTCGATGTTAGGCGATGCATGCTGACGCAAGGAGAGCGTGGGGTATTTTATTTAGTGAAACTATGCGAAAGGCGCAAAAAATGTGTACAAACGCTGTACGCAAAAACATATGTTCAGCCATCGCCTCTGTTTTATAAAACCTGTTGTTTACAGTTGCGTAACCATGCCATGGGAGCAACATGGATATTACATATACCAGAAGCAGTAAACTGATATGTAGCGCTGGTGTTTGCGAGCGTGGTAGTCCTGGATAGTGGTACGTAAACCCATTTCAGTGGATGTGCTTAACTATTATTGAAATTAACCAGACCTGACACCTGTGGCATACGAGCACATATACAATGTTTACAAAGTTAGATGGCTAGCACTGCAACCACAATTCAAGTATCACCAGGATTACGCCTGCATAGGGTTCCAAGAGAGTTCCGAGGCTTGGTGTGCCTCTGTGGTAGAATACTTGATTGCCACTCAGAATTCTTAGATTCGATTCCTACTTGAAGCATGATATTTATTCTTTGCACTAGTTGGGTCAATACAGCTGATGTCAGTTTTATTAGTACTCTTGCTTTTCAATTACCAGTTTTTATTTTCACTATTCGTGCTTATATATAATAAATTGTCAATCACCCCTGGCACATACTAGCGTACAGGAGCCCTTGGTAAACATGTATGAACAAAACGTGTCTGGAGAAAATTGTCATCACCAGACATACGTATTCATTAAACCCTCTTACTCTCTCATAACAATTTTGGTCAACGCCAACTTACGGAGCCGATCACGAGAGCACCCAGACGCCAGTAGATAGATAGATAGATAGATAGATAGATAGAGATAGATAGATAGATAGATAGATAGATAGATAGATAGATAGATAGATAGATAGATAGATAGATAGATAGATAGATAGATAGATAGATAGATAGATAGATAGATAGATAGATAGATAGATAGATAGATAGATAGATTAAAATGCTCAGTGTGCCTGGAGTTCACTAAGAAATGCTTCCCATTTAATACCGTCTAAACATAGCAGAACAGGAAAAGGCAGAAAAACATAGGTGGCCAATCAGTTTCGCTGCTTTCTTAGCATTGCGCTTTCAAAGCAAGCCACGCTATTTTTATGTGTAGTTTCGCAGGGAAACCTTGTCCCTCTTCAGATGAAATGAAAACTTTTATTTACAACAGTGGGCGCTTGCGGGAAAAATATGTTATATATTTAAACACAGATAAATTTCTCCGAAATATGTTCTGACCTGAAAAAAAAAACACAATATCACTCTTCCTGCCCTTATGTAGTGTAGGTCTGAAGTCCGCGGTCTCCCGCAGCTGCCCAGAACTTGCGGATGTTCTCAGAGTTCATTGCTTTTTGGGTGTGTACACACAATATCTGTACTTTTAAATAAGGTGTCAGTAGAAGCTATTCTCTCTGTATCAAAAGTACAGTACTAAATGGTGCCCGAAGCTTTCCGACCAATCATACGCTGAGAAAAACCACGATTCTCATAGCAAAGCGCCTTTTTCATTCTTTTCTATGCCTTTTCATTTTATGGTGCATACGTTTTTATGTTTTTTTATAACAAAGACACATTGCTGTTATTGGTGTTTTGGTGCCGACAAAATCAGCCTCTTGTAGGCTGGCTAAATTTGTGAATATTTCAGCAGTGTTCTGATAAGTGTAGTGCATTGTACAGACAAAGGAAAATGTTCATAGCGACGCAGTTTTTGATCTCTTATTCTCTCGCTCTTTGTCCGAGTCATTCGTGTGAAAGTTCACGAAAAACTACTCGCCTTCAATTCGCTGCTTTCCGCATGCTTTCTTGTTCCGCCTGTTCATGTGTGTTTAGGACAACCGTTTTCTATCCGCAGTACATAATATATTCGCAGTTTACTATGAAAGTGAAAATTCACGTTTTCACCTCTAGGTGTTGTTTTTGTGGTTTGCTGCAATGTCCCATAATTTTGGCAAATATACAGCAAAAGTGAAAAAATACAAGCTTATTCACTAACCTGCCTGCGAAGCTGATTATGTTGACCAAAAGAAACGAGAATAATGCATGAATTGGTTTCACGTATGTTACTTTAACGTTTTGGATGTTCAAGATACGTACTTTGTTAGAAGGCGACACAGCTTACAGGAAAATGTTTGCAGGAAAAGAAGTTACAGGTGTTTACAGGAAAAGAATCACCAACCCAGAATAAACATGTTTACAGAAAAAGAAATTACCAACCTAGATTTAAAAACCAGTACCACTAGTAAGCGACAACTAATACAAATAACCTGCAGTTCAACGAAACGAAAAACAAACCAATCGAGCAACCGAGTGACCACCTAACCAACCGACTGGTTGAATGGTGTGACAGCAAACCAACTAACGAACCGACCCACCAACCGACTTCCGCGTCGTACTGGACGGTACGGACGGTACCTCTTTCTTTCTCACGTTCTGTTGTGTACTATATGAGCTAAAATATTGCGCAACGAACGAACACGACCGTGCGAGCACAAGCTCATCCGAGCAGACACGGAATAGGACAGGTAATTGGATTGACGCCACGCACCACAGCGCGCTCACAATTCAATTACGCCGGCTACGTCTGCCTCATTGTGCTCACAGCAACCACTGTTTTTTTTTCTTTTTTATTCTCGCGCTCACTCTTTTGCTGAGGTCACCTGTCCTACTGAACATTCGTGTTTAGAAAAAGTGGATAACGATTTTGAGTACTTAGTACTCGACTATGGGAGAGCCTGAAGCCACGTGCCACGTAATGTTCAAACGTTCCACGGTTTTTCTGGGTTCTTTCCCTCTTCATAAAGCACTTCACACTTATGAAGAGAGACCAATATTTCCTAATTGTCAAATGTAGCAGCTCTGGATATTCTTCGATGCACTGCTACTTCAATTACCTTTTTTTTTCTTTTTAAAATACTTCAGCGCATCCTAGTGTTGTCACTTAAGTAGGCTTCACGAAACGCGGCTGTGCTCGTCGGATAAGCGCCCTCATGGCAGGCTCTGTGCTCCGTAACAACCGCACTCAAGCTCGACGATTCCACTGCTGTCTTTTTCTTCTCTTTTAGGGTGTATTGTCATCTTTAATTACCGCACTTGCAGCGGAGACACCCCTCCTTTGATCCCTCTGTAATTTGTAATAACTACCTCCTTTCATTCAAGGGCTGAAGTAATCCGTAAATAAAGCGGGCCTTGAATTTGAAACCGGATATTACTAATTTTTGTTCCTCACTGCCAAAGGAAGATGCGAGTTTCTGTAAAAAACAAAAAAAAAACATAATGACAGAGCAAGAAAATAGGGGGCATACGAATCTGTAATGAGAGGACGAATTTTATTTGAAGCGGAGAATTAATGGTGAACAGAAGAAAAAGAAAGTTATAAAGGAGCTCCAATGTTTTCATTGTCGGTCACCAAGAAAAAAAAAGACTGGTGTGTCTGCGAGTGGAAGGTGATTAATTAACACTTGTTTTTATCCTTACAAATGTCATATAAGAGGCCGGTAAGCGTATTATGCCCAAGGAGGTTTAAAAAAATTGCCGGAATGGAAGCACCCGCAATCAATTGCCAGCAGAAGTGAAGTGATCTTTTAAAAGCAAAGCATTTCTAATCGAACTTCAGACAGTTTAACCGTATCTACCTATTTAGCCCCGTACGACTTTAGCTCTCCTGGCCATTTCGATGATCAGGTCTATACCGAAATTAGTATGGCACAACATCACTGTATGAAGAGCATAAGTGACTCATCATCACATAAAAATTATGACGTGTATGTCATGAATATTATGACTTGCATGCCATGGTATTGCTGCTCTAGTGGTGGTTTGTTCACATAAGATATTGTAAAGCAGGTGTGATATGGCATGACTGCATGGCGAACATAAATGACAGGCCCTAACGTAGAAATTATGACATGCATGTCATGAAAGCCGTGATTACACGTCACTCTCATGGTGTGCTCGCGGTCGTTTTACTAGCTTCACATATACCAAACTAGATATTACGAGACGTGAATAGATGACGAAGGTATATCACTGATGCAAACATCATAATCATGACATGCGCGTCATGTAAAACATCACTAAATGTCTCGCTCATAGCGCGCTCGCAGCTGTTTCTCTAGTTTCATATGAGCAAAATTTGTTTTACTTGACGTGAATAGACGACAAAGGTAAATGACACGTCAAAAAATGATAATAGCCACATGCGTGTCATGTATAACATGATTATACGCTCATAGCATGCTCGTGGTCGTTTGGCTAGCTTCACATATACCAAAGTTAGTGACGTGAATTACGTGACGTAAATGGACGACGAACATAAATAACATCCAAACATGATAATCACCACATGTGTGTCAAGTAAAACATGACTGCATGCTACGCTCACAGCGCGCTCGTGGCCGTTTCGCTAGCTTCACATATACCAAGTTTAGTATTACGTGGCGTGAATGGACTACGAACACAAATGCCAGGCGCAAACATGATAATCATGAGATGGAAGTCATGTGCGGCCGAATTTATGTCTGCCTCATATTTGTGCTGATTTAAAGTGTTGTATCAACCTTTCTTATTCGTGTTTCGCATATCATCGATTTCCACTGCACGCGGGATCTGCAATTTTTTTTGTTAATGCAAAGCATTTCTTAGTGAATCTCGACAACTTTGAGCCTATCTATCTATCTATCTATCTATCTATCTATCTATCTATCTATCTATCTATCTATCTATCTATCTATCTATCTATCTATCTATCTATCTATCTATCTATCTATCTATCTATCTATCTATCTATCTATCTATCTATCTATCTATCTATCTATCTATCTATCTATCTATCTATCTATCTATCTATCTATCTATCTATCTATCTAGCCGCGAACGACTTTTAGCTCTTCTGGCCGTTTCGATAGTGGTATCAATACCAAACTCAGTATGATATAACATGACTGTATGAAGAACATATTTGATTAGTCAAAATATGAAAATAACAATATGTACGTCATGAATGTCATGATTTACATTTCACGGTCCTGGAGCTGTTTCGATGGTTTCGTTCACATGGCATGTTGAAACACTGTTTCGTATGACATGATTGCACGGTGAACACAAGTGACAGAGCCTAGTATGAAAATCATGACATGAGTTTCATGTAACAACATGACTACATGCCACGCTCATGGTGTGCTCGCGGCTGTTTCGCTAGCGTCACATATACCAAATTTGGTATAACGGGACATGAATGAATGACGAACGTATGTGACTGGTGCAAACATCATAATCATGAGATGCGTGTCGTGTAACCTGACTACATGCTACACTCATGATGCTCTCGTGGCTGTTCGGCCAGCTTCTCACGTACCAAACTCAGTAATAACGCGAACGGACGACATAAGTAAATAACACGTCCAAACATGATAATCATGTCATGCGTGTCATGTAACAAGATGACTACATGCCACACAGACGATGCCCTCGCGGCCGCTTTGCTAGCTTCACATATGCCGAATTTGGGATTACTTGATGCCAATGAATGACGAAGGTATGTCAAGCTTAGGCCCGCACAATTTCTTGACGCATCGAGTCCTTCTAGTTCACAACGCTGTTCCATGCCAAGCAGTGGGAGAAGCGGCAGCGACACCGCTAACCATGAAACATTCAAGAAAACTCGCATGGGATCAACGCCACGGCAAATGTCGCCAACCGTGAGCGACCACGTGTATTTTCGCTATTGTGCCCTCCACACTTTTCTCTTTTTAGGAACAAAGCTCCTTAAGGCTTGGCCGAGCATGCCGTCGTAAACGTATGTAGCCACCTCTGGTTAGTTCTTAAACCGGCCGTGAAGGGCGGTACTTGTACTGATAACGAAATGCATATACGCTGAAAAATGCATATAGTACGGTACTACAGGACGTTACGTGTAGTATGATAGATAATGAGAGAGAACAAAATGAGGATAAAGGCAGACAGGTTAATGAGTATTCGGAGCATCCGGTTTGCTACCTGCACTAAGGGAAGGGAGAATTGTAAGAAATGTGGGAAAGATAGTGAATAGTGAAATAGACATGCGAAAAAGAAAAAAAATGTGAGCTGGGGTGCTATAGCCTAAACAAAAGGACACTACCATGCAAAAAGTTCAACAAGGCTTTCACTGATTTTCTGTGCGAAGACAGATCCTGTCGCCTTTCGAGCACTGATTGTTCTGTCAAAGGCCTGTCACCAAGGCGAGCTAACGCAGCAGCTAGCTGCCGTCTTTGTACGCTGTAACGGGGGCAGTGACAGAGAGTGTGCTCTGTTGTTTCATCGTTCCCGTAATGACCACAAGCAGCACTGCCTTCCATGTCGATTCAGAAAGCAATAACTTCGGTGAAAGCGACACCAAGCCACAGCCGGCAAAGCACCGCTGTCTCACGTCGACAGAGTCCGGACGGAGGCCGAAGTCGATGAGGCGTGTCCAGCCTATGCAGACGCCTGTGCCGTAAGCACTCAGCGTTCCACAGGAATTTTACTTCTTCATTACCGATTTTTTTTATTTTTATTGCCGCATCAGTCCTTGAAAATGAAATAAATTCTTCGCCATCTTCGTGTGCTGATCGAGCAGCTGCATCGGCTGCATCGGCATCACGTTTCAGTGGCTTCCAAGCCACTGCAACGGCGCAGTGGCTTGGAAGCCACTGAAACGTGATTTCGTGTATTTCGTCGAGGAGCTGGTGAAGCAGATCTCCAAATTCCAGCACTAGTTCTTCCTTGAGGTCCCCGGTGTAACAAACACTGTAGTGTTGCCTTTGAGTCCGTGAACACGCTCCATATCTTGGAGTCTTGGTGTTTAATGACTTTACCTGCGCTACGTAGAGCACCAAGTTCCGCAGCTGTCGATGACGTCTGGTGGGATAACCGAATCTTCGCCGTTGTCGCTGTTGTAGGAAAGTTCACCTACCCTGCAGGCCCATCCTCTTTTGTTGAAGCGTCAGTATATACATGGTTATGCTCACTGTACTTCTCATACAACAAGAAAAAGAAAGCAGCTGCTTTAGCGCTCGAGACGAGAGCCGGGCTTTAGACCGTATGCCTGTAACCGCGAGTTCAACATGTGAATGAGCTACACACCATGGGGGAGTTGCAATCCTGGACTGATTTGTATATCCCGTGGTTTTGCGTGTGCGATATGACAAGACTGTCTGGCAAAAAGAGGCACGAGGTCGGTATTCTGCCAGTGAGGCTGGATGATGGGCAGGAGCGCGAGTAAGATGCCTCCCTTGTTCTCCAAGCACTTCCATTACGATATGAATCTTGAGCGGGTAGTCATTTGCGTTCGCGATTGTCTCAGCTGTGGATGAAAATATCGCGGCAGTCCCACACAAACTCGCAGAGCCATAGCCTGAATGCTTTCGAGAGTGCGAATGCTGGTTCTGCAGGTATTAGTCAACACAGGCAAGATGTATCTCAAATAGCCGAGAAAAATTGTATTGTACAATGGCATCATTGCATGTACAGAAATCCCCTACGTTTTTCTTCCCAGATATTTTAATAAGTTAGCAATGTCTGTCAGCTTCTTTTTGATGTGGGCCACATGTGGGCCCCATCCGAGGTCTCTGTTCATGAATAAACCTTGAAATATGTGCGTCCTGACATATGGTATGACTTGGCCGTCAATAAATATAGCGTATAGTTTCATTGGCTTTAAATAAAAACGAATCAATGCGCATTTCGCTGGCGACAATTTCAGACCCTGTTCATTGAGGTACACTTATACGAACGTCGCAGTTTTCTGAAGCTTTGCGCGTACCTGAGGTCTCGTCATGCCAGATGCCCAGACGCAGATGCCGTCAGCGTACATAGATAGCTTGACCACACTTGGTAGTCGTTCAACAAGGCCATCGAGAACGAGGTTAAAGAGGGTTACACTTCAGACATTACCTTGTGGAACTTCATGATGCGTGGTGTGTTGGGAGGTTGGACCATCCCAAATAAAGTCCGCCCTTGTAATAGCTGCGTGTCCAACAATACAGTTGTCCACCTAGGCCCACTGACTCAATAGCTTCAAGGATGGCGTCATGAAGAACGTTGTCGTATGCTCCTTTTACATCAAGGAACATGACAACAGATAATTGTTAACATGCCCTTTGATGCTGGACATATTCGACGAGATCTATAACATTGTCGATGAAACATGAGTGACAGTGAAAACCAGCCATGGCGTTCAGGTATATCTCGTAGTATTCAAGGTACCATTCAAGCCTGGCCAAGATCCTCTCCATTACCTTTCCCACAAAACTTGAAGAAATGTCCAGGGGAGATTTGCCAGACTTAAGAAGTGATACCAAGTGGCTACTCTTCCAATCTTGTGGAACGACGCCGGCTTTCCAGAATTGGTTGAAGATGTTAAGGAGTGCTTCTCGTGCCCGTTCACTAAGGTGGCACAGCATCCGATAAGAATTGTCATCCGGGCCAGTTGACGACAACCTATTACGTGACATAGGATGAGCGCCGCATCAAGCTACTGTGACGTAAACGGTAGATCCATGCGTTAATCCCGTGAGTTAAGAATATGGTTCACTGTATGTAGGCTCGTGTACGTTGTCTGACCCACAATCATAGCGCAGAAATCTTCTCCTACCTCAATTTCTTTTCGGCGATTGAAAAGTGCAAGGGCTTTCAAAGGAAAGTGCTGCTCTGGAACAGAACGGAGGCCTCGCACAGTTCTCCATATCTGAGGCAGTTGTTTATGAGGTTCTAGCGACGCACAGAATGTCCTTTATTGTTGGTTGTTTAATTTGTCTAGAAGTCATTGTGTCTTCCTTTAGATGCGCCGGGCTGTTCGTTTGCGCCATGCCACCGTTGTGCTTTTGGCACGACGGCGGAGAGCACGAAGTCACTCTAGTTCGAGGTCAGATTCAGACTACTTCGGAGAGCATATTACTGTGTGCGTAGCCCCAAGTGCAGTTTCTTTAATACCTTGCTGAAGACCATGGGAGAGGCCTTTCTCACAAGCATCCTAAATTTGAGTTTTGAACATAGTCCATTCTATCCTTCGTGTCGTGGTAGATGAGTGCATGTTCAAAATACCTTAGATCTTCAGGTAAGTGGAGATGTGGACACTTGCATGTGTTTCAGTGTCTAAAAGCCACTTTACCCGTGTAACGAATCCGCGTGAAACAGAAGACAAATCAAGGCAGCTGCATGATGCTAGACGTCGTCCCGTTGAATTAACCCTTGAGGTTCCCCAGATGTGATGATGCGCACTGAAGTCCCCGGTGAAGACCCACGGACCCGGATGTGCCCTTATATGCCTTCCATGCAGTTGTTTGGTGTCGAATCAACTTATATATACACACCAAGGAGTGCGAATGTCACTTTTCTGTTTTCAACAGTCAAGCACACATGGTGATTGTCATCGTGAGCTGGCACTGGCTGGATGACGTAAGTGAGCTCCCGGCGAATAAATACAATAACCTTGCTACTTTAGATGTCAATTGATGAGAAAATTAACTCGTAGCCGGATAGCCTTGTTGGGTGCGATAATTTCGATTCACAAATAACCATGATAGGAAATCGGTATATGTGAACGAACTGATGAACATCAGAGATGCGAGGTCTAAGACCTCTTGCGTTTCACTGAAAAATTGACAATTCTCTGACCTCTTGTCGAAACGACTTGTGATTGTCAGCAATGGCTTTACTGGAGGCTTGCAAGGACCGGTCTCAACGCGTTCAGCACTTGTAGGCTGCTCCTAGCAGTTGGCGTAGCGATGCTTGTCAGAAGACCTCTGATGACACTCGTAATAGATCGCAGCATAGGAATAATTGGACGATCTGCTGTCAGAGCCTCGTCAAGAGCAGCATTGGCTTTCTCAAGAAGCAGAGAGCGGGAAGGCTGATTAGGAGGCCGCGTGTTCACCAGTGGCGGTCAGTCTTCAAGAAGAGAGGCTTCGCTGGTGGAGGTACTCTTGTGCCCTACGGCTTTCTACTAGATGTTGATGGTGGTGTAGACTTGAGCGGTGCATGAACATCACCTTCCGTCAGTGGCGACGTCGACGCCGGATTTTCTGTGAAGCTTTTCTATGATTGAAGTTATCCCTGACCATTTGTTTTAGGATACCCAAATTTTTTCTTGAGTTTTGGACATTCCTTAGACGTGGCTTCATAGGTACCTCGACAATTGCCGCACCTATAAGTTGTTGCACAACAGGTGTCTGCCATGTGCGACTTCACGCACCGGGGGCATACGATAGAGTTCGCACAGATGCCCTTGACATGGCCAATCTTGAAACACTTATGGCACTGAAGCGGCTTTCGGACAAAACTCCATACCACATGCCATAAATGTCCCACCTTGATCTTCGAAGCAATCGAGTCACCCTTAAAGACTATCCTAACGCAGCGGCTGTTCCCGAGGTGGCTAACATGCTTAATGACCACTCCTTCGTGGGTAAGTTTATCAGAATGGGCAGATCCGTGTTTGGAATCGCCAAGTTAATGTTGTAAATGACACCTACAGTGGATGTCCCAGCCATTGGTACGACCACTCGTACTTTGACATCTCCAAACACTGTCATCATTCGGAGCTTCTCCAGCGTGTCTGCTTGCGTTGTGTCAACAACTGAACCGTTCTTACGAGTGTTTAGCTTGACCTCTTTGATTTCATTCTGTGATATTCCCTCAAGAACAGCGGAGATAGCTTGCCTGTTAATTATCAGAAGGCTGATGGAAAAATCCACGGGAATGAAGAGGATGGTATGCGGCCACTGTTCACTCCTTGCCTTTACGGTTGGCGTGCTTGCTGGTGATGACGCCTTGATGAGCCTCCTTTTGGCCTTCCGACTCCTCACAGACACGAAGCTGTCATCCGATGAGTCGTCGCCGTCGACTGCGTACATGTCCTTATCTTCACTGGAGCTGCACCTAGAGCCTCCTTTCCTTGTGGAGCTTACGAGTGTTGAGCTGTAGCCAGACCGGCTGGCATTCGGCTCTTCGTCCATTGGCATGAGAGCAGGAGCATCTCTTGAGCCGTTGCTAATGTTGGACCATGAGCCTTGAGCCACAGAAGAGCATGAAGGCACCGGCATTGGGCAACGTGAGCCTGTAGAATTCGCCGCTTCCGGCTGTTTGTTCGTTCTTGCTTCCATTCATCCATGCGTCCATCCATCCATCCGTCCGTCCGTGCATTCATCCGTTAATCCGTGCGTCCGTTCTCTCGTGCGTCCTTCTGTGAGTCCGCCCATCCATCCGTCCGTGCGACCATCCTTGCGTTCTTCCATGCGCCCGTGTGTCCGCCTGTGCGTCTGTCCCTGCATCTGTCCATGCGTTCGTTTGTTCGTGCGTGTATTCGTTCATTCATGAGTCCATCCATTTGTGCATCCGTGCATGCGTCCATCTATCCATCCTTGCATCAGTCCATCCTTCCATCCGTGTGTCAGGCGGACACATAGAGGACGGACGGACGCGGCCAGCGGATGATTCGCGGTTTGCCGATAAAAAGTATGATACACGCAAGGCGGTGGCCGCTCGCGCTCGAAGACGGAACCGCGATGTGCGAGCGCGCGAGAAAATAGGAATGACGTCACACGAAGACGGTGATTGCGTGATCGTCGGCGGTCCCGTATGCTAGGGGGCGCGGTGTAATAAAATAGAAGTTCGGTTCGTACTGTCGCGGTGGATGGACGTGTTTGTTTAGCGCTCCCGATCAACTGCGCATATAGGTGGTTTTGCATGTTTTGAGCTTGTCTTTATAATTATAAGGCAGCAGTTAAAATCCCTGTAGCACTTATTTTATTGTACGGCTTTTTCGGGGTCAGTCACCAGGTATTTATAGGTTTTCGCGTTTGTGTGAGTTTGATTTTTTGTTTTTTGTTGTTTTTTGCCACCCCGTGGGGAGGTGCACGTACATTGAACACGCAAATTTTTGTAGTAGAGCTTAGACTTTCTCTTTTTCGTAGGGAAGGGCTCGAGTTTTGTAATTATCGAGTGAGACAAGTCATAGGGACAATTGTTGTCAGAAAGACATGGTTAAAAAGACTGTAAAGTGTTCAGGATGTGGGGTAGGTTTTAATGTGGACCCAAGTGTAGAAGCGGAAAAAATGGAGAAAATAATGGTTGCCCAGAGTGACCTGCTGATGAGAATCACCGAGCTCGAGACTGCGTTGGCGACAGAGCAAGAGAAAACGAGGGCAATGGGAGAAGGGCTGAAGTCCGCCGAGGAAGCACTAGCCAAGGTAAACAGAGGAGCGGCCTACGGAGAGAACAGTAGGGAACCGGCAACCAGAAGGGCGGAGAAGAAAGAGCGAGCAAGTTTGGAAAAAACAAGTTCAGCCGGTTCAATTGTCGCAAGGCTTAGCTTCAGCGAAGTAGTAGTGGTGCTGGGAGGGGACAAACCAGCCGGCGTCACAGGTGCAAGTAACCCCCACGTTCGCTATGCTCAAATACATTGAAATACAAAAAAATCAAATATCAAAATCTTTAAAAGCTGAAGTCTCAGGCTGCAAGGCTCGCAAAGGAACTGCACTTATCGACAGGTGAAATCGGGAACTTGACATATGCGCTAAGAAACCGTGATCGTCGATGCCAGCCCCGCCACATCGATGAGGCGCTGAAAGAGGATGGTACCGCTGTTAATGACCCGGATGAAGTTCAAGAAGTTTTCCCATGCTAGTTTGCAAACTGTTTGCTGCAGACCATGACGCAGAAGACGACAAGTTCAGTGCCAAACTCTCATCCTTTTGCGAAGGTTTGCCATCGCTAGGCTCGGAAGACGGTTTATTATTATATCCAGAAACTGATAAAGAAGAATTATGGTACGCCCTATAATCAATGAATACGTCCACGTCACCAGGCCCAGACGGAATACTCACGGTATTTTATCTTCGTTTCTTCGATATCTTGGGAGATGCGATCACTGATCTTGTGAATATTATGTTACGCGATGAATAAAACCGCAGTCCTTCGGCGAAGGAAGGGTGATTGTATTGTAAGCTCAATATTCACAGTCCATCAGCCTGTTCTCTATCCAGAGGGATTGCACTTTCATCGAGTCTTGTCCGCTTCTAAAAATAGCACCACATTTCTCGCAGTACTGAATATCACCAGTGAGCCGATTCTGTTGACCAAGGGCACTGTTGTAGTTTCCAGCATGGACACACAACCTATCTCTGTAGTGGCTTCGGATACCAGTCTGGTGGAATCACGTTCAATACCAACAGACACTCCACCTACTTCGGCTCTCGTCAATGCCTTCAACGCGGATATCACTCCCAGCAGCAGATGAACTACTCGCATTGTTGTCTAAGCGAAAATTTTCTTTCGACTTACATTCCACTGCTCTTAGCCAGACTTCTGCAGTGGCTCATCGCATACACACCGACAGAACTTCTATTGTTCGTCGTCGACCATACCGTGTTTCTTCAAGCGAACGCGGGATCATCGACAAGCACGTCGCTGATATGCTCAGGCAAAACGTCATCCGCCCCTCCCCAAGCCATTGGTCGTCACCTGTCGTTCTCGTACGAAAAAAAGACGGTTCGGTGCGATTCTGCCTTGACTACCGCGCATTAAACAACGTAACCAGAACAGACGCATATCCATTGCCTCGCATTGATGATGCCTTAGATTCCTTACAAGGAACGGAATATTTTTTGAGCCTTCACCTGCGCTCCGGTTATTGGCAAATTACAATGCACGAGGATGACAGGGAAAAAACTGCCGTTGCCACACCCGGCTGACTTTACGAATTGAACGTCATGCCTTTCGGCCTTTGCAATGCGCCAGGAATGTTTGAACGAATGATAGACACTGTATTGCGGGGCCTTAAGTTGAAAATATGCTTATGTTACCTAGACGACATCGTCATAGTTTCTTCAACCTTCGAACGTTACTTGCAGCGCCTAGATGAAGTTCTGACGTGTCCTGCAGCCTCTGGCCTTCCGCTCAACACCAAGAAGTGCCACTTTGCTAGCAAAAGTATTAAAGTACTCGGACATCTCATCAGCAAAGATGGAATCCGACCTGATCCCGACACTATTACCGCCGTTCTTCACTTCCCGGAGCCTCAACGCGCCAAATAGCTCCGAAGCTTTCTTGGCCCTGTGTCGTACTTCCGGTGCTTTATACGAGACTTCGCCACCATTGCTGCGCAACTTCACCAGCTCCTATCTTCGGGAGCGTCATAAGTATGGTCGGTCTAATGCCAAATGGCTTTTGACACCTTGAAACGTGCCCTCACGTCTGAACTAGTGCTTTGTCATTTTGATAACGCCACAACCACTCTCCTCCATACTGATGCCAGCAGACACGAACTCGGCGCTGTACTTTTGCAACGAATCGAGCGTTATGGGGAACGTGTGATCGCATACGCTAGTTGCACCCTCACAGAAGCAGAGAAAAACTACACCATCAACGAGCAGGAGTGTCTCGCTGTTGTCTGGGCCATCCAGAAGTTTCGACCATATCTTCACGGCCACCACTTTACCATCGTCGATGACCACCATGTTTTCTGCTGGTTGTTAACGTTGAAGAATTTGTCTGGACGTCTCGGTCACTGGATACTTCGTCTCCAACAATACCAATGAGACGTTACATACAAATCCGGCAAGAAACACAACGATGCCGATGCCCTTAGTCGCTGTCCTTTACAATCCTCATCAGGCACTTCTGGCCTGTCACCAACTGTGAGTGAACCCATCAAAGCGTCTCCGTCAGTTCATTCACTCGCTGCTGCGTGAGTCATTCCTTATTTATAGGTTCGACACCGTCACATATGGTCTGAATGAAAACGTAGGAAACCTCAATCACCCGTTTGTATCACTCTGTGTATCTGTTCCCTTTCTTGCTTGGAAAGTCGCACAGTATCATCTCTATACGTTGGTTACCTAGCACCTATGTAACGTCTTTTGAATGTAACCCTTTTATGGTTCATTTTTTGCACATTTGTTTCTTTTCGTACTTCCCAACAACCGGTCGTACTACATGTCATGTTATGAGTTTTATCCTTTATTTTATAAACTAAGTGCTCACACGATAATGTTTTTTTACACGTGGATCACGTGCTATTGAAGGCGAGTTACATGCATTCTATGTTTGCCCATATATCGCCTCTCATATCAGCGTTCATACATTCAACTCATTTATATGCACATGTATATAAAGAGCACATACCTTCGGCAACGAGACGTTTGCATCCCAACAACGCAGCGACACTTACTGTCGCTCTATAATGCAGCGCTTTAATGACTCCTTTCGTCCTGCCAACGCCCACACTCATCGACAGCTGCGGAAATTCAAGACTGAAAACTCAATCCTTTACCGCTTGGTCTTCCACCCCGAAGGACAGCGCTGTGTTCCTGTTGCTCCTCGTTCCGTAAGGGCGCAGATTTTGGAGGCGTTTCACGCGTTCATAGGTTTTCAAAAAACCTATGAACGCATCCGCAGTCGTTTTGCCTGGCCTAGGCTTTGCAACTGCGTAGCGCGATATGTTGCGTCATGCTCGCTCTGCCAACGCTGCAAGCGACTCACTTCCCCCCTGACCGGTCTTCTACAACCTCTCCCGTGTCCTGACGCTCGCTTTGATGTCATTGACATTGACCTCTACGGACTACTACCAATATCAGCTAGCGGCAAGCGCTGGATTTTCAGCAGTTGACCACTTAACAAAGTACGCCGAAACAGCTGCACTTCCTTCAGGATCAGCAGAGGACATTGCCACATTTTTTTCTGGACGCAATCTTTTTAAGACATTGTGCGCACCACGCATCCTATTGAGCAATCGTGGCAAGGCGTTTCTCTCGAAATTACTCGAACAAGTCCTCCAGGCGTGTAATACGATTCATAAGACGACATCCAGCTACCATTCCCAGACTAACGGCCTCACAGAGCGTTTACATCGAAATTTGACCGACATGATATCTATGTATATCAACGTTGACCACACCAACTGGGATACCATCCTGCCATTCGTGACTTTTGCGTACAATACCGCTACGCAGCGCACCACGGGCTGTTCCCCACTCTTTCTCGTCTATGGCCGTCAACCGACATCTCCGCTTGACATCTCCTTTTTTGACGTCCCTGTGAACTCGTCATTGCCATCGAGGAAGCACTTAATCTCTCGCTTGACCGATTGTCGCCAACGCGCCTGCCTCAATACAAAGGCAAGCCAACAAAAGCGGAAGACTCGCTACGATGGCGTCCACCACGTAGTTCACTTCAATACTGTAGACGAAGTACTGTTGTGGACCCCAACGCGGGTTCCGGCCTGCGTGATAAGTTTCACTCACGTTTCATCGGTGCCTACGCTATAGTCGAGCAGACGTGTCCTGTTAACTATCCAGTAACCCCTGTTGTCATGCCTTCCGACGACCGTTTTCGTGGTATGGAGGTTGTTCACGTGTCGCACTTAAAACCATTCATGCGACGTGTACCATCGTCATAAACAGCGGCAAAATTGGCTGCTTGCGCGCGAGGGGGAAATTAGTGTAAGCACAATATTCACAACGTTTGACCTTCATCTTCTTCATCTGTATATAATCATCATCACAAAAAAACGTCGTCTTCGTTCGAAGCGTTGATCAGGCGATTCGGCCTAATAAACGCCGTCGAGACTCCAACGCTGCTACTGTCTTACAGTATTGTTAAAAGAGGGTATGGGGCCATAGGATACAAAATTGTGAAGGCCTATTATCTTGCTGAACACAGACTATAAGTTAGTAACCACGCTGCTATACGGCATCTGTGGCCTTTATGGGAAGAGATTGAGTCACCCTTGCAGTCATGTACAGTACCAGGACGTTCCGTCTTCGTACCTTTTACACTCATCAGAGACCTCTTCGCATATGCCAAAGAAAAACAATTCTCAGGAGTATTTATTTCTCTTGATGAAGCCAAAGCATTTGTTAGAGTGGAACACGGGTATATTTTTGCTATTTTGTGCATTTTCGCCTCCCAAAGCAGTATGTACGAATGGTGGAAATACTTATTCCGGATCTATCAAGCTGTCTTGATTTCAACAATAAAGTCACCAGAAACTTTTTCGAAAAGGAGTGAGAAAGGGCTGTCCGTCGTTCACAGTATTATTCCTGTTGTCTCAGAAGCCTTTCATTAGGTTGCAAACTGCGATCGCATAGTGGATTTCCCGATTCCAGGCAGTGAAACCTTCAAAATTGTCGCATACGCCGATGATATTGCCGTAGACATTCGGTATTTTTTCTTAAATTGTCTAGCTATAGTACATTCCTTGACATTTTTGCTGATTGTTTTTATCTGTCTGGTGCTCTTTTAAACACAGCCAAATACAAGGCATAACGCTTTGGGGGCGTCAGAGAGCTATTGCCATGGAGACGTCGAATATGTTCAAGCTGTTAAGGTGTTAGGCATTTACTTTGAAGAGAAAGATGTCTGAGAAAGGATCTGGGATGACCTCCTCAGAAGATCCACCGATTTCATATCAGCAGCCACTGAATTAAACTTGTTACTAATGGCAAAAGCAACAGTCATTAGGATAGAAACATGCGCTTATGCGTACATAGCACACATTGCTCTTCTACCTCCCCGTTAACAGGACGCCTCATTTTAATACCGGGAACCTTCCTCTAGGAAGGAAAACCAGCGAAGGTTCAACGGAAATTTTTACAGCTTCCCTCAAGCTGTGGAGGCCTGGGTCTCCCAGACATACCAACGTTCACGAGAGTGCTGACTGCAAAAACAACACAGAAGCTCTTCGACGACGGAAATCACCCCGCGTACAGGCTCTTGATGTACTGGAGCAGTACAATAAAAGGAACTTTCACGGCAAATCCGTACATCAGAACTCGAGTAGAAATCCCGCTTATGTTTTACAGAGCTGCTACTGGCTTAAAACGAACAGTGGAATCAATAGGTTCGCGCACTCTGGAAGATGTTTCACCACAGGAAATAAGTGAAATGGTGACAAGTAACGCACTGAGCAAAGCGAAAGAAAAGGGACCCTGCACGAAAAAATGGAAACGATGGCGTTGCAATCGCGTACCTAACGAGGTGCGTGGGTTTGAGTGGTTGAGAAGATGGAGGACATTGCCTATACGCGTGACCGGTTAGCACATTGGGGAGTCGTTACAAATGACCGCTGTCTAAACTACGGCAAAAGAGAGACGGCCCAACATGCTATGTTTTAGTGCTCCGCGGCGAAATGCTTCTGGCACATGGTACAACGCTGTAAGGTCACGCTCGGCGTGACATCTCCCACACCTTTCCTTCTTGGTAACACGTCTTCCCGAGAAACGGAACCGGCTCAGCATGGCAACCTGTTCCTCGCTTGCCTGGTGCGTTTCCGAGAAACGGCGCCATGCAGCTTCCCCTGCCTACCCTGCTCCTCCCACGAAACTGCCTCTTTGGTGTTGACGAGGGCCACAAGCAACGAGGACGGGGGAATAAAAGGAGCGCCCGGGAAAAGACGAGGGGTGTTTTTAAAGATGATAGTCTTTCTTAGGGACCTTCGACGCAAAAACTTTGGTCTGTCTGTCTGTTTGTCTGTCTGTCTGTCTGTCCGTCCGTCCGTCCGTTCGTCCGTTCGTCCGTCCGTCTGTACATTTCTATGTTCGTCCACCATTACCGTGAACCGGGTACTTCAAACAGCACCAGGCGATACCTTGAACGGCCAACCCCATCCGCAGCGCCCACCAATATTGCTAAAAATCAGCGTTCATACGTGTGCAATGGTCAATTAAAAATCAAATATTGCTCATATCTAACGTGCCATAACAACACTTATATATTCTGCATGTTCGCCTTTTACTAGAAAAGGCATATATAAGTAATTCTAAGGACCATAGCGCTTATCACGCTGCGCTGACCATGCAACGCTTGCACGGAAAGGCGAGTGTTTCAAACGCTTTGCTAAGAAGACGCGGTGGTGGCCCCTACCCGTCGCCTTGCGTTCTACGCCTTATCACCTCTGAGATGGGCACGCAAAATTGTCTCAGGGCCACACGCTTTGTTTTCCAAAACAAAACTGCCAGATGGCGCTCCTGTCTCACATGTGACGTGACTTGATACGGTCGTTCACCTCCGCTGCATGCTCAAGGCACTCTAACGCAGCGCCTTCAGTTTACCATTCGCCGATTTTCTTGCACAGAACATCAAATAAATGTCTTGTTCACTGTCTCCACACGCAATACTATCGTCTTTCGACGACATTTCCAGATTCAATGCAGATACGGGGCCAATTTTTGTGCTAGGAGAGCTTGCCTGCTAGACACCAGCACGACCGCCTTAGGCCCCCATGCGGGTCATAGTTTTGCTGACATCTCTGCATTGTAAATAGTTTTGTACATAAAGTTCTATTTGTAAAACGTCCAGTAGTGAAGGCGTTTTCCTCCGTGGAGAAGACACGAAGACAGTGGTGATCATCCTCGTGAAGCAACGAATTCGGCTTTGCTACGCCACCATGAACCTTGTCTGAACCGTATTCCGAGTTCAGGCGAAATCTTACTAACTCCTCTTTGGCTTTCCCACAGTCCACATAGATACAGAGCGTGGGCTGTTTGGAAGACTGCTTTTTACAGTGACCCTGTACATACTTTGGCAGTGACGCTGCTTGGTGGAAGTACGACACAAGGCTCATAAAGGCGCTTAACCCGCATTCCAGGAAGTAGGGCTCATTGTGTGAAATTTTCTCGATCAGCGGCTAGAAATGAGGATTTCCTTCTACGATGGCACACACGCTTCTTCAGAATAAGGGAAGGACAGCTGAAGTTTCCAGTTGTTCCTACTATCTATGTACTGATGCATACGTGGAATTCTGTAAAATGTGATCAACTAGGTTCATTTGAATTTTTTAACCTATAACATTTAGATACACAGTGCTAAATTAGGTTTCGGTGCTGATTTGTAAGACGTGTACACTATCTTTACTTGTTTTTGATGTTTTGTCTGTGGAGCTACAAGTTACGTGTATAATAAAACTTCTCTTTCTCAATTATTGAACGTCAACAGCTCATCATACACGTAGTAAGATGGCGGCTGCAGCCGCCATCTTACAGTTGGCATGGCTTCATTTGTGGGCAAGAATTTCCCCTTCCTCATTTTTCTTAAACCTGTTTAGTTATGCCGAAGTGTACCTAACCAATCTTTACGACCGTAGGTAGTGCGAGGTTAGCTGCGAATAGTTAGGCTTAGGAGTGTCTGCAAATTACTGTGCTATAAAGTAAGGGTGAGCACACAAACAGTATGCCTTCATGAACGCTGTAGCCAGTGAATTTGTGCTCGCTAAATAAATGAAAAAATTGGGATCAGCAACATCTAATTTTTGAGTAGGCTTACTAGTAATGACCACTCGAGCAGCGACGCTGAAATCTTTGAAAATCTAGGTTTGTGTTTATAATAGAGTGATATTTCATAAAACACAGTGGCTGCATTTACTTCTACTTCCATAAAAGCTCTTGTTATTCTTATTCATGTCTAGGGCTGAGTTATGCAATGCAGTTTTACTGTGACTCACTCCCTTGTCGGGTTATGTAATTTTGCGTAAGCAGATGG